>OX244263.1:8440000-9930000 GCA_945867215.1 Epinotia demarniana
TTTTTATAATGAATAGGGTCTACTACTTACTGATTAATGAGCATATTCTCTTAATCTATGATTATGGGTTAGTAATCTAAATTATTTTTGACAAACGTTAACTTTCACATTAAACATGCAATTGCCGATTGACACCAAACCAGTTTCGATATCAATGTGCCTGCTGACATATCCGCGGTAATTGCAAAACGGAGTGGGTGAATTTCTGATTGTTTCAAACGCTCGGTTCTAAAGTCATTATCATCTCATGATTATCGCCGTCAATGTGTGACAAAACATCAAACTTTTGGATCCAATACCTCAACTAATTTTTTACAAAAGTTAATTCCGATCATCGTTTATCTTGGCAATATTTGCTGAGATGATAACAAAGAAAAAAAAACACTGAATAATAGCCGAGCGCCTTAATCAATACGAGACAAAAATATTAAATACATAAATAGCGCGTTCTGAATCGGACCCCTCACGTTCAAAAGAGGCCGCTGCGCTTGTAAGGTATTAATGTACATGTTGACCACACATACATGTGTGCGTGCGGTCACCGCTGGCCAAATATTTACGGGAGTGATTGCACTCCTTACCTTTAGCGCTCGTTCACTGATAATGAACACTTTTACTCGGAAGCGTGCTAGTTACTCAGGTACACATCATACAGATGTAATTTCATTTGATTCATTTCCTCTTTATTCAACATTTTACTTTATCGTACAGGTTCTGCCTGCGACTCCGTCCGTGTGATACTAGTTTTTATATCATAGCTCCATACTAATTTTCACCCCATTTCGCCCTTATGGGGTGATTTCCAGGATAAAAAACTATCCTACGTAATTCCTTCCGGGAGTCAAACTATCTCTAAACCAAATTTAATCTAAATCAGCTTAGCGGTTTAGGGGAGACCGGGGATGGTTGACTATAGGGGTAGGTAGACTAACTATCAAAAACTCGTCCGACGCAAAGGCCTTGAGCCAACCAATAAGGCACAAGAGTCCGTCACCTCCCCCCGCTCCGTCACCTGGATTGCGGCGTCGTGCACGCATGTCGTTGGAGAGAAGGAGCGTAATATTGAAAAACAACGCTCATAAGTAATTATTTTTATGGTAATATTATTTGTAATGACGCCTACTTATTAGTTGTTATTGATTATCAAAGCATTCGTATCGAAAGTTTGACTCATGGTCTTTCTGTGCATGATCATTCTTATTGATTTCGTCGCAGTCTTAAGGTTACGGCACGTGATAATAAATTAAAACGTGGTTCGGGGTTAGTAGACTAATATATAAGGGGGCTGGTCGACCTATCAAGACTGTTACCAAATATAAAAATATATTAAACTTCTCAGGTACGATTTGTGACCAAATGATTAAAGTTTATAAGAAGTTGTTTAGTTATATTTAAATGCTTAATAAGAAATTACAACGTGTACCGTGTACCTGGTTTAAATTTTAGATACTCAAATTGCCTAATGTTCTATTGTCTGATTGTTTACTGTTATTTGAAGTCTATTATGTTTAATTAGAGTGGCGGATCATTTGAAAATGAATATAATACACCTGTTTTTTGTATCTTTTATCCTATTTCTTCGTAGACATTGCCCTAACAACTTCATAGGTCAACTTACCCTTGCTGACAAGTCAACCTACCCCAGACGTGGGGTAGGTTGACTAGTTTTTCCTATTCTACGAGATCCGGCTTGTACACTCTATTGTAATAGTAATCGTGCTTTTTGCCACTTTTTTCTAAAGCCTTATAGTATATCTATTAACTGAAATCGGTATCAAATTAATATACTCTAAAGAAATAAAAATACAAATGCTTAAGCTGAAATTTGGTCAACCATCCCCGGTCTCCCCTAAAGGCCTCCACCCACCGGACGCGTGTCGTGCGCGGAGCGTGACGTGCGCGGCGCGCGTCGGGCGCGGTTGAATCGTATATTCACACCGCAAGCGGGCGGCGTATAGCAACGCGGGGGTACGCGTGTGCCGCTCGGCTGTGGCGCAGCAGCAGCGCGGGCCCACGCGTCATATCTCTCTCACTACTGACAAATTTAATATGTATCTCAATATCTCTATCATGCTTGGCGTCGCGTTAGCAACGCGTGTGCAGTGCGGGCCCGCGCGGGCCCGCGCTACTGAGTGTGATAGAGATAGCGAGATAAATACTAAATGTGTTGGTAGTGAGAGAGATATGACGCGCCGACCCACGCTGCTGCCGCGCGTGTGACGCGCGGGTGCTGCGCGTGTGCCGCGCGGCTGCTGCGCGTGTGCTGCGCGTGTGCCGCGTGGGCCCGCGCGTCATATCTCTCTCACTACCAACACATTTAATATGTATATTACTATCTATATCATACTCAGCAGCGCGGGCCCGCGCGGGCCCGCACTTCACGCGCGACGCGCACGACACGCGGCCGCGCTGCCGAGTTGTAACTTTAGCGCCGCGGGCTCGCGTTCGAACCGCGTTCGATGTTTGTTCGAAGTGTAGTTTCAATTCTTTACAACTTGCGCGGGTGCCGCGCAGCACACGCGCCGCGCACGACACGCGTCCGGTGGGTGGAGCCTTTAGCGTGAAGAGGTAGGATACACTGACAGACGATGATTGGATGTAGATAGATGATATGGATTATAATTCATGGTAAAAGAACGCTTAAATATTATGTACTCAAATACAAACAAAGTTATCGTTAAAACACAACACAAACAAATCATTCCTGCCGCTTTTTGTTTATATTCTGTCCCTAAACAATTGGAGCATAGTGGGCAAATAATATCCGTTCCAAATAAACTAAACTTTTAATTAACGCTTAAGCACGCTGCGCCTCTCGTCAAGCAGAATTCCAACCAGTCTCCTGTAAATAGGGTTGAAATTAGGATTCACGAGTGTTGTTCGGCCAATACGCAAATATTTGCCGGTCGTGTGGCAGCCATGATGGGTCAACTGAAGCGTTTAATACGGGCGCGAATGGGTGTGGGATAAGTGGGAGTGGGAGTAGGGTGGGTAGTGGGACGTGGAGAAGGCCTCAACAAAGCCTGACGGACACTGATACGAGTAAGTTTTCTTCCCAAGTTTAACGAAGCGAATGTTATTATAGATATGTTTGCGCACTCTGTTAAAAGAATATTGAAGTTTGATGTAGAATTTATTATTTATAGTGTAAATATTTTTCAGATTTAGAAGCCGAAAAGGCTGTGTACCTACGTACACAGAATCCTTACACTAAAATTTCGAGGGAAGTAGATATAACGTATCTGAAGCAAAAAAATACAATTAAACGTTTGGCAACAGATATCTAAATACACCTGTAAACGTTTCAAGTTTTATGTAGGTTCTGGTTTTTATGACTAAGTGAATGATTGGCAAAATCATTGTTCATAATATTGTAAAAGCTTCTATACACGGGAACATTCAAATATTAAAAACTGAAATGAAAATCGTATTAAAAGATGTAAGGAACTATTGCTTAATAAATATTTCCGAAGAGGAAGGTAAAGACCATAATTCAAAGACAATGATTCATATTTATATTCATATTCATTTATTCGTAATTATCAATATTACATGTCAGAATGTTTACAGTTAAAAGAAAAATATAATAATATTAGCATTACACAAAAAGTGTCTGTAACAAGATAATAAATAATACAATATTTAATAACTATTATTTTAAGTCATCAACAATCAATATTTAGATAATTAATTCACATAATATTCATACATTCGTTATAGCTATAGAATGTGTACTCGAGAAGCCAATTTTTTAGTTTTCTTTTGAAAATATTTAGTGATGGAGCCGACTTGATTGTCTCTGGTAACTTGTTGTACACGGCTGGCCCTATCACGTTGGTCACCTTTCCGGATTTGGCCAGATTTTGGATTCGAAGATATAATTAGCCGAATGTCAATGTTATTTGTAATCGGAGAAATCCTAAAGAAAAATCAGGTCAAGAGTATCCTAAACCAACCAGCATGTAAAAAAAATATCATGAAAGTGAATGAAGCGAGGGAGTTTTGTCAAGATCGTAGTATGAAATCTGTGACCTCTGTCTACCTCTCCGAGAAATAGGCGTGATTACATGTATGTAAGTAAATATACTAAACTTATTTAGGCCTCTTATCAAGTATCATGTCAAAATAAACCTAAGAAGTTTGCCTCTATAGACATTTGTTTTGGTTTGATTTAAACAGTATGTTGAACAACACCACAGTAATTATGTTAGAAATGTAACATCATCAAAGGCAGCACTCGACGTCGAGGACTGACGAGCCGGCTGAGCACTCGCATCTAGATTCCAGACGGCTATATTTTTATTCTTAGGTACAGTCCCGTCTAGTCTATCAATATTGTATATGGGTCTTAAAGGGCAATAGAGAGGGCCATGTTTGGAGTTTCTCTGCGTGATCGCATCAGAAATGATACTATCCGCAGCAGAACCAAGGTGACCGATATAGCCCTCCGGATCGCTAAACTTAAGTGGCAGTGGGCGGGGCACATATCACGTAGAACCGATGGCCGTTGGGGCGGAAATGTTCTCGAGTGGCGACCACGTACCGGAAGGCGCAGCGTGGGTAGGCCCCCGACAAGGTGGACTGATGACCTGGTAAAGGTTGCGGGAGTCCGCTGGATGCGGGTGGCGCGGGATGGGTACTTTGACACTCTTTGGGGGAGGCCTATGTCCAGCAGTGGACGTCTTTTGGCTGATATGATGATGATGATGATGTGTCTTAATATGTATGGCGAAAAAGATTCCAAATTTTTAGAGTAGGTAAACATCTGCTATAATAATGGATGTACCGACTAGAAAGATTGGATAGTATTGAAATCGGAGATGCTATTCTTAAATGGTAGGCAGAGAGGACATTACCAAACTCAAGAACAGTTTGCCAGGCACGGGGATGGCAAATAGACCAAAACAGTAACAGACTGGTGGCCACTTATATGCAATAGAACCGTCGCTAACTTACTCTAGAATACACCAAATAGGTTGACGAGATTTGAACGGCACTCCTTACCCCGTATCATGGTCGGCCATATCACACGAAAAGTGACAGGATAGGGCGTCCGTTACTGGCTGACACCGTTCGATAGAACGAGACGACGCTCATATCGTGTCACTTATCGCGTGATAAGGCCAACCATGATACGGAGTCTGGATAAGACAAGTATGAGACTGAGGGCAGTAGGTAGCTTACTCGATAAATCAGTAAGTCGCTTTTAAATGTTCCCCACACTGTGCATACATCTAACTCTTATCACGTAAAAAAAAGAAAAGTACAAAAATTCAGCGTCGAAGTTACTGACATACTAAATTCCCCCATACAGTCATCATTGTTTATACACTATCATGTAGTATCGAAATGATCACTGCACTCAAAGCTTTTTTATACCAAACTAAAACAAAGAAAAACCCACATTTAAAACTCAATCCTCGAAATCCTTTTAGAAACTGCACTCAGGCGGTATGATGCATGTAATTAAAAAGTGGACTACGTTACATATGTTAAGCTGGTATAAGTTGGACCGTTGCAGAGTAGATTCAAGCGGGGCTTTTGCGAAGTTGGGAGATCTCTTAACGCTGGTTAGAAGGTGGATAGGAATGGGTGGGGGGTAACCGCGAGGCTTTGATATTGCAGCGGTATGATATGATGATTTACGGTGAAGAGCTCAAACTTATTAGAAATTATTTGCTGCCGGAATCATAGGGCAAAATGCGGATTTAGATTGAAGCGGGTATAGTCAGAGATGACGAGTACATACTCGTATGTTACTTTAGATTTCAGAGAATCGGGAATTAATTTCACAATCTGCTTTAAAATCAAAAGCGCCCGTTAACTATAAATCTCAAGTGTGTTACTGAAAGCGGGCACCTCCTGTAACTTTTTACTGGATGCTGATCCTAATAGAACCACATGGAAAGTTTATATTATTAAAAACTAAACTTCCAACGTTGAACCCGGAAATGTTATTTATAACTTCGTTTTATGAGTAACTTGATGAGCTGGTTTGTTCCAAAGTGCTACAGCAAAGGGCAGAATTTGATTATACTTTTGAGAAAATATTAAATCCTTCCTTGTAGAAGTATTTTAATATTATCTCACGATATTGTTAACATGTGAGTATATTGTCAGTGTTTCAGGAAATCAGGACTATATAATAGTCATTATGTCTATACTAGTATTATAAAAATGTAAAATTTGTGAGTGTGTAATATTATAAAGGTGTAATTTTGTAAATGTGTATGTAGTTCCTTATAGCCGGAAGCTTTTATCCGGTTTAAAAAATGGTTTTCACATGTATATGCGAGTATGTAGCTATTAACGATGATGGGATGTGAAACGACCTAGGCCATGTTCGGTATTTTATTGCAATTCCAAAAAATCCTTTTTTATAATTTGTTTTATTTGTTTTGTGTTTGTTTACATTGAAAATTTTATTTATGTTTTCATTAAAGTTTATGTGTGTGTTGCTGTGTTTGACAAAAAAAACGTAAAAGCTGTCACCTACGTATCAAAAAACATACACAAAACATTTGCTTTCATAACACAGCTGTGCGCGCGGTGGTTGAAAATGAAATAAACCCTACCACTCTATAGTGCTAGCGGTACACCCCGTAACACTACTAACATGTGGCATATGGTGTTAAAGTTTTGAAAATCGGTACGATTGATCTCTATGCCAAAAAATCAATTTGACCCGTAGCCCGAAAAAAAAACGAAAAAGGAGAGGAGTTATGTCAACATCTTATTTTGTTTGAAAAAAATATATTTTGTTATGAAACCTATCGCGTGTGGTACCTAATGAAAGGGCTTACTAAGCCGATTCTAAAAATATATAATAACATTATATTTCAGCCATTTACGTTAAATTAAAACAAAAACAATTTTCGAAACATAACCAGTTGGGTTCCTCCAGATACGATATGGCTTATATTTTAAATACAATATACCACAAATGATACGTCATATTGGCAATCACTTTACATGTAATGTTTTTGGTGGGATCTCATTCCTTTTTGTAAGGTAATTATTTATAACAAGGAGTCCCTATATAAATTTTCAGACCCTTAGCATCAAACTTTGTGAAAGGGTCATACAATGTTCCATCCCCTAGTTTGAGAGGTTGGGGGTAGAAGTTCCAATTTTTTGAATTATTTTGTTGATTGTAAACTAATACTAGCTTACATACCATACAAACTTCTACCCCCTAATTTAAAAGGTAGGGGATGATTTAATAAAAATCCTGAAATACGTATTTTATTATTTATAACAAGGAGTCCCTATATAAATTTTCAGACCCCTAGCATCAAACTTTGTGAAAGGGTCATACAATGTTCCATCCCCTAGTTTGAGAGGTTGGGGGTAGAAGTTCCAATTTTTTGAATTATTTTGTTGATTGTAAACTAATACTAGCTTACATACCATACAAACTTCTACCCCCTAATTTAAAAGGTAGGGGATGATTTAATAAAAATCCTGAAATACGTATTTTATTATTTATAACAAGGAGTCCCTATATACATTTTCAGACCCCTAGCATCAAAATTTGAGAGAAGATCAATCGTACCGATTTTCAAAACTTTAACACCATTTGGAGTACCACTCGGACTACTTATTAAAACCTCGCGCGGCGATGTTGTAATACACAAGCAATGTCAACAAAACAAATTGTGTAATGTAAACAAAAACAAAAATATCAATGTAAAAACCAAAAAAAAAAATAAACGAATGCATATTTGGGATCGCAATACGCTACCGAATATGCCCTTGATCGTTTCACACTCTATTTTTGGTACACCCTGTACAATTGACTTTTGATGGATGGCTAAACTGTATGTATATTTAATTTATTCAATGTTTTGGCAATACTGAGAACATTGGAAATACTTTCAAAGCTGCCTCGCTGACAATAAAGCAATAGTGCCTGATTTAATGCAGACGGTCGTTTATTAATTAAAATACATTTTAATTGTTATTTCAGCTACCTAATTAAGGCTCAAACTTGCTGATATACTATATTATATTAATAAACGTGCCGAATACAATTTTTCAGTACATTTATTAATTTATCTTATTCCGGGGCATATATAGATTGAAACTTTCACGATTCTCACACATTATTTTTACCAAGCAGGACTTAATAGTGTAAAATTTACTTATTTATTTGCGTCTCTGTGTACGAGGGCATTTTCACAAAATTGTGTACCCAGTATGCGTGAGTTGTCAATCAAAAAATAACTCTGAGTCTGTTTTAAGACAAAAACTAATCGTACAAATGAAGTGCAAATGGACTTGTATATATAGTCTTATTTACCGTGTTGCATATCATTTATAAATAGTTAAAGAAAATGTTGATTGCTTTACAAACTGAATACGTGATTTGTCGTCACAAAACTGACTTTGAGAAAATGTTTGTTTGACGATTCATGCTAATTGGAATCACGATTTTTTGAAAATTCCCACCAACCGTAGTGTTGTAAGAGACCAACATTGGTGGTACAACAACAATTGTCATGCGGCGCAAGTATCCGACGCTTAGGAAAACGGGGTGATTCGTTGGAGAATTTGAAAATTTGATAGCAGCATCCATGTTAAAAACGGAAGCGAATTACAATTTATCCGCTGTAGTGATTCAATTGTAATATCTCAGTTATCAAAGAAGATTTTCATATTAATGCTTTAAGTCACGAGCTGGTCAAAAGTAAATAAATATTGATTGGTGAAAGCGACCTATCAAAACAGTATGAAAACCCCATTTTTTTTAAACTGTGTTAGAGAGTTATTAAGTGCGTGGACCAAAACTGAAATGACAGTCAATCTTACTTTTAGAAACAAATATCGCATGGACCGAAAGAAGTAACTACATACATCGTTTTCAAATATTGAATTATGTTGACTCACTTGCCAAACAACAAAAAATTTCAATCACACTAATCACGTTACCCTCCACAGGAGATTGATTATAGTTATATCTAAAAACTTTTATATCCTAGTGCTCGTGCTAAATAGTTTTTAAAATTGGAAAAAGGGGTCGCCATTTCGCGTATACGTATCTCAAAATATTGAGGACTTATATTGAGTCAACTACAAGATAAAGGTTGAAATGCGTTGTGTGCGATTGCTAGTTTGTCACTGTACAATATAATATGTCTTCCGTTTGTAAACCCACAATTTGCTTAACGTAAAATTGAATCTATTTCGTTTGCCCCTTTTGGCAGCCGTGTGTATATAATTAATATATATTGCGGGCCCTATTGTATACCTACACTTCAATCCAAAGGGGATCACTTTACCACTAAAGTCACTCCCGCTTCCGCATGTAACTTGCACTCCAGATAATGTCGCCCGGCGGTCACGTCCGATCTGCATTATGCATTGAAACACTAGCTTTTTACTAGTAATGGAATTTTTGATACTGCATCGGTCTCTGCTTCATTGCTAATGCGGACTAGAGCAAAGTACTGCCTCCCTTGTATTGTATTTTTAACACTGTCTCGGAAGAAGCTTGTTAAATATGGAAAGTGTCACATCTACGGTTTTTATACTAGTCTCTATCTCCTACACTGATTGCTTAGGAAAAAAAGTAAATGTAAAGGGTGGATTCGAACACAAGTCTAGTTTTGTTGTTTATAAGAACCTAAATAACGATCTCGAATTCCAAACATACTATCTCCTTGAATTTGTAAGGTATACATCCGTGGCTGTCACTAGGCCAATACATGACATGACACTTTTAATCTTATGTGGAAACAAGAGGTGAACAATAATAGGTGTTAACTATTAGGCATTAAGTTGTCTAGCATTGGGACATTTACCTTACGTAATTCAAAAATTATATGTTTTGTATATATTAAGACACATACGGTATATCGGATATTGGCATTAAAACCAATGTGCTGCATGCCTGTTCTCAACACAAGAAAGCAGGCATGCATAGAACATCGCATACCGATATGATATCAATATGTCGATCCAAATGGACCTTCAGGTCGAAAGTGCTCATAAGTTATTTGGGTTCCGTTTCCTAAATGGCAAAAACGGAACCATTATAGTTTCGTCATGTCCGTCTGTCCATCTGTACGTCTATCCGTATGACACAGGCTTTTATTCTCGAAAACAATATGATATATTTGAATAAAATTTGGACCATAGGTGTATTTTTTTGGCTGCTACATAGTTCTGCAATGAAATGACTAAAATAATGAAGAAAAAAAACGAGATATTGCTGAAAAAATACCTTCCCTATAGAAACGGACGTAGGTACCGTAAGATTTCTGTGACGATACGACCTTTTTAATAGGCACGGAACCCTACGTTGCGCGTATTCCCACACGCACTTGGCCAGTATTTTTTTTAGGTTTATTGTGCCTAAAGAAATTAGAGTTGCATCAGCCCGCGAACACGAGTCAGCAACCCATATGTAATTGCTAATTGTTTTTGTGTGGGTTTACGTGATAGTTAATTAAAAAGTTGTTTACATTCCTGATCTCGTTAAATTTTAATTGAATCGCAGCATTGGAATGAGTAACTTTAATCAAATTAACGAAGTTTCGTGTTTTGAATACACAAATTGTTTGCATTTGTTTGTATAAAAACAATGGCGATTGGCATTTGTTTTTATATCACGTAGCTCCTTTGGGAAACTGAAACTTTATGTATGTCAGATCTTTAGTATCAAAATTTCTGAGTGACAAGAAATAATATAAAGTAAGACTTTATTTACATTGTTCATTAAAACAGATTGCCAATAACGATGATGACTTACCGGATATTGCGAGCAGTGCTGTGAAGAGCGCCGCACGCATCGTGGCTACTGGCGTCTCCACCTGACAAAAACACATCAAACTTAGACGCTTAGTATAGAGGGGTAGGCAGGTAACGTTTTGAACGCGCGTTACGACAGTTTAACTGTCAGTTTTGGAGTTGCGGTACGGGTAAAAACGGGACCCTATTACCGTTGGTGTAAGGCTCCGCTGTTCGTCCGTCCATCCGTCTGTCTGTCACCAGGCTGTATCTCATGAACCGTGATAGTTGGACAGTTGAAATTATTTTACCGTTTTTATAGATAATGGCACGGAGCCCTTCGTTCGCGAGTCCGACTCGCACTTGGCCGGTTTACGTGATCGACCTGCACCACTATATAATCAAATATACATCGCCATCATAATAAAAGCCAGACGACCCTACCCACTAAACCGATCGTCAAACCAAAACGCAAATGGACACTTACCTGCTTGGCATGAGCATACACGCACCCAATGACATCATTGGGTACAGTCAGCTTCATATAGTTAGTAGCAGCAAGGACGGTTCACTCCGTGATTTAATCGGGCCGCTACTAGTACTAAATTAATTTTTTGGCTGTTTAAATAAGTAAAAAAGTAGTCACTGAGTTCCCTCAAACATGATATTGCCGATTTTTAGAAGCCATGTTAATATTCTTAGCTTTTGTTCATAATTTGTTACGAATATTTTAAGTGTATTTTAGACCGATTTAGATTTGACCTATGTTCGTGTTTTTTTTTATCGAGCGAAAATCGCTTAATCATGTTTCGATTGATCTCCCTGCAGAAAAACCTCAAGATTACTATTACAATTTTTTTTAAACCATATTATTATAAACAGACGCATTATATTGTTTCAAAAACTCTGTTCGCTTAACTTCGCTGAACCTACCGCGCCTTAAGTAAATGGCGCTACGGGTCGGGCCTGTTTGTTAGCGCTGCGCACGCGTTCTATCGCAGCGCATTGCATGCGATAGAAAGGAATGCCACAATTTGGCACGTTCGGCATACCTAAATAGGGAATTTGGTAACAGAGAACCTTCTGTACGTAGTGCTTTTTTTTATTCTATGGTAGCAGCCCAAGTGCCCAAATATATCGTAACACAGCCTTACACCAACTTTTATACTCGTAAAGATGAATTGCAATATATTTGGCTACTTTGGCTGATTAACTATATAAAATAAATAAATAAAAAATAAATAAATATTTGGGGACAATCTGACACAAATCGACCTAGTACCAAACTAAGCAAAGCTTGTACTATGCGTACTAGACGACGATAAACATACTTATATAGATAAATACATACTTAAATACATAGAAAATATCCATGAGTCAGGAACAAATATTCATGCTCATCACACAAATAAATGCCCGTACCGGGATTCGAACCCAGGACCTCTAGCTTCGTAGTGACCCTGACTACCAACTAGGCTAAAGCGGTCGTTAATGATATATGATGCTAACTGTACGTGAAATACGACAACTTTTGTCTTAAATAGGAATATGCTGGCAAAGGAATACTGTTTAAGTAACTAGTTGCGAAACTCCGCAAATAATATAACCACTTGAATCAACATTTTTTTGTTACCTATGTCGCGATATGTTATTCACCTTATGTCACACTTCCGCGGAAAGAAACCAACCAAAAAAGATTGCCTAAATTATTATCTCTCGGCACACATAATCAGATTAAATATGTATGCCGAGAGTGACCCTGCCTACGAAACAAGATGTCCTGGGTTCAAATTCCGGTAAGAGCTTTTATTTGTGTGATGTTTTCTGTGTAGTTAAGTATTTCTGTATCTATATAAGTAAGTTTATCGTTGTCTAGTACCCATAGTACAAGCTTTGCTTAGTTTGGGACTAGGTCGGTTTGTGTAAGATTGTCCGCTAATATTTCTTTGTATATATTACAAGCTACGCACATGACTCGAACAAAATTAGGGCTTTAAATCGAATCACTGGGTTGAAAAATGGTTTTGTGAAACTTATAGTACTTTTGAACAAGCTGTCCAATACTCCACAGTAATAATTTACATCCCTTAGGTGTAAATATATTTTTTTAAAGGTTTTATTCTACTGTTTTGTCGGCGTGATTGATTCATATTGTACTCATACCCATGCCAAATTACAGTTTTCTTTTTACGGGTTACTGAGCTAAGCCGAGGACGGACGGACGGACAGACAGACAGACGGACATTGCGAAACTATAAGGGTTCCTTTTTGACTACGGAACCCTAGAAATGTTCCAATTCCAATAAAAATAATGATTGAAATAAACAATGCGTCCGTTTTTATACACCAGTGCGTGGTTGGGGGCGAAAATAGCGTAACGAATACGATTTTCAATTTGATTTTGCGTCGCGATAAAAAGCACATTAACATTGCCGATTTTTTATACCTATATATTTTACATTTCACTCATGTCCAAAAATGTTTCCACGAAAGCTTTTACATATTCAACTCAGTGTACAATTTAGCACGCGCGTCGAATTTTAATGCAAGGATAACATTTTTGTTGTTAAATTAAAGTTTGAAGAAAAATATTATTTCATGCCCACATAGTTAAATATATTGAGTTCATTCTATTTGTTGGTTGTTGAATAACTAATTTATTCACAAAACATTGATATTAGAACCGAGAAAACAAATACTTCGTTATATTTGAGAGAAATAATATTTGTATTATTTTTGACTGAATATTTAAAGGTGTCTCCAACCCGCATTGGGCCAGCGCGGGGACTATCGCCCGTTCCCTACCATTTAAGAGAGAAAAATACAACAGTGCAAAGGCAAGCTTAGCCCAAAAAGGGATCTCTTTTAGCTAACATTGGTGTAAATAGCTACGTGTCTCCAACCCACATTGGGCCGGCGCGGGGACTACCGCCCGTTCCCTATTATTTAAGAGAGAAGGCCTGTGCCCAGCAGCGGGACGTATATGGGCTGATTTATTATTGTGTGTGCATGTAAGTAAAATTGTACACAATAACGGACTAGATAGTATTATATGTGGGCCTTTGCATGTCCAAAAATATAACAGTGCAAAAGCGAGATTAGCCCTAAAAGGGATCTTTTTCAGCCAACATTGGTGTAAATAGCTACGCGCACAGAGCCAGCCTATCATGTCAGAATGAATGTGAAAATTCGCAAACCCCTTAATCCATTTCTTTCGAAAATCATATTTTCACACTTTTAAATACTAACGCATCTTATAGCAAAACTCTTAATTATGCTCCGTGAAACTGTTTAAGCTTACCCATTAAATTAACTCTCAATTTTACTATACGGCAATTGCGGGCCACATCAGGCTAGAAAACCTCGCATTCGCACACAATAACGATCAGTATTTTGAACGATAAAAAGACGTTTACATTACAATAGCAACTAGAAAACATCGCAATTCTAAACCGCCATTTTTCGTTATCAAGTTTTTGGTGCTGCCTATAAAATTCGATCAGATTGAGTTAAGAGGTTTGCGAATTAAGCCAACGAACGATACGTTGCCTACCACCAATGTGACAACAATATTATATCAATCCGGACAAAGCCCTCTTGGTAACGTTTAGTTTCGTTCTCGTACTTTTCCCTGATTTACAAAAGGTGATTCTCGAATCTCTTTAATGTATGTATATATACAAAGTTATGATTAGCTCGGGAAGTCTTTGGTCGGTCTTGTGAAACGCTTTGACGATTTTATTTGTCTTTAAAATTATTGAGTTGATTTATTAATATACAATATTAAAATTATTGTTTTTATATTTTCTTATCTCTTTTTTAATGTGTTTAAAAACTGTTTTAATTGAGACTTTTAATACAGTTTAAAAATGGTATAAATATATTTCTTTGTTTAGTCTACTATTTGTAGATTTAAACACGCAACGCAAAATGTTTTCCCCTCACATAAGTTACTTAATTGTCAAAAAACATCAACCATTTTACTCAAACTTTTACCTACTTTCGAAACCACAAGATATACGTGTATTAATACATCTAAAACTCACTTGTTCACAAACTCGAGCTTCAAAGAGTAAACACCAACATTTCACTCACAACAATCCACAAAGTTTTCCGATCGTAGCACCGGCTACAGCGTAGCGCGAAGCGGCTCGTAGACCGCTCGCGTAGACGAACGCGGCGCGAATGCCGGCGACCATAGCCCGCTCCGCACAGATTAAATTAAAACAAAAGTTTTACTACTCAAACGACAGTACGGAAAACGGCCCGTTAAATTTTTTATACAAAGTTTTATTAGCTGTTGTTCCAGGGTTGTCTCTCGGTAATTGAATGTGAGCGGAGGCGGGCTTATGCTCCTTTGTATAGTCTGTTGTGGAACACTTAATAATTAAATTAGGACCGGATTCGATTGTTTCAAGTTTTATTGACGAACGTTAGAAATGTTGGGTTGTTTGTTGTTTGGGCATCGGAATTGCGTTTGAACTTAACTATATCCATAAATTTATAATTTAGCTGTCGTAATTCGATTTGAGTTTCGTTGAATATTGTAATTCTTGTTGACATTTTGTATATACTTAGGGACTTATCCGTGCTTCGCACAAATTACAGTACATAATTCAATCTCCCGTGTGGTGTCGGGTTGCAATTTCACCACCCCCGACTAAGGGAGCAGAATTGAAGTGTGTTGTGGGCAAAGGGCTAGCCACCTATGACTGCCATATCACATTTTGTCGAACTTTTATGGCTTCGAAAGTGCTAATAACGTAATATTAAAATAGGTTCTTTGACAGGGTAGTTGTGTATTGAAAAATAAATGTCAAACTGACATACAACCTGCGTAACGGCATGCAAACACAGAAGTCTACGGACGCTTGAGAATCCAGAAGAGGAACAACTTGGTTGCTGACCCTTTATTGATTGAGTGGATTCTTCCTCAACAGCTCTAGTTAAAGATCACTAGATGAAAAAGGATTCATCACCGGGAACACAACACCTGGCTGCGGACGTCAGGCTGGTTGTATTATGTTCAAAATATAAAAGGCGCAATCCGGCCGTTTTAAAATGTTTGGAGTTCCATATAATGTTTGGATGGCTAGTATTAAATAAAAAGTATGTGTATTAGGCTACCTATTATAAGATCTGTACAAATATGGATGCAATAAATGTTTTATTGCATCCATAATTAGGTACAACTAAGTGATAACAGCCATTTTTTTATCACACATGATTTACATTATTTTATCATCAAGCTTTACTTGCGTTCTTTCTAATACACGGTAGTAGCAGGCAACGAGTTTGTCTTAGGAATTCGGTCAAAATCATAGAACAACATGTCAAATCATCGCCAACATACTTAAATATTTAATTTTCAGTAATCCATACTTCTATTATGAACGCGAACGTGTGTCTATCTGTCTGTCTGTCTTCTTGACGTTACCTCTTCAAGCTTAAACCGCTGAACTTATTGACTTGAAATTGGTCTGGAGATATATATGATAGTCTATATCCCAGAAATCATCCTTTGAGATGGTGAAATGGGTAATAAAAGTTTGTATGGAGCCACGATAACAACCGTTCTACGCGAACGTAGTCGCGGTCAGAAGCTAGTCTTATAGAAATAAACGTAATGAAACAACTTTAAAGGCAACTCTACCAATGCGATAAACATAGCAAGCGAAGTTAGCCAAAACAAAGTCGTCGAAGCCTCGCCCGGGGAAAACTACCCGCAAACAGTTTAGCGAGAGAAAGTATAGCCACGTGCCACTCGAAGCAAAGAGTAGACAAGCTCGCAGATTGTGAATTTCACTTACAATATAACTTCATCTAAATGGATCGTTTACAAGATGTAATGCGATATTTATTTACATTTATCACTGACGTTTCGACACGCGTTGCACCAGCCGGGGTATGCGATGACTGACACCCCTGCAAGTTGTCAACGGAGATGTGGGTACACAATATTACAATTCCCTTAATAGTTTTAAAAACAATGTCAACGTTAGACCTGGAACGAGACTTTGTATTGTACTTCAAGTTCTGTCAAAAAAAACAACTAGTTAAACACGAGCGTTTTACAGTCAACCGGCAAAGGAGGGAAATAGTTTTTGTGGCCACGTTCGCGCGGATAAATATGTGAAAGAAAGATTTTGACATTCAGAGTCAAATTAAAAACACCATCATTATATTTCATAATTTTCTGACTTCTATACTTGAACGGAATATAATACTCAGAAAGGCATCTCAAATTGCCGTCAATTGGGCTCGTTAAAATCTTTTTGCATGGGAAGTTTGACAGTTATCTATGAGATGACAGCTGCCAGCACCATATTTATCTTTAACCTGTCAGTGAAGTGTGGACGACATATCCCGCCCCAAGATTATATTGTCAAAATTGTAGGCACCTACGGCTGTAGTCATAAACGTTCTACAAGCCTATTTTAACTAAAATGGCGTTAAAATTCGTTTGTCTTTATCTGATTCATTGATATTTGGAAAGAGTCGAAACCTCATAATTCAAAAAACCCTGGTCCTTAATGGTGGTTCTTAGTCCTCGAAACCTCATAATTCAAAAAACCCTGGTCCTTAATGGTGGTTCTTAGTCCTTATAAGTTCGGAATGCGAAACAAATCCCACTCTGTTCCAAAATTCTTTGTCACAGTCGACGCGCGCTTGATAGCGCCTGCTGGCCTCAGATACTGCGCGAAGCCGCGACTTATTCTTTTACCGGCTTTAACTGACTTTACACCGAACAGGAGGTCTATTTCTGACCGTTGCTTCCGATCCTAATTGCATTCCAATGTGTTTTGATCACTCGTTTCTACGCGACAAGTTAACGGGTGAGAACGAGTGCTTGAAACATAATTCAAATTTAATTTAGATGTGAAAGAAACGAATTAAGTCAGTATATTTGCCCAGGCTTATTTTAAAATGAAAATTGAGAGAGTTTTCATGTTCAACGTTGCTTTGAAAGCTATAGAATTAAAATAGGCATACGAGTAGAGTATACCGTTTTTAAATTTATTGACTTTATGGGATTCCTTATAACCTTTCCGTGGTTGATACAATTAGGCAATTGTCTTAAACTTCTAAAACGGGATAGCCACAGAATTTTAACCACACTGCTTGATTGTTTTGCGCGCGCATTGTATTTGAATTCGCTCTGCCATTTTACATACTCGTAGTGACGCTGAAATTCGGGCAGCCTGGGTTTCATGTTAATGCTTTTGTGATGCAAATTGGACCCAAAGGTGAGCTTCCTGTTGATTATTATATAATACACAATACAATTTTTGAATTATTGTAATGCCATGTAAGTACATCGTATAACTATGTGGCCCATACTAATCAGAGTTGGGTAAAACGTCTCTAATACCTTAAATACTGCTTATCAAAACAGTTTGATAACGATTAAATTTTGGATATACATTATTGCCCAACTACAGCAGAGCCGAAATGAAGGGAATATGATTTTAGCAGTTTTTTTATACGACGGTGGCAAACAAGCGTACGGCCCGCCTGATGGTAAGCGGACACCGCAGTCTATAGACGCATGCAACTCCAAAGGAGTAACATGGGCGTTGCCGACCCTTGATATGTTTGAGGATTCGCCGTGTTGACAGCTGAAGGAACAAACGCCCTCGCTCTCAACACAACGCATTCTCGGGAGCTATGGCGACCCTGCTCACCTCCAGGAACACAACACTACTACAGAGCAAGTAGTAGTGTTATTATGGCCGTTCTTCTCTTCATTATTCAATCATTTGAAAACGAGCCATGTAAACTATACAATTAACAGAGAAATGTATGTTTGTAACTTTCATACATTATTTGCCGCTAGTTAGACGAGGTTGTGGCAAATACCCGCCTAAATTAAGTAGGTTGTTTACGGTAAGTCGGCAGTCATTTTAGAACCAGGTATTAATTTAGATGCATAAGAGCCTTTCCGTCCCTCTGTAGAAAATATGTTATGGCAATTGCATCCGGTTGTATGACAAATACACGATGGTAGGTCAAGTAGGTTGAAACAAAAAAAGCAGGTAAGTAGGTACTTGAAAACTTGGTAAAATCAAAAGATATACAATTCTGCAGAAATCGATCCAGACAGACTCTATATTCGCCGGTATGTATTCGATTCTCATGATTACCTGCCCTAAGTCCAGAGACCCCAATGGCCATTGTAAGCAATCAAATATCAATTGGTAAATAGAGTTAGGGCTATACAAACTTCGATTCTCATGAGGCGATATAATCACCGGCCCTAAGGCCATATACCCCAATGCCCATTGTAAGCATTAAATATAAATTAGCCAACAAATATATCGTTGGTTCCCTTTCTTCCCGTGGGTGTCGTAAAAGTCGACTAAGGGACCAGGGTTGAAGTGTATTGTGTGCGATGGGCTAGCAACCTATCACTGCAATATCACATTTAGTCGATCTTTTACACCCACATTTATGCTAAAAGTGGCGCTGGAACATAGGATTCATGTGCTCTGCCTACCCCTTTTGGGAATAAAGGCGTGAATATATGTATGTATGTATGTATATATCGTTGATAGATTTAACTTTAGCTTTTTAGGTAAAATGATTATTTTGAACATATTGAGATATAAATATGGTGTCAACTCTTTGCAGTATGAAATATCTCAAACGTCAACTGTATCTTGTCAGTGTGTTGAAACGACAATGTGGAGCCAACATTATTTACTAGCGACATCTCGCGTGGATTTTGATATAATTAGGTGTTATAACATAGACTTTTAGCATTTATTCGTTCAAGGGAAAATCTACGATCTCAATCCAGTTCATTTTCAAGCCTTTTGGCTACATACACTAAAATACTGGCGCCACCGTCTGTGCACAAGTCGCCCATTAATATGAGAATATTTAGTTCCAGTAAACGTCACAGTGCAGTTATAAAACGAGCTATTGGTTCTTTCCTGTGAGGTATAATATGTTAAGGATTTCCGTCGAGATCGGGCAGGGGACTGGTCAGAGTGGTCAGGTAGTTCAACGCGTTGGTTCTACCAACTACAGAGTTAGGGTCACGGTCACATCGATCAATTAAAGCGGAGGTCCAGATCGTCTTGCATTCCGTCACGTCAGTTGGGGAATGCAATGCACCTGGCTTAGATGTTATAAATAGCAAGGGAAATGAGCCAACTAGAATATCTACCAACTTGACGACTGGCGAGCCTTCAGCTCGGAGCGAGCCCTCGGCTCAGATGGGGCTTCCAGCTACAGATAGTCCGAGTGGTGATGGCGACTTATCTACCAAGGGTCATTCACCACAACATATCCCAGTTCCTATATCACCTGTGCTATGTCAAAATCGCCCCAAGCGTGATAAACCAGTTGTAAAACGTTATGGTTTTGACTTTGATTAAATATGTTGTGATATCTGACTTTGAACATACATAACATAAATATGGATATTTTTTATTTTCAATGATGTTTATTATTAGCGCCCACTTAGTAGTAAGATGTATTAACATAGTAAGTATATACAAGTGTTAATTAAGTGGTGAAGTGTAATATATGAATAAGAGGGTAGCATAAGAAATGTCACCTGTCACGCGTCAGTCGCGAATATACGTTACATGAGTCTCAAGAGTGTGTTTCATTGCTGCCTATTTATCACCCTGCACGCGACCGGACGTCGCGTCATAGACAGAATTAAAGCTCTTGTTAAGAGCTTTCTAATGATATATGTCTCAAGTGTATACCCTCATGGTACACCGCCCATACTAATTTGCCCATTCTCCTTTATTACGAAGGGGGTAATAATGTCCGGAACGCAGTCCTCGCCTGTGCCGTGCGCGATGATGGCAATTGATGGTGCGAGGCCAGCGCGATGCGCGCGTGCTCGATGTGACCGGGCGTCCCGCCCGCGTCACGCGCTCGTCAAGTCCCGCTACCGTCACGCTGGCAGTCTGTTCGAGCCATTATCGTCCAGCAGCAGGCGAGGACTCAGTTAAGCGGTCTACCTACACTCATCCAACTTAAATTGTATTTTCATTATGTATTAATAACGGTAATTAATATGTGGCATTTGTATACTCATAATTAATATATGGCATGAATGGATACAAAATACGAGTATTTCCCAGTACTGAGACCAAATTCTCAGAAATTCACTATCTACTTAGAGACGATTACAGAAGTATGTGCTCGTCTACAGCCCAGCATGCGTACCTATTCCGTTATGACGTCAGCGAGTCAACACGCGAGCTGTCAATGCCGAGTGGTGCTGAATATTCATTCAGCGCTGAGCGGCGCCCCAGTAGCAGCGTGTTTTTCTCAGCACTTTAAGAAGCTTCATTGAAAAGTAACCGGGTGTTCTTCAGTTTTTCTTTGAGTATATCCTCTGGGTTAGGTAACATACGAACTGATGGATTTGGTACAACATACTGCTGATTGTATGCAGTGCAAGCACGTGTTTAGAATCTCAGAATTAGTTTGTGCAATAGTATGTCAACATGTCGAACCAAATTGATATCCACGCCTGCTGCCCTCGGTCGGTATTCATTCGCAAAATCATAAGCGATTTTCATTAATTAGATAATATTTTCAAAGGATTGCCGCTCTCATAGGAATTGTTTTTGCGTAACGTTTAGACACTAATGACAATAAAAATGCGGCCAATTGCGTGTCGGACCACGCACAACAATTCCGTGCTTATTAAAAAGGTCGTCTCGTTACTGAAATCTCTGTCACTTACGTCCTTTTCTTTAAGGAAGGCAATTCTTTTTGTAATATCTCGAAAACCCACAGTGCCACACGTGGGCGCGCAATGAATTTTTTTTTTTGACTTTCAGTTGTATGTATACTTGCACCCCTAATCTTTTTTTTTTTTTTTTTCAAAACTGTGTAGTGGTTAACCAAATACACCTTTCCTCAAAATTTTATTCATATACACCTTATAGTTTTTGAGTCAAATGCCTGTGACTTACGGACGGACAGACAGACAAACAAACAAAAAAACACATTACGCGACGAGGAGAAAATAGGTAGGTATCAAAGTTTAATAGCATCCTTAAACTGTTTTATTCGATTATTATTTAGTGTTATATTTATTTTGTGGGCAAAATTCATCGTTATCGAAACTGCTAGACCTGCCACAGACCACTGTTACCGCACAAGGTAGTCAAATTACTGTTCTATTAATATTGAACCTTCTTATGCTTATTGAAGGTCCGTATTGAAGTCATGTGGAAGGAAAATGGAGCCGCAGAAGATCCTAAACCCGTTGGACCGACGCAGTGAAGAAAACTTGCAGACTCTATACGGATGGCTGAAAACCGATTGGCCTGGAGAGTTTTAGTGAGCAAAGCGACAACCTCGTGTAATTCAGGGCCCTCAGTCATGAATCATGAAGATGCGACGAAGAAAAAGGTTAAAGAATACAACCTAAAATCTTCAAACACGAAAACCTCGGCAATTTCAAATGCAAGGTCATGCTCTCCAGATATCCCCTGTGAAGCAATAGGCATGGACACAGGCTGGTGGTTGCGAAAAAAAGACTTGCGAAGTCAGCTAAGTCGGTCTATAGCCTCGGACCACCAATTTTTAACCGATTGCCTGTACCCCGTCAGAAATGCAGCTTCCATCGCAGATTGTCGCAGAAGACTGAAAACGTGGCTTCTGAACAACATGTTCTATAACTATGACGAATTTTACAGCATGCCACTGACAGTTTGATACTAAGAAAAATATTATAAATAAATGATTATGATGATAATAAGTAGATGTATACAATTTAATGATGTATAAACCTAATTTACAAAAAAACGCAATTGTAATCTTGTCCATTTGTAAAAATTGTTAATGCTAATAAACTATTCATTTTCATTTTCAAGCCTATGGTAGTTATAATAGTGTTGGTCTTTTTCTCACAAATACAAATATCGCAGCCGAGTAGCCCTTTTTGAAGCAGTTCATTCAAACCAGCCAATAAGGAGCGAAAGAAACCAGAAATTATCATGCCAACTAATTTTGACTTGCACGATTCTGTGTTCCAATTGCATAGTATACGTCGCAGAAAGTTTAAACATACAAACGTAAAAGCCACTTATAGGTACTTAAGTAAAACTTTACGCTAACTAGTATTCAACTTAGAGTAGCCTCGCCGCTAACACCGAAGCCCCACAGGAATAGTTAGGAGTTTGTACGAACCAGTAATCCGGGTATTCGCGATTCAATCAAAGTGCCGGTCGGACGGATTACAACCAGCTATGACCGATTATAACGGTACCGAGAGATATAACCACGAACGAAGAAAATCAAAGTTCGGTTATCTCCATCTGTATCACACTTACATACATCACTCGAATGACAGTGTGATGCGTGTTTACGATAGTCGTAACGTCAGACATGTCGTCGTAGCGCCGCCGTTATACCACCGTAGACGAAATAACTTCATCATAAATAATTACTAACTTAGCGATGACGAATTACGGTTAGCACTGGTAAGCTTGATGCAAGCTGCCTACTTGTACATACTATAATGATATTCGTGAGTATTTCGGATGGTGTTTATTGATTAATTAAAATTGTATTTAGATACGCGAATCATTTTCGTTTAAGCGCTTGTGTACTCGTATGCTCATAACGCGTTGTGTCCCATTGATGATCAGAAGAGATCCGTACAAAAGGGTATTTCTAATCCTGTATTCCGAATTCCTGTTTTTGTGTACACCTCGAATTTATTATCTACAATATGAGATCAATATGTATGATCAAGATGTATGAATATATTAATAAACAAAATACAAATGAGAGTAACTTATCTTATCTTATCTTATCTAGATGAGGGCCCTTTCGGATACACTTCGACCCAGTGGGATCTTTTGTGCATTTGCTGCCCTCTCCTTACGTCTACTCCCAACTTCGCTCCATCATTTCCACATAGCGGATGATGCAGCTCAGCGGAAGTACCTTGAATTCCTTTGGTTGCGGATAACCGTTACCAAAGTAATTCATTCTTTGTCTGGCAAGGGTATGACATTCACACAGTAAGTGTTCCATAGTCTCATCCTCCTCGCCACACATTCTACAGTCTAAGCTGTCTGATAGTCCCATCTTGGTCAAGAGATCCTTGACCCCGAAGTGACCTGTGAACACCCCAGATATGATTCTGAGCTGCTTCCTACTGAGAGTAACTAGTTTGATTAATATTAAACTAACCATATTCGAGCTTCCTAAGCAGATTATGTATACCTACTAAAATACGTATTGTGATATGTGATGTTCTTAAATTATTCGTTTTAAAATGACAGTTTATTAAATTCAATATACAAATGCGATGACAATTTAATAACATTCATTTTAATTCCTCGCTTCAGTTATGAATACTGCCAATTGAACGCAATTGTGAATCCGTATTATCATTGGATTAACGAAAAGCAATAACATTATTCTCGTAGCAATAAGTACATAGGACTCACGGTGATGGCTCTGGTTAATGAAAACTATACCCTATTCTATATAACATTAAAAAAGCTTTTATTGCCAACTGTACTGTTCCGTATGTACCGTCATCAACTCATTGAGACGATTCTAACAAGCCCAAACTCCACGGGGTTACGTCTGCTAAGTACTGAATTCCCATGGCCTCCTTCTGTCTCCATCGTCATACCAGCTCGGTGGTACCATAATGTTGAATTGTCACCCTAACTATACTTACACTGAAAATTTAAGTTCAATCGGTTGATGTTAATAGAAATTCAGTTCCAAGATTTGTCACACACTAACTAACTTAATGGCTGTGGGATATCAATATCACTATTATTTCATGTCTCTATTATTTTTATTGTACAAAAAAAGTGAAGTGGGTATATCACTGTTAGAAGCCCTCCAATGAGCCTTAACACGACGGGTTCATAATATGAAGTTAAGAAGTGGAAGCACCTTCTGTCTCCTGCATTGTATCAGCCAGGGTGTGCTATAATATTGCGTGATAAAAAAGCATCTTAATCGGATACAGGAAATTGGGTGTTTGTAAATTTTTATTACGACAGTTACTTACATACTTAGATACCTTCGAGCGGTACAAGTAAAATAATATAGTTATTCCATTACAGCCTAGGTGAGGTTTATATGTTCGTTAAATTTAACTGCATATCTGGAATTAAATTCCTGTGGTGATTTACATTCCACCAGAAAACACAATAACTTCAACAACCTTAAATCAAGCGGGTAAAGTTCAAATTGCTTTTCGCTAAATGAAACGATAACTTTGCTGAATCGAGTGTGCGCTTCATTTGTGAGGAACAATTACATGTCGACTGCTGTTGACAAACACAACAGTTCCTGAACTATCTTTTTCTGACACGTTGGTAAGGAAAAGGACGAAAAATTGCGTTAATGGAGCGCATATCGGACAGCTCAAAACGTGTAATCGATGGGCTCAGTTTTGATTAAACTTGTATGCACTTTATGTATTGAGATATGCCGCGACCTATTTTTCATATAGGGGATGACTCACAGTACGAGGTACCGAGCCCGGGCCGTTTTCGAACCGTGTCCGACCCGACGCCGTAACGTATTAATGTCGTAACCCTGAGCAGCGTGGGTAGGCCCCCCACAACGTTAATCTGATGACTTGGTGAAAGTCGCGGGAGACCTCTCGATGTGGGTGGTGCTGGACTGGTCATCGTGGCACTCGTTTAGGGAAGGTATATATCCAGCAGTGGATGTTTTGCGGCTGATATGATGATGATGATGACGAACCCTGACCAAAAAAGTGAACTTAACTCACAGTCATATATTTTGCCTTTTAAAGTTACCTATTCGAATTCCAAGAAACTGTTTACACATAAGTTGTTGCCCGTACGGATAAAAAATAAATCACATTAAATAACATTTACGTCACACCTGTCCATAATGCGAGTTTTACTGCACGCTGCGCGTACGGGAAAACTCGCATTGTGGCCAGGTGAAGACGTAAAATTTTGTACGCAACACGGGCGGTAATTCGTAAAGCCCCAGAGCGCATATTTAAGGCCCTCACCTTCGGTTCGGGCCACAAACACCTGCGTGGGGCATTCACGAATTCACCGCACTAGTTACGTAATGTACTATTACATGCGCATAATCCAGTCCTGTGCAAATAGCTATTTGCCGTAATCCAGATGATTCCGGTACGCCACACAAAGGGGATTTCTAGATAGCGCTTTTATGTGTCATTTTAATAGTAATCATATTAATAATTACTTAGCATTTAACACATTACTCTAATGAACCAGCAACAACAAAATGAATGTATCCATAATAATACTGTGTATCTATTGCATCCGTTTTGTATGTTCACGTATTTGAAGATAGCATATCTTTGTAGTAATTAATGATGTTTACACCCATTGGAATTCCGCAAACTGGTTGCGGTTTGTAGCTGTGAAATTATTATATATATATTTTTTGCATTATTGCCGGGCTAAGGCTTGCCTACCAAGCAGCGCATATAAATATCAAGTTTGGATTGATATACAAACAGGTAAAGAGATAAAACCATTTCCACGGCCCTGGTGAAATTTATTCTTATATCAATGACATTGACAGGAAAAATACTCGCTTTATTTGTACACTCATTCAAACGTCAACCTTTTAACAACGCTTACATACATACATACGTACATATCCAAAACTTTATCGTGCTAGAGTAATCTACTTAAAAAACGCGTATTTGCCCTACCAGTTCCCAGACTACATTAAGCGATTCGGAGAGTACATTAGGATATCCACTTATAATGCTATTCTAAAACACTGTAACCTTAAGGGTTGCACTATAATTGAGGCAAAAAAACGAATTAATAATCTTCTCCTTTCGTTAAATTACGCCGAGACAGAAGCTATTTTAGATAATGCAATTTAAGAAGCATAAATCAGTGTACTTTATAATATAAAATTGCAATGTTAATTTTTAAGTTCCTTTGTTTTGTTCTACCTTTTGTAATTTGTAACTAAATTCTAAAATGTAACTTGTATTTGGTTCCCCGCGATACAGGCGAAGGCTAGTGCGGAGGGAGACCTCTGGTAATTACTGATATGGAAATTGTGCCAAATAAACCTTTTCTTTCTTTCTTTTCTTTCTTTATTTCATATAAACACACCTATTTCACGGACGATTAGGTACAGATAACGGATTTCAACTTTGCTACGATCTTGACAAACATTGCTTGCTTCATTCAATTTAATGTCATTCTTCATACATGCTCGTTGGTTTAGGGTACTCTTGACCTGACCTTTAAAGTCGTTTACCGTGTTCTATACAGCCTGCAATGGTCAAAAGCCGAGTTTTCCAACCTGTGGGTCGCGTTCGGTTGTTGCTGCAAAATACACAAGACCGGAAAGGCTAAGGATAGTTTAGGCCGAGAAATAGTTCTGCATGCTATGGGGGTTGCGTCGCGAAAAAGGCTGAAAACCACTAAGTATCAGTGACCGCATGGTCCGCTGTCGCTCCCATTCCACACCACAACTCCAGTCCCGATATTCTGTAACTTGTTTTAAGCTCACCTCAACGCTAACCCTCAAATATATCTTGACGCCGCGATTCATAGCAACTAAGTGTAGATAGTGGTCTAGTTTTATTAGGTGTGGAGAGTGGTGTATGGGCGCGTAAAGAATTACAGCCCAGTATACATAAGCGCCCGGCCGCAATTAAATAGTTCTCGAATTTCCCTAGAGCCCCGAGGCCGGTGCCTGTGCTTTTTGCTCGCATTGTTGTAGTGAGGGCCACCAAATAGTTGTAGGTATTGACTTATTCAAGTGTAAGCGCGATTGTATGAGTTCCGTTGGTGCGGGCTTTGGTGAATTTGACTTTGTACTACTTGTAATTAATGCATTGCAATGAACTCACTAATATGATTATCTTTCACTTAGTTAGGTTTGAAAATACGTGCATGGGCATAGTGATCAAAAATATGTGAATAAGAGACTTTCTGATTAAGGACATATATAATATTGCTAAAATTATATATGTCCTTAATCAGTTCAGTAGTGTCTGTGCACTCCAGCGGGTGCTTTCAGTGTGCGTCCCATAACATGGCCAGGGACAACAACCTCTCGGTGTGTAATGAGTTTAATTAATTTTTCGTCAGTGCCTCTAAGTGCTGGCCTAATTAGTACTTTGTAGGTACCTGACCCTACGCACGCCTCCTAAGTGTACTAAGCAATATTATCCAGTAACCGGGAAATACATATTTTGGATCAATTTATTATAAATAATAATAAAGAAACTTTGGGGGACAATCTCACACAAACGAGTCCCAAACTAAGCAAAGCTAGTACTATGGGTACTAGACGTAAAGATCGATAAAGGTACATACTTATATAGAAAATTATATAATCAAATACATAGAAAACATCCATGACTCTGGAAAAAGTATTCGTTGTCATCACAAAAATAAATGCCCTTACTGCCGGAATTCGAACCCGGGACCACCGGCTTTGGAGTCAGTGGCACTACTAACTAGACTACAGAGGTCGTCAAAACAATTCAAGTACAATAAAATAAAATACGACATTGAATACCACACAACAGGGATGCAAATTTATATACAGCCACCAGAAATGGTCAAATCCATCGTTCTCAACGAAAATCAGTAATCAACTGCACAGATCGGCAATAATTGAAATTTATGCCAATTAAGTCTTTTTTCCTTTACACTTGTTGTGCTTCACGCGTCTATTATTAAATGTAACATATATATTTTTGCATCATTAAATAAACCCCACGCTTACCTACACTAAAAAAGTCAAAGTATTGTTGGGTACTCACGAGTAAACTAAGGCTCAAATTCGTTTTGCTTTTAGCTATTAGCTAATAGCTGTATAAGTATCTTCTGCACTAAAATCTATGAATAATCACCATTATTTTGGTTTTACTGTCTGTGGCTTTAGAACAAAATAAAATTAAATGTAGGTTGAATTTTTTCTTAAAGTAACTATTCAAACGGTGCGTTCCAAATTTGGAAGAAGCGAATTTTTTTAAAACATAAAACTACATTTTAAAATTATTATTTCTTATTTTATCCGTATAAATCAGTATAAATATTAATATTTCGTACGTACCTACTAAATTAAGACAGAATAAGTATTATTAATTTTATTTTATCAAAATAATAACAATTAATTATTGGCATAACACCATTGGTTTCTGAACGCACCTCTCATTCTGTATAGAAAAAAGTTGGATCTCGAGATTGACCGTCACGTTCCAAATTCAAAAACTCTTTCCACGCTAGCGGATAAAATGGACTTTTGGGCGCAGATTTTGAGCGATTAAGCAAGCCTTTTCGAGCCGGTGAGGTGAAAAAAAATATGCCTTGTGACGAAAATCCCATCGATATAATTATCTCAAAGAATGAAAACGCTCATAAACATTTAAAATATTGCATGTTAGACAGAGAAAACCTTCGCAAATGACAATCGTTTCATATAAAGGTGCGTTTTGCAGAAAGGGAACAGAATATACCTCCTCTTAAATCTTTGGGCACTTAATACTTTTGTGATTATTTAATCACCTGCTTGACTTTTATCTCTGTTAGACAATAATATGTTAAATTATTTTATCAGAAAATTCAACATTATTGGTTACTTTATTGGGTGTCTACAGCCCTATTATCTAATATATTTCAGGTTCAGGTCTACAACAACTAATAATTACATGTTCTGTCAAACAAATGAATTTCGCCAAAAGCATTAAATTTTGGTGCAACACAAGGGCTTAAAGTGCATTTTCATACGAAACGGAGATCGCTCCGGCATACTCCGCAAAAAGACAACGAAATCCAGCAATTCAATTCTTTCTAACTGGTTCTAGGGTTGCCATAATGATCGGTTTGATGTTTCGATGAAAGTAGAAAATTTAAAAATTATTTTTAACCGACGAAAAAAACGGAGGAGTTTCTCAAGTCAACGCGTATATATATATATATTTTTATGTATGACCACGCATAACTTTTTAGAAAGTAGTCCGTTTTTGATAATTCTTTTTTTTAGTAGAAAGGGTATATATACCTCGAAGTTGGTCCCATACAAATTTTAAATAAAAATTCTAACCCTACTAAATTCTAACTTACTCATGGAACTGTATGACCAACTATGCAGAGAGTAATCACAAATATTGCATGTAAGTAACTAGTAATTTCGTTAGTAATTAACTAAAGTAATTCACAGAAAATTGAAAAATAAAAACTTTTTAACAAAAAAATTAAACCGCCGAAAAAAAACTAAAAAGCAAAAAATAATAAACCTTTCTTATTTAGTTTAATAATTAAGTTCCTTTAATTACTTAGGTACACTTAGATTCATTTAATAACTTAATTATTAAACTAAATAAGAAAGGTTTACTATTTTTTGCTTTTCAGTTTTTTTCGGCAGTATAATTTTTTTGTTAAAAAGTTTTTATCCATGATCGGGATTTGAAATCCGTCCATCGCTCTAATAATCTAATAATAAACCAGCTGAGCAACCATGGGTCCGCTAGTAGTGGCGACGAATCTTTCAATTCTCACTTCTGATTACACCGCAATTAGGTAGGGAGGTTGTTTTTTTTTTAAATTTTCGACTTTGATCGAAATTATGAATTTAGTTAGTGGACGTTTGTCTGCATCGTAAATATTCTTTCTCAAGTCACCATTTTATTAAATTAAAATAATTTGAAATTCGTTTTATGTGGAAATTCTATTTTAGAATGACAACCTTTTCACGGTATTGGAACAAAGCTGTGCAGTTGTGAGTCCGATAAAATCATGTATATACATGGATAAAATAAGAAATAATAATTTTAAAATGTAGTTTTATGTTTTAAAAAAATTCGCTTCTTCCAAATTTGGAACGCACCGTTTGAATAGTTACTTTAAGAAAAAATTCAACCTACATTTAATTTTATTTTGTTCTAAAGCCACAGACAGTAAAACCAAAATAATGGTGATTATTCATAGATTTTAGTGCAGAAGATACTTATACAGCTATTAGCTAATAGCTAAAAGCAAAAGCGAATTTGAGCCTTAGTTTACCCGTGAGTACCCAACAATACTTTGACTTTTTTAGTGTAGGTAAGCGTGGGGTTTATTTAATGATGCAAAAATATATATGTTACATTTAATAATAGACGCGTGAAGCACAACAAGTGTAAAGGAAAAAAGACTTAATTGGCATAAATTTCAATTATTGCCGATCTGTGCAGTTGATTACTGATTTTCGTTGAGAACGATGGATTTGACCATTTCTGGTGGCTGTATATAAATTTGCATCCCTGTTGTGTGGTATTCAATGTCGTATTTTATTTTATTGTACTTGAATTGTTTTGACGACCTCTGTAGTCTAGTTAGTAGTGCCACTGACTCCAAAGCCGGTGGTCCCGGGTTCGAATTCCGGCAGTAAGGGCATTTATTTTTGTGATGACAACGAATACTTTTTCCAGAGTCATGGATGTTTTCTATGTATTTGATTATATAATTTTCTATATAAGTATGTACCTTTATCGATCTTTACGTCTAGTACCCATAGTACTAGCTTTGCTTAGTTTGGGACTCGTTTGTGTGAGATTGTCCCCCAAAGTTTCTTTATTATTATTTATAATAAATTGATCCAAAATATGTATTTCCCGGTTACTGGATAATATTGCTTAGTACACTTAGGAGGCGTGCGTAGGGTCAGGTACCTACAAAGTACTAATTAGGCCAGCACTTAGAGGCACTGACGAAAAATTAATTAAACTCATTACACACCGAGAGGTTGTTGTCCCTGGCCATGTTATGGGACGCACACTGAAAGCACCCGCTGGAGTGCACAGACACTACTGAACCCTATAGGGTGAAATGACGAATTGATCCCAAAGTGTTAATATGATATGATATGATATGATTTATTTATCTCACAATATTACAATCTCACTTAAAACTATTACACTTAATACATTTTAGGAATTTATATTGTGATTGTCAGTTATTTTAAATTTCAAATTAAGTAACTACGTAATATTACGTCATATCAATGTTTTTATATTGACCGTGTTCCATGTAATTATAGAGTAGCGTCTGCCCGCGACTCCGTCCGCGTGAAACTCGTTTATAGGTATGGTAGTTCCATCCAAACTTCCACCCCGTATTTCATGGGGACTGATTTCCTGGATAAAAACTATGTCTTGTCCTTTCCCGGGACTCATACTATCTCTATATACTAAATTTCATAATCTTTACAAGGGATATTATGGAAATATTTATCCTATAAGTAAATACGGCACAATTTTTGGGGTAATTCAGCAAATGTAGTCTGTATTTATTTTTCAAAAGAAAAGCCTAAGTACGAATAATATTCAATCTTAAAAACGGGGCATTCTTAAGGGACATCTTTAGAAGCAATAAAATTCTCTGACGAGTATCTATATATTAGAAAGTATATTTGTTAAGGAACGACATGATATTTATAATATAAAAGATGATAAAAGTGACCCCAAAACGAATCTAAGATTCCAATATAAATATGATGTGTGTTCAATAAGGCTTTCTAGTTACATAATTAGCAAGAGTATCTATGCTACTGGAATCAAAAACTTTAATAACTTGCCTGAATTGATTAAGTCACTCGAGAATACTAGTTCAAAAAGGAACTGAAGAACTGGCTGACAATTAAATGCTTTTACAATCTTGGATTTTCCGTATAGACCTACAAATGATTAAGTTAAATTTTAAGTTCAATAATATTGTACGTCCGAAATGGGCAAACTGTTAATACCTTTTAATTTATGACATGAGATTTATGTATACAGCTTTGCCAATAAATCCATCATCAGACAGATAGGCAGGCAGACAGACAGACATACAGATATATAGTAGTATGGACATAATAAATTGAATTAGGTAATCCCACTGATTTTATAAATGTGAAAACTCGTATATTGTAAATACAAACGGCTAAAGAAAAATTCTGCTGTAAATTGTTGAAACACACGCGACCTTATTACTACGAGTATTACGTATACAAAGCGCACAGCTTCAAGTACCGCTCAGCAGCAATTATATAATTCAGCATGTGACGACCTAACCAAATTATAAAGTGGCCCCTTTACAGAGCTTTCGATCGACAAGTCAGTAATCGAGTCGGATCTCTTTGAGGCTGGCTCGTTAGTGACTAATGTCGTTACACAGGCTGGATGCCGCATATCGTACGCTAAGCTTCTTGAACTAAATGGCGTATTATTATATGAATTAAATATCAGTTAAGACCTTTGTATTGAGGATTGCCTCCAGTCTGTCAGAGAGGTGTGTGGTGAACTTGTAATGCAATAAGAGCTAATGAATGTGCTAGGCAGACCATTAAATTTAGCAGTTACTTATGTAGGTTGCAGTTTTTACAAGATTATCTTTCACTTCAGCCACGATTGTGCAAAATTTTGGCATATTTATGTAAATTTAGCGACTACACTATTATTATGGCGCCACTGAAGTGATCATCTGGTCGATCGCGTAACGCATTGTAAGTGCGTCAGGTATATTAACTAAATGTCCCTTTTTTAACCGACTTCAAAAAAAAGGAGGAGGTTCTCAATTCGGTTGTATGTTTTTTTTTTGTTTTTTTTTTTCAATGTTTGTTACCTCAGAACTCCGTCATTGATGAACCGATTCGGAAATTTTTTTTTTGTTCGTATGTATATACTTCCAGGTGGGTCCCATTTTTTTCAAAATTCAGTTAGACGATGGGATCCATGAGGAATTGAAGGGACTCCTCAATTTTATAAGGCACGCGTGTAGTGATTTTGGTATTTTCTCTTATAACTCGTGTATTTACATCCGGAATCATAAATTTGGTGGCGAGGAATTGATGATGAAGACCACAGATGACTTATCGAATTCCTCAATTATGTACTTAAAAGTGCAAAAGTACGACACAGGTTCTGATAAGATTCCGTTGAAATAGGAACTAATGAAGTGCCATTGGTGATGATCTTGGGGAATCGATGGAAGTCCTCAAATATTATCGGCCCACATACAGCGATTCGGTTTTTTTCTATAGTAATCAACGCATTTGCTATCGGAAATCAGTTCATGTGGTAAATTGTAAAAAATAGGAAAAGTGCTCGTGGCTTGGCGGAGTACTAAATTGAAGTCGGTTAAAACTTTGTTTTTAAAGTAAATTATTATTACATGAAAATTACAGTTGAGTTGTCCTAACTTGCGTTCGAAACGTTACGTATCGTAATACCCTCTGATGGTGGATATGAAAGGTAGCCATATCTGCTCCTACATACACTGTACTAAGCCTGTCTCGTTTAGGCTCTAATCAACAACAACAATCCTCTCTTAAGGTTGTTGAGTTGATGATTATGCAATAATGGACCTTCGGAAAGCGTTGACATCTGTTGTCATCGTCGGAAAAGCTTGTACCAAAAATAAAAAAAATACAGTTACCTACTTATTTTAATGTGTATAATTTTTTTTATCACGATCGTCTCAAACAGAAAAATTAAGATGTATAATATTAAGACATTGTCAACTAATGTATGAACACAATACCTAACAAGGAAATAAAAAAAAAACATACCAAAAGCAAAAGAATACAAATTTATCCTGTAGTTACCTTCATTCTTAACAATATTTTGTGCATCAGAAAATACATGACACAATACATTAAATGTCAAATCATATTCATACAAAAAATAGGTAGTACTAATGAGATTATGAATTTTCCAATAAAAGATATATGGGTAAGGGTTATGTTTAGAAGAAGATTTTCAAACGTAATATATCAATACAACAAGTTTTTTATTCTCCTTTTGTTCAGTTACCGCCTGCTGCATACTCGTATAGATCCAAAATAAAAGTGTGAACAAAGTACTTAATAGATACAAGATCAACACCCCATGAATATTAAAATCGAAAGAAAATAAATCAAGACTTATATTACCTGTTTATTTTATAACTTGTTCGTGGTGCATTTCCTCGAAATACCTCGTAGACGTTGACTTTAGATAATTAATTTCTACCCGCGTGGTAAACTAAAGGAGACATCTTATAATTTATTACGGTTTAGTCACGTAAAGTTCGCTTCAGATGTGCTTCGGAGTTACGTCTTTCAGCTAACTTAGTGACAATGCGATCTATTAAAAAGTTTGTAGGAAAACTTTTTATTCAGCAATATTTTATTTCAGAGGTCCCAGGGCAAGTGTTTACTCAATTAATTTTATCATATAAAGGTGTAAATTATGTCTAGCCCATATGACAAACCTGTTGTGAAATCGCTGTACTTCATTTAGTCAATTGAAAAAATAATCGAAGTGATTTTAATAATATGTGATTATGTACGTATCACGTGAATACTGAGAGACTGGGACGTCAAATATAAAAATAAAAATAGGTACTTAAAGGTAGGTCCCAAATGTGGACCAATTCTCATTTCTTTTACACGCTTTTCTTTTCAAAGTCCTCAGCGTTATGCTTCTCCTACATGGAATCTAATTTTCCCCTGTTCGTTCAAAAACAAGATATGATATGAAACGGTACGATGTGATGCAGATGTGTGCGCGGCAGCGAGGCTGGCAGCCATATTGATCCGCTGCAATTATTCCTGTATGTTGTTGTATATTATTGCGGGGTGGCCATAAGGTCAATGACCGCTGAAATATTCAGCTAAAAGGGAAAGGGATACCTCAGCTGCTTATAATGAATCCTACATATTTAAGTATGAAATAGTTAAGTTAAGTACCCTTAAAATATTATGTTACATACCCTTAATACGTATCACCCATTTTGAAATTATTTTTAGAGTACTCCAAATGTGCCACTCACGCACAGTGGTAAATGCTATAATTTTTTAACGAAACCTGAAAATAAGTTTGTGTCAAAAATTTAATTCATGCTACAAGCTTTTATTGCCGACTGTACTTTTCTGTAAACCATAATCAACTACTCATTGAGACGATTTAAACGAGCCCAAACTCAACGGAGTTATGTCAGTTAAATACTGAATTCCCATGGCCACCTTATGTCTCCATCATCAGATCAGCTCGATAGTACCATACTATTGAATTGTCATCCAAACTATACTAATACCCAAAATTTCAGCTCAATAGGATAACGGAAAATGACTGAAAAATGGAATGCAAATTTTGGCGGAAAACTTAGTTAACTTAATATATTTCTGACTCTTAAAATTTATTTAATTAATTAATAAGCTACGGTAGCCCAGTGGTTCAGGTATGCGGCTATCAAACGGCGGTCGTGGGTTCGAATCCCGGCTCGTACCAATGAGTTTTTCGGAACTTATGTACGGAATATGATTTCATATTTACCGTTAGCTTTTCGGTGAAGGAAAAACATCGTGAGGAAACCTGCATACATCTGCGAAGAAATTCAAAGGTGTATGTGAAGTCCCCAATCCGCACTGGGCCAGCGTGGGGACTACTGCCCGTTCCCTCGCATACATGAGAGGAGGCCTGTGCCCAGCAGTGGGACGTATATAGGCTGATGATGATTAGCTTGTAATTAAAAGGAATTAGTCAATTAACTTGACCTGGTCGTACGAGTATATAATATAAGTAGTATATCCACAAGGCAGTCTTCTTGCCCACATCTGCTATAATTCTAGTTCTAGAGCGCAGTGTGGTATTTCGGACTCGATCAATTCTCTTGATGCCAAGTACATTTTTTTGTCTTGTCTTTTCCCGAAAGAGACTAGCTGGCCCAAATAGATGTATTCTTTGACATAAGTGTATTTCCTGCCCATCAACCTCGATTCTGCCCATCAACCTTGATTCTGCCCATCAACCTCGATTCTTTGGGAAGTGCTGTCACGAACTGCGTTTTCGTCATATTCATTTTGAGTCCAACCTCAAAGCTTGCGGCGCTGAGTTCGTGCAGCATGCGTTGCAGATCGTGGGCTGTCGGAGTTAGTTAATTGAATATATTAAATTCACAAAGGTTGGACTGTCCTAGTCAATTTGAAGATCAACATAATTATGTTTTGTTTGTCCTAATCCTGAGTATTTGCGCATCAACGTGGTCACTACAATCCATATCCGCAATTTATAAGCAAATATTGCTTCAATATTATTACCCACCACTGTAATGAGATGGCGGGCGCAGTTAGCCGGTGCTAGTTTTGTATTTAAATATTCTATATTGGCCCTCCGATACGTAAGTAACCGTTTATCATCTATTTTATTTGAGCACTATTTACGAGACTTATTTTTCCACAAGGTTGAGTGTACCTACACATTGAAATTTTCTGGAATAATTAGGTACCAGACGGATTTCAAGTTCCTCTAGGATATAAATCACAATCTATCCAGCTAAGTTTCATTTACAGAACAATAAGTAAAAAAAGAACGAAATTCTTGTCCATATCATGCACTCTTATGAGTTTCTATATGAGTTTCTATACTAGAAAACTTTGTTAGTTGCATGCAATGAACATTTGTCATGAATACTTCAAGAGTGAATAATTAGGTACTCGAGAAAGTACCTTTCATTCAGACACGTTCCTTTGCGCGGGTACACATAGCTGGCAGGCACTCGTGTCTTACAAAGGCTAGATACTCGTAAGAATGGCATACATGTTATTATGACGTCATCATATTCATACCTGTTGTAGTCCGTACCGCATATCCTTTGACCGGCGGCGCGTAAAGCAGCCCTTAGGGTGAGTATATTAGGTTAGTAAGTCACTGCTTATGAAGGGTAGATTGAAATAATATTGCATTGAAATCATACGCTAATGTGTAACCTGGTGTATGACAGTGTGATGCAGCAATAAGTATCAAATTCAAAGACTCAAAGCGACTGAATGTATTCCATTTATTATAGCTGTAGCTATAGCTTTTTTCTGCAATTTGTGGGTAGATGTGATATTCTCAGTACGAGTGCTAGTGCCTTCTATGCGATACGTTTTTGTTTTCCTCCTCCTAAAACTTCACTAATTTATATGAAAATGATGTTTACTAATATAAATCAATCCAAAGCAACAAATTAGAAATCATCTTCTCGATTTACAGTCTCGATTTGTATAATTTAGGCGGTATAATTTATTTAATTTTTATTCGTGCGGCTCCAGTTTATAATCAGGTAAGGTTAAACGGAGTTTACAAGAATGTTCATTACTTACCAATTAATAAGTACCAATATACTCAAGATCCACCATGTCACATCACTAAACGAGTATTCTGAGGTTTCGTTACATGCATTTTACGTTTAACTACTTTTGAATTGTATTAATTGATAATAAAAATTTGGTAAGTCATATTAATTTCATATAACATACTAAGTTCTTTATGTTCAAATATTTTACGGCAGTCATATTCAAGCTGCAAGTGAAATATTTCTCTTCCATTTTATAAATTTAGACTGCAGCATCATTTTTTGAGTAAACGAAACCGTGCGTCAAGTGTCGCCCGCACCAAGCTATTTTAAACATATCCAGTTTCTTTTAAATTATATTTTGTTCGTTTTATTTTTCTTTAGTAGGTATAAAACAAAGATAATAACTCTATTTCTACGCAAACCATTCGTCTGTGCCCAGATCCCAACTTATAGTTACAAACTGAAAAACCCGATCGAAGCGCTCCACAGACTCATGTATGCATAGTGAGGGTATCGGACATCAAACATAACCATATATACCATGTATCTATAACCAGCTTGCACCAAGGGTGCCTATCCACCAGATGCGCTATGCAGCTATGCTGCGAATATGTGAAAGCTACGCTACGAAACTGTGTGACCGTTTCCACCAATACTAAGCTATGTAGCTGTGCATCTTGCGCTTTGTAGATGCGCAGCCGCGAGGCAGCTGTGCGAGGAAGTTGCGCAGCTCGAGATATGCGATGGTTCGACAGGGGCGCGCGGAGCGGTAGCGCGGTGAGGGGGGAGACGCTTGCATCGCCGCCGCTACATGACTCGCGACTATCCATAGCACGCATCGATTGCACGCATCCGATTCGCACGCGTCCAGGGCACGCATCTTTCCATACAAAAGTAATAGCTTAGTTGATCCCGTTTCCCCAAGTGACTATGTGGACATTGGTCCTAGTGGTGTTTATTGAAACATGATTGGTGGATATGAGACGCATCCATAGCAAAGTAGCGTAGCACATCTCTGGTGGAAAGGCACCCTAAAGCGCGTGCTGCGGTTTTAATTTCCCGCACAGTTTCCTCCGGCCAAACTAATCAAATTCAGTTTGGTTTTCACGCTTACTTAAAATTGGTTGAGCAGTAAAATTTTATTTCATTTCAGCACAGATGGAAGATTTACAACTCGAAAATATTGGTCAAAACTGAAGAATTGTAGTTTGAAAATCCTCGACGTGGAAAATACCAAAATGTAATTTTCTTTTACGTCCTGAACGTAAAATTGAGATTAAATATGTGCTAGATATAGTCGAAAGAAAAACTTCCATATGGAATTACGAACACTCCAAGAAAATTGTCATACTAATCGCAAATACGCTAGAGCTATGGTAGCCTAGTGGTTCAGGCATACGGCTGTCAAGCGGCGGTCGTGAGTTCGAATCCCGGCTCGTACGAATGAGTTTTTTCCGAACGGAATATTTACCGTTAGCTTTTCGGTGAAGGAAAACATCGTGAGGAAACCGGTCTAATCCCAATAAGGTCTAGTTTTCCCTCAGGGTTGGAAGGTCAGAGGGCAGTCGCTTTCGTAAAACTAGTGCCTATGCCAATTCTTGGGATTAGGTGTCAAAGCGGACTCCGAGGCATTAATGGTCCGCTTTGACACCTAACCTAAACCTAAACCTAACCTTCCCGGCGGGAATAACGCTAGGAGGATGATGATGACTAATCGCAAAAAAATACGTCATATTAAGTATATGAATTATGTACAAAATAGAAAATGTTTATATTAATTTAAATTAGGCAACATTCACTTTGCGCGTGGTTAAATATGAACCCATTTCATACTGGCCCAAATTCCATTCCAAAGAGTTTTGAACAGAAACAAGTGTGTAAAAAAAAGTTTAGACACAATTATATTTTCACCAAATTCATTTTTGATGTAAATATTACTTTTGGTGGACGATTTTCCATTTGTGCCGAATGATAAGAAATTAACATTGGCACACAAGAAAAAAACTGTCAAAAATTTCAACTTTTTATTTTTACCGCGTCAGTGTGGCAAACAAGCTTACTGCTCACTCGATGGTAAGTGGCCCATCTGGATTTATAAATACTAAGTCAAATTTAAGCAACATAACATAGTTTGACATTCCTTACCGACATAAGTCTAACGAATTTTCATACAACACAAAACTGTGGAATCCCGGTCAATTTTACACAATCGTCATCTTCTCGTCATAAGAATATCGAACTTACGTTGTTTACCACGACATTTGCAGCTGTTAAATTTACGTATATTTGGCGCAATGTGGCGTGCAAATTGTTTCTATGGCCACCAGCTAATTAGCAGAGAGCCATTGGATTAGCTATTCATTATAAGCTAAATTTCCATCTCAATATACTGGTGTTGAAGCACAATGCGTTTGAGGTCAACTAATTGGAATGGAAAATGGTACAATTTGAACTACTCAAATAAAAAGCTTCTACTTTTTGTGCGGTTCGGTTCAATGATAATATTAGGACTTGAACCTTTTTGTTCAGTTGTGAGTACAATCCTTTTTGCCTCCTTGTACATGTTCTATCGCTGGCATAACGGGCAGTGTTCCGAATAATTGCTCGATATACAACCCACAGCTGCTTTCTACCGTGCGCTCGCCGTCGGCAGGGCATTCATACTCACACTGTACCTACAACTACAGGTTCGAGTACGATACGGTTTCAGATGAATTTCCTCCCTTGAATGCTCCGGTTGCGGAACGGATACAGATTTCTCCAATAATGGAGCGTATACATTTATAAAGAGAGCCATGCGCACGGGACGGTGAGCGCTTGTCATCAGGAGGGCCATAAGCTAGTTTGCCACTGACCAGGTACCCAAACAAAACTTATAATGCAATAAATGCCTTTCCTATATTCTACCTAATCTTAGAGAGACGTGCTACCTCGCATATCGGTTTATTACGGTATATACCTCGCATATTAGCTTTCTATCTACTTTATTTTTCAGTACTTAGGTACGTAAAGATACAGAATATAGAAGTGTTTCTATTGTCAGTGAGGCCTACCTAAAGATAGATTAAATATAGAGACAGTCTCTAAGTTAGGCGCGTTTGCTTAGCTTCACTGTGAAAATCAATACTCCCACAGCGACAAATTTAATAAACAGTATACATATATAAACTTAATAATTAACTGGGTCTCAAAAACTGTCGGAACAGTTTGTGTGTGTGATCATAGACATCATAGTACAGAGATATATAATTCGTAAATATTAGGTTGAGGTTAAATGCATGTTACAAACAGATATGCCATAGGAGCTTATTGTTGCCGTCTATCTTTTTTTGCACAGTAATTATCAAATTGTTGGGATAATTCCAATCTCTCAAACACGACCAGTTTTGACTTGTGTAGTTTTGAAGTTGATATGACCACTTTCCGCCTCCGTCATCATATCGGTTAGGAGGCAGGTACGATAATATTGTATTATCGCATACCTGGAACCTGGAAGTGGCTGACAAATCCTTTGAAAACTTTGAAGGACAACTTAGAACATTAAATAAAATACGAACAGTGAAAGTTAGGCTTGTAACACAGGGCATTTATTTAAAGCGCGACGTCGACGCGCGTTTGTAATAATTTACTTGTGATTTGACACAAACGCGAGTCGACGGCGCGCTTAAGAGGCCGCAGTAAGCTCGGCCGAATTTCACCTTCCCATACAAACGTAGTTACGCTCTCATTTTAAAACTACGTATTGGATTGTGACGAAACTTTGCACTTTTGAAACTTACAATGACATGAGGTATATCTATGTCTGTAATTAGTTTATATGGTTCCAATTTATAAAACAAAGTAAATACAGCAAAAACTAGTTTTGAATGAAAAACTTAAATTCGCTGTATTTTTTTTATTATGGTATCTGAAGCTACGTAAACTAAATTCAGACATAGATATACCTCATTTCATTGAACATGCAAAGTTTCGTTACAATCCAACACGTAGTTTTAAAATGAGAGCGTAACTACGTTTGTATGGAGAATCGAGCTTACTGCGGACTCTTAATAAACGCAGTCTGCATACTATAGGCCCTTAGTACAATAGACCATAAAACATAATATTTGCATGTACAACTAAAACAGAAACAATAATAAGAATAAGTGTGAATAAAGAGCACACAAATATGATACTAAATCTAATGGCAGGCTGGTGAAAATGTGCCGAATATGCTGGCCGCATTACCCCGCTGAACTGCCAACCATATGTCCTGGACCATATACGATCCGTAACTAGGATTAAGATTATTTTAAATTGGCTATTCACCCAGGACGAATACGTTACTGTTAACTTTTATTTACTCGTAAACCCACGATCAATCTCATTCACCACTACTAATAACTCGACCAATCCTTTTTATCTCAAGTTATCTCAACTCAATCTAAACTTCGCGCTTCAGCCGGGATTTAACTCCGTCTCTTCCGTGTCTGTTAATTATTTTTCTTTCGAGAATTTAATCGAGCCATATAACTCTAAACGCCCAATGTATAAGGAGCTTATTAGAAAGTGTCCCCATTTTGCATCTCTGGGTCTTGAGTTCTGGTCCCCAGCTCTTGAGAAGTTTAGCACTTGAAGACAATACTCGGTTAATGCTGAGGGAAAGCCTATTGTCTTGAATAATGAAGGGGCGATGGTCTTAGTTGTTGATCCTAGCTTTCCAATTAATACTTAGATTGGGAGTCATTCTGTACCAAACGACAGAAACGACAACAAGCAGAATAATTCAAAGAAAATAATTAGTAGAAAGCGGCATAGCGAATATTAAGCGACGTAAGGCATCCACCAGTTACAGTATATGTGTGAAATAATGAAGAACATTTTTAGTTAAAGATGTACGATTCAGTGGGTTCATCAGTTTTATAGGTTAGTTTAGTGAAGTTGGTCATTGACCGTGAGTTTTAAGATGTTCTCGTAACCATCCGTTAATCCATATATACATAGTTATTTAAATGAGCCGTAACGCTACGCGACTTGCTAATAAATAATATACGCCAGGTGCTAAGTCAGCTAGTCAGAAGCAGAAATAGCTGAGCAGGATAAGACTCTCGAAATTACCAACAAAGATACTTATTCCCTTGACATTAAAGTCTGTGTGCATTTTGCGCACTAGGACCGCGAAACTACTTTTGCTGCTGACTGTATAGAATGTTCTTATGGTCCTTCTAACTGAATGTTACAGGTACTTCAAAATACTCAATACTTCCTCAACGAACGAGACAAAAGAATGAGACACTTGCACAACATTGATTTAGCACCGTTACATTCATTATGAGTAACTAAACGACGAAGTAACTCACGAGCTCTACATTTCACAAAGCCAATATTGTAATAAAAATCGGAATAAATTTGGGAGCACTAATACTCTTATCATAAATTAATTTTATCATAAATTCTGTGTTTCTGGATTGTTACAAACTTAATCAATTAGCTGTGTCATGTACCAGGCGGTTTGAAGCATTAATTAAAACTATACGGCACAGGGAATCTCATCAATTGAGTAACTATTTTATCATAAGTATGTCATTTATAAAATATTAATGATTCCCTATACGAAAATGGTACAAGTAATCGCTTTAGTCACATATGTTATACAAGGTGTTTTAGTCAATGGTGCCTAGGCTCAATAAATGTATGATGGATACTAGACGAAGATAATTATGAACACGTTTGAATAAGAGACTGTGTATGCACTTGCCTAAGTGAGTATATACTTTAAATAGGTACGTAAAATAAAAAGAAAAGATTTTACAAACCACACTCACCAGTATTGCCCCGCCTCCATTCTGCGATACGTGACATGTTCTTTGTGCCGCATAGCGGTTACAAATGAAACCACGATAAACGACAAATTTTATTTAATAATCGTAATTTGAAATTATGAGTTAGTTTGGTACCTACCTCATCATCACAAAAATTTGGGGGTACAACCGGGAATAACACTAGTATAGTAGTTCGGGGTCCGCTTTGATACTAAATCCCCAGGTTTTGTCATAGGCACTAGTTTAACGAAAGCGACTGCTATCTAACCTTCCAACCCTGAGGGAAAACTAGCCCTTATTATAGTTTTCTCACGATGTTTTCCTTCACCGAAAAGCTACCTAACGGTAAATACTCTGGACATAAGTTCCAAAAAACTAATTAGTACGAGCCGTGATTCGAACCCACGACCGCCGCTTGACGGCCGCATGCCTGTACCACAAGGCTAGCTGTTCTACTATTTATTATTTGTAAACTTTGGTAAGTATATATTTTTTTCAGGATTTTTGTTCGCTTAGTTTCGCCATCCTGCGCCACGCTTACCAGACCGCACGGAGAATTCGCTATAAGGACCATAATCCCGCATCACACCCCTTAACCCTATACCCCGGGTGACAATTAAAGTAACTAACACATTTAGAATTAATAAATTAGTCTTTGATTAGATTAATTACTTTGTCAATTTGCGCGAAAAATTGTTTATGCGATGTTACACAATGAAAAAAAAGCTTAGAAGTGAAGAGATTTCTGATTAAAAAACTCACACGAATCTCACTGAAACCCAATATTTCCGCTTTCAAACTTTTCACATATTTAACATGATATGTTCTACTTTTAGATGAGTCAACATTGAGAAGTTTAAGAATATAATTATTTAGATATATCATTTACTTACAAAAACTGCGTGTTGATAGCCTGTCAAAAGCACAGAAAATAACCACAATGTCAAAAACATACACAGACAGGTAAAATCATAGACTACCACCAAAAGCATCTAGAGATAGTAGAGAAAGAGTTAACATTATTAGAGAAAGAGTTAACATTATTTGTAGAAAAACGATTTGAAGTGCTGCTTGTTGTTCAATTGAGCTTAAAACTAGTGCGTATGGACTAATCTTATAGCCTTAAGCTTTTTGTTTCAATACCAACTGATTAAAATATTAGGTAAATAAATAAATATTTGCGGACAAACTTACACAAATGGAACTAGTCCCATAGTAAGCTCAATAAGGTTTATGCTATGGGTAATAGGCGACGATATAATTAAGAGATATCATAAGACCTACCATAGAAAATATCCCAAACACAAACTGTACCAAGACTAAAAAATATACTTGCTCTTTTATTTATTGAATATTTATTGCACATACGAAGAAATTATCATACGAAAGGCGGACTTAATGCCGTAAGCATTCTCTACTAGTCAACCGAATCACATCACACAAATATTAACACCCTTACCGGGATTAGAACCCATAGTACCTTCAGTTTCGTAGGCAGCGTCACTACCCACCAGGCTAGCCGGTCGTCAAACTAAACGAAAACCCCTATCGGTTAGTGGTGAACGGTTCACTACAATTGTAGACGAAAATCTCACATCACCCTGCCAGACAGAAAACCTGGTCCAGTAACTGATTTAGGCTTCTCACAGACTGGCGCGATCTGGCCACGGCGATCAATAGTAAACTTCAGTGACACACAACTAGGAACAATAAGCAGAATGACATCCATTTGCTCAAATTCAGCATCAAATCTCATGGCGGACCAACGGCGGACACATGCTATCTCTTACTTCCATACATCCTCCTTCTAACATTCTGTCAAGACTTGTCATGTCATCAAGGCGTTAAACGCCACGTTGGCTCAGATTGGCTTGTACCCAGCAAACGAAAACAGAATAGGTGCCATTGCCATCATGCGGGGTTGGAGGCGGGGTGTCAAAACGATGCTAGGCAGCCGTTTAGTTCAAACATGCGGTTTTGGGCACGTGTTTGGGTAGAAATTTGTAAGGGACTCTCATTTTATGGTTTTATCGTTCGCTGCTTGTATCTCCTCGTATTGAATAATATATTTAATACGCAAAATACGGAAGAACCCGCTCCTATTTACAATTTCACACAGAATAGGCCAGCAACGTTTTCAAGAAAATGCACCATTTGCAAAGAAACATTAAGTAGAAAAAGTGCCACCCCCATGGTGGGATGGAGAAGTGAAAGAAGTTGTGAACGAGAAAAAGAAAGCTTGGATTGACTTAGTAGCCATTGGAAATTTCCAGAGTAATGCAAAAAGATTTAAAGGAGAAGAAAGCAGAAGTAAAACGTTTGTATGGGCAATTGAAGCAAAAGAACAAGATGATTTGCAAGAGAAGATGGATAAAAAAATCCCTAAAGATTTCAAAACCAACAGAAAATTGTTCTGGAAAGCTGTAAAAGCGGCTTGAGGCTCAACAACAGTATCAGAGCTAAGTGAAAGGGGAACAAAACGTACTGAGAAGATGGAAAAAATATTCTGAAGGTTTGTTTGAAAGAGAAGAGAGAGACACGGTAGACTCACGAAACTCTGAGGTGACTCCCGGCCTTGAAGGTGATCAAAGAGAGATGAGCATGACAGAAATTATAGATGCGGTAAAAAGTATGAAGTTGGGTAAGGCGGCAGGGTATGATAGGGTAACTGCTGAGATGATTCAGAGTGGTGACGGAGTCGTTGCAACCCTGCTGCACCGACTCTTTAACCTGTGTTGGAGATATGGCAAGGTGCCGGACGATTGGACTAAAGCCGTCATTGTTCCAATTTACAAGGGAAACAGTTCGCGGCAGGATTGCAAAAACTATCGTGGCATCGAACTATCGTGAGTTTTTTCAGTGTGGTTGGGAAATTGTATGCAAAGATACTGATAGAGAGGGTAGTGAAAGACACTGAGAGTAAAATGTGGGATGTGCAAGCAGGGTTCATTAAGGGGATGGGGTGTGTGCATCAGGTTTTTTCTTTATGATGCATCACCGAAAAATGTCTGGCCAAAAACCAGAAGGTGTACTGTGCGTTTGTCGATTTGGAGAAAGCCTATGACAGAGTGCTGAAGGATGTTGTGGTTAACTCTGTCCAAGTATGGGGTAAACAACCAATTGATCCAGGCATTAAAATCCCTTTAAGAGGGATCTAGAGTATGTGTATGTGTTTTAGGATCAATGGTGGCTACACAGACTGGTTTAGCATCCAAAGAGGTGTTAGACAAGGTTGTGTGGCCTCGCCAGTGTTGTTTAACTTATTTATGGACAGTTGTATGATACCTTTGAAAGGGAGTGAATGTAGTTTAAAAATGGGTGAGTTAGTCGTCAAATGCCTCCTATACGCTGATGACCAGGTGCTCATTGCGTCATCAGAGAAGGAGTTGCAAGAGATGGTAACTTGTATGAATAACTCACTGAAGCGGAAGGGTATGAAAGTCAATGTGAGTAAGACAAAAGTGATAGTATTTGCGAAGGAAGAACGTGTGACTGTGTGCAATATTCTGATTGACAGTGAGAGAGTGGAGCAAGTGAATGAATTTGTGTACTTGCGTTCTTTATTTACGAGAGATGGAAAGTGTGATGATGACATTGAAAGAAGAGTGAAAGCCGGAAATTAGGTGAATGGACGCGTTTGTGAGCAGATAAAATGTAACAAAGAAGGTTCGACTCGCGGTTCACAGAGGAGTGCTTGTTCCTGATGTATGGAAGTGAGACTTGGGTATTTCAGAAAAACCATGAGAGTTGACTGAATGCAGTTGAAATGAGAGCGACAAAAAGTATGTGTGGAGCTCGTTTGAATGATCGAATAAATAATAGTGTAATAAGATAAAAATGTGGAATAGAAGACGATGAAGTAACTAGGATTGACCAAGATATGCTCGGTGGTTTGGGCATGTTGAGAGGATGTGTGAAAGTAGAATGACTAAGAGGATGTACGTCCAGGAGATGGATGAAAAGGTCGGTAGGGGGCGGCCTAGGCGAGGGTATCATACCAAATTTCAGCAATACTGTTAAAAGGCCAGGTCAGGAGTACCCGCAACCGACGAGCCTGTATGAAGAGATGTATGGATGTGATCGAAGCGAAAGAAGTATGTAAGGACCGTAGTATTTGGCGTTCCTTAGTATCTGCCTACCCCAATGGGGTACGCGCGTGAGTATATGTAAGTATGTACATGTGTAAAATTGAAACATTTTGGTCAGCATCGAAAAGGTAATGATGTCCATCGTCGTTATCGATAATCACGAGCACCACTGCACACTTCTACACCATTGCCGTAATCGAATACGGAATACGACACCCACGGGAAGAAACTTATTGTGAGTGGCTATTCAAAACCGACACCATTTACCAGACTTGTATTAACACGTTCGCAACCGAGAACCCGCCTAGCGGGCACTCGTAATGTTTGCTCAGATGCCGGCTGGACCCGCTAGGCGGGCAGTAGTATGAACTTACACGCCTAGCAAATTCTGTCGGTTTCTGGTGAATGTTTCCATTTTAGTCCGGTTGCCAAAGTGTTAATATAAAATAACTGATAAATGTGAGCTGGCTTTCCAATTTGTTGAGTTTGATCTTGAGAGTATTCAGCAAATTATTGAGATATATGACAATAACTCAATAGTAAATAATAAATACAAACCAAACATCAATTAATTGTTTACTCAAACCATCACCGTGAAATTCTCTACGGTTTGGTGAAAACTGCGTACAAATCAGTTCACCCAAACGCGAGAAAATTGCGGACAAACATACATACAAACATACAGGTAAAACTGAGAACCTCCTTTTTAGCACCTGCTGTGTGGTGCGGGCTTTATATACTGATCGACTCGGTTAAAGCGTATAATAATGTAACACGAACCGCCAACTTCGTTCGTTTTAGTATCTACGTATCTACAACGACGTCAAAAACACTGACAAATTTCAATACTGTCACTTGTCGTCAATTGTGACGTCAAATGTCAAATCAAAACTGTCTTTGGCAAAGGCCCCTGAGGCTGCCACTTCACTATTAACTAACTAAGCATGTTGTAAGTTTAATTATTTGCGTCATGCGATCGATTTGTGTTTAAATATATTTTCTACAGTGAAGTTTATAATGAATTGACCGAATCGTATCCGAACTCAACATTGGCGGAAAAGTCAACGCCCTTACTGAGCCATATTTCCTAAAAACTCCTTAAACATGTTCCAAACGTTTTCACTGTTAGCTTATTATTTTGTGAAATCCAAAGTGGATATCCAGAATGATCGCTGGTACAACGCAAGAGACAACGCAATCGAGTCGTATAAAAGAGCGACCATACCATACCCTAGTATAAATTGCGGTGCGTACAAGTTGCCTAGCTATTTTTAATAAATATACTAGCTGCCCGGCTCGATGATGTAATATCTTCATCATCATAAACTTAAAAGACGGGTTCTTCTCTCGCCACACAACGTCACAACGCAAGAGTCGTATAAAAGAGCGACCGTAACCATAGTATAAAATGCGGTGCGTACAAATTGCCTGGCTATTTGTAATAAATATACCAACTACCCTCTCATCCATGAGAGGAGGCCTGTGCCCAGCAGTGGGACGTATATAGGCTGATTAATTATAATAAAATTATTATACCAACTGCCCGGCTCGATGATGTAATATCATCATCATCATGCGATGCCATGGCAGCGACTGTTTTGACCTCTTGATACGACATAACATTAACTTTACGACCGCTTTAGCCTAGTTGGTAGTGACACTGCCTACGAAGCAAGAGGTCCTGGGTTCGAATCCCGGTAAGGGCATTTATTTGTGTGATGAGCACGAATATTTGTTCCTGGGTCATGGATGTTTTCTATGTATTTAAGTATGTATTTATCTATATAAGTATGTTTATCGTCGTCTAGTACCCATAGTACAAGCTTTGCTTAGTTTGGGACTAGGTCGATTTGTGTAAGATTGTCCCCTCATATTTATTTATTTATTAATTTATATTTACTTTCTCTTTAGCTTGGTCCATTAACGCACGTCTTGATCTTTTCCTGCCTCTCTTGCCTTTAATTATAGTTTTCATGTAATTTTTTGTCGTATCAGGTGCCCCAACATATTTCCCCTTCTGTTTACAATAGTTTTTAGTAGACATCTTCTTTCTCTTATCACATTTAGAACCTCTTCGTTTGTTCTTCTTTCTATTCAACTAATACCTTCCATCCATCTCCATGCCCACACTTCAAATGCGTTCAGTCTCTCGTGATGTAATATAAGAACATATAAATCTTTTTTTTATATTACGCATACATGAGTGGAGGCCTGTGCCCAGCAGTGGGACGTATATATAGGCTGATGATGTGATATTACGCATGCATTAGAGAAAACCTATGAAGAGACACATCATTTTTTAAATCGGATTATTGTTTTTGTAGATTGGGCCCTACATGCAAACTTAAATTACCTCTTTGTAGTTTTACTATAACTAAGAAACATAAATGTTTTATCGTCAGTTTATACAGATCAATTTGAGAAGCCGTTGAGACCATTATATTTCTCGTTTTCGTTCTAGACATTGCCGGGTTAAAAGTGTACGAGGGTCGTTGACCAGGTAAGTATTCACAGTAGTTATTAATTTTACTAATTATAATAAACCTATTAAACAAGTTACTTCGAGAAGCTTTGACTTTCAAGATTTCTCCTTAACAAATGAAAACTGCAAGTCACACAAAAGCTTAAAAACAAAGATAGTAAATCTAATAAATTAGTCAAATCACTTCAAATTGGTCAACTCAATCAACGCATCCCTGCTTTGTCATTCAGCAGCGTTCAAACACTACTAATTAATGAATTATTCAATCAGACAGAAAGACTATCAATTAGTGCATGGAAGTGCACACAGGGGTAGCACGACACCATTTATATATTGTTATGCCTAGTATTTTTCTGCCTAGTCCTAATGTGTCATTCAGAGTGACTAGTGCAACTGCAAAGATAAATTCATTTGTTTGTCAATAGAAAAAATGTAGACATACATAATTTAATAATCCACTACGTGCTTCTTGAACTTTCGGTATACTTCTAAAGCGCCCTTAAAAAACTTAATTTTTCATCAAACAAAAATATCTTCATCATGCTTCGTCTTTATATTGCTCCAGCCTGCACCGTACCCTATCCAAAAGTCCCCATTTATAATGGCAACATTACTGAATTCCTATAAAATTAATAGGACTAGCAATTATTAATACATTACGAAATTAGTGGCGTGACACTAACCCAAAAATCACGCAGGGCACAAAATTGATTTGCATTCATGAAAGTAATTCATGCATTACGAAAATATTAAATTACACGTGAAACTGTTGGTAAGACTAATGTCACGCCATTAATTTCACGCCACTAGTTTCGTAATGTAATTCCGGCTTTATTGAAAATTTGAAATATAATTAAAAGAGGCCAGGAATTGCCTAAGCATATCACTCCTTGGTGGTATGGCGTCCCGTGTCAACCTGATTTAGAGGCAAAAAAATCCAAATGTGGACATCGGCTTTATATGAATGAAAGTATTTCGAATCATTATTTCACAAATACTTCCTTGTGACCATTTCGCAAGCTGCTCAAGAGTTCAGTTTTTATTTTGTGTATATGTCACCGTAACATGGTGAACACCGTCAGTTCATAATCTTACTGGCGATATTATAAACTGTCGAAAAGTTGTGAACTTCCAAAACTATTTACAATTTAACGCATTATTTTTCGTTAGATTATAATCTGTCGAGTAGAAACCGTCAAATTGTCAAATGGCTATCTGATGGTGTATCGTAAGCAGTAGGGAACAGGGGCCTAGTGGCAAAACCGACTCGGATCACGGATAGGTTCGAGGTTATTTTTTTTATAAAAGAGCGGAAAACTAACAATATGAGCCCTCATTTACAATTTGACGGTTTCACGTCGACGGATTATAATTTGCCGAAAATCAATGCTTTAAACTGTAATTAGTACGTTACGGATCGCAATCTTTCGATAGTTTATAATCTCGCGAGTTATATTGTAATCTAACGGTATTTATAATATTACGGTGACATATATACCCATATACTAAAAGACGATATAGTTACATACTTATACCTATACCTCTACCTTGAAATGGTTTTCCATCACTCTGATGTAGTTTTTTCTATTCATGAATTCATATCACTAAATATGGTTCAAAATTAGACAGTATGCGTTATCATCCGCTATCCTTTCTAACTTTAAAATACCTACCAATAAGAAAAGTTAAATTACATTCATGTTAATACACAGAAACATTTACGTCCATGTAGTATAGTTCCGTTTACAGCAACCCGTTATTTAAGCCATGTGCTTGGGAGTATACTTGCCTAGAACTACTTAATATAAATCGGTACCGATTTGTTCCAAGCACTCGTTTCCATAGGCGCCAAGAATCATAGGTGTTTCATTGATGCCTCAGGTTTGCACTAAATATATATTCACATTTTAAAAAAATGTTCTGACATGTTAGCACAAAATTGAGTGAGCGAAATACATTCAAAGGCAAATTGGCATTACAAAACTAACACATTCACGGCCAAGAATCGCTACGCGCTATGCTTGTAGTTGATCCCGTCGTTTTCCTCGTATGTAGCAGAAAGCGACTACGGAGTAGGGCCCGCTAGGCAGCGAAAGTGTTAAAGAGCCGAGCGGAATGATTGCCATTCTATTATTTCTACTTATTGGTCCATAAGGACTGGTAATAAATGTAGTGATTTCTCGGCACATTATTCTCGACCTGCTGCCATGCATTCATTCATGTATCGGGAGTGGGCTTACAGACTATCAGTTGAATTTGATTTTTCTATATTACCAAATTTCGACGTTACATTAAATGCATTCATTTCTGAATTTGTATAGGTACTCTAGTTTAAAAAACTCATCGTATCTGTAGAATGTGTGCTCGATTAGCCAATTTTTAGCTTTCGTTAAAAGCATTAAAAGGAGCCCCCTCCTATAGACGTAAACTGTGTATATTCAAAGCTACCTACTATATTTGATGACCATTCACTATAATGTCGCCTGTTAACTCTTTGGACCGAGGTAGCCTGCAGGCTGTTTGTATTGATAAATACAAAGGAAGGTGAATAGGTAGTAATTCTTTATCATGCACATGCCATGAGAAATTTTGAACCTAACGAAAGTGGTTTTTAGAGATTAAACAAATGTTAGGTAAGTACCTAACAATTGCGCCCTGTAGCCCGGGCAGCAGAATACGGCTACGGTATTCCCTGCCTGTCGTAGAAGGCGACTAAAAGGGAACCTCGAGGTAGCAAACGGTCGCAGTTGGGGCCTGCGATCGCCGAAATATAGAGTAGGACCCATAGAGGCGTGACGCTAGGGCGGCACTGGTGCGTTCCGTAGGAGATCCCAGAGCCGTCCGAAATGCGTCGAGGAGAACCATCGGGGGGTTTTTAGTCGGCGCGAGTCCGACAACCTCCGCGCTATCCCCGTGGTGCGGAGGTATCCATAAGTCGTGTGCGTGTGGACTGAGGGACCACTAGGTTTTTAATGCAAAAAATAAATTATAGTAAGTGGAAAATTTAGTAGTAGTAGCGAATTACTTTGTAAAAAAACCTGAAATTCGTAAAGAATTCACTAATAAGATATATTGCTTTTTAATATTTCCTTAGCAGTGTTTATTAGGGTGTCCACACAATGAAAAGCATTTAATAACGTGAATCATTTTTAAATACTACTTTTTAAATTTGCTTACTTAAATGGACCAAGGAAAAACTGCATACAGCCAACTACATTTTAGATTCTGTAAGCAAAATTACAAAATTAAAAACAAACGAAGTATATGGTATCAGCGGCCCTAGCATACTAACAAAATGACGTCTTTTATGCACATGTTTTATGCCCACAACCGACGTATAAAATTTTACCGTCATGAGCTAACATGGTATACCGTCATCTACGTAAAATGTGACCATTTATATGTCTTGCACATAAAACTACTTTTTTTAACGTCACATTCTAACATGCTCTTGACTTTCGTACATAAAACGTGACGATTGTAATATTTGACGGACGAAATTTTACGTAGGTCACTCGAGACCCCTGATAAATTTTAACACTATGAAAACAATACAATTGGCCGCAGGATATCTGTAAAATTTCTGTCACAACACACGGTTTCAGTTTCAAAACTTATTAGTTCGTTTGCTGTTTGGATGGATTACTTTTCTATGACTTTTTGCTTGACAATTTGATTTCGATATCGCATATTAACACGACCCGTGGTAATTTGCTTTCATTTAAAGGCATATATAATATGCGCATCTTCAAGAAACCTAATAAAATTATTATGGGGTAAATATTTAACGAAAATAATTATACTTAAGCATACACAAATTCTCCTTATCCATTGTTGAAATTGTTGAAATTATCCATCCTAATATAATAAGAGGACAAATTCTGTGAGATTGAAGCTTTGCAAGTTTGCGTGTTTAAAAAAATCTTTCAATGCGTATAGATTGGGGTTTCTGGGTGGTGGTAGGCTATATTTTATCCCACGGGTTTGCCTACTTTCTTTGAATTATGCGGGAGAAGCAGCGCGGGCAGCTTGTCGTCTAATAAATCAATTGTTAGCTTTAGCCTTGGTTAACATTTACTTTTTCTCAATTTCAACAAGTATGCACGAAGAAAACAGTAACACTTGTACCATAAAATGAATTACGATACAAACTTACAAATATTATAGGAAAAACGGGGCGGGAGTAAAGTAAATAAATAAAGACGAAACACGATTATAATACAACTTAATACAAGAGTACAACTTTTTAGTAGCAGGGCAGTGCTTATTATTACTCTTTAATTAAGTAATATTGTATTGGGTCTCTAACCATGGACTGCGATTGAACGTATGAAAAGAATGTAATAATTGGTAGAAATAAAGTTGTATATATTGGCAACACTACATTTTTTTTTTGCTATATATATATTTTACGTTATTTAAGTATTGTAAAAATGGGCACAATCGTAAAGTTATACGTGTAAATAATATGGCCGATTAGTATACTAGCCGGGCTGATTTGGTGCGGTAAAATATATAGCTTCTGTAGCTTCATGACTCGAGTGCATATTTTTAATACATAAAAAGTGCCTTTTAGTGATTTACTAACAAACCAGAGGTACTTACCAGATAAACAACGCGGAAATCAGGAGTATAAATAACAAATCCATTGCAACACAATACTAATTTGCCTATTACACAGCAATCAAACCAAACACATCAATTCAAGTAAATTTACCGCCTTTTTATTTTTTAAACATAATACGCGGGGCAAATATACGAGCTACATGTTTTACCGGACCAAATCTGATACCATATACTTAGTTTGTTTTTAATTTCGTAATTTTGCTTATACAGAATCTAAAATGTAGTTGGCTGTATGCAGTTTTTCCTTGGGCCATTTAAGTAAGCAAATTTAGAAAGTAGAATTTATAAATTATTCACGTTACTACTTAAATGCTTTTCATTGTGTGGACACCCTAATGAACACTCTGCTAAGGATATATTAAAAAGCAATTTATCTTATATTATACGCCATCAATCCACGTACAAAATATATATATATGTAGTAAAACTTTTTTACTAAACCTCAGTACGACAAACCTTTCCGTAGTGTTTATATTTTAGGATATTTTAATTAATTTATTACTTCATAGTGTGTGAACTGAGGGACCACAAACAAATATAAATTTGACGAAATTGATTAATAGTTGTGCTTTTGTTTAACTTTTATAATCTGCCTTGCGATTTTTACTATTGTTGGCAATGAAAAATGCATTATTTATTTGTAAAAATGTACCGATTTATAAGTTATTTTATGTGGTCTCTCAGGGACCAACGAAGGAAGACTGCTTTAGTGTATAATCATTGCCAAATTACGTTTCGGTCATTACGAATACGTTTAAACATGTTTTTACTAAATCTGTAACATCAAAATAAGCCAGCATAATTATTAAATGAATGAATTCATTACGAATTCCAGGTTTTTTTTACAAAGTAATTCGCTACTACTACTAAATTTTCCACTGACTAAAATTTATTTTTTGCATTAAAAACCAAGTGGTCTCTCAGTCCACACGTACACCATAAGTCCAGGTAAAAAAGAAAAAAAGTTACCCAACAATTATATGATTTATTGTCACGGCATAGCTCTATAATATGCGAAATAGGCCAACAAAATTAGACGTCCAAGAACAGAAGCAAGAAAATCCAAACCAATTTAAATTCGATACGTTGAGTCAAACTGACCTCTAACCGTCCCCAAGCACTAACTGGCTGTAACCGTTTAGGCAAACACTTGTTTGCATCTGCCTAATTAACTACCTACAGCGTTAAGAGACCATAAGTGTTGTTTTATTCTACGATCACGCCCTCTACGTAATAGCTGGGTTGCACATTTGCATAATTAATTTGTTTAAACGTGCGTTTAATTGCACGTAATATACATACTCGTACATATAAGTTTACCATTACCACCGATTGTTACCCATGTAGGTAAAACATTTTTGTTTGCGATATATAAAAAATGCACTCCCTCTCCCTTTAAGACAAGCCCCAAGCAAATTAGTTTTCATGCGAATGCTTCGTAGGCATCTGCTGGAAGAAGAATTTGCATAGCGTCCATCGTCCCATATATATTAGTGTATCATATATTTGTATATAAGTAATAATATGTAATTTTGTTATTTTATATATGTAGGATTATGCTTTTATAAGTCTGTACTAAGCTCTAAATATTGATCATTTACTCTGCACCAATTTTAAGTGTCTGTGTTTGGCCTTATGGTTGACTGGTAGAGAATGCCATTTGGCATTAAGTCCGCCATTTGTACATCATTTTTGTTTTGTGCAATAAAGTTAAATAAATAAAAAATAAAAAAAAAGGCAATGACTATACGATATCGACACAAATTATATAAAAGATATTAATGACGATGTATTATCACTGCTTGTACAAGACAAGAGTCAACTAGCAACACGGATATTGACTGTAAAGGATGTTATTAATATTGTTTTATTAAAAAAATATTTATGATTGTGTCAATTTGACGTGGAAGTTACCAAGATAAAATTTTAAACGACATGATACAGAGAACGAATATAATGTAAAAATACATCACGCTGCCTTTAAACATAATCTTTATCCGATTTAAAAATTGATTTTACCAATACATAAAATGGACCTTTAGAACGCCATGCTTTCTTTGCTTTCTTTCCAATACACAGGCGAAACCGTGCGGTATCTACACCTGTAAAAAGGCGCAAAGCAATGGTCCCAAAGTACCTAACCATGAAACTTGTTGTTTCTATGTATGAAGAAGCATCCCATCATCCCATAAAGGATTATATTACTTTTACCTATATAATATTACAAATGCGAAAGTGTGTTTGTCTGTCTGTTACCCCTTCACGCTTAAACTGCTGAACCGATTAAAATGAAGTTTAGTATAACAGTTTAAATCCTGGAGAAGGACATAGGATAGTTTTTATCCGGAAAATCATACACTAAGAGGGTGGAATTGGATGGTAAGAGAATTTGTATGGAGCTACCATATAAACGAGTTCCACGTGGACGGGGTTGCGGGAAGAAACTAGTTACTTATATGAAATTAGTAGTTACTAATAGCCAGTAATGGGCCTGAAATACACAGCACAGAGACACTCAAAGAGCAAAGAAAATTGTATTACCGTCCACATCACTGTGTTTGACAGTTAGTGAGTGCATTGATTGGTATTATGAGCAATAATGTACATACAGGAACACGCTTATTATACCTGGAGGGGCAAAGTGCAGTGTGGAGAGACACTTATAGAGTTGATAGTATGGTTTATTATTTATCATAATTATTAATAATAATAGTAATATTTATACTGCGCAATACACCGTAAAGTACCAGGCCAGTTTTGCATTTGGAAACCTGTTATCGAACTTACTGATATTGCCCATATTTTCTTACATGTCGGTGTACCTGCTGTCAGTACTACATTTGCGCGGTGGTATTATACTGCGCGGAAGCGGTGCGGTACGCATGCAGTAACTTTATTTGTACTGCCCTGTACCCGCGCATCCCGCGCTAATCAGGAAGCCATGCATAATGTACGCATAAATGTCAAATTACATTCCATACATAAATTACGAGAAACTCACCGATACAATTATGGTCCCAAGAATGAGATTGATATAGGCTGTTTATTAATCCAAGCTTTTAAAAGAAAAATGCATTGCATTATTACTGGTCAGTATTCCTTAATGGTTATACCAGCTCTTTACAAGCACAGCTCAGGGCGCGTATTTAAATTTGCTCCCGCAACCCACTTGCAGCGCTCACACTGGACTCTCCAGAGCAAATACTGCAACAATGAGATCCGAGCTGCGCAAACAACAAGGAGATAACGAAACTGCGGAGATTGGGGACTTGGCTAACACAAAGGAGGACAACATGTTGATTCAATAAACAGTGAAACGTCTTACAGCTAAAGAATATTCTGGAACTTGCAGGCGTTTACAATCGGTTAGGTTAGGCGAATGGGTTAATTTTGGCGAAATTTTTGGATATTTCATCGCGGTCGTTACGGTAATAGTCAAACTGTGGAGGTGAGGAAAGATCCATTAATAGTATTTTATGCAACTGTTGTATAAGTAGGGTCTTAAAACGTCGTGAGCTGCGATGCTGACGCAATTTCATCAGCGGTGCAGTTATTTTCTTCTTCGTCCATTTTAAAAGGAACGTACACATTTTTCTTCACTTCACAAACACGAATCAAATCTTAAGAAGTTATTAATAACGAATAGTTATCATATTTGACATATTTCGACTTTTAATTTTGAACTGGAATTTTGGTGGGAAATTGGAAACATGACACATTGACACCTCTTGTTTATGGTCTGTTTTGTTCTTAATTCAACTTGCCAGTACTGTCATATTAAGACCAAGGTTTTTCTTAAGTTGGCAGCAATGCCGTTAGTACAATAATTTATTTGAAGTAAATACATTCAGTGGTTTGTTAAGTTGGTAGTACCTAATGTATTTAATGTTTCGGCATGGCCCTCTAGATTAGTCGCGTCGCGGCCTACTCGATCGTGTCTAGTAGGCCGTGGCACAATGTAGTACTACCCAGGTTTAGAAGCGTATGGCTGCTAAGCGTATCGTTTTGGCGACAAAACAGCACGGTTGTGCCGTACTGTTATGGGGAATAGAGTATAGACTTTTCTGCAGACTTATTTTGTATGTCTTTATATTAGTGTTCGGGACTATGTAAATGACAGATAAAAGTACAGGAGTAGAAAAATATATTTACAGTCAGTCAATATTATACACAATGTTGCGTTTTAAAACTCAGATAGCTAACGTAGCTCACTCAGCCGCCAAACTTCCATGGTCCTGGACCGGGCACGACTGCCGCATGCCAGACGAGTTATGGGTACACGGCGTCGCGGTAGACCACGTAGCGGTGGCGAGATGAATTTGACGACTTGAGCAGTGGTCAGTCAGTCAGTCAGTAATGATACAGTATAGCCTCATTTAAGTCCTAGGGCGATTATATTTTTGAACTAGCTGTCAGCGTGGCTCCGCAGCAAACCTGCAGCATAAAATATAGCCTTTGACCATATCGAAAGTCCATATATACATACGTCGAATGATATCTGAAATCGGATAAGTGTTTTTGGTGGTATCTGGGTGATTCTTGAGTGGGTACATTTTCAGCGTCTAGAGGGAAAAAGTACCCGAAAAAATAAAATAATTAACCTGACACATTTTTTTTAGTAGTTCAACACTTAATCTAACTGGGACAGGATTATTTTTTGTTTTAATGTAAGTAGAATCTGCCATAAAAAAATATCAAACACCTAAAACATGATTCCCCTGGTGCGTCCATCACCCATTTTGAAAACAATCTACTCTGAAAAAAACTAGTAATGGATTGAAATCAAATATGGTATCGAGGTAAATCGCTAGAATATAAGTTAATGAATTAAAAAAATATATATGGTTCCCCTATTTATCACAGTTTTTATAGGAATCTATATCAAAGGTTTGTCCAGAGCTAACCTGTGATTCCCCTGATGCCTGACTAAACAACACGCACATCCCTACTGCAATGTCTTGTGACTCGCAATCTCTGCCGTGTCTCACCCTTGTCAGTTAGCGCTAGCAACGCCGCGGAGAGAGGACGCGTCGGTCGCTGGAACTCTGAGCAATGAAGGTAGATATCTAATTCCCCTGACTTTGGTTCACTATGACTATGATTACTCTGTATTTTCATATAAAATCTATTTCCTGCAATTGGCATACAATGTTTAGTGTAGAGAATAACACATGAATGAATGCGTGTTTTGATTTAATAGTTACTCTTATATTAATAATAGTTTCGGCATAATCGACAAAAAACAGAACAGTACCAATGTACAGCAGGCAGCATAAGTGCATGGTCAATGCAGAAATAGTTTGGCTTGGCGACCGAATCCTACGCCATCTATGTGGCGCGATGGTGAATATCATTATAGATGTCAATGGAGACCTCAGAGGATTTGAAAGATTTAACTAGATGGCGTTGTTAACAAAAAAATAAATAAAAAGGCACATGATCTATTTTGTTCTCGTCATAGTTTTTTGTATTTTCTTGGGTAACATTATTATTCAGTAATCTTGCCAATAGCATTTATGATAATGGCGGATTTATACGACGTAATTGGAATACATTTCAGATTTTTGTTTGTTCGCTGGCTTTGTTTATTTATTCTTTTGTATCCTTGTGTTTCTGCACAACGAGTAAATATTCCAAAGATAATTCCAAAAACACTTTTTCCCAACATCATGGTTGGGAGCGAATTTGAACCTGAAACCTTCGGCCTAGGTTGATAATGACCTGTGTAGTTCACCACTGGGCCACCGGGTTAATTGACAGCATGGTTCAAATTCACTATCAGTTAATTTGAATGCTCAAATATTTATATTCATTACGACTAGGATTCGTATAATAACTAAAGAGGGTAGATATAGATGATATGAAACTACCATATTTTTTTATAACAAAGATTCACTGCGTGTTCGTTCGTCAGCCGTTTCTAATTCGATTCCCTATTTCACTTGCGTTTTTCATCTTTTCCTCCGTATTTATACATTTAATGATGAGTTCTCGATCTAATATTGATCTTGTTAAAAGGGCGCAAATAATAGCCTTATGTAACGAAGGCCACAATTTCTCAGAAATTGCTAGTGAAACCGGTGTAAACTTAAGTAGTTTTTTTTATTGTTTTAATAGACGCCGTGGTAACTATTCGCTTATTATACCTATTTATTAATTGTCATTGTTGCAGCGAAAAACGGTTGCTTTATGGGTACGGCGATTCCAAGAGGAAGGATCTTTGCTACACCGGCAAAGAATGGGTAGACCTCGTCTCATTGATACCGCGCAGCGTGCAGCGATGGTGACCGAGTACGAAGAAAATGGGTTTATACCAACAAGTCACTACGCTGGTTTATTCCATACTAGTGTAGACACTGTTCGTCGTGTGCTTCATTACGAGGGTTTGCACTATCGCAGGCATGCCGTCAAGCCGTTGCTTACAGAAGCACATAAAGCAGCACGATTACAATTTGCCCTAAGGCATTTAAATGATGACTGGAGTAATGTTATATTTAGTGACGAAAAGTGTTTTAAATCGAGTCAACACGGACGTTTGAGTTTATGGCGTCGCAATAATACGCGGTATGATAGTGGTCACGTAGTGCCGAACATGGAATCTGGTCGTATAAGTGTCAATATGTGGGGCTGGATGAGTGCAGCCGGTCCGGGTGAACTAGTGAGGATGCCGAGTCGCGCAAACAGCGTGGATTACATGAATGTCCTGGAGGAAACTATGTTACCTACCGTCCGAAATGTGTATCCAGAAGAAGAATTACCTGTGATATCTTTTGTGCAAGATAATTGCCCTATACATCGTTCGCGTAATGTGCGGGAGTGGTTTGACCGTTATACAGATAACTTGCAAGTAGTTTCTTGGCCTGCTAGATCGCCGGATCTGAACCCTATTGAAAATTTGTGGGGTGTTATTGTGCAACGCTGGGAAAATCACTATGAACGAAGCCCAGAAGCGTTAGAGGCACATTGTATAAAAATATGGGAAAGTATTCGTGGTTCTAGTTTATGTGAAAGACTCATTGAATCCATGCGTTCCCGCTTGCAAACTGTTATCGACCAAAGAGGAGGTTACACTAAATACTAGCTGAAGCCGTAAATTAAGATTTATTTATTAAGGTAATGAAAGGCCGGGTTAACAAAACAAATGTTTGCTAACAAAATAAACAAATTACCAAAGTAAGTAGACCTTAGCTGTTATTATTAAACTGCCGATTGTATTCTTTTTTGGACTATTAAAAAAGTGATGGTGAATTATTATTACTTAAACAACATAATTATTGAGAAATGTTATTATGATGTTGTAACGTAAGTAACCATGTCAGCCCGAATAACATTATTGTCATTATTGCAAATATCAATCACACGCCACGCCACACTATACAAGCGTTCGGCTGACTTGAATTATGAATGTTATGATTTTAATTTTTAACCCGGCCTTTAGTTAATAATTGTCAATAGTTTAATATGTATTGGGGTAAGGCTTCAATCTTTTTCCGATTTTCGGAAATGAAACTTAAGCCTTAAAGCTCAATAAAATGGTAGGAAATTGCTAACTATAAAACTGCGTTAACAATTAGATATCTACTGTAGTTAACTGAATAAAGATAATTAAAACATTTAAAAACGTTTTAATCCTTAAAAACTGAATAACATTTTTATTTAAAGACTATCATTCACTGTTATTTACAATTTCAAGAAATGTATTAAAAAAAAAAGGAAAAAGCTACCTTTGCCATACCCTGGCTGGGAATCGATCTTTGGTTCGTCAAAGCGCAGAGTTAATTGAATTAATGTGCTTAATCACTAGGCTACCGATACTTATCAATTGCATTGGAATAAAGCATACACATACTATAGTTGTCACACTCAAATACAGTTCCTGTGTATTAGCATTTGCTAGACTTGTTAATAATTATACCCGTAAGAGAACACTTCTGATGATTACAAGTGTCACTTAATAGTGCATTTAGTTATATTATTCTATATCCAAAGGTGTATCAACAGCAACGCCATCTAGTTCACGCTTTGTGAACGACGTGCAACTATGCGAGAGCTGTATGTCAAATGATCCAAACGAAAGTAGACCGTAAGGTGTCCATGCATTTATGCAGCCGATAGTACAGGAAATATTCATTCTACAAAAGAAATGCGTTCGAATAATAAGCAACATCAAGCAAACCGAGAGTTGCAAGCCCCACTTTCAAAAGTTAAAAATCTTAACCTTACCTTGTATCTACCTATTAGAATCGTGTAATAAAAATAACATTAGCCAACCATCGTCAAAATTAAAACTCCACAGTAATGGGCCATATTCGATGTCAATACGAATTTATAATAAATTACCGAATTATATTAAAGATGAGCAAAATTATAATAAGTTCATTAAAAGTTTAAAAACATTTTTAAAAGAAAACTCGTATTACAGTGTAAACGAATATTTGAATCCCCCATCAGGTGTAAAATTGTAAATATAACTAATAATAATAATTATAACAATAAGCCTTAACTGAATGAATGAATTGTACTTTTAATGAATTATTTAATATTGATGTCATAATGTTTAATTAAAATTCCTGTTTTGCCTCATTGCCAAATTGAATTAAGGAATTGTATTTTAATTAGTTATTTAATATTGATGTTTCTTTTATAAAATCATTTTAATCCATTACTGTTATTATGTGATATTGATATTTAATTAAAATTCCTGTTTTGCTGCGCCCTATCCGGGTCCTCGTACTGTACCTAGCATTAAGTTGCATGTGTTTGTGTACTTGGTTGCAAATAAATGTAAATGAAATGAAATGAAATGAAAACATACTTTTTCTTATTCCTCTGGCTCTGATTCCCTCGGTTTCCGATTCCCCTGATTCTCATCCCCCGGTTTTTTGAACGGGGTAATGATAGATTTCTGAAGTTTTCTTGAAAATAAATATTTTATCATATAAATTCGTCTTGCTTTACGATGGTGCATCTCAAGTTGCGGAACGGGTGTAAAATACCAAAGATTATCATTTCCTTGTAGTTTTTATGATTCCCCTGTCATTTCTCTGATTCCCTTGTACTTTTTATGATTCCCCTGACATTTTTCCTCATTCCCCTGACAGCTGAATTTTGAATTGGTATATTTTCGAACCTAATTGACCCAAAGTGATGCCCATTCGATAAATATGTTTATTATTAAATATTTAATTGGATTTTATTGTAACTTAGTAAAACAATCTTAATATAAAAATGCCACGGGAATGAGATTAATAATGCATTTCTCAAGAATGACCCATCTCCGACATGCAAAACATAATGTTTAATGCCACAGACTTTTCTTCATTATAATATTAGGCATCGATTGGGAAACTGATTCAATTTGTTTCAGGTTGTGTCTATAAATAATGTGCGTTATCTTTATACATCTACTTTTAAATGTTACATTTATGTTAGTCATTATTAAGCACTCCGAGTTTTCAGCAGTCCTCGAGAATAAATCAAACTGTTAGGTAGATGCTTACTCATCTGCCAGAATTGTTCAGATTATGTATGTAGTAAATAATAATATTTTTACAACTGTGATATGCTGGGTGTTTCGCTCATCTTCGTGTGGTGAAAAATATCATAAAAACGCTTTAAGGAACATCTTCTAACTAAAAATTCCCATATTTTAATTAGATTTCTAATGAGAAATCTAAAACTCTATACTGGTACATATTTCCTGAGAAACTCTTTAATGTTGCCTCCTGGCTAATAGGACAGGATAACAACAATAATATTTTTTACTTTAAAAACAAAGGTTTACCCGAATTCAATTCAATACTATACCTTATTTATAGGGTTTCCTCGATATCTGCTGTTTGCTATTATCAGAATGGGATCACCTAGCCTTTAACCATTGAGTAATCGGGGAACATTGATTAAAAATGAAAGATTGCAACGAATTTAGAACGAGACAACGAATTGCAACGAAAGGAGTGGGACAATACAGGCTCAAAATAAAAATAATAATTTACTATATTTTTATAAAAGGACGGTAAAGAAAATGAATGGAAACATTCAAGGGTTGACAACTTTCGAACAATCAAACTAGAACCAGAAGCTACATAAAAGATGGGTTGCCTTGTTAGCGCATCGTAAAACGGGCGTCCGCGAAGACCGCAACGTCCTTTGGCGGAATTCATGTCATTGTTCAGTTCAACCCTTTCCCTAAGACATATGCGTACCTACACGTAAATTTATCTATAAATTGCGAACACAGTCGATATTATAGAACAGTGGTAAATAACAATCTTGACGTGGAAATTGCTTTTTGTTACAAAATTACTTAAGGCTCGCCACGACGCTTAACTCTCCAAAGTCCAACCTCCATACAGACGTAATTTGTTTTTTTTTTTAAACGACACGATAGAATAGATATGTAGGTCCGTCAAATCGAACTTTGAAATCAAAAGCCAGCGGTTAGTTGTGATTTTAAATATGTTGTTAGGATCGCTACTAGTACCGTGTATTCGAGTTTGCAGCACTCGAAAAACCACGAAATTTTAGAATTTTTTTTTGTATCGCACTTTCGGCGAAATAGGCGTTTTTATAAGAATATCACTTTGATATTCGCCTATTCTACAGATCGCACGAATAAATAAATAAACGTATTTCTAGTACTGTGAGGTATCCATGATGTGATCATTTGTAACTGTCCCATCGTGCGGAAGAGACTTCTTGTATTATATGTACAGTCACCTCTATAAATGAATATAAGATACGTACTAGTTCAAAGTTGTTCTAAATATTTGAAAACTGATCGCATCTCACTATTTTTATAGTGCTATTCAGCCCTACATACGATTCTTTCGAAAATGTTACGTAATTAATATTGCATACAGAATCTCTTGCAACTAAGTGATTTGAAAGACTATACGCGAAACACAACTTTAAAACTTTGTATTTTGTAGCCAGGATTCAACCTTGTTTTGCTAGCTTTGCAGGCATGCATTATATGTATATTGGCATTTCACCAACTAGGCTAAACAAGGCGTCAAACAAAATAGTTAAGGAACTATGATATAACTATTTCAAACAAAATAATTGAACGAAGCAAAACGACCAACGTTCTCTGCTTTAGCTTGTTCCCAAATTCTTTCGAATGTCTGTTTGCACAGTTGTTCTCCGCTACAAGTCGCTTTGCTCAACCAATTTGCGTGAAATTTTGTAACTAGGATCAATAATTTTACTTAAATATTTGATATTGTCGCTTCAGATTTCCGCATTAAAAAAAACTTCAGACATGCTCGCGGGTGCTACAGCTCACAACGCTACTCGTTTCATTTGTTAACTATCCTCCTAAGGCCCATCATACAACACAAAATGGCATTGGAATTGGAATCGTATTGTGCAGGAAATAGAGTCGACTTTCGTTTGTTTTAAAAAGTGCCCGAATGAAAACAAATGCAACCCTATTCCAGTTGTATACAAATTTAAATTCCTTCGACAGCATAAGTCCTATGAGTATTAGGAGGCTATATATGGTAATCTTAATCAAACGGGCAAATGGAGCGGTTATACCTTTTGAATGAATTCTTTTACTTCGAAATATGAATAAATATTGATGCATTCAAAGATTTAAACAAAATATTTTAAATCATAATACTTGAATCTTACATCTTTTTGACAAGATCTTAATCGGAATTACACTGTGATTTAACCTCCCGATTGTTGTTAGTTGAATCTTTTTTTTTAATCATGTTTCCTAATTCGATTCTCAGTTGGGGTAAGCGTTTTTTTCAATATTTATTTCGCGTAGCGTAACCCTGGGATATCTTGCAGAGCGCTTCGCTAAAAACGATCGCATATTGAAGTCGCATTAATATTCTACCAGCAATTCGCGCATAATTGAGTATTGTCGCGCGTCCGGTCGTTTGTCAGCGTTGACAGCCAGCTAGAAGAGCCTTCTTAACTGTAGCTGCAAACGCTGTTAGCTATTTTCCTGACTGCCTCGGAAGGAGGGCTATGTTTTTGGAGCGTACGTATGTGGACAAGAAAATTCTATTTCACGGGCTACAGTCCAAACTGCTTGATGGTTTTTGACATATGAAGTGTCGACGGATTCCTCATAATCGTGGGAGTGTAATAATAATATTTGAAAAAAGCAGTTAAGATTTTCGAAAACTTTTGATTTCACTTGTTTTTATTACTTTCCTAGCTTAAAAAATTCGTGAAGAACTGAGTATTGTGCCGGAAATTTGAAATATCTTACAGATGTTTTTATTTATAATGGTGAGGTACCACTGACTGTTAATTCGACCGGTTATTTTAAACAGCTGTTGCTGACTCAGAATCACATATTCTTTATCAATAATGGTAGAGATAGAGGTTTTATTGAACAAGAAATTACAAAGCTCTCGGAGGACGGGATAATCGAACCTAGCGTATCCCCTTGGCGTGCGCAAGTGCTGGTTGCAGGTGGCGGGGCACATCGTAAAAGTCTCGTCGTAGACTATTCACAAACCATTAATAAATATGCAATGCTAGCCGCCTATCCATTACCCAATATAGAAACTATCGTGTCCAAAGTCGCAAAATTCAACTACTTCAGCCAGATTGACCTCAAAAGCGCATATCACCAAGTTCCAATCTTAGAGAGAGAAAAACTTTTCACATCATTTGAAGCTGGCGGCAATTTGTACCAGTTTACTAGAATCCCATTTGGTGTGACTAACGGGGTAGCAGCTTTTCAAAGGACTCTCGACTTTATTATCAAAACAGAAAAATTAGATGATACCTACGCGTATTTGGATGATGTTACGGTATGTGGCCAAAACAAAGTCGACCATGATAAGAATCTCCATAAATTTATGTCCGCCGTAAGCAAATACAAACTGACCCTAAACGAAAAGAAATGTACCTTTGGTGTGGACAGTATTAATCTTTTGGGGTACACAATAAAGAATAACTCTATTGTACCAGATCAAGAGAGACTAAAACCACTGCTAGACCTGCCTGTCCCCTCTAACGCAAGTGAGCTCAAGCGAACTTTGGGTTTATTCGCCCACTATGCTAAATGGATTACAAAGTTTTCGGAAAAATTACAACCATTAATTGCCATTTCAACTTTTCCCTTGAGTGATTGTGCGAAGACATCGTTCGAGATACTGAAGTCAGATATCGCTAAAGCATGTCTTGTAGCTATCGATCCCAACGAGACCTTTACGGTCGAGACAGATGCTTCGGACTTTGCAATAGCCGCTACGCTTTCACAGAAAAGACGCCCTGTAGCCTTTTTCTCACGCACTCTATCAGAATCCGAGCGGAAACAGTCATCGGTTGAAAAAGAAGCCAGCACCATTGTGGAATGTTTACGAAAATGGAGGCATTATCTTATCGGTAAACATTTTTTGCTTATAACAGATGAACAATCGGTCGTATTCATGTTTAATCAAAAACATAATAACAAAATAAAAAATGAAAAAATTGAACGCTGGCGCCTCGAAATGTCCTGCTATAAATATGACATAGTTTACCGACCAGGGAAAGAAAACGTTGTCGCTGATGCTCTTTCGAGAGTATGCTCATACCTTAATCACGATAAGCTTAAGGAACTACACGAATCTCTTTGCCACCCTGGTATAGTTAGAATGGCGCATTGGGTCAGAATGAAGAACTTACCTTATTCGATAAATGACATAAAAGCAATAACTGCGTCATGTCCGGTATGTGCGGAAATAAAACCGCGTTTCATGAAGACTCGTGGACAATTAATAAAATCAACTTCACCATTCGAGAGGTTGAATATCGATTTTAAAGGACCCTTACCGAGCAATACAGGCAGAAAATATATCCTAACAATAATCTATGAATATAGTCGATTTCCTTTCGCTTTTGCCTGTAAGGATATGACTTCCGCTACGGTAATCAATAATTGTCTGAAAGATTTATTTTATATGTTTGGCACGCCATTTTATATACACAGCGATAGAGGCACCTCGTTTATGTCTGAGGAATTGCGACAATTCTTATCGTCTCTAGGCGTAGCCTGTAGTCGCACGACGCCCTATAACCCGGAAGGTAACGGGCAAATAAAGCGCCTAAATGGCACCTTCTGGGAGACCATCCAATTATGTTTGCGTTCTAAAGGTCTACCTACTGAAAATTGGGAGCAAGTCCTGACAGTATCTTTACATGCTATACGATCGCTTCTCTGCACACCAACTAACGCTACGCCACATGAGAGATTATTTTTACATCCGCGTCGATCGTCCAACGGAGAATCTTTGCCAACGTGGCTCGTGCCAGGTCCAGTTCTAATGAAGAAAAACGTACGTAATAAAACTGATCCCTATGTTGAAGAAGTGGAACTTTTACAAAGCAATCCTAACTACTCTTTTGTAAGAACACCAGAGGGACGAGAAACCACTATCTCTAACAGACAACTAGCGCCACTCCCAGCACTTGAACCTGGATCGTTTTCCGATGAGGACGAGCTGGAGATGCTAGATGCCGAATCAACACCTTCCGTCGACTCACAGGAGTCCGAGCCCGAGCCTACTGCTGAATTCGCTATTTCGAGTTGCCGTTTCTAAGTATCATTGCGATGATAACTATCAACTTTTTACTACTAATATCTACTGCCGCTGCCGCAAAATTCTATCGACAAATCTCACAACTTCAAATTGTTGGTAATAACTGAAACCGGATCGTTAGAATACTTATGTTATTATATCTGAAAGGGCTGTGCTCGCCGCACCGTGACAACAGCGTGAGAACGGATGCTTTAATTAAATTTGTCCATCGATCCATCCCCAAAACGTCAAACATATATTATTGCTAGACGGACAACGTAATACAAGTTGGTAAAATTACAAACCTCTAGCGTGATAACTACTATAACTAGTACCTACTTAAATGGAATTCATTCCATAATGATAGAGATTATACAAAATAAGTTTACCAGGTATCTGTATACTGGTAACTGTATTGAGTCTATCTACCCTTTCTATCCGTTTATGTATCCTACAGACTTCATCATAGGCTGCAATAGATTTGAAACACGTAGGGATATGTCACTAACATTACATGCTACCTTGGCCGAGAGTTCTAGGGCGTATTAACTGCACCCGGGTACCTTTTGCAGCAGTTAAGTTTTGGGGTGCCGGATATTCTTTAGCTACTACTAGAGGTAAAACTTATGAAACTTTCAAATATTTTCAATAATATTAATATCTTAGTTAGGTACCTACTTACCTCCTCGTTAGCACCTCTCTCGAGTATACATAGTTACGTCCTCATGACTATAAAGCAATCTGTTCTGAAAAGCTATGTTACCATTTACTACAGCTTTTTTATCATAATATTATTATCAAAAAGAAATGTGTACAAAATATTTCGTTGAAGCGCCATCTCTCCGTATGCAGTAGAACTAAGTAAATCTTTGTGGCCACTCTTTCCCAGAAAAACTAGACTCTGCGTTTCCCCACTTTTCCGGTAGAGGCTGCTTATTCGACGCTTGTTTCGCTACTAATGTTTAAATTAGCTATTCACCAATAGAGGGCGCTAGCAGTCATAATATAAAAACTAAGTTGGTCGTTTGTTGTTTTCGGATTACTAATGTGATGTATGAGATTTGGTTTTATTACACGATTGCCTAACGAAAAGGAGTGTAATGTTTTTATGAATCTTATTGCAAGGAATGGTGTGAAAGGTGTTGGTGGTGGTTTATAGAAAGCGATGTGGTCGTCCTCATGACTATAAAACAATCTGATCTGAAAAGCTATGTTACCATTGTATGCATTTATATAGCTTTTTATCATAATTATTAAAAAGAAATGTGTGCATAATTGTTCGTTGAAGCGCCATCTCTCCGAAGGCAGTAGAACTATGCAAACCTTTCTAGCCGCGCTTTCTCAGGAAAACTAGACCCTCTGACGTTTCCCTACTTTTCCGGTAGAGGCCGCTTACTCGACGCTTGTTTCGCTACTAATGTTTAAATAAGCTATTCGCCAATAGAGGACGCTAGTAGCAAAAATATAAAAACAAAGTTATTAGTTTGTGATTTTCGGATTAAACTAATGTGATGTATGAGATTTGGTTTTATTACACGACTGCCTAACGAAAAGGAAGGTAATGTTTTTATGACTGTCGTTGCAAGGAAATGTGTGAAAGGTGGTGGTGGTGGTTAATAGAAAGCGATGTAGTTGCAACTCCAATGAATCTACTATTTCTCTTAGTCTAAATTAAGGTTTCTTTAACGTTTATCACAGAATAAGATTTATAAGTATTAGACGACAAAATGTTTACTGCTTTTCTGCAATACGGTTGGTAGGGTAATGGCACCGGTGCACGGTGATCACTATGTAGGTAAGTAGGTGTACAAAGACTTCTTTTTCTATCATAATTATTATCGACTACTGTAGTATTTCATTTAAAGGAGAGCTTTAAATAATAATTCTAAGTAAACTGGACACGAGTGCTTATTAGTGATATAGGTACTTATTGGGTAAATTTAGCCAGTTAGTACCTACTACAATTGACAAAAAAATATCAAAGATACCTCTTATTACTAGCGAATATAGATGATTGTGTTATATTGTGGTTCTTGACTGATCATTGCTGACCCTTTAAAAAAAACCAGCGTATATGCGTACCTACCACTGCAGGGCACAGGCCTTCTCACATGGAGGAGCGATGCGAGCGATATATCATTCGTTGACTAAAATTTTGGAAAAGAACTTAGTTTACAAGTATGCCCAATGTTTTGCAATGTGTAATGAACACTATTGTGATCATTTAAAATTTAACGATTGTATTTAACGAGTGAGCGAAGCGAACGAAGTTCTATACTTCAGGTTGAGCCGAAAATCTTTTGTTTGTCCGGCCGGCGTCCGGTGTCTGTCCCGTTAGTCTCCTCTACAGGTCGCATTTCTCAACCGATTCTCGCGAAATTTTGGAAGCAGGTCCGGTATTTTTTTTCGAGACTACAGAGAGAAATAAAATAAAATTAGACTATAAGGACCCTAAAACATGATCTAACTATACTTTCAAAAAAACTGTATGGACATGGTTGAGTGATAAAAGTTATGATGAGACTGAGAATCTTGTACGGCTGGGATATTTTGGCTCGTAATAAACTAGTACACACACACACACACACACGCACACACACACGAACACACAACTCTACATGCACACATACATACAAATTAGCACGCGCACAGAACAAAAAATAGAAAAGTTTGAGTTTACATACCTAACATATTATTTCAATTTAATGTAGGTAATTAAAAATAACCTAACAGCTATAACTTAACTGTAATGTTAATACTACTTTTCCTTTACTACTTTACTTTTCTTTTTAAAAAGATAATTCCATAAATCTGTTGTTCTTAACAACTCAATGTTTATGTTTACGGGCAACTACTGGGGGCTGCAACACAGTGAAAACTAACGCAGTCTCCAGGGCTCAAATTGTATTGTAACAAATGCACTTTTGAACAATAAAGATTTTTATTATTATTATATTATTATGTCTTTCCCTTTCACGTGACAATGATGTCCCGGACCTTTGGGAGGCGTGCGTGGAGCTAGGTACCTACAAAGTACCAACTGAGCCAACACGTAGAGGCCCTTTTGACAATTTCATGAAATGCAAGGAGTACACCGAGCGGATGCTGTCCCTGCCCGTGTCATGGGACGCACACAGAGACAGCACTGGGCGCTGGGGTGTATAGGGACTATTGATGGTTGATGGAATCTAAATAAAACGGGTTATTGGGTTGAAATGATGAACTAGTGGCTGGGCTATTGGGTGAAACATCGGACGCCTGCCTAATAAAACTGTTTCAATCTTTATCTCTGGCAGACGGTGACTCACTAACTGCTAGATGGGCCCTTATTAATAGCGACATTAAAAAATGGCCTAAGGGCAACACCGGTCAAAGAGCTGGGGGGTAGAGAGGTGGCACTGGACTTTAAACATACAGCCAACTCGCCACTTAGGTGTCCACATCTACCCTCGAGCAACAGCTCTTGCGACTCCACTCTGGACGGCCAATAAAGGCAAGCCAAAGGCGGAGGGCCTGTCCAACCAACCACCCGATCGGCCCAGCCTGACCACAGGACACCCCCACGAGCACTCAGGTACGTAGGGTCGCTACTCCCTAACAGCCCGCCACAAGCTGCCTTACGTTGACTGATTGCACCAGAAATCTGGTGGGCGATGGGGCCGTCACATCCCTACGCCGTATATTATTATTATCTCTTTAGTTAATCTTTCTCTTAAGCTAGGTTTTTACAATAATGATATAAAAAGTAAAATATAAAACAATACATATAAAACATAAAACCATTATAAAAACCTAACCTAGGGTACCGCCGGCAACGAGGCGGGGCCTAAGCTGCTGGTGGTCAGGGCGACAGACACAGGAACCTCCTGAATATTCGCGCAGTGTCCAGGAGTACCGCCTTATTATTATTAGATCACAGAACCACTAGTTTAAGTAGTCAATGTATAATGTGTGTGTGTATGTACAGTGTGAAGCCGTAAGGCTGAGAAGTCATGCAGTGTTATTTGTATTTTTTATTTCTTTCAATTATTATACCCTTGACGATCATAGTATAATTCCTATAGATTTACATTAATGTTATTTATAATGCAATGTAATACTATGAGATAAATAAATATCAATATCAATATACATTTTGTGATAAAATAGTTTTCCACGAACATAACTTGCCTAATTACTTTAGTAAAAATCGTCCATAATCACCCTTCATTAACATCGTTATCATGTTACCAAACAGCAACAATATCAAACCTCTCGTGTATCCGGCGGACGTAATGAGGGCTACCTACGAGGGCCCTTGCGACCCTCGGGCTCTCGTTTCGACCAGTCCGGATAAACCCGAGTGACGACTAGAGCCCAAGTGTGTAGGTACTACTGTGTTTACAGAATAGGTAAAATTGCTAAAGGCCCATTTTATGAAGCTAGCTTCCTGTGCGTAGAACACAGGCAAACTCGTGGGATAAAATATAACCTACGAGCTCATGCCCGCGACTCCGTCCGCGTGGTACTCGTTTATATCGTAGCTCCATACAAACTTCCACCCCCCATCTCACCCGGGGATGATTTCTAGGATACAAAACATCGTGATCGGTCAATTTTTTGCACTAAATTATAAATTGGAGTTTGTTTAGTCTGGTCTATACACCGTGGGCGTTAATAACCCGAAAGGTTTTAACCACGCATTCCTTAGGTCCCAGTCACTGCCGGCTTAGTTTTGAAGATATTATCAATTTTAATGAAAACTTTTTATTTGATTACTAACGTGCATTGAGCTGTTTTGATTTGCGACGTTGCTACCGATGTTGGCCAGTTTCGCGTCGCTTACTAAATTTAACCTTTTTTGAAAAAATAATCGTAACCGTTTTATTAAAAGGGATAATTTCCATAGAGAAGCGATAGTTATCCAGGTTTTATTTACAAAAACCGACAAAACAAACATAAAATCTTTCGGGTTATTAACGCCCACGGTGTATAAAGATTGGAAATATAGTTGAGAATTCATATGTTGATAGCGAAGACAAAACCATCAATAGATAGCTTCTATCAGCGAACGAAAACACTAAAGAGTGCGAGCTTCTATTTCTCCCCCCCCCAACCCCGCATGCTTCATGTCATGCTCGCCGACTTCTACGCCCCAGCTTAAGTACCTAACTTGCATTTTGTGAGGTTTACTTAAAGTCGGCAATATTCTATAAATAAGTAAATTATTTATTTGGCCGCTCTAAAATCTACCCAAGGACACTATTTCGCAAGATTCAGTCGAGTATAGAATCAAACAAAAACTTTGTAACTCGATCAAGACAAAAACTTACTTTGTTGACTTCGCCGAAAGTTTTATTCTGTGAGCAAATAAAAACAAGCTACAGCCAAATTATCTAGGAGTTGAAAATTTTACCCTAAAAAGAGTAATAAATAAACAAGGCCCTACATTGGGTCAAGCGACAACGGACACGGGTTTTCACTCACCTGTTTTTATTTGTATCTTTTTTAGGATAGATCGTCTACATATTTTTGAACGAGGGAGCGAAGCTAACGAAGTTCACTGGGTCAACTTGGGCCACATTAATTTCGTATAACCTTTTGTCCAGTCCTTCTCCTTTATAGTCACATTTTTAAACCGATTCTCGTGAAAATAGGAAGTCCGTTAATTGTACCTATTTAAGAAAAAATGTTTAGTCGCTTTTCAGAAACTTGCAAAAAATTATAAAACTTAGCTTACAGAGCCACGTAGGTATATAACATGTAACTGAACCGTAATGGTCAATCTGACACTTACATTTTGCAAGCCAATTTGGTAGCATTGTTAAAGTAGCTCCCCACGCGTGGAAGTGACTAAGATAGGGAACCGAAGCGAACACAAAAATAGGCCTACAACGGCAAACTTTCAGTTGACCGCTTTTTATAATAAAGTCGGGCTGTCAACGCATCGCGATAAAGCCCCGTTAGAAATATCGGAACCGAGAAATGACGGGATTCGAGAAAGAACGCACAGAGGACCCGGCCAGATAGGGCCTGTAGACGCCATCTCGACTATACCCTCGTCACTTCCACTCTTCAACACTACAACACGAGAAACTTAAATACTGACACCTCAAAATTGAACACTTTGGTATAATTGAAAAGGTCACGATTAGCATGGCATTGTTTTTCCACTTAATGCATTTTGATTTCAAACTCTTGAAGTGTACACTCTCGGACACGAATAGCGGTACAATGGAATTTAATGGACTCCTTAAGCTTGATGCGTAAAATTTAAGTGCTGCTCGTGATTCGGAATTGCTTGTCCTTTATTTATTTGGGACTTTTTATTGTGTTCTTTACTTACAGCTAGGGTAAGTAAACAGCCAAGGGCTCTTATAAAGGTAAAAAAATATATATTTCATATTCCTGTCAATTTACGCAATGATGTTTTTTTTAAATACGAATAGACTTTTTTACAAGATAGGTAAAAAAAATAAGTCTAATGTATCGACACTGCCCCAATAGTTACTATTTGTGATATCCAGTTATTAATAAAGTTATCCGCAGGGTGTTAATAATGGAAATTGCAGAGTCAACCATTGAGACGTTTACTAAAATAGGAGTACCTAGTGTTTGGCCTGAATCAGAAGTTTTAATATTTTGTAGGTATATTTAGGTATATTTAGTAGGTACTTGTAATTTAGATTGATGAAAAGTGAATTTTAGAGCATATATTTTAATGGCAGCGGAAGTCACTAATTACTTGTGAGAACATTATACTCGGTGGATAATATAAAAATAAGGCAGGTTAGAACACAGTTTTAGAGAATCACTTCCAAAGTTACAGCATAGCCCTCCTGCTGCGTACTCCTGCAATTATGAAGTCAAAGCTGATGCAATATTTCTGATTTTAAATTCCGTCCATTTCGGTAACAGGTTGTCTAAAGAAAGAAGAGAATTAGTCCTAAATCATCACTATTCCGTGAGAAATAATTATCAATGTCCAGTATGGACAAAACTGCTGAAATAGACAAAAAAACTAGAAACAAATTGAGTATGCTAAAATTGCTTAATTATGACATACACTGAGTTCATGATCCCGCAATATACCTATGACTAAATGTCACATAATTAATGAACGCTCATTGTAAAACCAAAATGACAACAATTTACGGTGCGTCGTTGCTATGCTACAACTTCAAATAATATATTGTATATAATTAATAAGTATTTGAGGATAATTTAATCTTACACAACTGACCTGGTCCCAAACTAAGCAAAGCTTGTACTACATATGGGTAAAGCGACGATATATAAACAAAATTTACTGTTTATTTCAATAAAAAAATATATAGGTTTAATCAGAAACTTAACTGCTAATTTTAAATGTAAAAGATTTTTAAGTTAAGGATTAGTATAATAACTATACGTAATGTAATATATATACGTAAGATAAATGAAAACCCATATACATCTCTGACTCAAGAAAATTTACCCATGAACTCCAGCTTCGCAGGCAGAGGTTGCCACCAGCTAGTCAATACGGAAAAACCAGATCGTGTTAAATTTGCATGAATGTCATGTCGTCTGAACGTCTGCTAACTAAAATTATATATCTACACTAATCTACACTTTTACACTAATATTATAAAGAGGAAAGATTTGTTTGTGTGTTTGTATTGAATAGGCTCCGAAACTACTGGACTGATTTGAAAAGTTATTTTACCATTAGAAGCCGACATTATCCCTGATGAAAAAGGCTACTTTTTACCGCGGGAAAATGCTTCATTCCTACGCACTAACCATGCAAAGCTGGGCCAGGTAGCTATTTTGAAATAAGCTGAACACGAACCGTCTTCTGACATACGTGGCCAGTCACTCACAACCATCTGAGCTATTCGAACCGTGCAGCTCAGTTCATCAAATTGTTCTACCAATTTCCTGTTATCCAGCTAAGAGCTATATATTTTTTAAATTCATGAAAGTTCCTAGATTGTGTGTCCGGCAGTGTATTTTCCTATCAGTAGAGTCAGGTGAGTCTAGCGAAGAGTCCCGGAAATAACGCCGACTCTGATTAAAAACCAAAGGTTATTGAACATCGGTCCTTTGCTGAACTTTTCTCATCGAAGTCTCAGTTGCTACAGAAAAGAAAAATGCTTATGTACATGATGGCGCAAAATAAAAGAGATTTAAAATGTCACCCAAACCCGACAGTTGATAATCCATAAAATCACAACCACGGAAACTTACCACAGGAAAAAGTCGATTTAACATAGTAGGATTATTAATGCCCTAATTATCAATTTGATTAAATACTTATACTTATGTGTAAAAGTGGTTGAATAGAGTACTATAAAGTACTACTGAAGTACTAAGAAGTATCTTAGTACTTCTTACTGGTATGTCGAGTTATGGCTTTTATTGTAACCTTTACTTTTTTGCACTACAGATCATTGTACAATCAGCTTCATATAATTAGTAGCACCGAATGTAGCCAAATGTATCGTGACACATCCTGTACTTCAACGGTAATAAAGACGTGTTGCCTTATATTTGACTATTTACATACATACATTCACACCTTTATTCCCAAAAGGGATAGACAGAGCACATGAAACGTATGTTCCAGCGCCACTTGTAGCATAAATTTGGGTATAACAGATCGACAAAATGTGATATTGCAGTGATAGGTTGCTAGCCCATCGCCCACAACACACTTCAACCCTGGTCCCTTAGTCGACTTTTACGACACCCACGGGAAGAAAGGGGGTGGTGAAATTCTAACCCGACACCACACGGGGATATTTGACTATTTGCCTGCTACTAATATATGATACTGACCGTACCTAAACAAATTACCTTAAAAATACAACATCAACATGATTCACAACAACATTGACGTGTTTTTATTTGTCTGGAATGAATAGGTACCTATTGGGTTTTATTTTTATTTTGTGTATATTTCTGTACACGGTATATAAGTTTGCCTATCTCGTTTTACCTACCTTCCTCTCAATTGTTCAAAGGTTATCTGGCAAAGATCCCTTATAGGGTTAAGTTCGCCTTTGTACATTTATCTATTGTGTGACCTACTTATTTATTTTTAACCTTTTTTTGTGTACAATAAATTGTTTACATACATACGTACAAATATCACCATAACCATACCATAAGTTGTTCTAACAACATAGTGTCACACGATTTGTTTAACATGTCTCATGATTTGTTCAGCATACTTCGCTTCGGTTTATAAATACCTATGTACAAGTAGGTATCCCATTCAATGACGAGCGTTGCCTTTGATCTGTCAAGCACAGACGCGGCGGCACAAAGGGCCCCCTACTAATTGCCAGCGTCTGGCAATCACGCCTTGAGGAAATATTGTATTTCAGGTTTCGGGTATAGATAACGTGTCGTCCATAATACAGTATTGCCAATAAACTAAAAATTACGAAAATACTCGAAATTCAAAAACTAGTGGCTCTGCGAGCCAGCCTGTTTTTAATTTTGAAATGCCTAAAATCTGAATTAAAAAAATACGCACTCCGGGAGTGCCGGCCGAAGAGAAAATTCAGACACACCTTAAAAGCTCAATATCACTAGTTATAGGAGTCTTACATGCAATGCAATCCATTCTGTATGTATTTTAACGACAAAATCAATGTTAATGTTTGCACACGAAATAGTTCAAAGGATGTTTTAACCTAGCGCACTACAATGAAGGTTCAGTTTCTTAACTCTGTTGATGTCCGTCGCAGCTCGCGCACAGTAAATGAACGTGAGAAAAAGGTCCTAAGCGCAATGCAGATTGATGCACTTACGCGTCTCGAGCAACGACTGTCTTGACGTGGCTATTGTGACAGCGGTGCTCCCCCTCGCTCCCAAGCCTCGTCCCGAATATCTCACCATACGAATCTTACGGTCACGTGACATCTGTGGCGAGTTTAACAATTTTTCTCAATCCTCCCCTCCAAAAAGTACACAGCGCCGCGCCGATAAAGAAGTTTTCACTTTAGAAAAAACCAAAATAATTATTGAACCTGCACACAAAATTTCACGTGAATCGGTTGACAAATTCGGCCTGTACAGAACAGCTGGACGAATTAAGACCTCAAGAATTGTGGCCCAAACCGAATCAGAGATGTTCGTTCGCGTCGCTCCCTTGGTCAAAAGCTATCCCAGGGAATACGGTATGTATAGGGCTCATGAAGAATTAATCTTAATGACAAGTGAATTCAAAAGACTTTTCAAAAAATTCAACGGCTTTTTTAAAATTTTATAGTCTATGTTACTCCCACGATTAAGAGGAATCCAACGATACCTCATATGTCGAAATCTGTCATACGGTTTAGGCTGCAGGGCGTGCCAAAGAATATGCCACATACATAGAATACATACATACATACATACGCTCAAAAACATAACCCTCCTCTCCTTCGGGCAGTCAGGTAAAAATTAAAATAAAAGTACAGTTTTTTAAAGGGCCAGCAACGCGCACATGAGTCCAATGGGCTGTTATTCGCTGCGCGCTAATACGGCTCGCCACGCCGGTCACCCGTCACCTCTACCTATGCTTAGCGTAGTAACTAAGCGTAGGTAGAGTTCTGTTTCGTCATCATCCCGGCTGTGCAGCTCCCCTATTCTGTATCTTTTTTTAAGCCCACCTCAACGATCACCCACAAATAATATATATTATCTCTTGTAGGTCTAGTTTCGTCATCACGGTGTCAAGATATGGGTAAGCGTTGTGGTAAGCTTAAAATATTTTACAGAATGGGGGGCTGGGCTGTTATTCGCTACGCGCTTATACGGCTCACCCCGCTGGTCACCCGTCACGAAACTAGACCTCTACCTACTATAGGTGAAATCTACATATAACTGTTCCTTATTGACGTCTCTAAAAACCCGCAAGAGATATTAATTTTTAACGCATTTTCTCAAAAGCTACGTCCAGAAAACGTGGTTTTTTGTCCTGGAATTGTCATAGTTTGGTGCCATACATTCTGGAAACTTTTTCGTAAATATAAATAAACTAGCTTTTGCCCGCGACTTCGCCCGCGTAGTTAAAGTAATTTTCCAATAATTGTTGAATTGCTACGCCGCCTACTAACCTACTACTACTAACTTCCCCTACGAATAACCCTTCATCATAACCCATTATGGTAAATTAATTTTTATTTACTATTATTTTTATGCCCGTGTGGTAGCGGGTTAGAATTTCACCACCCTCTTTCTTCCCGTGTGTGTCGTAAAAGTCGATTAAGAGAGCAGGGTTGAAGTGTGTTGTGGGTGATGGGCTAACAACCTAAGCAATATCACTTTTTGTCGATCTTTTATACCCACATTTATGCTAAAAGTGGCGCTGGAACATAAAGTTCATGTGCTCTGCCTGCCCCTTTTGGGAATAAAGGCGTGAATGTATGTATGTATGTACGTATTTCTGTTATTAAATTTACAGTCATGATTAATGAGAATCTGTCCTCTGGAATAAAAGCTACTTTATGTTCATGATAATGTTGAAATACCAAAATATCTCCACGAATGTCAAGTCAAATTTGTGGCCTGGACATTGCTATAGGCTAGTTTCCTAAGATTTTTTTTCCATGCTTTTCGATTCAGTATTTAACATAAATACCCAAAAATTTGTTTTAATTTAACGACGGCCAAAATGCTTAACTTATAAAAAGTAAGCAGATCTTCGTGCAGCACCTTGAATGTACTTATTACGGATGCAGGCACTTTCCCAATGTCTCCTACCCTCCCGTCCCGCCGCGCCGCCCGCACTCGCCTAGGTACCGATTGCTGACGATCGAGATGGCACTAAATACAAACTTTAAAACCTATAACCCTATATAACGCGGGTCTTGTTCCATATCTCAAAAGCAAAAATAGAACCCTTATTTATAGGATCACGTGTGGCTGTCTGTCAGTTCGTCTGTTACAACCGATTTGGTACGAAAAAAACTGGACCGATTGAATTGCAATTCGGCACAAATGTTTTCATGAATTTTCATGTCCACAACATTACATTTCAAAATCTATGTGATTTTCGTTATTAACGTCCCAAAAAACCATACTAACAACGCCCATATTGATATTTAGACGCACGTTGGAATGTAAAATCGTTGTTGTTTTCCTAATCAGCGACCCGATAAACCATAGAAACAATAGATGCCGATGTTGATTTTCAGATTTTGTCACCACATGTCTCCTTTTAGGGGTTGAATTCTCAAAAAACCGGAAACACTTGTTTACTCATTTATCGTTAGGAATTATCCTGTGAATTTTCGAATAAAATTGTCTAACTAATATTTTTTCTCCATACAAACTTTGGACCTCCTTTTTAACCCCTTTAGGTGTAATTATTTCCAAAACGCTGAAAGCACTTTATTTGTAAATGAATAAGTAATCTGTCCACAAAGTTTTAAGTACGTAGTAGCTAAAAATAAGTTTCCCTTATACAAAATTTGGACCCTCATTTAACCCCCTTTGGGGTGGAATTTTATAAAACGCTGAAATTACTTTTTTGTATCTTTTGTATCTTAATAATAATATTCCTACAAAGTTTCAAGTCTCTAGTACAAAAAAATATGTTTCTCCCATACAAACTTTGCACCCCTACTTAACCCCCTTAGGGATAGAATTTCCAAAAATCCCGTCTTATCCCTTGCCTACGTCATAAAATGAAGTTCTGGTGTAAATTTCAAGTTTCTAGTCCCAGTAGCTTTGAATACGAACTTTGCACCCCTATTTTAGCCCCTTAGGGGTGGAATTTTATGTAACGCTGAAAATACTTTTTTTTGTATCCTAATAAGTAAAATTCCTACCAAGTTTCAAGTCTCTAGTTCGATTAATAATGTTTCCCTTATACAAACATTGCACCCCTAATAAACCCCCTTAGGGGTAGAATTTTCTTAAACACTGAAAGAACTTTTTTTGTATCTTTATAAGTAATATCCCTAAAAAGTTTCAAGTCTCTAGTACAAAAAATCATATTTCTCCCATACAAACTTTGCACCCCTTTTTAACCCCCTTTGGGATAGGATTTCCAAAAGTCCGGTCTTATCCCTTGCCTACGTCATAAAAGGACGTTCTGGTGTAAATTTCAAGTTTGTAGTCCCAGTAGTTTTGAATACAAACTTCGCACCCCTATTTAATCTCCTTAGGGGTGGAATTTTAAAAACGCTAAGGATATTTTTATTTGTATCCTAATAAGTAATCTTCCTACAAATTTTCAAGTCTCTAGTTCAATAAATAATGTTTACCTCATACAAACATTGCACCCCTATTTGACCCCCTTAGGGAGAGAATTTTCCAAAACGCTGAAAGCACTTTTTTTTTATCTTAATAAGTAATATCCCTACAAAGTTTCAAGTCTCTAGTACAAAAAATAATGTTTCTCCCATACAAACTTTGCACCCCTATTTAACACCCTTAGGGATAGAATTTCCAAAAATCCCGTCTTATCCCTTGCCTACGTCATAAAAGAAAGTTCTGGTGTGAATTTCAAGTTTGTAGTCCTAGTAGTTTTTAATTCAAACTTTGCACCCCTATTTAATCCCCTTAGGGGTTAAATTTTGTAAAACGCTTATAGTGCTTTTTTTATCTTAATAAGTAATCTTCCTACAAAGTTTTAAATCTCTAGTTCAAAAAATAATGCTTCCCCCATACAAACTTTGGACCCCCGTATTACCCCCTTAAGGGGTGAGTTTTCAAAAATCCTTTCTTAGCGGATGCCTACATCATAGTGGCTATCAGCATGCCAAATTTCAGCCCGATCGGTCCAGTAGTTTGGGCTGTGCGTTGATAGATCAGTCAGTCAATCAGTCAATCAGTCAGTCACCTTTGCGTTTTATATATATAGATAAAATAAATAAATATTAGGCGACAATCTTACACAAATCGACCTAGTCCCAAACTAAGCAAAGATTGTAATATGGGTACTAGACGACGTTAAACATATTTATACAGATAATAGCACTGTTGCCTATTCCGTAGGTATTGTAGTGTTGTGTTCCTGCTGGTGAGTAAGGTTCCCAGAGCTACATCCTTAAAGGCCTGCAACGCACTCACAACACCTCTGGTGTTGCAGTTGTCTATGGGCGGCGGTAATCGCTTACCATCAGGTGATCCGTCTACTCGTTTGCGTCCTATAACATAAAAAAATAAAAAAATATATTCAGGAACAAATATTCGTGCTGATCACACAAATAAATGCCCCTACCGGGATTCGAACCCAGGACCTATTGCTTCGTAGGTAGGGTCACTACCAACTAGGCAAAAGCGGTCGCCTAGAGTCTGGCAAACGAAAGCGTGACCTGGACTTTTTTTAAAGTGGCAACATTATAATCTGTCAAAGGCACGTCAAAGGTTAGAGTTTTCACTATTTTGTTTACACAATTATTTTGCATTAATAATTGCCGTAATATGGGTAAAGCAATAAAAAGTAATGTGCGAAAGCTGCTACATACTATGATCAGTAAGTTCAAGCAAAAAGATAAGTAAGGGGAAAGTTTAGTATGAAAACTAAAAAGATTACATGCTTGTGACGTCACAATCAAACAACGTCCTTATGGTTCATTTTACTGAATTTAAAAATCTTAAAATAGCAAACATAAATGAAAGATTGATACTTTCCAAATATTTTCGTAATGTTTATCTGCTGCAAATGAAAAAACAATTATTTTTCACTGTTGTCAAATACCCTATTGCATTGCATAAATATTTATCTTCCCATTTACTTCATTATACACGTGTGCGGTTGCACGGCACGTTACGCTTTGTATGCCTTTTAGCAAACATAGATTTGGTCATTGTAGTGGGGGCAACGTTGTTTTTTCGTCGAAGGGTCAGTAGTTTGTTATCGAAGTGAGTCCTGTGAAGTTTGATGATTGATTGCAGGATATTCAGTTTCTTCATGGACAGCTCATCACTGATCATGTAGTAACTCATCCGTGAGGAATCTGTATGGTTTTAAAAATAGAACTTTTAGTAGACAACGTTGTCCCCTCTCTTTCTATTTCAATGAATTGAGATTTATACCGCAAATGGATATGCCGTACCTACTAAGTCATTACAGTTTATTCAAGTGTTACATACCGTTGTTCTCTCGAGGCGGTGTCTAAGCATTTTAAATATCCAGATAAGTTTCCATAAACTATTATTAACATATTCGGTGTGCACGTGCTATGAATGTCGTTAATGAATAATAACGCCTAGGTATTTAGAAGTGTATACTTTTTCGATTTCCATGCAGTTGCAAGTGATGTCATTACTATCATTACAGTTATGTACTTATTATTGTTTTTGGGTTTTCAATTGGTTGGGTACGATCATATTTAGTTAAGCAAATATACATATGTCAATGTATATGTTGTTCATTGTTGTAGTGTAAACCTGTTTTAATAGGGGTTCAGTCTAGTCTAGTGTGCAGTGATCTAATCGTTTATGTACTCGTAACAAGGATTTCCCACTTAATTAAAACTGATGATGCTGTATAGAACCTGTTACATTTATACAGACTGACCCCTAGGCCATCAATGACGCACGACAGATTGCTGTGCTATTTCGACCGCTTTAGCCTCGTTGTGGTACTGACCTACCTACGAAGCAAGAGGTCCCGGGTTCGAATCCCGGTAACGGCATTTATTTGTGTGATGAGCACGAATATTTGTTCCAGAGTCATGGATGTGTTCTATGTATTTATTGATCTATATAAGTATGTTTATCATCGTCTAGTACCCATATGTTACAACCTTTGCTTAGTTTGGGACTAGGTCGATTTGTGTAAGATTGTCCCCTAATATTTATCTATTTTATTTATTTATTTACAATACGTGACGACTCTACTGATCTCTTATCCATTTTTTTTTATCGTATTTGTATATTTCCATACAAATTGCATTAATACATTTAATTACAGAGGACTTCATAATATTTATTATTTTCATCAGTGATACCGTAAGACGACCGACTGCGACCAGTGCGTCAGTCTGTTACCTTAAAACACTGAACAGATTTAGATGAAACTTGGTATAGCGATAGTTTGAGGGAAGGACATAGAAAAGTTTTTATCCCAGAAATTACTCCAGGCAAAATACGGTTTTGAAAAACATTAATTTATAATAGCGTTTTTTTTGTTGATTTCATTATAAAATGTTATTCTAAGATGCTTTATTCAAGAATCCGGCAAACTTTCCACCCGGAAGTAATTAAGTAGATTTAAATTAAACATGCGTTGTCTTTTTCTGTATGATTTATCTTGAATATTATAGAGCAAATGTAAATGAACCAAAATAAAGACAAAAATATTTATTTATATTTTTTCTGACTTTTCTGTAGCTAGTTAATTTATCATTTTTTTGATGTCTTAAATTTTGTCGGATTCTGTCGCTGGGTGACTATTTAATTGATAATAAATCCGTTACACTGAAAAAATAAGCTATTATAAATTATTTCCAAAATTGACATTTTTTCCATACAAGTTGTCAGTTCATTGCCTGGACTAAATTAGAGGATGCTCTAAGGGAGTGAAATGGGGGTTGAAAATTTGTATCGAGTTACGATATAAACGAGTTCCTCGTGGACAGAGTTGCGGGTAGAATATATAGAGGGGAGTGGGACGCGATCAGTCTCCTTAAAATGCGTAAAACAGAAGACCTGGCTTCGTGGTGCGCTTGAGAGAGGCCTATGTTCAGCAGTGGATTGTACTGGGCTGATGATGATTACAAACGAAGAAAATTAAAATGCATTTATAATACAATACATTTAAAGATTTTATATGTGGTACGTATACTGATATAGGTCGGTGAGTTCTCCTGCAAAGCGTCTCTGCAATATGAACGATTTTTTTGGTCTGGTCTGGTGATCTAGAGCAACTTGGTGAAGGCTTGGGGCTTCCGATTAAAGGTTATGGCTGCAACGACCGACCCCCTCCCTGATTCGGTTGTGTGTAATGCAGCATACCAAGCCAGGTAGTTCCTTATGATGCTCCTGATGTGTCGGTGCACATCAAGTTAAAATAAAAACAATATGGCAGGCATGAGTGGACTCCAAATATGCAATCATATCTTTGCTTTGAATTTAATATTACTGATGCGGGACATTACGCATAACTCGAACTTCATATTGTAGCTAATGGCCAAAACAGATTTTAGGGGAAAAATGGGGTCAAAATGCAAGTGGTCAAGTTCACTACACACACTCACCGAAATGTCTGTTTTACATGTCTTGTAGTTTAAATTTTATTGCGAGCTAAATTAGAACCACTTTTGGTTGTATTTCTTTTAAAGTTCATCATGTTCATTATGAAATTCAAGTTTAGGCCAAACAACAAGGAATTAAACAAAAACACACAAATTATAAATATCGTTATGATATAAATCTAATAATCACAAAATGTATGAGTATATAAGTATTACAAATAGATTCACACTGAAATTCATTTATTTCAGTTGAAAAAAATCATTTTTTAAATCGAAATAGATAGCTTAAATTCACAAAAAGATTGTCATGCATGAGTGTATATAAGAATATCAATATTATAAATGAAAGTCAAATTTAAATGCAGTGTAAAATGAAAACAAAATAGTAAGAAGGAACAATTTAAATAATATTAAAATGTTACCAAAGAAGTCAGTAAAATGTTTTTAAATGTCAAATTATGATGAATCCTAGAGTGAATTTCTGGATAAGAATTGGCAAAAGTCAAAAAAGTTATAAATATTACATTATCAATAAAACAATTAATCTTAAAATGTCATTCGATACACTTGTACAATTTACATTTGCTCGTTGTATTGGTAATATAACGATTTTGAAATTATGTCGTTTGAGGTCTCGCTATTAATTGTGTCGGCCGCTCGTACATCGACGGGCCTATTACGCGTGGGCTCCTGTCGAGCACCGCGACTCGCCGCGACAAAGGCAGTAATTACCCAGTCTGACAGGTGATTCTGCCAGGCATATTCACTCGCTTAAATAAGTCAGTGCGTGTATATGTATATAATAAGTAGGTTCACATACACAATACATAGGTAACATTGGTATATCTGCATGTTTTATAAATGTAAGATGTTTGTTATTAGGTTCATTTTACTATCACTACGTATCACTGGACGACCCGCGAGCTGTGTCGCGGCGACATAGACTCTTTCTAAGCGTTCTTATTAGAAAGAGACGGATAGTCTATCTCGCCGCGATACAGAGGTTGCGGGCCTTCCTGTAATATTCGTGTTGGTATTTCTTCACAGCAGGTAATGAAAAAGTGTCACAACGACGGTTTATAGTCAATTTTATTCTCCATTCGATTTTTGTTTTTCTCAATCATTAACTATATGAGGATTACATATATAAGCAAACATCATATAACAATTGTCAGATTGTTAATTAAGTATTATTTGTTATCACGTGTACTTAGTCTAAAAAAATCGAATACTCCTATACAGGGTGTCCCAGAATTTGACGTCAAGCCGTAAACGGAAAGTGGTTTTAAAGTGACCATATTTTTTAAAGAACGAGAGCTGGATTTTTATGATAACTGTTATGACTTGGTCTATCATCCGTTTACGGTTTGACGTCAAATTCTGGGACATCCTGTAAAATACCCTCAAATAAGATATGTACAACCTTAATTTATGATTATTTATTCACTAAATTATTAAGCATTATTTTCACATTGACCTTATAATTATCAGTTAATGAGATTTCATAAATTTGGATAATATCTTCTTCCTTTGTCTCATCATGTGTCCGAATAATATCGGGAACATCGGGATGTAAAGGAGCATCCAAAATATGAGGAAGTAATGGTATAGCATGCTAAAGATTTTGTGGTATTGACTTGCTATGGTAATGTAGTCTGTTAGCACAGGAATGGCCCAGAACTGGCGCATGGCAACATCCTTCAGGGAGTCATATATGCAGAGCAACTCCCCAGTAACACCAAGTGGATACAACAGGAAGAATGTTGAGTACCGCATTAACATTAACTTTGGAGGTGGCTGACTGACTGAGTGGATGGCGTAGTAGCTGTATCGAATTATTTCTGTGACTGACCAAGCTAACACGCATAGCACTATACCAGGATTTGCTCTCGCTGAATCCGATACAAGTAACACACCACATACAATAACCACTCTTGACGACACCTGCGCTAGAGTGATGAATACACCAGTAGGCACTATCCCAAATATTGCATGTAGCACTTCTAAGATTGCAGCGGTTTGGAAAATTACCAGGTTCCAACTTATCTCCTTCCAGAAGTTATCAAGAGTCCCACGGTTCAGGAAGTAGGCCAACGTATGCAGAAGCAAATAAGTCCAGCCGACAATCTGTGCCCCATTGTAGGCCACAAGGTACGCTTTGCCAAGTTTCAAACTTTCTCTAGGTTTCGACGTTGTTGTTGCTGCCATGTCAACGTTCCTACACCAATTGTTGTTTTTAAACACGATTCAATAATCCACACCGTAGCACTGATGGTTCACAATAATGAATTAATGCGGTATTTAGGCCGCTCGCTAGCACGCTACCAGTTTGTTATACGGAGGTGGAATCGAAAATTTCTACGCGAAGGTTTTATAATGCTCAGGCGCAAGTTACTATTAACGCCGCGACTTGCGTGGTACGCGGCGGCAAAGCAACTGACATTCTCTCTCGCTTCTTAAATATCCGGTCAAATTGTGAAATTGACGTTCAAACTATTTTTAACTTTTAAATAAAACAACTTCCAGTTCCTTATAGCCGGTTGGGTCGTGAATGGTATTTTGGTGATTCTATACTAACTAACTACTGACTAATGATTAAAATCTTATTTTTCAAGTTCGAGGACAAATATCACATAATTCACGAACGTGTTCAGGTTTTCTTGATGCGTAAGACAGTTTAAAATACAATTATTGGAGTTGGAGAATAAATACATAAGCCTGTACTTTTTAACCGACTTCTAAAAAAAGAGGAGGTTCTCAATTCGGCTGTTTTTTTTATTTCATTTTTTATTAGACCCCCTGCTTTGTTTTTTGCTTTGTTTGTGTGAGGTGTGCAATAAAGAGTATTTGCATTGTATTGTATTGTACTATTTTCAATGTTTGTTACCTCAGAACTCCGTCATTGATTGTTCGTATGTATATACTTCCGAAGGGATTTTTTTTTTCAAAATTCAGTTACATGATGGGATCCATGAGGAATTGAGGGAACTCCTCAATTTTATTAGGCACGCGTGTAGTGATTGTGTATTTACATCCGGAATCATAAATTTAGTGGCGAGGAATTGATGATGAAGACCACAGACGACTTATCGAATTCTTCAATTATGTACTTAAACCTGCAAAAGTACATCACAGGTTCTGATAAGATTCCGTTGAAATAGGAACTAATGAAGTGCCATTGGTGATGATCTTGGGGAATAGATGGAAGTCCTCAAATATTATCGGCCCACATAAAGCGATTCGGTTAACTTTCTATAGTAATCTACGCATTTGCTATCGGAAATGAGCTCCTGTGGTAAATTGTAAAAAAAAATAGGAAATGTTCTCGTGGCTTGGCGGAGTACTAAATTGAAGTCGGTTAAAACTTTATTTTTAAAGTAAATTATTGCGTAAATACTTTCAGCTTTAAGGCGCCTTAGATTCAGCGAAGTTAAGCAAACATAGTTTTTGAAACAATATAATGCGTCTGTTTATATTATAATAATATGGTTTAAAACCAAATACGAATTGTAATCTTGAGGCTTTTTCGCAACGAGATCAGTGATGCGAAACGTGATTAAGAAATTTTCGCTCTATAGAAAAAAATCAAGAACATAGGTCTAAAAAGGTCTAAAATTTATTTATTATTTATGCACAAAAACTAAAAATATTACAATGGCTTCTAAAATTCGGTAATATCATATTTGAGAGGACTCAGTAATTACTTTTTTATATATTTAAACGACCAAACAATACACTTTGCAATAGCACATGTTTCACGGGACTGCTTAATTGTATAAACCGCGTTAAACGTAATTAATAAACAAGACACATGTTGTGTGGCGTACTATAAATTAAATAGCCATAGCCATTTAATCTACGTCATAAAAGGTTATCGAGCAGCGGGTCATTTTTGTCTCGAAAAATAGGTATCAGATAATGCGCGTCGCTCATTTCTGACGTCTCGCGCCATATATGAGATCGAAATAGGATTATCTCTTAATGCAAATAGCTAACTCAATTCATCTAAATTTTTTTTAGGTAGCCTAGCAAATTAAGCTTAAATCTATATTTCCGGCTGTGGTTATCTCTTTATCTTGACATATGAATTGGCACGCGTTGTCAAGGATTGTATGCAAATTTAAAAATTGTTTTACAAAAACAACGTTATTCATTTATACCTATATGCGTACCTTTTGTTATTTGTTTGCTGTCAAACTCAGGACAGCGAATAGGTATGGCCTGTCATAATGTTATTTTTTATTTAAAGAGGCATATTTACAATTTTTCGGTTTACTCATCGCGTTTTAAAACTGATATTTTATTGGTCAATCTCAGTAAAGACTTTTTCCCAATTTCTAAATCCCTTTTCTTAAGCTTGTTACAAATCCATGTTGTAACATATTTTTTATGAAACTCCTGTCAGGTTGTCTTTAGCTTACAGGATACCTAGATTAACAACAACAAAAAGTTGATTGACTTAATTAGTGAAGAAACATTATCTCTCACTTATAATAAATCTCTAAATTAAAAAAAGAATTAGCCAGTATCAAACTGACCATTTTTGTGTCCCCCGATGATTTCAGATTCCCATGAACGGAAAAATATGTAACATTTTTCATAAGCACATTATTACTCTAGCTTCCGTTTAGGATAGTTTTTATCCGACTGCGACGAATAATTAGTTTTTGGAAACATTTGACCTCATTAAATTATTAATTTCTTCTGCTTGAAATAGTAGCCGCCATATCTGTCAACTGTCAGTGACTTCAAAATGGCGGGTTTGCCATAACTCGAATATTAATAATTTCGATCCGGTGTTGTGGTGATAGACCTTCACAAAACACATATTAAATTCTAAAGCGTAAAAAAATAATCGATTCTGATATGGAAACGTATATGCGATAAATTCGTATTGAGGCGTAATTTCAATAATTGTATCAACAAATTTCAACAAAATAACGTCAAACGTCAAAAGTCTGACTCTCTTCCTTTTTTTTAATGGCATGGCGATAGCGCTGTTTTTGCGTTCAGCCAAAGTCTATTTGAGTTTCTACAAGATTGAATCACACGCTGAGTATTTAATTGTCACGATACTGCATGGCTATCACAAGACGGCGCGCGAGCTCTCTCGATTTTTCTCACACTAGATTTTTTCTTTCTTAGTTATCTGATAAGAGAGAGACGGATAGTTGGAGAAAAATCGAGAGAGCTCGCGCGCCGTTTTGTGATAGCCGCGCTGGTTTGTCAGTATTTATATTTGTCAGCAATAAACAGTATGTATAAAATATAGAACGGGCCTTTTAAAACATTAATTATGAAGCGCGTCAGTATTAGGCCTGCATCACACTGGCGCGGCCTGGCCGCGGCGGTCAATTGTAATCTTGTCCGCCGCTGTCAAATTTAATATTGGCCGCCACCGCAGGCCGCGCCAGTGTGGCTGTGCCTTAAGGCGGCTTCAAGTTGACATTCAGCATACAGGAAAATACTTTTATCATAAAGCCTGCAACACACATTATTATGTTGGCAAGAGCGGGAACATACACAAGATTTGCCAGAATGTGATAGTGCAATCTGAAACATTGCGATATGAAAAAAATAAACATATTGCTTTAACATTTTTAATAATTTCCTTTATTAGAAAGGGACTCGAACTCGGGTTATAGTTGTAGACCTTACCTAGTGGTTAGGTATAGTTTGGAAAATATAAATTGGCCATCTGTTGACAAATTAAAAAGAGATCTTTTTGTTCCACGTAAACACTTACCGGTCAATGGGTACTCGAAAGGATTATCTATTATTAATTCCTAAACACATCTTTACCTGAGAGTCGGAGTGACTCAAGAACTCAAGGTCATTTCATTCATCCATAACGTTTTTATAATATAACATAACACAGAGTTAAAAATATGTAGAAAAGAAGATCAATAAACATCTAATGCTGCAGCGTGTGTCCTACCTGTTAGATCTATTGCCACAGACATCTACTAAACTTTTACCCCATTATTCATAAAACTTAAAATACCTCTGATAAATAACACGTGTTTTGTCCCTTTCTTAATAATTTAAATATCAGAGTGACAGGTTTTAACGTCATTTTAACTAAAATATGGTTTATTGAAAGTTTTACATGATAAGTTAAAATTAAAACTGCATGTGTCCTATTTCTAAGAGAAGAAATGCGTTGACTCCTACATTAACATGCAAACGAAGTCGCAGGTACAGCTAGTAATTAATAAATCTATAAAAAGCGTATCAGCACGTCTATCATGAGACGGCCGCGACATATTCGCATACTCTCGATTTTTCTCGCACTATACCTCTTGTTCTAAGTGTTCTAATAAGAGAGAGACGGATAGTGCGAGAAAAATCGAGAGAGCTCGCGGGCTATCTCATGATAGCCGTGCTGTGTTTATTTCAAAACTCGTAAAACTTCTGGTCCCAAAACCAACCCATGATTTTTTCTGTTTTTAATCACCGTCACCAAACAGCCTAAACAATACTGCTTCAATAAACCTGGAGGGCAATTTTCACCGACATATCGCATACCAATATGATTAACGGATTTCGCGAATTTTCTGATCGTGTGCGAGTGCGAAGCAATGATGTCGTATTGGTACGCATTATGTTAAGTCAGATTGACTACCTGATCGGCCGAAATCCCAGATTCGTATTTCACCCTTTCTACAACTGTAGGTGCCGTGGCCGCATTACTGCCCAAAATCCGTACCCTAATAAAACGAAACAAAATGAAAACAGTAATTTCATCTGCGATCCCTTGACACTCTACGCGACTCCGGTGTACATGTTTTTCAACGCCACGAAACCAGTCTAATATATATAGCTTTGTATGTCAATATTTCGTCTAAGCACATTGACGTCAACCTTTAATGCGAATAATAACATAACAAGGGCCACTTCCGCTATAAAACTAGAATCGATTCCGAATACGTGACGCGCGTGGAAAAATCTTAAATGTTTATTCATATATAATCCTCTAATCGTGCATCGTCACGTTTCATAATGAAAACAAGATTAAAACGATTTCATCGTGTTCACATTATGACCATCATCGACGTATCAGCGGAAAGATCTACACTGCTGGATAAAGGCCTACTCCAAAGGGTGCCAAAGACCGGTCCTGCCCCACTCGCATCCAGCGGACTCCCGCAAGCATTACTCTCATCGTTGCGTCTTCCGGTACGTGGTCGCCACTCGAGAACCGTTCCGCCCCAATGGCCATTGGTTTGTACATGCAGATATATATGTTGTATACAAGAGGAAGAACGACCACGACGACCCTTTGCCGGACGAACATTTGCAGTACTTAAGTGCAGAGTAATTGAATTCAAACTCCTGTACGGAGTCTTGACGGAATCGTGTCGTGACGGTCATTGAGAGGTTACCGACAGTAACTCAAAACTAGAAATTTGGTCAACAAGATATATCGTAACCTGCACGCTTCATGAAATCATAAGGTCCAGTTTTATGGTACTAGGAAAACCGTAGGTTAGGTTAGGTAGACGTCTTTGGACGGTAGCGAGCCCGAAAACTTAACTACAACTTCTGAAATAAATGCAGTAGTGTTTTTTCAGCTCAATTAACGAAACGAACGGGTGCTCGAGAACAACAAAAAAGTCTTCTTGTAAAATGTTACATTCTTGTTATTTTAATAATGAATGAATGAATGAATGAATGGTTTATTCATAATGAATATAATGGTACATAAGATCTTAAATATCTATACATATTTTTTCCCATAATATATTCAGCCAGGTCAGGCATATGAAAACTTAGGTCAGTGATTTGATCACTCAGTCTATAAAATAAATTAAATTAAATTAAATAGTCATTTATTTCAGATTTGCATCCATATTTTACACATTAAAATATAAATCAAATTAAATTTAATTAAATTAAATTACATTAACAATCAAATATAAATATAAAGGTGTTAGTAACATTATAATATTAGATCTAGTGTTAGTAGTACTTTACCATTGGAACACTATGATGGAGCTTAGTGCAGTGGTTTATGTAGGCCCCATCCCACCTGCCTGCAAACATTTCTAGGATGCTGTTGGTGCTGGCCCTCACCCTGCTAAGTAGCGAGGCGGCTCGCTTGCGCATGATGGCAGAGAAGCTATCGACGCGCGCCTCCGCGAACATTGTTGACGCGCTGCAGTAGCGAGGCAGCCTCATCAGCATCCTAAATGCATTGTTGTACTGCACTCGCAAGGCGCTGTACTGCTTTTGCGTATAGTCCGCCCACAGGCTACCCGTGTAAAAAGACGTGCAAAATGCTCTGAATAATGTCAGCTTTACAGCAGTGGAGCTACGGGCAAACCTGCGGGCAACCATGTTCGCTCTAACAGCCAGCGCCCTGCGCTCCCTTTCAACATCGGCACCGTCTTTGAGGTCAGAAGAGATCATATGCCCAAGGTATTTAAATTGGGATACCATTTTTAATGGACTATTGTCCAGTTTTAACGTGGGAACTACCACACTTTTTCCTCTGACTCCAAAAACCATCATCTCACTCTTGCTGGAGTTGTATTTGAGACCGTGAGCGATAGCGTATCGCTCACAGACCGCTATGAGTTTACCCAGACCACAGGGCGACGCGCTAAGCAACACCATATCGTCCGCGTAGCTAATGTTGTTAACGCACACGCCCTGCACGTGGCAGCCGACATGAGTGTTGCCGAGCTCTGCAATTAGGGAATTGACGTATAGATTGAAGGGCTTCGGTGAGGTTAATCCTCCCTGTCTCACCCCGCACTCCAACCTATACGGATCCGACAGAGCCCCCGCCCATCGAACGCTGTTGACCTGTCCTCTGTACCAAAACTTGAAAATGGATATGAGCTCCGGCGGTACTTTCATATCCACTAGCTTTCTCCACAGTAGATCATAGCAGACCAGGTCAAAAGCCTTCGACAGGTCGAGAAAGCACGCATACACAGGTGTATCTCTTTCTGTGTAATACCTTACAGTCTGCTTCACACACAGTATTGCACTTTCAGTCGACAGCCCGGGTTTAAACCCGAACTGATTATCGTGCAACCGTATGTACCTGTCCAACTGCGTATTAAGCAGACTATCAAGCACCTTCGCTACAATAGTGGCGAGTGAGATTGGCCTGTAGTTGTTTTTGTCCGATGTGTCTCCAGTTTTGTTTTTCACAATCGGTATAACAATGGTTCTCATAAGTTCGGCCGGCAAATACGAATGTCCCAAGCACAATGAGTAAAACATAGCCAATACTCGGGGAAGATGTGGACCCGCATGCTGAAGGTGCTCGACGCTGAGACCATCATGACCCGGAGACTTGCCTCTAGACATATTCTTTATAGCCAAGGTTACATCTTTGGCTGTAATATTAGTTCCGATCGTGAAAGTCTCAGCCCCGCACACCTCCGTCGACGGCCCCAATGGTGACTCAACTCGGAACTGGTTTTTGAAAACTTCAGCAATTTGTTTGGGATCAGTAACACCGTCGACACTCACGGGAAGCCCAGATTTAGTATTTAATCTATTGGTACACTTCCAAAATTGCTTAAAGTCCTTATTTGCGTGTAATGATGCCAACTTGTCCAGCTTAATTTGCTCCTCATATTTTTGACACCATTTTAATCGGGATATGAACAACTTTCGAGTCTCATTCATAGCATCAAAAATAGGACCTGATTGAGGCCGATTGTACCACACCCAAGCTTGAAACATACGCCTGGCCTCCCCGTGAGCCTCACTGACATACTTATTCCAGCCGATAACCGTTTTACTTTTTTTAACTACTCTCTCCACGCTACTGATAACAGCCGAGCGTCTGAGGGCACCTATGATGTCCTTATACAAGTTATCAATTATAGCTTTGTGTTTGTCATTATTACATGCCTTGTTTTGCAAACAACATTCACGCAAGGTTTCGGGAAAGTCAATGCTTTCCAATCTATAGTGACACTCAGTTGCAAACTGGTTTATTTGCTGTATATTTCTGTTGCCCCATATTACTTTATCTAATCTTACACATTGACCATAAGACTTGATATTTAACACATTAATATTACATTCTATTACAAGTGGGTAATGGTCAGACCATAAAACATCAAGCTTAACATACACATTGGTAATAGTACATAGTGCTGACTCAGATACTACACAGTGATCGAGCCAGCGCCGTGAGCCGTGTGCCTCACTCACGAATGTGTATACACCCGACTGTACCCCTAATTTATCAACGTCCGCACATTGCCAGCTATAAACAGGGGTAAAATTACATGAAAATTAAGTACATCACATAATATAATTATAGCATCCTAGTGATCTAATAGTAAATATTAAACATTATTTCATCGCATGCTTCATTATTAGCTACACAGAATTAGATTGATTTATATAATTAAAGTAAAGAAAGTTAATAAAGTAATGTCATTGATAAAATTGTTATTTAATGAAATAATAATAACAGTGCAATATTATTCTATGTCACATGCTTCGTCAAATTTATAATTTAAGAATTCCTTAATGCTATAGAAACATTTTTCAGCTAACATTTTGTGCAATTTTGTTTTAAATTCATGAACAGGGAGTATTCTAAGTGCGGTAGGTAGTTTATTAAAGATATTTACGCACATATTATAAGCACTTTTTTTCCTGACTACCAGCTTATGACTAGTTGGTAATGCTAGCCTGTGCCGTCTATGTGACCTAGTTGTTTCCTTTTCTTCGATATAGGTAAATAATTCCGAATTGAGTTTTAGAAATATGGCTACTTCGTATATGTATAGACAAGGCAAGAATAGCAAATTATGATTTATAAATAGAGGCTTACAGGATTCTCGTCTATGTACTCCACAAAGAGTTCTAATGCATTTTTTTTGGGCAACAAAGGCACGATCAGCGTCTACAAAAGTTGCCCCACATAATTATACAATATCTTAGGATTGACATAATGTAACTATGGTAAGTTAGTAAATTAAATTAAATTAAATTAAATAGTCATTTATTTCAGGTTTGCATCCGTATTTTACACATTTAAATATAAATTAAATTAAATTAAATCCAATAAAATTATATTAAATTAAATTACATTAACAATCAAATATAAATATAAAGGTGTTAGTAACATTATAATATTAGATCTTGTGTTAGTAGTACTTTACCATTGGAACACTATGATGGAGCTTAGTGCAGTGGTTTATGTAGGCCCCATCCCACCTGCCTGCAAACATTTCTAGGATGCTGTTGGTGCTGGCCCTCACCCTGCTAAGTAGCGAGGCGGCTCGCTTGCGCATGATGGCAGAGAAGCTATCGACGCGCGCCTCCGCGAACATTGTTGACGCGCTGCAGTAGCGAGGCAGCCTCATCAGCACCCTAAATGCATTGTTGTACTGCACTCGCAAGGCGCTTTACTGCTTTTGCGTATAGTCCGCCCACAGGCTACCCGTGTAAAAAGACGTGCAAAATGCCCTGAATAATGTCAGCTTTACAGCAGTGGAGCTACGGGCAAACCTGCGGGCAACCATGTTCGCTCTAACAGCCAGCGCCCTGCGCTCCCTTTCAACGTCGGCACCGTCTTTGAGGTCAGAGGAGATCATATGCCCAAGGTATTTAAATTGGGATACCATGTAATGGATTTTAGTAAAAATGGATAATGGATTTTAGTAAAGCAGTACTAAATTACACTGTCTGTTTGAGGCGCCAAAGGACGAAAAGGAATTTATTCAGTTTCTTACATATCGCGTCTATATGTTCCTTCCAGTTACAATGGGTGTCCAACGTCAAGCCGCCCATAATGCCCTGTATGATCACTATCATGTACTCGTAGAGGGCATTATAAAATTTAGTTGCAATTACCAGAAAGATATACCTAGTTACAATTACAAGACTCTACCTTATTTAAGATAAGTAATTAATTTTGTGATTAAACCTATACAATTGCGAGGTAGGACACAGCGAAATGTCATCCCGCTCGAATGTGGAGCAGCCCAACCGGGGAAGCACCTCCGCCTTGCAGAAGACCACAGCGATAATAACACTACTACTTGCTCTGTAGTAGTGTTGTGTTCTTGAAGGTGAGCAAGGTCGCCAGAGCTGCAGAGGATACGTTGTGTTGAGAGCGAGGGAATTTTGTTCCTACAGCTGTCAACACGGCGAATCCTCAAATATATTAAGGATCGGCAACGCCCATGTTACTCTTTTGGAGTTGCATGCGTCTATACCTAGGCTGCGGTGTTCGCTTACCATCAGGTGGGCCGTACGCTCGTTTGCCTCCTTCGTTGTATATTTAAAAAACAGTTCTTTAGTAGCGATTACAACCACGTCATTTAGTAAATATGTTTGCGTAATATAATATCTCTAAGCGCATATCTGGTCTCAAATGATCCAGTGATCCAATAGCGCGCGAGGGTCAAGGGACCAATTTGACCGGGCAGTATTAAAATATGTAAATAAAATAGTAAAAGTTTAGCCTTGGCAAACAAATAGAGTATTTAAGGGACAGCGCTGAGTGGCCCGGGGAGACGCGGGTAACGTGGTAGCCTTGGCGAGATTACTGTCTTGTTATAATTTTGAGCCCGACCTTTCACCCCGGTTTCCTCGAGGGTGCTCTTTTTCTGAGATAAAGTGAGTCCTTTATGGTTCCTGGTTTAAACAAATGAAAAATAATATTTCATAAGGTGAACGTCCTCGTGCTCGACTCGTTGTCCATTTTTTAATTATTGGGTGTTTTGTTTAAAGTTCGAATTAATTTGATGATGGAATTTGGTGTCGGTTGAAAATCAGCGCTGTAGGTGGTCATAATGCTGAGCTAGTGTCCACAGAGACACACTCGTTTCATGATTTATCTGTTTTTTGGTTATTTTATTGATTCATATGTGTGACCTGTGTGTTTGTGAATAAATGTATCTTTCTTTATTGATGGAGGATCGCAGCGTTTCATAATATTCTTACTGCTAAAGCCATTATCAGCTTATTTAGGTACAGCTGGAGTTCGGACTAATTTTTAATTACTCACATTCAGTTTACTGCATCAGTTTACTGTATGATGACTTCATTATCATAAGGTGTACCTAATCATAGTTTATACTTGACTTTAGTGGATCTAGGTTGGATAGGTATAAAGTTGTATTCTAGTTTGTTTTGGGGGGCTATGGGGCTATTTTTGCCATGCCGTAAACATTTTTAATTCTTGGTATTACAGATTGGCACTTTCAACCATAGTCCAAAGCAATAAAGATGACAAGCAGAGTGGCGATTATTGGAATGGTGTCAAACATTGGAAAGTTTACTGAATATGAAAACATTAAGAGGGAATTTGGAGAACTCTAAATATTAATACGGTCTTCATTATTATTGAGTCAATTATTTAAGTTTACGCTATTTTGGCTAGCAAGGTCGTCATCGTCGTGGAAACCCGTATTTAGTGGACAATACCTACAAAGCAGGCTTCGGAAATCATTGGTTTTATGCGTAAATGTTTGTCGCTATGTTTTGTGTCATGTATTTAAGCATACAGTTATCTTATCATTAAGTCACATCCCTTGTCCAGCAGTGGACGTCTTTCGGCTGATACGATGATGATGTTGATGATGATAAAGATACAGTGCGATACAGGTCCCGATGTCATCACAGTTTTTGCTCATTTTTACTGGGAGCTCGGGCTATCCTTGTTTTTGTTGATGGGGAGAATAACAAGCTGCAAATGAGTAGTTACAACAAAAACCATGAGACGGTAACGCATTTGTGACTCCTCTGGACCGAGTCTATAGACTACGGTGTCATTTGCGATCAGGCAGGTCATATTATGCTTCTTATAAGTATTTCATGCTATACCGTCGTGGTATAACGCAAAAAAACATGAATTTCTTCCGTTTCAGAACGAGCACAAAACAATTCAAATTAGAATAGACATTTCATTCATCTGAGAGTGCCCGGAAGTGACCACTATAGTATGTGTAGGTACATGTTTAGGTATGTACAATGGTAAAAATCATACAGACCAAATAGTGCGTCTTTTTAGCTTTAGAAAGAAGGATAAACCACGAAGCACGGGGTCTCTTATATAAGACACTTTATACCACACAACTGTCAAAGCATCTCAAAAACAGCCTTGAAAAAAGACTTACATAATTGTTGTCTACCCTAAAATTATAGAAGTGTTTTCATTATTTATATCTAAATAATACTTCTTCTCTTCTTCAACTTAAGAGCTCTGCTCTTGTCGGTGGAGTAGCCGCCATTCAGCTCTACGCTCTGCCACTGCTTTGAGCTCGATATATTTATTTTCAAAGTATTTATTTTTTGCCTCGTTATTTTAAATATCGTTATTCAGTTCTGGAAAGGTTACATAATAAAAATCCTAAAGAAGAAGAGATTTGAAACGATCGGTTCGTTTTCTTCGCTGTCGACATTGTCAAAATTGTCAATCGTATCATGTTCTTTTTCTTGTTTTCTTGGTAATCAACAAATTGGTGAATTCAGATTACGAGATTATTATACGTGTAGGTATCCATTTGTTAATTAATATAAAGATTTTATTTTTCGCTGCGTGTGGTGGCGTGCGGTTTGCGATAAACCAACCATAGGTAGGCCCAAGTGGCTTTAAAAAAAGACCGACTCCTAAATTAAAGAGACTGAAACAGAGTCCATTAACTACAAATGAGAAACGTATGGTGGTCAACATTTACAAGTTGATGTGTGAACTTTACAGCAAGGATGAATTTCCGGGTAAGGTAGATTAAGCAAAAAAACGGCTGAAGCTGCCGGAATATTGCCTGTCACCGTCTACAAAATAACTAATATAGGCCTGATAAGATCTCGTTCTGTTAAGGACTTTGTAACATCTAATATTTGTCCCAAGTAGAATAGGTTGACGACGACTGTTTCTTTGTTTACTGTATTTCTAATCCTAAAAAAATGTAGGTACCTACTTAAAATTACAAATAACAATGACAACTCAAACGACTACTAATAAAAAATTACAAAAAATGCTCCATCTAGGAGTTCTGCATTCAGTATGGACCGCTGGCAGTAGGTATTTCCCTTTTGGACCGCAAGAGCGATTTGTTGTCTCCGATTTATCACTTATACTACCCGTTGTACCCCAAGTCGATGCTTCTGTATTATTAACTTGTCTGCTCCAGCATCTTCCCAGTAAATTAGCCAACTATCCATTAACGTCAGTGAGCGTACCTAAAGCCATCACACACAGGCACATAGATTTATCGATTATGACACTGTTCCCCATGTCGTCAATTTATACAATATTCACGTTTATTGCTCATGTTCTAAGATTCATAAGGTATATGCATCTGTGCCGCTACTTATCCTAATTTATTGTTGCCATAAGATACGAGACGCGAATACGGCTTCAAGCGGGAAACGCCAGTCTTACCTCGACGCAAGCCTTATAAATTACTACAACATGAAACATAAAGCTAAAGAAATAAGGTTCAGAATTACTTCAACGAAGCATGCTTCAACGATACACGTAGTACGCAAGTAGCGTTCATGTCGCGTTGACAACCCGCGGGAGCCGTCGCAGTGAAATGTGGCGACAGCTAGAATCTTGTTCTCACTTAGAACTGGCACTTCCGAACAATTTGAATTGTATGGTGAAAGTTATGGCTGCATTGTGTAAAATGGCGGCTAGGTTCGCATACGTGGTAGTAAAATATGTAGTCTAGTGAGTAGTAGTTAAATCTGTTTCGTTCTAAAATCCTTATCTTGGTATGATAGCAACTAATCCAGCCAGTCCATTACGTAACGCATTGCACGTAGGTCATGTAGATTTAAGTGTCACCTCTCAGCAGGTCGATCACGTAACGCATTGTACGTCAGGTAGATCGAAATGTGTGTTTTTTATATGGGTAAAGTGACAGTTGTATTGTTTTTTTTTTTTTTTTTTTTTAATTTATTTATACTTATCATTATTATTACACAGTACACGGCCAGGCAGCGGACAAAACCCGGCAGGGTTTAACTGCCACTGCATTCACTCAATTGATATTATATATTATATATTTATATAGGATATCAGCATTGTCAGTTTTGGGATATACAAGCAGATTTCATTATACGTTTACAGTGTTGCGGTTTATCGCTTATATTTGTAAGTACATCAGATGGTAAATCATTAAGTATACTGGGTAGCAAGTATTCCCACCTTCGTTTTCCATAGATATTGGTACATTTTGGTAAAACATATGGTGGCAGGTATACCAGTTTTCTGAGTTTTTGAGGTCTACTAGTTTTTGTTAATTTTGCTAAGTTATCAATTTCTTCAGCAATAATTAACATTTTTATTCTATTATAAATACTCATGACGTTACAGTACCTCAAAATTTCTTTTTCTTCTTGGCTATACTTTTTTCTAACTGACTTTGGTACTATTGCTTTCAATACGCTTAACTGTAATTTGTAAATATTATTAATGTATGTGTTGTAAGTCCTACCATAACTAGTTAGTCCATAATCAATAACAGACTGTGCTAGGGATAAATATAACATTCTAAGACTGCTGTATGGGACTTTGAATTTTAACAATGATATTTTCGAGAGTATAGACCTTAATTTATTGCAAACATAAGTTACATGGTCCCCAATTAAATTTGGAATCTATGATCAGGCCAAGGTAAGTATGTTCAGTAACTAATTCTAAGCGTTCACAATTGCATATAGTTTTTATATAGTTCTTATTATTAATATTATGCAAACATTGGTGACTATGCGATAAAATGGTAGGATTAGAGGTCTTCATTAGGTGAGTTGAATGGATATGCATGAGTTTAGTTTTGGAGTAATTTATAACAAGGCCTAAGTCGTGGGCCCATTTACATAGGGAGTCAAAGTTTGATTGCATTATGCTTGAAGCCTTTTGCACATCCTTGTCCGCCACCAGGAGGCAGGTGTCATCTGCAAATTGATATACTGAGCCGCCATCAAAAACATTACACATATCGTTCACATACAATAAGTACTCGGTTGGGCCGATTATAGAACCCTGGGCCGTGCCTTCCTCGGTTGGAAGCAGGTTACTGAGTGTGTTATTTACTTTTACTGTTGTGAAACGATTTAGATGGTAGTTTTTAAAAAGTTCCAGGTGGGGGCCTCGTATACCACTTTGCAGGAGTTTTGAAAACAGTATGTCATATCTTAGAGTATCGAAGGCTTTACTAAAATCAATAAAGATAGCAAGTACGTGTTTTTTGTCATTTAGGTATTGATTCACTTCATTAGTGAATTTACTTAGTAGCTGAGAAGTATTTTTTGTCTTCTGAAAACCGCACTGCTTGTTATGAATTACATTGTTATCACTAAGGTATTTATTAATTTCATAGCCAACTGTTCTAACGTGCATTCGAAATGTTACGTGATTAAGTACCCCTCAGACCAAGTAACTTTTGAGACCTACATAAGGACAATTCAACTATCATTTTCTCACACAAAAAGTGACATTTAGATCTACCTGACGCACCTACAGTGCATTAATTTATCTACCAAGATTTTATTGCGCACGCACTGCAGATGCGTCAGGTCGATCGAAACGTGTCTTTTTTTATGAAAGAATGACACTTGGATTGTCCTAACGCGCATTCGAAATGTTACGTGATTACCCCTCAGGTCACGTTACTTTTCGAACGTACATTAGGACAATTCAACTGTCATTTTCTCATACAAAAAGTGACATTTAGATCTACCTGACGAGTAGGTGCGTTACTTTATCTACCAAGCTTTTATTGCGCACTCACTGTAGGTGCGTCAGGTAGATCGAAATATGTGTTTTTACCCGACTGCCCGAAGGAGAGGAGGGTTATTTATATGAAAAAATGACAGTTGGATTGCCCTTACGCGCCTTCGAAGTGTTACATGATTACCCCTCAGGTCACGTGACTTTTCGAACGTACATAAGGACAATTCAACTATCATTTTGTGATACAAAAAGTGACATTTAGATCTACCTGACGCACCTTTAGTGCGTTACTTTATCTACCAAGCTTTTATTGCGCACTCACTGTAGGTGCGTCAGGTAGTTCAAAAGTTGTGTTTTTAATATGAAAAAAATGACAGTTGGATTGTCCTAACGCGCGGTCGAAATGTTACGTGATTACCCCTCAGATCACGTTACTTTTCGTAGCTTAACGTAAATTAGGACAATTCAACTATCATTTTACAAAAAGGGATATTTAGATCTATCTACCTGACGCACCTACAGTGCGTTATTTTATCTACCAAGCTTTTATTGCGCACGCACTGTAGGTGTGTCAGGTAGATCGAAATATGTGTTTTTACCCGACTGCCCGAAGGAGAGGAGGGTTATTTATATGAAAATATGACAGTTGGGTTGTCCTACGCGCGTTCGAAGTGTTACATGATTACCCCTCAGATCATGTTGCTTTTCGACCGTACATTCTCATACAAAAAGTGACCTACCTGACGCACTTACAGTGCGTAACGTTATCTACCGACGGGATACTAGGTAATCCATACGCAATACTTTGACACTTTGGACATATACCAATTTGATCCGGCCCATACAATATCAGTAATAATGACTTGTATGATCTGTCCCCTTAGGTCGCATGGTCCGACTGGCTAGTCCGATCAATCGGAATACGAATATTTTTTTTTCCTGCTGGCTCGATTGGTCGGAATATAAGGACTTCTCTCATTCTCGTAGTCCTACTATCGGATTAACGGGATTTTAAAAGTTCGTCTAGTTCGATCGATCGAACCACGAGACCTTGAAAAATCCTCTTAATCCGATCACACAACTTTTATTTTTCCTGTTAGTCCGACCGGTATTTTTATGGTTAATTTTGAACTCTACCAACATCTCAAAAGTGTTTTCTTACTTTCGACGTGATCCTGGGTAGGAATGGAGTCGATTGGCATCAAAAACAATGTTAGTAACAAAATGACCTTTTTCTGGCAACATACAGTAAGTAAGCACGCCTTTGTACAATTTGTTATTGTTTTTGTGCATTTTCGTGTAATTGTGTGTTTTACGTGCAATAAAGTGATTTACATACATACATACCTACATACAGTATGTTTTTCCGGAAATCTGTTAACTTCAATTTCCATCAATTTGAAATCGAGGGATGGTCTCTGAAGGCCATTTTTACCTAGCAGCACGGGATCTGGTAGCTGCCCTCACTGACCCAAAATCTAATTCCACCTTGTAGGTATATTCTTAACCCAAATTTAATTTTAATTTTATTATAAGTTCGCCTTTGTACATATTATGTATTATTTTTCCTTTATTGTTTTGCTATTTTGTGTACAATAAAGCGTTTTACTACTACTACTATTGAAATAAAAGGCACATTCTTTGATAATAGTACAATTTTACTCTAGGGCAGACGCTACAGTAATTTGTGCTAACTGCAGAACACTCTTATATATTTGTATTATATCCGATGTGTGAGTTTCGTTGAAACTCGTGACAGCAGTACTAGCGTTAATGATACAGTCCCAGTTTTCGGCATCCATATGTTCGCGGCACACTCGTGAATTTGGTGGCAGGTAAAAGTTGTACTTCGATAAAATCATGGCTTTGTGCAAATATGGAATCGGGAGTACTTCAACCGCGTAGCAATCATCGAAAACACATTTATTGGCGTTGACTATCGCTCTTTTCAAAATCGGCCCGGAAGTATAACTACCGTTTAATTCAAAATAACTCATGTTAGTTAAATTACACAATATATTGTGTATTCAAATCGCAAAATATTATACTTTGGTTTAATGGAGAGTAATCTTCAGACAATAACGTCAATAACATTTAGTGACACGGTCAAATTGCTATAGAAACCATAGCCAAAGGCGTCTCTATCTGTGATGAGTCTGACATATCTACTAAAGAGGTCCGTGCTATCAGTTTGTAACCGACTTCAAAAAAGGAGGAGATTCTCAATTCGTCGGGGAGTTTTTTACAAAGAGTTCGGTAAAATCAGTCTTGAAAGTACTAAACTCGTATTTTAATTATATTTCGTGAACTTTTGAATCTGCTGAGCATAAAAATAAGTCTTGTAACGTCTTAAAACGGGTTAAGAGGCAGGGATTGACAAACATGCTTATGTTTAATATAATCTTACATATTTAATGAATTACCACGGCAATAACAACAAAGACAACCAGTGTTGTTCAAGAAAAAATAACATAATATTTTTAACACTCGAATAGATAACAAAACTTATATTAGCATCTTTGTGGCCAATTGTATATTAGAAATTACCAGTCTTCCTAATTATTTAAGAAATAACCCTTTCCAGGCCAGTCGCTCCAAGAAAAATCCAACGTTCATACTAGTAACTTCAAGCATAACAAACGTTTTTTCAATAAATTCTTGTCGTTTCATAGTATTTTTCTTTCGTTTCTCACGAAGCCCACCTTTCATCTTAATCATAAAATAATCAGCATCTTTTTTTAAAATAGACAGTAGTTTTAAAATGCTTGGTTGTTTCCTTTTGCCCACCAGACCATTGATTTTTCTATGCCAACCTTCAAGGCAATTATTAGTCCTTACAAGCTCCCGGTATACCGACCACTTTTCTTTGAACTGTATAGGCTCTAACCATTGCCTCTCAAAGTACGTTTTGAATTCAAACATTTCGTCATCATCCGAATCGTATAGGTATGTATTCCCATCCTTCCGTTATTAAATCAACCGGTAAAAATGGTAGCACTGTTGTTAAAGCAACTATTCTCTTGTCATGTTGCCTTTTTGTAATACCAAACTTTTTGACATTTCTGTGAATGGCTCTGGCATAGTGATACCAGCATCCTTTTACTATAGCTTGCGGGAATACTTCTGAGATGGCATTCATTGCAGCAGTTTCGTAATCAGTCATAAACTGTGACGGATCAAACCCTGGCAAGTGTCGTTTGATTATGTTAAAAACAGTAACGTAGCTTTGTGTCGTGCTATCCGTCATGAAAACATAAATCAAAGGGACGATGTTTAGACTGTCGGTGGTGGACCCGACGTCCCCATGGATTGTGTACATCTGTTGGAAAGGTGATGGGCAACTATGGAACGTACCATCGCCATAAAATATCTTATAGGTGTTCATCCTTTTTTTGGCTTCTTCTGAGCAGAACGCTATTATGCAAGTTTCATCACATCGATACTCTTCCAATTTGAAGTCCTCAAATTTTGGCGGGATCTCAACCTCAGCGGGTTTTTGAAATACTAATTTTGATACACCAGCTGCTCGTTTTCTACTATTATAAAGACCAGTTTTCACGGAGCTATAACTAGGTATTTTAGTTATGAAATCAGTACCAGTATTGTTATATTATATTGTATCGTATTCTACTATATTATTTATCACATCTTTATATATGTTAAAGAGTTTTTGTTTTAAATTAAGTTGCACTGCCCACATTTTATCTGCTTTGCCTTAAGGTTGACTGGTAGAGAATGCTTTATAGCATTAAGTCCGCCTTTTGTACCATAAGATATTCTTTTGTGCAATAAAGATTAAATAAATAAATAAATAAATAAATAAATAAGTACCGGCATCTTTAAACGGTATTATGTGCTCTTCGTATATACTTTTAATAGGATTTAAGGACTCATTCGCTGCAGTCCGCATTTTTTGCATTTGATAAGCGAGTTCATTTTTTGTATAATCTGGAACGCAATGGTCGTGTGTCTTGTTCTGTAAGATCCGCAAACCCTGTTTGAAAAAATATAGGATGAGGAGAAGCTTAAGCATAAATAACCCTTATATATGACACGGAACTTCCTCGTGCCGATTCATCGTTTAGTCTTCTTACTACTTAACTACTAACAGCATCATAATTTACTTTTATGGTCTAAAAACTGTTATAAATTGATTAAAACTTACATGAATGGTAATCGTCCCGCGACATTTTTGTTTTTTTTTTATTACAGCATGTCCATACTGACGGCCCTTTTTTATAGGTTTTATTTTTATGGTATTGATGCCCTTTATTCAATAACACGCAACCACCTTTACGGCGTAAGTATACAATTTTGTTGTGATCTATTAATTCATCCATCTCGGTTCAATAAATGAATGACTTTGACTTTGATCAGATGTTGACATTATGAACTGACATCGCATCAGAGAAAATATAGAAAAGTTTATCAAATGCCAGTGTCTAGTAGTGAGTTAAGATGAGATAACCTTTATGTGTCATTAGCCGGACTTAGCAAAAATATCAAGTCTACAGTTATGTCCGATCAATCGATCCAACAGGAAGAAAAAATGACCTCGTGGTTCGATCGATCGAACTAGACGAACTTTTAAAATCCCGTTACTCCGATAGTAGGACTACGAGAATTAGAGAAGTCCTTATATTCCGATTAATCGAGCCAGCGGGAAAAAAAAATATTCGTATTCCGATTGATCGGACTAGCCAGTCGGACCATGCGACCTAAGGGAATCTGTCAACCTCTGACGCAAAGAGGTGTGTTACAAGTTTGACGTTTCTACGGGTCTGTGTAACTGTATGTGTGTCTGTGGTATCGTAGCTCCTGAACTAATGTACAGATTTTAATGCGGTTCTTATCGTCTGAAAGCTGACGTGGTCAAGGTGATTTTTAGCTACGATTATAAAATCGGTACAGGTGGTATTGAGATAGTGAACTTTGATATTTCGGGCGTTTTTCAACTTTCGTATGTTGCTGATTTTCAATCAGTCACTATACACTGTTCACAGTGATTATCATTATTACTGACTGATTTTGAGTTCAAGTAAGACCAAGACATAAATATCTGTCAAATATCGTGGATAGAATACCAGGACAGTATGTATACTTAACTAAATTCGAATTTTATGAGAAACATGCGGTCGTATCGCATTAGCGAGTTAAGTAGGTTAATATCAAATTTCTAAGCGACTGGTCTGTTTGACCGGCATTTTCCGCTGACTGAGCTCTCGAGGCAGGCAATATCATATTCGTTTATGTTGGTTTATAATTTATAAAATAATAGTAACGATTTCACTGCAAGACGCCTACGTCTTAAATATTTAAAAATATCGTAGTACCTTATTTCCGTTTCGCTGAGTTGCATCGTACCAACATACTGGTTGCACTAATAAAGTCATTTGTATTTACACGTAAATAGCCCTTCACAAACAATATTCGTACACTCAGCACGTCAAAAATATCTGTTTGCATGCAAATAGTAAAAATATAATCTCTCAACGAAACATTTTTATTTCGTGCGAATTTCAAGTGAAAGTTACCACGATCAAATCTTTGACACAGAGAACAAATATAATGGAAAAATAAACCATCACCGCATGAAACCCAGGCCCCGTATCATGGTCACGCGATAAGTAACAATATAGAGCGTCAGTCTCGTTCTATCGAACGCTGTCAGACAGTGACGGACGCTCTATCTTGTCACTTAAATATCGTGTGCTTAGGCTGACCATGATACGGAGCGGACAAGACTCGAACTTGTGCTCACCGGTACAGTCACCAGCAATAAGATCTGCCACAACATAGCACGCATAAATATATCTGACAAGACTCTATGTCTAATGCCATAAGGACGTGTCAGATATTTTTGCCGGCTTTGTTTCGGCAGATATTGATGCCGGTGACTGTACAGCGCTTTCCCTTTGAGCTACCCAGACATTATTTTGATGTGGCGTATCTTTCTATGACATTTGCCACCGCTACGTATTTCCTTGAAATGCTCAAAGCCTTTAGGCCACTCTAAAGCGCTTGATCTTTTATAACAAAAAAATATAGTTCAAAAAAAACCTTACCTTGATTTATTGACATAAATAATGCTTTCGGAATATCAGATGGCTCAAAAGATCGAAAAAAGATTGGTAACCATCTGGTTTTTTAGGTCAAAAATAACTATCCGGTTTTTTAGTTTTATTTTAGATACGTTTATTACCAATCTTTTTTCTATTGTGGTTTAGAAAAAACTGGCTGTGTGAGCTGTCACAGACGGGCCGGACGGAAAGTCAGGCATCGAATGATTGTATAAATGTTCTGTAGACAGAGACCACTAAAATTAGACATTTTTAAATTTATAACAGCCTTATTGCACATTTTTTATATAAAAGATTTAATGTTCGTCAAGACATTCAAACTATGATATAACTAAATCAAAGGATAACATTTTTTTTGACTGTTTGTTTTAATATCAAATAGGTGTGTAGGTATATTTTACAAGTTTATGTCACAAATTTCACTTTCGTTACAAGATTATTTTACCGACTGTACTATTCAGTATACCATCATCAAATACTCACGACGGTTAAGAACTGAATTCCCATGGCCTCCTTCTGTCTCCATCATCAGATCAGCTCGGTGGTACCATAATATTGAATTGTGATCGAAACTATACTTATACCCTTTCAGCTCAATTACCGGGAAGTGAATTCAAATTGATCTTGCAAGCTTTGATGACAAACAGGTGAATTTAAATAAAAGCTTGTGAAACGTACAGGTTCGTCATGTTCGAGTGTTCTTTTTAAAAACCGCAAGCGGCCACTTGCGCTTGCAGCCGACCGAAACACGAACTACACTTTTCTATTTTTCGATTTCGATTTAATTGTTAAAAATATCTGATTCTATTTTAAGCGTATTGAATGTGGCTCACACTTAATTTGCTACATATGACGTAGGTACGAATGAAAAAGAAGCGCATGCACCAATTCTCATTACCATTTCAAAAGATAATAGAATAGAATAGAAAAACATAAATAAGTGACACAGAAAATGACAAACAATAAATAAAAAATAAATAAAAAAACAGTGTGCTGGCGATAACGAGCGCTGTTCTTACGTTGGAACCATTGCACGTTGGTGAAACCATACCGGGCAGCGCACAAAAAAAATAAATTACGGAACTCTAACGACACGTTCCGAATTTAGTTTCTTGTGCCATATTATTTTGGAAATGTCCGGCCGTGAACTGGTGATCTTTAAATATTAAGTCGTAATAGTGTTATTTAAAAATATCTTGAACTTTGTAAAGTTTATTATTCATTTGACATAAGCGTAGTTGAAAAAAGTATAGTAATTTACAACAAGCAAAAAAAATAGGGAGCATGATGAACAGTGTCTTGTTTCTTGCCTTGACTCTGAGGCCTACTTACTTTACTCTTTGCTCTGAGGTAATTTCATAATAACGTGATTGGTTTTTGGTTAAGGAAATTAATTAACTACGCGAATTTAAAACTGATTCTAACAAAAATACTATAAATACCAATAGTGATTCAACTGTCGCTACCAATTGGCAACTAAATATCTAAGTGCCATTTGGAATTAATGGTACAGAGATCAGTCTTAAACTAGCTATAGTTACCTTATACAGGAATGCGACATTGGATAGACATGTTCAGTCTTCAAGATTTATTTGCCCATGGCTTCAAACTTACTTAAGTTTTGATGGAAAAATTGATTTCCGTCTTATCACCTAACTTTTTTTTTGAGTTATGAAATTGAAAATGAAAATGAAAGTGAAAGATGTTTTTATTTCATTTATAGTCTAAGAGCTAGCGACCAAATCGGTCATGTGGCTTCAACTGTATTGAAACTCCGTTAGCTACGTCCCTGAACAATATTTTCCTATGATCTTCGTGCTGGCAGGCCGCGGGCGGTGGGTGCGGGTGTAGTGGGGTGGGGAGGGTACTAGAACTGTCCGATGATGTGAAATATCTAGGTGTTACACTTGATATGGAACTGATTTGGAAGAAGCATACAGATCTTACCATTACAAAGGCACTGAGGGTATTTGGAATGTGTAGATCAGCGTATGGCAAAACATGGAGATTGAACCCAAAGGTACTTAAGTGGATCTACACTATGATGGTGAGGCCCATATTAATGTACGGCAGCCTGGTATGGTGGCCAAGGACTTTAATGAGCACATGCAGAGAGGCTCTGATGAAGGTGCAGAGATCGGCTTGCATGGCTATAACAGGGGCGTTTCGTACCACGCCTACAGCGGCGCTAGAAGTCCTACTGGACCTACCGCCACTTCACTTGGTGATTAAGTCAGAGGCGCGGAAATCGCTCTACAGATTAAGAACTCTTGGACTGTGGAGCGACAGCAAACCAAAGACTAAACACACAAACATGGAGACTGATGGTTTCTTAGACAGAATAACAAGCATGGGAAGCGACAAAATTCTACCCAAGTTTGTATTCCATAGGAACTACACAACAAAAGTTCCATCCAGGGCTGAATGGGCCGAAGGTCTAGAACCACCTAGGTCTGGCATCGAAGACAGTACACGGACGGATCAAGAATGGGATCCGGTACGGGAGCAGGCATTTATGCGAATGACTACAGTAGTAGTGTAAGCATGGGTAGTTAGGCAACCGTCTTCCAGGCGGAGACATACGCTATAATTGCCTGTGCACAGGAGAATATAGACAGGCAAACCAAAGGGCAGACCATCTATATACTCAGTGACAGTCAAGCGGCCCTTAAAGCACTTACGGCGCCGAAAGTGGAATCTAGACTAGTCTATAACGGCGTCCAGGCACTGAACAAGCTTGGAAAGCATAATAAGGTGCAACTAGTTTGGATACCAGGGCACGAGGGCTTCATCGGCAACGAAAGAGCGGATGAGCTTGCAAGAGGGGTGTCTACAAATCACTTTGTAGGTCCAGAACCATGTGTGGGACTCTCGCAGGGAACCATAACTTCGGCCTTTAAAGCCCACGCCAAAACCAAACACCAACACGAGTGGAGGAATGAGGCGGGCTTAAGGCACTCTAAGCTCTTCATAGAAGGAGTGGACTCGGGCTGGACTAACAAACTCTAGAAATCCAGTAGGAAGCAGCTCAGAATCATATCTGGGGTGTTCACAGGTCACTTCGGGGTCAAGGATCTCTTGGCCAAGATGGGACTATCGGACAGCTTAGACTGTAGAATGTGTGGCGAGGAGGATGAGACTATGGAACACTTATTGTGTGAATGTCATGCCCTTGCCAGACAAAGAATGAATTACTTCGGTAACGGTTATCCGCAACCAAAGGAATTCAAGGTACTTCCGCTGAGCTGCATCATCCGCTATGTGGAAATGATGGAGCGAAGTTGGGAGTAGACATAAGGAGAGGGCAAATGCACAAAAGATCCCACTGGGTCGAAGTGCATCCGAAAGGGCCCTCATCTAGATAAGATAAGATAAGATAAGTGGGGTGGGGAAAAAAATGAAAAAAAATGTGGGCTCAGTAACTTTTTTTTTCAAACAGTTGTTCTGTACTCCCTGTGCACCCAAAAAAAGTTAAAATCAATCGGGTGATGGGAAGGGGTTGCCAGCGTTAGTTAAAAATACCAAAATAATAATAATTTTCATGTGGGCTCAGCTGTATTGGTTTTTTTTCTGACGCGAGATTAATTAATATGGAAGCCCCAAAAAAATAGCCATGCAAAAATATCGGTGGAAAGGTATCGAAAAAAAATGTTGAAATCGTTGGATTTCATTCGAAAATGCGGTGAGGGGAAGGCAAAAGCGGACGTGGAGGGGATATCAGCCGGCGAAAGCGTCAGTGCGCTAATTTTTTTCCCCACCCCACTACACCCGCACCCACCGCCCGCGGCCTGCCTTATCGGAAAAGGTTGTTCAGGGAAGTAGCTAACGGAGTTTCAATACAGCTGAAGCCACATGACCGATTTGGTCTCTAGCTCTCCGTCTAATAAGCTTTGTTCTGTTACAAAGGTCCATTGGGGTAACCAAGTAAGTAAAGATAATATACTTGTGTCAGGTAGTCCCGGTCTTCCTTTGGTACATGTTACTATTTAAAAATATGATATATTTGCTTAATTTAAATTATTGTATATGTTTTGTATTTTTCAATTACTTATCTATTTATTTATTACTGACTACTTTAATGTAGATTCGACCTTTGTAATTAAATGTAGGAAACAAATTTATTCGTGTGGCAGGCCGAGAAAAAAGCTACCGCTAAGATAATTTTGATCTCTTTGTATAGGCTAAAATTTATAGCGGAGTGGCCAAAGTGCTAACAAATATCTAAACACGTCGCTCATCGGCATTAGAGACGTGTTTAGATGTTTGTGAACACTTTGGCCGCTCCGTTGTATGAAAAAAAAATCGTTTGTATGGAGAGTTGTCTTAAGTCGATCGTCCTATACTGGTGAGATTAGGGTTGTTTGGACGCCTCAACATTGCTATCCAAGGAAACGTTGACATCGGAGAGCATTTTAGTTTTTATGAGACTATTGTTAATGGTTCTTATTTTATCTATATATTATATTACTTAATTTGTTACCCTGCCTACGAAGATAGAGGGTCCTGGGTTCGAAGCCTGATGTGATGTGATTTATTAGTGTGATGAGCACGATCATTCGTTCGAAAGCGACCGCCATCTGACCTTCCAAGCCAAAGGGTAAACAAGACCTTATTGGGATTAAACCGGTTTCCTCGCGATGTTTTCCTTCACCTTAAAGCTAACGGTAAATATTCCTTACATTAGTTCCGAAAAACTCATTGGTACGAGCCGGGATTCGAACCCATGACCGCCGCTTGACAGCCGAACTACTAATCTACCGTAGCTCTGTGTCGTCGATTTATGTAAGATGTCCGGAAATATTTATTCATTTAATCTTTATTGCACTAAAGAAGAATTTATCGTACAAAATGCGGATGTATATAAGGATGGTAGCATTATTATATGGGTTCAAAGTTGAAGGCATTACTGGTAGTTATTGAATTATAGTACATTACTACAGGGGTCGGGTCTACAATATCAGGTTTGAGAGAACTCAGTGATTACTTTTTTATTTATTTAAACGGCCAAAAAATTAAAATTAAAAAACATTATATCCGCGCTTCCGAGCACGTACTTCCATCTCGCTCACGCTTATGCTCAGTGAGAGGGAGAGAAGACCGTGAACCTACGGCGCCTTAACGAACGGAGGGGTTTTCGCCGTAGTGTCAAAATTTGTTAGGCATTTATTATTTTTTACTTAATGTAAAATCAACATATGTATTAAAAACAATTGACGTATAATAGAGTAAACAACTAAATAGACTCAGAATGACGAACAAAAATGCGAAGAAATGTTCATCAAAATGACAACTCGAGCTACTCGTACATTTCAATGGGTAGTTTTTAGGGTTCCGTACCCAAAGGGTAAAAACGGGACCCTATTACTAAGACTTCGCTGTCTGTCCGTTCGTCTGTGTGTCACCAGGCTGTATCTCGAGAACCACGATAGCTAGACGATGAAAACTTACACAATGCATGTATTTCCGTTGCCGCCGTAACAACAAATACTAAAAATTAATGACTTATTAATAGTTAGTTATTAATGAGTTATAATAATTGATATGTATGTTAGTCTTTAAGGTAGGTATTTGTAATATGGGGGCTTGTTGCTTTATTTAATACATAAATAAATAAACAAATAAAAACAAAATAAAATAAATATTTAAGGGGAGATCCCATAAAACAAACGTGATTTTTTTGCCATCTTTATGTATAATGGCGCGGAACCCTACGTGCGCGAGTCAGACTCGGCACTTGGCCGGTCTTTTAAGCTTTTTGCGCCAGATTAGCAAATAAGAAACAAAAAGATTAAAAACTAACCATAATGTGACTTGACTGCCCACGTCAAAACTAAATTGCAAATGAATCGAGTCGCGTTATAAAATTATTTTTTTAATACAGTTGCTCAAAAAGTGGTACTTTTTGTGGCTGCGTAGCGTACGAGAAGCTCAATTTCTCGAACTAGTGCTTTTTACTTTTTAGTTCCAAACTATACTTTCGAAACGCAGTAATTTTATATTAGATTTTTTACTTGGAAATTATGAAATTAAAAACGCTTACGAATACTAGGAGTATTTATTTAAAGTATTCATTAATATTTAAATGAAGAAAAAATATTAGGAAATTGCATTTTATAGCCTACTCTGTCTTAGGTATCTATGTATGAAATATTTACTTTCCTAAAAATCGTTCTTTGATTTGGCTGAATGATACAAGCATATGCCTAGAAAAAAAAGTTTAAAAGCAAATCAGCCCGCCCTTTTGAAATAACTTCTAACATTATTTAAACACATTAATGCATATATTATAAATATATAATTTGGTACGGAAAGTTATAAAAAAATATTGTAAATGAGTGATTCAAACATTGATATGACACCACCAGACATTCGTGCTAGAGCAGCAATTGCCAATGACTGTGTTATTCCAGAAAAATCTAAAAACCAATATAATGCCGTCTATGTAAAATTTATCGAGTGGAAAACCTTACATAACGCAAAGTCTTTTTCAGAGACTGTTTTGATGGCCTATTTTCAAGAGCTGTCTGAAACCTATCGGCCATCAATATTATGGTCAAAATATTCTATGTTGAAAGCTGTTATAAAGTTAAAATATGACATAGATATAATAACTTACACCAGATTGACTGCTTTCTTAAAAAGGCAAAGTGCAGGATTTCAGAGTAAAAAATCGAAGGTACTAACAGCTCAACAAATTGAGACGTTTATTAATGAAGCTCCAGATCAGCAACATCTAGCTACAAAGGTAAAAACTTAAATATAAATCTAATAAAATATGTACACAATTTAAGTAAATTAACTCTAAAAATAAAGTAGGAAGTTAAAAAAAATAGAATGAAATAAACAATTGTCTTACAATATATAATAAATATGTATCTTTGTTCATACGTTGCTCTTATATTTGGAGTCTGTGGCGCATGCAGACGCGAAGAGCTCACAAATGTATCAGTAAAAGATGTAGAAACACATGGGGACATACTTCTTGTCTAAATACCAAATACAAAAAATAAAATTCCCAGGTCCTTCACTATTGACGGACAACTTGCAGAAATAGTCAAGAAATATCAGAGTCTGCGGTCTTCTAAGGGCAAAAGTGACCGTTTCTTTCAGAATTTTCAAAGAGGAAGGTGCACTGCCCAGGTAATAGGCTTAAACAAGTTTGGGAATATGCCGAGAGATATCGCTTAGTACTTAAATTTGCCTGATGCAAATCTTTACACCGGACATGCATTTAGGAGAACCTCTGCTACATTACTTGCCGACTCAGGAGCAGACATAACAATTTTGAAGAGACATGGAGGTTGGCGGTCAAGTAATGTAGCAAAAGGATACATAGAAAACTCCATTAATAACAAATTAAAAATTAGAAAACAAATTACAAAATCAATTAATGTAAAGTCGCAAGAGTCCACAGAATTTTCGTCATCCACATTCCAATCTGGTCTTAATGTACCTGTTAATACTGAACCTCAACCAGGACCGTCACATGCTAACAACACTTTGGTTACACCCAGCCCTGTTAACCAACCAGGACCGTCACGTGCCAACAACACTTGGATTACACATAGCCCCTCTAACTTTGACCCACAGGAATTATCACAACAGCAGGAACCTGAAAATACACCATGCCTGACTAGTCAGACACTTAATTTACATGGAAGAACTCACAACATAACTATGAACTGCACTAATTGTACCATTAACTATAATTATTAATAAAAATAAAATATTTCTGATATCAACCTTGTTTTAATACAAATATATATTTTTTTAACTCTCATTTAATCACAAAAGCAAGTCATTCTTCTTAGACCTCATTTGATATAGTTTTCTTTTCGTAATGTTAAACATAATCATCATTTCTTCTAAACATGGTCATCAACGTGGCACTTGAGCAGCAGTTGTAGGAACATAGTAATTGACTGGTTGACTTCCTAGGAGCCGCTTTGAGTGAATATTATCCTTCCGCCAATTTGTTAGGGACCTGCAAAATGTTAATAATTTAGTAACATTTATAGATTTCACCAGCTTCTTGTTCAAAAAATAACCTTAAACATAACTAATAATGTGATTTAATGTTTCTTTTACCTCTAATTATCCTTGATAGTCTTCAAATATTCAAACAATTCGTGATATTTTAGTTGTAAACGTGTCCTTGGTCACATGTCGCAGATCACAAATTTGGCACTAAAACTCTTGTTGCATGATCTGTTTCTGTTTGTTGATACTGTAATGTCTTGTACTTCTGTTTTGATAATGTTAAAGGTTCTAATTAATGTCGTTTCAGCATTATAATTATATGCATTGGGCTGTGGCAAGCTAAATATTATCCTTATGAATACTGTCAGTGTCAACTGCCAAGTGTCAATTTAGTTTCTCAACTCGAGGCCGATGGCGCTGATTCCAATAGTATTTTGTCACTGTCAGTGTCATTTGTAAAGTATGGGTTCGTTCAAAAATAACTTTCGAAGTTATTTTATCGCAATGATATATTAATTTATTATTTTTCGCAATTGTATTAAAAAACGTCGTTTACAACACGTGTGAAATGTCTTTTACCACTCGTACCGAGTCTTGCCACTCGCTTTCAGCTCGTGGCAAGATACCTCGGTACTAGTGGTAAAAAGACATTCTTTTCACACTAGTTGTAAAATGTACTATAGTAATAATTTTATTTATTTAACCTCTAACCACCCAGCCCTCAAAAACAAATGGTACGTAAAAGGGTATAGCCGTGTTTGGATGGCTGAACTGCCTTTGACGAAAAAAAGGTTTTCCTTATGCTCGGATAATTATCTTTATAGTATGTTGTAATGTTACCAAATATCTAAATCGTCGTGATTTTTGAGATGCTCGTACTTAAAAAAAAACGTTTTTAATTAATATCTACTAAAGTAGCTTGCCCGATTTTTTTTTTGTTTCTATTATGTAGATAATGAAGGAATTCTTACAAACAATAATACCATATTTTATATTTAAGTAAAAAAAAAGGATTTTAATGTTACAATTCTTCCTTTTTTACTTGCAAGGCGCTACCTTAACCTGCACCGTAACCTTAACCCTTTAACCTGTTGATCCAAGTGATATTTTTTGAAAAAATATATGTGCTAGAGTAAAATGGTTTATAAAATATCTAATATTGGTAGGTTTCGCCACATTGCAAGTAATAAAAAAAACCTTTTTTTTTTGCATAAATATACAATTTCATGTTTTTTTTAATAAAATGTCCTCTATTATATCTACCTAATATATACAACAGAAAAAAAATCGGACCACTACTTCAGGAGATGATAAATAAAACCGCGTTTCCTTTTTTTAATTATCTCAAAAATCACGACGATTTTTGGGCTGATATTTGATGAAATTACAACGTATGTAAAGACAATTATCCGAGCAAAAGGAAAACCATCTTTTCGTCAAAGGCAGTTTCGTCATCCAAACACGGCTCAGCTATAACCCTTTGGGTCACATCCAAATAGAATGACTACCTATATTTGAATTTTTAACAACTGACAAGGCCTTTCAAAGGACTTTGATCGGCTAGAGGTTAAACACAACGACCAAAATCATATTTTTTTTGTTTATTTGTCTTACAAGCAGGGAAAGGGAATTTCTAAAAACTTTCATAATCTGTCCATACTAATATTATAAATGCGACAGCCTGTCTGTCTGTTTGATACCTCTTCACGCTTAAACCGCCTGAACGGATTCAGATGAAATTTAGTATGGATATAGTTTGAGTCCCGGGAAAGGAAGGATATACTTATTAGTTTTTATCCCGGAAATCATCCTCTAAAGAGGTAAAATTTGGTATGGAATTTATGAAAATACACAACAGTGCAGATGACAAAGTCCTTAAAAAGTTCTACGCACGCCTAATGAAAACTAAAAACAAGCTATATAGATCATTTTACCATGGTGTGTTTGCAATCAGTGAGTTAAACATGAATTTTTATAAGGTTGAAATAAACATGGATAATAAATACGCGACAAAGTCGTCACGACTATTCTAGACTTATGTTGACAAATATCAGAATTAATACTGTAGGTTTAATAACAATTAAAACAATCGTTATGCACTCCAAACTTACCCTAGTACAAGATGAAAATATACGTCCGAAGAGAGTAACAAAGATAGCCACTAGCCTGGTGATAACTGACGTTGCTTTGGTATTTAAGGGTCAATTTCCTGCCCCAAACTTGCACTCTTTGATCCAGGGGACCGATTTTTGACTTTCGAGCGCTCGACTCTTTTACTCGAAAACTGACAAAAAATAAGAAATGCTATTTTGAAATAGCGATAGAAAATTTAAAAACGAGTGGTAATGACCACTCGTATTCAATTGTATTGGTAGAAAGTAAGTGCCGGCCATTTTGACACTACAAACTTATTTACTTTTATTTGATTTTCGAGCGCTCGAAAGTCAAAAATCGGTCCCCGTCCTTAAATATAATAAATCAGTGATACTACCAGCTGAAAGTTTCTTATCTATTGAAATATTTTATTTCAGAACTAGATTATATTTTTGACGCTGTAATTCTATTATAAAATACTGTTTCTGTTCCCGAGATCAAAATAATCCAATTTACCTAATAATGATCTGCCTGGGAGCGGTCGGGATGTCGTGTCATTGCGGAAAAAAGCTCCTCAGTGGAAGATAAAATGGAAATCTCCAATTTCATTACATCGTTTTACGGGCGGACGACTTGATTTGATTTAAAGACAGTTGTTGAGCAAAATGCCGGTTATAGCTCAAACGGTTAGCTTCAAACAGAAGATTTTTCATTATCGATATATTTTTTGCTCCAGTGCGTTCAGCGTGAGATCCTGGAGTCCCCGCATGAGAGCGCAGATGCAGGGCACCGTGGAGTTTTTAGTGGATAGAAATACCACATAACCCAGTCAACCTCCGGTGATTGGGTACCTACCTGGTTTGCAGGTTTTCTCCGAGATAAAAAAAGGATCAATTTTAGAAGCAGTAATCACACGAGGGAGCGAAGCAAACGAAGTTTTCTGCTTCAGCTTCGAAGTGGCTTCGAATAAAATTATGTCGTATTTGCGGATATCCAACTGTTTTCTTCTTCAGGTAGCATTATAGTTTCGCCATGGAACCGCCTAGGAACCCTTATAGTTTCGCCATGTCTGTCCGTCCATCCGCGGATAATCTCAGTAACCGTTAGCACTAGAAAGCTAAAATTTGGTACTAACATGTATATCAATCACGCCGACAAAGTGGTCAAATAAAAATTAAAAAATATATATATATTAGGGTACCTCCCCTATACGTAAAGTAAGTGGGTAGTGATTTTTTTTTTCATTTCATCCCTAACGTGTGATATATTGTTGGATAGGTATTTAAAAATGAATACGGGAAAAGTATGATAATTTTTTGATAATGTTAATATTTTCGGAGATAATCGCTCCAGAAGTAAAAAAAATGCGTCCCCCCCTCTAACTTTTGAACCATAAGTTTTTCAAAATATGAAAAAAAATATCGATACTAAAACTTTATAAAAACTTTCTAAAAAAATTATTTTGAACTTGATAAGTTGAATAGTTTTTGAAAGAATTTACAAAATAATTTCTGAACTACGTTTGTACTTTAACCGTATAAGCAGGTGTTTATTGTACCTGTAATTTCTACAAAATCACAATGTATTGACGTGCTTTCAAATAAAGTAAAAACGGTGAAAATCGGTTCACGCAATAAAGAATTAACCCATCATTTAAATACTTTAAGGTCGCGCGCAATAGTTTACTTAATTTGCCGATAGATGTCGCTGTACGCGGAACGCTCACATCGTACATGGCGGTGTTAAGATTTTTCCTGATTTAATGGGGTCGGAGCAAGTGCGCCCATACATTAGGTCGAAAATTTGTCGTGCTCGAATTGTCTTAGTTGTCTGTTGTCATTCGTTGTCTAATAATAAAATTGTTCGCTAAGTATTGCTTGTATTATTCGCTTAGTATAGCTTGTTTAACGCTTAAGTGAGGACACTTACTGTGACGGACGGAAAACTACGGAACCCTACGCTGAGCGTGGCCCGACACGCTCTTGGCCGGTTTTTGTCTTTTAAATCACAAAATCACTTGTTACACAGTTCACAGTGCCAGTTGTTTTGTCAATTGTGTGAGCTATTGAAGAGTAATTTCTGGAGTTACCCTTTGAAAGGCAAGAACTTCTAAAGGTGTATTAGTTAAGCTGGATTCATATTAATCTGGCGTGCCGTTTCGTACGCGAGAAAACGATGTTAGTTTCACATATTTAGTTCGGTTAGATTCACACTCATGTTTTGTGTTTTAACGTGATGGTAGCTTTTGTTTCAGGCGTCAGAGGGAATTAGAAGGCATCGCTTTAGATAAGTGTGAATCCAGCTTCACTTCTTCGTTATTATATTATGTTGAGATCTGAGGCAGTGTGAGGTGTATTTTGCACATATTATTAGTGCATGCCTGCTGGCAGGCCCGCGCCTGCCGGTGTCTTGTTCTAATTGAATTCGCTGCACCTCTCAAACACGACCACACTGCCGTGTCAAATGATAAGCGCACAGCGGTTTCTTAAAGCTCTGTCGGAATATTTCTTAACTTTTAACATTTATTTCAGACCCAGCTGATTTCATATAATGTGTTGCTTTAGAGTGTCTTATTATATATAAAGTTAGCAAGCTTCTAAAATGCCCACGTTTCTTTTGCGTGCACTGCTGGGTGCAGATGCCACCTAAAAAACAGCACTAAGTATCCCGCATTTTTTTTGACATTTTGCATATTCTAACGCGACGTTACCCCTGGAGCATACATCGTCTTCTTGGTGGATCATATATTCTACCAAAGAACGAACGTGCCCCTCTTACTGATGTGTCGTTTTCAAGTTCTACCAGCGGCAATATTCCTGGCTTTACCGCTCTTTAATGCCAACAATGTTGTTGATTAGGACCCACATATTTAAACCACACAGTTACAGTGGATGCTTATCAATAATGTTTCTAAACTTGTTAGCATAAACATCTATTAACAGTTTAACAAAATGAATTGCGAAGTGAAATCTGCCGCCGTTTCTATCGGCTGCCTCGCGTTAAAAAATATTTTTTTCGTATTTTTTTCTATTTCCGCTGAAGTCCAAGTGCCTCAGTACGAGTTGCACAGGACAGTTCCACAAAAGTTCAGGAACTCAATTACCGTGAGCAGTCCGGTTGCCTCTTGGACACTGCAAATACTGTTAAGATTAATAGAAATTTCTGCAACCCAAGCCCACCCATAATTTTGCAAAGAGCTGATTAAACTCTTTGCAAAATTATCCATTGTCCCATTGTAACGTGTTTATTATCTGTACATCCTAACAAAATCCTTTTCCTGTTTCCCGCCTGTAACTCATCTCACGTTCCTACTCGGGAGTCTATCCTACGCCACTAATACCTTTGTGTACATCCACTGCAACCCCCACTCTCAACCACATCGACCCTCTACACAACTCGCACATCGTTCTTTTACTCCTCACACCAGACAAGACTAACAAAGACAGCGTGCCCCTCCGTACCGAATAATTCCAGGCGATTGTGCAAGAGGAACCACTTACTTTATTGGGGCGATGCGAACAATTTACTTTATTTGTATATTCCGGTAGTATTCAGGGAAACTGAAACTGAATTAGGCTAGCCGGCAGTTTGCTACCAGAGCGGTCAGCAAACTCTGTAATTTGCTCAATTCAAAATACAAAGGTCAGAACTTATATGCTGACGGAATACAAATTATTCTTTCTTTTTGAACGGACTCGATGAGAGTAAACCAAACCCCCGTGAATGGGACGCTCTTATGTCTTCCGCCCACGAGAAAACGAGATGCAACTATCTTCGGGAATGTAGGTTTTTTTGGAACTTTTCAAAAAATACCTAACTTTGTACATACAATTTGATTATTTATAACCTTTTAAAATGAGATTTAGAGGTAAAATACCATCATTTAAACTTGTTTTCTTATCGAGGAAATTTTAAGCAGGTCAGTAATAAATCAAACAAACAATCATATATTTGAAAAGCAGTCTTTCTTGATTCCTAATTTGTTCAGACGGTGCTTGGAAGAACATGATATTTCCCAATATATACGCCCTTAAACAATCATTTTACCATTATATACTATGGAGGTTTGGGATACACATATTTTATGTTTTATTACTAGACTCCAAATCACCATCGCTGGCGTGCCCTGCATCTTAAGCCTTTGCACGTACGGTTTAGTAAACAATTTAGCGGATAAGTGCTCGCGCCAGCACTAAACACCCCTCTACAAACTCTTAGCAAACTGCTGCCAAATATATATTGCAACTATGTGTCCGTTAAAGGACCATGCGTCAAAATGGTCCTGAAACCAACAGCACTGAGAGTTATGTCATTAACCCTTAACATGGCAAGACATGAAGGAATGTAGCCAGCTATCACTCGGAATGTTTTTTGTGATAGTTATTGGATAAAAAGAACTATAGTTAAGAAAAAAAAATGAAAAACATTCTGAAAATTAGTTTTTCAGGACGTCCGTTAAAACGGACATTGCCACGAATCGTAAAAAATGATTGCCTTTGATGTTGTCCTAAAAAACGGACAATACTGTCATGCAGGTCACGAAAATAAAATAAAAAAATTGTCGTTAACCAAAAATAAGCTTGAATACACTGAATAAAATCATCCTGAGCATCATCATCATAACAGCCGAAAGACTTACACTGCTGGACATATGCCTCCCACGAAGAGTGCCAAAGTGACCGGTCCTGCGCCACCCGCATCCAGACGACTCCCGCAACCTTTACCAGATCATCAGTCCATCTTGTCGAGGGTCTACCCACACTGCATCTTCCGGTACGTGGTTGCCACCAAAGTATCTTTCCACCCCAACGGCCATCGGTTCTACGTGCAATGTGCCCTGCCCACTGCCACTTAAGTTTAGCGATCCGGAGGGCTATATCGGTTACCTTGGTCCTGCTGCGGACAGCCTCATTTCTGATGCGATCACGCAGAGAAACTAACAGCATAGCCCTCTCCATTGCCCTTTTGGGTGACTTTGAGCCTTCTTATGAGGCCCATAGTGGCCATAGTAAGCAACACACACTGGTCATATACTCTCATCTTGAGACACTGCGGAATATTGGACGAAAAGTGAGATTGGTCGGTAATTCGTCAGCAGGGTGGTGTAACCTTTTTGAGGAATAGCACCACCACACGTCTGTTCCGTGCTTTTGGCATTTTCCCTTCCAGTAAGACGGAATTGAACAAATGCTAAAGAGCCGTAGGGACCGGGTTTCCACCCGCCATCAGCAGTTCGGCTGTTATTCCGTCTTCACCTGGTGCCTAGTTGTTCTGGAGCTGTTGAAGAACCTTTACAAGCTCGTGCAGGCTGATTTCCGGGATGTCGTTGGAATAGAGTTGGGTTAGTCGAGCTAGAGGGTCCTCCACGAGACTAACCTCGGGTCCGCGAGTTGATGTGTATAGCTGTCCGTAAAAGCGCTCTACCTCAACCAAAAGCTCAGGTTTAGAAGAAACGATTCTACCATCTTCAGTTTCCAACTTGGCGAGCTGGCTCAGTCCAGTAGTCAAATCTCTCCAAAGCACTTTAGCGTCCTCGTTACACGAGATAGCCTCTTCAATAACTTGTATTGAATTGGCGCAGATCGCGGGTAAAGCAATTGCAGATCTCTTTATTGAGCTACTGGTGTAAAGTGACATCGGATGAAGACCTAGGCAACGTTTCGCTCCCTTCCTTTGTGAGCTTCTAACAACTCGGAGGCTTATGGGGGAGGGGAGTGAGGTGTTGCTGTGTGAACATAACATGTGAACACAACTGGAGGGCTCTCTAGCTCAACAGCTAGAGAACCCTTTAGTTGTGTTGGTTCATTGGGCGTTGAAGACCTTAGACCCAAAGGCACGGCGAGCTTCCACAAACCCGTAATTGAATTCGTCTAAATCGCCGTCTAGGAAACGGAAACAGTTTTGGAGTTCCACATGAAAGCTCTCGGGGTTTTGAATTTTGATTGGTGCTGTATGGAACAACTTCATCAATCGAGAGCGTTCTTGCTTGACACATATATTAAATATGCCTCTTACCAGATGGTGATCGCTCCCGGTTTTAACTGTAAGTATTGATGATCACAGACACAACATTTAATGTATCCCTCCTCGTCGACAGGATGAAGTCAGTCTCGTTTCTAGTTGGTCCACTTTCTGTGCTCGCGTTTTGTTTAATGGCAAGGTCCGTTTTCTGTCACAATGTGGAACAAACTATGTATCCATAAAAGTCGGCACTGTCCGTTTATTATGACATGCTCAATGGTACGTAGCCACCTATGCAATCGATAATGTCACAAAAACAGGACCAGCTTTAAATCATCCTTTTTGACTTAGAAATAATTGAATATTTAATGAAATTTATTTCATTAACGAAAGTTTCACTCACCTGAAGGTTAATTCAACAAAAAGAAAACCATTTTTTTATTCCTTATTGTTTTATAGGGCCAGAAACAAACGCCAACGCAAATTTCGAAAATCATTGATTTCAAGTGACGCTCGCGCACAAATTAAACGTTGCACACTATTAGCGTACTCAAGAAATATATAGTAATATTCTCGCCATTTCGTTTGGCGTATTTACTTTTCTAGCCAGAATGCGCGTTCAAACTTTGCGCGGCATCTACTAACTGTACTAAAAAAGTGACAGGAAAGCGTTAAGGGTTAAATAGGTCTTTAAATCTACTTTATTTCATTCTATAGGCACAAAGTCGAATTCCATTGCAGAACGAAGATATTCGTATTTTAGCCACAGCCAGTAAGTACGAGCTATGAAAAAACGCATTCGGAGAATATTCATATTTAGTATTCTGGAGGGTAGTTATGACAAAATGTACTAATGATGAAGGCACGTCGAGCGTGGCATATATTCATATTTTATTAACAAAACAATTAATTAGCTACAAAAAACATGTTTATATTACACACTAACCTTACCCTAATAATTCTTAATATGTATTTACTGAGAGAACCCGTTTTCTCATAGATCCTATACTCACTTTAACTTAAATATGAATATCTCAGTTCTGCAATGGAATTCAACTTAATGCCTATAGAACAAATTAAAGTAGTTTTAAAGACCTATTTAATGACGTAAGTTTCAGCTTTGTTGGATTCAGGACCAGGCTCGCCCCAGTGTGATCTTTAGTGAATTGGCCCCCTCCTTTATTCCGCTTTGGTTGCGGATAGCCGTTACCATAGTAATTCATTCATGGTCTGGCAAGGGCTAGTAGGTAGGTATATACCGTAAAACAAGTAGTTCCATAAATTCCCCGTCACGAACTAACAAAGTAAGAAACATTTCCTTTTTATAACGGTTGTCTATTGTTTGCCCGACATTCACATACTATAATAATCAATTGCCCGAATTTAATTTGCCCGAATGTTTCGTTTATCATAATAGTTAATTGACATACTCTTGTTTACCCGAATATTGGATGTCATAATGATACGAATGCCATACGTATTGTTTTCCAGATTATTGTTTGCAATAATAATATTTAATAGAATATTTAAACGCCATACTAAACATGCATTCGGATTCATCTTTGTTAATTTGTTAGTTTTTCCGCTATTTTATAAAAAAAATAACCTCGAAGACGAAAGCGGGAGCAAAGCTCCCGCTTCCGTCTTCTAACCTATCCGCGATCCGAGTCGGTTTTGCCACTAAGCCCCTCGTCCCTACTACCTATGATACACCACTATCTTGACATTGGGTAATCTCAGAGAAAAGTTTATTTTTACTTAGTGGCAAAACCAACCCGGATCGCAGATAGGTTCGTGGTATTTTTTTTTCATTTTAGACACTGCAATACGTACCCACAATATGTAATAATGTCATTATTACATATGAATAATTATGGATGTTGAGATGGATGGCAAATGACATTATGGCATGTGATAGTTATGGATTACAATGATTATGGAAAATGAGATTATTGATATTGATATTATGAAAAACCAAGATTCTGGCATATAATTATTATGGTAAACAATGAGTATGGCATACAAAATTATAGAAAACAACTTTATGGCAGTTGAATATTATGGCAGATAAAATTGGGGCAAATGAAATTCTGGCAAGCAAGAGTATACCTTTTATAACATTAGTACTTAAGGATAAACATATACCTGATATCATTGATTAATGGTCTAAATATAATATCATAAACATTTGAGTACCTACAGAAATTTAATGCCGTAATAATAAATAAATGGCGACGATGGTTAACTTAGTGGTCGCTGTGGTCACCCTGACACATTGACCGTACTGACTAGAATGCTATTGTTTTCTGGCTTAGTCATTGTGTGATTCGTCATGGTTCTATTACACTTGGCTGACCTCACAGTACACTGCAGCTCGATGACACATTTTATACGAACCAGTGTTACATGTCACAATTTTGGCACGCATTTTACGTCGCAAACGCGGCGTCAGCGTATTTAAGCTTCGATGTGGATTAATGAACGAATATTCCGCCGAATTTCTTGAAGCATACAACTAATATCGCCGACTTTATTTTTGCATAATTTTATGTGCCAGAATATACGTTTCGCCGAAGCCGTACAAATATTGAACCGTGCTGCTCTAGGTGACAACTAGCGCGGAAAGCGTTCTAAGGCAGGTCGGTGTAGGTACGACGAGCGAAGCGACGACCCTAAAACGCACGAGCCAAGCGAGAAATTGTACATTACCTATTACTACGGAATTTCACGAATCACGTAGACAGTAGGGAACGGGGACTTAGTGGCAAAACCGACTTGGATCGCGGATAGGTTAGAAGACGAAAGCGGGAGCTTTGCTCCCGCTTCCGTCTTCGAGGTTGTTTTTTTTATAAAAGAGCAGAAAACTTGTTTTAATATTAATAATAGGAATAGATTAAATAAGATTACAAAAAAACTTATATATACTGTAGAATTGTTTTATTTATGACATGCAAAATAGTCTTTACATGTAAAGGCAATTCAGGATTATTCCTCAAAATAATTATGCTAATTTTAAATTAGCACCTATTGCACAACTTTAGCGCCTGGTAATAATATATGGGCAATTCATGCTTTCCATATAAATGCTATTACATATTTACTGCTTGCTTAGTATGCGATACAAACGGCGATACAATTATTTGGTCATATGACTATAATATTATTCTTAACAACATTATGCCATTGTACGATTCTGCCAAAGAACGTTGTGCCAAATGACAGTATGCCAGCTGAATATTATGCTATACAAATTTCGGTAACACGGTTATTCGATCATAGGACTATTATTACAATCGTCATTATGCCAATGTACTATTCTGCCAAAGGAAGTTACGCGAAATGACTGTATGCAATGAAATTTATGCGATAAGTAATTCAGAGAAATGATGATTCTGCCATGGGCTGTTATGCAAAATAAAATTATGACAATCAATTTTATGCAACACTTTAGTAACCCCCTTGAAACCTATTTTGAATACAGACAAAATTGGTTAAATTCATAAAAATAATAAGTTCCTGCTGTCGTTTTGTAGGACAACGATTGCAATGGCTGCAACACGCTGGCGCCGACGCTGCCAAAACGTAATCTTTTAATATCGCGGTCGACCGCGCTCGGATCCCTACCGGCCGCAAGTACAGACACCACACACGGGCCACAGTGTCTGAATTAGCGTCATAAATTTGTAATATTGTATAAGGGCTTTTGTACCAAGTTTCTGATCTTCTAGTTAATAGCTAACGTAAATGAGTTTATTTTAAATTGAATTTTATACGTTTTTATGATAAGTACATACCTATGGAGCAGGGGAACTAGCACCTACGGTAACAAATGAACCAAGCGCTCCTTCACAAATGCATCCTAAAGTTAAGATGAATACACTATGAGTAGCAGGCCAACTAGCCTAATGATTACATCAAGTAAGTAGACGTTGATAACTCTGAAGGCAAGATTTTTGGTAACTGATACAAAACCCAACAGTACCTACAAACTATATTTGGCAATAGAATAATAGTAACAGCAAGTAAATTAAAAATGGGTCTAAATTATGTGGATTGTGCAAGGTTCTAAACTTAGGCAATATCTTTGGCTGACTGTATGTCCCGTTATTGCTTCTTTATTAAGTTAGAATCGGGCAGCGGCGATCGCTTTCTTGATGAAAAGTAAACACATTTCCGACTCCTCGGTTACCTGGTAAGTAATGAGGTTTATTTCTTAAGCTAAGTTAATTGTGTAGACAAAATGTAAAGTTGGTAAAATTACTTGTTCCAATGTCACTTGCAGTCAAACAACTTTGCCGGCCTGCATTAATCGGTTATCATTTTATTGCAAAGAATAAGCACTTCTAATCAAATTCAATGCAATTCCAAAATTACTATAACTTGGAATGGAAATTACCAGATGTGTCGTTTTCGGGACATTGCCAACCCATGAAGAACTTTTTTCAATGTTCCCATCAACAATGCTATACTGTCACCAATTTTACATTTAATGAAAATTTTAATAGTTTTGGTTACTTATCTGGCTTTGAAAACGTGCGTGAATGCCAATTCAATACCTTGACATGTACATGAAGCAACAAGTACATTTATTTACCCATATTTTATCGGCAACAAGTTTCTGGTACATCCAACAGTATTCTCAGAAATGGGATTATGAATATTGGTAACGGCACTTCTGTAAACAAGACCATGTCGTGGATTTTGGTATGTACTATGTATGCCGGTATGTCTATGTAGGTACTCATACCAACAGGCATGACAGGTAAGGCAAGCAGGCTTAACTAACAATTTAGTTTACGTACATCGTATTCCGTGTAAAGCTAGTACAAGTAAGCGTTCGTTACGACCAAGGGACCAATTAATTTGCTTCGTAGAAATCCTCTATTATTCTACAACAACTGAAGTAGGTAAGCACTAGGTAACAAAATAAATATTAAAGAGTTTCCTGGTTTACTAACTACGTGCCTCAACGCTAAACCGTTTTATTTCTTTCAAGTCCTAAAACTTAAGCTTATCGTGGGATCCAAAATTGCTTTGCCTTCCCATTTAAATTAAAGTTTAAATATTTGTTCGCACTTCGCACCAATATCTTCCGCCGGCATCTCGCTATAATCGGGCGAAGTTTTAAATTGCGGCCCGCTTCGCGCGGCGGAGACTTAGTCGTGGAAAGATGCTTTAGTAAAGAAAACTAACGCTTTGTCTGACCATATTAGAAATTAGTGGTTTTTATGACCTCGTTGCCACTTATATTTAGAGGTAAGACTAGGGTTTATTAGGGTAGGGTAGCACCCTCTGCTACTGCCACTTTCTAGCGCAGGATTCGTTTTCCAGCATTTACATACTTACACCCCCCTTTAACACGATCTTTGGGGTCCTTTGTTTTGGGGACATTGGTAGATTAGTACACGCATGTCATCCCTGTTGACCTCATTTCAACACATTTCCGACTCCTCGGTTACCTGGTAAGTAATGACGTAATGAGGTTTATTTCTTAAGCTAACTTAATTGTGTTGTTGGGCTTCCTTTATCAATTAGCTTCCTTCATCAGTAGTGGAATAAACCAAACGATATGGGAGATCGTTCAAGCAATCCGGCTTAAACGACCTTATCCAAACAGAAATAATAATTTAATCTAAGTTTAAGCATCAAAATTATTAAGAGTAATCTAGGAATAAATTATATATGGGACCAAGTGCCTTAATTGAAGAATAAAAAAGGCAACACACGAGTAAGAGCATACCTTATCTGTAGGTAAGGCAACAAAAATCCCTGAAATATCTATCGTTTCGTAATTTTTTCAATCCAATTACTGGAGAAACCACTTTTGAAAGCCAGTGCGAGTTTTTCTAAAGTGCCTCGGTTGGTGTGAGCTGCCAGGTCGGCGGTGATAAGATCTCTGCGATAATGCTCTTTGTCTCAACTCCGAGCCTCCTTCTCCCCGCTTCACCCCTCCACCCGCGCCAAATGAACTGCGACTTTAATCTCACTTTAATAATGCCTGAGTCTTCGGAAATCGCAAAGTACTTTAAAGTATTAAGATTGCAGTTTAGATGCTGCTGGGGCAACTCTATTTAGTAAGTAGCTGTTCGTTCGGCAGTAATTCAATTAAGGAGACAGTCCAAACAAATTTGCTGTTAATTTTGAACTTATCGTTGTTTTGCCATTTCAGTTTGAAGACGGTCTTTAGGGACTATTCAATTATGTCCGAGACATTGAATAGTTTAATAATCGAGTCCCTAGATTTTAAGTAGGCAGGTAATTTTAATTTATATCGTAGACGAAACTTTTGCTTCAAGAAGCACCTATATAACAATATCGCTTAATTTCATGTTCGACAAGTCTACATAAATAAAAGACGGTTCATTTGTTAATGCAACCATTGGTCATATGGGGCGTGAGTGAATTCGGGTGTTTTGCATAGGTATAAGGAAAAACAAGAAGGAACTTAAGCTTACTATGCAGCTTGAGTGCAGTCCGTCTATATGAGCCCTTAAACTTTTCAAATCAATTCAGTGGGATTCACCGTGGGTCGCGAATTGACAACATTTCATTTTTTTAAGTGGTCCATTTTATGATTTAGTTCGATAGAAAATGAAATTTTAAGGTATGCGTGTTTTTTATTTCTCCCTTAATGTTTATTTTCATTCAAAAATATCAAAATTAAAAGTAGTCGATTCCAATAGGTCGTAAGTATAATATGGCGTCATGATTATGTCTCTCTATGGCACCTGTCCACATCTTTCACTAACAGACGTAGGAATGACGTCACGCACGGGGTATACCGCGTTTTACAGATTTTAGTGATTTTCTCCGAAACGAGTAAGAATTAAAATGGGAAAACCAATTTATTACGTTCAGATAAGATAATTACCGAAATGGTTTTCGATTTAGGCATCATTACATATTTTGAAATGTTGTCAATTGAGAAAATCAACCCTCCTTCCTAATTTGCACAGTGCGAAACAAACAAGAGTTGCTCCGTCGCGCGACGCGACATAACAGCAAGTTGTGCTAGCCCAGCACGCTCACAAGATAGCCCCCGAGCTGTGTCGTGGCGACATAGACGATCCGTTTCCTAGCCTTCTAATTAGACGGAGACGCATAGTCTATCGAGGGCCTTCCTGTGATAGCAAAGCTGCTAAATGTTTATCTTACAATCACACTGCGTGAGATTATTGTGTCTAGTACCTGTCGGTAAATTATGGCGTAACTCATGAATGGCAAAACAGGTAACCGGTCCCAAAAATGCTGCAAAGAATTTCCTAATAAACCCAAGGACATAAATAACGGTGAACGGACCAGCAGAATCCAGGCCCGTCTGCCCGATTAATAATTCATACAGTAATCAACGCGCCATAATTTCCGCCCTTATCTCTCTATACATACATAAATACATTATTTCTATTCTAAATTTAATGTTATCAGCAAAACAAAAGCTGTTCATTTGCTTTGTGCTTGAAACGTTATTCGTGTAGATTCAGTCGCATTGAAAGACCTGAAATTAATAATGTGTTTGCACATTGTTATAGAAAATGAAAAGATTCTATCGGTTTTTGATGTTGTGAATTGTTTATGAAAATTACAAGGTTATTATTTCCTTATACCTATGCAAAACACCCGAATTCACTCACGCCCCATATAACCAATGGTTGCATTAACAAATGAACCGTCTTTTATTTATGTAGATTTGTCGAACATGAAATTAAGCGATATTGTTATATAGGTGCTTCTTGAAGCAAAAGTTTCGTCTACGATATAAATTAAAATTACCTGCCTACTTAGAATCTAGGGACTCGATTATTAAACTATTCAATGTCTCGGACATAATTGAATAGTCCCTAAAGAAGTATTTGAACTGCAATATGCTATTTTTAAATTCAATGTGAACCTTGACTGCCTTCCATCTTGTTACTAAATCAGTTTTAAACCCTGACTCTTTAGTCCAGTTAGAGCAATCTCGTCAAGGAGTACGCAGGACGTTTTTCTAGGTCAAATAAATTAGGTCAACATTGCTGATACCGTAAAACATTTTCCGGGAATATTGTGTGCAGAAATATTCTTGGAAATGGGAATAATAACAACGGAACATACAAGTGCTAATTGATTATTGCACAGGCAGTATAATGCTTTATAAGCCCAGCGTCGTATACAATTCCATATAATAATTTCTAAAGTTATTCCTACAATTCCTGTATAGATAATTTTACCCTGTTGGGAAAACGTTATATTCCAATCATAAGGTTGTTATCTCACGCAATGACCCGTGAGGATGCAGCTAAACATGATGAAACCAAGGCGTTGATTACACACAAGACGTGTTAGCTATAGCCTGTAATTGCTTGTGGAGCAACATGTACACAAACGAACCGTTCTACAATCATGGCCCATGGATGGTCGTGCCACGCTCTATTGGGATCGATCTGTCATCACGGACAGGACTATTCTTGCCAATAGGCCTAATCGTGCTGATAGATCGATCGAAACGCCAGGCAGTGCTCGTCGACATCACCATCCCCCATGACGAGAACCTCTTGAAGGCCGAGAAGGACAAAGCCAGCAAGTACCTAGACCTGGCTCACGAGGTAACCGCCATGTGGGATGTTGATTCGACGAACATCGTCCCGATAGTCGTTTCGGCGAACGGTTTGATAGCGAAGAGTCTCGACCGCCACCTAAAGAGACTCTCGCTAGATGGCTAGATCAAGGGTCAGATACAGAAGGCGGTACTCTCGGATACTGCGCGAATAGTCAGGAGGTTCCTGTCTCTGTCGCCCTGACCACCGGCAGCTTAGGCCCCGCCTCGCTGCCGGCGGTACCCTAGGTTAGGTTTTTATAATGGTTTTATGTTTTATATTTATAGTTTTATATTTTACTTTTTATATCATTATTGTAAAAACCTAGCCTAAGAAGAAGATTAAATAAAGAGAATAATAAATAATAAATAAAGCTTGTAATAAAAATAACACTTCCTTTCGTGTCTAGCAAGTGTTATATATTCTTAAGCGACGTAGTTTAGCTATTTTAATCTATGAAATTACTAAGTTTACACTCAACGTCGTGAAAATGTCGTTGAGTAATAATAGTTCTAGTTTTATTAGAATATGACTGCTCGGCAGAATATGGCTCTGCGGGCACAAACAGTAATGTGTGCGCTCGACGCAATTACGTCGCAACACTTACCCGCAGAACACTTGCCACCCGCCGGTTCTAGAGGCAATAACAGTCGCTACGTTTAGCGTCGGCTAACGTTCAAGTATGGTGGGCTTGAGATATATTATCTTCGTGCCTTAGAAAATATCTCATCACAGAATGTTAATGAAATTTCAAAATCCAACGTGATAATGCTGCTAGGCATGGCAGCTTTAAACACAAGGCAGTCACGAAGCAGTATTCGTGATCATAAGTTTCGGTGACTATGGTGATATCTAACGTGAGACTGTGGCAGATGACTGACCAGAAGCCCGTAAGCCAACAAATCCTGGAGCGGGAATGGCGATGGATTGTACACGCGCTTCGACGGTCGGATAATCACTTGTCCAGGCAGGGTCTCCGCTGGCAGTCTACTGGCAGAAGGCCGGGTCATAGTCGGAATACATGGAGGCGATCAGTTGAGAAAGAGGCTTGCTCAACTGGTCTCGAATGGAAAGAGCTAGAAGAAGTCACGCAAGATCGTGTAGGTACAATGGAGAACTCTTCTGCGAGCCTTATGTCCCTAAAAAGGGATGACAGGAATATAGTCAAGGCAATCAGCAACATCCTGAGTTTCTTCTGAACACTCGCTTTCTAAGAGAAGTCTTAGGAAGCGCTTGTAGTTAACGTTAACTTCATGTGGTAGATATTTTGACATTTGTTAATTTTGTTTTAGTTACCGTCCATATGTTGAACTATATTTATTGATAAAACAAAACACGGTCTAATTTTCCGTAACAAGCTTGCTCGACTTGCCCCTGGCCATGATTGTAGAACGGTTCGTTTGTGTACATGTTGCTCCACAAGCAATTACAGGCTATAGCTAACACGTCTTGTGTGTAATCAACGCCTTGGTTTCATCATGTGTAGCTGCATCCTCACGGGTCATTGCGTGAGATAACAACCTTATGATTGGAATATAACGTTTTCCCAACAGGGTACAATTATCTATACAGGAATTGTAGGAATAACTTTAGAAATTATTATATGGAATTGTATACGACGCTGGGCTTATAAAGCATTATACTGCCTGTGCAATAATCAATTAGCTCTAGTATGTTCCGTTGTTATTATTCCCATTTCCAAGAATATTCGTGCACACAATATTCCCGGAAAATGTTTTACGGTATCAGCAATGTTGACCTAATTTATTTGACTTAGAAAAACGTCCTGCGTACTCCTTGACGAGATTGCTCTAACTGGACTAAAGAGTCAGGGTTTAAAACTGATTAAGTAACAAGATGGAAGGCAGTCAAGGTTCACATTGAATTTAAAAATAGCATATTGCAGTTCAAATACATATCATTGTGGGGATCCACAGGACTTTACGCAAGGCTTCGGAACTATGATTGAAAAAGTGATTGATTTGAATGCAATTCGACCTCTAAATAAATGAGTTCAAAATGGCGGCTACTCCGACTAAAGTCTACTATAGTCCTACCCACTCCCCGTTATCGTCATACCCCTGCGCACACGCGCCGCGCAGGCGAGGACTGAGTGAGACTGAGTTGAGGTAGGACCATAGACCTCGGATTCGGGCAATGTTCTCAGCAAGGCTCATCACTAAGTTTGAGTAGCTTATAAGTAGATATGTATAGTCTGACGAGCGAAGTATGTAGCAGCACATTTTTATTGATTTGAGAATTTAGTGCCTCTACTTTCCGGGCCATACAACTCCTAGTGCATGAAAACTTATACCTACAAGAATCCATCTAATGCCATCACTGGCTATTTAAAAATAAACTTTAGCACAAGCACGTAAAGACGTTACTTAGTCCTTTTATACACAAAACTGGGAACTCAGCTTTATTTGGCAGGCAAACGACCGCAACTATGAAACAGCCTGCTAATACTTTCCGTTACACTGTTAGATTTCTTCAGAAATGCATTTGCTGCCACTCGTAAGAATAGCGGTCAATAAATCCCAAACATAAACACAACGCGAAGTCCGTTTCGTCGTATTGGCTCTTTCTGTCAGCATCAGTAACGCCACTTTTCCTTATTTTCATACCTGTAATAGGAATTTCTCCAGTGATCTAGGGGGTTGGGAAGGAGGGCGCAATTCCCGGGGAATTGCGTCTACATTTAATGCTTCCTTTGTATTTGATGGGCTTCTTTGTGCCGAAGCGATGTGGATAAGAACTGCGTGTGATACGCGTTTTTATTGCGGCGCATCAATGGACCTCGGATTGACGGATTGTGTTTAAGATTGAATGGCTTATCGTTTGTCTTTTGTTTTACACGCATGTCAACGTAGTTTCGAGTTTTGAAAACAATGAGTGGGTGTGTTTATTACAAAAAGATCAATATGTTTGTATATTTATCAGTAAAGTCCATACTTAATGTTATGAGCCCGAAAGTGTGTCTGTCGGTCTTTTACCTCTGGACGCTTAAATCGCTGAACCGCTTTAGATGAAAATTGGCATAGAGATAGTCCCGGAAAAGGACTTTTTCAATACGCGGATGAAGCCGCGCGGGTAGTTAGTACTATATAAATCTCATGCTCTTCCAACATACTCACTTTATATCCAATTTTAAATAAATTATAAATCAAAATTAAAAATAAATGCGGACCCAAAAATGTTCAGGAATGATTCTATTATCAGCATCATACATCATAAGCAACCTTGCTCAAAACATTCCCTATTTTCATATTGAAATTGCACTATCATCTCAATCAGAGCCGTCATTCAATACACGTGTCAAAGCCAGCATTTTGTTCCCACCCGCTTCCCCTATTTGTACACCGAGACGCCGGTCACCTAACAAAGGCATTGGTCTGTTCCTATGTACCAACGCGTACCAACTAGATAATAGTCCAGCTCAGTGGCTCCAGACGGTTGTAGATGTCCCGCACGCTTTGTGGGGCTTGATATCACGCCTCTGGGAATAGAGAATAACATAAAAAACTACCAGCAAACTTCGCCTTCGAACGCTTTGTTGAAATGCGATTTTACTCTGCGTACGAACTAAGGCACTTTTTCTTGCTAATGTAGAAAAGTTCTTAGGAACGGTATGAAGTGGCGGAAACGAACATAAAAATTAATCATACGTTATTACATCGATTGTTACACTTATTTACGATAGTGATCTGAATGTTTTAAAAGCGTTGGAGTTTTGCTCGGTCACTTACAGTACTAAGTTTATTAAACAGGTCTTATGGCAAAGATTGGTATCAATACCAGTCCTACTTAAAGGTTTTATACCTAGTGCATAATTCAAAAACCTCGAAAATCTATAAGTTACGTCTTCCTTACATTTAGGATTCCAAATTAGATTATGGCCAAATCTAGAGAAAATATAATTTAAAATTGGAAAATAAAACTTGAAGCATGGTATTTATTTCGATACAGACGCATATTTTTATTAAGTCCACGAAACAACTCAATTCCGCCGTAGATTAAATGGTCATAACATATTAACTTGTCTCAACTTTGGTAATAATAAATGTGAGTGGTTACACCATGGTAACGAACTCGTCAAAACTCAGCACGCATTTAATCAACTACTTGTCCTAACCGTTGAGTGTAACTAATCCACAATTTCTTTCCCGTATCAATTAGCAAGTTGGTGGGCACGTGGATGGTATAAATCAACAAACAATCATGGCAGGCCGGTCCAGGGTCGTTGTGGGCTGATTCACGTTTACCAGAAGCTCGACTGAGGCTAACAAATATAACAGTGACTTCCGATTCCGCGTACTTTATACGAATCAGAGCGCCAAGATAAAATAGAGGAAGTATTGAGATGCCTCAAGACAGGTAGTGAACAGCTATACTAGTCCGGACTCAGGATTCGGCCGCCGCTCTCGCATTCCGCGCGCGTCCCGCTCGGTCTAATTACCGGCGTGATTGCGAGACGGGACGCATTGCCGGCGGTCTGACGCACGAGAGAAGAAATTAATGAGCAGATTTCTCCACAATTAATCTGATATTTAGAGGAAATCCACGAAGAGCCACCTAGCGGGTTCCTGGCACAGAGAGTTTTAAGTACGAACCTACCACGTGCTGCACTTGACTTTGGTTGCAGATAACGAGGACCAGTGTTCCATCCGTGATTGACTGAAGGGAACACATGCCTATTTTTGAATCCTTCTTTCAAATATTACTGGCATTTTAAGTGAAGAAACTGGCACGTTGTATAGTTGCAAGAGGAAACGCTTCCACAGACAATCATGGTATAAAAAAGATTATGGGTACAAGGTGTATGTTTGGTCGTCATTAGTAACGATATCATTGACGCTTATCCTAGCCGCGTACACTAAACGCAACCGCTATCAGACCTTACTTACACCAGGCCCCGCGCTTCAGCACAGCTTCAACCCTTTCTTGATCTTATAACAAAACAGAAGAGTCTATAATCCCCTGGCACGAAGCTGGAGCCGTGAAGGGCTGTGCGAGCTTTTGTCAAGAGGCTGATGGATGAGGCGGATTTATTACTCGCTTGGAGTCGTCTCGCTTATGAAACACGCTACACCACACTTTGTGTACGGTAGCTAGGTGTTGGATTAAAATTTGTTAGATAGGGACACCGTTTGGATGAAAAGCAGTTACAGCTCGACTAGGGAGCTTAAGAGCGGCCACACAAGGCGACTTTGCACTGCTACAAACAACAAACAATACTGTATCGTATCGATACTGGTGATTTTGACAAATGATCTATGGCTAGAGTCGCGCCTTCTGCGGAAACGCGCCTTTTTATTGTAAAAAGGCAGCTGTATAACTGCTATATGCAGATGTCAAAACGATCACACGTCTGTATTACTAGGCCATAAGAGCTTGATTAAAATATATCGAGTTCTCGGCCTAGCTAGTAATAATTTAATTTAATGATTCCGTATTACGTTTCATAATTATACTCATCTGCAGTCCTCACGATGAACAATTAATTTGTGTACCTACCATAAAAAGGTCAAGTGGAATGAACCTGGAATGAAACCAATAATTCAATAAAGCCGGCCGTATGTGCCTGGAAAACTGAGCTGAAACAATGCCATTGTTTCGAATGCAAGCGAGCGTTCCACTTATTTGTTATTAAAATAACTGCAAACAGATATGCAGCGACAAGAGTTTACGTTAGCGCCAACGGCCAGTTTTAACAGGGTTTTTGATATTTTATTATTTTTATCTACACGCCAGTAGAGAAAAAATCTATAAAACTTTACTTAATTGTACACAATATTAAAGAATATATATGTCACACAATAGATCAAAGTACAAAACTAGGGTTAGGTCCCTTGTTAAAAAAAACATTTTATTATCTTATTGTACATTCAAACTTAATCAAACATAAAAACCACGTTGACGTTGACAAGATATAGTTATAAATTTAGTAAAGTCTGGAACAAAAAATCTGCATGGCTTGACAATTCAAAAATATTTTTTCAGTACGTTTCCTCGTAATACCTGTGAAACCACTCTGTTTTTCTTAGCTCATAAGTTATCCAACCACTACAATAAAGCGTTATATGGACCAAACAGTATCAACTTTATTGCAAAAACAACTGACTGGGACTTACAGTGGCACTGCCGCCGATTCTATTAGGAATTCCGTTTGTTTTCTTTCTGAAACCAATGCAACTTAACGGCACTGTTTTAAAACAAATATTCGTATTTTTTAATAGAGTTATTCTATTCTGCCCTTAAAAAATTATCAGATCGCAATTATCGCCGAGCTTCCTACTTCACACGGCTTAAATCTACCAGCCACGCTCTACAAATTTCACATCTTGGCTAAAAAGCATAGCTTTTTTGCGCACATCCCGGTCGCCACATAGATTCCGGCGCGTGCATATGCTATGAATTTATGATGAATTGAATAAGCAAAACGGGCTTTATGCTTTTTAGCCAAAATGTACAGTCTGTAGAGCGTGGCTGGTAGAGTTAACCCGCGTGGAGTTAGCTTGGCGCTAATTGTGAAAAGCTATATGAGCTACGGAGTCTTGACAATCACTTTACATGTAACGTTTTTAGTGGAATCTCATTTTTTTTTGTAAGGTAATTTCTAAAGGAGTGAATGGGAAAACCCATAAAAACTTCCATCCCCTAATTGAAAGGGAGTGGGGTAATTTACTAAGAATCCTGAAATGGGCATTTTATTATTTATAACAAGGAGTCCCTATATAAATTTGCGGACGAAATGCCAGCTTTATTTCTGAGATACAATTACAAATACTTTAAAGACTAACATAAATAATGTAACTTTTCCAACGTGTAATGGATTGTACGCAAGTCAAGAATAGATCTTAATGTCAGTTTTTGTAAGGGAAAATGACAGTTGAGTTGTCCTAAAGTGCGTTCGAAATGTTACGTGATCTAAATGTCACTTTTTGTATGGGAAAAATTATGTCTAGTTTACTTAACGTGCTTTTCAAAAGTTACGTGACCACCCCTCTGCTGTTTTCAGTTCAGTTGTCGTAGCTAAAGAAATATGTGTTTCTTTGACGGTGGCAAAAATTTAAGTAAGAGTGCAAACTGATCTATAAAAAGTATGTCTCAGACAACATATTTGATCAAAAGTACACCAACAAAATGGCACAGGAAACGAGTATAGTTCTTAATAAAAACGTTTTCCCTTATCAAGAATTTTCCACTCCAGTGCTCGGCAAAAGGCGCGCTCGTTTTCACCACTCGTCTATATTGAGTGCAGGCTTCCGCTGTAAAATACATTTGCAATAAGTAGTTATACCATCTTTTTCACTTCTTTCCTTCTCATCTTTGTTATGCAAGGGTTATAGGTAGGTATTCTTTTTGCCTTTGAGTAGCTGCTAAAAGTTTATGAAACGTGAACCCGTGAAAACATTCGAAAAACAATAATTGATTGACACTTCGGTTCTAATCTTATTTCCGATAAAGGAATATTATGCACCTAGATCTGCACCTAATTCCTAAACCTGGTACAGAATAGTAATTTGATAACGTAATACAATCTTAGAAATCATTGGTCGTAAGGATTACCTACTATTGTAAATTATTTTCCAATATACTGAACTCTTATCGGGATCAAAAGCATTCAGTACGCCCGCCCTTAATAATTACTAATAATGGGTATTTATTTAAATTCCAGTTAGAAATTAGTACAATATTATTTATTTACTCATCTTTCATCGTCCTTTTAGCAAGCCATTGTCATTGCCAATACGATGACCGGAAACGTTCTAAAATACGATTACAGAGTGACAATAGACTGAGACGGAGCATTATTTTTAAAGTGCCACAGATCAAATGGCAAAATAAGTTAGACATCCACCGTTAAGCTGTTTGTGATCTCCACGATCACAATCTGTCGAGGGCCTAATTTTCTTCCATTCAGTTTTTGTACTTCTACCTAATTATTGAAATGTTTCAATAATTATAACTAACCAGCACTAATTGAACTAAGCATAAATTATGACATTTCAATGTGAATAATCAGTGCATTGAAATGAGGATAATTTCGAATGCCATTTGGTTTAGCTAATTTTCCAAATGGCTAGCAGTTAATATTTAATCAAAGCACTGGTCAGCTATATCTGTCAATGATCTAAATAGATCTTATTAAAGGGGACTAAGGGTCAATTTTGATAGACAGATAAGTGATGTTAGTTGGGACGGGTGTGTAGGTCGGTGGCGGCCAGTGGTCGATTGCAGTTGCCACAACGGCAAATGAGACAGCATGGGACACGTCACGAGATGTACGGTGGATAGAAAGCTTTGCTAAAACGTGCATTTTACAAACTACGTTCGACTTTGTAAAATGTGCTTGATACATGTTTTCGTTTGCGTTATTCAGTTTGTGGTTAATGGGGTTGGCCGGGCGAAGGTATTTGCAGATGGCGCCAGGGTAGGTTTTACCTGTCAGTCCTACCAAAACTGGCAACATCTTGTTTTATTTCGGAATTTCCTTGTTTAGAATCAAGCCGTTTAAGCCAAATCCCACACAAAAAGGCTAGTGATTAGGTAAAACCTATGATGGCGCCATCTAGTCAAACATTTGACAGTTGCCAACCCCATTGTGTGTGAAGTGAAGTTCTGGTATTTAAATCTGGCAATAAAACATACTCTATTCCGCCCATAAGTCTCAACGGTTCTCTTCTTCAGACTGTCTCTAATTTGAAATATTTGGGACATTTGGTCACAGACGATGGGTCACTCTCAAAGACGATGTTGACTTGGGAAGGGAACGCAGAGCACTTGCGGTTAAGGCAAATATGCCGTCACGCCGGTTTGCACGTTGCTCATACGAGGTGAAGATAACACAGTTCAAAACATACTGCCAAAATCTATACACATGCAAACCTGTCGAGCAACTACACAAAAAAGACCCTCAGTGCTTTGCGTGTCCAGTATAACAACACTTTCAGGGGGCTATTGGGGCTGCCTTGACGCCGCAGCGCGTCAGGAATTTTCGCTGAGTGGAGCACTGACGGCTTCCAAGCCGTTCTGGGCCAGCGTGTGGCGACCCTGAGGCTCGCGTGCGGGGCAGCACCAAGACCAACACTCTCCTGAACATGGTCGCGGAATGGATGGACAGTCCTATCCTTACTCATTGGATGACTGGGCATGTGCATTCTAATGGCCATTTTGTATTTAACTAACTTAGGTAATTAATCTCTTGTTACTAACATAAAGTTTGTGTTTATTCAAAATTCAAATTCAAAAAAATTCAATATTTATTCAAAATTATTTATTTCGTAAAATACAACACGTGTATATAATCTAGGGGATGGTGCCGCCCGGTAAGCAAAATGTTGCCTGTGTTGGGAGACACCGCTCTTCCTTAGGTTATCACTATCAGAATGTTACATGTAAAATTATACTAAGTACTACTTAAGATTTTAAAACAGGTGTAAGTAACTAGAAAAGTAAGTAGATGCAATTTTATATATATATATATATACAGGGTGGAAAGATCGAATGCCACATGGATGGCAACTACCTTACATATTGTAAATAGCACATTTTGTGAAAGCACATTATTTTTTGTCACATTTGACCGGTTCGAGTCCCGAGGCAAGCGATTTTTCATAAATCCTTAAATGCAGTATTTATTGTTTTTAAAAACAAATGAAAGTCTCCCTTACACAAAATGTGCTATTTACAATATTTCAGGTAGTTGCCATCCATGTGGCATTCGATCTTTCCACCCTGTATATATATATATATAACTAGGCCTATGTCCATCAATGGACGTCTTTTGGCTGAATATGATATATTGTTTATATGGATACTCGATGTCCGAAATAAAATAATTTCACTTCATTCATTTCATTAGATAAGTTACCATCAATCGTAGCAATCGTATCGGTAGCAATTCCATTAGTCCCAGTCCAAAATTCAATTATTTCTTACTTATAAAGTTCTTACAATACAAGTTGAGTCGAATCAATTAAAGGGGAGATCCCGAGCATATCGCTTATCACGTCCATATTCTGATTTTTAAATGCAGAAGCACGAACGTGAGGAAAACCTATAACGTTTTGTATCGCATTTTGTAATTTAAATACCGACCTTAAAGCAAGTCTCTATTATGGAGTCAGAAGAATAATAAAGCATAGTATTGAGAAACCTTTGTCAACTCAATAATGAGTTCTACTTACACAATACAATCAGTTACAAAAAGAACAAAGAATACGTATGCATAGTACAATTATAAAAACACAGCTACATTGGGCGTGCCCTTCATCAAATCCCACATACTTAGGTGCATTTCAATAACAGAGTTTCGAAGAAGCGATTGTGGACAAACCGTCACCCATCACCCATCAAAATACCTATCCTAGAAGGCATAACGCACAAACCAACTATTTCGCAGTAATAAATGTGATTCAAACTCTCTACTTGGTATAGTTATAATTATATCTCACAAAGCAGATTAGCAAAATTTAGTGTGAGTCTTCGATTATCCATCATTATAGGCGTTTGAATCAATATCAAAGCTCAACCTCAGCCCAATTTCTCTTGTTGACTACGTCTGCGTAATCGCATAGTAATTAGTGATTGACGCGTGTTGGCTGACGTTTGGCTGATGTCGTGTCGTCCAATGTTCGCGGAGATGGGGCTAATTTACAAGATTACGAGATTGTTTCGCGTTTCACAAATAGCGTTGAGAATTAATAATTTTGTCCTAAGATACCACGAGTCATGTTCCTCATTGCTGAAGAACGTCCACGAATTACTTTTCGGACAGTTCTTGTCCACTGTTTCGGTCCATGGCATGTGGACTTTATTTATTTAACGTATGGCAAATCAGTGTATTTAGAACCGTGAGATCTTAGAAAAGACAGTACGGTTGCCAGGACTTCATTATGAACGTTTTATTGCCATTGTCCCGGATCTCATATGACCAGTGCGTGGACTCTTGGTCGCTTTCCTTGTAATTTACCTGGCATTAGGCTTTCTCTAGATTGTCGTTCTTTCTTCTGGCTAGCAGATTGCTGCTTTTTCAATAAAAAGCCTGTACATTATTGGGTATACAGCTTGTCATTTAATATTATTATTTAGAGTTCGAAACATGTCGCCTGTCCTGACTTTTAATACGTGAGTTTTACCGTAAATTTATTAGTAGTATTTCAGACATGACTCACGAAACTTTAAATTTGATTATTGCCGTGAAATAATTTTTAATACTTATCCAATATCCACGAATTATGATTTATATTTTTGAAATCTTTGTTAAAAGTCAAAGTGTGTTTATTAAGCGAAGCCCGCAACGTTCATCTTCTTCGGGGAAATAAATATGCGCGTCTTTGTTAAAAAAGGCGTAAAATAAATTATTATATAATTAATAATAATAATTATTATAAGGGGACAATCTTACACAAATCGAGCTAGTCCCATAGTAAGCTCAATAAGGCTTGTGTTACGGGCACCAGACGACGATATATATAATAGATAGAAATACTTAAATACGTAGAAAACATCCATGACTCAGAAACAAATATTCATGCTCATCACCCAAATATTTGCCCTTACCGGGATTCGAACCCAGGACCTTCAGCCCCGTAGGCAGCGTCACTACCCACTAGGCTAACCGGTCGTCTGATATTTATCATATATCAGCCGAAAGACGTCCACTCCTGGACATAGGTCTAATCCAAATAGTGCCTTAATGATTTGTCCTGCGCAACCGCATCTAGTGGACTCCCGCGACCTTTACCATGTCGTCATTCCACCTTGTGAGACAAATTATAAATGGAAGAATTGTTCATACAATTTCAGTCGTAAACTAAGAGACTAATATTGTGAAGTGTCTTTTTTTTCATTGCCTTACTCAGTGGCGGCAATGTGCCCGCCAGTCCCGTTTAGCAACTGAACTATTATTAATAATACTTCGCGCCAACCAGACTCTTTCGTAAAATACCTGAAATAAATGCAATAATAGTAGTAACTGGTATGTCTATCATGTTGATTGTACCACAGGACGGACGTTGGTAATTATCATAAAGCGGCCGCAACATTCCGCGGTCGCGCGTTCTGACGGCTTATACTATATGCATTGCAGTCATTTCAAGTATAAACATTGTAATATATGATTGTATTTTCGTCGAGGAAATACGCCTCTGTTTTGGATCGTCGATTAAAACGGTGTCTCAAACAGACTTACTTCACTCAGTGTTGCCTGAATGCTAAATTGGGTTTCCGCTCGGTTCTAAAATAAACCATCCCGGCATTTATAGATCGTAGTATTTGATGATTTGTCGCTACTCGGTCTCCTTTCAGCGTTTCAGGCTCCTGCATAATTTATTTGTTCAAATGGTACACGCCAACGTTTGACGTTTGGGTGATCGGCATGGACAATTCGATACTGGCAACTCTGTTTTTTTCGTTCCGCCTGGAAGCCGACATCCCGTGGATTAATTAATTTCTTTATTTTTCCGTACGTATATTCCTCGTAATTCGTGTTGGATTCTGCTGGGCAATCACAAGTTCATTGGATTCATTAATGTTTTAGGTCTGGCACAGCGCGGGACGGGAGAAAAGTGATGTCAAAAGGTGCACATGGTGGGCACCTCACCCTATAACCTTACTTCGGGTAAGCTGCGGTTCATACCAGGCGATTTCCCTAGTAAATCGAAAAGATTACTCGTTGAACTCTGTGTCCGCGTGGAGCAATATTATAGTGTGGTTGTATTGTGGTATTTCAGCTCACCCTGGTCAACTAACGGTGACATCGCTGTGACGCGGCCGAAGCCGCTCCAGGAGTTGACATTTGTCAGCTCTCGCCGCCCAGTGGGACAATTATCCTCCAACAGGTAAGCTCTCAATCCGATAGTAGGCCCTACATAGTGATAGTAATCGTACTTTTACCAAATTGGACCCAGCCCTCCGCCACTGGGAACGATCGAATATTCTATTGAGGCCCCGCTCTCGACTGTTTCAAAACCTGTAACCCCTTAAGCTACCGGATGTAAGAAATCACCGTCCCCTGAATCATATACTTATACGAACGGCATCCTTACAGGAGGTGTGTGGTCAGGGCCGATAGTGGGCCAGCCTCCACGGAGCAGCAGGTGCCCCGCTAGCTGCGACGGAGCCTTCCCGGAGAGACTCAGCTAAGCCCGACCCAATTATATTACGTTTCGAAAGCGGCAGGCGGTTCGGTTTCCCCCTTGAATCTAGCCAAGACCGAATGTTACCCTACGAATGAACCTAGCGAGCCGACAGGCTTAGGAGATCTAGCTTATAGAGTTATTTACCTTACTAACCAATCCTAGAATAATATCTTAGTGCTAAGTACCCCTTGAGGTGCATTTTGTAATAAACAGATGTTGTGAGCTCCCTTGTTTTCTTCGACATCCAAGTGAAAATTTAAACATTACATGGCGCCCGAAGCAGGTTATTCGGTCTCAAGTTTCTAGGTCATCGCTCTATAAACTGGCATAATTGGGGTTAACAGCCGAACCGCCTTTCCCGTGTGTGCAACCGTCTTCATTTTGCACCTTCATTTTTAAATTGAAGTACTGTGTAAATGAGTGTTACTGTAATGTAATACGTTCTGTATCCATAGAGGATCTCGCTTACAAAAGGACAATACTGTGTGTAGGTAATTGAAAGTGGAAATACTTCTTTGTTTACTTACCTAATCTAATTATAAACTAAATACTTACCATTACTAACCATTTAAATAAGTGTTACAAGGCTCTTTATCCACAGAAGCTCTCTCTACTGGAGGGCAATACTATATATTTGTACTTAAAACTGAAAATAATACTTGTGTAACCTACCTACCTTAAATAATAAACTTAATAGTTACCATTACCACTGGTATCTGTGAATGTTTGAGAACATATTTATACATTAATGTTGAGTACATGTTGAGACTTGATAATTAAGAAATTATTGCTTAAGCTGAGATTACCAGCAATTGTATTTCTAGGTATTTTCATGCACTTACGGTCATTTGTAAAACCATACCGCTACCGCCACCGAAATAATTAAAATATTTTTACATTAGCGTGTCTCCTGGGGAAGCTCTCTTATCAGCTATTATCACTTAGTAGGATAAACGCATCGATAATTAATCACAATGGCGGAACGCCCAATTCAATTTAACCTTTTAAGGAAAGATGAACTAATCTATGAGGCAGCCATTAGGCTGGCAGTCCCTTCGGATACCGTGGCTGAACTGAGGGCCCAGGTGAAAAAGTTGAATTTGGAAATACCTACGGATGAGGTAGCGGAGTTCCAGGGCGATATCAAATTGGAACTTGAAACGATTTCGTCAAAGTTGACGAAATTAAAGGAGGAGTTGCAGGAATTGGCAGGGAGCCGGAGTTCCCTGAAAAGTTTAAATAGGGTACAAGCGGTGGCACATCACCTGTACCACCGTTTGACACGACTCAGTCTCCCTGAGTCGGAGTATAAGACTTATTCGGAATTGTTCACCTCACTGACCAATTTGCTCGCCCGCTTAGATAATATACTGTACAATTTCAAAAGTTCATTATCACTGGAGTCAAGCCCGGTTCAGGGCACACTTACCTTACAGACCCCCGCGGTTAAACCAGCCGCAGTACAAAAACTAAATCTTACTTATGACGGGAAAACGTGCATCAAACAATTCTTAAATAGATTAGAAGCATTGAGGATATCGCGTGACATCCCGGAAACGAGTTTAACCCGGTCAGCTTGCGAACTCTTTACCGGTACTGCCTTATCGTGGTATGAGGGCATAAAAGACGAGGTACACTCGTGGGCCGATTTGAAATCCTTATTATTACGGGACTACTTGCCAATAGACTTTAATGAACGTCTATTGAATGAGATTAGGTCACGAACTCAAGGGGTTGAGGAAAGTATAATTGAGTTTATAAGTGTCATGCAGTGTTATTTCGCGCGTTTAGACAAGCCGATTTCAAGCGACGAGCAATTGAGTACAGTCATGCATAACATCCGACCTTCTTACTCAAAGCAGTTGGCTTTACAGGACATAACTACACTAGCGGAATTAAAATATAGGTGTCGACAGCTAGAAGCCGCCAGTCAACGCGCTAAGCTATTCACAGAGCCGAGCACCGACAACTCAAAGTCACTGGCTAATGATTTGTGTTATAAGGGCACCCCAGTCAAATTGACATCAAAGTCGGCACCCGTAGAGGTAGCCACGAAGTTTTGCGTTCAATGCCGAGTGCAAGGACACACACTTAAGGAATGTCGGGCCCCAAAGAAGCTGATTTGTTATCGTTGTGGAGAACAGAATGTAACCGCGGCAACTTGCACAAACTGTAACCGCATGTCCATTACAAAAAACTAAGTAATTGGCCGGACATGGCGGCCAAATTCCACAGCTATAATAAAACAGTATCTAAACATAAACCATGTCCCATTGTAAACAATAAACGTAAAATATTTTATAACCAAAACCATACCAGTGTTCCACTGCATTTAAACAATGTACCAACATTACCTACCACTACAACAAAATCTAAAACATTTATTAAAACAAACAAAATACCTGCATTCACCAATACTTACTTGGGTCAGAACCCCCCTATATCAAATAAAGTTACATTGACAGACATTGCACAAATGGATCCCACCGTTTATAATAAATACCTACCCAGTACATGTGGAGCCATTACCACATCACATGTAACCTACCAAATGCGTTCCCCACCCACTAACAACAATAATAATACTAACATACCCTCGCTTATGCCTACTAACGCTTGGATGCCCATTAACCCACCTAACAAATATACCCCCGCCACCCTACCCTCCCCAAAGCGCTCCCCACCCACTAACAATAATAATAATAATAACATACCCTCGCTTATGCCTACTAACGCTTGGATGCCCATTAACCCCCCTAACAATCGATTCCCCGCCACCCCGCTTTTTCCCCTTCATCCACAGACATCAAGGCTTCAAAAAATTAATCAGAACCCAGATCAGCAGCATGACAATACCAATTTGCGTAACGACAACCATCAAAACAGAACACCACATACAGGGGGTCAACAAACATTAACATTCTATAACACTAATTATCACCGTAATACCATTGAACATCGACCACATCAAACTAAAACCTTAACGGTTACGAACGGAAATAAAAATAATACGTACTCAACACCGACTACCAACTTAGCAATAACGGATGATAATATTCAATATTCATCAGATAAAATAAAACACCTCCAAGAAACACCCCCACGATTTAGTTCAAATTTAACTCATACCCAAACGTTACCCCCACAAAAACGTAAACATATCTTCAATAAAATAATACACCTCCAAGAAACACCCCCAAAATTTAATGCGAAAATAAATCATACCCAAACATTACCCCCCTGGAGGGACAAAGTGGATCCAGTTAGTAAACTTAATACGGGGAGTACGCCTAAAATAGATGCAGCGCTTAGGGACGTCTCTACAGACGCGACAAAGTTTCCGCGCACGTCACATTTTGACGCGGCGGACTGGCAAAGCTGGCTGTCGACACTTAGAATGTTTTTTTCTTCATGTTCCAAGACCAAGCCAACTGATTTGATAGATGGTCAAGATTTACGGCCCTACCTGAAGGTGAGGATTTACGATATGGAGTACAACGGACTCCTGGACTCTGGCTCGGAAATTTCAATTTTAGGAGGGGATGCCAGGAAATATTTTGAGGAAGTCGTTACAGTTCACAAGTCCAGTGATTTGGATCATATTATCACTGCGAACGGATCGTCATCCCCAGTAGTCGGATACGTGTTCCTACCAGTAGTGGTGGCTGATAGGACGTCGATAATCAAGTTTTATGTAATTCCAGGGGTCTCGACAAGGCTCTTGTTCGGCATTAACTTTTGGAAGGCCTTTGAGATAGCACCGGAGGTTTTGGGTCTACTAGGAAAGGACTGCTCTTTGTCGGATGAGGCCCACACCCCCATTCTTACTTCTGAAGTTAGGTGTTTACAGGGTTTGGAATCATTAACATCGGCAGAACAAGCAGAAGCGGAGTCTCTCCTTAAAGAATTTGAGACCATTTCATCGGAATCGAAAGGTTTGGGTCGAACTCATTTGATTTCCCATACTATTGATACGGGGGCCGCGAAGCCCATTAAACAACGTTATTACATACTTTCACCCCACAAGCTGGAGGAATTAAATAGGCAGGTGGATGAAATGTTGGAGTTAGACGTCATCGAGCCGAGCTCGAGTCCATGGAATAATCCGGTTACCATGGCCCCTAAGGCAGACGGTACCTTACGCTTTTGCCTCGACAGCCGAAAGTTAAACGAGGTATCGAAGCATGACGCCTATCCTTTGCCTTATATTAACCAGATCTTAGACCAATTGGGAAATTCGAAATTTTTGTCTTCTCTTGACTTGAAATCGGCTTTCTGGCAGATACCGCTAGATTCACAGGAGTCCAGGGAAAAGACAGCGTTCACGGTGCCATTGCGTGGCCTGTATCATTTCAAGGTCATGAGTTTTGGTCTGACTTCGGCGCCTGCAACTCAGCAGCGCCTCATGGACGTTTTATTTGGGCCGGAGTATAATGGTCGCATTTTTATTTATTTGGACGACATAGTCATTGCCTCGGAAACGTTCGCAGAACATATTACCCTTTTACGCACCGTCCTTGAACGGTTGCGCTTAGCTAACCTTACAATTAACCTAACCAAATGTAAATTCTTTCGAAAGCAGCTAAAATACTTAGGTTTTATTGTTGACGAGTATGGATTACGGACCGATCCCGATAAAGTCAGGGCTATAATAGATTTTCCAGTGCCAACGAACCGTAAGGAGATGAAACGCTTCTTGGGAACAGCGTCTTATTACAGACGGTTCATCAGGAACTTCAGCAATATAGCGGGCCCTTTGAACAAACTTACCTCTACTAAGAAAGGTGCCCCACCTTTTCGTTGGTCTTCAGAAGCTGACATTGCGTTTAACGAATTGAAAAAAGCCATGACCACCGCTCCTGTTCTGGCATACCCAGATTTCACAAAAAGCTTCGCAGTGCATTGCGACGCCTCGGATTTCGGGATAGGTGGAACATTGACTCAAGAGTACCAAGGCGAGGAACACCCCTTGGCTTATTTCAGTCGTTCTTTAACCTCAGCGGAGAGGAATTTCTCTGCTACGGAACGCGAGGCTCTTGCGGTAGTCGAGGTAGTACAGCACTTTAGACCCTACCTAGAGGGGAGTAGACAATTTAAGATAATAACAGACCACTCCAGTCTAAAATGGTTCCTTAACTTAAAGAACCCGACGGGTCGCTTGGAGAGATGGGGTTGTCGCCTATCCCCTTATAATTTCGTCATTGAGCATCGTAAAGGCACAGAAAATGTAGTACCGGATGCTTTGTCGAGATCCGTACCTCTATGTTTAATAAACAAAGACTTCATTTTGGATACGTGGTACCTAAAAGTTCGCAAACGCTGCGAAGACAACCCCACCTCCTGTCCAAACTTCCAGATAAAAGACGGCCGCCTCTACCGATATACTAAGTCGGGAAATGCTTTACAAAAGGACTTTGAATGGAGGGAGGTTATACCGGCGGATTTCAAGGAGGAAATACTTCGCGAAAATCACTCTGTTCCAATGGCGGCTCATCTCGGTACTGCGAAGACGTACAGAAGGTTGAAACTTCGTTACTTCTGGCCGGGAATGTACTCAGATGTAGTACGTTTCGTCGCAAACTGCTCTGTATGTGCGGCGTACAAGCACAGTCAACAATCTACCCCTGGTTTCATGGGCCATGCGAAGGAATGTTCGAGGCCATTTCAGTGTCTAAGTCTAGATTTGGTTGGTCCCTTACCACCATCAAGGAAATTAAATACTTATTTACTAACAGTAGTATGCTGCTTCAGTAAGTATTGCATGCTATTTCCGCTTCGTCGAGCCACAGGGAAGGTAATAGCCCAGCGTCTCGATGACCACGTATTTATGATTCATGGCATACCCCAGACTATCATAGCGGATAATGCAACTTACTTCACAGGCGGCGATGTACAACGCCTTTTTGCTAAAAGGAACATACCAGAGATACATCTTACGCCGGTGTATTGCCCGCAAGTGAACACTACGGAACGGTACCAGAAGACAATAATGGTAGCGGTTTCGAGCTTTGTCGAAGCGGACCACCGTACCTGGGATGTACACCTACCGGAGATACAATTTGCCATGAATACTTCAATAAATGAGTCGACACATTATAGTGCGTTCTTGTTGACCCACGGACGAGAAGCGGTTCCTGACGGCACCATCTACGGTGATGCCACAGGCGTGGAGGAAATTGTATTCTCTTCTAGACGCGACTACCTTGACAAACTCACAGTTCTCAAGGATGTTTTTATACGTGTTAAAAGGGCATTACAAGAGGCGCATGATCGAAATATTAAATATTACAACGACAAGCGTCGCGACATCGAATTTGAGGTTGGTGATGAGGTTTGGAAAAGAACTTACAAGCAAAGTAATGCGAACAAATACTTCGCTGCGAAGCTGGCACCAAAATATGAGAAGTGTAGAGTGATCCGGAAACTTTCACCACTAGTTTATGAACTTGAGAACGAAGACGGGAAACTTCTGGGTAAATGGCACATTAAAGATTGTAAGCCAGGACCTGCAAGTGCATCCGGACCCGCTCTGGGTCGGAACAACACCGGTTAGATTCTTGAGACGGATGAAGATGCGACCGTTGACCTCCGGTCACGTCTGACAAGGATCCCACGTACGCCTAACTCTAACCGCGTAATATTTCATCACACACTTACAAGCGCTAAACACATTTTAGCCGGTATACAGCGACACACCCATTTGCGAGGACTCGAGTGCCTCCAAGTGATACAGAACACTCACTAATGCGTACATTTAATATTGATATTGATCGACTGATTCCAGGACAGGCCCGCCACCACTAGTCCTTCTTAACCGTCATTAATCTGGCCATGGAGTAGGACAAGGCATGCCTTGTTCCTATAGCCTAAAGGTGGCATCAGTTCACTACCCTACACGGAGTGATACCTACATTTTTTCGGACGGGGGGGATTTTAAATTTTCTGGTTAACAGTGTCAAGTCGGGCCATGAAACACTGGTTCCGCAAAACTACAATAGAATACTTTTGTGAGGGAACGTTCCCTGAAACCTGATTTATTTAGGCTGTACTTATTAGTCAAGATTATCCACGCTTCTGTTGTGTGGTTACCGTAGGCCTAGTTGCAATTGCTTCCAGCGTCGGCCACGCGGATTCATTTGATGCCAAGGTAGTACTGACTTGTGATTCTGGGTCGGGGATCCTTGTCTTAGTTAAGATTTTAGCAAGTATTATATGCATGCCTTCTCGTGGCGACGAGGCATTCTATGCAGCTCGAGGGCGAGCTGGAATTTTACTCGTTTGGTGTTCACCCTTCGTAAAATTCTCCTAGAAAAGGGGGTGTAATATATGATTGTATTTTCGTCGAGGAAATACGCCTCTGTTTTGGATCGTCGATTAAAACGGTGTCTCAAACAGACTTACTTCACTCAGTGTTGCCTGAATGCTAAATTGGGTTTCCGCTCGGTTCTAAAATAAACCATCCCGGCATTTATAGATCGTAGTATTTGATGATTTGTCGCTACTCGGTCTCCTTTCAGCGTTTCAGGCTCCTGCATAATTTATTTGTTCAAATGGTACACGCCAACGTTTGACGTTTGGGTGATCGGCATGGACAATTCGATACTGGCAACTCTGTTTTTTTCTTTCCGCCTGGAAGCCGACATCCCGTGGATTAATTAATTTCTTTATTTTTCCGTACGTATATTCCTCGTAATTCGTGTTGGATTCTGCTGGGCAATCACAAGTTCATTGGATTCATTAATGTTTTAGGTCTGGCACAGCGCGGGACGGGAGAAAAGTGATGTCAAAAGGTGCACATGGTGGGCACCTCACCCTATAACCTTACTTCGGGTAAGCTGCGGTTCATACCAGGCGATTTCCCTAGTAAATCGAAAAGATTACTCGTTGAACTCTGTGTCCGCGTGGAGCAATATTATAGTGTGGTTGTATTGTGGTATTTCAGCTCACCCTGGTCAACTAACGGTGACATCGCTGTGACGCGGCCGAAGCCGCTCCAGGAGTTGACATTTGTCAGCTCTCGCCGCCCAGTGGGACAATTATCCTCCAACAGGTAAGCTCTCAATCCGATAGTAGGCCCTACATAGTGATAGTAATCGTACTTTTACCAAATTGGACCCAGCCCTCCGCCACTGGGAACGATCGAATATTCTATTGAGGCCCCGCTCTCGACTGTTTCAAAACCTGTAACCCCTTAAGCTACCGGATGTAAGAAATCACCGTCCCCTGAATCATATACTTATACGAACGGCATCCTTACAGGAGGTGTGTGGTCAGGGCCGATAGTGGGCCAGCCTCCACGGAGCAGCAGGTGCCCCGCTAGCTGCGACGGAGCCTTCCCGGAGAGACTCAGCTAAGCCCGACCCAATTATATTACGTTTCGAAAGCGGCAGGCGGTTCGGTTTCCCCCTTGAATCTAGCCAAGACCGAATGTTACCCTACGAATGAACCTAGCGAGCCGACAGGCTTAGGAGATCTAGCTTATAGAGTTATTTACCTTACTAACCAATCCTAGAATAATATCTTAGTGCTAAGTACCCCTTGAGGTGCATTTTGTAATAAACAGATGTTGTGAGCTCCCTTGTTTTCTTCGACATCCAAGTGAAAATTTAAACATTACAACATATAAACGATATGGAACATATGTTTGGGGAAAAGGTGCATTTATATCTCGTCATTATGCTTACTTTTATTATACCGGGGGTCAATTCGTGATGTATGTAGCGCAATCTGATTTGAGTTTGATATTATTTGAATGTGTGTTGCGCGCTCGGTACATGTGTGCACCAAGCTGGCATGTCAGAACTACCATGCAGTAAAAGATCAAAATGTTTGAATGCGTAACGTACTTATATCCCGAATGTATCCCCAGCTACACCAGACATTTTCTAAGACACTGCATTACATTCAAGACTGTCATTCATCGTGAACAAACAAAGTTTCTCGACTAGATACAAGATTCAACTTATATCGATTGCAATCCGATCTCTGAATGGAAAACGCCTGAAGGGATCTTTTATTGGTTGACCTTACACACGCGTCCGCCGGCCCCGCACTGACTTTGCTATTCCCAAACAGCGTTAGATGACTTGCACACTCGTCGTTGTAAGTAAAAAATTAGTAATATCTCTTCGATCTAAATTAAGTTGATCCTAGTTACGGATCAACGATTTTTGAAAGTTCACTGATATTTTATTACAAAATACGCTCTAAGAGTTGTTAGGCAACTTAGCACTTGTACACTTCTTAAAATCACTTGACAATGCTATTAGAAATAACTTTTATTGAAATGTGACACACTAGAACTGGGACATAATATTATTTACCTATTGAACGTTCCTCTTAATTTTTTTATTGTTCAACCTATTCTTTTGAATTGAACTATGTATTTGGGTAAGTCTTGGTTTGGCCCAAGTTTAATCTTATATAATTGAATTAGAAATTGGAAAAGTCTTTCAAATTAATTTAACCGCTTGGTAGGATTACGGATCATTCCAAATTCAAAGTTATTGATAAGTAATTTTAATACCCTTTTTACACGTACATCAAAATAATGAATGAAATGGATCCGGATTAACTCAGGTCCGGTAGACCGAGAGGTCGACCAATGCGCTACAGGCTAAGTGGGGATTATTGTAGTCGTCGATAGTGTCGTACTGATACGACAGAGCGGCAGACGGATTATTTCGTTGCCAAGTTGGTAGTTTGGTTTCAAAACTACCCGCTAGGTGGCATTGTTAAATAAATGATGGCAATGACATAAATTGTGCGGATGCGCAATGGTACGTCATCATCCCGCGTCAATCAAAAAAATATTCATGGAAATGTAGGCGCGCAGCAAAGTTGCATTAGTGCAACAAATTTTATTCTATGTATTTTACTTAGACAGTGTAAAGTAGGTATCCCCTATACCTAGGTAAGTATCGGTCGTCTTTTCTAAATCATACTGATAATGCAATTAGGCTGAAGAACAAGTTGGGCTCACCTTCTAATACATAATAAATTTGACCGAACCCCCATTTTCAGTTCTAAACGTTGATCAAGAGAAGTTTTCGGCGAACTTTATATAACTGCCCGGAGCGACCTCAATTTATTAGAAACGGAGTCGATTTAACTAAACCCCGCGTAGCGGCCATTCATTTCCTAAATCAATGATCACAAATATTCCAAAAATGTAATCTAACCCTCCGTAAAGCGTGAATTTCATTAAAATGCGCACCTGAGGCATTTCGGACATTGTAGCATTATTAAAAGTTTAAGGCGTCCATCTCGGTACAGGTTGGAGGTGAGTTCCTACTCTTTAAGGCATTCGTGTCTCTTTCTTTGAAAATTAAACTGTCAGAGATTTTTAACAGAATGGGATAAAATGTCTCCTATTAAATATCGCAGCTAATAATACCTGGCCAACTATTCATTCCGCATGCCTTTATTAATTAAAATTAAGAGGAATTAGGAAGGAGTGGAGCACCTTCGTGAGCGAACAGATAAGAAAGCTCGGCCTCGAGACACAGTTTGGTCAGTTGGAGGTCTGCGACTGGCCTTAGGGCTGGTTGTAAATCTATGCCGGCGTGTAATTGCGTCGGGGATGTAATTACGCGCCCACGGAGCCATTATCTCGAGGTGCGGTGCCCGACCGTCGAGAGTGCGTGCCGCGCACAATGAAGATGGTAATATCATACGCACTACGGATATACTTCAGCATTTTTATAAAAAGGTTGTACTTCCTAGCAGGTACACTCATTTTATTGCTTCTTCGAAGCCGTATGTATGTACTCGTACACTATCCGTGTTCGGGTCAAATTGTACGACTGAATTTTCCAAGTTAGTATTTGAGCTGAATTTTTGCATACACGCTAAGCACGTCAATGCGTTAGTGTGGTACCTACCATACAATTACTTACCTACCGTAAAGACGGCAAGTTGCCATAGGAACTTCTCAATGAAACATAGTAGACCCGTCCTGGTTGGGCTCAAATTATATAGTGATTGATTTCTGGGAACGAAGTATAATAAAATTTTGTGCCACAAAAGACGCTAGAGTGAATACCATTCAACCTCATCTGGCTTAAAATTGTATTAAGGATGATTTATTATAATTTGATCACGACTAAAATGTGTTATATTAATATTAAATGGAATATTTCCCCATAGCAGACGAGGTTCACTTATTCAAAGTTAATAAACAGAAATCCAGGACCCGAAGTGTTTCAGGTCTAGTGCCACGAGAGCGGTTGAGAGTTGAGAGCTGCTTAGCATAGATTCCAACACGGTTGCAATAAGCAGCCCTTGGGGAAATAGCGAGCTGCCCAACGTACGTGGAGGTTGAGAATATTTGTTTGTTTACATACCTGAAGCGGAATCTGTGTAGTTATAGCTGTGTTTTCTATGGATTATAATACGTTAACATTTGACTGCAAATATACCTACTGTTGAATGAGAAATCGGTGGCGGATAGCTATATTGAAGCTGGTGCTGACAGAAATAAATAAATTTGGTAGGTACACATACAGTTCCTATAGCCTTGCATTAAATATTTTAAAACCCAAAAATTTATTCGTGACAAACCACAGATTATAAACGAAATAAAAAAACACATTAGGCTTTGTCACGAAATGGACCAGCTCAGGATGTTGCTAGCTTTACAGCCAGCGCTGCACGCTGGTCTTCCGCAGGGACGATTCGGTGTGAGCACGGTGGACATCACGGATGCATATATGACATCATTCATTAAAAAGATTTCCTTTCAAACAGACGCTTCTATTATTTATTTATTTTATTTATTTATTGATAGAAACAAACGGTCATAATACAAAAATGTGTACAAAAATGCTTGATGTTAAATTAAGACCTACAGTTTCCTTAAATTGTAGTTGTGCTAAATACAATATTCAAAAAAGTTTACATTTATACGTATACATATACGTAGTTATTATGTCTTACTCTACTTATATATTAATAATATTTTGACATTGCCGCACTCGGTCTCAGTAATTACTTACTTTTCGTATATCTTTTTACTGCGGTTTGATGCGGGTCAATGAAAGGAAATTAGGGTTGTACCAGACGGAAGTGCTGTGCGAGCAAATACTTACCGAATGTGTAAGCTCCTAATAAAAGTAACCATAAAAGCTAGCGACCGCACCGGGACGTAATCGCAAGAGAACTAATCTACCAACTCAATTACCAACATCCAGTACTTCTCTTTTGTAACTTTTATTATCATTTTACAATGGTTGGCTAAATGGGGCTCTTTCGACCGATTGCGTAATAAAGTGAGCCCGGAATATAAACCGGGCGCATCAGTAAATTGGCCAGTTGGATTGGCCGCATCAGCGGTCGCTGGAGGCCGGCCAGAACTTTAATGGCGTTATTATATCCCGCGATAGCGCCTGCCGTCCATTATGGGGCGTGGGGCACCGTGCCCTCTGTCCCGTGCCCGACGTGCATTTCACCCCGAGAAGACTTTGAATAGGTACAATTGTATAAATAGTTTCGTATGTTCCTTCGGTTTAGGTAATCTGATTTGAATGTAATTTCGAACTAAGCGACTAAGACCTTCGTATTTTCCGCTACAATCGATGGATTCGGAAACGTGCATTGTATACGAATTATTTTGGTGTTTGGCAAAAAAGGCATGGTCGAAAAAGGTCGAGGCGTATGGAACGTACCCGGCCCTGTCGACCCGCGTCGCGCCCTGTTTTAATAGACCACGTAACAGACCGACGTTCTAATCTAACCCTTCTCCGGCCGACATCTCTTTAATGACACTGCCCACCGGTGCTTTTATCTATGGATTGTTTCCAGCAAGACTCCATATAATTGCATTTGCATTGAAAGGAAAAATATCCTTTGTGATATTTCGCAAAACGGAGTCGCTTTCTGAGAACTTCACCTTTTGCTCCCACAGACAATAATAGTTCTGAGAATACCATTTTTATTTCGTCTTTGTTTTCTTTGCGGAGCGAATATATGGCGCAATGAACTATTTACTCGCCAATGAACTGCAAAGCTGGTGGGCTGGAATGGGCTTGATTTCGTTTAATGAATCTTTTGCCGGCGGGGGTCGGGTGGTGGGGCCTTTGATGTGTGTCGCTGCTCATTGTGGCTAATTGCGTTTATATTGGCCAGACCGGATCCTAGCCTTCAACAATGCACATGTTAGTCTCGTAAAGGTTCCGTTTCATAACAAGAACTTTTTAAAAATGTATTTAGATATTATAATACTATTAGAGTATTGTAGTTGATTGGAATAATAACGATAACAGTTTTCAAAGATTTTAAATTAATTATTTTAATTATTAATACTTACATATTTGTTTTGCATTTTTCGGGACTAGGTATTTTATCTTCATTTCCTACCCAATTTACCTGGTAAAGTCAATAATATTAGTACTGTCTATATTATAATTGAAAGGTAACTTGGAACAACGGATTTTCATGTCATCATATAAAATATCGATCTTAACTAGGTAGTAATAAATACATAGATACATTTTTGACTCATGTAAGTTTCACCCCGCGGGTGCAAACATGAATGCAAAGATTGAATATACCTACTTCATTCAATAAGCACTAAGATGAGATACAATTAATAATCCTAATTTCGCTCAACCCTTGGCTATTGTATAGTCCTAGGTATAGCAGAGTAAATAAGTAGGTAGGTTATATACGTATTAAATAGTACAATACGATTCCGTATCGAACATACAAAACAAGAGCTAACATCACTTTGTATACATTTAAGTTACATTTACCAACAATCAAGGCAATAAATATTCACATTAATCCAGGCTTCGTACCAATGAATAAACCACAGCATTCTAATATTTAAAGAGACGACATAAATCGCCGAGAGTCACGATTATTCACATTGAGGCGGTCCAGCGGGGCGTTCCGGAACGAAGAGGCAAAGTCCGGAATCAGAACTAGAGGCAGCAGCAAGCCGGATATTAACATCCGGAACCGCGAAGCCGGCGGGCATGATCGTAATAACTATTTCAGCAATATGCATGAGTTCCACATTTAAAGTAAAATAAATGGAACGTCGTGTTTAAGTTTTAATAAACGTGGGCACGCCTGTACAAAATACTACCTTCAATGCTATTTATATCCATGTAGATAAAACCAGTAAGTATGTTTAACAAAGAAACATATTAGGTATTCAGTAAAAACTTTACATTTAGATACTTCTCGTATTCTAGCTTCTTTTAGTCGGTTCGAAATAATGGTCTTGTAAATGTAGATACTATTTTATAGGAAGTGTAATATTTTACTCCACGATTTAATATAAAATTACTGATATTGTACATTATAAGGATTAATTACTATAGAAATACCTATACTATTTTTGATTCCAAAATTCTACCTACATTTATGATCGTCATTTCTTTGAGCGTATTTTCTCATAACCAACGTTTAGCAAAACAATATTACCGACTTTCGTTTTATTGATCAATAAAGGTTCATTTGTCATAAATATAACACTATTCATTAAGGGCCGCGTCACTTCTGAAGACAGCCAAAATTTCTGGTTGAACCTCTGACATAACCATCTCTGATAAATTCATAACTTGTAAAATGACACATGCACATCGACTATAACTATTAACCAGCAGATTATACATTTTTTAAACAATCTTGCATTATATAACCTCATAATATGACCAGAAGGTCATGTTCTGCGAATTTGCCTTGCGTATATATGTTCACCCCTAACCGCTGATTGCGCAGGCTATTGCGGTTTGCGTTCATTCGCCAATCAAGACAATCATTCAAACGGCCAGATATCAGCCCAACCTGGCAATTTAACGATTCAAACTCACTGGGCCAATTCATATCCGTTATCACATACTTCATTACATTCATTACAGGACGCACAGCAGTAGAAACAGCATTCTACATGTCATTAAGGTAGATTGTCCTCCGATATGGAAACTCAGCCAGAGGACCAAATCCACATTATCAATTAAATGGTTTTCGATAGGCATGCTCGAACATTACCAGCGTTTAGCGGCCATCTTGGAAAAACAATAGCTGTCAAATTTGGCGGGAATATATTATTAATCGTAACATTTCATAATGGAACGTTATAAACTTCAACAACGAATATAAACAACTTAACACCAACTGGACCGCCTTAGTTGTCTTTTACAAAATATTATTATTATTACATCATATACTGTCATATTACTAATGCTAGGTGAAATGCATTGCTACTCAGACTACGTATAATAATCTTAGGTATAAACATACGATTATATGTAGTCAATGGACATTTTACTCGGAATAATCATAAGCGCGTTGCCATCACTTTATTATGATTCGGGAATTTGCTATGTCGACAGCAAGAGAAATGCATGTCCCCCATTTTCAACTCGGCGCATCTTTGGGAGCTCTGGCGACCTTACTCACCACCAGGAACACATACTAACATAGCAAGTAGTGGTGTTATTATTGCTGCAATATTCTATTACGTCAAGTTAAAACGACGCAGAACTCTCCTCAGAGACGTCCCTGATAGAAAATCATCCTAACATACGCAGCAAACGTTTGGCACTTACCGTTTAACTCATTCACCCCCACGCTATGCTGTAGTCCTTAGCAACCTCAACTCCATTGTGTAACGAAAAGCCCCCGTAGAGTTCTAACGCATGTGTGTCCAGAATGGCTCTGAATGAGTTATCCTGCCTCAAATAACTTCTTCTTTCTCGTGTGAAGGGATCAAAAAAAAAACTTAGACTAAATTTTGTTCTGCCAATATTTTGCCACCTCTATCGCTCGAGGTGTAGCTTTCATAAGGTCTTCCTGAGCGCACGAAGCCAGACACAGGGAGCACTGCGTCATGTGCTGAGTCGTCTGAACGGTGCCACATTCGCAGAGTACGTTGCTATTTCCTGGTCTGATTCCCCATTTCTGGAGGTTATCTTTAGAGCGACCAACTCCCGTCCTCAATCTGTTTAGAGCCTTCCACGTTATCCAATTTTCATTTGCTCCTGGGGGCAGGCTTTCTGCAGGTGCGATATGTGGTGAAGCTTCGTTGAGTCGCGACTTCCATGCCTTTAGGCGAGCTTCCTGGGGCGTTTGGTGCAGGAGGGCTGCGTTAGTGGCGAAGCTCCTACGGGACTTTAGTCTGCTGGTTGCAGAAACGCGCGCATACATTGGATGTCAGGGGTCGTGCAGTTGTTTGTTGCGTTCTACGGCAGCTGCTACATCTCTGCGAATACATGGTGGTGCAATTCCGCTTATTTGGTACAAATGGTCGCACCTGGTGGGCTTCAGGCATCCGGTGATAAGGCGGCAGGTTTCATTGAGGGCTATGTCAACCTGGCCTGCGTGTGCAGAGTTCTTCCATACTGGACATGCATATTCCGCAGCTGAGAAGCTGAGCGCCAGTGCCGTAGTGCGCAGTGTATGTGGAGTTGCACCCCATTCAGTCCCAGTAATGCGACGCAAGACGTTGTTCCTTGCCGCCACTTTCTGTTTGGTGTTGAGGCAGTGCTTTTTAAACGTCAAGGATCTGTCCAACGTTACGCCCAGGTATCGGGGAGCAAAAGTGTGGTCCAGTCGGCAGTCTTCGTATATAATGTTCAGCTCTCTACTGGCTTGTTTATTTTTAAGGTGAAAGGCACACACTTGTGTTTTGGTTGGGTTTGGTTTAAGCTGGTTATCCTTATAGTATGATGAAAGGATCGCCCAAATAACTAAGAAAAATGGATTCGAGACTATATTTCTATCTCGCTTGCTTTTATACGTTGTTATACCAAAATAAACGATTTCGCCCGAACCTGAATCTCGAACAGTAGGTACGAGTAAATTGTTCAGAACAAAATCTAAGCCTAAGAAGATTCATTATTTTAATTCTCTTATTTCGTACAAACAGTTGTATGGGAACACAACCAACTTCTCAACCAATAATGAATTGTTTGTCCAGGAGACTTCTAAGACAGAATAAATTACTATAATTTTCTTATTAAATTCAATGTACAGATAGACCTTTTGCGGTAATCCCATGACCACATTTCTGTTCCCAGCATAATATAAAATGCCTTTATTCAAAGCGAAAAACACTAACAAGCTTGTAACACGAGCGTGCTCCGATACTCCCGTTGCAGCGGATACAAAAGTAATTTTAAACAAAAGCTGCTCGCGTGCTCTAATTCAGCAATTTCATTAGTCCCTACATCTGTACTGAAATTGAATTTCTTCGCGGCGTTTGCAATTTTTGCAACGACGGTCTGCATTTAAATAGAAACAGCGAGGCTACCAATATCCTGAATTATGCTGGCACTTGCCTATGAAATTTAATGTCTTTACGAGGAAAGCAGACAGAAGCAGGCTTGTATATGTCCAACTGCAAATACAAATATTGACGCTCTGGTCTACGCCAGCGGGCAAGAGATTAAACTCCACTAATAAGTTGATTTATTATCCTACAGCCGTAAGCTCTCCGAAGACGCTTGTCTTTCATTATTCATGAAACATCCCGCATCGGCTGCCACTCCTTATTCTAGCTCTTTCTCGCCAAAAAACTATGTATTTCTGCGTTTTCCTCTTCAAAAGAAAGATAGAGAGAAAACATTCGACTTGATTGTAGATGTCTCAGAGCAGGCTTTCCGTTGAGGATTCGGATTAAGTTTCCGCACTAAATACTAATGAGAATCAGGGCAAATGGCGCAGGTGCCGGCGGGTAGTTCGTCTCCCGACTCACATTTCAGGCTGTAATAGAATGCAAAGCATTTTGATTTTGTTTTATTTCGTAGAAAGTGTAGTCTTAAACAACGGTAAATTACGCTTTCCGTTACGCAGTGCCGATCGCGAGCCTATTCCCTACAGTACCTATAGTGAAGTGCATTTGTGGCTAACAATTCAAATGTTTTGTTGTCTCTCACATACATTTGGGCGCTTAGGAAAGATAGAGCACAAGTACCAAGTCGATTCATATATCATTCGGCACTCAATTTACAAAGCTGAGCATGGTAACAGTTTACATCAATGTAATTATGGTACAGTTTTACAAATAGTTTTTACTCAATACTCATCTTTGCGCTTGGTTGTATGTGTGTGTACGCTTAATATAAAATATCCTAAAACTTTAAGAGTCTATAATATACATAAAATAAAAGCAGTATGTTATGGACATCTCCTTCTGTATTTAAAGGACAAGAATGGTGGTCCTGTATTCGTCCGCGCACAGTGCACTGGGCGGAACGAGTTGGGTTGCTACGTAGCTTCCACTTGAAAGTTTCAGGTAAGGATCGACCCACGAAATGCTTTTAATTGAATCTGTTTTCAGCATTATATAAATTCAAGAAATGAAGTTTTAATGGACGTGGACCTTCTTAAAATTTACTTTTCGTACGAAAGAAAATTCACTATACTTGTATAAAACTGCATTAACTTATCTCGGTGTGCATAGCTAGAATTCTGAGTTTTACACAGAGGCAATATTTATGTACAGAGAAGTCAACTACAGAGAAGTAAACTTCTAAGCTACGATTTATTTACCTTTTTTCCATCCTGATTTATTTATTCCAAACAAATTACTGTATGAATAGAGAGGACTTTATGCTAAATATATTACATTTGACTTGTAACGCATCAAATTATTCAAGCGCTTTCGTAAACGTACCTACGTATTCTTTTGATCTAATAAATACACAAATAACACCAGTCAACTTTGATCTCTTTACGCCACAAGATAGATAACAGTATTCATCGAAATTCAGAAATTCACACAATAATGCATCACCTGTTGTATTCGTATTTGCGCATCAGATTGAATTTTGCTTGCCTTTATTCCGTTTCTGTATATTTTTATTATTATCCTAACATTTTCCGTTAGACGAGATTGATCTATATGCAGTCAAGAACGTATTACCTACATTTATTTCCATCAGCTCATCCATCTGAATTCTCTAAAAGGTAAATCCTGGCCATCACTTATTCACCAATAATGTAACAATTTGATCGGTCACTGTCCCCCCGATGCGATTCATAACGCTTCACCTTACCACTCATCCCTACAACCTTGAACCCAGGATGCGTTACAACTGTACGTGATCGAAGAACATAATTATACTGGTTCTTATGAGATGAGTTGTTGGTCGTTGTTTTAAATGCCGGCATTGCATTGGAAGGGGAGAAGGGGACAGCACTGACCCGGAAGCGATGCGGCGCGCCGGATATTAATTTCTCCAGTCGAACGCACCGCGAGGAGAACCAGCACTATTAATTGAACTCATTCGTGAAAGAAGCAGCGACGTAATAAGAACTCGCTTATATTAAACGCTCTGCTTCATTGAATAGGAAAATGTACATTGTTGCTTGTTTTTTTAGGGATCCGTACCTCAAAAGGAAAATAAAACGGAACCCTTATAGGATCACTTTGTTGACCGTCTGTCGCTCAATACCTTTTATCTCAGGAACGCATGGAGGTATCGAGTTGAAATTTAAACTGTACAGACCCCTAAAGCTGTGATAAAATCAAACTCCTAAGTTAGCAATAAAAAACCAAAAACAAAAAAGATCAAGCCGATTATGTCGCAAAAAACGTATATTTCAACACTCTTAAGGTAACCAAAATATCAAGGGTACTTTCCGTTGACCTGAAACTGAAATTTGGCAAGAAATATTGCCTGATACAATAAGTACAGGGAAAAATCTGAAAACTATACATTGGTAAATGAGTACGGAACCTTCGCTGGGCGACTCCGACTTGCACTTGTCCGGTGTTTTCCGAGAACAAAAACACATCACTTAACTACCTAATACATTCTGGGGCATCTGAGGTTTTATTTTTATCATTGTTTCGCATTCGATCTCGATCACATTTCAATGTGTCTCGCACAGTAGCTTTAATACAAGCTAGACTAACCAAGTTGTCATACGATTAACGTATGAGAGAGATGGACTGAACTCAGATTCTGCTTAGATATAGAGACACATTTTAAATATATGTTTCGTTTAATATTTACACAACCCCACTCCTTAACATGAATTGAACTAATATCTCATTTCGATCAACTCAGGCCACTTGCGCGTTTGGCAGGGCGGAATCGGTATGCGGTATTTTGTAATTTACCGACATCGTAATGCTGTCGAACAGATTTGCTTACTTATCTTTATACTGTACCTGAGAAATACATAATTTGCGCCGAAGCGGGGCGTTACGAATACCGTACTGCATTGCTACTTCCGCGCATCCTGCGTCAATCAGGAAGTTCTAATTGAAAGCGCAGTAATTAATTATTGAATTAAGAGTCAAATAAGATACAAACGCAGTTTCGTTCTCATTTTTAAACTACAAGTTGGATTGTTACGAAACTTTGCATATACATCATACATTAGGCATTTGTAATTAGTTTATATGGTTCCAGTTGTACATGCAAAGTTTCGTTACAATGCAACACGTAGTTTTAAAATGAGAGCGTTACTACGTTTGTATGGAGAATAGAGCTTACTGCGGACTCTTAACTGACAGTAGATACTGCCAGCTGATATCTTAGTGATAACATACTGTCAATGTTACTGATGAAATGTTACTTAATATTTTGCCAGAACCAACATTTCACTTTCTAAGAGTAGGGTAAATTCGGTATATGAAGATACGGGATATGAAGTTCAATAACCTTTAATTAACCCCAATTAATCGATAGCTCGTCCAATAAGGACAATTACTTTTAGTAGAACACACACACATCACATCATCACAGGCCTCCTCTCATGTTTAGTAGAACGCATGTGGGCAATTCAACCATCAATAAGTAGAATGTAATAAAGTATAACCATGCCTAAATAGTATAATTTACCAACACTCATCTATAGATAACGAAATACTAGTGATGTAAAAAAGGGAAAAATGAAGAGATAGACTTCTGAGACAGAGAGTAATCTTAATTTTATTTACTTACACCCATAAGATGTACTAGCGTAAAATATTAGATCCAAAAGGGACGGTTTTTTTTAAAAAAAGTCAACATAAATATGAGAATGAATATGATACAACTACCACAACAAATTTAGAACTGCATTGCGAACGCTGTCCAATACGGCATATTCAGTTATTAGCAGCACAGACCTATATAGGTATGTGGTTAACCCATTTATGGCCATGACTCATATATGAGTCATGCCTCTTCGTTTGATTTCCGCTACAGAGCGGAAACACGCTGATACGCGCTACGGCGTAGCATACGTATCGTTGCGTGGCCTTGAATAGCTGAGTAACTTATTGCAGTCGTTGTATATTGTCTTAATCGTTACTTTTTTTCAAAAAACAAACTCAGTAGTACCTGCTTTGCCGTAGCGCGAAGCAAGTAAATTCATTGTATAGGAAAACTATACGCAGCAATATAAAAGCCCTTCAGTTTCGGCACACATTAAATGGAGACATTCCTCGTAGACGCCGCTTCTCAGCATCAATAAGATCTCTATCGTAATTGTATGGAGACCGGAATGTTCTATTTAGTTCCTCAATCGAGATTATTTCCGACGACTTTGATATACCTTATATGGCTCCTTAGTGGCCCTATGCATGATTTATATTTATAACACCACAGGTACGAGTATAATAATATACTAAGTTTGTGGGTAGGTCCCTGTCCGGAAGGCGTGACCAACATAATTTAGGTTGGAGTTCCATTGATTATTGGGTAAATGTTTGCGAAAACGCACCGCATTAACCAATCATATTCGCAACTACTATTGAAGTTACAGCTGTAGTGTATTCCAGAATGGAGCTGCAAGGGCTTTGTTATACAAAACTTATTAAATTGGTATCATTACGTTCTCGTTCGGAGTGATCTCTTTGCAGCGATACAAACGTGCGATTGTCACGCAAGACTAGCCAAAGATCACCAGCACGTCTATCATGAGACCGCCTCGACATACTCTCAATTTTTCTTACACTATACCACTGGTTCTAAGTGTTCTAGTAAGAGAGAGACGGATAGTGCGAGAAAAATCGAGAGTAAGTCACGGCCGTCTTATGATAGACGTGCAGTATCAATACTGTTTCGCGTTTGTAGGTCTGCATAAAGTCGCCTTGTGGTTGTCACATGTGGAAGCGAGCGCACGGGAGGACTACAAACCCAATTTCAATTTAATAAGTTTATAATATCTATAACGTTTTTAATATTATTAACACATCCTATTGCAGTCTCTCGCATCTTTTTGTAGCAGTAATCTGAATTTCCCATAAAAATACGACTGCAAACTGTAATAAAACCTCAACGACCAGGTGAAATATAAACACGGGTTTCCGTGAAATAAAAGAATAAACATTAACTAACCTTGTTTACCGGCGGGGCCACTCTTATCGCGTTACTGAGGGAGGACAGGACGCTGTGAGGCGAAGCACACACTATACACATCATTAGTGTCAGGGTTGCCGCGGTACTGACCTGCGCAACCTGGTTATTGTTGAAAATAATACCCTTGGCCATAAAGTGGCTATTACCGCACGCTACGGAGGTAAAATAACACTAATGGCGTGAGACTTGTAATTTTGTGCTTATATTGAGTGGTAAAAAGAAAGCTTAGACCGCATAGGTCCGTTTTGCCCTTATCTTTTGTATGGACCGACTTTTACAGTAATCTTATATTAGTTTTCCATAAAAAATATGACTTCACACTTTAATACAACCCGCTAATAACAGGCGAATAAACTCGGGATTTCCGTGACATAAAAGAAGGAACATTAACTTACCTTGTTTACCGGTGGAGCCACTCTTATCGCGTCACTGAGCTAGGCCAGGACGCTGTGAAACGAAGCACACACCACACACATCATTAGTGTCAGGGTGGTGTGTGCAACCTGTACATATATTGTACTTTTGTATCGTTTAAAACTATCCCCACTTAGATACTTTTCCCAAGTTTGTTACCGTTTATTTATGAGTATACATGCATGCATAAAGATTTCGTTTCTCTGCGGTACCTAAAAACCAGATAAGTACAATGAATTGCCAATTAATTTTCGGTTAATTAAATATTACAAGCAATTAAGATTCTAAAAATCGGTAAATTACATCGGTCATAATGAATCGGTCAAAATATTGCTTCGGTCTGTAACACAATTTAAAAATGCGTTGCTGAGATTATTATAAATACATGGAACACGCAATACAGAAGTACTTTAAAAATAATACTTAAGTGTTAAATGCACTAAACGAAATTTAATATTTATCAGTACGCAACGTACACTACAAAGAAACCATTTACACAATGAATTTTGAAACTGTTTGCGAATATTTTTTGCTGCACTCAAAATTCCCCTGAAATTCGAGGAACATTTAGCAACGATTGAGATGCAACCAACCCTAGTGCTCCTCGCTTCTGAACAAAGAGACAGCCCTGCAGTAAAGCGCGCTTGACACGAGCCGCCCGTAATTAGAACTAAGCGGGACAACACGCGCCTGCTCGATGTTGGCTCTTTCGTTGTTTTAGAAAAGACATAAAGACTGTGGACTTCTATGTTGGATAAAACGTTTTGGAATGAGAATGTAGTTATGCCTCCAAGAGCTGCCGCTGAAACTTTAAACTAGGATGTTTATTTTCAGTGTTACTTAACTTAATTATATTTGACATGTCATTGATAGTACTATTTACTTCATAGATTAAATGACAACTAACTTATACTCAAACTACGACTTTAAAAGTAGCTTAAAATTCTTTTGTGCATTTAAACACCGTTTTGTTGCTCAAAATCACACAGCGGATGCATTTGACAGTGCGTAGTCAATGACATTTGTCAAGCATTTATCATTTTGAGGTTAGCGATTGCTGGAACACGGGATCAACCAGACGGATTATATTGCATTCCAATCTGCTGTGATTATGTTAAGCACGCTTCTTTCCACACGCGCGTAGCTTCGTTATAACCTAACATCGACTCATCTATTTCAGATACGAATAGCATTTCAATTTAGTTCGCATGTTCCTTTCGAAGCGTGTTTGAGCTTCGAGGTGTGTGTGGTGTAGAGCGAACAAAATAGATTGAAATGCGAGTAAGTAAGCCAGTCCTGATATTCACGCAATATTAATATCAAATGACGATGCGAACTGTAAGTGTAGGGTTGACCTTCAGTGATTGATACCGTTGGTTGACTAACGTTGGTCTCTGATTTATCGACGGGTTGCGGATCGCGACTGACGAGCGGTGGTCAACGCGTTAATGGGATTTACTGGCTTCAATATACATTATACGTTGCTTTTAAATTTCACTCGCATGTCCGTTCAACATTTGCCGTCACGTGAAACAAAGCTGTTTCAAAAGAAATCCATTAGGAATGTAGCTAAAGTAAAAACTAGATTGTATTTTTACCTGTTGGCAACAGGGAATAAGAACTTAATTTGAGGTTGAAAATTAAACTATTTTGTCCAATTAGTCATTGGAATAAATCTTCTTCTGATTTGGCTGGTTTTGTTGAGTCAAGCTCTATAAAATGCATAATTGATACACTTATATTATGCGTATAGACTTGGAACCGTAAAAACTAGTAAAAACTTAATGTACACGACACCTTTAAAACTTAGGCATAGTGCTATCTTACGGGCATATTTCGAAACTAACAATACAATTTTAAAGAAACCCAATAACAAAAAATGCATTTTTATTCGATTAAGAAACCTGCAACTTAATAAGAAACACTTTCACGAAAAACAAGTTAATACGACATGTGATAGACGTAAATGATGTTATATTTAGCGTATTTTCAGGTCATTAAGCACAAAACCACTATGTTATTACGCGGCAAAGTTGGCAACGTGGCGTGACGTGTGGTGGACGGAACGCGACGTGTGTTGGTTATAATAGAGGATGTTATACATTTTCATTAGATAAATATGTGAGATATAAGAGATTTGCAGAGATTTTCTCACCGGAAAAATAATATTCAAATTGGAATCTAAACGTAATCCTACTATCCTTCTAATATTATAAATGCAAAAGTTTAGATGTGTGGATATTTATGTGTTTGTTACTCTATCCAGCTTAAACAGCTCCACCGATTTGGATGAACATTTGCACGAAGATAGTCTATAGACTCCAGGCGGAAGCTATAATATTATGAATGCGAATGTGTCATCATCATATAAGCCGAAAGTCATCCACTGCTAGACATGGGCCTCCCCCAAGGAGTGCCAATGTGATTGATCCTGCGACACCCATATTCAGCGGTCTCTCGCGACCTGTACCAGGCAAAGAGTGCAGGGCACGCTTTAATGCGTAATATGTGTAAAATGATGTCTGTTATTTTTTAGGTTTCCGTAGGCAACAAGGAACTCTTATAGTTTCGCCATGTCCGTCTGATTCATCTGATCCGTCTGCGGCTTATTGAGTAATTCGGCATGGGTATATAAATCAATCACACCGTTGAATCATACAAAATGTTGATTTTTTAGGGTAGCTCTTCCTCCTCTTCTTCCTCTTCCCCTATTAGTTTTTTAATCGTTAAACCCATGGTATTTGTGGGATATTGGGCTTTAAAGTCATATTGTGTCGCCACCCCCTGCCGGCTAAATGGATGCTACTGAGGATGTCAAATAAATCGTAGCAGTAGTACATATCATTAATTTAAAAAGAAAACTATCATTGCTAAGAAGACTTAAAATGTAGGTAAGGTCAGGGAGGCCAACTCCGCCAGCGGGGTATTTCCGTCAAACGGAGTTTGCGGCTATTCTAACAACAGTACACGCTTGCCGACTCGATCGGTAAATCAGAGAGAACATTTTATACCCACAGTCAAAAGCAGGTGGCGCTGTCTAGCCAGTGAATGGAAAAATCCCGCTTTCAAAATTTAGTTGCGCGCCGTACGCGACCTCGAGTGTAGTATGCTTTTGTGTTTCGTGAGGGTGCGATGAAAAAAATTAAGTTTACGGCTTAATTAGTATATTTATTACATAGTTCGATATGCATGTTTAATGGCAGTTTTATTAATTTTAAATATAATCTGTTGGTGAAAAACTATGGGTGGTTAAATATTGGTACTAACGAAATGATCGAGAAGACAAATCCGTCAATTGTGAAGCGGGCAAAACCGTCATGTGCCGGAATATCCCCATTTCATATATTGTCAACCTTTTTGATCTGACTTACTCAAATAATAACTATAATTATTATACTATAACTTATTTTCAATGATTCTTAGTTTAATTAACAGAGGAGCAAGTTATTTTTGAATTTTCGCTTGATTTTTTTATTTGTTATTCAACTCGGGAGACTGAGATTAGTCCTGATTGAAAATCAGTAGGTACTAAAATAGTTGTATGTATTTTAGGACATTGCCCACCACATGTTTTATATTAGGCGTGCGCTTCCTACTGCATTTGAAGGTATAGTACATTTCCGTGGGACAGATCTTACCGCTTGTGTGACGTGAGCACGCGTGCGTCTCGCAAGCAGTGTGACTTGTAGTATTAGGAAGGAATACTTAAGATAGGTACTTTACTTTTTCATGCCTGTCTACGCATGCACAGCTGGTGTGTATACGTCTTAACGTGTGTTAAGTAGTCAATATTTTTTAAAATTGTTGATTTTTACTCTGTATTTTTACTTGATAATGTTAAGCACGGTTGCAAAGTTAAATAATAAATTTTGATGTTACTCACGCTCTTGGATTGTTGAGCATTTAGGGTCTTGGCTAAATTGGTCGTTCAATACTTATTACCCTGTGAAATGTCCAATTTACTTATTACAATGAGTTTCCCACTGTACTTCGTACATTATTCAACAGTGGAGCCATCAGGTGAGCACAAAATCAGTAGCCCATTATTTTAAAAACATCATGTCAGTTGACGGATTTTCCCTAGGGTTTGGGAATTTGTTTTAAAAGGTTTAATACTCCTGGTTAGAAAAATAGGCCGGAATTGCCCCAAGAAATACATTTGGCAATAAAATCTACAATCAGCCTTAAATGGAGATCGCTAAAGTTTAGTTTCGATTAAGAGTTCAGCGGTAATGGTTCACTTGACGTATATGTTTGTAATACGTCACGATACAAGAATAATCGTTGGTTGACGGAATAGCCCCAAACCGTCGGGAAAATCCGTCAACTGACATGTTTTAAAAAGAAAAACATATTTAAATAAGCCAGCAGTACGAGCAGTTTAATATGAAAACATTTATATAGTTAAATAAATACCCAATCTATTACAATGATTAGGTTTATTAAAAAGTAAATATCCTCTTACATAGTTATGACCAGCCAAAGTGAACTTATCAAAAAGTATGACGGAAATGCCCTCATTGACCTTACTTCAAAAGGCCAACTTTCGTACAAACTCGACCAACGCAACCGCACCATTTACTTGGCGCGTGCGTGTCGATATAACAAATACAAACAGGCAACCTACGGAACCTTATTTTGCGCGTGGCCTGACTTGCAATTGGCCGGGTTTTTTTTAGAGGCACTGAACTCATTTTGATGAAATCGTTTTGACCCGTACGTAAGTTAAATGGGAAGTTTTAATGGGAGTGCGATTAAAAAGTTTCCGGTTATTTGTGTTTTGTATTCGGAAGTACTTCTGGGCGTCATGCTCGCTTTAATCGTTCATTTGTCTCGCATGAATATAATTAAAATATAATATTAGCACACGGATGATTATGAAATATTACCTACTTATAGATATTTGAGTACCTAAAAGTATATTTACATTTCTCCTGTTTCATTTGCATTGACCCAGACTTACGTTCAACAAGATTTATATTTTTATCCTTTAAAGTATATTCCTCAAGGTTCATTCACTATGAAATATCTGAAGGTCTAGCAAAAACCAAATCTGTGACCTCATTAACCATGTCCATCAATGAGTCCTAATATGTATATGTACCTATATATGGTATACAAAACCTAATACGATATATAAAAAAATAAAAACACTAAAAATAGAAATAGGAAAAAAAAATCGGAAATAGGTAGATAATTTGTATTGCTAGGCCTCTTCTTAACTAACATTACGTAAATTATGAAGGTACATTATATTCCAGAGCCGTATCCTAAAACCGTATACTACCTAGCCTTTTCACCGCCAGCTGTATAAATGACTCGCCGTGCCACGGACGCCACCGACGTCAATAGACGACCGTCCAAAAATCAATAGAAACCACTTCTAGAACTCTTTTATAATGTTTGGTATTATTATCTTTATTTTATGGCCACCGACGTCAAATGACGACCGTCCAAAAACCAATAGAAACCACTTCTAGAACTCCTTTATAATATTTGGTATGTTTACGGCTCTGGCGTCAGAGGTACGAATGGCACGATTTTTCGATGACGTGAATGGCCGTCTTTGGCGGTGAAAAGGCTAGTTAATAATAAAACCGTTTTATTGAAACAAGCAATTTACTCGTATCGACTACTAGCTATACCTGTGACTTCGTTTGCATAATGTAATGTGGTGGGAGTTAACGCATTTCTTCTTTTGGACATAGGACCCAGGCAGTTCTAATTTAAACCTATGAAGTAAAACGTTGAACTGTTGTAGCTAAAATGCCATTAAATTTCGTTTGTCTTTATCTGTCACTCTGATATTTAAATTAGTAAGAAAGGGACAAGACTCGTTTTATTTAACAGAGGTATTTTAAGTTTAATGAATAAGGGGGTAAAAGTGCCGACCATTAAAGGCCGAGCCACACCACGTATTGCGTCGACATCAGCGTAGACGTGCACAGCACCCCTGTCACACCGGGTGAAGCGCGCGTCTACGCGCGTGTCTACGGCGTACCTGCTGCAGAGAGCTGCACACGCAACGCGTGCGCACGCTGCAGCTCCGCCGCCATTTGCATTCCATTACTATTAATATTAGCATCATGTTCGATAGCAGTTAGTCTGATGAAGAAGAAGCACTGCTATTACTGTTATTTAAAGATACTCCTGCGACATCCAAAAGCGTTTGGGTTTATAAAATTGACGGAAGAAGAGGAGAACACAGTGAATAACACAACTTACTTATGTCGTGAACTTGAATAACACGAAGATATTCGATGTTTTGGTATTTCCACATGTCAAGAGATTCTTTTGAGGTTGGTATTTTACTCTCGTATTTAATCTAGAGTAAAATTATTTGAAAACACGACAATACTTTAACATACAAGCTTGTTCCCGATTGATGCACCGATTTGTTCCCATATTTTTTTTTGTATGCCACTTTTTGTAGTCTTTGTGTCTACCTAATGTTATAAATACACTCATATTGTCGAACAACATCAATTAGTTTTCCTTTGGTCTCCATATTCATGATGGAAACCATCACGCGCACCAGCAAATACAAGACAGCAAATAAATAAATACAAGAGAGCTGCGCGTACACACGCGCAGCACCGAGCTGTGCGTGTCCGAACCGGTCCGGTGTGTCATTTCATAGTGATCGTCGACCAATCGTCGCTGCGCTTGTAAAATCCGACATGTGCTTATTTTTGAAATTCGGTTTTTGGCATAATTTTGAACTACTTTTTAAGGCGCATCTTCCTCTAGAATCCATTTATCAAAATTTTAACTGCTTCCCGAAAAATAAAAATCAGCTATGTAAAATAAGTATAAAAATGCCCTTCAAAATGCGCTATGTGTTACATCGCCACATAGCGCTTCTTGTGCCTGATACACCTGTGATTAAATTTTGCGCCTTACACTGGCACTTAGCGGATTTTACGACAAGTAGGTAGCCATATAATTCAAGTTTACAAAGAAATACCGTCAAATCATTCGATTTTATTTATTAATCGTCATACAATTAAAGGAAGTTAATACGTGATATTTAGTGTAAGAACAGTAAAATCAGTTTTTTTTCTGTTCGAGTTCTTGCGATCAGCCCGGTTGGCTATAAGCAGATGTGATGAAGTTTTCGAGGCGGGTGCTATCCCCAGCGGGGTACATCCCATTTATCTGTGTAGTCAGTCTATGTGCTGACTATCCTGGTAAAGGATGTCTCGCTTCCTTTTAAGTCGACGAATGGTTTCTGGGATTGTCAGTTGCTCCGCAAGTTGGTTTGGATGCTTATGCAGTCTTGCTTTGTATTTGTCACCATAAGAAGTAATTTCTTGTTTGACTGTTGCCATATCGAGAATTTCGTGAAGCTCTGTTGTTTTGAGGTACCATGGTGCATTCGATATTGTTCTACACTCTTTGTACTATAATTAGGTAAGTTGCACTGGCAGCACCCCACAGTTGTATGCCATATGTCCAAATTGGCTTTATCATGATTTTGTAGATGAAAATTTTATTATCCATTGCGCGTTTTGAATTTCAGCCCATCAGCCAATAAAGACCTTTGTACCTTAAATTAATGTCATCTCTTTTAGTCTTGAATCTTGATATGTTTCTGCCAGGTGAGCCTTCGGTCCAAATGCATGCCCAAGTTTTTTTTTAGTTATTTTACGGTGCTTTGATGTGGCAGTTGTACGCCATTTAGTGGACAGGAGCACAGTCGTCATGTGTGTCGATTTGGTCACGCTAGCAGCAATTCTCCACTTAGCTAGCAACTTCTCTACTTCATTAAGGCTGCTTTGTAGCATTCGTGATGCTTTAACTGGGCATTTATTCGAGGCCAGCAGGACAGTATCGTCAGCAAAGGTGGCGATCATTTGTGTCTGGGCTCTGGGACAGGTCAGATGTGAACAGCGTGCACAGGACAGGTCCAAGTATGGAGCATTGAAGCAATTCTGCGGTTATTTCATGAAACCCTGATGTTGAATCGCTTTCTCTTACTTGGAATATTCTGTTAGATATGTACGACTTCAAGATTCCGCAGAATGTGTGGGGCAGTAAGGACTTTATTTTGCATAGCAGTCCTTTGTGCCAAACCTTATCGAAGGCTTGCTGTATGTCAGGAAATGCCGATGAACAGTATTCTTTCATCTAAAATGATTTTCTAATTTTCCTGCACACTCTGTGGACCTGTTCTATGATAGAATGTTCTTTCTGAAAGCCGAATTGGTGGTCTGGGATAATGGATTTTTCCCTTAAGGCACTGTTGACGAGCAGACATTTCGCAAAGAGTTTGGACATGATGGAAGCAGGCTAATGGGTCTGTATGAAGTTACTTCGTGCGGAGGCTTACCTGGTTTATGGATCATTATTATCAGCGAAACTTTCCATAAATCAGGGAAACATCCTACCCTCAGAATAGCGTTGAAGAGTATGTTTAGGTACACGATGGCCTTGCGTGGTAATTTTCCTAGTACTTTTTTGTCTTTGAGGTCCAATTCTGGTGCCTTGTTGTTATCCATCGATTTGATATTTCTAACAACCTCGCTGGGCGTCACTGGTTTTAGAGGACGGTCGAGCTGGAAGAGTTGTTTGAGGATTAAGTCAATGTCCAATTCGTCTGCGGTAACTACAGCGTTGTTCGGCTTGAAGCCGTGGCTCAGATGTTTGGCGAATTCTTCCGCTTTAGTTTGTCCGGATCTAGCCCATCCTCCACCCTGCGTCCGTAGAGGTGGCTGTTTTTGCATGCTCCTCATAGTGTTATTGACATAAACGCATACTTTTTATGCGTAAATAAACATATTTACACAAAATACCAACTTTTTCATTCTTTTCCTTGCGTAATAAAATCCGATTTGTGCTATATGAGACTGTTTGTAAAAGTATATCACAGGTAAGTATATCCGTTTAGTGCCACAAAATTACATAGAGGGTTAAAATGACACATTTAAAAACCGCCATGTGCCAAAAATACAAAATAAAAATTGTATTGTAAACACGAGTATTTTTTTTAAAACCTCAAATTATACAATAACTCAGGTTTAAATTGAATTTTCGGCATACTTAATTTTCAAGTTTTGACCCTGGTAACAAAACAAACATGTTTTTTGTGTCTCCTGAAAAGTAAGGTTTTTTTACATGTCGGATTTTACAAGCGCAGCGACGCAATACAACTTCATCACTGCGTGCAGCGAAGCGACGTTGCCGCTCCACTCCGTGTACGCATGCACGTAGCACGCAGTCTGTTTGTCTGCCTGGAGCTGCGCTGCGTGCGCACGCGTTGCGTGTGCGTGCACGTCGATGCACACGCATCCAGTGTGTCATGTCGTATGGGGATTCATACATTACAACCCAGTGGTGTACGTGCTGCACACGCAGTCGGTGTGACTCGTCCTTAAATGTAGCCATGTTAATGGTAGGCGCTGGGTTGACTTCGCGTGCGAGCGGACGGCCGGCGGCCCCGTGCCACCGCCCCGTCCGCGTCCCTGGGTAGCATCGAAACCACCAACCCGAGCCACTCCATCGTCTCTCCACTGTCCGTGTCCACTCGGCGGTAGACACTAACAGATAGTGGACTAGTACCAATAACTTTCTTCTCAGCTCTAGCGTTGTTGAGAGCTTTGTGAAAAGGACTTTGACAATAGCCGCTAACTATCGATAAATGCACGTATTATCTTCCACTGTTAGCCTTTCTTTTCTGAAAGAAATGGTGGACACATATTGATTTACTGTTCAGCAAAATAGTGAAAGTTACTGTGGAAGAGCACAGTAAACACACATCAGATTCTCCTTCAATTCCAACACTCAGTACTAACCGGGCAAGGTGGAAAAGTCTTTATATGAGACCAGATATTTTATGGAAACAAATTAATACTAAAAGTATTGTGAACTCGTATGGTTTTTAATGTTGTCGATGATTACAAAAATAACTTAAAGCAAAGCCCTAACATTTTATGAAAGATGTCGCTCGACACCGTCCAACATTGGCTTTTGTGAGCCTTAGGCCTCAGAGACTCAACAAACTTAAAGCACAAACAATAACATGAAAGTTAGGTACTCAATGGCTGATGAGAGAGCAAAGATTTGGGTTAGTTGATCGTACCGCGTCTTGTATTGTATTGGCACTCAGTAACCGCCAATATTGGACACACCCACCGGTCGATTCCAAGCCAACTTAATATTGAAGGTTGTTTGTTCACAAATTACGTACAGTCAGCATCATAAATATGTGTACATTAAAGGTGGTTCTAGGAACTTTGCGCTTAGAGATAGGGGCACCGAATAATCAATAGTACCTTAAGGTAGAGAAGGTCCACTCCTTAAGTAATGACGATAGCTGTAATTTTTTGGCAATAGAGTGGGATAGGGTTGTCGACGGACCACATACCTAACTAAAGATCCATACTAATCAATGTTTTAGTTTCTAGGTAGGTATATTAGCGATCGAAATAATCACTCACTGCGGTAAGAATAATATATTGTGATAATAACTTAATAAGATAATCGGAAAGTAAGGATTAAGTAAAAACTATATGAATATACATAGATTAATTATAAAACCGTTCATATTTTGGAATGTGTTTTTTTCTTTATTCGTCATCATCATAAACTTAAGAGCCGGGCTCTTGTCGGTGCCACTCTGTTCTTCTGTCTGGCACTGTTTTGAGCGGTATCCTGCCGTTTCGCCTAAATGTTTTTCACCAAACTTCACTTCCCACAAAACTTATGGCAGTAATTTTATTTCTCAAACGAATAAATAGCACATTTTTGTTATCCTTTGGCATCATTTTGCTTAGTCAAGTGTTTTTAAGACAAAAGTTTATTAAGCAAACACTTTGTTTGGGCTAATATTGTTATCCAAACAAAACATTTGTTCAAATTTTCGTTTCGCACATTAGGTATTAGGGCGGACAAAAATGACTTGTCATAGGCGAACTCTGTCTTAGGTCGGTTAGGTTAGGGTTCACTTGTGTCCCTCAGACCAGAAATAGACACCCCGCGCAGCGGGGTGGTGTCAATTCGCTGGAGGCTCTTGATGAAAAGAGCAAAACTGACTCGGGGCTTGCTTGCATGCATGCTGCTTGTTTGCATGCATGCATGCTACTTGTTTGCATAGTAATATATTGTTACCTAAGTATACCTATAGTACAAAAGAACAAATAGGACATACCTGTAAATTATTTAAGTACTTTTATTGAAGTGAAAACTTCTTTAGCGGCACTTTGTACTTTTTGTATGGGGAAAAATTGTTAAAATCGCCACAGATTTCGATTTTCGATAGGTCAGGTGACCGTTTACGCGTTTAGGTGAGAGATTCGGGATGCGGCTTGGGGCCGGGGGGGACCGATGCCGTAGTAAGAGACTGGCTGCGCCATTCGAGTTAGCGAGAAAAAGGGCGCAAACGCCATGCAATCCGCGGCCCTTACTCGTTCGGCCGACACACAATAAGTTCTCAGTCACACACGGTGAAACCCCCTTTTATACGTTTTCGCGATTTTCTTAAAAGCGAGCAGGAAAAAAACACAGAAAACTACTTGATTACGTTCAGATAACATAATTACCGAAATGGTTTTCGATTTAGGCGTCATTACATATTTTGAAATATTGTCAATTGGCGAGAGTCAGAGTAGGATACACATGTCTTGCCTCACTCCTATCGCTCCAGCTCACTCTAATCGTGCGACCGATCACCATGTGTATAGAGACCTTTATTATGGTATGTGTGCATTCCGATTTAGTGTTATTTCTGCCGGTTTATCTGACATGTCTCGACCAAAATTTTGTTATTCTTTTACGCAATAATTACTAATATTGATTTAATACGTTGTCATATAATTTCCACAACAATGTATGAGAAAAAAAAAACACTATTTTCAGCTAACTTGCCTAACACGCAAAACGCCAAGATAAAATAAAATCACAATGCGTTTGGAACGCTCAAGTCAAGTTGATTTGTATGGGAATAAAGAATCACTGCTTTCTAATTATTATCACAATATTTCCGTGTTTTTACACTACCTAAACCTTCTGCGGTCTAATACAAACATTTCAATACCAAAATTACCTAAATCGGTCCAGCGGTTCTCGAGTTTATGGGTAACTAACAAACGCATTTCATTTTTATATATATATAGATAAACTACCCGCTCAGCTAAATATGTACCTAATCGAAGTGATGGAAATATTTTTTTAATAAGGAAGTGACACTTTGGGAAATAATTTTTGCCCATACAATAGAGAACAGTTTTGACCTCATGATACTTCATTTTTCATGTTAGCAAAATGTTGTATAATTAAAATTCTAATAATGATGTGCGATCACTGAAATGTTGTTACTTCGTACAACGGAACGTATATAGGAAAGAAAGAAAGAAAGAAGACAAAAGACACAGAGACAAAAAAATACAATGCAATTGACACGTTCTTAATGTGTGTGTCTTCGCGGCAGTGAATCGGCCGCTGTCTCAGCATTATGCCGAGGTGTCAGACAGACACCTACAGCGCTGATTTTCAGACATCACCGTACGTGACCCACGGAACGCAACACAACATACTGCCGATACAAACGTATATACCTACACATAATAAATAAATATCTAGTTAATATAATAAATTTGTTAAATAAGTAACGCAAATTAAAACGCGATAGGCTTGGGATGTTTAAAAAAGAGAAATAGTTTACAGTGCAAGACCAAAACACTTACATATTAATACGATTTTTTATACTTTCATTACATTACCATAAGATGAAAATTCCTAACAGATTCATTAGGTACATTATAAATAATTTAACACTCATTACATTCCACAGAAATTCAAAAAATAAAATAATTAAAAATAAAACGTTAATGTCAAATACTAAATAACGTCAAATATCAACTTTAATACTTAAATCTTATTAATAAGTCAAAAAAAACTAACTTATTTATATTGCACTGCAACTGTCAAGATACAGCCTAGCACGCCTCACAAAAACACCTAAGCTATCGTGGAATATATCTGCATCAGGGACCTGCTCATATAAATCATTAAGGAGGAAAAGTGCCCTACGCGTTCCTACGCGACGGGGGGACAATGCTCCTGCATTGTCCCCCCGTCTCGTGCGCGCCACGCTCCGCGCGAACGGGCGGGGGCGCCGTCGCCTCCGCGCCCCGGCACGCTCGTCCGCGGTGCCGGGACGTGCAGTCCCATCTGTCCTAACACACATGGATTGTCAACTTTATAGTTGAGAAGCTGATAATAGTGTACCATAAGTAGCAGCTTCCTTCTCGACTCCAACGTATCCAATCCAACATCCCCGACACAAATAGGGATAGTATCCATACTTTCGCCGGTACAGGAACCTAGCAAATTTCCGCTGTATTTTCTCTAGATTCAAGGTATATTTTACCTCGTGGGGATCCCAAACCACAGCGCGCGCGCCATATTCAAGTTTGCTGCAAACGTATGCATTGTACAGCATTAAGGCGACATTGGCACTATGAAACTGGTATGACATCGTCACATGTTGGCGGAAGTTTAGTTCTCTGTCAAGTGTTAGTCCTAAGTCGCAAATCTCTGTGACGCGCTCCAACGGGACGCCGTGCAGAGTGTAAGATACACTTATCGGCTTACGGATGCGATTGAAAGTGATCGTTTTGCATTTGGAGATATTGAAATGTAATTTATTGATCTTACTCCATTCAGCGTCTCACAGTCGCCTATTTGGCCCACTCCCAAGAAAAGCTTAAGGTCGCCTGCGAACAGCAAACACCTGGCAGTGCCAACAACCCTCAGTAAGTCATTTATCATTATGATGAATTGCGTCGGGCCGAGGGTGCTCCCTTGGCTCACCCCGGAACGTGTCTAAAACGGCTTTGATTCGCATCCCGAGATCCTGACGACCTGACAACGATCCTTTAAATAACTTGCAAAGAATCTAAGCAGACTTGGTGAGAATCCCATGGAGGCACATTTTTTTAAAAGTATGTCGTTGTCAACGAGGTCGAAGGACTTCTTAAAATCAAAGTACGCCGCGTCGACTTGACGACCAGCGTCCATCTCCATTGTTGCATAGTCTACGAAAACAGTGTGATTGGTGGACGTCGATCGACCACATCGAAAGCCATGTTGCCCGTCAGCAAGATGATGTCTAATTCGATAATCTATCATCGACTCAAACAGCTTGCCGAAGACAAACAGAACTGCTATGGGTCTATACGTGTCTACTTCCGTACTTGACCCACTCTTAGGTATGGGAGAGACTCTCGATTGTTTCCATTGATCAGGATAAACTGCGCATTTTAATGCTATGTTATAAATATGCTACAACGGCTCCTCAAAAGCGGATATGCAGTCTTTCACAAGATATGGAGGAATAGCATCAAGGCCTGCTGAACTGCGCGATTTCAGCCGCTTAGCAGCCCTACGCAGCTCTGCCGCGTCCACACTATCTAAAGTGACACACTTGTCACGCGCCACTGCGCCTGAGACCCTGCACCATTCACCACGCGCATCGCTTCTTTTACATCGAGTAGCGGCTCTTCAAACTGGAACACTGAACTGAAGTACTCAGCAAATGCATTTGCGGCATTCTGCCCGGAAACCATCTCGCCCTTATAGTAGAATTCAGTAGACTGTCTCTTATCTTTCCGTTTGCTCTTCACATAGTCCCTGAACCTCGAAGGATCGTCAGTAATGTCCTGCTCAAGTTTTCGGACGTAGTCTCGGTAAGCCTTGTCCACCAGGTACTTTACACGTCCTCTATAGTAGCGGTACAGCTCTCGGTTGAAATCCAGTCCCGCCTCTTTGAACTTTTGGAAATGAAAGTATTTATTTTGTATATTGCGGATTATTTTCGGCGTATACCAAGATGGATAAACATACCGCTTATTAGTTGCCTGCTCTTTCAGCGGTACACAGTTACTGATACATTTATTTAACTTTGCATGCCTACGCGCTCTACGAAACCAAAAAAACTACAGACATACAAACTGCACTAGCCTTATACCATGCATACGCCAGCGCATGGCTCTCCTACGGTATTATTTTATGGGGCCATACTACCGACGTTGCTATTTTGTTTATATAGCAAAAGAAACTAATTCGTATCCTTGCCAATATAGGTAACATGGAAACCTGCAAACCACATTTCCAAAAGTATAAAATCCTTACGCTACCTTGTACCTATATCCTGGAAATATGCAAATTCACACGACAAAACCCTGACTTATTTAAACAACGACAAGACCTACCCACAAAACACGCGCTGTGATATAAAAATAAACTTCTTCTACCAGCCTCAAGATTGAAAATCTATTCTAACAGCACTTACGTCATGGCCATGAAAGTATACAATAAACTACCTAGTGTAATAAAAAGTGAAGAATCATATACCAAATTTATAAAGAAAGTTAAATGCCTCCTAGTTTCCAAATGCTACTATAATGTTAATGAATACTTGAATGACAAATTTGAATAATTTTAAGTAACTTATTTATGTACCTCGTTATAAGTCACGACATTTCATTAATAAGCAGACAGACAGACATTTTCCCTTTCGAATTTTATATTATAATTGTTTTGTATAATTTAAGTATTGACATTACATAAAATAAAATAAAATAAAATAAATATTTGGGGACAATCTGACACAAATCGACCTAGTCCCAAACTAAGCAAAGCTTGTACTATGGGTACTAGACGACGATAAACATACTTATATAGATAAATAAATACTTAAATACATACTTTCATATTTTTAGTATTAATTTTGACATTAGGTACTTTCATGTTTTTAGTTATAAATTCCTGACATCGCATTAAATAAGTTAACATACATTTAAAATATTTATTGTAAATTGATTGCTTGTAAAATTAAACTCGACTGAACATTTTCATGTATAATAAGTTTTAGTTTATGGATCTTGGCGTCGCATTAATAATTTCAATCACATCAAATCCAATTATGTAACGACCACCTATTGCATGTAAGTCGATTGTTCAGCTAATATTATATACCTAATTGAAAATATTTTATGTTTAGGTTGCCTTTGCCTAGCTAGTAAGAAAATTGCAATGCCCTAACGGGGTATCATGTACCTACTAACCAAAAGACCACTAACATACCAAATGTAATGAACATGATTGCAATAAATATATGAGTATGAGTATGAGTAAAGATTTCAGTAGCCTCATCCACACATTGCACTTTCAGAACCTCGCTCCATTCAATATTAGCTATAGCAGAATACAGTGCACTAAAATCAGCCTTACGAAAATTCCATGTAGGATCCACGTGAACGCTAGCCGGAAGAGGCAAAGATGGCTGGTGCCCATACTTGCCTCGTCGCAGCGCTAATGTTGTTTCGAGTGGCGGGTGATACGCGTCTGGGGTAACCAGAGCTTCTGCTTCTCCCGTAACACTTACACTCAGTGGACCCAGACCACTCAGCACCAGGTCTATGACTCCACCATGCTCATTGGCTATGTTATTATGCTGGTATAGATTGCAGAATTGCATAAAATACTGAAACTGTGTCCTGACAGTTGCACTGCATGAATTTAAATTGAAGTCACCTATGATTAGTACATCTAAATTCAAATATCTACAGACAGTTTTCTCTAAACAATTTAAGACCTGCAAATATTTATCATCAGTACAACTAGGAGGCAAACATTATTGGGGTTTTAGCTATGCTCTATGGGTAAAATTGTATTTAACAACTTAAGGCTTAATGAATAAATTAAAGGTTGCGGGAAGCTGCTGGGTAGCGCGGGACCGGTCACTTTTTTACTCTTTGGGGAGGCCTATGTCCAGCAATATACTACAGAGCATTCATGTATTCATCAACACATTGAATCATACAGATTTCTATTCTTAAATCAGTTCGTGTTTATTAGGCATTACCGCGGATATTTTTGGTCCAATAACCATTCAGCCACTAGAAAAAAATTCAACAAATATAATTTAGCTGTTTAACACAGATGCCATATTTAGTTTAAAATTAAAAACAAATTACTTCCCGGCCTGTGCCTTCAATTTTTTATGAAATTTCTTTACAGTTCTCTCGAATTGTTCCACCCGAAATGTGATACTTCGAAGCCTGTTATGACGCACGTAACGACGACATTTCATTGCATGTTTTTAGTTGAGGTCAAATCCAGGTTTTAATAGGTTTCAAGTCGAAACAAAACGTGGCGATAACGTTTGTCATTGCATTGAATGGAAGCCAATAACCAATAAAGGCCAGTGGAGCAAATGTTCAATGGGCAACAATTAAGTTGGTTAGCAGGACGAAGTTAGAGACACGCGTGACTAGGCGCGCCGTGCTGAAACGTGGTAGGGTTTGAAAACTGTAGAAAAGCGAACCGGTAAAGAAAATATCACAATCATTCGAAGGGTGTAAAGAAAACTTGCAAATAGTTGATATATCTGCATCTTTGTTGTCGTTGTTCTTTTTTCTTAGCCTATATAGCGTTCCACTGCTGGGCAAAGGCCTCCCCTCTCGGCTTCCACTCCTCCCGGATTTGAGCAATCTCTATGAAATGTCAACCTGCATCTCATAAATTTAATTTTAACCAAAAGCAGATTTTATGTCCTTCAAAGAGTTCCATTTGTTATAGTTATTAATGGGAATCAAAATGTTTACGCATCAGGAACGTAAGGATCCCTGGCTTCTAAGTATCAGAAATTAACCAACTTTACGATGACCGACGATTTTGTAACACTAAACTTGTAACTGAGGCCAACGTATAACATTTTTTCTCATACTCACTCTGATTCGTAGTCATGTGGAAATCAAACAACTCAATATATTGCAAACCAACATGATATTATTTGATTAGTGCCGAAATTCGAAGAGGCTTTTGTTATGTTTGTGTTAGACATTTTAAATATGTAATATCTGCATATTCGTAAACGTCATCACTACGTCTTTTGAGAAGTTTAAGAAGTTTTAGTTTAAGTAGTAAACTTTTTAAAGAAGTATTTATATTTCGATACTGTATGACCTGCTAATGTTTGGTCAGCAAACCCTAACCAGCCTGACCACTAGCCATGAGGCCACATTTCATACCGCGCGGCCCTTGGATCACGTCCGCTCGACCCGGCGGTGCGTTATTCCATTTTAACTTCGCTCTGTGGCTCTGGCAAATAAACTGCGAACTTGCACCCGCAGCGTGGAGTTTGTTCAGCGTCGTACTATTTAATGGTAATCTCAGTGGTCTACAATTATTTGCTAACCTTAAAAAACATATTTACGATTCATGGAAAGTTAGGTTTACGTGTACAAAAAAAGGTTAGCCCGTCGGTAGCAGTGAGATACTTAAATTGGATGTTTAATGAAGTTTTACCCACGTTATTTCCTTTGGGACCGAGTAGTAGATTACATTCCCTTAAGTATCTTCTTTTTATCTTTGTAGGTACAAAAAGCGATGAATTTTTTTCGTAATTGTTATCCATAGCATTGCAATTTCTTGCGATGATGTAGCTGTGTGTCATAACAACAGATTGATAAATCCAAGTGGCTTTTGCGAATTACTGCCAAGTGCTCTGCTCCTCAGAAGCGTGATTGTGCGCCGATCATGCACGTCATCAACAGACACATGTATCTGTTTGACTACAATCGGCTCGGCTTAGTTTAGTTTAGCTTAGTTAAATACTAGCATCCACCCGCGTTTTCGTGTGCGCAAACCCGGTAGGTATGAAAACTTTGTATATTTTAATCCAGGCTATAAGCTATCTTCGAGAAAAAATCCATCCAAATCAGTTGAGCCGTTTAAGCGTGATTAATTAGCAAACATCCAAACATCCAAATATTCGCATTTATAATATACATGTAACATAACACACACATACATCACACGTAACATAATACATATATAGTATATTTATTTATAATTTTTCATTTTTTTTTGGTTGCGGGAGTCCGCTGGATGCGGGTCGCGCAGGACCGGTCACTTTGGCACTCTTTGGGGGAGGCCTATGTCTAGCAGTGGACGTCTTTCGGCTGATATGATGATGATGATGATATTTATTTCATACATTAATCAACTTAACCCGTGTGGTGTCAGGTTAGAATTTCACGACCCCCTTTCTACCTGTGGGTGTCATAAAAGTTGACTAAGCGAGCAGGGTTAAAATTTGTTGTGGGCGGTAGGCTAGCAACCTACATCACTGCGTTGTAACACATTTTGTCGATCTTTTATACCCACATCTAAAAGTGGCGCTGGAACATACGTTTCATGGTGCTCTGCCCACCCCTTTTGGGAACAATGGCGTGAATGTATTAATCAACTATTTTTTTAATACTTTCCTGACGTAACTATTTACGGAAACCATTTCTTTTTATAATAAAATAATAATAATTATTATTATTCATCATTTTTAAACGACACAACCAAAATTTACGCACTGTGTATTTTATTATATTTTACGCTCTCCATTCTCCGAGCAAAACATCATCAATCACAACGTTTTCTCATTACTCCTTAAGTAATCTTATTTCTGGGTACAAAAATAATAGACAATGCTTAACTGGCTTGGTTTAGTTACAAGTATGCTATACAGCAATACACCGAGGTCCGAATAACCCGACAGAATTAATAAAATCGCCTATTCCACATATCCCTACTGCGATATCCCCCCAGTGGGGTTGACCATATTGAGAGACAAAAACATCTTTTGCTCGATTAGGGCTAATTTTATAAAAAATGTAATGTCTTAACAAAGCGCTTCCGATTCTAGCATGATTTAACCAATCAACTCTCATCATAATTTTTGAAACAATATCAGTGACAACATAATTCCAGATTCTCATAAACACTCAAAAAAGATTGTATACATGTATGTTCTAGGTTAAGTTCACAAAATTTGTTGATTTTACATTTTTGTACGTCTTTCTGTACCCCTAGGGTCTTTGGTATGGATAAGTGGGGTTCATGCATTGTCATTGAGTAGATCCAGAGAAGGACAGTTCTTGTAAGGTTCTTTTCATTTGTGTGAGTATTAGTACCACAGTTACGTTGTTACGTTTTAGGCAGTAAGTTGAAGACCCCTTAGTGAACTTAAAAATTTTGTGAACTTAAAACGGTTTAGGTTTTGTGAACTTAAAAATTTATGTTACTTCATCTTTAAAGACAACCATTGTTATTAGAAAATCCTCGATTTAAACCTTGTATATTATACACGGTTTGACAACTATTTTACCCGTGTTGACCGGTTTTGTTATTGTTTAACATTTTGAATTTTAGTTAAATCATCATCCTCCTAGCCTTATTCCCGGTAATGATCCTATAGGAGCCCAGGGTCCGTTTTGACACCTAATCCCAAGATGTGGCATAGGCACTAGTTTTACGAAAGCGACTGCCATCTGGCCTCCCAACTCAGAGGGAAAACTAGACCTTACTGGGATAAGACCGGTTTCCTCACGATGTTTTCCTTCACCGAAAAGCTAACGGTAAGTATTCCGTACATAAGTTACGAAAATCTCAGTTAAAATTTAAATAAAATTCAAAATGTTAGGGAATCCATATCTACGAGTAGCTCGTTGTAAAGTAGGTACTTATAGCAAATGCAATATCGCCAATGTCCCTAAAATCTATTATTGTAAAATATTAATTTTGATACTTTCACTTGCAACTTTGCAAGTCTTTTGCTACAAATGCTAAGGTTCGTTTCAATACTGCTAGTTATTATAAGCGTGATGAGAGCGACCATAGAGGACATACAACAACCGAGTGGCAGCCAATAATCGGGGATCCTCCGTGAAGACGACTCGTAATCGACTCACGTCTCAACTCCTAACCGACTTTCGTATCGACTCGTAGTCGACCTAAGACGAAGTTACGTCGGTTGCTCAAGCGGCTATAATTATTCTTTATCAGTTTGACTGGTTCTCCGTTTGATTGGGGTGCCGTAACACAATTATATTCAAAATTGAATTTTACCTGTCACATTGAATTGGCTGTTCGACAGAGTCAAGTACCTACAGATGTGGGTACTTTAACTTATTAATTCATTACTGTAGAGTGTATTTCCGAGACAAGGTCCCTTAATCCGCGTGACTTATTTCTAGAGCAGTCTCCTACCGGTCTTTGTAAAAGTAGTCATCAGTTTCATTATCTCAATTTATGTCTACCGTGACAACAGTTTTGATTTTGTTTTTACTATGTTATTTTTTGAGTTCGCATATTTATCCACACAATATTCCTAAACATTTTATTTTATTTCATCAACAACAACACACAACACATAATTATGAATGTCTCGATTTGGTTGGACTTGTCAATATCGTTCGTTCAATATTGATTGTTATCAAAGATTCATCTTAAATGTCATAATCAAGAGCGGTTAATAATAAAGAGTAATCAGGATGTAATTATCTTCTAACACTTAGGCCACACACGTTAGGCTCAAAGCATGTTTGTTTTATGATATCAAGTTTTGAGTAACAAAACACATGCGAGTTAGATTACAACGATGCAATATGGTCTCGATACATATCTGAATAGGAAGTATTCGTACTTACGAGTGTCTTCTTGTTTACCTTTGTAAAAACATTTTTATTCGTATCAGTAAATAGTTTGAGTGATGACAGTAATTCTTGACCAAGTAACTAGTAATAAATAGATAAAAATGTTGAGTGCTTTTAAGAGTTCTTAAGCTACAATGACTTTGAAATTTCGTCAAAACTCACCGAAGAACCTGTAGTTCGAAGCTTTGAAATAAGCAGAAGAAAAATTCACAACACGGTACGAGTTTTCTATGGCAGTGTAAGCTGTTAAATATATTAACTTCGCGAAAATTCTACGAGCGAACTTATTCCGTATTTTCGACTACTACTACTACTTCAAGAACTAGCTGATAACTGATAACTGCCGTTCACTATGATGCTGCTTGATACTTGACTCTGCACCGCGCCTGCTCCCGATGCTCGATGATACCCCGATGAACTGCTGCTGCTGACGTTCATTATGATGCTGCTTGATACTTGACTCTGCACCGCGCCTGCTCCCGATGCTCGATGATACCCCGATGAACTGCTGCTGCTGACGTTCATTATGATGCTGCTTGATACTTGACTCTGCACCGCGCCTGCTCCCGATGCTCGATGATACCCCGATGAACTGCTGCTGCTGACGTTCATTATGATGCTGCTTGATACTTGACTCTGCACCGCGCCTGCTCCCGATGCTCGATGATACCCCGATGAACTGCTGCTGCTGACGTTCATTATGATGCTGCTTGATACTTGACTCTGCACCGCGCCTGCTCCCGATGCTCGATGATACCCCGATGAACTGCTGCTGCTGACGTTCATTATGATGCTGCTTGATACTTGACTCTGCACCGCGCCTGCTCCCGATGCTCGATGATACCCCGATGAACTGCTGCTGCTGACGTTCATTATGATGCTGCTTGATACTTGACTCTGCACCGCGCCTGCTCCCGATGCTCGATGATACCCCGATGAACTGCTGCTGCTGACGTTCATTATGATGCTGCTTGATACTTGACTCTGCACCGCGCCTGCTCCCGATGCTCGATGATACCCCGATGAACTGCTGCTGCTGACGTTCATTATGATGCTGCTTGATACTTGACTCTGCACCGCGCCTGCTCCCGATGCTCGATGATACCCCGATGAACTGCTGCTGCTGACGTTCATTATGATGCTGCTTGATACTTGACTCTGCACCGCGCCTGCTCCCGATGCTCGATGATACCCCGATGAACTGCTGCTGCTGACGTTCATTATGATGCTGCTTGATACTTGACTCTGCACCGCGCCTGCTCCCGATGCTCGATGATACCCAGATGAACTGCTGCTGCTGCCGTTCACTGATATGATAGTTTCGCGATTTTTCTGATACTGCTGGATACAACCGAACGTGCACTTGCACTGTGATACTGATATTGATACCTATTCCCGAACGCACGCTATGATACTGATACTGCTAGACACAACCGAAAGTGCACTATGATACTGATATTAATACTCCCGAATGCACAATATGATATTGATAGTACAAATACAAATACAAATTATTTATTCTGCAAATAGGCCACAAGGGCACTTTTACATGTCAAACGGTAATTTACAATAAAAATAATAATCTTACAATAGAAGAATAATAATCTAACACAAAAATAATTTAAAATTTGCACATTAAGGACTGATATAACAACACACTAAATGTAACAAAGTTAATGAAAACAAAAGAAAATATGACCATTACATTCGATAAGAATAAGGTCTGTACATTAACAGAAAGTTAATGATAATAATTCAGTATTCCAGAGATGTATAAGGTCCCTGAGCGTCCAAATACAATTAATAATTATTCAATGTTCGTAGAGATGTATACGGTCTCTAAGCGTCAAAACAAAACAATAAAAAAAGGAATATTAATGTAATATTGTCAGTGATGTACATGGTCAATAACAATAAAACGTGTCAAGATCGGAATGATGTCTCTCGTCAATACGATAATAATAAAATAACACTAGTATTTAAGAAGTTAGGTACTATGCCCTTGAAAGCATGAACAGTCCGGACTCCACAAACAGCACCCGATCACGAGTGTTACGCATATCTCAGCCATCGCCTCCCTCAACCATATGTTAGGGAAGGTGGCGACCCGATCAACGAGTAGTTACTGATACTGCTGGACACAATTGAACGCGTACTGTGTTGCTGATATTGATACTCCCGACCCCAAACTTTGATACTGGATCCATCACTATGTCCAGTGATGGATCCGGTTCGAAGGACCAAAATATAAGGGCGATCCCTTAACAATGATATAGAAAGTTCCGAGCAGGGATTCTGAATGAAACAACTACTTCGAAACTACCTATGATGATAGCTGATAATTGAATTTATTGTCTAATGCTTAGCTAATATATACAACATCTTTAAGTGAGTGCGGCGTTTCCGCCCTCACGTATTATGAACAGTTTATTAATTGTAATCGATAAATTGTGCACTTCTCAGCACGCATGCTACGTTGCTGATTGAGCGCGATTAAACACCGGTAATATAAGATACCACACTAAAAAGAAAGACGAATATCTTTTTACGGCCTTCCTTTAAGCTATAACATATTCGTACACTTGGCTATTGGGAACATATGGGTATACTATCAAAATATTGGCGCAGTAGTATTATATTGCGGGGACGCGGCACGCCACTTATGTAGTACCGCATTTGTATTGCCTTACTTCGACGTATCTCGCATCAATCAGGTAAATAATCTGCGACTAAAATGAAATTGGCACGACTTAAATGCCAATTGGCACCAAGCTGGCAAATGCAAAAATGACCTAAAGCTTCCAAGAATTAAATGAATCATACAATCGACTTAAAACCAAATTACTATTATCGACAAAAGTACGAAATTTCCCGCTGCCCCTCGCCTAGCCGGGCACAAAGAATGATTGAAACGCTCGCTGTAATAAAAATCTCAAAGAAGCTGTTTATTGTTCTAGCGTCCAGCGACACTGGATTGCGCTGGGAATGAAAACTTTTATTAACACCCCCATAATCCCCTCACCTGCGCAAGCGAGATAGCCACCTCTCACGAGATTAAGGTTTTCTAAACAACGAAGTACTGGATAAGCCAATAAAGATTTTTCCGATACTGAAGAGACGCGGGTGTTAGAAGTTGGCGAATCCTGTTTGGCTCCGTGGATTTGTAATCGTGTTATTATAACTTTTTGCGTCGTAAATTGCAATTTATTTTGCGTTGTTACGATACTTCTGAAAGTGTGCTCATCCGAATAAATTTGTCATGCTAAATTGGTCCTATTGACACAAATATCGCTAATAAAACATGTCTAGTCACTTTAAATGGTTGTTGTAGTAATTTCGCGTGAATTCGGTTGAACACTTTCACACACCACACACATTGCAATATTGTTTCGCGTGTTCGTTCTTATATTGTAAGGCACATTTTCATTGGTCGTTAAGTCAGTTGTTTCACCGCGTTTAAAAGTAAGTTCGCTAAATTTAGAAATCCCTGCTTTTACTGAAAATTCACAAACATATAACCTATTTTGTGTTAGATTATAATAATCGTGCGAATAATTAATTGCCATGCAATTTCAAAATTTTAAGGAAATCCAAGTTGCAACGCAGAAGCGTTAGTATTGTTATGTTTGAAAAGCACGTAATTAATCTAATAATGTAAATAAGCGAAACTAGTTCAATATTTCCCATTTATATCCAAGGTAAACGAAGAAACGTAGACTAATGGTATAGAATAAGTTATTTTAGTGCTTGTGGCAGAGTTCGTGGTTCCGACGTCGCTGACCCGCTTTCAAAGGTGTAATGCCAAGCGGTGTAAAACCATTTTACCCACACCAACGGATATAACGTTACAAAATAAAAGTTAGTACCGTATTGATTATTATATTATTTATGCAGGTGTAATTATTTTTGAAATAACAAGAATTCGTTTCTGTTCATTAAGTTCAAGTTACAGAAACAATCCAATTCGGTATGATTATAATCTTACTCACTTCTACTTCCTACTGCAACGATTCTGACCTCAGGTGAGCCAGTTAAAACTCAGGAGCAAGATTTTTGTAACATTTATTAATCTCACCAATTTATCTTAAGGTACAGCTTGTTTCACGATCTAACCAAGAATGTCGCAACCGGCCTCGTCCTGAAACTCCTAGCCGTTACCATCCCCTCCAATTTCAAATCTTCCCCGACCAGTCAAGTACGTCAAAAAGTTGACCAATCATCCAATAGTATTTGCGCGCCATTTTGCCATAGAAAATACGCTATTATTTTATGAACGAGATTGAAATACATTGAAGTTAAAACAACTAAAGACGAACCCTAACATATTGTAATATTTAAGCCCTAGAGGTTTAAAACAAAAATCTAAATAATATCTGGTCACATCATAAAAATAAAAGTAGGTAAATGTACGTAAACATAAGTAGCTACATAATTACATTACATATATTAAATGAATCAAACCCATTCAAAACGAACGAAAGCAGTACACATAAAATAGGTTTTCTGTATTCACAAAAACATATTCCGCAGTTGACCAAAAAAAGCTGCATAACCTCAGCCGAGCGAAATGGGATAATTATGTTACTGCCACAAAATAATTCAATGGAACGCCACATTAGTAATGTGAGCAGGGAATTTCATTTCGTATCTCGTTTACGTATTTGTTGGTCTGACGGCTATTTTCGTTTAGGAGGTATTTGCCCGAGTCCTGGAAAGTGACAAGGCAGTACAAAGCTTTAGCGCGTAGAAAGAAAGGGATTATGTTTCTAGTAACTGGTACATTGTGATTGCATTGTTCTTATGTGGAATACACAGTCAAGGCAGCGCTGGCAAAGGGGATGTAGGAGCACTGCAGGAGGCGCCCTTTATGGCAAGGCACTATTTGCCGCGGGCCGGTGTCACTGAAACAGGCTGCTAGCGAGTGCATTGTTTTTTTTAGCTTATTAATCCGTTTAAGAATAGAAGAATTGCAGGATTGATCAGGATTTGCATTTACAGCTGTTTATCTAGACACTGTACAGTCTTGGAATATGGCGAATAAATCTGAGATTTAAGAGTCCGCAGTAAGCTCGATTCTCCATACAAACGTAGTTACGCTCTCGTTTTAAAACTACGTGTTGGATTGTAACGAAACTTTGCATGTTCAATGAAATGAGGTATATCTATGTCTGGAATTAGTTTACGTAGCTTCAGCTACCATAATAAAAAAAATACGGCGAATTTAAGTTTTTCATACAAAACTAGTTTTTGCTGTATTTACTTTGTTTTATAAATTGGAACCATATAATCTAATTACAGACATAGATATACCTCATGTCATTATATATGCAAAGTTTCTTCACAATCCAACACGTAGTTTTAAAATGAGAGCGTAACTACGTTTGTATGGGAAGGTGAAATTCGGCCGAGCTTACTGCGGCCTCTTAAGTCAACAATATAATAAAAATCTTTATTTTGGAGTGGTTAAATTGACACTAAATCGTGACAAATAGCGCATGCCTACTTAAGGCCACTACTGTTTCACTGTTTCTGTACTTTGTTTTTTTAACGATCGTTAGGACCACTCAACTGAGAAAATGAAGCTAACAAAATGTTACGTACAAAATGTTACGGAACAGAACAGCGATCTCGAGTATTATATTGCGCGGAAGCCAAACCGCGGTAGTCAGAAAGCACTCATTTAGCACTGTGAATAATCTGTACTGCACTGACACTGACAGCTTACTGATACCATTCCGAGTACGATTTCTGATAATGAAAATTGTAACGCATAAAAGTTAACCGCCTATGCCTTGAATGAGAGCCATACGGCTTGCACTGGACGCGTTTGACGCTAGAACACAGCTCATAACGTTTTATTAAACCCAGTCAACACTCGCTAACTGCGCTGAATAGTTCCGATCTTGCATTACATTTAAGCTGAACCTCTTTTGTACAACTTACTAACGAATAGCACGAGTTCCCGCCGGTAGACTGAGTTTTGATTTAGTATATTGTTCAACATGATAATGAGAACGTTCGAGCAATGCTGTAACGACTGAAAGTTAGTTGGGATTTAAGATCTTGCTTCAGCTTCGGAGTTATAGGAATGACTTATTCTCCTATCTAAAGCACAATCCGGAAAGTGCTTTTATCAACATTTGGAATCGCGTAGCTCATAGGGAAGCCGGCAGATTTAAGACTAATTTCTGCCAACATTTGGCAGAATTTCGATATCTTTTACCTCATTTACACTCAGCCGAAGTGAGCAGGGAAGTGGGCAACGCGAAAATGTAAATGGGTCAATCGCGCTGCCACTCGTAATGCTTCTGCCGCTGCCCCGACGCTCCCTCGATTGTCGGTTTTTCGTGCGGAAGTCAAAGGACGGGCAGCGCGAGCGCGAGTATGGTATTCACATTCAGCCTTCTCGCTCGCTGGCCGCACGACTTTGAGCGCGAAACGACGTGTTTTTTTTCGTGTTTAATATATAATTAATACTAGCGGTCGCCCAGCGGCTTTTCTCTTGAACTTTTCTTATTCAAATTTTAAAATAGTTACCGTAGGTAGGTACTTACGCCGTTCTATTGCGATGAATTTCTCTCATCCATTTTGTATGCGCAAATAGTTACATACACTCAGCAAACATAATACCGTCGCTGCAACAACCTCGACGTCCGCCATTATTGCTTGTCGTTCGGTAAGTGAGTACGAGGGCTAAGAGTAAATACTTTGCTCGAGTCGATACTGCCGCAGAAGTATTAAGGGAAATATTTCCGGCAGAGCGAGGACGAGTGGCAGGTGCTGAGTGTAAATGAGTTATTAGACTAGTCGCCAAACAAGTAAGGCTCTCTTTAGAGCCACCGGGTAACGAAAAGTTAAAATATTAATTCAGATCACAATCATATTGGTAAGGCTACTCTGATTTTCACAACTAAATGATTTCAAGCTGTTCTCAATATGCAGGCACAACTTGAAGCGTTCGGTGAGTAAAATATGTTTCATTGACGGTACCTACTGTCAGCGAAAGTTTAAGAAGGTAGAAGATTTGACCCATAAATTTGAAACAGTTGTCAATCTTAATTTGATAGAAATAGCTACGGTAGTCTTGGGTGCGAATCCCGACTCGTACAAATGAGTTTTTCGGAATTTATGTACGGAATACTGTGTGTTACCGATAAGCGGGCTTTTTTTAGGTGGGGGATATTAACGTAGTTCTCTTAATTATTACCTTAATTCAAATATTTATCTATAATTCAAAAATCATGAATTTTCTAACAAAATTGAAATTGCCAGCAATGTACAGCAAAGTAAATTGACAAGTACGTGTGACTGACAGCTCTTCGTACTTTGTTAAGTACGGCGTCATACTCCTAGTCCATTGAAGGTTTGTATTTTGGAAAAATAATTGCGCAGTTAATTTACATAATTATGATTTGCAAATACATGCAAATAATTGCTAGTGGAATATATTATTATCAGTTTAAAAAAATGCCCGCATGCCGGTAACACATGGTATTTACCGTTAGCATTTCGGTGAAGGAAGACATCGTGGGGAAACCGGTCTAATCGCAATAAGGTCTAGTTTTCCCTCTGGGTTGGAAGGTCAGATGGCAGTCGCTTTCGTAAAAACTAGTGCTATGCCAAAACTTGGGATTAGGTGTCAAAGCGGACCCCGGGCTCCTGTAGGGCACAGCCAGGAATGACGCTAGGAGAATGATGAATTTGATAAACATTATGTTACAGCGAAAGTAGCTTTACCTTCCTCCTATGCTGTTTACGTTAACGCGTTATTATTTAAATTATTTGATAATATGTTCACAAAATAATCCAAAATTCACCCTCGATTTATCGCAAAACTTAATTAACTTGAAATTTCAATTAAGTTTATCGTAATTATAAGCCTGTAAAAGATGACTTCCGCGTGATCGAGCGAAAACTGTATTTCAAAGCTCGTTTTAACAAAAATACGTCTCATTGAACAAGAGATGGGGGGTAGACTCCATTAGGGAATAGTCGATGTCGACGGCCCCGCGCGGGTGGGCGCGCATTTGATACCAACTTTGCTATTCACAACTAGTTTCACCTCACCCCACCACTTTTGCGATCCGTAGTCGTAATCATCATCCTCCTAGCGTTTATCCCGGTTGTACTCTAAAAGACCACCTATTGGCACCTAATTTCAAGGTTCCCATTTTACGAAGGCGACTGCCATCTTACCTCAACGAAGGGGGAAATCTAGACCTTGTTGGGATTAGACCGGTTTCGTCACGATGTTTTCGTTCACCGAAAAACTACCATATTATACTTACCTATATAATTTTTCGTTTGATAAATCCAGTGCCACAAACTGGGCTCCGGCTGGGCCAGGACAACTGACAACAAGCGCGACGCGAGTCGAGAAAATCTACCCTCTTCTTATTACACAGTACGAGTGAGACAGGAGTCACAGAGTCGCGCGTGACGCGACTAAGCAGCAAGTTGTGCTAGAAGTACAAATTGAAAGTACTTATATCTAGCTTCTAGGCATCAGTAGCGTCTTTGCTTTTGCGATTGGTAATAACAACGTGTAATATAAGGTCTGACTTACCCTGGTCAGCCTGAGGCGTGAGAGGTAAAGCGTTGTGAAACAGCCCTCTAGTAGCGCCAATCACTGTAACAGCTCCGTGGTGCTCGCGGTTGTAGAGCTAAAGGATTGTTTGACACCACATGTTGGTATTACGTAATTTGGCGTTCCGAGCGCACAAAACCTCAATCTCGATTTCAAGCACTGACAGCAAAAGTGGAATAAGCACCATTTATGTGGCTGCAGCACTCCAATCTCGCTCGCTGCCGCTTCCGCCTTCACCCCAAGTCGTGGCCGAGCCGTAACGCATCAGAAGGAACGTGCGACACATGTTATATCAATTTCATACCAACGTGGAAAGTCAAACACATGCCCTAGCTGCAGTATGGTGTGCGGCAACATGGAATGTGAGATAAAGTTGTCGTTTTATGAACTAGACGACACGTATTTACATTTAGAGGCAGGACCTTTTTGTTATATAAAACAAGAAAAATAGTTTCATTTGTTTTATCTTGGGCTCGAGCAACCTGAAGGATTTTAACAGTTGTAAATAGTTACCAAAATAACGAACCTACACATAAAAATTGAATTTGGCTTGTTTTAGATCTGCTGGCTGATTACGTAACGTATTGAACATTTTTTGGTGAACAATAAAGAATATTTGTATTACTAGCTTCTGCCCGCGACTCCGTCCGCGTTGAACTCGTTTATATCGAAGCTCCATTCAAACTTTTCCCCCCATTTAACCCCCTTAGGAGCTGATTTGGGGGATAAAAACTATACTATTTCACTCTTCATCCCTTCAACTACCTCAACTCAAAAAATCACGTCAAGTCGTCGCTCCGTTTTGCCGAGAAAGACAGGCAAACAAACAAACAAACACATACACTTTCCCATTTATAATATTAGTATGGATATTGTACGTGCGTCCGGTATTATACAACCACTATACTTGAATTGTCCTGCCACTCATTCGAAAAGTTACGTATTTACCCCTGTGCTATATTTACATTACAAAACGCTGTTGTGATAACATTGCGTTGTTGCCATCTTTATACACACATTTAAAAAAATTACTCGGCACCCGCCAATGACCCAACACTTGACAGATTCAATCGTAATACAGAGCAATAAAAATAGAGAATAGGGTCTCAATCTAAATAACGTGTATTGGACGTTTACCTTAATCCGAGCACCCAGCATGACATACACTTTGACCGATCCTATGAATGTTTTTCCTAGAATCGCTTGGACAATGTTTTTAATTTCTCTTTCATAGTATTGTTTATAGGCATATTGTATGTAGGTACACCGTTCGATCCTTAACTTTCTTTGTCAATTGCTGATTCTTCCATTTTTTGTTTTATATAAAACTCGAAACTTCATGTACCTACTTCTATTTTCAAAGGTCAAGTAGCTGGTAGTGGTGTACTCCATAGAGAAAATAGATGCTTGAAATATGTACAAGACTTTGCTGGCTGGTTCTTAAGTTATTTTTTGCTCCGTGTCACCTCAGAAATGTCAGATATAACATAATAAAATAATAGGGATAACACAATAACACGTAATAGGGATTGTTGACTTTATTCATTAATCAGAAAACGTTAAAAGAAGAAGCTTCGCTCCCAACCGGCGACAGTTTGACTGTGTCATACGAGCGACTAATCTGCGAGATTGCTACGCCTGTCGCGACACGGGCGGCGTCAATTGCCCCGTTAGGCTTTGTTTCTACGCTGTCTCCAACTCCGCGGGATGAATTCGTCCATCTCTCGGATTGATTCGTTCAAAGGAACCCAGTTTCACTGATGGCTAAGCAATGTGGCTCGAATGTAGTTCTCGCTTAACTCACTACACAATTATCGAGTCTGTTTTGTGATAGTCGAACAATAGAGCGTTTGTGAGTCCGTGCAGAGTTAGGCCAAGGAATGAGTATGCGGTATTTTGTACCTTACCAAGAGTTTTCCAATGTTGCCCAGATTTCCAGTCCTCGTCTTCGTCATCACCCTCTTACCAGAGTCATCGTGGTCATCACATCAGCCCCGCTATTCTATAACTTATTTATACCTCACCTCACCCACAAATATATCTTCACGCCGCGATTCGTAGTAAATTAACTAAGCGTAGGTAGATGTTAAGTTTTGTTAGGCGTGACGAGTGCGGTGAAGCACATTAGCGCGTTCCAAATAAACTCAGAGGTGGCAAGCTTCACAATGTGTATCTCTTCTGTGGAGCGATCCATTGAGTGCAGTTTTGACTTGGTCGGCCCAACGCATTGGTGACCTGTCGCGCGCTTTGTGCCTTCCACATTTCCCTGCATGTCGGTATACCGTCAGTTACATTTCCGCACTACTATTGTATTGCAAGGGTTAGGGACCGTACGCATGCAGTTCTGCTTAGGTACTGCTTTACTTCCGCGCATGCCGCTCCTATTAGAAAGCACTCATTTGGATATATAGGCGCACAGTAAAGAATCTATTCTGATTTGACTGAGAGCTGTATTATACTGGCAACGCCAAATGCGAAAGTGGCCTTTGTAGTAAAGTAGCTAGCGCGACAGTTTATAACGATAGTCCCAAAAGCAATCTAGTAAGTCTTATCTCAAGACTGCCGTGAGTTCTCCCGAGTGCACGATCCTATGTAATAGTAAAACATATGACTGCGTTCCTGCATGAATTTTATTCATTTGTCTGTGCATCTACGCGTGAATAACCAACAAAAATGTGCGCAGACTTGAAAAAGGTCCTCAGGGCCGCAATTTGATTAACCTTAACGACACAGATGACCATAACATATTGTATTTCAGTCTAATTACAAAAGACTTTCATGAAAATTTAGTTATTCTGTTGGAATGCCGGGGACTTCACAGTTTAAGGACATGTCGTGTATTATGTATAATTTTCGATAATACATTAACATTTCGCCCATTCATTGAAGTGAAAATATAGTTCAATTACGATAGCTGCTAATAAAATTTATGTATTTTCAGAATAGTAGGGTTTTCCTCGAATAGTTTAGCTGTGTAGCAACGGCGTGTGGCGGGAACGAGCGAAGCTGTTTTAAATAAAAATCGCAGCAGTCGGCACGATCGAGTTATTGCCTCGTAAATTATCGTTTTCAAATGAAACAGTCGCAAGCTGCGTCGGGCGACACGGGTCAGAAATTGGGCAAGAAACAGGAGGTCGATTGCGTAACGTTTTGTACTTACATACGTTAGCGAGATCTAAATGTAATTTTGTTGTATGCGAAAATGACAGTTAAGCGTACGAAAAGTAACGTAGGTAATCAGTAATCACCCCTCTGGGGTCGATATGAAACGTACATTAACATTACGCATTCTAAATATATTTTTTATCTAGTTTCAATATGTTTTGCGCTCGTTGTGACTCGGTGACTGGCCACGAGCGAAAATATAAAGTCAAATTGGAATGTGGAACGTATACTGTCTGAAATTGACCTTGCAATGATGTAAAATGTAGATGCCATTACAAGAGTTCAGTGCAACAAGCCAGAAGGTAGTAGGTACTCTTGGTAATTGGTTAATATTAACACTTGTAACGTGATCAAAACTTATTATTGGTGTCAAACCTTGTGCTTGCGAAACAATTAACCTACGAACTACGTGACATAAGTATGTAAAATGTATATTTTATAAATAAAAGATTGAATTGAATTGACACAAATATAATATGGAGGGCGTCATGATCATAATATCAGCTGAAAGAAAGCACATATACCGATCCTGCGCCGCCCTCATCAGTCTACCTTGTGGTGGGCCTACTCACGTTGTACCTGCTGGTACATGGTCACCACTCGAGAACCTTTCCGCCCCAGCGGCAATCGGGTCTTCGTGCAATGTGCCCCCACCCACTGCCACTTAAGTTTACCGAAGCAATATGTACCTACATAGAAACCATGGTGGAACCGATGGCCGCAGTCGTCAATACCTGTTCACTCTCATCACTACCACCACATCATCACCCACAAAATTATCACGCAAGGATAAGCAAAAGGCGTGTCTTTCTGAATAAACCGATCTGCACTAGTAATGCTACGGATTCTAGTAAATCTTCCCGTAACACATAGCCGCCTTATTCCACATTTAATTAGAAAGGAATATCCTATCACTTTGTTTTTAATTAAACAGTGTCACCACACTGTGAACCCCGTGGCTTGCTCGTAAACATTCATCCTTACACGACTCGCCATGCCAAATGGGTTATTGCTTTGTTACGTACGGGCTTATTATCCCAATTGATGTTCAAGCATTATAAAAAAAAAGTTTCATTCTTTTAACACTTTCGCTACCAAGAATCGCTACGCGCTACGATCCTAGCCGATCCTGTGGTTTTCCTAGGCGACTAAAGCGACTACGGCGTAGGCGCCCGCTAGGCGGGTTCTTGGTTGCAAAAATGTTAACATTACTTCATACTAGATTAATTTCATGGTTTTTTAAAACGTTGGGTCTCCGTTTCGAAAATATTTTACCCTACGACTGATATAAGCTTCCAGATGCTTGAGTAAGATGTAAGAGTAAAGAGTAAGACGTAAGATGAAACGCATTGAATCAAAATGATTTCGACAAACGTTTAGTGAACTCATGCCAACCCCAAGAATTAAAAGAGAAAAAAATCGTGTAAGATATATAAAATTGCCAAATTTTGGGATTACATGTCCCAGCGGAGGGTTCCTTCAGGACACAACCGAGAATAACGCTAGGAGTCTGATAAGATATATATATAAGTGTATCTAACAATACGTTCGCTATTCCAAAACGAAATAGTCTGAATTCTAATTTGTAGAAATAAAAAGTAATACTTAAATGTCGACACAAAACTGTAAAACACCCTCGTATACGTAAACAACAGAATATAATGGAATAATACAGTATATGAAGCTCCTACTGCGTAAAAGATAATTATTATTTTCCCCAACGCATTTGTTCACTGGCATGTTCCTTTAATGACATATAAACCGACTTCGTATATAACTAATGCTGATGTAATTAGCAAAAACAATTGCAATCGATGTGGTGGATAAAGTTTGATAATGATCATAAAATGATCAAAGCACCACTGAAGGGTTCGAAATATGTTGCCTGTTAGTGACGCTTAATACGTGAGCTTATCTTTTATTATTGGTACGATGTTTGATCCACACGGTTTCGATTTTGCTGTTACCCAGCTAGATTTCATATAGCGGATCAGTGTACGAAACCCAAACCTATAAATTCCACAAATCTACCAAGAACTGTCACTGTCGCAGTGAAACTAATCATTGTCATTGTGACGTTCCAGGGGTTACGTCTTATTAAGATAATACGAAATATATCTGTTAGTATCGATGTAAGACTGATTGGAAAAAGATAGATATTTTTCTTTTATTTATCAAATTTTAAATTAACATATTTAATTAATTATTAATTAAAATTAACATATTTAATTAATAATTATAAAGAAAACTTTCGTCCGCTTCAGACGGACGTAGGATACCAAAAATTAAGTGAGGAGTAAAAATGTCATGGCCTGGTGGCCCAATGGTGCTGCATTTCACCATACCCACATGATTAGTTGTTGTATTTTTTTAATTTAATACCGAAGATTCATATTAATTATTCCTACACCCATCTTCAATTTGTGTTAATACTGAACCAAATGTTCTTGACACCCAAAGTTTTACCATTGTAATACTAAAGTTTAAATTAAATATATTGGTTTTTATAGTAAGTACGTTTAATAACACAGAGTAGTTACACAGATTCTATATTTAACATCACATCACACATCATCAGCCTTTATACGTCCCACTGCTGGGCACAGGCCTCCTATCATGTACGAGAGGAAACGGGCAGTAGTCCCCACGCTGGCCCAGTGCGGATTGGGGACTTCACATACACCTTTGAATTTCTTCGCAGATGTATGCAGGTTTCCTCACGATGTTTTTCCTTCACCGAAAAGCTAACGGTAAATATTAAATCATATTCCGTACATAAGTTCCGAAAAACTCATTGGTACGAGCCGGGATTCGAACCCACGACCGCCGTTTGACAGCCGCATGCCTGAACCACTGGGCTACCGTAGCTATATATTTAACATATTGCTACTAAATTAGTTACGTGCATTTAATTATGAAAAATGAAATTGAATTTTATTCTCAATAAGACAATACGAATTCCGAAAAATAATACTAGCCAGTGACCCACATATTCTAAAAGAAGACATAAAATATAGACCTCTCCTGAACACACCTGAACACACGTCGCAGCGCCACATTGGCTGCATCCGAGCACACGCAAATCCTGCAATCAGTAACCTGTGCAGCTTAAATAAATCAGAGACCGCAGCCCGCCGGGGCAGGGGGTAGGGCGTGTGGAGACAGTGCATTCAATCTCGTGAGACACGATCGAGTATCGACCGCCGATTACTGAGTTATGTCTACCCGAGTAAAGAGAGGCTCGAGGAAGAGTTAGTGTTTGTAACTGGAATTATTGTCACTGTATGTATCTTTTCGGTAAGCTTTACTCCAAAATGTGTGCTGATGCTGGTCACGTGGGATCTAAGTATTTAGAATTTATGTAATGTAACAAAAGCAAGTCTTCCCATGGGCTCAAGGTTCACATATTTTGTCTGCAAAATTGTTTGCTACAATTATTTAATTCTGTGATCACTCACATGCGGCCACTGTGGTTACCCCTACTGAGTTGGTTTGCAAATATATACAGGTTAAAATGTTTAATCTGTTTGAGCAAATCGTTGAATGTAGTCGGTTGCACCGCAGCCTTAGTGAGAGATGGGTTAGTCTGCTCAGGCCAAACACGATAAGTAATTTAGGCATTTGCGCTGCGTATTAGATGTATACAGCTCAGGGCGCTCAATAGAGGTGCGCTCTATTGTTCCAAGATTGAGGCTGTGGCCTGCTGCAACATTGCTATTATGGAAGTTGGAATAACCATATCTGTCGTTTGTGCATGCATACCTCCATTCATGATACGGGTATTACTTACTTGACTATCTGAGCAGTTGAAAATCGATGAGCAATAATTTATAATCCAATGAAATAAAGATCTAAAAGCAATGAAAAGCTATTTTTGGCACGCGTCTTGGTTGAAAGGAGAAAATATGCAGCGGATATTGACCCGGTCGCATTGGCAATCGGCCCGACTTGTCAGCAAACCGATACAACCAATGATTTACGATAAAAATGCACCCATTTTTTGCAGTTCATCCCTATTCGTAACCGGATGTGATGCACTAGCTTAATCCTTCAGCGCTCTTAGCATAATTGAAAGAGGTAAAGCGCACATGCAGCGTTACTGAAGCGCGAGGCATTTGTTGTGTTTTCCATGGCTCAGTCGTTATCCTAGCTTGATGTACTTGCACTGTGTTTTACGAATTATACGCTTACGAATGGTTTGCATAATTTCAATAACTGAAGAGTGATGACGGAAGTAAAAAAGTTGGGAATAAACTTTGTTATGCAATTTCTAAGGTATTTTTAGGGCCGTGTTTGTCGTAGGTGTATTGATATACCTACTAACAATACTAAGTGAAAAAAGAGAAAATATTTGTAAAAACAAAGTTAGCAAAGTAATAAATAAAACGACAGAATCGAGAATCTCGATGATAATTTTGTGGAATTGATGACCCAGAAGAGGTCGCAGCAATCAAGTATCCGCGAGCAGCCGTCCGTAATCAAATAAACGGCTAACTTCGCCTTCATTACTTAATCATTCGATATTTTCCTCCTCTCTAATTTCTCTCCGAAGTGATATTTAAAGAGGGCTCAATCCGTGATTAAATGTCACCCGAGGTTGAGCACTTTGAACGTTCGTTTGTTTCGGAAGCGTAAGTAAAATTTAATAACGCACAAAGTCTCTGTTTATTATAAAGAGCTGTCGACACCACCACGCCAGGGCTGCCATGAGGCTCATCAGCTTGGATAAACGAATTATTATCTCGTTACTTTGCAATCAAGTGCCTCTGTGATTGATAATTGTTTGCTATATTTATAACGACGCTTGTGTATAAAGTCTATTTATCCTTATATGACTTATCATGTAAGTAAACAAACACTTCTCGAAGTCAATATAACACTTTTTTCTGGGATTACACAATCATCATCACTTCAAATGTTGATGTGTGCTTAAAGAATCGCACAAAGTATTAAAATCATCCAAGTAACCACTGAAAAATACGATTTTCTTTAATAATCGAAGTAACGAAGGAAGTTGAAGTCATGAAGCATACTCGTCATGAAGTCTAGATTGTCTATGAATCACCTTTCATGTAAATTTTATCGTCATTTCCAATCACTAAGTCATCGTCTAAGATCATATTTGAAGTCATGTTTGTTTACATGGTAGGACCCGTAAGAATGCGCTTTAGCAGCCTTTAGAAGAAAAGCATACGTATTTATATTTAGGTGACAATTTATGACATGCATCTACCGTAAAATTTTCTTACCGCAATTGATGATAAGGAAAATATTATAATCTTCTCTAGATGCTGTTTTTGGAAGCAACACATGGGGTAATTTTCTGTACCTATTGATAAAAATATCTATCTATTGATCTCCGTGTTGCTACACCCATGGAGTTAGGATTATTTGGAAATATTTTTAGGTTTGAGTAGACAACATAAAAAGTCATTTAGGTGTCAACCCTAGCCTTTTATGAGCAATATTACGAGATCGCGTTTCTTTGAACAGCAGGCCTGTCACCATCAGTTTCAGGTTAAGCGCTTCCGGTTAATGTGTTTAATTAATTTTTATTGCCTTTACCAAGCACCAAAGTTTTATTCTATGTACGAATATCTACGCATTGTCACGTTTTTGAGTTCAGTTTTAACTTTTGAATTGATACATTTTCTCTTTCAGTATTTCAGTATCAATGTGTTGCTGTTGAAATTTAAAAGATGCTAGGATTTTATTGATTATTCATACGCTGTTATGGTCACTTGTTCAGCCTTTATAAATCTTCTTCTATTTATCAAAATGTTAATGTTAGATTTACTATTTTCTAGAGTTGAAGCTCCCATTTCACCATTTATTGATTTTGCTGATGTATACACTAATATCACCTAGGTTTCCCAGGACTTACTAGAACGTCTACTTAATAACTCCAATCAGATTTTGTTTTCGGGCTTCGTAAATATGACCACATATTAGCTTTTCGCCGTGTACTTAAATGGCTCCTCATTCGTAAAGGTAGTGACGTTAGGACGTATCTTTACACTTTCAAGATCATAAAATTTGTGCGATTTCTACTACATTCATGCCGTTTCACATAAAAACAGTTCATACTTTGTTATTAACCGACGCGAGCGATCATAACTCACGAGAAGTAGCTCGGCTAAAATATTGCAGGATACACTCCAATATTTTATCTGAGAGAAATCTTTTAAGACATCTATCAAAGTACATAAATCCATTAATATGTATTTTCGTAACATATGTGCGCAGAAATGGCTTCAGCTTCTTACCTAAAACGACACACACTAGATTGCACTCGGGCCAGATAAAAGCTTACAAAAATGTGTCACCAGCCAGGAGATCCTCGACTTTGAGAAAGAGGAAATAGAGGCGAGGATGTCGTGTGCAGTGAGGCGTGGAGCGGGCCAATGTGCAGGCAGTCGACCGTGCTAGCGGATACGGGCGCTCAAAACTGGGAATGAGCTGGACTGGGAACGATTCTGGCGGTGGCAGTCGGAAAAAATGAGACGGAAACTTCATTCTGGTTCCAGGTAAGAATAAATTAGAAAAACTAATATATTTCCAACAACTCCATGTATTTTTGCTTGTATTTCTACTGCCAAGAAACTTAACTGGATACTTCAGAATGGCAATGCAAAGGTTGGTCATTAATCACGCGGAAGCTCAGCTATTCCAAAGGACATCTGCAATGGCCGCCAGAATACGGCTGCGGTCGCGGAAGTTATGACTCGGAGTGCGGGCGCGGAAGATGGAAGTATTACCCGTTCAGATGGATTTATGTGTCCAGCGTTCTGGCTGCCTTTTATTGCCCGCTATAATACCGCATACTGAGCAACTGGCTGCAGCTCTTTGAATATTTACACGTATGTGCTTCTAGTCGTTACTCACTCCGACGTGCCCAATCTTGTTCAGCACGCCGTTTGCAGGAATATCGCCCAAAAGTTACAATTCGTTTAATTGGGATGCCCAATGTTTTGATTAAATACTTTAAGCCTTTCTTTTTACAAAAACATGTTGATCGTTTCAGTTAGGTACGTTATAATGTATTATACATACTTCACTTGAAGTTACAAGCGTAAGCAGTCGCTTCGATGTAACAGATACTTTTGTGACTTCCGCGCACGATAAAACGAGATTTCTTCTGGAATGGCTGTCAGATTATGTCTGTCTTCATAATGTATTTTTGAGTTATTTTTAAACAATCGTATACTGGCTTCCAACAAAAAAAAAAAATTAAGTATTCAAGATAATTATATCCGAAAGTTAATACATTTTGTTTCCCAGGTCTGACCTGACACCTTTGAAATATACCTACTATCTAATTCATGCCCCTAAATGCCTAAATGTCACTCATGACTCCTAATGCAACAGGAAACTGAATAAAGTTCTAAAACACCCTTGTAGGTTCTCTTAAACTCGAATAGTTATTCAACTTTCATGTGGTTTCCTTAATATCATGTCACCAATTTTATGAGGCGGGCACAAGGACGAAGAAATTTGTGCGTCAAATAAGAATCTCGTAAAAAATAAGTACTTTCTTACAATTTTTCTGAAATAGATACTGTACGGTTTTTGCGTGAATATAGACCATAAACACATCTAAGTAGGTTTTAGAGAAGCTCCGAATATACGGATAATATTCTGTATTCTGCCGGATTATTCGAATATTTTTGCAGGTCTTTGTCTGCATGTTGCAAGAATGTAATAGTTATTGCCCTGTGAAGTTATTATTCTAACTTCCTGTATTGTAAATAATTAGTTAATTTTGAAATTTTAAATCTGCGCGATATTTACCACTGGTAATGAGTCTGTTTTGGAACGGGTGATGAAGGCATAAAGGATTATTTTGAACCGAATAATTCGGCCGAATATTCGGATCGGCAAAAGCTGGAATGAACATGCGGCCGCATATTCATATTCGGTAAAACCGATATTCGGCGCAACTCTAGACTAGGATTCTTACATAATATCGTAACCAATTTTACGGACGGTGACCACTGGAAGCGAGAGGGAAGGGCGTGGCGCAGGATAACTTATCTCCAGTTCCAATTAATTAACGTGAGACGTCTTGTTTGCTACTAATTAACCGAATGTATCTCGGGACACACATTTATCATTTTAATGCTCTTTTCTTCCACCTTTCGTGATACACGTGCGTTCAAGTTCAAAAATAAGAGGAAGATATAATCCTAGAGGTCTCTTTTTGTTCATTGCTTCGCATCAGTTTCATGTTTTAATATGTTCTGCGCGCTCGCTTGCACGCGCGTTCAACTTAAATAAATATCAAATATATATCAAATATTGTCCATTTTAGTTATGTAGATATAGCCGGACCATTATCCCAGAAATGTAATTCAATACGGTTGGGGCAGTGCAATCACCGCTTTCAACGGGTACGACCCTCTGGGTTTATGTTTGTGCGACAATCAGCCTTTGATATCGACCCGAGCTCGACTGCTAGTACAGGGCTCTACCTGGACTTCCATTTGCTGTGAACAATTTCATAAATTCAGTAAGGTTCATTTCATTTCAAGATCACACTAGTGTCAAATAGTGATAAGTACTCTATCGGCGTTAAATTGCTATAACTACCTACATAACTGATTAAAACAACAGGTCAACCGTATACTTGAAGAAGCGAATAATATCACCGTCAGCATATCAGCGGAAAGACGTCTGCTGCTGTTTATAGGCCTTCCACAAACAAACACGACGACAAACAGACACGTGACAAAATTATGGTACTGCGCCACTCATCTAGCGAACTTCCGCGACCTTTAGCAGGTCCTCAGTCCTCTTTGTGGGGAGTCTTCCAAAGGGCAATGGAGAAGAGACCTATGTTTGGAGTTTCTCTGCGTGATCGCATCAGATATGATAAGTTATCAAAAATCTTCTTTGAGACCTGATAATATAGTAGCGCCTACTTACATTTTCTCCCATTCATTAATAAGTGGCCAAGTGCGTGTCGGGCCACGCGCAGTGTATAGTTCCGTAGTTGCCTGTCTGTCTTTGTTACATCGACACGCACGCGCCAAGTAAAGGCGATCACGTCGGCCGAATTTGTACAAAAGTTGGCCTTTTCAAGTACATTTTATGTTGGCCGACTATTACTCGGTAACTAGTACTGTCTCCTTAGCTGTAATAGTTCTCCATTTAAATTCATTACAGGTACTAATGGCCCCTTTTTGTTTTTCACATTTCCTGTAGCAGCCATTGGTGGTGAGGAAACTTGACTCGAACCAATATCACACAAATGGACCACTGAGTTGAAAAATGTTTCCTACAAACCCATAATATTTTGGAACAAGCTATCCAACGATACCCCACACCGTGGCTTGAACGAGACAATAAAAATACATCCCCACTTTACGCGTAGGGGTGTACCCCAACAAAACATTTTTAAAGATTTTATTCTACCATTTCGTCAGCGTGATTTATTTATATACCCGCGCTGAATAACAGCTTTCTAGTAGTAAGGGTCTCTGAGCTACGCCGCAGACGGACAGACAGACATGGCGAAACTAAATATATAAAGGTTCCTTGTTGACTAAGGAACCCTAAAATGGAACGACAAATAAATATGAAGGCTCATCCTATTATATTTTATTCATAATTCTTTCGGAGTGTACGCTATAGAATTTTAATACAAATCCCTCGTTATTTCACGTCTGCAGTTTTCTACAACTTTTTTATGATTCAAACAGTATTTTGACTATTGTGTATAACGAATGATACAAGTATGCTTCGCTACATTAAAGTCAAAGCGACGGTCCCAATTAAAAGAGTCGGATCTGCAAAATTTAAATATTTGCTTTTCAACGGCTTAGGTCGTAAAAAACTCAAAACTTTAAAACCACATTCACAGATTTTCGTTTTTCTCAATACTTTTCGTAAAAATCATGATAAAAAGGTCGGATCTAAGAACAGATGACATTTAAAAACGTCGGTTGTGACAGTTCCGACATTTTTACGGGACACACAGTGAGTACAAAGTGTCGGATATGACACATCCTACTATATTACACGGAAAAGAATAGCGTATTTTTTTGTGTATTTTATGTAATTTACAGCCTGTTAAGTTATCAAGTAAATTTTCTCTGTATTAAATTGTTACATAAGAGTTTCCGTGCAACAATCTCAGTTCTGCCAGTTACGACATTTTTGGAGTATTTTTTTGTCGGATGTGGTACATCCGATATATTGATGTAAACAATTTCCAGACAAAAATGTCGTATGTGGCTACTTCTGACACAAGATGCGTAATTTATTCCAGTTAAAAAAGTAGTATATGAGGTTTTTGTATTTTTTTTGAAAAATGGTTGGAAAAGTACGTGTATGCTCAACAGCTAGTAATAATCAACCTACTCTATCAATCTCTCTCTATCAATCCTATCTAATAAGCAAACATTCGAAGTTTGATAACGATATTCCATCAATAAACAATTTCTCCCATACAATTTCCATTTCAAAAACTTTGACGGCTTCTCCTTAAAAGTAGCTATTTTGCAGATCCGACTCTTTTCATTGGGACCGTCGTAGAATCTCTTCACTACGAAAACAATACCGCGGCCCGGTCTGGGGCGTACACTCCGCGTCGTCTAATTACATGATACTGCGTAATGAGCCAATCACATACCAGTACGGTTCGTCGATTGTTTATAATAAGGTTATTTATGGCGGAGGTCAGTCTAATTTGACATAATATATTGCATATCAATATGTACAGCCCGACAAGTTTATTTTTGACCCTAGCCACGTTGCGGATCAATACATAGCGATATCAGAAAGCTTATTTTGAATATAATTGAATATCTAAAGGAAAAAAAGGATATCGATAATTATTATGAATTGTCTAATTATTATATAAACAACGTCTTGAAATTGGTTGTTGACATGACCCGTACTGACATTTAATAGTGCGCTCGTAGGTATTGTTTGAACTTGTTACTTTCGTTAGATTTAACGGATTACACGCATAATGACATATCGCACACCTAGATCTAAACAGGTATTAACTCAAAAAAGCGCTTTCTTCAGAAAAAGGCGAATAACTGATTATTTCGTCTCTGTGCACTGCAGGTGTTTTCTTTTTATATTTATGCTTTTTTTAAGCATATAGAAGAACTATATTGTAGGATTTTTTTGTTTTAATCATGTTTTGGGACAGAAAATATGACTTTTGTAGTTATTTCCCTATTGCTTAACAATGTATGTATTTTTGTTTTATTATTTTGAGTTGAGCCTGTGTTGATGAATTTAGCTTTTAGTTGGCTCTCTTTTGAAGAGGCAACTTGAATTGGAAATGTAATAGCATTTTGTATTATTTATAATTAGTCCAATTCATAAAGCGGTCTGTGACTAACAGTAGGGGTACATATTGGATGATGACTTAGCAAGAAAACACTAGAAGTACCGAAATCAATTAATATGTTTTATTAATATTACTAAAACATACGAACTTAATGACAATTAGTCTCTTATGTCCTTTTAATTATTAAAGTATATACTAACACGTACAGTTTTCTTATACATTTTAGTTCAACATATTATATTACAATATAGGAACCTTCCGTTCTATGAAAAACAATGTAAAATGTAGTTCAAAAATCACATTTGACTTATAGGTACTTATGACCTGTCTGTTAATTTTAATTATAAAAGTACCTATATACTTACTAACCAAAAAATTTCCTTCAAAATTTTAACACAATATAAAAGACTAAAGGAAATAGGAACCTTCTGTTCTATGAAAAACAATTATAAATGCACATCAACAATCACATTTTGACTTATATTATATTCGAAAGCTATTATATAGAACGATACTCAGAACTCTGTAAAACTCAAAAACACTCAGGATTCCGAGGTCAACAAATCATACCAATAAAAGTGTTTTTGTATTTATTTTAATAAAGTTTTGAGTATCGTAAACCTACTAATCATCTATCACTTGCATCGCTTCGGATTGGTGAAATATAATAGTTTAGTGTACATGCCTTTTGTTGTTTAGACGTACTCGGAATAGATTCATCAATCACGGATAAGGCAGCATGAATTTCCTTAGACGAGACTTCATCACGTCTTGATGACATCTCAAAGTCATCTTCCAGAGTTGCATGTTGACTATAAGATAGAAGGAGTGATATTTTCTTTGTCCCTTTCTTCTAACATATTTACTAAACAACGTCCATGATTCATTGTTTGCCTGAAATAGAAAATGTTTATTTCACTAACTTATAGGGTCCTTTGCGTCAAATCAGACACAGGTTTGCGCGTTTACCGCGAAAAAGTTAAAGTTTGTCGTGTCACCTCGTTTTGAGAGCACTCCCCTGACTGCCGCAGCCAGTATCGGAATCCTTGGCGTCGACATTTCGAGTGAAGTCCAGTTCCGCGGGCATTTAGAGGGTAAGGCCAAATTAGCCTCAAAAAAGCTCAGTGTGCTCAACAGATCGAGACAGTATTTCACACCGGCCCACCGCCTGCAGCTTTATAAGTCGCAGGTCCGCCCACACATGGAATACTGTTCTCATCTATGGGCAGGGGCACCCCAATACCAGCTTCTCCCTCTGGACCGCATCCAACGACGAGCAACTCGAATTGTTGACTGCCAGCATATTTCGGATCGGCTTGACTCCTTGGCGCTGCGTAGAGATGTGGCTTCGCTCTGCATTTTCTATCGCATGTATAACGGGGAGTGCTCCGAGAAATTGTTCGGATTAATCCCTACCGCTTCTTTTTGCCATCGTCCAACGCGACAACATTACCATCCTCACCACTTAGATGGTTGGCAGTCCTCAACTGTGCGCTTCTCCAGAAGCTTCCTGCCTCGCACAGCTAATCTGTGGAATGGATTGTCGCCTGCGGTATTTCCGGACCGATACGACCTTCAAACCTTCAAGAAAAGAGCGTACTCCCATCTTAAAGGCCGGCAACGCACTCACAACACCTCTGGTGTTGCAGGTGCCCATGGGCGGCGGTAATCGCTTACCATCAGGTGATCCGCCTGCTCGTTTGCCTCCTATCACATAAAAAAAAAAAAAAAAATCTATTTTAAAAGCCATCAATATTACGTTTTGGATCTCATTAGCGATGATGTTAAATTCGATTTGGCGGAGCCCATCTAAAGAGATCTAACTCAAAAATCGATCAGTAAAAACGAAACGAACTCTGTATTTATACAGGATCAAAATAAAATTATAATAACAAAAAGACTCCAATTGCTTCTAGCAAAAGAGTTCAAACTCGCTTGTTTTTTTTATATAAATATAGTCGTTTAAAAAATGATTCAACAATACAGACTCAACTGCCAAATCAAAAATAGTTCAACAATACGGTATCAATTCTAAATAAACATTAAAACTTTACTCACCCCGCCAGTAATCATGGTTAAACTCAAAATGTTGTATTCATTCAATCAACATTAACCACCAAAATGGCGACAACTTAAAATACTACTGTTTCAAATTTCAACAATACGGGTACAACTCAAAATACCTCCCATTTGTTTGCGACGGGCACGCGAGCGCTCCGCTTGTAATGCTGGTTGCAACTGGTGATGTCCCTGTATTGGTGGGGGGAAGCGGCGCTCGCTCATTCAACAAAAGGGGCATCTGGCGCCATCTAGCGGCGAGTTGTGGAGTTAGTTTTAAATTTGTTTTATTGGTGGCTCGGTTATGTTGTAAGGAATTCGATGGTGAGCATAACTCAAAACTTGAGAATTTTGAGTTAGCTCCCTTTAGATCTAGGTGTGCGATATGTACGCAAAACGACACATACGCATAACGACACATACGCGGAACGACACAAGCCTATTTTCCTCGTAGCCACACTGTTTGGTTCTGGCGCTTCGCCGGCCGCTGCCGCGGCACGCTCGCTTCGCTCGCTCGGCTAGCGCGCTTAGGCTCACCGTACAACTAACACTCCTCCTCGCTTTGCTCGTCGTCGTACCTACACCGACCTGCCTTAGAGTAGTATAGGATAGATATGTTTCATTTTGCGTATTTGTCATTCTGCGTAATTGCTATTTTGTGTATTTGTCATTTAGCGTATGTGTCGTTTAGCATAGGTGGCATTCCGCGTGGTTAAAATGTGTCATTATGCGTGTAATGTGATTTAACTAGTAATTTTTTTCTTATTAAAATATTGCAATAAGATTTGAAGACGAATATAAAACAAGGTCCTTTAGTCGAATCCCAGAACGAACGTTTTATAATTGAGGTTGGCGGTCTTGTCACCGACACATCAGAGTTTTCCGAGTCGCAATCTGAAAAAGACTTAAATACACATAGAATCGCCAACAAAGTTGACTGACCATTTGTGCACTTTATTTGCATTGTAATAAGTTTCAATAAAATTACAGGACGGCATTTGTATGGATGAATAGGTATTTATTATACAGCATGGAATTTTTATAGTCAACAAACAACACAATGCCAATAGGTACACACTGTCCCGACTATACATGACGTATTTATATTATTGTCATATTATGCGGTTTACAGCGACACTACCCCGAGGTCAAATAGCGACTTGTCGGGCTATATAGATAGACAAAGTGCCGTGCGCATTCTTTGTAAAACGTTTGCTCGGTATGCGAGAAGAAACTAATATGTCAGTTAATCTGTTTGTCTAAAACGAAGCAATCGATACAACATAGAATTAAAATAAAAACTCCCTCGACACAACAAATATAGCTAAGGACATCGACAGACAAGATGTTTGATACAAAAAACACTACGACGCCGCAGACAGTACATCATTTATAATATTCAATTTCCATCCACCCTCGTTTTTATTGGGGGTTAAAAAAAGAAGTATTTAATGGAGATCTCCTAAACATTCTATTCAATACAAGATGTTGTTGATTTAAATACGCAGTTACACTACTGTGGCACAAAATAAGCAGCTACGTCGTCTATGGGTCTGCTTGCTATCAGCCATCAGTGGTATGAGTTATGGGTGTATGTGAATTATTAGCGCGCTTCCCAACACCGCGGGCGACGACGTCGGTGCGGCTGGCGGGGCCGGAGCTTGCCGGTGGGAGATTACGTTTAATATTAGACAAGGTTTTTCGGCTTACGACTTTGAACTTACCACTTGTGGACGATGTTGGGATGACAATTTATGAATAGTTAACACTAATTCTGTTCTCATACAGGGTGATATTTTAATCAGTGTCCAAATTCATGTATAAGATTCTTCAGCAAAATTATAAAATACGGTTTTAATGTTTCATATCTTTCAGTACAAAAAATTTTAGTAATTGCTGCTTAACGTTATCCCAAAAAAACCTTACCGCGCGGGCACCTCAGCGGGTAGTAAGGTTTGCGCACGGCAAGGTTTCCACTAGTGAACCTGGATGTTGAATGGGTTCGCATGCTGCGGCCGACGATCATAGACTTAGACCATCCAAACCACCCAAACCAACTATGCAAAAACTGACAGATGTTGTTTAACCTCGCTCACCGTCACCAGTGTGCGACCGCCACTTGGCCAGAAGTATTATTTCGTTGTCCTTGTGAAAGATGAGTTTCTATCATTTCACAATAACATATAGATGGTAATACTATTGATAGTCTCATTCTAACAATTCGTCAGTACTGATTTTTTACAGCGCGCCTTAATGTAAATGAATGCTTTCCGAATGCTGCGGGAAGCGTCCAAATGCAGTACTTTAAGCGCACCGGCCCGCTTTTGCTCATGATATTACCACTGCAAAAATGAAATATAATACTGACAGTAGGTATACTGAAAAGTGAGGAAATCTGTGGTGAATCGGTAAGCTCACGTCAAAATTCAAAATACCGCATACGGATCCTGCCTCGGGAATCAGGAAGTGCTATCTATAATTATATGAATATCAAACCAGATTGTTACCTTAGCTATATATTGGATTGTATTATGTGATCCTAAATAAATAAGGTAGCTAATAAACTAAATTGAAAAGAGGATTATGCATGTATTACTTACACTTGTATTGCACAACCCTTTTTGATAGAAGCCCCTGCCTGTTGTTAGTTGATTTTACATTCTTTTCGATTTATTAAAGCATAACAACGCTTAAAACCTAACAACACGAGATTATTCCACATGAAGGATCGCGTTCCCACACGACGTCGCGTCCTGTTCATTGTTCCCAGATCCTGACGGAATTATTTACCGGTATTTGTGCGGAGTATTAGCGAGGGAGTGACGAGTGGCGGACCAGAAACGATCCGCAGATCTACGTAAGCCGAGGTACAATAGCTGATTGTTTACTACTTCAGCCTTCTTACTAATTAAATACTACCCGATGGTAGTGCTAACGCTTATGTAATTTTTTGTACATTCGTAATTGAGCTCGACGTCAAACACAATATTTTTAAACTTGAAACTAATAATATATGGTAAATGACAACAGTAAACATGATTTGCTTTTCATTAGCAACATAACATATAAACATTACGAAAATACTCGGAAAGTAAATCTTTCACTTATGTTTGCTATTTTAAATTTTTTTTTATTCATAAAAACTTGTTTGATTGTGTCGTCGCAAGAAAGTAATCCCTTCAAATTCCATACTTACGGAGCATTTTTGACGTTTCATATCAAGAAGCTGATTTGATTTTAGTCAAATACCATTATTGTTTCAGAATGTCTATAACACTGATTAGTTACGAGTCTCTTAATTGAGATCAAGGGGATATTTGATGTGCGTTTTTTTTTTCAAAATATTCTAGTAGAGTCACATTTTCACTCGGAAAGAAACGGGCGCGTTTGGTGACTATATTAGTTGCTGTTTATGCGACATCTACTTAAATGCGAGTCTGTGTCTCCTGCGTAAAAAATCTTATGCACACTCCGCTACTACGTTGTCATACAACAAAAGTCGTAAACATCACCTGTTAGTTTTCTTTATTCTTACGTCCATCTTCATCTGAAAGGCACTTCTCAAGAAACCCTTACTTACAGCTTGTTATTTTCCTATCCGCGTATTTCCGTTACTTGATGTTAGGAAATATACTTTATGGTTTACGTAATAGAACTGCAATTTTGTAGTTAAACATATTGAAACATGACGTTGAGAAAATAATTGGAATCTTAGGGCCTCACTCGACTTTAATCATCTTAAGTTTGGCTCAAGTCGTGTAATACAAGACCCATTGTCTTGAGACACGGTAGAATGATTATGTTTGGACCAGCGGCAGCGAGTAGCCTTTGTTGAATTAATGATCTCGTCTTATCTTCTCACGAGATATCTTTAAACAACATACAACAGGGTTAGGGGCATATTAAGTATGTCCTTATACTCAGTGAAACACCTTTAGGGATTTTCTTGATTGTTATGTCCCCTAAGCGATTAACCGGAAATAGTGACTTGATTTCGCATAAAAAATGTGTGAATTTACAAAAAATGAAAAATATAATTTGTTGTCTGTCCAGTTCTATCACATTTCAATTATTACAAGTTTTACGTATACTCTTAAAAAAGTGTAGTATATTTTTGGCAAATTATTTGACAGACTTTGACTTTGACATTGACGACGTAAGTAATTGTCAAATAAATAAATATTTACAAAAATATGGAGTAAGTGCACCAGAAATCTGTATTTTTTAAGATACATTATCAAGAATAGGGGTAAGATTTTCACACGTTAAATTTTTTTGCGGTAAAAGATGTAAAACCGCTATTTTCTAAGCTAACATTTACAAAGTTGACAAACTTTTGTATGTTTAGCATCCTCAGCTGCCAAACGCATCGGCAGCGCAACTTTATATAACCGGTTGAAACAGGTACAATAAAGTCTATCCAGGGAGAAACGGGTCGACGGTAAATAAAAAGCTTCACGCCGTTGTCACAACTTTTCTCATTTCCTCGCAGACAAAGCCTGGGGTCATTAGATAGCTCGCTGACTCACCCGCTGAATGATCGACGACTGCTGCATTGCCCGCGTTGTTCTATTCTACACAACGGCCTTATTTACTTAGAGACGCTCATCAGTTACTTCTTTTCGATAACAGAACACTGCGTTGTTCAATATAAATAGCCTCCTTTGTTCAAACCTGCCTTGTCTACAGAAGCGAATAGCTCTCAAGAAGACATTTAAATAAAATGGTACCGTGGAAAATTGGGCACATAGATTTGGTTATTTATTTAAATTCAAGTTTTGTAAAGGCCTGTTTTATTGAATTAACAACCCGGAATGTTTGCTAACAAAATTCGTAATGTCACAGGCTGGTATGATTTGAATTTTCAACGAAAAAATCGAAGCGCAAGTCGCTTCTCTCGTCGCATCGCGAGGCCAATTAATCGTTGAAATATTACCCTTTCATAGTGTCTTTGTTTCCGCCCCGCTCGCAGCAATCCATTTGATTGATTTTATCTGACATTTCGATATGCTATAAAGTAATAGAATTTCATATTATCTCATCGACTTTTCATTTCATGTTTAAAGCAAAGTTAATCATATGTAAAAAGCAATTAAAATATAGGATATAAGAAAGAAAACATAAGTATTTGCATAAAAGTTTAACTTATAAATGTACAGTATATTTATTCGCCTACGGCTGTAATTTTTTATTGTATCACTTTTTTTTGGACCGCCATGTTTGGCCGAAGACAAGATGGCAGGATGTACTGGACGTTTTCCAAAGTGACTGGCCAGAACTGCCAATGCGTTGGAATAGTTGGAAGTCTAGAGGAGAGGCCTTTGCCCAACAGTGGGACCCAACGGGCTTATTTTTTTTTCTAACACTGTTCGTTACTAATTAAAGATATACATGACTAAGCTTCCGTTGTTTCGAATGTTGGTTCGAAGGTAATTCGGCAGTGTTGCATAAAAGTATACCTACCGACACGTAAGGAAATGTTTGTAAAATTAACAAGCTCTAGATAAAATACAAAATACCGCTGGCCGATTCCGCTCGGCCAAGTGCAGGAGAGGCTGTCTAAGTACAGCAAGCAGGCAGATAGTGGAAGCCCCACAAGCCCAATTTCATAAGAAAACCGCAAATCGATTAATTAGCCGTTTGGCACACGCATACTAGAGGTCAAAACAATTTTTTTGACCCGCAGTTCCTAATAAAAATTCCCTTAGGGGGAGAGTGCCGAAACATTTTCTTTTTGTATGGAAAAAAATTTTTTTTTTTCAGAAACCTATCGTGTGTAGTATTGAAAAATTAAAAAAATATACTTAATGCAATCCTTTTCAAAATTGCTTTTTTGAGGTTAGATATGAGGATATCAGGTATCATTTGTGGTATATTGAATTTTAAAAAAATCAGCCATATCGTGTCTGGAGGAGCCCAAACTTGGTATGTTTCGAAAATTATGTTTGTTTCAATTAAAAAAATATGGCTAAAATGTAATGATGTGGTATATTTTTAGAATCGCCTCGAAAAGCCCTTTCATATGATACTACACACGACAGGTTTCTGGAAAAAAAAAAAATCCCATCCCCCCTAAGGGATATTTTTTTAGGAACTGCGAGTCAAAAAAATTGTTTTGCCCTATAGTATGTGTGTGCCAAACGGCTAAACTGTACATCGATTTGCGGTTTTTTAAGCGTAGGGCTACCACTAAGAAAACAGGTTCAGTGTAGACGATGACGTGGCCATTATTTTCGGAGGCCTGAATGTTTCACACCCACGCTCCGTTCACTTATTTTTAATGATATCACTGCCGCGGCACGAACACCATCTGTGACGTGACGGTTTAACAATTTTATGCCAAAGTGGCTAAATCAACACTAGGTTTTTGTTATATGTCTGGTGATATTGTAGTAAGTACTGTATGGTTTTACTAGTAGGGAAGATTATATTAAAATGTATGAGAGATTTCAAACCGTATTGCTAATTTAACTGCTAAATTTGTATTCCTGGCTGAATGATTAAGGATCATGATTGCTGCTCGCGCTTATAATTAACTAATTAACTCCTACAAATTAATTTTAAACCTGGTGCTGACAGCTAGTTTTAGTTAGGTTTGGTTAGCAAAATACTTAGAATCTTCGCTTTCAATGTTTCGAACACGGCATATTAATCTTACTGAACTATGTATTGAATGTGTGCGGTATAATTGCATTTTAGAGTACAATAGCACAAAACTTGCCTGTTTACACAAATAACGTGTCCCCGTGAATTTTCCCGGGAGTTACGTCATTCTAAGTGTAAAGAGTGGAACAGGCGGTATGCGCCCAGCGTATCCCTCGCGTGTTTTGTTTCACATTGTACTTGTTTTATTGCGTTGCGCTTCTTTTGTTTTCCATTTTGCATTACACCGTTGCGCCGTCTGCCGGCTGCAATGTGCACTGTTAATGTACGCCAGTAATGGACGCCGCGAAACTACGCTGCCAGGGGACATGTTGAACGGAATTCCGTGAAACGAGAACTTTGTTGCGACAATGGAGGAAATTTGCGTACTGCAGGCGGCCTATATAAGTGGATGTGAAAGGACTCACAAATAAACAAACAGTGTTACACTCATTGCTTCAGAATATGAGATGGGTAACCTAAATTTTCGTATGGACTTTCTATATTGCTTTCTTTATTGGGAAAAAAATACAGACAGTTATTTACGAAGCGAATAGAAGTTAATACTTAAATATTTAAAATCTCTTTCCTGAAGCTTTCGCTGTAGAAGGTTTAAACACTACTACTAATATATAGAAAAACTGGTGTCGTATAAGTGGGTGGATTACCCCGCATTGACTGGCTGCTAAACTAAAGTGGAGCTGGGCTACGTTTGTTAGCCAAATGCACCCCGAGCGATGGGCCACATTAGATAGGCGCATAGGTAAACGCAATCCAAAAAGGTGGTGGACTGATTCTCAATTATAGGCAACTGTATTCATGGTTATTTAATTCGTAAATACAAATACGAGTACTATATTTGGTAAAAAAAAATCTGAACGAATTTTTCCACAATTAAGGTAAACGTCCCAATGCTTGACACCATATTGCCTAATATTTGATAACTTTTGGTTATATTGATTTAAACTTTCACGATTCTCACACATTATGTATACTAAACGAGGTAAATAAATAAGTTAATACGCGGTTAATTACCTTTTGGTTGCCTCTATTGTTTTGACACAATATTGAAATTACCAAGTAATGAAGAAAGTATTGGAACAGTGGTTAAAGTCTACCTTATGAGGGCCGCAAGATACCTGTCTTCCAATAATACTGGGGGTATCCTGCTGTTTCGGCAAAATATTTTTCGCCAAATTTCACTTCCCACAAAACGTATGGCAGTAGTTCATATCCCAAACGACCAAATAGCAGATTTTTGTTTCGCATTTTGTTCATTTGGTCAAAATATCATCTGGCATGATTTTGCTTTGTCAAGTGTTATTAAGACAAAAGTTTATTAAGCAAACACTTTGTTCGGGCTAATATTGTTTTCCAAACAAAACATTTGTTCAAATTTTCATTTCGGTATCACATTAGGTATCAGGGTGGAAAAAATGGCTTGTCATAACCGAACTCTGTTCTGGGTCGGTTTGGTTAGGGTTCACTTGTGTCCCTCAGACCAGAAATAGACACCCCGCGCAGCGGGGTGGCGTCGATTCGCTGGAGACTCTCGATGAAAAGGGCGAAACCGACTCGGGGCTTACTTGCATGCATGCTGTTTATTTGCATTATAATTTACTGTTACCTAAGTACATATAGTACAAAAGAACATATAAACTTACATGTAAATTATTTACTTTTGTTTTTTACAAACTACCCGCGTAGCAAAATATGTAATCTCACTCAAATAGATTTCGTATGCACTACAAAATTAGGATCTAAATCGTATGCCATGCAATAATTTGGAAAACGAATGTTATGCCAAATAATACGTTTGACCAAATGAAACTTGACTATGTAAAACTTTGCCAAACAATAATTTGCGAAGTAATATTTTGCCATTGGAGATATTGCCAAGTGATAAAATGCGAAACAATAATTTGACTAGTGATTTTTTGCCAAATGATCATTTGGGAAACATTTTTTGGGAAGTGACACTTTGGGAAATGATTTTTGCCCATACAATAGAGAACCTAATACTGGGTCATACTCAAATTTGGCTCGCGTCTTTCCTGTGGACACTATAAAAGTTAAGGGCTACGAAGCCTAATTTTGGATTGGACTCTTAATCCGCATAAACAGCGTCTCCTCTTATGTATGACTATTCGTTAAAAACCTGATTTATATGCAGGTGAGCGTTTAATTATTGAACACAGGAGAGACGAATTTTGCTTATACAGTGTGTTCGGGAGAACCCAGCGTATAAACGAAATTCGTATCTCCTGTGGTCAATAATTAAGAGCTCACTTGCATATAAATAAGGTTTTTATCGAATAGTAATATAGAAGAGGAGACGCTGTTTACGCGGATTAAGAGTCCAAACCAAAATTAGGCTTCGTAGCCCTTAACTTTTATAGTGTCCACGGGAAAGACGTGAACCTAAATTTGAGTATGACCCACTAGTCAACTCATGGTGCAAATGCCTTAAATCAAATTCATTTACTACGAGTAAATTGGAATATAATACTGATAATACGGTAACAAAAAATCTGGTACATAATATTAACATGTTTAAATTCGGATCGGAAAGAATTCACTCCTTCCACATTAAACCTGAATTAGGTCACGAACTATTAAACTGTTAAGAACTATTTGTTACAAAGGCGATAACAGAGAGCGCTAAGTTCTAGTGCACTTGTGGTAATAGCCTTAATGCCGCGCAAGGCTCCTGCGCAGAAGACTCGCTAATTGAGCCGGGGAAAATGCCGCCATTAAAAATGGCCGCAACAGAATTAAGCGGCTTTGTGAGCATTATTTTGTATGCATTTGTTTCTGTGTTAATTACCTCACAATGGACATTCAGCTGTAGCTGTAGTTCAATGTTGTTGCTGGATATGGAAAGACTTCTGTTTACTACGCACAGGATTTCGTACTATTTATATCATGCATAAAATAAACTGTCGATTAGTAAGAGTTTTGTAAGGTACGTAGGTATTGAAACGATTTAACAAGAGACAATCAAAATAACTAAATAAGGGTAGGAAAAGGAGGGTAGGACTGCCCAAACAATAAATACGGGGTCCGTGTATCATTGCGATTTTTTGTGTAAAAAGTAGATGAAACAGTTCCAGTGCAATCTCAACCTGTAAATTGTGTTTCCTGTATCGTACACAAGTGTTTGTGACAAGATCCTTCAACTCCGGTCCGAAAAATGTGATAATACGGCGAAGCGGTTTGTTGACGTTTGCCGTCGGAATGTCAACGTTTTCGGTGTGGCGGCTCGAGAGTCGTGCCATGTATTTTGAAGACTTTGGTGCGAAGACCGTTCTAGGGGAAGATATGCAGTGTTATATCCGCGTTGGTGGTCTAATGATCAATCAAGATTGATTTCGTCTTGTATATTTTTCACCGAGAATCATTCTTGCATAGTGCGCCATCTAGGACGTATGAGTTGAATTGGCAGGTCAAGCAATTACACTGTGATCCTGCGCAGTTTCCGGCTTGTTGCCATCTAGAACTTTTTGCGGGAACTATCGAGCACACTTCTCTGTCGAGCTAGTGGGATTCATAGTGGAGTTGTGTCCGTTCTCTAGTAACACGGTTTCCAAGAAGGCGGCGCCAGCATCTCACAGTAGACATTATTGTTTTATATTTCAATCATTCAAATGATAGTTTTAGTTAAAGGTATTTTTGACTTTTTTTTATGAGTACAAATTTTAATTTCCTCCTATCAAATAGAATTTTATTATAATCTTAGTGTGTATGTATAGTGCCAGCGCAATTGTTTATTTAAGTACTTAGTATGTGTTTGTGCTTTTTTTTTAAATTACTTACATGCAATATGGTTAAAATACGTGTGACATTAAAAATATAATATTAATGTTTTTTTTTTTTAATGTTTTAGCGGCGCTGTGGTCTACTCATTATTCAAACAAAATAGTAGTACCTACTTATAGTTTTTTTTTCTTGTGAGCATTTAAAAATATATATTGTTTGCTTAAGTTATAGGCACTAGGTAGATGTGCAATGATTTATTAGCAGATTTCTGTAATTATTTATCATTTGACTTTGTTTTATTTCTGTTGATGTAATTAGGTATTTATTTTAATTTGGTGTGCATTTATTTTTGTGCAATTTTAAATGGAAAATGTATTTGGAAATTAGATTATTCTATTGGCTTATGTTTCGTTTATTCGTGACGATATATTTAATTTTAGTGTTTATAACTGTATTAGTAATTTCTCCTTTTTTGGCGGTTTTAATACTCGTATTTATCAATTGACATTGTCGTAATTTAAGTAATTATACCTGACTTTTAGATGAAGCTCATTGTGTCGTTACATTGTAGTTATATTTTATGGTAACTTTTATTTTATTTTAATTGTTATTAGTCGTCCCATGGACAATGAGTTCCCCGTCTGAATCGACGTGCCCCTATTGCCTAGACTCGTCGCGAGTGTTTACGTCGCGTGGCCTTAAAGTCCATATTACGCGTATGCATAAAGATGTTCCTCGTTCGCCCCTCCCGCAGTCCGCTCGCCCCGCCGCAGCGTCTGATGGTACCGTGCAAATACAATCGGCAACAAACCCCACACACTCAGATATTTGTACCCTGGGTGAACTCGCTACATTTAAGGAGTCGGTAAGAGTTCTCCGTCACATTCCAAAAGGTGCGAGGAGTGCGGCGGCCAATAAGTTGTGCGGTATTATTGATAGGTGTATTATAGATAATAGGGTTAATGAGTGGTACGGTCTCCTGTCTTTTTCTTATAGGGCCCTGAAAACTCCTGAAACGTCGGGTAAAGGTTCTCTTACGTCGAAGGTCAAGGCCAACGTGGATGCTTTTTCATATTTATCTTCCGATGATTGTGAGGCGGTTTTTCGGTCGGCGTCGCTAACGAGGACGATCGAGGCCAAGGTGTATGAGGGCGATTTGAGGGGGGCAGTTCGATTGCTTATGAGCGAGGACACGATCGCTCCATCGGGGCCGGATACTTTGGCGGCATTACAGGCAAAGCATCCGAATCCGTCTCGTACTCTCTCTTTCCCATCGGACCCGGATCCGGCCGAGCCGGTCTTATCAGTTGGAGTAGAGGATGTAGCGCTGGCAGTCAACTCTTTCCACAACGGGTCGGCCGCGGGGTTGGATGGCATACGCCCGGCTCATTTGAAAGAGTTGACATCTGGCACGGCGGGGGATGGCGGAGTGCGCTTGATGGAGGCTCTGACGAGGATGTGCAATTTCCTGCTTAGTGGGAAGTTGAATCCTGAGGTGTGCCCTTATTTATATGGGGCGAGTCTTTGCGCTTTACGGATGAAGGAGGGGGACGTGAGACCGATAGCCGTGGGGAGCACTTTTCGGCGGCTGGTGGCCAAGCTTGGGTGCCGTGCGGTGAGAGGAGAAATGGCTTCCTATCTTCAGCCACATCAACTTGGTTTTGGGACGCGTTTAGGGTGTGAAGCGGCGATACATGCCGTGCGCACTTTTGCATTGGATCCAGCGAAAACGTCATTGTAAAACTGGATTTAAAAAATGCTTTCAACTCCTTGGAGAGAGACGTCCTGTTGAGCGAGGTCGTGGAGAGCATTCCAGCACTCTATCCTTTTCTTCACCAAGTCTATCACTCGCCATCTAATCTCTTTCACGGTCCGGACCGTATTCTGTCCCAAGTTGGTGCTCAGCAGGGAGACCCTCTTGGCCCTCTCACTTTTAGCCTTGCTATTCATAAGGTCATCGTCGAGCTCAAGTCCCCTCTTAACATCTGGTACCTCGATGATGGGACTATTGGAGGTAAACCAGAAGAGGTGGAGCAAGACCTACTCGTATTGTTGCCACGCTTAAAGGCTTTGGGGCTGGAGGTGAATACGGCCAAGTGTGAGTTTTTTCCCTGTGGTCCGGAGTCGTGTTCTCTTTTCACCTTCTTTTCATCTATTCTTCCGGGCCTCAAGGAATTGGGCACGGACTCTTTTTGTTTACTTGGTGCACCTATATTTCCTTCTGCAGTTCCTGAGGCTCTTAAGAATCGCAGGGGTCTGTTTTTGCTCGCCAGTGAACGTCTCAAAATGGTTAACGCGCATGTGGCTCTGGTTCTGATGCAGAAGTGTTTTGCCATCCCAAAGATAACCTACCTTCTGCGTACGGCCCCAGTGTGGTTATTTCCCGGTGACATCAGTACATTCGACGCTACCATTAAGTCTACCATCGAGGCGATTGTTAACGTCTCCCTAAGCGAGGAGCAGTGGACGCAGGCTGCTCTACCTATTCGGTACGGGGGTATTGGGGTGCGGCGTGCCCGGGATGTGAGCCTACCGGCTTTCTTGGCGTCGGCACATGGGGTGGCAGACCTAGTCGCTAACATACTATCTGTAAATGGCGACAGGCTGAGCATACCATATGTGGCCGGCGCCTTGGTGGCGTGGTCGGCTCTCAACCCAGGGGTGGCCGTACCCGAAAACCTCAAAGTTCAGCGCGCGTGGGATGACGTAGGTTGTAAAGACACCCTCGATCGACTTATTGGTGATGCTGCTGGGGCAGACCTTGCGAGACTTCTGGCGGTATCGCGTTCAGAATCGGGGGCGTGGTTGAATGATTGGGCACATTACTCGATGGTGACTCGCTGCGTGTATCCGTTGCTCTCCGCCTGGGCTGTGATGTGTGTCATCAACATGTCTGCATCTGCGGTGCGATGGTGGGTGCTGACGGCCATCACGCATTGAGTTGCCGCCGATGTACCGGTAGGCATCCGCGTCACCATGCCCTCAACGATATCGTCCAGAGAGCTCTCAGATCGGCAGGTGTTCCGTCGGTGCTGGAGCCGCTGGGGCTTAGCCGCACTGATGGGAAGCGGCCGGACGGCCTCACTTTAGTGCCGTGGGAAAGGGGGCGGTGTTTAGTGTGGGATGCTACATGTGTCAGCACATTCGCCGCCACCCATATCAGTCGCACTACGCTCGCAGCCGGAGCTGCTGCCGAGACCCAAGCGGCGGTGAAGCGGCAAAAATATGCTCCTTTGGGACCGGGTTATATTTTTTTCCCTGTGGCGGTGGAAACAGCGGGGTGTTGGGGGGCGGACGCGAAACGGTTTGTTCGCGACATAGGCCGTCGCCTCAGACAAAAAGGGGAGGACCCCCGCTCTGAGTCGTTTCTGGTGCAAAGGCTTTCCATGGCTATTCAGCGTGGAAATGCCGCCAGTATTATGGGGACTTTTGCGCCAGGAACGGCTGGGGGCGATTAAAGTTAGTTTTAGGTAATTTGTGATTTTAGTGTTGTAATATTGTTTGATAATTTTTGTTCACTAGATTGTAAAGTACATTTAATCTTATATGTCATTTAAAATGTTATCTGAATTTAGTTATAAAATATTATTTTGCAGTATGTTAAATAATTGTAATAGTTCGGCAATAACTAAATAAATATGTAGTAAACACTTAGGTAGGTACAGTCACGAGCTTTAATTTGGGACCCACCTAAGGTTGAATATCGTGTAGTAAACTTACGCTATTTAGAGCTAATATTTTAACGCAATTTCAATGTCTTTACGTTTCTAGGGGCAACCGTGCAATTACGTCAACTGGAGAGAGGGCAAACGATCATTTCCGATGTTTTCCGATTAATTGTTACTTGGGTAAGGGGGTTTTTGGTCCTGTCTTCTGTCCGTTTTCTTCACTGACACTGACACGACATATGTTCGTTATTAGAAAAACGTAGTGATAGCGTTTTGCAAAGTGGTTATTATTTCAAGGGTTGATTCGATAAGACATTATGTCATAACAAATGTCTTAACTTGACATTTCAACAATATCTAACTAAAGTTTCGACCTTATTGCATTATGAATGTTCTAACAACATTTAATGGAAAAGGGTCCCAAATTAAAGCTCGTGACTGTACCTCGTTTCAGCGTAAAATGTTTAAACAATTCCGAATTGCTACAACACGCGTTCTATATCGCTACAACCTCATGTCCTTTACAAAGAAACTACAAGAGTACATTTTTCGTTGTTTTAGGTACATTCTAGTACTGTTTCTAGTACGTTTAATACAAAGACCTGCACGATCATTCGTAATTAAACACAGTTTGTAATGGGCATGCAACTTGTTGCAAAATAGGTTATTTTGAATAGCGACAGTCTAACTAATTTCTCTTTTGACGCTCTTCGAAATTGATTAGGCTATTTTTTATTTACCTATTAACCTCTAAAAATATTCAAGAAACAAGTAAGTCATTGGGATGAGCTGCATTTTTTTAGATTGTTTGACGCACATGTAGTATGAATTAAATTTAAAAAATCGTTTATTTCAGACCATTGATCCATATTTTGTTAGTACAGGGAACCTTAAGAACTATGTTAGAATATGATCTAAGGCATACAAAAATAAAACAAAAAATAAATAAATAAAAAAACACAACATTTGGCGGTTTAGGCTAGCCCTTCGCAGCCAAGCACGGACTCTACTTGGCCCTGCCAATAACCACCTCCACCCAATACTTCGTGAGCCAGTCGAGGCGCTCGGCTAACACCCTTAGAAGGCCGTTGCTGCTCCCGCGCACCCGTGACCCGACTCTTTTTCGCCTAATGGCAAAAAAGTCATCCGCTCTCGCCTCCGCGAACATTCCGGATGCACTGCAATGCCTCGGCAGCCTCAACAGCATTCTAAGAATGTTGTTGTATTGAACGCGCAATGCGTTATATGCCTTTTGTGTAAAGCTCACCCACAGACCGCACGTGTAAACGTCTGACAAGTAGGCTTTGAAAAGCGTCAATTTGACTTCGTTACTGCAACGTGCAAATCTGCGGGCAAACATATTGCCTCTTACTGCCATCGCTCTTCTCTCTCTCTCTAGGTCAAGGTCATCGCTCAGGTCAGCCGTAAGCATATGACCCAGATATTTCACCTTATCTACTACTTTTAAGGGTACTCCACTCAGCATGATCTCGGGAACAGTTTTAATGTTGTACTTGCGTGCGTTGAACACGACAAGCTCACTTTTTACCGCGTTATATCTGAGACCGTGCTGTTCAGCGTACCCCTCACACATCTTCAAAAGCTGCTTTATTGAGTTAATTGATGGCCCCAGCAGCACCATGTCGTCCGCGTAGCTTATATTGTTGAAGCTTACATCACCTAGATGGCAACCCACACGCGTGCTGCTGAGCCCATCAATCAAGTCATTTACATATAGGTTAAACAGGCGATGATAGCCCCCCCTGTCTAACCCCACACTGGAGCCTATATACTCGTCCGACTCTTCACCCGCCCATCTCACACGATTGACCTGGTTGTCGTACCAATATTTGAGCAAAGCAACATACTCCGCTGGTAGACCCGTTTTTGCCAATTTGTCCCACAGTACATCATAGACAACCAGGTCAAACGCTTTTGATAAGTCCAGAAAACACCCATAAATGGGTGTGTTTCTGTCTTTATAGTACCGGACAGCTTGCTTAAGGCACAAGATTGCATTTTCCGTTGACAACCCCGGCCTAAAGCCAAATTGTGCGTCATTCAACTTGATATGCTTGCAAAGTTGTGCATTAATCAAGCCGTCCAGTACTTTCGCCATAACAGTCGCCAGGGAGATGGGTCTGTAATTCGCAGAGTCAGCTGCTCGGGTAGGTATCCGTGCCGCATACACAACGTAAAAAACATTGCCAGTGTGCGTGACAGATGAACTCCGGCGTATTTAAGGTGCTCGATGCTGAGGCCGTCATGTCCTGCCGATTTTTCCCTATGCATGTTTTTAATTTGGCTATTAAGGCTAAATAAGGAGCGGACACACAGTGAACAGGCTCTTAAAACGGTTGGCAATGCCCTTTGCGTCGTTCACCCCACCCATGCTCACAGGGCAGACCCGTTCGAACGTCCTGCTTCTTTGTGTTCTCCCTCCCAGGCTTTGAAGTCTTTATCTGCCCGGTTAGAGGCAAGTATGTCACTCTTTATTTGCTCTTGCCTGTCCTGGCACCATTTTATCTTTGACTTAAAAAGCCTTCTGGTTTCACACATTTCCTCAAAAAGTGGCCCCTGACGCGGTTTGTTTGCCGACACCCAAACCAGAAATTTCACTCGAGCCTCCCTATGAGCGTCGGCTAATATGCACTAGTTTTGTATTTTATACATATTTTCTAAAAAATGCTTCTTTAAGTATTAGTAATCTATAAAATAATATTATTTGTTAGTATTTGCTATTTATGCTGGTAAACAACTAAAACTACTACTACTAGGACTACATTTCGTGAATTGTTTTATTTCTATTTTTATTCAATGTTTGTCGTTTTGTGTGCATCACGAATAAATGTTTTTCTTTCATTCTAAAATATGTCTGCGTATTAGCATTGAAGTATTACTTATTTTATCATATGTCAAAAACACTTCTATTAACTCCTTCACAATCTTCTGGGTTGATTAACACTAAAAAACTCTGCCGTTTTCAACACTTAGTAGTATTACGTAGTATATTTAGTTTATTTCGTTGCAGGGATGTGTAATAAAATGCTAAGAATTTAGATCCCCCGTGCTCTCGAGTAATAAGAACTTCGTAGCAGTGTCTACGCCGTAACTGGTCTACGTAACAATGTAGCACACCGGGGAACAATGCTCTTTCATCCCGTAACCAAATTAGTTGGCTGGAAGTTAGTTGCTTTGAATCTCAAAGATTAGTGGAGTCGAGCTATTAAAGTTTGAATATATGATTGAGGCGCTCGCGGCGACAGTGGCAAAGTTGTGTACGTCAGGCATTAGTTGCGTCGTGTTGCGCTTTGCGTTTAAGGGTGAGGCATTGGCGGTAGCGCCAGTTTTTTTTAAAATCTGGAGACTACTTCCGGAATGCGGCTTTGATTAAAACCACGTTCCGCGTCAGTATGAAAACTATTTTGGAATCCTTTTAGTTCTGTATACAAGCTTCTGCCCGCGACTCCGTCCGGGTGGAACTCGTTTGTATAGTAGCGCCATACAAACTTCCACCCCTTTGGGAATCACCCCCTGAGGGGATGGTTTCCGGGATTAAAACTATCCTCTGTTCTTTCTCGGGACTCAAACTATCTCTTTACCAAATTGCATCAAAATCGGTTCAGCGGTTTACGCGTTAAGAAGTAGTTTTCCCCGTACAAGTTTTGCCCCCCTATTTATGTATTTATTTAAATCAGGCAACAAGGCCCATATTACAAAAACCTTAAAGACTAACAAACATATCAATATAAACTTATTAAAACACTAATTATTATTTAGGCGACAAAACAGTGTGGCTCCGTTGCGTCATCATGTCCGGTGTAGAGTTTGGTCGGTAGCCCCGGAACTGCCGAAACACGACACCCTTCGGCAAGAAATCAGCACACGCGATGGTCTCATGCAGCGGCCGCGGCACGCGCACCACAAACGAGCTGAAGTGCACGTAGTGGCGCGAACGCAGCTGGAAAACCCTCAGCGAGTAGCCAATCTTCTGGTGAATATATACTGCACCACCTCATCAGCCGTGGCGGAGTAATGCAGGCGCGACACGTACAGCGCTTTACTCGGTGTGGCAACCCGCAGGCCCGAACCAACTGGCTCTACTGTACCACACTGGCTCTTTCGCGGCTAACCCCCCCACCTACTAGGGGTAGGTTATTCCAAAACCGCTTTAAAAAAATATCTTGTATTGTAATAAAAAAAAAAAAGTCCATAAATAACGTTTTAAGTCTCTCAATCAAAATTTTACTTCATCCCCATACAAACTTTCAACCCCCCTTTTACCCCATTGAGGGTAGAATTTTCAAAAATTCCTTCTTAGTGGGTACTTGCACTATATGAAATACCTATTGTGTAAAAAAGCTGGGCGTTGATTTAAGTGAGTCAGTCAGTCAGGACTTTTACATTTATATACAATATATTATAGATTATTATTGACAGGCCATGTCTTGGGCTTGATTGTGTTCATTTCCATTATATTTGTTCTCTGTATCATATTGTTTAATATAATGTACAGGAGTTCCTGATACTATCAGGCCCCTATTTCACCAACTTTGCAATTGTCACCTAACAACGACAATTCTCCGTACAATGTGGTTCCACAAGTAACCTAGCAACCACCTTAACTTCTAGAACAAGCAATGTATGGCGAATTGTAAGTGTCAGGTGACAATTGTCAAGTTGGTGAAATAGGGGCCAGATGTGCTGACTCTCAGAAGAATAAGCATTCGCTTCCTCTCGAGAAAGGGGCTCATCTCCTCAGGTACTCAACGACACAGCTGGCACGTGGCAGCTCCGCCATATCGCGCAAGTCGCGCAACTTCGCGAACAAGTCAATGGACCGGTACACACAATTAAACTTGAGCTTCAATTGATATCTTAGGTACCAAAACACTTAACAAACGGGCTTGTCTGTATTAATAAACTCGATGTTTATATCAACTATGGAAGCAGTACTGATACCAAGTCATTTATCGAAACAAACAATTAAACTTTAGCTACAATTGATAGCTTAGGTACCAAAATACTTAACAAATGGGTATTTCTGTGTTAACAACGATGTCTATTCAATTACGGAAGCAGTGTTGATACCAAGTCAGTTATACAGACAAAGAAAAAAAATCTTGGTTAAGATCAGTAAATCAATATTGTTATTGTAGTTGTTGCCTAGTTCGTAGTGACCCTATGTATTTAAGTATTTATATGTATTTAGTTTTCTATGTATTAAAGTATTTATTTAGCTATATAAGTGTGAATATAATCGTCTAGTACCCATAGTACAAGCTTTGTTTAGTTTGGGGTTAGGTCGATTTGTGTAATACAAGCCCCCAAGATTGTTTGTTGATTCCAGTTGGGTTCCATCAACCCTTAGGCAACTTTTCAACTCTATTAGTAGTATACTGATATCGCTTGGTTTTATTTAGTGGGCAGTATACAGCCTATATTTTAGTAGTGCAGGGTTGTTGAATTGTAGTACTGCATGCACAAACAACAAGCGCGCATTGCTACGTAGCCAGTGCCTGTAATGTCTCGGTATAGTTCACTGAAGCCGCACAAACTGCGCACCGTCAAATAAGAAAGTTGCCTTGCGTCCAAGCAAAAACTTGCATTAACAGCCGCAGTCCCCAATTTTCTCCTTCAAAAAATCCGCAAATAACCTCGCTGATTATGCACATTTACCTCAGGTACACGGTTTATTACATCTGGCGGGCATGTAAATATTTTTTTTCTGTGCTTGTATTGAAAACAAAAGCATTACTACTATGCCTTCTCTAACACATTCACTCATACATTCATTGCCAACTCTTTCGTAGAGGTGCACATGAAAAAACCGTCTGTAGAGGAAATCGCCTACAAGCACAGTGCCCATCTCACGATTACCTGGCACTGAAAGTGGCAAACCCTGTGTCATTTGTGTAAAGTTACGAATTATTTTTTATATTTTAAATATCGTGAGGAAACCGGTATTATTTCAGGTCTAATTTGCCCTCTGGGTTGGAAAGCCAGATGGCAGTCACTTTCGTAAAAATAGTGCCTATGCCAAATCTTGGGTATAGATGTCACAACCGAGAATAACTCTGGGACGATGATCATTGATGATAATTTAGTAGGTACATTAGCTTTTTGAAAAAACCCAGTGCTATGAGCAGGGGTTCAAAATCACAATCTCCGGATTTAAAGTTGTGTGTCCACTCGGTTATAGTGGCTCATTTTTAGCACATGAGTAATCTAGTTATTCTCCATGTGGTAAGTGAGAACATTACTAAAGTCCATTCGTTAAAATAATCCAAACTGTGTATAAATTATACCTTGCTTTAAAATCCAGCATTACATACAGACGTAAGCCGAGTACTTCAGCGGTCTACACTAAGGCATCAAATTAAGCTTACAACCACGAAAGCCAAGATCGTTGACCCCGCGTTTTATTTCGTCCATTACCATAATGGAGTACCGGCATAGAGCATAGAGCAAACAACTCAGTGTGCGCTGAATAGGGATGGATTCAATTAGAAGAAGTGCGACTGACTGAATGCGAAGCGCGTGAATGGTGACCACAGTGTTTTAAACAAACAGCAGGGCACCCGATGCACTCTGAATTTAGAAACATTAACAACTCATTAGAGCTTTCTTTACGTTTTAATCTTGGCATCAAAAAGGTAAGGAAGGAAAAGGGAGGAAAGGTAAGGTAAGGATCTTTTCCACATTTAAAATAACAAAACATAACAAGGTCTCAACAATTAAACCGTTTGGCTTTTGTTTTTCAAACGGTCGCTGGTTGTTCGCTAAAGTAAATGATTTGGTATTTTTCGTAGTAGTCCGTCAGGCATTCCTTGTAGCATTACCGCATTAGCCGCATGGCTATTCGATTAATAAATATCAAGCTTGAATTATCATGCGCCAAATAACAAAGAAGTAATGACTGAGCAAGTTTTAGAGTCAAATGACAATTTACTGTAGTCATTTTTTTATTACGACGTGTCTTTATTTTGAGGTATGTAAAATCTGTTTTGCTCTGTTATACAGTGTGAAAACCTTCAAATTCGAATAGAGAATACTCCCTTTATTACAACGCGGGTGAAATGTAGGTTTGCAATCTTGCCTCAGGCTGTATGCTTTCTAAGCCAAATTGCATCATAATTTTAAATTTAAGCGGCAAAAGTTTACTTTCGCAGTTTTTACGGATAGTGTTTGTTCTCTAGTCTTAAACAAGTCAATACTGCGTCAAAGTTTGTCATTCATTTGTAACGTTAAGTAAGTCAAACTACTGCTTTACAATATTGTATTTTTAGCACTGCGGCAGTACAGGTCTGACAAAAAAGACTCTGTGAAAACACCTAGATTCGTACAATTCGCTGAAGTCAAGCTTAGTTTTTCATTCACACTTTATTTTATTCACTCAGTGAATTCACGATTAGGGGTGAATATCCAACAGAGATGTACAAAGCTGTGATCCCAGATATTTGACCTATTGCATGTTTGATATTTAGAGTCAAATGTATGAACACACAAATAAAAGCGGTTAATATCAACATTAACATCAATTAATTATCATTATAATTCGGATTGCGAATACCAATTCCATTAACATAACTATGCTGTAACAAAAAGTGTGCGCATAACGCGGTGTTACTGGCTCAGCAAAACAATACATTTTTAGATGTTTTCACATTTTATTTACTCAACCGACGACTAGTTACCTAAGTGCGTAGTGACGTAGCCTACGAAGCTGAAGGCCCTGAGTTCAAATCCCGGTAAGGGCAAATAGTGGTGTGATGAGTGATGAGCAAGTATATTTGTTTGTGTATTTAATTATTTACATATAATCTAAACACGGTCGTACGTGTAGTATGTACCAATAAATACAAGCCTTATTGACCATACTATTGGGCTAGTTCATATTTATTTATTTACTACATTTTAAGAGATAATAACCCCTTCGGTTATTATCTCTTAAAATGTAACGTTTTGTACGCGGGTTAGGACAGTTTTACTGTCATTTTGCCATGTAAAAATTGATATTAAGTTCTACACAACGTGCGTAGGCCTACAATGCGTTACGTGATAGACCTGCTTGTACCCGCTCAGCCTACGCCCTAGGCGCTTTCCGCTACTTAGGGGGAAAACCACGGGATCGGCTATCGGGAGAGTAGCGCGCGCGTAGCAATTCTTGGCAGTGAATATGTTTTTTCAGTCGTACAAAAACTAATTAGCGACTGTAAAATTAATAGATTGAATAGACATTAAATATAAACGTATATTGGCAGAAAATTGTTGGTTGCCTTTTTCCCTGTTAACTGAACAAAATAACGCAATCGAAACATTGCATTTTACGTTAGTAGTTAAGAAATAATGCTTTTGTGCAACAATTCAGAGATAACTTCAGCAGTGTTGCAGGTAGTGACAATGGAATGGGAGCAAGTTCCACTACATGGAGATTGCCGAATCGAGTCGTAGAGCGAGCCACACTTACAGCAAAAGCAAGCTATTGTACCCACTTCGATTTGAATTAACGATGAGAACTTTACTGGAGTCTGACTTTGAATGTAATTGTAAGATTCCTTTCTTTTTGTTACGCTGAATCATAACAACTTTGCCTACTCATAATTCTCATTGTCAATTAGCAGCCTTCGAAATTTAAAATAGCCTGGAGCCACGTTTAAGGAGCAATCCACATCTACACACTACACGTTCATCCTCACGTGTAAACACACACGCCATCGCATATTAAAATGCATTTTATCTACATCCATATTATAAGTTTTCTACAATATGTTTACCAGCGATAAGCAAATAGACTATATTAGGAAATCTGTATCTGTGGGTGCATCGTAATTTTTACTTTACGATATCGGCAACCAATAGTTTAATTACATTTAAATTTGGAACATTCTGTTAAAAAGTAAAAATCGTATTTTAATTGCAATTATCGAATTCGTCGATTTGTAATTTCATTCACTGTAAAATTCATATTCCATACATTCTTTTAAATCTCGAATATTAAAAATCGATTTTAGAATCGATATCGATTTTGTCTATGAATGAAAAAAAAGAAATGTCATTCATTCAGGGACCCGCCCGGTATCCCCTTCGAGGGTTTTTCGTAATTATTTGCTTACCAAAGCCGATGCTCCTCAAAACCCATTCATTTGGCTATTAAAGCGCTCCATTACGGCATCCCCTTCAAAGGGTTTTTGAAAGGGTTTGCTTACCAAAGCCGATGCTCCTCAATACCCATTCATTTGGCTTTTGAAGCACAATGGATGGGTATTCAACACGAGGAAGCGCTTCAACCCTTTAACAACCGCTTAAAAAAGCCTTTCGTAAGGGTTTTTCTATCAGTAGCGGTAGCGCCCCGTAAGGGAAACCCCTTCATACGGCTAAGTTAAATGAATGAGTTTTCAATCAATAAAGGACAGCAAGTGATTTGGCCTATTAAACGAAAGACTAACCCGTTCAAAGGCTTTTTTCTGGGAAGGGGTGGGCGGTTCCCTGGATGTGGAACAGCTGTCAAAACTCAAGTGGGTCTCTATTCTAGTATCCATAGATATTAAAACAGTTATCGATACGAAACGTCAATTCAGTATGTTTTTTAATAAAACCGTACGACATTTGATCTCGAGTGATATGAGTATAGGGACTTAGTCTTGACGGATGAACGAATTGCCGCCATTGCTGTTGTAATTTTTATTGTTGGTTTTTTGCTGTTACTTACCACTACTTATGATATGTGTAGATAAAGTAGTGTATGCAACTGTACACTCGTGTGATCCTATTATGAAACTCGCTGACGCTCGTTTCATAAAACCACACTCGTATTTTAACGCCTCTCATTATGGATCAGTCGCATAAACTACTATTAAAAAGGCGCGTGCGGCGTAGGTACCGCGTAATATGACTCCCGTGAGTAAAATTATCCTATGATGCGTCACCTTGCGGCACCAAGTTTCGGTGTAGTCGATCTCGATCCTTCATATTATCATGAATGGTATGATAATTCTACTCATAAAAACGGCTTATAGCCACAAAGGATTATTTCAGTCGGCCGTCGCAGCAATTAAATGTCTTCATAGAAATTCATTTCGCTTTAATTTGTGTCTTTCCATTCATCTGACACGGACACGGACAGCGCACAATCTTATCTTCGTTGCTGGGTTTACTTATTCTGGAAAACTATTCATCTGACTTATTTATTCGTATATGCTCTCAGATTCGAATTGATCGACTGTGTGACGCTTGATTTTTTTTCTTTAAGTTTGCTCATCTCCATTCAGTTTTTCTAAATCAATTCCATTTTATTATCAGTGCGTCCTATGTAGAAGGAAGACGGTGTACAATAGGTCAAATAAATTAGATAATGGACCCCAGGTCCACAACAAAATGTTTTACGCTATGAACTATTTAATGAATATGAATGAATAATACTGATTTCGAAACAACAACAACATAAAAAAACAGTATACTGAATTCTTAAGTCTAAAAGTATATTGTTGTAGTTGTGTCAAAAAGGAGCCTACACAGCATGAGTCGAGGCAGAGGGGGCCCCGACGCTGATTTTCAGTGGTTCCAGTAATAAGTACCCAACCTAAAACTAAAATTAATCACGTATAATGCACAGGCTGCAATGGTCATTGCTATGAATTATATGTATGTTTACATACACAAATATACTCACGCGTTTATTCTCAAAAGGGGCAGGCAGAGCATGAAACAGTTCTAGGGCCACTATTAGCACAAATGTGGGTATAAAAGATCGACAAAATGTGATATTGCAGTGATAGGTTGCTAGCCTTTCGCCCACAACACACTTCTGCCCTGTTCCTTTATATCGACTCTTACTACACCACCCACAGTTAGAAACGGGTTGGTGTTATTATAACCCGACACCACACAAGGGTATAAAAATATTACGAAAATATTGTGAGAAGTATTAGTGAACGTTGTTTTTTTCGCTGCAATCGAAAATATTCGTAAGTGCAAAACTTATTTCAATAAATACCTATCAAATGATATACAATACATTAAAATAGGCGTCGCGTTTTGTGTTTTTGACATTTGAGTTAAGTACCTACACCATGTTCGGTTGTAACTTGAGCTCCTCTTGAAATATTAAAATCAAATTTCTTTTATGGCACAAGTGTATGGCATGTTTACTGTCTTCATGCCAAACGATTTTTCTAATGTTAGAACAAGGTATAGGACGTATACCTTATTTGCGAATATGTGAAAAAACATAATATGGTATTTGTTGATACGATACTAATAAACCGCACTCAGATAGTTAGCGCTCACAGAGTCATGAAAAACTTGAAACTAAAACAAAAGAAATCGAAAGTACTCGAACCTAATTAATGAGAATGAGGACGGAAGGGAACAAGTTCATTAGAGAACTGACGGCTAGACAAAACGTGTCGATGCAAGCGCATCATGACTCTATTCATAACGATGACCATTCGTTTCAAGTTAACCAGTGTAAGTCAGATCCCCAATTACGTATAGTTCCAACAAATCTCGAGATCAAGTTTTACTAGCATTTGTGAGGTGAGTTGAGACAGTGTGTGTACCGCATAGCTGCCTGCAGCGAGCGATTAATTAGGAAGGTGAGTTCGGCCGGCGCACATACAATGTGAGAGATGTTGACTTGTGCTGAATATCCTACAGCATACTGTAGTCATCAGTATCGATGGCTGAACAGCAAGCAATACCACAGGTAGCGTTGCTAGTTATACATGTAATCACCAGGGATGTGCGAAGCTGTGCTGCATTGTTCGGATTGTAAGCTTTTCCATAAAATGCTAACCATATCTTTATACAACCTAACCTACAAATTCCCTTCGATTACCTCAATATTTATACAAGCATCGATGTATATTTAAGTAGGGTCTTGAGAACTCTTGAGAACGGGTTTAATGAGGTGAACTTATTACCTGAGCTTTAAGAGTCTATCTGGCTATACCTATTTAATCTACCAAGTGAAATTGATTTGATATTTGCTGTACATGCTTGCTTCCACGCCCACCAAAAGAAAAGTTTCAGAACGAGTACGCACAAGGATTACCAAATTGATTATAATTGGATAGATTTAGTCAAATAGAGAACAGATTCAAGGGCTCGTAAAGCACTGGTAATATGTAATATAAATATACAGATTAGGTTGTTGTTATGAATATGTATTGTACCGAGGGCATATGCTCACTTATATCTCTAAACAGAGCACCTTTAATGGTTGCCTTCGTTGCATAGGTAAGATAACATAGGTAAGATGGCATTTATCACCATTTTAATTGACAGTCAGAAAATAAGTTATTTTTATTGCACTCGTAGATTTTGTTTCATTTTGCTTCTTGTTTTAGTTTAGTGCTAATATACCTACTATAATTATATTATTAAATCGTATTTAACGATGTATGGCTATTTTGGAAAGGATATTTTGATTATTTTGTTGTATCAGATAATATAATGTAATCTTATATTGTGAATAAATTAATATTAATCTGTACCTTTTGTTATTTACAATGTAAAGCATTTTTATTATTATTTTTTGTCTTCAATTTGGGTTTCATTGTAACAGCATATTTATTTAGTCTCATTATACCTAATTTTTTATCATTTTGCTTTTATATAGAATTGAATATATGTTTTTTTTTCCAATTTCTCAATTTTTTATCCTATTCTCATCATGTTATTATCGATAGCTTACTAATGTCGCCCAGCATGTGTATCATGGGACGACCGCGATATACTCTCGGTTTTTTTCGCACTATAGATTTAAGATTTTCAGATTATTTATTGGTAAATGTACATCTCATTTACAAGTCAGAACATTATGGTATTCAAAAATATTTGGCCTGTGTTAGGGTCAATGATCTTTTTGGAGAAACTCATATACACTGCAGCATGCGAGGTCAGTAAGCCATGCCTTAAGTTTCTTTGTAAATGAGGCATCACTCTCAGCTGTTTTAATGTGTTCGTTATACCTCTTGTTCTAAGTGTTTTAATAAGAAAGACCCATCTTCATGCGTCAGCTGCCTTTCGGGGGAGTTTCAGATATGTTGCAACTTAATGTTGGAACAATCTATCGCCACCGCTTCTCAGGACTCTGAAAGGCATACATACTTTTAAGGCCCAGGTTAGGAAACACTTGCAGCACCACCAAAAAAGTCAGGAAAACCTTAAACATGACACAAGCTGTTTTTAATCTGGGTCAAAATACATACCTGCTTTGTATGTCCCACAAGCATTCCGTGGCCTGTGTTTTGTAGTTAGTTGTTATTGACCCTTGTTTAAATTTTACGTAAGTATATCACTCCATGTTATTTAGTATCTGGTTTAGCAGTAAGACTCATAGTATAGTTTTAGTTTTAGGCATCAGCACGCGTTAGTTAGTTTTTACCTGTAGTAAATGTAAATGTAGTAATCAAGTAGTAATGAATGAATGTCAAATTTACCATAGATAAGCCATAGTTTTAATACCTTTTTTCTTTTTCTTGTTAAAATTAAGTAGCGTTCATTTTATTGTAATTTATAAGTGTCTTTTTGTGTTTGTTTATATTCGTTTTTTTGTTTTTAATGAGTTTGTGTTCTTCGTTATTTTTAATGTTTTTGTAATTTGTCCTTGTGTGTGATCGTGGCGTCATTGTTCCGTGCCTCACCAAATGGTCACAACGGAAGACCAGCGGCGCTGGCGTTGCCAGCATTACGCTGAGTTGTGACCATTTCGTGGCAAATGTGTATGTGCGTATGTGTCCACAATTTGTATTGTTGCCATTGCCACGAATAAATGTTTTCTTTCTTTCTTTCTTTCTTTCTTTCTTAAAAGAAACGGATAGTGCGAGAAAAATCGAAAGAGATCGCGCGCCGTCGCGTGATAGCCGTGCTGATTTCAGTAGTCGTGTATTACTGCGCAGGAGTGGGGGTGCATTACTACTGCTTCTGCGCATCCCGTACCAATCAGGATGAGCTCATTTAAATGTAGGAACGTTGTAAAGCATCTGTACAGATTTCACTATATAAGTTGACAGCCTAATACTGAAACCACACCGCTAAATACGGAAGTGAGTAAAATATATTCATACATAATTACAATCCATCAATGTTGGAGCAAGATGGGTCGCGTAAATAGGTTTCATATACTTATAAAGGATCACGAACAGATGCATGCAACTAAATAAAAAAATAAATTGACTCTGTTTTACAATGTACTGAGCGTATCGTATCTTAACGCTCGTTACAATTTTTTGTCACGTCTCTTTGTTTAGATACAGAGTGTTGGGGCTTCGATTTTAAGTGGACTTTCATAGGTTTCAAAACACGTTCGATTGTCCTTTCCCTAAATCTTGTTGCAAGACTTGCGAGCGTCGGCGGTAGGTATTACCTTGAAAGCACGTTTCACACTCAAAGAAAACCAAAAGCAACTCACCGAACTTCAGCGCCTCGGGAAATCCAGGAAAACATGCACAATACACGGCACAGCAGTCACCCTTATCACCAAGAGAAAGTTTTAGAAGGAAAGCGGCGCGGGAGTAGAAAAATTAGATGCACGCGGTACGGCCATATTGTTCCCACTGATTTTGACAGCTAGTGTTGCGCTAGCCGTAAACAGAGGCATAGTGATGCCCCTCGTGCATTTGAAAACCGACTTGCATCAGTTTCAGCGAGAGTGTTCAGTATTCAATAAGTAATGAAAAATGCTTTCATCGGCCTAAACATACCCCCCGCCTAGAAGGGCAAAAGTCTCTTTGGTCTTCTACAGAACAAAGAAAGCGGGATAACAATTAGATAAATGCGAAAAGAAAAAAAAAATACAATAAAGGGAAAACCACATTATGGTTCATGTGTCAGCCTTGAATAAGGTGACATTATGCATTATTAAGTAAGCAAAGATTACTGAAGTGGTAAGGGAGAAACCTTTACCACAGGTCTTTTATAAATGCCTGAATTCGTGCGTACGGCAACCACGCGGATGATACCATCTTTACCCGGGAAAACATCTTCGATCACACCTAGTGGCCATTTCAAAGGAGGAACGTTGTCAACATTTAGCAAAACTACAGTCCCCTTGGTTACAGGTTTGGTCGGAGTATTCCATTTTTGTCGCATTTGAAGCGTATGCAAATATTCCGTTTTCCATCGCTTCCAAAAAGATTGAATAATTTTGTCTATCAGATATTTACGTTTAACTAAACTGATAGGTAGGGTTGAAACGTCGGCATTACGCAAAGAGTTTAAAGGCGCGAGGGTTAAAAAATGCGAGGGAGTAAGAGCAGTCGGCTCTGATGGATCAGCATTTAATACAGTCAACGGACGCGAGTTCAAAACTGCTTCTATTTGCGTTAAAACAGTCAACATTTCTTCGTACGTTAATAGTTGGTCACCGATTACGCGTTTTAAATGTAGTTTTATACTACGTATATTAGACTCCCACGATCCACCGAAATGTGGAGCACTTGGTGGGTTAAATTTCCAGCTGATGCCTTGTTCAAGGGTCTCAGTGGAAAGCGCGGTTTTATACTCGTTTGAATTTAGAAATTGGGTCAATTCATCGAAATGAGGTTTGCTCCGATAAAATTGGTTCCGTTATCGGAATATAAGCTTAAGCAAGTGCCTCTGCGCGACACAAACCGTTTAAACGCGTTAATAAAGGCGGGTGTACTCAAATCTACAGCTAACTCAATATGAGTACAGCGAGTCGCGAGACAGATAAACAAACAAATATAAGCTTTCTGCTGACGTGCGCCTCTATAACGACTTAATAGGACAGGAATAGGGCCCGCGAAGTCTACGCCAGTATTCAAAAAAGGCTTCGCTTCGATGACGCGGCAGATGGGCAAATCAGCCATGAACGGAGAATCTACTTTAGGAGAAGTGGTATAACAGCGATTGCACAACTGAAACCGTTTACGAACAATATTTCTACCAGAGAGTATACAATATCTTTGGCGTAACAAGGACATAAGTAAATTGGGCCCGGCATGTAAAAACCTTTTGTGATAAGCGTCAATTATTAAGTTCACGACGTGGTCGTTGTTTGGAAGTAAAATTGGGTGTTTAGCGAAATAGTCTAACTCAGACTAATCGAGCCGACCGCCGACCAGAAGTAAGTTATTTTTGAAAATTGGACAAAGCTGTCTCATGCGTTTAGATGGGGATTTATTCTTTAAAATATTATCCTTGTCTTCAGCGAAATGCACCGACTGAACTGAAGCAAGAACTGCCTCTTCAGCGACTTGTAAATCAGGGGGCATAATGCGACCTGACCGAGGTAGCTTTTTAGCAAAACGTAGCACGTATACTATTACACGAAGCAATTTACTTCACGAAGAGAAACGAGTAGCGAGTTCATACAAGAACGGTTTATTAACTTCGGTCGTTAAGAATGCTTGAGCATTAGCCTTTACTTCTGGTGGGTCATCGTGCCCGTCAAAGACAAAGTGGTCAAGAGGCCACTGCGAGATCGGTAGCTTGGTCCAAGAGGGACCGTGGAGCCAAAGCGGATGCTCGATTAGCTGGCTGGGGGTGAGACCACGTGACAAGCAGTCGCAGGGGTTCTCTTTGCCCGAGACATGGAAAAACTTAGACGCGGGTAAGTAATCATTAATTTGCGCGATACGATTACTGACAAAAACATTAAAGCGATGCGGAGAGGAATGTATCCACTGTAAAGTGACACTTGAGTCTGTAAATGCAAAGATATTTGAAATCCTGCATCGATCTGATATATTATCAGAGACATAGCGCATAAGTTTAGCAAGGAGCAAACTTGCACATAATTCTAACCGCGCGAGAGTTAGAACTTTCACGGGTGCTACCTTTGACTTGGCACACACAATATTCACTATATTATGAGGCAGCCCAGGATGCGACACGCAAAGATACACCACGCCTCCATACGCAACCATACTTGCGTCAGAAAAACCTACCAACGTCAATTCGCAGTCCTCCGAATTGATGCCGAGGTGGCGCGGAAATTTAAGATTCTGTAAAAGCGGAAGTTCAGCCTTGAACTTTAACCATTGAGTGCAAATCTCCGCGGGCGGGCTTTCGTCCCAATCTAGCTTTAGTAGCCAGAGGGTTTTAATAAGTAACTTTGCGTACAAAATAATCGGCGCAGCGATACCTACTATATCCCACAGCTTGGCAACTGTAGATAGAATTGTACGTTTCGTAACAACGTTATGCGGGTCCAAATTTACAGTTATAGCGAACTGGTCTTCAATAGGACACCAACGTAGACCTAAAATCTTTAAATCGTCCTTATCGGAGATGTCGACCGTAGCAGACAATCGGTTTTGTTCTGGTACGTGTTCTAGCAACGCGCGTGAATTACTTGAAAATTTAACCAGGTCTAGATCAGCCTTCCGAAAAAGGTTAATTAAATCGCGGGAGAGATTAATAGCAGCGGTCTCATCCATAACGGAAGTAGCTAAGTCGTCCATATATAAATCGCGGGACACTGCTGCGGCTGCGGCGGGAAAATATTTTCCTTCGTCCTGTATAAGTTGCTTGATCGTGCGTATTGCCAAATAAGGACTGCACTTAAGACCGAAACAAACGCGGTTAAATTCGTAAAGTTGCGGTTCATCCTCATGAGAAAAGCGGTAGATGATGCGAAGAAAGCGGTGGCATTCCGGGGAAACTAAAATTCTCAAAAACATTTGGCGGATATCCGAAGTCATTGCGATCGGAAATAACCGAAAATGAAATATTATTGCGAGCAAATCTGATTGCAAATTAGGTCCAGCGTATAAACAGTCATTGAGACACAAGTTAGACGTAGTCGCGGCGCTAGCGTCCAGACATAGACGGACCTTGGTAGTTAGTTTATCGTCACGAACTACAGGGTGACTAGGTATAATGTAAGAAGTGGAATTATTATCCAAGTCCTTCACCAAGGAAATATATTCTTGTTTTAAGTAATCGCGAATAATCTCATCATATTGTTTATTAAGGATATTATTTTGTTTAAACCTTCTCTCTAGGGCGTTATACCTACGCGTCGCGGTCGGAAGTGAATCGCCTAGTTCTCGCGGGTCGCGGCAAAACGGCAAAGGCACGACATAGCGACCAAGAGAGTCTCTTGTCGTTTGTGGTGTATAAATGTCTTCACACGCCTTATCGCCTGCGGAAAGATGTTTGCGGATCGGTACCTCTTCGACTTCCCAAAATTTGGAAAGCAGAGCGTCTACGTTTGTAGTAGTCGTAAAAAACGTGTTAAGTTTAGTTGCCCTAGGTCCTACGATAGATGCGGAACCTGAAATTATATACCCGAACACCGTTTCTATAGCATCAGGGCAACCGGACGGCCCTATAATGCGGTCAGTTTTTAATATGCATTTAATAAAATCTTCGGCGCCTAGAAGCAAATCAATTTTTCCCGGCAGGTACCAATGTTTGTCGCTAAACGAAATATTTTTCAAATATTCGAGAGCTTGGGTATCTATTTGACCTTCAGGCAGATTTCCGGCGATTTTATCAATAATTAACGCTTGCAAGTCAAACAAAGTTAAATTTGTTGTACCCTTTATCGGCTGAGAGCTTTCTCCTATTCCATGAACCAAGGTATTCTTGTCGTCAGGCGTGACGTCAAACCCTAAATTACGTAAGCAGCGTGAGCTTAAGAAATGATTTTGCGAACCTAAATCAACTAAGATTCGAATATCGCGGCGATTACCGTACGCGTCTAGCACCTGTGCCATCGCGGTACCTAGTAAAACCGTTTTGCGAGAATCTCGTTTAGCAGTAGCAGCGCCAGCAAAGCCTGCCGGCATATTATTATTATTGCGCTGTTCGTGCGCGGCTGCAGCGGGCGAGTCTGCGAGCGCGGAGGCCGCAGCAGCGGGCGCGGACGGCGGCGTGTTTTCGCGCGGCACGAAAGCGGTTGGTCGCGGCTGAGAATGCGTCTGAGCATCGGGTTGATGTTGATTGCGGCATAACTGGCTATGATGAGCCTTGTTACAGAACTTACAAGTCGAAGTAGACTTGCACAAGGAAAACGTATGACGAACGCTTAAACAGTTAACGCAACCGTTACATTTTTTAACTACGTTGTATTTTTCAATGGGCGACAACTTTAAAAATCGTTCGCATTGGTACAATTGAATGTGTTTATTACTATTGCAATAACAACAAACTTGTCCCGAAGACTGGCTGTTGCTAACCAGAAAAGTTTGCATATTATTTTGCGTGCGCTTATTTGCGCCCGACTCAGAGCGCGAGTCGCGCCCGTACGAAGTATGCTGCGAGACAACAGCTGACGATGACGTCATAGTACGCTGCAAAATTTTCGCATGATTGCGAACAAAATTAACGAATTCGTCGTAATTCGGAAATACAGTTTTACTACTGAGAGACATTTCGAATGCTTTCGCGGTCTCTGTATCCATTTTGCGCAATGCTAAATGTACAAATATAAAATCGGCTAAATCTTTGATGTTTAGCTGACGTAGTGCGGACACCGACGTCGAAAATTGATCGATCAAACTGTCTAGGCTAGTTGCATTGGGTTTACCTGTTAAAGCCTTCAAATTAATGATGTTTTCTAAATATGAAATAGCGATCGCGCGACTATCCTCATATTTTTGCACTAAAGCGTCATACAGAATTTTGTAATTGTCCGAGTTAGGAGTAATACCTACACAAATGCTCTGAGCTTTGCCTTTTAGCTTTGATATCAGATATTGAATGCGTTGAGCGTCACATAACGCAGTGTTATGATGAACTGTCGTTCGAAACGATTCTATAAACAATGGGAATGCCTGTATGTCTCCGTGAAAATCGGGAATTTGTATGTCTGGAAGTTTGAAGACCGGCTTCGCGGGTTCTTGAACATTAGTCGAATCGCTCAACTTTTTATATGCGGTGTTAATCGCATAGTACATATCATCGAATGCCCATAACGTTTCGAAGTTTGGTTTAAAGTCCTCATTCAACTTCAAAGCAGTTGAATTTATTTCATCGAGCAGTGTAATAAATTCATCGCGTAAACTCACTACATTTTCGGCTTGCATTAAAAACAAACTCGTTTTGTCTCGTCGTGTTTTCGGAATAGAATCGTAAATACTTTGAATGCGCGCGAAGTAAGAATCACGTTTAGATTCTAATAAAGTTAATTTATTTTCATCCTCCATTTTTATTGCGATTATTCAAAAAATGGAACACAATAACCACAGAAAATACGAAAGTTCGTCAATTTAATATTGGAACGACTTTGAACGGAACAAAACATTGACCATGACCATAAGTGCTAGCGAGACGAAGTATAGGTATTAGCGAACCAAGTGCAACGTAAAATGGTCGCGTAGTGTTCTACCGTACACCGAATTCAAATGAACGGCGTATAGGTTAACTTTATATGGAAAGTTATTGCAAAATGCGGGGTTCTAATTGAAATCTTATTAGAAACGAATATGAATGCGGTAAAACCCAAGCTACAATGGCTTATAGGTATGAAATTGTGATGAATTTAGGAGATAATGCGATAAATTACGTTAAGATGGCGGAGCGTTGGTGCACAACGTGACGATAAAATATGATTTTAAGGGAAATTTCTACCGAACATACGGTTCGACGGATCAAAATATGTTGGGGCTTCGATTTTAAGTGGACTTTCATAGGTTTCAAAACACGTTCGATTGTCCTTTCCCTAAATCTTGTTGCAAGACTTGCGAGCGTCGGCGGTAGGTATTACCTTGAAAGCACGTTTCACACTCAAAGAAAACCAAAAGCAACTCACCGAACTTCAGCGCCTCGGGAAATCCAGGAAAACATGCACAATACACGGCACAGCAGTCACCCTTATCACCAAGAGAAAGTTTTAGAAGGAAAGCGGCGCGGGAGTAGAAAAATTAGATGCACGCGGTACGGCCATATTGTTCCCACTGATTTTGACAGCTAGTGTTGCGCTAGCCGTAAACAGAGGCATAGTGATGCCCCTCGTGCATTTGAAAACCGACTTGCATCAGTTTCAGCGAGAGTGTTCAGTATTCAATAAGTAATGAAAAATGCTTTCATCGGCCTAAACACAGAGTAAATGCGTTTATGATCCGTTTGGTGTTTTTGCAATACTTCGTATCTATGCCTACTGCATCAATAATTAGCCTTATTTTGTTTGCTATAAAATAACATAGTAAATATCACTTTATTGATATTTACTCGCTCATGAGCACTTGTTTCAGTTAGCTCTGTTGACCTTTTTTTCAATTTAATCTGCTAAGAAGTTAGTCTGACTATACGTTCTGAAATCAAGTTGACTTTTGTTGTTCCAGGATTTTAAGTTTGACGTACATGGACATTTTCAGTAATTCGTGTACCCAATTAGCGTGAGTTGTTAAATAAAAGTGAACTCAGTGTCAGTTTTGCGACGAAAGCATACAAATGATGTGAATATTAACTTTTCTCACATTTAATTACCTTGTATATGCATAACATTTATAATTTAAACAAAAGAAGTGAATATTTTTATAAACTGCTTAAATTGCCGTCACATAACTGACACTAAGTTAATTTTTATTTAACAACTCACGCTAATTTGGTACATATACACGTGAACAAATGCAAATTTGATTTAGATTTAATAGTTTAGTTACAAAAATCTTCAGTGCTGTAAAAATAATCGTCGTGAGCGTTTTCTGCGGCTTTGTCTCGATTACGCACGGATTAGTAAGTACTCATCATAGGTTCAACTTTGAATGTAACAGACATGATCTGTATAATAACACCTTACTTAAAATGTTAAACAGGCACGGCACTACTGCAATAAAGTAAATGCAACTACAAACTCTCTCGCACTCATGTGTTTTCGACACTATACCAACAAAGCCAGACACGGGACTTTTCATAAGCCTCTCTCCGTAATGAAGTCATGATCCATGTCACAGCGAAACCATCGTCAGTAGGACGATTATGAAAACAAAGGAACAAAACCAATAAGAGACAATCTTATTCCAATCAAATTAGGTTCGAAAGGGCTCTTGTTATGAGTACTATACGAGAATATATTTTTGTCCAAGACTCAGAAACAAATATTTGTACTCATTACAATACATGATATTTGCGAAGATTTGAACTCGGTTCGAGCAAATATTCAGTCAGTTTCGGCGCTGGCAACTATTTACTCCACAAGCTTCACCAGTTGACGACTATACAGAAGACGTCCTAAATCACTTATGAAAATGTATACCAAGAAGATATGATAACTAGTATGAAGATAAAGTTATGCCTTCAGTCACGTACTTAACAGATTACTTAATTGTTGCCACCGTATCAATTTTAACGAGTTTCGGAGTTTCTCGACCGTTTCTGGGGGCACATACGACTCGGGAAAATGCTATTTTGTTTGAAATTGTCAGTTGCCACTCGCGTCACGCATGGGACGGTATTTGTGTTCGTAATAGTATTTTATGCAACTGTTGTATAAGTAGGGTCTTAAAACGCGAGTGTCGTGAGTTGCGATGCGAGCCTTGGCGAGCATCGCAATTAAAGACGCCACGAGCGTTTTAAGACCAAGTTATACACCGTTGCATACAATATTTTTTCTACGACTATTTTAAATAAATAGCATAATTTGACTTTTCAGGCAGTAAGTTTTCCGTTAGTTCTATTACTACTCACGCAATTTCATCAGCGGTGCAGTTATTTTCTTCTTCGTCCATTTTAAAAGGAACGTACACATTTTTCTTCAGTTCACAAACACGAATCAAATCTTAAGAAGTTATTAATAACGAATAGTTATCATATTTGACATATTTCGTTTTTTAATTTTGAACTGGAACTTTGGTGGGAAATTGGAAACATGACACATTGACACCTCTTGTTTTTGGTCTGTTTTGTTCTTAATTCAACTTGCCAGTACTGTCATATTAAGACCAAGGTTTTTCTTAAGTTGGCAGCAATGTCTTTAGTACAATAATTTATTTGAAGTAAATACATTCAGTGGTTTGTTAAGTTGGTAGTACCTAATGTATTTTATGTTTCGGCATGGCCCTCTAGATTAGTCGCGTCGCGGCCTACTCGATCGTGTCTAGTAGGCCGTGGCACAATGTAGCACTACCCAGGTTTAGAAGCGTATGGCTGCTAAGCGTATCGTTTTGGCGACAAAACAGCACGGTTGTGCCGTACTGTTATGGGGAATAGAGTATAGACTTTTCTGCAGACTTATTTTGTATGTCTTTATATTAGTGTTCGGGACTATGTAAATGACAGATAAAAGTACAGGAGTAGAAAAAACATTTTAATTTAGATTTTATCAAATGTTTTAAGCAATGGGTTAATACTTGAAAAAACCCGATTTTTCAATTATGACTCGAAGGTTAATACCATTACTTAGTCAAAATAGAAAATTCTTTTTTCACAGCTCTGTTAGGAACAGTATTGTATAAGTAATTTTCTACTTGAATAGTTGGTCCTTTGTCCCCGCGCACTGGACGGCGGCATCATCTCGCTGCAGTTTCATTTTCTTTTCATCTGCGTCTTCCCCCTCGGCTACCCGTGGGATTCGCGTCGCTCTTACTCATCTCAATAACCGCGCTTCAAGTACTGGTTGCATAATGAAGTGTTTACAGTATCGTCGCTGCGATTATGGGGGTCCTATTGTTGTTCTGGCAACTTTAGGTTTGCTTTTCGTCGCTGCGCTTGTAAAATCCGACATGTAAAAAAACCATACTTTTCAGGAGCCACAAAAAACATGTTTGTTTTGTTACCAGGGTCAAAACTTCAAAATTAGGTATGCCGAAAATTCAATTTAAACCTGAGACGTTATATAATTTGAGGTTTTTAAAAAAATACTTATGTTTCTAGGAGATACAATTTTTATTTTGTATTTTTGGCACATGGCGGTTGTTAAATGTGTCATTTTAACCCTCTATGTAATTATGTGGCACTAAACGGATTATTGCTCCTGTGATATACTTTTACAAACAGTCTCACATAGCACAAACCGGATTTTAGTACGCAAGGAAAAGAATAAAAAGTTGGTATTTTGTGTAAATATGTTTATTTATGCATAAAAAGTATGCGTTTTTGACAATAATAGAAATAGCAGCAAAAGCGATGAACCACTCACTGTGGCGAGTATGCAAAAACTCCGACAGACCATTACATCACAAGCCACCACTACGGACGCAGGATGGAGAATGGGCTAGATCCGGACAAACTAAGGCGGAAGAATTCGCCAAACATCTGAGCCACGTCATCAAGCCGAACAACGCTGTAGTTACCGCAGATGAAGTGGACATTGACTCAATCCTCAACCAAGACTTCCAGCTCGACCGTCCTCTAAAACCAGTGACGCCCAGCGAAGTTATTAGAAATATCAAATCGATGGACAACAACAAGGCACCAGGATTCGACCTCATAAACAAAAAAGTACTAGGAAAATTACCATGAAGGGCCATCGTGTACCTTACCATACTCTTCAACGCTATTCTGAGGGTAGGATGCTTCCCTGATTTATGGAAAGTTTCGCTGATAATAATGATGCATAAACCTGGTGTGATCCATAAACGAAGTAACTTCATACAGACCCATTAGCCTGCTCCCCATCATGTCCAAACTCTTTGAGAAATGTCTGCTCTATAGACTCAACAGTGCCTTAAGGGAAAAATCCATTATCCCAGACCACCAGTTCGGCTTTCGGAGAGAACATTCTACCATTGAACAGGTCCGCAGAGTGTGCAGGAAAATTAGAAAATCATTCGAGATGAAAGAATACTGTTCATCGGCATTTCCCGACATACAGCAAGCCTTCGATAAGGTTTGGCACAAAGGACTGCTATGCAAGATAAAGTTCTTACTGCCCCACACATTTTACGGAATCTTGAAGTCGTACATATCTTACAGAATATTCCAAGTAAGAGAAAGCGATTCAACATCAGGGTTTCATGAAATAACCGCAGGAGTGCCTCAAGGCTCCATACTTGGATCTGTGCTGTGCAACCTGTTCACATCTGACCTGCCCCAGAGCCCCGACACAACGATCGCCACCTTTGCTGACAATACTGTCTTGCTGGCCTCGAATTAATGCCCAGTTAAAGCATCACGAATGCTACAAAGCAGCCTTAATGAAGTAAAGAAGTGGCTAGCTAAGTGGAGAATTGCTGCTAGCGTGACCAAATTGAAACGCACTACGACTGTGCTCCTGTCACCCTAAATGGCGTAGGTACAACTGCCACATCAAGGCACCGTAAAATACTTGGGCATGCATTTACACCGAAGGCTCACCTGGAAGAAACATATCAATATTCAAGACTAAAAGAGATGAGATTAATCTAAGGTACAAAGGTCTTTATCGGCTGATGGGCAGAAATTCAAAGCTCGCGATCTATAATAAAATTCTCATCTACAAAACCATGATAAAGCCTATTTGGACATAAATGGCATACAACTGTGGGGCGCTGCCAGTGCAACTAACCTAATTTTAGTACAAAGAGTGCAAAACAACAAAGCTTCACGAAATTCTCGATATGGCAACAGTTAAACAAGAAATTACTTCTTATGGTAACAAATACAAAGCAAGACTGCATAAGCATCTAAACCAACTTGCGGAGCAACTAACGATCCCAGAAATCATTCGTCGGCTTAAAAGGAAGCGAGACATCCTTGACCAGGATAGTCAGCTCATAGACTGACTACACAGATAAATGGGATGTACCCCGCTGGGGGGCTGCTTTTCGAGGCACCCGCCTCGAAAACTACCTTCATCACATCTGCTTATAGCCAACCGGGCTGATCGCAAGAACTCGATCAGTAAAAAAACTGATTTTACTGTTCTTACACTAAATATCACGTATTAACTTCCTTTAATTGTATTATTTGACGGTATTTCATTGTAAACTTCAATTATACGGCTACCTAGGTACTTGTCGTAAAAACCGCTAAGTGCCAGTACAAGGCGCAAAATTTAATCACAGGTGTATCAGGCACAAGAAGCCCTATGTGGCGATGTAACACATAGCGCATTTTGAAGGGCATTTTCATACTTATTTCACATAGCTGATTTTTATTTTTCGGGAAGCAGTTAAAATTTTGATAAATTGATTATAGAGGAAGATGCGTCTTCGGAAGTAGTTCGAAATTATGCCAAAAACCGAATTTCAAAAATAAGCACATGTCGGATTTTACAAGCGCAGCGACGTTTTGTTTTGCTTCCGATCTTAATCAGATTTTTATGTGTATCGCCTGAAATATCAGAACGAGTCTGTAAATACCGTAGTACTTGTAAGGTGCCTTTTTGATTGTATTTTATTTTTTCCGTGTTTTTTGTGCTACATAAATAAGTAATTTTTATTATTCTTAAATATATGAATATGCTATTGGGGTTGGAAACATATTGTTTTACCAAAACTGTGGAGAGCAATCTGAAATATTCCAAGTTATTTTGACCTATGTGTGATTTATTCATTTTTAATTTACACTAGCGCCGAGCTAACTAATCAAAAACAGAGCAAACCAAATTTAACGAATTTAATTTTTATTGCATAGTTACCCTCAATTAATACGGCGCTAAGTATACGTTATTGAGCCTAGTCAGATCGAGAAATCGACACATACTCGTATAGCTAGTAGCTTACATACCGTATCGGAACAATAAAAATGTCTCAAATTCTCACAGAAACATTATGTTCGAAAGATCCCGGATTGTATCCTTCCACATACGGGTAATTGAAAGTTCATACTCTTGCCTTTAATGTAAAGATGTCAAGCGAATGATTACAACCTTATCAAAAGCGCTCCCAGTATAAACAATAAAATTTCCAGCAACGTAACTCTTAAATTAAATTTTAAACGAAGAGTGTTTCTAAATTGAAATCCCGTCTCGCGCCGTGTCAGGACGTAAGCGAACGAGCGAGTGAATTGAAATTGAATGTGTTTACTGCTGCTGTGGTAAACGAAACAGTATCTTAAGTTTATACGGCGCTGGTTATTGCCGAGTTACGGTTCCGACAACTCTTTATGGCGGTGAGTTGTCCACCTGGCTTTTACTTGATGAAGGAGTTGTATAATCTTAATGTAATCTTAGAAATGGCTTACATTATTTTGTATGTTTTACTTTGTGTTTTACTGAATCTGTTACTCATCACATAAAATTACTGTAGTTAGGTCATGTCCCTTTTTAATTTTTTAGATTTCAAGCTACCCTCAGTTTTGATGGTGTCATATGTATTGCCTGTATGATATACTAGTTACCCGAACGGTCACGGCCCATAAATACACAATGCAACAGAAAACGCAAGTGAAGCCGCGGGATAAATTCATATTTATCTTCTTCCAATCTAAAATAATATACCGGTAAAAGTATTTATTTTTGAATTTGGCTGAGTAGTTCCTGATACGAGTATTACCCTTTACATATACATACTATCATCAGCCAAAAGACGTCCACTCCTGGAGATAGGCCTCCTCCAAAGAGTGCCAAAGTGACCGGTCCTGCGCCACTCGCATCCAGCGGACTCCAGCAACCTACACATACATCCATACATTACAGCATACAAACTTACAAAACTAAACCCTCACAAACTTTACCTGTAAAATGTGGAGAAAGTTGAAGAGGACATTACACATTTCATGACAGTTTCATGAGATTCCATAAAATCGATTGAGAAGTTTCATACCACCTCTTTTTCGAACACATGTGAGCTGTGATCGCCTATAAGTACGTAGTGTGTTACTCAAACCATATGTACAATTAAATGGATTTATCCGCTGGCCTTAAGTTCATTTTAAATACCAATATTGTCTAATCTGATAAGCACTGGCTAACGAACAAGGTAGCACAAGAAGCGATGCTGTATTGAGCTCTATTGACTGGTCATCATGTGGATTAATTTATACCATGTATTTTTCAGACAAGCCTAATCCCGCCTGAGGGACGCGGGAAGTCGCCGCAGCCTATGGACACTTGCAATTTCAGAGTTATCACACGCGTTGCCAAAGCTAGACGACTCTCGCATGTCATCTTTCAACAAGACAGTTCCGAAGCTCGAGCACTTTAGCTACAGCCTTAGGGTGAAATCGAAACCAATCCCTCGTTTAAACAGAGTATTGTTTGTTGTTTTCTGCTCACGACACCTGAATCAGAACTGCTTATAGGAATCGTAAACTGAGCATGGGGTTTGGGGCAGTTTGACTCAACATACTGAACTTAAATCAGTTTGGTATTGGACGCGCGCATTCATTCTACAAGTTAAGTAATTCCATCAATAGTGTAATAAAATACATTTCTGACAGGCTTTTATAGCGTAACCTTATTTAATAAGGACATGAATTGAAAAATACTGATACTTTGGACCGCTCGATCAAGTACATAGCTAATTGTTTTTTTTCTTAACGCTAAAAATGTTCAAAAATTCCTTGGCAATCACCCTCTCAAAGCTCCCCTAGGTTGCTACCAAACACTCTGTATTTTATTGTTTACCAGAAACCGTGATTAAACCATTAATTAAATTTTCCATTGCAAAAAAACCTATTTTGGATTTTTTAATTTTTTTCTATTTATCTCGGCAACCTCACAATTTATTATAAATGAAATAATCACGTTTTTACCGGTATTTTACCTCATTCAAAATTTCATAGAAGCAAATATATCTCATTTTCTCGAGCAGGGAACCCATAACCTTGTCTCTTACTCGGGGCTTGGTTTAGAAGGTTCTATAGTATCCCCTTAACAGTAGTGTAATGTGATCCGCATCAAAACAGGATTTACCCCAGATTAATGCTACACTTTCCAGAAGCAGTAAAGATGGGAGATTGCTGGTTATGCAGATCATATTACCTGTCCTAATTTTTGAGAATATTTTGAAAAATGACGTTAATAAATCGGTCTCAAAACACCATGTTTTAGTGAGTACATACGTGAGGTAGTATTTACCGAAATGTGGATGGTACAAAAGCCTGTTACTGCACGGGAAAAGTTCTGAATTGAAATTGAACTAGCAATTTCGTTCAGAGGCTCCCTTTTGTATACCTAGTGGTGCCACTGTCATGATCATTCCAACTTCTAGCGAACATTTGCAATTAGTTCCAAGTAACTGCACAATTAACTGAAATAACTGCTCCGGTTGGCGTGTTTATTGTTTTTAATTCAAAGTTAGCTTCATAATTAATTAAACTATTATAAACTTCTATTAAGATATAATTTTTGAACATAATTTAATTTTAACATGATTATGTACTTTGTTATTATTTAATCAAGTAGGTATCGAAGTGTTAAATCTTCAACTCAGCGTTTCGAACAAATAAATGATTTTTACATATTTTTTTTAATATACTGATCAAAAGAATCTTCATTTTATATAAATTGTGTTCTAGCAATTCAGTTTCAACCATGTTTTAGTAAGAGTACCCAGAAACTGCTTTCTGCTATTGCCTGCTCAGCGCTGCAGCTATTGTCCTTTTTAGAATAGAATAAAATAGAATAGAATAATAATTTATTACCAAAAAACAAAGTACAGACATAAACAACAGTGACAATACAGAATAAAAATATGCTAAAAAGAATAAGGAGTACAATTGGATTGGATTGGATTTTTTACCATTTCATACATTTACCACTCGAAGGCTATTTGCCGACTCAACTCGCTTACCGTAGGATAATTTCCCATTCGAGTAGCAATTTGGAACAAAATAGCGATTGGAAACATATTTCTAATCATAGACACTGATAATCTGCATTGTTCAGTCGATCCGCAGTGGAAAGATCAACAAAGCGCGCCAATCAGGCGGCGGCCGGAGTACGGACAAAGGTTTTAATCAGAGTCGAGTTTAGAGCAAGATTCTCCGCAAGTTCACCCATGACTATTCGTGATTAGAGTAGGCGACGCATTGCTGACGAGTTCAGATTAGAATTGGCATTAGGTTAGTTCAAGATGGAAAATTCAATCACAGAAATTTAAAGAAATAAAATGCATCTAGAGCAGCACGTCTATCATGGGACGGCCGCGATATATCCTCGATTTTTCTTGCACTATACCTCTTGTTCTATGTGTTCTAATACGAGAGAGACGGATATTAGGAGAAAAATCGAGAGAGCTTGCGCGCCGTCGCGTGATAGCCGTGGGACCAGACCCGGTTTGCCTAATTAGAATTTACATAAAAAACCTATCGATATTGGTAACCTTATGTAACCTTACTGATTGGGTAACCCTATTGATCGAGTTAACTTGGTTTGCCGCTAACCAATTCGAACAGTTAACTTATGGCTACCACATCCGATATGCTTACCATAACAATAGGGTAACCCTATGATATATGAGGTAAACAAATTGATTGGGTCACTAAATCGATAGACCTACAAAGGTGTTTTCTAGTCCTTGATCTGCAGTGAAACAGATTATAAAATAAATACAGATCATTTGGCAACTCGATGATAGACAAATTGCAAAAACCAACATACTCGAAGTTTCCAATTTAATCTCAATACATCCGTATTACTTGAGTTGATCCCAACATTACTTTTCTAACTTGGCACTATCAAGTTTCTTTTACTTCCAACTGTGAAACGTTGGGAAGTCAATGTCGACCGTCGATTTGATATGCAAATGGATCTATTTTCGAATCATGCCGTATAAGATAAATTCTTTTCGCTGCGGGTGTCAATCTCGCTCCGAAGTAGATATCTCTTACTTGTTTCAGTCCTTGTAGTAATCTCGCCTTGTCCGCCCAAAGGATTATGGTTCTAAAGATGTAGGAGTTTCTTGCCTAATAAGGGTTGTTCTTGTTTGACGGGGTGTGAGGGTTTGCCTTTGCCGCAGGTGTCATTCGGCGCTGGGCGGCGCGCGCGGCCGGTCTTGCGCCTCGCCACAACTCGACGCGATGCGATCCTACGTGCGATCCTACTTACTTCTTTCGTAGTTGTGTGATGGTTGTGATTTCGGACTTTATATATGGGATTTTTACCGGCTAATGTAAGTATTCAATAATATTTACTATGAAATCTGGTGAAGTTATGACACTTTCAAAACGGTTTCTCATCCGCTTAAATTTTGAGTTTTTTAGTCTATAAAAACTGGAAGGTTACTAATAATTAAGAGGTCTGTGCAGTGAAAGTTGGTAGCTTTGAAAGTTAGGTATGTAACGGGTAATCTCCGAAACTACTAATCCGATGAAAAATATATATTTTACCAGGCTAATTTAAAATTCCATTTTTTATTCCGTGAACCCACCTATGTAGGTTCTTACTTTTGACTAGGAGGAGCCGCATGGGCAGCTAGTCATGGTAAAATATGTTATATCGTAATAATTATACGTTTGATGCTATCATAACCGAATAGAGCTGAATTTCTTTACTGTGACATTATAACTCGTTGAATTCCTACTTTGCTTCGTCCTTGCTCCTAGACACAGACGAGCGTATTTTGCTTTTTAATTCAAGATTACGACGCAACTCTTAGTATTTCTTCAAAAACTGGTAACGTACTTCAAAAATCATTTTAAAATGGACTAAAAAAGTTAAAATTTTAATTTTCGCATCCTAAACCTAATATAAATGAGTTTTGTTAATCGGTTTCGTCGTAATCTTGAATAAAAAAGGAAGCATTTTGCAAAATATGCTCGTCTGTAGGAGTAAGGAGTCTTAATAAATCAATCTAGTTGAAATAATTTGATGCAAGCTGACGCTTAAATATAATAAATTATACACAAGAACCACTAGCGCGTCGGAAAATTTATTATCTTGCGAGATGAAGCGCCTTTTCTATAATAAATCTTTATTGATAATAAAACGTAAATTAAATGGAAGGTTGCGTTATAAGAGAATTGATTTAGATTAATTAATTTTATAATACATTGTATCGTTAATTAATTTATTATGTCGTAAATAAATGTAAAAAAAAATACTTGAATAACCAATAACAGATCCATTTTCAATTTAGAAGCTATATATAATCATGTAATAAATATTATCTCTGACAGTGAGTCGTCAAATGCTAAAATGTCACAAAGTAATTACTTTTCAGATGGTCGATTGTGTAAGATTACTCTCTAATATTTAATTATTTATAGATCATACAATACGTACCTACGTAATTTATCGTCCTTGACAAAGAGCCGTACATATACAGAAATATTATTTTCTAGGTTCCATATTCCATATGGTTTTGCTATAAATTCAATCAAGATAATATCTCAGTGTGACGTAACCAATATATCACAAGCTCTTTAACAAGCGTTGTAGCTTTAACACTTTCACAGCTAGGAGCAGAGCCTTAGGCGTAGACACCCGCTAGACGGGTTAGCGGGTGTCTACGCCGAAGGCGCTTTCCAGTGCACATGAGGAAAACCACGAGATCGGCTACGAGCGTAGCGCATAGAGATTATTAGCAGTGAAATTGTAAAATATTTTAGTACAGATTGATGTGCAGCCAATGTAGCCGAGCGGTGAGGCAGGTGCCTTAAATTTGGAGGTCGTGAGTTCTAACCTTTACTGGTTAATAACACCTACGTGCTCATATATCATTAACAGTAGCTTTTCGGTGAAAGAAAACATTGTGTAAAACCGATCAAATCTCAAAAATGTCTAGTTTTTTCTCTGGGTCAGATGGCACTCCCTTTCGTAAAACTAGTGCCGACGCCATGTCTTGGAATCAGGTGATAAAGGATTCGAGCTTTTCCAGTACATTTACAACCAATGAATTCGTAGCACTACGCTCGTAGGCGTGGTTTTCCTGCTAAGTAGAAGAAAGTGCCTATGAACAGAGCGCCGGCTAGGCGGGTTCCTGGCAGTCAATATGTTAGGGTATAATAATGTAAAAACGCTAGGACAATGATGAACGAGTTGATATCATATCAAAAGAATCAGAATTATGAACTCTTTTGTACGTTTCCCACCGAACGGTCGGCGCCGGGTCGCGTGGCACCGCTTCGCAACGCATGTATTAAAGGTTTAAATTCCTTTGGTTACTTGTAAAATGCGCTCAGATGCTTATCGTACACTCAATGATTATAATCATATCCTCGTTCTCATTGTCATTACAACAATGTTAGGAAATCACGTATTACTCATATAAATACAGTGTAGTTTGTATTAACGGCGATTTTTGAGATCGCTTCACACGCTCCTTAGCTCTCTGCAGCAACAAAGTTACCTCCTTAATAACAACATCTCGAAACTTTTCCTGTCAGCCGCTTCGCTGCGAAGAAACAATGAACTGGTAATTATCTACGTGAGAAATTATTTTGTGATATTTATGATTTTAAATTGGCAGGCCCGGATATAGTTTGATTTATTTAGAACGAAGAAAAAGTACTTGAATTGAAACCATATTCGTTTAATTGTTATTTTCGAGTAGGGATAAACTATTCTGCAGATGTTACGGTAGACCAAAAGGAATATAATAAGTAAGTTTTAAGAGTTGGCACTGTTTATAATACAATGCAAGTTTAAACCCATACGAATATCTATTACGAGTATGTTCCTATAAGAGATTTTCGTATTAGAGTCAACTTATTGATATGGATGTACTCAAATATATTTTATAACTCTTTAGCCTTCAGAATATCTTTATCTACTACGTACCTATTTTCACACACTTTGCTAAAGCATAAATTAGTGCTACGCGCTACTATAACCATCTTCCAACCTATGGAAAAATGTACGTCTCTACAGACACGGGCCCTCTATGAGTAGAGAGGTCTACTGTCGGATATAGCCTTGTTTTACCGAAAAACGTTTCATCGAATATATGTTTCGCCGTATTTTCATCCCATCGAATACATTTCATTTTATAACAGTAAACACTTCAGGATTGTAATCAAACAAACCTAATGTAATGCTCTACACAAATACTTTTTAGAAATTAAAAGGTACATGAGGATACAGGATGTAATAAAACTTGCGCAAAACAACGTATTCGGTGAAACGTTTGTATCTAAAATAAGGGACTCCACTCGTATTAGGTGACCCTGCAGGACAAATTGACCAGAAACTCCTGTGTGTGAACAATTATAAAGTTGTAGTAGTATCTCCACGCGCTCCATTCCGCACAATTTCCGCCTGTCACACTCACGCCGACAAGGGTGCCTTGGCTTGTTAAATTAGATTCGCTCTATAGTACTTCGGTATTTGTGGTATTGAGTCTTTATGTCTTTTTTATTAGGGCTCCGTAGTCAACACAAAATCCTTATAGTTTCGCGATATCTGTCCATCGGTCCTTGGCTTAGCTCAGTAACCCTTACAAACTAGAGAACTGGTTTTCGGCATGGGTGTCAACAATCACGCCGACATAACAGTAAAACAAAACATTGGTTTTTTTAGGGTACCTCCTCTACACTTAAAGTGAGGATGTAATTTTATTTTCTCGTGAAACCCATGGTGTGGGGTATTGTTAAATAGCTTGATAAAAAATGTTATGGGAAGCTTGCAACCATTTTAGAACTCAGTGATTCGTTTGCGAGATATTGGGCTTTAAAGCCCTCTTTTTGTTTCAGTCAACTGCCAATTTTCGTACACATTCGGCCAACGCAACCGCACCGCACGTGGATGTAACTAGACAGACAGGCAACTACGGATCCCTACACTACGTGGCCCGACACGCACTTGGCCGGTTATTTTGGTGGAGTCGAGGAGAAAGAGTTCTCAATACGTGTCGTTAATGCTTAAAGAATGCCTATAATTCATAAAAAAATATCATAACAACTCGAACGAGAGGACGCGCTCGGGTCTCTCGCTCCACCGTTCCAAATCGTGGCCAAGCCTTAGGACGGGTTACACCAGCCACCTTATTCTGTAACATGTTTTAAGCTCACCTCAACGCTCACCCACAAATATATCTTGACACCGCGATGCGTAGTAACCAAGCGTAGGTAAAGATCTAGTTTCGTGACGTGTGACCGGCCGGGTGAGCCGCATTAGAGCGTAGCGAATAACAAGCCAGCAGGTCAATCTCGTAACGCATTGTACGCGCGTTAGATAGATCTAAATGTCATTTTCTGCATAGACAAATGGCAGTTTGATCTACCTAACGCGCGTTCATTATGTGACGTGATTACCCCTCAGCTTACTATTACAGACCGATCAGCGTTCCATATGGAGCAGGCAGCTGTAATTCCGCAGATACTTGTGAAACTTTCCATACATTCATATTTAACAACCCTTACGATTACAGACGCGTTGGTGCAACCCACACTTGAACTCGTTAGCCGAACACTGACAATAACTAAAACTTAGAAAAGTTGAAAACCCCCGACATTTTCATTTCGAAGTCCAATATCTCAAAAACGGCTCAACAGATTTTCATGAAACATGACTAAGAACACTCAAGATAAAATTATCTATTACACAAAACAAATCGCATTCAAATCGGTCCATCCGTTTGGGGCCCATAATACCACAGACAGATACACAGACACGTTAAACTTAAAACACTCTTCTATTTGCGTCGGGGGTTAAAACATTCAACAATACGACTTGTCTTGACTTAATACGTCTTGTTGATAGTATATACATATATTATGTATTTGGACGCCTATTAGGCACTACTAATGTTATTCTAACCTCATAAAAAAATGTCTCAAAAAAGGCGTCAGAAATAATTTTAGTATTTTAAATGTTATTTTAAGATTCCGAAGACTAAATCTGGTGTGACGGTTTTTCTTTACATTTTTTTGGGGTTTCGTAGACAACGGTTGAGTAATCTACACATCACGTATTCGTACGTACGTACTTCAACCATCTGTATGCAATGATTTAAATTAGTTGTGGCCTAATATAAGAACGCGTATTTGATATACTGAAATGGGGTGGCCGTCTCGTAGCATAACAACTATTGTCATAATATCGATTGTCATACAACATTACGCATAAAAATGATGCTCATTTTTTTTTCGGCATATATTATACTATGGCATAATTGTTCCCTGTCATAATTATACGGAGTCATAATTAGTTTAACCATAATGTAGAATGTCATACATTTATTTAGTCATAATATTGTTAATCATAATGATTTTTAGTAATAATTCTAAATGTCATACATTTATCAAGCCATAATATTGATGATAATATTTGATCAAAAAACAAAACAAAGAGTGACGAAAGCGGGAGCTTTGCTCCCGCTTTCGTCTTCGAGGTTATTTTTTTTATAAAAGAGCAGAAAAACTTGTTATTAGATAAAACTTGTTTGTAAACTTTTATACTGATCGCCCTTTGCTACTGTGACCCAACATAAAAGACAACTTTGTAACTTACTTGCTTCTGATTCGAGATCTTCATTGACTACTAAGAAAAACAGGCTTATGCGTTTTGCAGTTTATGCGTTTATACAGTATGGTTAAATTGATTTACGAGCAACCAATTTATGTCCAATATAAAGTATGCTTAAATAATTTTATGCGCATCAAATTTATGCGCATTACACAATATGTTCTTAACATTATGACTAAAAACGTTATGCGCATAAATGTATGACTATTTACAGTTATGCGTAATGATGAGTATGACGAATCCACGTATGCCTACCAAAAATATGACTTTAAACTTTATGCAACCCGACCCCTACCCACTGAAATGATATTGTTTTGATACAATTCTCCCATATTAGTTAATAAATGGTCAAATGTTACCACTATTAATATCGCAGAAGTGAGTTCTATTTATTGTGCGAAGCATCATTAAATCACTTTAATGAAGTAGCAATAAAGAGGAAAGTTCTCAATATCCCACTGTATACTTTGAACAGACCCAACATGAACAAAGAACTCGCAACCTCACTACGTCTACGAGTCCTGATTTAGTTCAATCCAGTAACTGGCGCGAGCGCTTTTATAGTTTTTTTTAGTCATGCTGATAGAATATGAAAGTGTTGGACGAAATTAATTCACGGAAGGTAAAAGACAGTAGGTAAGCTAAACTTTACACTAGTCAGTGCCTGTCTCGTAAGGATTTCAAGCTAGTTTAATAGGGTGGCGCCAAATTGTGCCACCAGCCATTTTGTAATAAATCGGCCATAACAGTTTGAGAGTGCAGAGGGGTTGCGTAACTTTTCGAAAGTCAAACCGTATCCCTGTATTATGTGAGTCGACAGTTCGAAACAAGAATCTTAGAAGTCATGTCTTTTACATCACTAGGCATGCTGCATGAAACACCTCAATGTGCTTAGTATCGGCAAAATCTAATTTGAGCGTCGCTCGTGGTGGCAACTAATGGGTGTCCTCTCTGTTTCACAGCGATATTAAGTTATAGACGTTATAGCCAAGAATGAGCTCTTGTCGATAGTCTGTAGTCTGTAATTATATAATAGTGTTATGCCTTAAGGAAGTTCTATAATTGGAAACTGGGTAGGCCACAATAGCTCGCTCTAAAGCTATATAAGTTTTTGAAAATCTCGTTTTTTGATGTCGTATTTTCCTGCGATTATAGATTTAGATTTATTTATTTCGAGATAAAAAATACAATATAGATTTGCATACAATCTATGACGTGACAATCGTAATACATTGTATGAAAATGTATAAAAATATATAAGGAATAAAAAATAAATAATGTTCAAAATATCAAAACAGAAAGTGTCAGTGAAAAAATAACAATGTCAATTTACGTATAACGATTTCAAAGTAGAATGTAAATATATAGTATCAGATTATCTAGTACAAGTATCGATGAATCAAATAATTACTCAAAACATTATTTCCATGAACTCGTGAACAGAGTACAGAGGATTATCCAACAAAAGATTTCTCAGTATACCTACGACTAAATAGTTGGTCACAAGGTTCGTTATATATATCGGCGGGTAGGTGCTCGAAATAAGTAGGCCCCTTAACCCGGGGATTTTTCTTCGAAAGCGCCATATATGAAACAACACAGACAGAAAATGACCATGAGGAAATGGGTCCTACAGAGATTTGGTTCGTGTCTCATCTGTAGGCTTTGCCAAAGTTAAGGGCTGCCAAGCCAAAGTTTTGGTTAGACTCTTAATCCGCATAAATTGATCCCTCTGCCCTTCTTATATGATCCCATGCAATAAAACATGTTTTATATGCACGGAAATACTTAACACCTTCACCGTCAGGAACCTCCTAGCGGGCGCTTATGCCGTAGTCGCTTTTCGCCACATCCTTAATCTGTATGACCTGAATATAATTTGCCCCCGATGGTCGTAATCTCAAGAATTCCCATCTCAACAACAAAGTAAATTAAAGAGACACTAAAATGTTTCTAGCTGTATAATTTAGGAAACTAGTATACTAGTGTAAAGCCACAGCGTTTGCGGCGGAAGATTCCTAGACAGCGGCACGGTCGTAAATTGTCCGGGACACCCGAGCGCCCGGACACGTGAGTACCCGGATACCCCGGGTACGCGAGCAAAATATTGTAGGTTTCACGAATTTGCAGATAACTTAGGCTAACCTAAGTTGAGCTTATTTTACATTGAGAATATAAACATTTTAATACGACTAAAAAGCTCGATTTCCATCGGATGATAAGCGTTTATTGGGTACGTAGTCTATAAATTACTTTGGGAGTATCACATTTCTTTCACCTGGTTTTCATGCACATGTTTCACTACCAAAATTGCAGACTATTGCTGACTATATACAAACCTTTTTTACTCCCTGATAAAAACCTCAGCTGGGAGTTCCAAGCCCAAGCGTCAACATAAAGATACTGAAATGTCATGAACATATATGCGTTCGCGTGTTGATAACTAGCTTGTCAACTGAACAATGCTGAATAAACTATCAAAGCGACATTTGAATGATTACGAGACGAGTGCGTGCAACCGCACACAATCCATCTCGTCGGATTACGCGCTATTACAGAATCGCACCCGGTCCTCGTACGATAGCCTCAGGGCGTAACTTTCAACACAATGCTGGTGACATAGGCAATCAACGCGCGCGTAGCACTACATTGCTCCTCACGTACGTACGATATGCTAATAGCATCTAAGTCGGCGGGTAACACATGTAACACACGCTTTGGGGTCGAACTACGACGCAACGATCGCTAAGACGATTTCTCTCAAGTGTAATATAATAACCCGCCCGGCCTGGGCTTCACAGCATAACCAAGACCCGACCTTTGTCCATTGTGCAATTAAAAACGCATCTAGAACTACAGAATTTCTAAATGGTCTTAATTACGAAAGAAAATGTTAATGTGTAAAGAAAGTAGTTTTTATGGAGCGCATCGTTACAGCGCGTTTTAATTAAACGCTTTGTGCACAGCGAGTAACCGAGTTTAATATGAGCCAGCCAGCCGTATTAGCAGTGTAATACTGCGCTGTCCCGGTGGGTTGGTTCAGGTGCTATTTGCCAAAGAACAATGGAAAAGTGCAGAACAACGCTTTGGTGTCAGGCAGCTCGCACCGCACCACACCAACTCGGCCTACTTTGTGTTGTTGATTTCCCATTGCCCTATCGACTTTTGTAATCCTATTTAGAATTTTCCGAACTTAATTTGCTAAGCTTGCAGAGTATTATAGTTGTAGCTATTAACGTGCCTGTAAAACATCAACACGAGGCTAAGTTGACGTGACGCTTTCGCCCATTACCCACGCGACAAATCTAATTTGCGCTCGACACTCGGAGCAGGGATTACTCTCAGCTATTATGTTAAATAATGTATACAAAACAAATAAAGTACTGTTATCTCCGTAAGTGTTTAGCCGGAGGCTCTTGGGCAGAATGGTGTGAGAGCGGCGTCACGTGGCAGAGTGGCGTTGTGTAAGACGAAACCTCTCATGCCTCTTCACGCGAGTTCGCTTACCGTCTGTGATGCGTGAGACGGTTAGACACCTATTTATGCATGACAAAGGATATTTCCGAAACAAAAAGCTACCGAAAATGGTGGGTAACTTAATTTATTTGTTGTATCTAGGAAATTCAATCAATAAATCCTGCCAGGGTGTATCTAAATATACGGGTTTTGGTCATCGCTCGAATGTGAAACAATAAGGTCGGATGAGCACAACTTAATTCTCAAACGTAAATAGTACCGAATTAAGACATATACAATTGATACCCTTCCACTACTGGCATGGTGAAAATATAATGTACCTATTATTTGTACGTACTGTAAGATTCAACGCTATGGATATTTTAAACTGTACTTCCCAACGTATGCTAATATAGAGGCGCCCTCTTAACTCAAACAAATCACTGGCGTCTTACAAAGCAACGAAATTTTCATTTCAACCGGTTCTAACGCACTCCAATTACAACCAAGTCAAATGTGAATGTCTAAAGTACTTTAAAGTGATTAGCGGAACGCAGGGGCGTGTAAACAGAACCGTAAATTAAGACAAGTAACCCTCGGGTTCGAAGATAAAGGTGTTTGTGCACCTGCGGCCATATTTCCCGGCTCCGTGACTAGGCGGATTGATTCAATACCACTTGTTACTTGATTGTTTTATTGGTGGCTGATTCGTTCTCCTCCTGTTGCTTGTACATTGAGGCATGTCACCTCTGTTTTGCGATACAAATAATTATGTTTAGTACTGTTCTAATTTACTTCACTGCGTGGAACAGATGCTTTGTCCCTGCGAATACATAGTATCAATACCTTTGAATCTCAATTTCACTTCGACTGTAGCTGTACAATTCAATATTATTTTTAATGTTTTCGCGGAAAAATGCTGCTACTCGCTACATCGTAGCACATGTCGCGTTTCTTTAAATAGGCTTGACAAGAATCAATCATTCGACGTACAATATCAACCCCCTTACCCTCTAAGTTCTGTAGCCTATTCTAAATCTGAAATGTATCGAGAAGCGCTCGTAGAGGAATGCCCCATACCATCGGCCTTCAGTGGACTACGAAAGGCGGTGAGACGACGCACAGTACCATGTTAGTAACTGGTTCTATATGTCAACAGATGGCGCTAATGCGGCACGACATAAGCGCAGCGTTGCAGCTGCTCTTCGTGGTTCTATCGGTTACTTCATACCGTAAGTAAATTCTCTTACAGTAACTCGGTGAGGACCTTCCATGATTCTTACATCTATTCATGTTACCTAAATGACGCAATTCACTATAAAAGTGCCGGTTTCGGTACCGTAAACTGGGGTGACTTTGATCTCATGCCTCCATTTTTTTTCACAGAAACTTTAGCAGGGCACACAGTTTCGCAATTTTCGAACTGTTAATGCAACTGACTTGAGTGATAGTAAGTAATGCTACTTTTATATCATCGAAGTATTTCTTGTTTTCCTTACGCCACCCATATTTACGGTAACGCGAATGGTGGAAGTAAAATTCAGATGCAGATGTTCAATCTTCTGTTTTCGCGACTGGTTCAATATTGTTGTATGTTTGATCATGGGTGTATTTGACTGAAAGTATGGGATTAGAATCCGTTTGATATTTGTTGCGGACGCTCGTAGCCTCGCTACGATGTGCAGTCAAGTGTGCCCGCTAAAATATGGGACATATAATTATGTGCATACAATTTAGGCGTAAATATGTTCCTTGGCTCATACGCTCGATTTACAGTGGTTAAGTAATGAACTAAACTTAAACGTAATATTAAGTGACTATAGATGCGTGAAAACAATCAATTTAGGTGTAACTTGTTAGCGGATTATATTATGTCGACGGATTTAGGGTTTCGGTACCTACATATTTATGAGAGAATTAATTCGAAACATATTTTTGTCGAAAAAAAAGCTACGGTAGCCCAGTGGTTCAGGCATGCGGCTGTCAAACGGCGGTCGTGGGTTCGAATCCCGAGTCGTACCAATGAGTTTTTCGGAACTTATGTACGGAATATGATTTCATATTTACCGTTAACGTTACCATCTGCGAAGAAATTCAAAGGTGTATGTGAAGTCCCCAATCCGCACTGGGCCAGCGTGGGGACTGCCCGTTCCCTCTCATAGGCCTCCTCCCCCCCTTGTCAGCAGTGGGATAGGCTGATGATGATGATGATATTTTTGTCGCTTTCGTAAAACTAGTGCCAAAGCCGGATTAGGTGTCAAAGCGGACCCCGAGCTCCATTAGAGCACAACCGGGAATAGCGGTAAACGGATTATGTCATTATTTTGCACTTGACTGTGCGTAAAAGCGAGCGCTTTCATTGTTCCTCCTGACTGTTAATTATCATAACCTTTTTTCAAAAGGGTGTGAAAATGCAATGGTAATAGATAAGCTCGACTCTCACATTTCACGCATGATGACTAGCGATAACCTTCGGTGGGATGTCACTCCGTTCACACATCATGCTGACGTGACACCCAAACAATACGACCGGCCACAGCCTCCCGATTCCAACCTCCATTATTAAGATAACACAAGATAAAGCTCGACCCCCACCTCTCATTCCTCCTCACACTGTTCTTTATTTCAATTTCGACGTTCCCCTCATTTCGTTACAAGTACGAAGATTGTTACCTTTATTTTTCATGTTCGTGTTTTTATTTGGAACCTCGTCCTGACTTTGATTAAAGTAGGTTGGAGTGGAAAGGAAAAAAACATATAAAATTGATTCGTTGCGCCTGGAGAGTAGAGATAAATAGCCGAGTGTCGTGGGAGGGGGTGTACACGTGATTATTTTGTGCAGGATGTTTTTACCTATGGGTTAATTCAAAGCATACGTTTAGCATTCCAATTTCATTTCTATCAGATGTTTTTACTAACAGCCAGTTACAAATTGGTTTGCGCAACGTTTGTCTTGATTCAAACCGAAAGCCAATAAATATAGGAGCCGAAGCATAAAGGATGAGATGGGAACTTTGTTTACATATGAGTATCTGTACCTACGGTACAAAAGATGTTATATGCGACTCTTAGTATTTCGAAGCTAAATGGGATTCAAATTGGAGTAAAAACAGTTAGTCACAATGATAGAAATGTGCGCCAACTTTAGTGACAAAATCTTATGCTCATGGTTTTTTTTCTTTGGTTTGATTAGAGTGGCTTTTTTTCAAATAATAAGGATTAGTAATTCGATTTCATAGTCTGACACAGGGTATTTTTTACTTAATTACATAAAATTTGCAGGATTAAAACAGACACGAATGGTCTTACGAGTACTTTCACGGACATCCTTTATCACTACCATCCATCCGTCACGTATTATATAAATACGTAAATGTGACGTTAAGTAAGTTAAATCCTAGTACCTGACGTTGCACTATTTAATTTATTTCATACAGTATTTTAATGATGGCCATCCACCAATTTTAATGGTACTACACCTTAAGTTGTTATCAAAGTCGACCCACAACTTAAAGTAACCCCGTTTTACGGTATTGCTTGAAATAAAGTGCCCCTGCCATATACTAGTGAAACGTCGAGTACTAACACGTTAGTCTTACAGGCGTGAGGGCTTCCAATCTCACTTAACAGTCCGTGTCCCGCGCCATCGAACGCCATACTTATCCATAACCACCACCTAGCGTTGTGCAAGAAGCGTGTTAGCCCCGGCGGACTCATTGTAAAGTGAAACAGAAACTAATTCCCCAACAACCGCCAACAAACTTAACCGGATTACACGATGGAGGACAATTCACCGCCGGGCGCCCGCCGCATTAAACTTTTATCAACTTATACTCGCCCTACTAGCCTCGGGCTAGTACTGGCAGGCTACCTGCTATGCGATTCGTAGCCCGTTTTACGACGAACCATTGAAGGAGAAAGCGAAACAAAAACAGTTCTATACTTCAGCTTGGGCCAAAACTTTTTCGTATGTCCAGATATCCAGCTAATTTCCTCTTAAGGTCTCATTCTCCTGAATTGTTGTGAGCAGGTTCGATAACATATAAGTAGATGTTTTTTTGTAGATTCAACATTTGGAAATTAAAAAAAAACACAGACTCTTGAGTTTTACAGCTCACAGAGCCTCTAGTCCTTTGTACTTCTTGAATGAATGAATATATTTATTCACAAGAACACAAAACATAAAATACAATGAACATAATATAGTTCGTTCATTTACACATTATGTTCGACCAACAGGTATGTGAATTTTACGGTGAGTGAGCTTTAGTTTTATTTAATGTTCTGCTTAGGGATTGAATATTATAGTTATACTTAAAATATAATTAAAACTTATGTCTAAGAAACTCACTGACGCTTTAAAAACAATAATTACATAATAATTTGTCAAGTTTGTGTTGTGTGTGTTGTCAAGTGCCTCTAAAACCCTAGGATTTATTATTAGGACGACTTCTCAATTCACGAGTGTCAGGATGGCTGTGCTGCTGTATAACGCATACGTACGCAGCAAACTAGAATTTGGAGCAGTAGCATGGGATCCCTATGAATCCAAATAACATATAGTCTCCCAATAGAAAAACTTCAGAGGAAGTTCGCGAGGCACCTATACAGTAGGCCTTCCGGATATTATCCCTATCTGTACCCCTCGCGGTTTGTCCTAGGGATGGTGGGGCTTGAAACTCTAGAACTTAGGCGCAAACTGCTGCTCTTGGTACACTACTACGGCTTGCTTAACAATAGGGTTAATAATCCATCCGTGTTGAAACGAATCGGCCTGCAAGTTCCTCTTGCACGCAGCGGACAGCAGCCGGCGTGCGCGCATGCGCCGTGGCGCCAGCGCCGCCTGTTCGCGTGACTGCGCGCGCGCACCCGCCAGGCCGACAGCGCTCCCACCCCGAGGGCGTTAGCTCTCTTAAATCTAGTGGCTGTCGAGGGCTACGACTTGGACATATTATGTGATAGTGCTGGTGGATTTTGCAGAAAATGTATTAACTTTTTAAATATTTTATATAGAGATTAATATAGGAAATTCTGTACATGTGACATAAAATAATTTAGAATTTTACAATAATTACTAATATATGTTTTATGTAGTTGAATTATGCTGTATTATAAATTATAAATTTAAATGAATAATTAAGTAGCAATGAGTAAGTAAATAAATAAAATAACATTGTACCCGATTTGGTGACCGCACTGTAAGCTACAATGTGAAATGGAATAAATAAATAAACTAAATAAAGTTCAGGTTTAAATTTCGAGTCGGGTAAAATTAAAAAGTTGCTGGAGTCTTATGAAATACTTTAATGCACATAGCTCGAACACATTTGTTTTTCGCCATAAATGCCTCATTAGCGTTTACAGAGTTTCCCCGCATTATAATCCCGTATCTAAGAATGGATGCTATATATCCGTGATAGGTCAGGAGCGCTGTTTGTACGGTCACGTGTGCCATAGTCACCACAGCATGAAGTGGCGTGGCGTTAGCTAATTTTTTACATTCATCTGCTTCATATTTTTGTGCAATTACAGAGCCTGTCCAGGACTATGCCTAGAAATGTTATTACCATTAGAATTAACTTCTTCGATGTCAATACTACCGTGGCTTACTTTTACTCTATGGACTTTGGTTTGCATGACCTGAAAACTACATGAATTTAGTTTTATTAAGATTTATTTTAAAATTATGTAATCCATGTAATCTTCTTTTAATCATTTATATCAGATTCGAAAGAATTTGTGTTGTTCCCGTTGATGACTACTGTGGTGTTATCAGCAAATGGGATGCATTCATGGTTTGTGCTTTCGGACAAGTTGTTAATATAAATAAGGAATGAAAGCGCTCCTAGAATGCTACCTTGTGTTACTTCATAAGAATTTCATTAGTAGTCAAACTTGTAAGATTGAAATTCGTTTTCGATTCGATCTATTTGTTTTCACTGACTTGTTCCAACAAGTAACTTTCAAACCACGACTTAGGCATACCACGTATACCCAGCTGTTAGTTGCTTGTGGCATACCGTATCGAAAGCTTTATTCATATCGAGAAAAAGCACATCTAGTTCACCTCTGTCAATGCAATCGGTAATTTTGGTATTCAGATGGAAGTTAGCTAATCATATTGATTTTTTTTATCCTGAATCCATACTGCTCGTATTCCAAAATGTCGCTTTTGTTTATGAATCTGTCTAAGCGATTACACATAGCTCGTTCATACATTTTGAAAATTAATGGGATTCATGTTATTGGCCTGTAGTTCACCATCATCATCAGTCATTCCCTGATTGCTGAGGATCGTGAGATCCGTCATAATGTGCAAATCAAATCAAATCAAATCAAATATATTTATTATAACATAAGTTGTTATTGGTACAAAAAAAGAGATCGTAGGTATAGTCACATAGCAATGTTAGTTGTAATTTACATCCTTTTGCAGAATGATATCCATTACTTCCCGTACTAGTTAAAACTGCATCACGGTGAAGTAAGTTTCGACATCCGTCTTTAAGAGATCTAAATATAATGCTATATCCGAGTATAAATACGCTAAGTTACAATTCCTTATTAGATTAAATTTTTAACAGCTGCAAGACAACAGTTTCGAACAAGTTGACGGTAATTTATACAGTACGCAATATGCGAGTACAACAAAACCCAAAAATGAAAATAGCGATCAGTTGGAGATATAAAGATTCTATGTCTATTATTATAAAAGGTCCTGGCACTTGTTATTTCTTTTTTGTATCCTTGATTAATATTGCCTTTGGTAACACTCCAAGCAGCTCTACATTTATTATGAGTATCATAAAGAAATTTTGAGTTTTGTATCTTTCGAGTTTGTGCATTTTGTCAAAGTATTTGTGTAACAGGTAATTTTAATTTTGGTTGACTTCCTTGTTTTCTTTATATTGCTGATATTGGAAGTACAACTTACTTTTGTGTGCACATAATTGTTTAAAGGACTTTGTGATCCATTAAGGTAAGTAGTGTTTTTGTTATTAGATTTTTTTATCTGATAATTAGGAAACGTAATTTGTGGAATAGCATGAGTAGATCATGAAATAAAGTTAACGATTTTTCTGCACAATGTTTTTTTCATATATCTCTGGTAATTAGAGGTTTATGATGCATTCTTTAAATTTGTTAATATTCGCGATACAGTAATCTCTCTTTGTGATTCCATATCTCTCATAGATGTTGTTTTAAACGTAGCTACCTGACACGTTTCGTGGTCTGAGAGGCCTAGTTTAATAGTCTCTCAATTTGCAGACTTCATTTTAGGAACGATATACAGCTATTTTTTCTTGTAGGCTTTTGCTAGGTTTTACTGGATTTTGCTGGCATTAAGCTTTTGGTGTGATTTGTACATATTATAATTATTTAGTAAGCTAATGAAGTCTTTTGTCGTTTTATTATCGGTAAGTGTGTTTATGTTAAGGTCTCCAAATAATAACGTTCTTATTAGGTTAAGATCGTAAAAAGTCAAGTTTTTTTTTTAAATTGATTAAAGAAAATGTTAAAATTTGAGTCATGTGTATGCAGACTATTATAACATTATATTTAACAAGCTCACCTCCGCAGCATTCAAAATCGTTCTCCGTAGCAAAACCTTGTAAAATAGTTACACAATCAAAGCTCAGACACTTGTTAACCAGGATAGATACTCCACCTCTCTTGTATATCTTGACGCCGAGATACGCCACTATCTCTATCACACGTAACCGGAGGTCCAACCTATAATGTATTATGGCAGTAGCATATCCAATGTGTATTTTTTTATTACCTACCAATTAAAGTACTCTTTAGATAGTAGCTTTAGTATGGAATCAATGTAACGCTTTGGTGAAAACTGGAATGTTGCATAATGAATGATCCAATGAAAAAAAATAATAATAATAACGTTAACTAGTACTATATGCCACGAGGCGAGTATGCTTGTCGTATTGTAATAAATACGAACTAATTAAATTTTTCCACAGTACGAGTACCGATCTTGCTTATCTACCTTCCAAACTCGCATTTTTTTGTACATCGTTGTTTAATTTCGTTTATCTATAACTTTATTAGTTTGACAATTATGCGTGTGAGAATGAGACGAAATAAATATTTCATGATACTTATGAAGTAAGTAATTTTGAAGTTTCCGAAAAAGGACTAAAAATATTGTCAAAGACTGCCACAAATTTAAAACATTAAATTATAGATTTTAGGTAGTTCGAATATGTTACCGTTCGTTGGCTGCACAACTAAGTTAAGTCGCTCGGCTGTGCAAGTTAGCTTAGTGGTAAAACTAGAGAACGGGGCTTAAAGTAGGCCGCGCATTTTTGCGAAACGCTTCCAAACTCCACTCGTGTTGTTTGAGACTTTAAGTGGCTTAAAGTTAGCGTTCGTTTACAGAGAATCCCTGGGCCTTCCCGCCTCCCCTTCCACTGGAACACACTACGGCTATTGTCTGCAAACACTTAAGTTTTATTTATTTTAAAAGCACCCAGCAACAAAGCAAATAAAAATAACAATGAAACAGATAGAAAAAGATCCGAGTCCGCTCTGCCAAGAGATACTTTACTTCATTGTACCCCCCACATCAACCGCCCCGAGGATACAATCTCTCTGCTCGATTGTTTGTCTACATTACAGTATTAAACTCCTCCGTCTTAGATTGTCAGGTTAACAGCGGATTCAGTATTTTTATTTAATTGTGCTTGAATTCATCTTCTTTAAGCAGATCTCCAAGAGCGGTTCGCGAAAGTTTAAGGACAGAACGTAAATAAACCTATGTAAATACTCCGATGAGATTGCTTCTTGGATGAAGCAAAATGGCCCCACAGAACGGGTGCCATTGCTATTATGCGGGGATAGGGGCGGGGTGTCAAAACGATGCCAGACAGCAGTTTAGTTAGAACATGCGCATATCGGGTTTCCGGGGGCATCCGGGTCAAAATCTATGTTTTTTTCGTTTGCTAATCTTTACGGTATTTATAAAACTCTTCGTATTCCCCTATATAGGGGTTGGGTAAAGATAAAATTAAATTTAACAACAAAAAAATTGTCACTACGTGAAAGTGAATACAAAATACAAATATGAATAAAAATAATTAAAACAACATTTTTTTTAAATACTGTGACTGTGTCACTAGTAACATGATAGTTACACATATCAATATTAGAGATTAATAATGTGACATATTTTCATATCCCCACTTCGCCTTTGTCTTCCATAATCAGATTAAAAGTGACATGAAATAAAAGCGTCATTGTGAAGACTATGTGGAGTTGTAGACTAATAGAATTACGACTCAGTTCACATCCTTGCTTGCCTTCACTCTGTCTTTCCGCAGTTCCGCACTAATTTGTGACATAACACTAAGTACTTATCAATTTGATGGAACAAAATTAGAGTGTATAACAAGATTAGTCCATAGTCGCTGAGTTCTGACGACAGCTAACGCATTGGTCTAATCTGACCCAATTGGTGACGTTGAATTAATAAACACATCTGTCATCAGGCGGTGCAGCACTAGAAGAAAACGAAGAACTATCACAAGTCACAGAGCCACGGCTGGCACCCTGGTTCACAACTGAGCCGCCAGCGCGCGCCGTGTTCGCGACAGGCGCGGGCGCGCGGCTGCCATGCGCGGCGCGCGGCGACCCAACCCCAGTCATATCTTGGACCAGTGAAGATGGGCAGGAGCTACTGTCTGACCAACACAGGTACCCAGTACACTTTAAAAGTACTAGAATAAACACAAACAACAGAGCCGCGGCTAGCAAGGGGGCCAGGGGGTTCATAACTGAACCAGCGCGCGCTGTGTTCAGGACCGGCGCGGGCGCTCGGCTTCCTTGCGCGGCCCCGACACCCGTCATATCTTAGACCAGTGAAGCCAGTGAGTGACCAGGAGATACTGCCGGAGGAACACAGGTACCCAGTACGTGGTTTAAGGACACTAGAATTCACAGAATAACACAAACAACCGAGCCGCGGCTAGCGCCCTGGTTCACAATATATCTTGGGCCACAATATAATTATAACCTACACAGGTATCCATTACAGTTTAAAAGCTCAAGCTCAAGCGCAAGCAAGCTTTGGATCAACAAAGGAACGGAAACAAATACAAATACAAATAGTTTAATCCAAAAAAAATAGAACATTTACAGTTTATACTGACCCCCCACACTAGGCAAAGCCTGTCCCGTGAGGGAAATCATACGATTTACAAAAGGTATTACAAAAGCGGCTATTGCAACCACGTTTAATAGAGAAATAAAAACTAGAATAGGGAAATTTAAATTAGTAACGCTTAGTAATAGATAATACAACCAGATAACTAAGATAAACATATGAAGCTTAATTGTACGTTGTTTGCGTGTGTATGTGTGTGTGTGTGTGTGTGTGTGTGTGTGTGTGTGTGTGTATGTGTATTTAGTTAGTATATTATTCTAATAATGTTTTCTGTGTGTAAAAAGGATAAGTTCACCATACCAACTGTTAACAGCTTTTTCGTTTCTCAGGCCGAGTATTCCTTAAAATTGTACAAACTAACTAAACGATTATAGATTCGTGGTGGAGGAAGACTGAAAAACGATGTGTAAATGTGGTTTTGACGGCAGTCGTAGGAATTTTAAATGATCGATTTTTAAGTAACCTATTGTAGTTTGATGAGTGGAGAACCATTTTGTACACCGTTAGAGCCACCCTCAAAAGATAGAGCTTTCGAATACTGAGTACTTGAGCGTCATTGTACAAGACCTTCGTAGGATACCTAATTGTTTTTTTTTTCAAGACTACGTTCAGCACCTCTCTTTGCGCTCTTTCTAATTTTAGAAGGGTAGTCGAGGTAATACCTCCCCAGGCAAGAATTCAGTAGGAGATTACAAGCATCATAACTGCGACTATAGTCCGTTCACAAAGCACTCGCAACGGTTTTTTAGCGCACATTGTTCGTTTGTGCGTTCGATCGGCGTATAATACTAATAATAATACGTAGTCCTCATAGTAGCTTTTGCATACTCAAAAAATTTTTTAACAATTTCATTTATTATACATGTATTCAAATACCGGACAACACATCGTAATATGTTAGTATTTCTATGCCCAGATACCACAATTTATGCGAACACATCACTCGCGTGCTATGTGAGGCTAGGTCAACAGTATTGGTTTACAATATTACAGTACATATGGTGCTACTTTCCCGCACTAGTGCGGAAAAGAGCACTTTCCGTGCATATGTCGAAACTTTAAAGAGCCATTTGTACAGTAAAACGTTGTACTATACACGTGCGAATAGATAATTCGCAACTCGTGTCGATTTAAAACACTCCCTTTGGTCGTGGTTTTAATTTATCACCACTCGTTGCGAATTTCCTATTTTCGGCACTTGTATAGTAAATAACTATTTTGACGTCGTTCAATTAAAGCGTCCATTGCGCTACATTGTTTTTTTGTCATAAACTTAATCTTCAACGAACGTTGAACGTTGGACGATCCATACGCAGGATCTAGCTACTGTCTGGCGGAACCTCTATTACAAGTATTGCGAACCGATTTTTTGTCATTTTATCATTGAAACCTTATACTCCCGAGGATATTGGTTCAATTTTAATAATCTCGATTTAGAAGGCCGAGGGTAGGTAGCTGTGAAATCGTGCAAATGCCGAGCCGCATTATTGGAACCCGTACGGACGCGCACCGAATCACCGATCATCGCCTTTCAATCACCAGCAAATTAAATAGCTGTGACGTAATAACCGAGGGCACAAAAAGCCACTTTTAAACAGATCACGAAATTTAGATTAAAAGAAAACTCGCTTGGCGCGCTCACCGCTGAATTAATCTTGTTTTAAATTGATTTATTATCTCTCTGAAGACTGGAGTGCCTTCGTTGCTTGAATTATAACGGTATTAATTTACCCTCGTCTCCAACACTTATCAAGTTGGTTGGAGTCAACGAGACAATGTTGTGCACGATGCCTTTAACAACCGCCGAGTAATGTGCCCGGAGCGACCTTTGACCTCATCCCGCTTTCCGTCGCAACATCCGGGGATACTTTTCGAGCTAATAATTTCTGCGATGTCAAACATAAGGTATGTAGTGAACTGCGTAATTTATTTGCATACAATAACTAAGCATTCTTGCGACTTAGTTTAGTTCATTTTGTGATGATTTAATGCACGGAAACAACTGTTCAGCTTCCTTGCGTTGCGTTGCCTCGCTAAAACGGTAGCTCAGTTTCATAGTACTTCCAGTATAATGAGCATTTATATTAATCCCAGTGAAATAAGCAGTCGTATATAACCTAATATTTACTCTTTGTCTTCATCACTTATCCTAGTAAGCAACGTGCAGCTCCCAACTAAATTTTGAGCAATAAATACGAAGTAACATAATAATAAAGCTGAAGAGGGTCAAAAGTCTGTAGATAGACGATATTCGAAATAATTTGGCTGGGGATACTTAAGAATCGATAATAGAACACAAGCCACACACACACACCCACACATACAACACGTTCCAACAGATTTTAGATCTTTTGTCTGTTTATCTGTTTGTCTGTTTATTTGATCGCGCATCACGTGAAAATGGCTGAACCGACTTATATGAAATTTGGTATAGATATAGTTTGAGTCCCGGGGAAGGACAAATAATAGTTTTATCCCGGAAGTAATCCCCTAAGGGGCTGAAAGTTAGTATTGAGCTACGAAATTATTACATGGAATCATGGGCGGTGCCTTATCATTTGGTACTACACGTGTGCATCCATGCATGCATCCAATTTTACCGATGAAACCTTTTATTAAAGGGAGTTGAAAGTTTACACTTAGCTAGTTATAATATGAGTAATTGACACACCAATAATCCTATACTACCTATTAAACGAGCAATATTTGTATATAGATAGCAAATTTGCAATCACGTTCACGGAAACGGCTCTAACGATTTAGATGAATTTCATGCTTGTTCCATGGTCAATGCCTATTTATCGAAATGTTACAAGATCTGAATGTATAAATAGTTTACATACCGAAGGCAAAACGAATTTCAATACATTAATAACGCTCACCCACACTCAGAGAGTACGAGTATATAACCTCCCGCCTACACCAAAACAAGCTAATAACTAATAAAACAGTAGCTCGTTCCATTACCTACGCCCTGATTCGTTTTCCTAGATCCCCAAAGAAAATTGAATTCTTATCATAATTATTAACTGTGTATCGACATCAGTATCACACACAATAACGGATTTATTCATCAAAAGAATCAGAAGAAGTGGAATATTGAAATTACCTGGATATTCTTATTCTATCCAGAAACGCTTTGAGGCGAGGTACTCTTTTGTCTGGCTTCGAATATTAACTAGATACTTTTGGGGACTCTTTCAAATCACAACGTAGGTATTTATATTAAGAGACTTCTAGAAATTGATATTAGGCACCTTATTATTCCCGTAGACATCTAAATGATCAAGATACCAAATTATAAGCTGCTTAAAAAAGGGTCGCTTAAATCCAGTTACGTTTTCATTTGCAAACCGTAAATGAAATTACAGATCAAAACCACGCAGACTCACTGGTCGCCCTGAAAATATTTGAAGCCATATTCCAAGTGATCAGTGACTATAAGCTCTTTCCAATAATGGGATTGATTTAGCTAATTTCTCGATAAAGCCCGCCCTGCAGCCATAATATCCAGGACCGGGCGTTCAATACGCATGATGACTCATGTTCAAATTGATAACGTACTCGTAGTGATCTTAATGGATAGTAAACCATCAAATTTCTAAAGTATTTATTATAAAATATAATTAAAACCGTAAAAAGATATGAACCTTGAAAGTTAAGAAAAAATATACATTTTTTTTATTGACCAAGAATAGATTTCTAAGTTACCAATAGAATCCTTACGTTTTTATAGAAATAAAATTGTATGACAACTATGTACTTAAACGCAGTATTTGGCGACCGAAACAACAATTTACCTGATTTTACATACACTTTTAAATGTACTTTGTACTAACAAATATTATTGTGACGTCATAATTAAATGTCTATCAGTATGGAGCATTTTGCGCTGCCCCCAGCGAGGTCAATCTTTGTCTCATTTTTTTGGGTATTTATGTTCTTTAATTGTATAGTTACTCCCATACCAACATTACAAACCTTTCCAAAAACTGGTTCGAATGACATCATAAAAAAATCTTAGTCATCATCCCTATTATGCTATTAACACTTGTGTCACCTCACCGCTTGCTTCTAGTCTATCTGGACACCGAGATTCGTAATAACGACGCGTATTTGGCGGTCGGATTAATACTGGTTCTGAGGCGAGGCGAAGAGTGAATAAAAGCCCAGGAACATGGCCAAGTCACGTGAGCAGTGTCGGACGACAAACGGTGCTAATGAAGGCAATTTTTCGCAACCGGAGGAGTTATAATTAAACGTAATGAGGGCAATCATAATTTGTCCGCGTAATTACCCGGACTGACGAACGCCTGTGCCCTAGAGGGCAGCTACCACTGGCGGTGTATGTGAATTAACGGCGGTGTAAGTATTGGATAGGTATCAAGTTGCTTTTGTCGTGCGCGCTCCTGCGTCAATCCTACCGTATGAGATCGAGCGCACGCAATAAATGTTAATTTTATTTAAACTCAATAACCTGAGCTATATAGACAGGGTAGTGACGACCCGACAGTAAGCAGATTCTCAAGCGTGGGTGAGTCGCTATCGTCCTTTTAATGTTCATTGGTGAAATTAAATAATGTTCATTAGGCGCGGTATTCTCTTTCGTCGTCAAGACTTTATTTGAGAACGTTTTGATCGTTTATTCGATTAAGTACGATTTAATATTTCCTATTTCATTATTTTGGGTACGTTATGTTTACTGATGTTGTTTAACGGCCCAATTTCGTCAATATTGCTTGTTCGGTTTGATGGCAATTGGCAAAACAAATATCATATGTTTATGAGCAATTATTTGAGTTATCCAGATTACACGTAACGTAAATGACCTCGATCATTGCTTTGCTACGCGTCATTGCTTAAACTTAACGGGTCGATAGTCATTAATAACTTAGGTACTATATTCATAACCTATGTAGCAACAAAAACTCAAATATTTTTCTGAATTTTATCAACTAAGCCAAGGTTTTTTGGGCGTTATTTACCAACTTGACTTACTGCAATCTATAACAGTAAATATCTTCTATATATATAAATGCCTATGTCCTGACTGACTCACTCATCAACGCACAGCCGAAACTACTGGGACTAGAAACTTGAAATTTACACCAGGACTTCCTTTTATGACGTAGGCAACGGATAAGACGGGATTTTTGGAAATTCCATCCCTAAGGGGGTTAAATGGGTGTGCAAAATTTGTATGGGGGAATAAATTTTTTTTTAACTCTAGTTAAAAAAATAATTATTCCCCCATACAAATTTCAAAAACTTGAAACTTTGTAGAAAGGTTACTTATTAAGATACAAAAATAATAATTTCAGCGTTTTAGAAAATTCCACCCCTAAGGAGGTTAAATAGGGGTGCAATGTTTGTATGGGGGAAACATTAATTTTTGAACTATGAGCTTGAACCTTTGTTGAAAGATTACTCATTAGAATACAAAAAAGTGATTTCTGCGTTTAAGAAAATTCCTCCCCTAAGAGGGTTAAAAAGGGGTGCAATATTTGTATGGGGGAAACATTATTTTTTGAACTAGAGTTTTGTAACTTTAGGTTATTTTTATAACGTGGGCTAGGGACAAGAAGGGATTTTTGGAAATACCTCCCCTAAGGGGGTCAAATAGGGGTGCAAAGTTTGTATGGGGGAATCTTTTTTTTTGAGCTAGAGACTTGAAACTTTGTAGAAAGATTACTAATTAGAATACAATAAAAGCAATTTCTACGTTTAAGAAAATTCCGCCCTTGAGAGGGTTAAATATGGGTGCAAAGTTTGTATAGACGGACGGAAAAAGTATTAAGAATTCTGCAAACAATTCTCGTTATCTGAGTGTCTGCCACTGTTTGAAATGTAATATGTTCAGACCATTTTAACTAAGAATAAAATTTACTTACCTATTTTGTATCTTTGTCATCATCAAAAATCTACGCGGACGAAGTCGCGGGCGGTAGTAATAATATAATTACGTTGGTACATAGATAGGTAGGAATCATTATTTTGTAAAAATATATTTCTTGACCAAGACTTCGGTATGTTAAGCAACAAACGCCAAAAAAAAACAAAAAGCGAGCGAAGCGAACGGTGTTGTTCGTTTGAGCTTCGGTTTTTTTCGTATGTGCTGCTGTCTGGCTGTCCACTGTTAGGCTGTTCTCCGCTAGCACTGTCGCATTTTTTAACCGATTGTCATTTAATTTGGAGAACAGCTTCGATAACTTTACCTCTCGATTTTATTTGTCAAAACAGTTTTTTTATCAGAATAAATATTTAATAACAAACTGACTCATGGCTTCTACAGCTTACATAACCACTTGCATAAAAAAAGGACACTTACGTAACAATTACACAAAGTTTGCTCAATTGAAAATGGGATCGAGAATATCCCAGATCGGCCACTAATTAATAAGTTTTCACGCCACTGCTCGGAAATATGGCAAAAGATGTTCAGAAAACAGGCTGCGAAGCTGGGGTTGCTAGTTGGACATCGCACGAACAGGCCAACTATGAGTTCAAACTGTCTAACAATGTTCCCCGCCCCCGCCCCCGACACGCGAGCGGCCGCGCTAAAGTGTTTCATATTATGATTTTTTTTAAGTACTTAAGTATAACGTATAATTATAATTATTTGCAATTTCCTCGCAGTAGGCGTAAAAAGCACTATGTAATGTCTCGGCCAAAAGTGCAAAAGATGGATTAAGATATTTAAGGATTAAGTATTATTCTTTAATTCATTTTTTGTTCTAACAGACGGGTGTACAGCAATGGCACATTGGAGGTAGCACCAGCACCATCGAGCACCAGTATCGTCAGCGCTAGTGGCACCAGTGTGATCCGTTGTCGCGCAACCAACGCACACGGCGTGACGCTATCCGCGCCCGTCACGCTCATGCCTGGTCAGTTTGCTAATAGATGTCACACACACGACTGTAGGTCAACGGCATCCTGATTATAACTCCAGTTCTCAACATTGGTGGCACCACTATGCTTCGCTATCCAAGTTGCCAAGGCGTAAGCTTTGGTACCGCGCCATTTACGCCTGGTCAGTCTTCTATAACATGTTATATTTATTACATGTCAAGCTTTATGTACTGTATGTGTATACAATACATATCCATTTACTTATGCAGCAAAATATTTTTCCCAGCGGGTGCTGTCTCTGTGTGCGTCCCGTGACACGGGTAGGGACAGCATCCGCTCGGTGTACTCCTTGCATTTCATTAAATTGTCAAAAGGGCATCTACGTGTTGGCTCAGTTGGTACTTTGTAGGTACCTAGCTCCATGCACGCCTCCCAAAGGTCCGGGAGATTATGGTCCCGTGGGCGGGAAAGACCTACATAATAATAATAATAAATCAGCCTATATATTTACTGCTGGGCACATGCTACCTCTCATGGATGAGAGGGAGGGAATGTTTTTAACACCGCAGTAATTACGTTACTCTCAATGATTATTGTAATTTGCTTGCATGAGGCTTGCGATATTTCAACCACGTATGCTATCAAGTCTAATCGATAGCACTCTGCATTGCCTAGCGCTGCAAACAGCATCGTAACGGATCTAATCTAAACGACAATGGACACTTTTTGTTAGAACGAACCAGATCTACAGGCCTGTCTGGATTGAGGTATTGGAATGATATCAATATTATATTTGTCTTAAACTAGGACTGATTGACCGTCGATTAGACGCGGGCAAAGAAGACAAAACGACCGCAGGTAACATTGTTATTAACCGACTTCAAAAAAAAGGAGGATGTTCTCAATTCGGTTGAATTTTTTTTTCAATGTTTTTTTGATATCTAAACTTACAACACGTCGAGTAAGTTCAACTGCCTATCTTTGCAATATGAAATGGTACTAATATTTGTTTTTAAGCAGTAACGCTGCTAAAGAAATTATAAATTTTTAAATGAAAGGAAAAATTGAAAAATTTAATGAATTGAATTCGAATCCGGGTCGGAGCATTAAATTTTTCAATTTTTCCTTTCATTTAAAAATTTATAATGAAATGGTACTGCAACATGGTTTGGTTATTGATTGAACTAAACATATTTCTACCATTCAGTGGCTGACGACAGCTGGGAGGCGGTGGTGACAGCATGGCCGGCAGCCGTAGGTGGCGTGGCTATGCTGACTTGTGGCGTGGCCAGTGCGAGGAGTACGGGAGACGACGACGAGGGCGATGACCTAGAGGTGGCACTCTGGTATCACGGCGAACGTGTCATAGATGTTCCGGCGCCTACGCCAGGTTTGTAGCACTGCTAAATAAAGTACTGTGAACAAGATAAAATAATAATTTATTTCGTTGCGTATATGTTACCTACCATAAGCATGTAGATGTCAAAAAGCTGTCGTGAGAGTAAATCCCGGCATCCATGCGTCTATAGGCTGTGTTGTCCACTTACCATCAGGCCGTACGCTTGTTTGCCGCCGTAATTGTATATAAAAAATACATCTTTGAATAAATTCATAAGTGTATGCGTAATTCTCACTTTCTCTCATCCAGAGAAGAGGACGCCTGCACCTATACATAATAATAATATGATGATGATGGTGTGTATATGTTTGTGTATACCTCAGAATTTGGTTTATCCAAATGCTATTAATATTGAACTCGCACTAACATACAAGAGGACGTGACTTACGAGACAGTTCAACGCAATTCAACAGATTTATTGATACATAAATTGCACGATGAATTCTCTCGTCGGATTACAATCCATATGAGTTTCTGCAAGTTATAAGCATGAACTAGTATACTCATAACACTTATAATATCACGAGATTTAAATGTAAAGCTAAGTCATTTTCGATTATCCCCTAATATTACAAACACAAAGTTTTTGTACACAAAATCTCACATTTTGGTCATTTATACAAAAAAAAATGGAATATAGCTACAATAATATGCATTTTATACGAATCTCATACGAAGTCGCAAACAGATGCCAATTAAATGAAAAAATAAAACAGCAAACAAAGACAACCAACATAAGACTAAAAAATGTTTCTGCTCGTTCATTATAAAGTACAAGCATCGGGATTACGCGGAGGCAAGCCTTGGCTGCGTTACATTTAATTAGGCTTGCTCGTTAGAAGTATGTATAACAACGGATCCGCTCAACTAGCCAAAAAACGTCTTAATTAAAAGCTCATGTTCGTGCTAACTAGGTTCTCGTGGTCATGTGAGGAAAAGGAGTATTAATTAAGGCTTTATCTACAAAGCCGTATAGTGGGGCAGGGCAGGCGTATATCACGCCAAGTGAGTGATCGCGCATCGCGTCTCTTGATTGATTGAGGTGCTCAATGGTGTCTTTCTATGTGATGAGTTGCTGAGATCCGATCAGTAAATAATATGAACTATTGTTTGTAGTTATGAGCTTACCTAAATTATTGTTTGGCTAATATATGTGATGTGACGAGAAAAATATGTGCGTACTTAATGGATTTTTCCGGCCTGCGGTGGCGGTCAATAATAAAGACAGCTAATGACAAGTATAGTATTGCCAGCCGCGTCCCTGCCGTGCCAGTCTGTGGTAGGCTTTAGGGTGCTAGCCAGAGAGAAGAGGCAAAATATAACGATAATGTCATGCAGTGTGAGCATATAAAACAGTCTGCAAAATTCGAAAGCCGCATAAAGGTACCTATACGGTTAAAAGTTAAAAAAAATAAACGGGACTCAAATTCAAAGGTTCGGTCCTCGATCTTGTGGGACGGATTTCTTAATATTTATTCTTTGAAAAATAAAATTAAGTCTCCATTACGTATATTTGGCTATTCGTCATACTTAAGGTAAATAGTTAACTTTCATGTGGAATCAGATGTTTCCGCTATGTATAGGTAGGAAATAATATTGGATGAAGAAAATATAAGTATGAAAACTCTAACCAATATAAGGAAGTAGGTAATTTTTTAACGCGCGTTCGTTTACTATCAAATCGAATTTTCGTAAGTAACAAGGTTTTAAGTATATTTATATGTCGGACAGCTCAGATGTAGCGAATGTATAAAAAAATCAGTTCAAAATGGTTGTCACTTCAAACAATATAAGTAGTTATTATTAAAAGTAGAAATATTTATAATACACAGAGACGCGATACCTGGCGGCGGGCAACACGTTGCTCATACGTGGCGTGACAGAGCGTGACGCTGGCACTTACGGGTGCCTCGCGCGACACCGCGCCACGCGCCGCTCACGCCGCGCGCACCCTGCCGAACTGCGGGTTACCCGTTAGTATAAAACTGTTGTCATTATATGGTTTGCCAAGGAAAATCAGACGTCTTTATAATCTTTAAAAGGCCTTTGCTACTTTTCACAAGCGTTTATTGGATTTCCACTGTTCGTATGTAAGTTGTACTTCTACAAAATTAGCAACCCATATTTCAGCTACTTGCCTGTATAAAATTAAGCATTCTTGTGTCAGAGACAACGCTGGTACCACTGAACTGATATGATGGAGACAGAAGGTGTCCACCTTCTGTCTCAGCCTCTGTAATAGAAATTGTAATAAACCTGTCGTGTTTGGGCTAGTTGGAACCATTTAAACGAGAGTTAAAAGCTTGTACAGTCAAAGTTATACGGAGCTGAACACTTTAATATCTTGTCGATTCCACCCATTTGACAATTTCGTATGGCAGTTTAAAAATGACGGTAAAGCGAAATCGTGCACCGTACCAGAATTTTACTTTTGGTCAAAAACTTATAATATTAACCCATTGGAGACCACGCCTCGCTACGTGTGCTACGCCGTAGCATGAAACACCGTTTTTCCGCTTCGTAGTGGAAATCAGAACTCATATTAGGTGATACAAACTACAGCAGGAGGCGCGACGGATGCAGCGCCGGCGCCGGCAGCTGCGGCGCGGACGGTGCGGGCGGCGATGGGCGCTGCCGCCTGCCTGCCCTGCGCTACTTCGCTCCACCCGGCCCCGCACTACACGTTAGTTTATCTTATTTTACCTGCAGCATTAGGCAAGGTGCCTCGTGTTCAAATTGATAACGTAGTGTATGGATAGTAAACCATCAAATTATCGTAATGAAGTATAAATTTGAATGAAAATCGTAAAAAGATTTGATGAACCTTGAAAAATTAGAAAAAATATGCATTTTTTTATTTTCCAAGAGTAAATTTAAAGTTACCAATAGAATCCATGCGCTTTTATAGAAACAAAATTGTATGACAACTATGTACCTACCTACTTAGACGCAGTATTTCGCGACCGTAACAACAATTTACCTGATTTTCCTCACAACGTTACATGTACTTTGTAGTAACAAATGTCGGTTGTGACGTCATACCTGTCTGTCAATCAGTAAGAAGCGTTTTGCGCTGCCACCGGAGAGGTCCATCCATGTCTCAATTTTTTGGGTATTTATTTTCTTTAATTTGCAGTGGCTCCCATACAAACATTTGTTCCTACCGAGTTTTTTTTCAGACAGTTGTATTAAAAATATTGTATTACGCGTTAAAATTTTGGCACTTATGTACAATGTAGGTGGTACCGGGAGCGCGAAGGTCGCCTACAGCCAGTGGCGGGCGAAGGCGACACATGGGCGTGGGCGGGCGGCGCGGCGCTATGCGTGCGCGCAGCTCGCGTTGCAGCCGGCGCGTGGCTGTGCAAGGCATACAGCGCGCTCGGAGACGCCACGGCGCGGCTAAGGCTGCTTGTCGATATCCCTTTGACGCTATCGCTGCAGCCTACTGTCGTGGTATGGATTATTGTTGGGTGTATTGATAAGAGTACGAATTCAAATTCCGCTACGCTTAAAATGGTGACTGGTGCGTGGTGATGTGGAACCATTTCCGTTATAAATAAAGAATATCTATCAATTTCGATACCCAAGACATACAGCGCGCTTGGAGACACTAAGACGTGCCGTAAGACTACTCATCGGCATACCTTTAACACTGACACTTCAACCAAATAATTTTAGTTGTTGTTTCAATCCTCTGTGATTTATATTGTTTTGTACAATGCAGAGTATTGTTTTTTAATCAAAAAACCAGCATGCGAAAAGAAGTCTTAATTTTTATGTTTGCCCTTATTAATTTTTACTTTAATTACAATGTGCTATTATTTTTTCCTATTTTTATTTATTCACTTTTATATCTAGGTACCTATACAATTTGGCATAGAATCAAAATAAGATTATAGGTAATAATCGCATTGCTTTTGTAATTTCACCGTATCAGAAAATATTGTATTCAATGGTAATCATCTTAACAAACAGGTGGCTGCGAGTGGCAGCACGGTGAGATTCAACTGCTCAGTGTCAGACGAAGAGGCTGCGTTGAGTTGGCGGCACAATGGAGCGCCGGTGCCGGGAGCGGGAGGCGTGGGTGCCGCAGCTCTTGTGTTGCGGAGTGTGACGCGCGCCGCACGCGGTGTGTACCAGTGTGAGGCGCGCCGCGGGAGTCGCGCGGCGCAGGCTAGCGCTGAACTTAGGCTTGGAGGTCAGTATAGTATGCTCAGTAGTGATTCAACTGCTTAGCGACAGAATAGACATCGCTGAGTTGGCGGCACGATGGAGCGGATGGCGGGAGCGGGAGGCCTGGGTGCCGCAGCACTTGTGTTGCGCGGTGTGACACGCGCCGCGCGTGGCGTGTACCAGTGTAAGGCGCGCCGCAGGTTAGCGCAGAACTTAGGCACAGGTACCTATACAAAGTAAGTATGCTCAGTAGTGATTCAATTGTTTAGCCATAAAATAGGCCTCGCTGAGTTGGCGGCACGATGCGACGCTGGTTAATGGCGAAAGCGATATTGGCGTTCGTGGTGCTGGTTGCAGGGTGTGACAAGTACCATCCAAGTAAAATAAAATAGAAAGCTATTAGGGTTTGTTTTAGTTTTTGTGCGAGACAAGAGAGAGAGAGAAATCAATAATTTATTGTTAACCATATACAATTTAGCCTTAATAATAAGTTAGTGACTTACAATAGCGATTTTAAGTAATTTCCCATTTAAATAATAAAGAAAAATGTATGCCAACTATCACTTTTCTAAGAATTCAGTTGTACTGTTTGGTCCCATTTTGATTAGCCTAATTTGGCAATTTTAACTGGCTTTATAGTGCTACTTTAGTAACAGCTGATATCATTGTACAATAAAACAAGTATACATAAGTTTTTTGAATCTAAATGAACGATTCTCTTGCAATATTTTCGGCATCAAAAAAATCAAGACAAAGAAATGGAGCCAATTACTAACTTGTTGCAATGCAACATGAAGATTCTCGGTCCTCAGGCGGCCGGTTTACAACCGCAATATCCGTAATGATATCAGCAAGATGAGAGCCGGGAGCGAGACGATCGGTTTCACAATAAAACGTTTTTATTTAGAAAAAGAAACCTCATAAGTTCATAACTTTTACAAAAGAAATAACGTATCGGGATTCGTAACGAAATTTATATCAGTTTATTAGATGGAAACCGAGCTCAAAAAGTGATTTCGTGTTGACGGGGGTAGGAGGGTGTTGGTTGTCACTCGATCAACTCAATGTAGGAGTTGAGAAATCAATCAACTATCGGCAGGGCGGGCGCCGGACTGGGTCGTGGCGCCGCAAATATTGGACCAGACGTGTCTTTTGTCAAGCTGACAATGCGCCTTTGTGCCATTTAAATTAAAGTGGATGCTGCGAATTTTTGCGGTTGCCTCCGTGAAATCTTCTTGCCCAGATTTCTAAAGTAATTTGAAACCGTGTGCGATGCCATCGATGTACCTTTTTGCAGTCTCGTAGTTATGCTAGCAAATTGTAGTCTATACAACTCTAAGATTTTGTGTGAAAATTGCGTGCAGTATACAACTTGTCGCATTTCGTATTAAAGGGGCTTCCAGGCGTTATGATTTGAACGATACACTGTGGATAAAATATTGGTAACTCAGAATGTCATAGTCATAACACAAAGGGAACGTGTACATAAATGGTTAAAATATTGTAAAAGACGAATGAATTATGCTTGCTTGCTATGCCCATCGAAGATTATGCCAATATATTGATATGATTGATATGTGTATAAATTAGGTACATTCCTACTTTACATAAAGCTACGAAGTGTCATAGTTACGAAAGTACGATATGAATCTAGTTACATTGCGTTTTTTTGAGAATGTCCTTGAGATAACGGGCTAAAGATCCATGTCTACTAAATTCGAAAGTTCGTTAAGAAATGGTTCAACTCTCTATAAGACCGAGATGGTTAGATATACTTACTCGTTAAACACAGACTGGCTCTAGGGAGCAATGCAATAAGTTTGCTGCCTTAGGCAAAACTGGCAGGTTGCTCGCGGAGACTGCGTATTCAGGTAATTACAAAATGCTATTACCGACGTCAGCTCCTTTCATTTCATCGTAAACGTCTCCTTCTGCTGCTTGCGCACTTTGCTTCGATATGTAAGTATTTTTGATGAAAACTATGTCGAGCTGTTAGTCTATACATGCTGACAATAAATAATTACTATTTCCCATTCCCTCTAAGAGGAGGATTTTGTCATGCAGTTTGACGTATTTAGGCTGATGATGATATGTAAATATAAGTTTCTGTCAAAAACTTAATTATTGGTACAAGTTTTTATTGCCAACTTTTCTGTAAACCATGACGGTTTCACTGCTAATTGACACGAGTTTTACAAGCCCAGAACTCAACGGGGTTACGTCGGTTAAGTACTGAATTTCCATGGCCACATTCTGTCGGCATCATCAGATCAGCTCAACAGTACCATAATATTGAATCTTGACCTTTACTCAAAATTTCAGCTCAATCGGATAACATGGATTGCAAATTATGACGGACTGCTTTTATGTATGTTTGTCAATTTCTCTGCCAAATTGTGGACGATTTTCAAAATTATTTTTTTATTCTTAAGAGTATTTAATTTTACTCTTGTTATGGTCTCGATGCCACCAAATCAGGATCTGGTGATGGGGTATTGAGGAAATTAAGGGTAACCCTCAAATCTTATAGGCGCACGTGTAGTGATTTCGGTATTTGCTGTTATAACTCGTGTTTTTACTCTCGGAAATCTACATTTTTGTGTGGAAATGATTATGAAGACAGATAACTTATGGAACTCCTTAAGGATATAAATTGCATCAAAGATTCGGTCAGGATTCCATTGAATTAGCAACTATTGAAGTTTAAATTATGAGATCCTTGAGGGATCGACGGAACTCCTCAAATATTATCGGCCAACGTATGGCAACTTTGGATTTTTCAGTAATAATCAACGCATTTGGTCTCGGAAAGCAGTTCATGAGGTAAATTGGAAAGGAAACTGACCATCCGTACACTTTATGTGTGGTTCTATATAAATACAGACACTGTGTTGGCGTTTGTTTTTAAAGTAAATTATTTGAATCGCGATATTTTAAAGTAAATAGAGGGATTGATACAGAATCAGCGCCAGAGCTGCAATACACCTTCATTGAGCAAGCGCTACGGGCGGGCGGTGACGTGGCGCTGCGCTGCGCAGCCGCCGCCGCGCCGTCGCCCCGGATAGCATGGCTGCTCGACGCGCAGCCGCTTGCGCACTATCGCGCTCCGCACAGGTAAATGTGAGAGTTGACTTCAGGTTGGGTGGTTTGTGTTTATTGTTATTTTTGTCGGTTAGAAAACTACTGTTGGGAAAATTATTAAACAGACACTTTTGGATGAGTTCATTATTTCATGTTTAATATTTAGTTTTGCGAGTCGATCACGTAACACACTTTACGCGCGTCAGGTAGATCTAAATGTCAGTTTTTATATGGAAAAATTACAAATGGTCCTAACGCGTGTTCATAACGTTACGTGATTACCCCTCAGCCCACCTTTTTGACTACTTTCTTTTCAAACCTGACCTCCGCAGATAAATAGATACAAACTTTAGAGTATATGTAATCATGCACAATTGTAAAGAATCGTATGTCGTGAATTGAATTATAATTTATTCTGACCACCACTTCAATTTGCTTGTCCCCGTAGATACACAGTCACAGAGGAGACGGGTGCGGGCGGTGAAGTAGTATCAGTGCTGAGACTGCGCGCGCTATCAGCCGCAGACGGCGGCCGCTATACGTGCCGCGCGCACAACGCCCGAGGCGCTGCGGAGCACTCAGCACGACTGAATGTTTATGGTAAGTTCTAAGTTCTATATACAATTACAGAGGAGACGGGTGCGGGCGGTGAAGTAGTGTCGGTGCTGAGACTGCGCGCGCTATCAACCGCAGACGGCGGCCGTTATACGTGCTGCGCGCACAACGGTCGAGGCGCTGCGGAGTACTCAGCACGACTGAATGTTTAAAGTGAGCTTGGAGTCCTATATACAGTCACAGCGCAGACGAGTGCGGCTGTGAAGTATTATCAGTGCTGAGACATAGTGCACGCTAGAAACCACAGACTCAGCACGACTGAATGTTTATGGTGAAGCAGTGATAAAGTCCTATAAACATTCAAAGTGGAGAGGGGTGCTAAGACTGCGCGCACTAACTCATACACATAAAACGGAATGTGTAACATGACTCAATGTCTACGATAAGCGCTGACTTTTACATAGTCACAGAAGAAATTGGAGGTTGCGATCCTATTATCCATACCATGGATGGCTACGTGCTTGGTGAGCGCTGATTAGATTTTACAGTCATGAAGGAGACGTATATAATACACGCGAATACAAATGGTTGTTTCTACAGAGATCTCCATTCCAGCTACTACGTCTTTACCTCGGCAAATTGTTATTTGGCAATATGAAAGCCCAATTACAATGTATCGATTTGCAATATATTTTAATGTCACCAATATTGCAGGCCCGCCATCAATACGCGCAGCTGGCCCCGTGCGCGTGGTAGCGGGCGCCAACGCCACCATCTACTGCCCCTACGCTGGATATCCGATCAGGTCCATAGAGGTGCATTCTATAGGATGATTCCTTTTACACACCAATATACACTCATCACTGAATTTGGATTATGTAACCACTGTAATCTGTGTCACAAAAAGACACAATTTAATTGTGTAGTTCTGTCAATACAACACTTTCCTCTCTACTACTCCTCTGACATCTGGTGCTGTATAATTATAATTATAGTCCGACCGCCTCACTCAGTTCTCACCTGCGCTGTGCGGCGCGCGGGGGGTTTAGCGGTGGAGTGGGCGTCGTGCGGGAGGTAAAACCCGGCACCCACTCGCCGCGCGCTCCCTATTTTTGCTATTTAAGCGTTTTTTATGAACCAAAGTTGGCTAAATAATGTTTCCTCCTCTACAATGAGTGTCCGTTTATCATAGGCAGTTTTCTTATTAACAATTTGAATGAACACTGAGATCTAAAACAAAACACCCTTCTTATTGAAGTTTATTGTGAGCGTAGCCTGCCTAAGCGATTGTTTGAGATCTCAGAACGCTATATTATGTAACATAAATATTTAAAGATAAAAAGGCTTCTCCTTACAGAACTTACGCATACTCACACAGCACAATTTAATAACTAATTAGAGTGTGTGTAATCGGCTATCACGTGCACAGCGAGGTGTGGTGGTGGCGCGACGGCGAGCGTGTCAGTGGCGCGGGCCGCGTGTCGGCGCGAAGTGCAGCGTTGCGACTGCGGCCTGCCCTGCCCGCCGACCACGGTGCATACGCGTGCAGTGTGACCTCGCCCGACGGGCAGGTCGCGCGGAGGGAGATCGAGATACAAGTCCGAAGTTAGTGTAAACATTTAAATGTTTCAGAATCAAACAACGAGCAAGCAAAATTATTTCAAATGAATGGCTGAATGACACAATGTATTTCAGTCGTGAATGTGTTACCTAAAGCTTTTATTGCGCTTAAGAGTTATTTTTGTTGGCAGACCCTCCGAAGATATCGCCGTTTATGTTTTCGGCGGAGTTAACAGAGGGCAGCAGTGCTCAGGCACTTTGCGGTGTGTCGTCAGGGGACAAACCACTGTACTTCTCATGGCTGAAAGACGGCGCACCATTGCCAGCAGCATTGCAGGTCCAAGAAAAGAGCCTTGGCGAGTTCTCTTTGTTGGTGTTCCCTGCGTTGGCCGCACGGCATTCTGGCGTTTATACCTGCCGTGTTGCCAACCACGCCGCCAGCGCCAATTATAGCGCTACGCTCAGCGTTAAAGGTATTGTCCTATTATTTCTAAATATAACCTGCAAACAACAACATGAATACATTGAATTACCAATAATCCTGTGTGAGATAATAATTTTAGTTATTTATTCACTTCTCATGCGTCTTGTGTTTTTTGACAGTGGCACCTTCATGGACAACAGAACCGTCTGATGCTGCAGTCCTACTTGGTGCTCCTTTATTATTAGAATGCGCCGCTAGAGGTCACCCAACACCGGTCGTGACATGGTACAGAAAAGTTGGTAAGAATGATCTCTAAGCATAGCTATACAGCTATAGCTAAATCCAGTGTCAGTTAAATAAAATGTTAGTTTTCTTTTATAGGTGAATCTCCAAATGGTCAAGAGAATGAAGAACAATGGGAAGAGGTGAGCGGTGGAGAGTGGGGTGACACGGGAGGAGCGGCGGCGAGAGGAGGCGTGCTCTCCGCTGCAGCTGCTGCAAGACGCCATCAGGGTCGCTATCGCTGTAAAGCCGACAATAGTGTTGGAGCACCACTTCTCAAGCACGTCAATGTTACCGTACATGGTCATAACTTTTCTCACTCTCTTCAGTTGATCCTAAACTACACTAGGTACTAACGAATGGTTTTATATTTTAGAACCTGCACATTTTGAAGCTACAGAGCCAAGAAACGTTTCAGCAGTCCGCGGACGTGAGGCCGTGCTCTGGTGTCGTGCACGGGGCGATGCGCCACTTACTCTCACGTGGACACGCCTTGGGCGCCGATTAGACCTTGACTCTTTTCGGTAAGAGATTACCAATCATCTCATTAAAGCATCCTTGTTCAATGTTTTGTCGCTACATACGTGCTTCTCGGTATGCCCAGGTGGTCGATATCGGAGAGTGGAGCGGGCGGTGCTGGAGAAGCGCTGCGCTCGGAACTTCGACTGCGAGCTGCAGAGGGTGCTGACGCAGGCGAATACCGATGCCTTGCCGCCAATCACTACGGTCGCGCTGAAATGCTGGTCTTCCTGCATGTCGAAGGTGATTAAAACATATTTTGCAACCACAACGCAAATAGTTATGTTTTCAGTCCTTTTTCCTGAAGTTGATAATAATTAGTTTTTATTGTTGCCAACCAGAACCACCTGAAGCACCAGCAGGGTTGCGACTAGGCGGAGCAGGCACGCGTTGGGTTCGAATAGTTTGGGACGCAAGCTCTACTGATGCTCGGTATTCGGCAATATATACACCTCTGCACGCTCCTCCCGGTGCAGCGGCTCAAGCTATAAACCTCACACTTGAAACAGAACCGCTTGACGTTGAACTACCATCGGGTGCACTATCCGCAATATTGTCAGGGTTACGACCTGCGGCAGCGTATTCATTGCGTGCTGCTGCTGCCAACCACGTAGGTGCTTCACCACAATCTGCACCCCTACTTTTCACTACGCTTGAGGAAGGTAAGTCTCAACTGCTCACTCCCAGTACTTACTAATCTTGCTTACTAAAACGTGTTTAATATGCCATGTCATAACGACATTAATTTCGTGTGCAGCTCCGTCAAGTGCTCCTCAAGATGTAAGAGTTCGATCTGTTGCACCAGGGGAACTGCTGATATCGTGGGCGGTAAGTTTTAACTATCACGATCTCCGTTTTAGGTACTAAACAACATCGTTGATTTGTGTGTACATTGGTTTGTTTATAATCACATTTTCAGTCTCCGTCACGAGATTCATGGAACGGCGAGTTGTTGGGGTACGTAGTGGCCTGGAGAGCGCTGTCTGGCGCGGACGATGAACAAGGGGAGGGCGAAGAAGGCACGGCCCGCGCAGGCAGTGCGGCCGTTCCGGGGTGGTCACGCGCTGAGCTGGCGGTGCGCGGCTTACACCGATTTGCGCGCTACGCTGTATCTTTACGCGCTTACAATCGCGCTGGCGCGGGTCCGCCTGCACCACCAGTCTATGCCTCAACCGCCGACGGAGGTAAGCATCAGATTCTTAAAGACCATTTATTGATAATAATTTAAGGTACCTATGGGAATATTCCTAATACAATCTTTGCGTTTCTACAGTGCCTCTCGAGGCTGTAGGCGGCGTGCGATGCGCAGCAGAGGCAGGCGCGCTGCGAGTGTGGTGGTCACCACCTGCGCCACCCGCACCCCCACCGGCACCAGCACTTGCTGGTTACGACGTCCACTATGCTCCTCTTTACGACTCACCAGGTTGGAAACTCGTAGACACATTTAACCTTTCTAGTCCCGTGACTTTGAAGTCAGAGGGGAGCCGGTGGGTTTTTAGTCTTGTTTCTGTCAAATTTCGGTAGCTCCCTGGGGAACCAGTATCGAAATGTTGTCTCTGAGATTTTTAAAGCCCCAAAGTAATCGTTGTTGATCATTTTCGAAAGCAGAAAGTCAATTTCCGGGAGAGATCTGGAAACATTGATTTGATCTGTCTGATGATAAGCCGCTATCCCGGGCTACTAATAAAGCTATATGTTGTGTAGCATGGACCGGGCCTGCTGGCGGTGGCGTAGCAGCAGCAGCTTCAGGCGCAGCAGGTGCCATACTCCGCCAGCTACGCCCCGCTACTAACTACTCCGTGTGGGTGCGTTCGCGCACGCCAGCGGGCCCCGGGCCTCCGTCCGCGCCCATCACTTGCACTACGGTAGACGATGGTGAGCACGACGCGTTGTTTCTTTTTTTTCATATCTTATTTAATTACTTTCATACTCCATTCAAATTGATAGATTACGAGCGTATTCAAAATTATATTTTTACCGAGTATTCTTTAAAGAATTAAGTTTTCCATAATGTAATAAAAGCGAAAATACTAAAATTACTTTTCGCTAAGCATATAAATAGATGAACTGCGACCGCAGTGTCACGAATATGCAAATCTTGTTATATTTTTTTACTTTTGCGTGTTTTGCGACTTTCCTGTGCCTTTATAAAGCGCATGGCTAAACTGTAATGGTGGAAAAAGTATACATTCACTTACATTTGTACATTCACTTACACACATCATACATTTTTTTAAAGTTATTTGCAGTGAAGGATTCCTATAAAAGTCACACATGTGTAAAGTAATAAAAGCACCAACTATTTGCAAGACGATATATTTTCAAAACCCACTACATGAGTATCGATCGATCAACATTATCCTTCGCACAGCTGCTGTCTTCCATCTCGCAGTGCTGCCTGCCTTACACATGAAACACAACCACAATAAGTCTTTACGTTTACATCTAGCTTCCATTAAATGATTGATTACCTAATGAATTACTGTAAACAATATGTTATTATAGTATTTACTCGTATCGTTCGATGAGTTAAGGTCCCTTTTCTAAAAATTAACGCAATAATGTAACAGTTCCGGGAGCGGTAAGCGCAGTCCGCGCGTTGTCATCCGGCGCGGGCGCTGTGCGTGTGTTGTGGCGGGTGCCACCGCGCTCGCGTGTCAGCCACTTCACGATATACACTAAGGAGCGCGACAAGTAAGCAGTTGCTTGAATTTTTTTTTATAGCCATTGTTAGTTTGATTAGGGCTCGTGCTTTTGCAATAAGTTTAAAGAATCATGCCTTAATGCGGCCTGATGCCAATGTACGCAACAGTAGCACAAGTGTCATTCGTACGTATTTACATAAAATTGGTCTATTTTTTTGTTTGTTATTTTGATATTTAATTACCTGGTCATCGTTTCAAATTCATTTATAGTTTTACTTATTATTTCGACTATTCAAATCATTTGTAAGTAATATATGTTACACAAAGTATTTTCATGTTCAAGCATATCATAAAAACGTATAAAGTTATCATCGATCGCTTACATACTCATTATTTCTGACGAAAGAGTGGGTGGGGAATGGTCGCAGCGAGTGGAAGCGGACGAAGATCAGGAGGAAGAGGGGGAGGCGTGGCACGAAGTGCGCGGGCTGCGCGAGCGCGTGCTGTACGAGTTCTGGGTGCGCGCGCATAATGTGGCCGGCTCTGGGGAGCCCGGGCGCGTCGCCACCGCTGCACCTACCAACAATGGTGAGATATGTGACTCAATCCAAATTCCTTACTTTCTTATTCCTTGCTCCTACTCTCATAACCCTTCGTTTTGCATCCACACAATTTAACGAATCGATCAACGAACAAAACACCACCGATATGTAACTTCGAACTACCCAATGAATATACCCAACACAGAAATAAATTGATTTAACAAGAGGCCAGTTGTTAAATCAATTTATTTCTGTGTTGGGTATATTCACCGCCGCCCCATTAATTATTTAATGTGATACTAGAACTTTTCGCGGTCCGAGAAGCTCTCTTATGTAACAAAAAAATTAGAACAACCAATCAAAATCTTTTTTCAATCTTTACTCAATATCACATTTTTAAAGGGTGTTCATAAAATAAATAGGTTACCAGATACTACAAACTGATTGATTAGCCAAGTTCATTTCTCAGCGCCAATGCGTGTTCTGTCATGGGCGCGCGCGATACGCGCAGTGCGAGGAACTCGCGTGCGTTTACGCTGCGTAGTCGCGGGTGGTGGCCCCGGCCCCGTCAGAAGGCGCTGGGCACCGCTGCCGCGTCGGCACACTGTCACTGCCGCAGGCGACTTGCTTATTCATGGTAGGATACTATTTTGTAACCATTTATATATAGTAGATAGATAGTAGAATCCAAGTTCAGGATGACCACTTATGTACATTATACTGTCGTGTCAAGGAGACAGAGCATTTGTTACTTAATTATTTGCTAATAACATTGTGTCTCATGTGCCAAGTTTATCCAAGTGTCACGATTTTCCGACTGGCACTAAAGTGCGGCGGCCTTGATTATGTACAGGCGACGCGTTTGGCAACACGCCACGCCAGCCATTAGGAAACTATGGATACGCCATATGCCAATGAGTGAAATAAGTGCTGACGGGCAACCGTGTGCAATTAACTATCCATAATTTAAACGATAATAATTGCTTATAATGATTTCGGTGAGGAGAACGAAACATACAAAACAACGTCACTTGCAACATTCTGGTTGCCTAGTCTTAGTTTTGTCAAGTACCTGGTTTGATCCAATAGTATTTTCGCAGAGTTAGAAGCGGAGTCATCAGGCAACTACTCTTGCCTCGTATCTGGCGCGGATGGATCCAGTGACGTGGCGACTTGGCGGGTGGAGCTCCGCGCACCGCCGGACGCGCCGCCCGCACCACGATTGCTGCGCGCAGATCATCACGACTTGCTAGTTGCGTGGGACTCGGCACCAGTTCATACTGACATGGAGCCTATACTAGGTAACCATTATACCCAAACTGGTCCTGCAGAGTTAGAAGCACACTTGTTAAGCAAGTACATACATGGCTTGTGTCGGTGTACGACGACTGGAAAGCAACTGGTTTAAAAAAATATTCAAGTACGTACACAAAATCATTAAATTTGACAATGAACAGTAGCTTTTCGGTGAAGGAAAACGTCGTGAGGAAACCGGTCTTATGTAAACAAGATCAAATTTTCCATTTGAGTTCGGTTGGCAGTCGCTTTTGTAAAGCCTACATCAAATCTTGGGATAGTGTACCAAAGAGGACCTCGTACTTCTATAGATTACAACCGGAAAAACTCAAATGATGATTAGAACCTATATTTATTTGGCCAATTTTTAAACTGGCACAATCGTGCAGGTTACACAATATGGTGGACGCGCGAAGGCGTCACAGGTGGCACGGCGCGCTCAGCGCGTGTACCAGCCGGCACGAGCACGGGGGGCTACACACACGCGTTACGCGGGCTGGCGTGTGGTGCGCGACATAAAGTGTGGCTACGCGCGCATTCGCTGGCGGGCGTAAGCGCGCCTTCACCCGCGCTGTTTGCTGCGACTACTGGGCGCCGTGAGTAGAAATTGTTTTAAGTATTATACGGGCAGTATAACTATTAAAAATTAATTAACTAGCTATGCTTATTGAGTAAACTATGTCGAAATTCCTTGCGCATTGTAGGTTACAAATCATGCAAAAAACATTGACGTACAAACATACATACATTCGATACCCGCCTTACTGTCACTTCTTCGGCAACCTGGGAACATAATAATATATATTTAAAGTAAAGGCTTTGAAGAAAAACAGTGGAAGGCACTAGGCGCGCGATCAGATAGTCTTCTCTGGGCAGTTCATTACGAGAATGTATACTCGTAAGTGCTACGATTAGAACGAGATGCTGAGACATCGTTCCGCAACAACAGACTCCAAACCTCTTGAGCCTGGATTCCAAAGCGGCACGAAGAAGAAGGCTTTGAAAAATAATATTTTGTCTTGGTCCTATATGTCTACATTGTGAGTGAAGGAATCTATTTGCACTTGCCACGTTTGCTTGCAATACCATAAAAACCATCCTACAGAGTGATTTCTGCGATAACCATCATTTACATGATCCGTGTAGAAGCCGGAGCTCCAATCGGCGCGGCGTTCATTTGGGCGAACAGCTCGGCGCTGCGGCTCAACCTTCTCGTATGGCGAGCGGGGGGCGCGGGCGCGGGGGGCGGGGACCCGCCGTGCCCTGTCGCGCGCTGGAGCGTGGCGCTGCGACCAGCGGCTGGCGGTGGTTGGTCCGCGCTACCGGAGGACGGAGAGACCGCTGAGGTATCTCCAACTATTATAGTTACTTCTTTTTCTTGCTTTCCGAAACCACAAGTTGATGATGATGACAAAAAAATATAGTGTAAAACTTGTTTTTTTAACCGTCTTATTTAGAACGTACTAATCATACGTGAAAAAAAAAATTAGTTAAGCTTTTAGTAATAAAAGATAATAAAGTTTGAAAAATCCTGCAAGGCGCGCGGTGCGAAGTTCATTCACCCGTAAGAGTTCGTACCTATCTACAAAAGATGGTGTCTAGCGGTCACTCGGCTGTATGATTACAATTAAAATTGATACAAAAAAAAAAATATATTCAAAAAAAACCTTTTTAAGTTCTTTGTTATGTATAAGTCGCAGTGAAATGGCCAAAACAGAGATTTGAACAAATCCCTAAGGGATATGATCAAATCACGCAGGATGTTAAAATGGCGAATCCATTTTATCATTTACCTAATACAAATCAGTCATTTGATCAATTCACTGAATCTGTTTACTGAAATGACGAAATCGGACAAAAAAGGCAACTCGTTTTTTCATTTCACTAGATTTGTTTAGTGATTTGATAAATCCCTGAAACGCGTCAGTGAATTGACGAAACTAACTCTCAGATAATGGCTCCTAAATCATTAGTCATTTAATCGGTTCTGGGACTTAGACTCGGATGGCGGATAGGTTAGAAGATGGTGGCGGGAGCTCTGCTCCCGCCACCGTCTTCGTGGTTTTTTTTTATAAAAGAGCGGAAAAATCTTTATCGCGTTAGTTTCGTCAACTCACTGACGCGTTTCAGGGATTTTATCAAATCACTAAACAAGTCTAGTGAAATGAAAAATCGAGTTGCCTCTTTTGTGCGATTTTGTCATTTCACTAAACAGATTCAGAGATTTGATCAAATGACTGATTTGTATTAGGTAAATGATAAAATGGATTGGCCATTTTAACATCCTGCGTGATTTGATCAAATCCCTTAGAGATTTAATCAAATCTCTGTTTTGACCATTTCCCTGCAACGTAATTATACATTAACTGGGCTTCGGCTCTAAGACGGTTAAAAAATATCCTGGATATGAAAAAAATATGATTATTGTCGTTATAAATTCGAATGGTTCTGAGTTACGACCGTTGTTAATAAAATAATAACTTTTAAGAATAATGATTAATTATGGTGTAAAAATGTATGAAAATCATTTTTCGATTGCCAATAATAGTACTTACTCATAAAAATATCTGAACAAAAGCTATCGAAAAGCAGTTACTGTGGTAAAGTGGTAAGAACATGTGAAAAAGTCACGGTGAAGTACAAAACTGGAGTCAGTTATTTTTGGGTACAAAATATTTGTGGTTAATTTTATCTAATTTTACGACGTTTGTGCAGGCGGGCGGTTTGGTGCCAGGTGCATGGTACGAGGTGCGCGTGGCAGCGCACGGAGCAGCGGCTGTTACGCGTGCCCGATATCGCGCAGCCACACGGGCCCGATCTGGTGGTAAGAAACCATCCAATATATTTATCATTATTTAAGTTTTTACATGTATGTTGCTTATTGCCTAAAGCCGATAAAGATATTGGTCTAGTCAGAAAATTTTAAACCGCTCCCTTTCAATCCATACGAAGCCGAACCCACAAGTTGGAGAAACAATTAAAGTACCTGTGACACCCCCCCCTTATCTGTATATATCTACATATCTATACCCTTATACTCTATTCTGAACTTAACCTAAAACCTAGCTGTAATGATAGCTTACCTAAAGGAGTAGCTAAAGGTAAGGAATTAAACAAGTAATGAGGGAAAACAAATCATTATTTATTGCTCTTCAACCACAGAATGTAGTATTTCATTTGGAAGCTAAAGAAACTTTGATTAATTAACCCAATGAAGTCAAGCTAGATTTCATAGGGTATTCGCTTTGATTCCTAGCCAATACTAACCCTTTAACAAGCGAATAAAACAATAGGGTTAGCCCCGGCCGAATATATTAGTATTTTGATCATTTTAAGACCCTAATCTAGATTGAACTATCCTATTGCTAGAGGAACTTTTATTATTTATCCCAACAAATTCAAGCTAGAATTCATTAAGGAATCCACTTTGTCTCCTAGGAATGCTAGTCCAAAAGCAAAGCGGATTAAACGAAAATGGCTAGCACGGTACCTACTGATGATGAACGCACTTTAATGAAACTGTAAAATAATCTTGAAAATATGAACCTTAAATCCTAGTCTACAGTGTCCTAACTGAGCCTAATAAAATAAACCGTGACTTGCTCTGAAGAAGTGGCCAAAACGTGATCGTGAATCTAGTGGAAGACCCGATGCTGTGTGAAGGTAGAACCCAGGTGCTTTTCGAGAAGGTGAGAGGTCAGCAGTGTACTATGGAAGGAAAATTACACGTTAATAAAAGCAAACAATAAATTCGATTACATACCTACAAACTTAAGCTTACGTTACTACTTCGGAACAATAAGTTCATAAAACTTATTGTCATAAAACTTGAAATGCTACTATTTAACTTTCATAAAATGTAGGATTCCGATATTAACAGAACGATGTCTACCCACACTATCTAATATACTTCCGGTAGGAAAGTATATTAGCTCGCAGCATTCCTATCTACTACTTCGCTTCTTAAAGGTATCCACCAAAACTTAAATAATTACCTAACAGAGGGAGTACTGTATAAGGTAGTCCAATAATAATAATATAATAATAATAATCTACTCTCATGGATTGCTATAATGCGTCAGTGATACTTGCGCGAGATACTAAATCACGAATGTTTACTAACCAGATTACTCCGATTTGCTGAAGCATCTCGCGAAACATAATTAAAATGCTAAATCCCGGCGCTAAATACACTAGAATACCTAAAATCCGGGTGTGTAATGATGGGTATAAAAATAAAAAATATAATTTCATTCGCTATAACAACATTTGACATAATTTCAAGGTATATAATAACTCATTGTATATAATAAACGTTTGTTATAAAATCAAAATATATATGTTTATTTTGTATAACGATCATCGGATATAACACTTGTTTTGTATAATCATAATATGGTATAATGCTCATGTTACATACAAATTATATGTCATAACTATTAAGTAAAATAATATTTTATTATTAAAAGAAAATGTAGCTAACGTAATGGTTCGCAAATTGTACTATGTAAGTATATATTAGGTAGTAAAAAGTGTTCCGTTCTGGCGCTTCGCCGGCCGCTGCCGCGGCACGCTCGCTTCGCTCGCTCGGCTCGCGCGCTGTAGGGTCGCAGCTCAACCTAACTCTCCTCCTCGCTTCGCTCGTCGTCGTACCTACACCGACCTGCCTTAGTCTACCAAAAAATATTGTGCTAATTGTGCATTAGAAGAAATTAGCATTATAACCAATGTCCAATATAGCAAATATGCATTATACTTAATGTATGTTATACCAAATATTTTTATATCAAATGACCGTTATATAAAATGATAATTATGTCCTATGAAAATATAATAAGTGTTGTTATAGAACTTGAGAATTATATCAGATGAGCGTTATTGCGAGTAATATTATATCATAAATATTTATAGCCATCGTTACGCACCCCTAAAATCCAATATAAAATGATATTACGGCACCTGTCGAACACATTACACTATACGTGGAATAGCTTATTCTTATAAAAGTTCTCTTAATTGTAAGAAAACTGCATGCTAATGCCGTTGGAATGTTTGTAGATACAAAGTTAAACCTCCGCTTCACATTTGAAATACACACGTAATTTATGCAACCAAACATTGATGATTGTTCGTGGCAAAGTATGATAATGTTGGAAATAGACAGAGGCAAATCACACACTGGTAAATAAAAGTAAAGTTAAATTGAAATCTTACCAGACATTAGGCTCACCAGTTCCACCCAAATTACTAAATCGGCCGAAGATGCTGCTCGCAGGTAGTCCTCGTAGCTCACCAACCCGCAGGTAGACTCTGCCTGAAGATCTGCTTGGCCCCGTCGCTGCCCGTAGTAGCTGGAGTCCCGTCTCGTGTGCCGTGTGGAGAGATGTGTTGCTCTGCGCCCCGTGTCCCGTGAAAAGTCGTTGTATAGCTCAGCGTCCCGTAGAAAAGAGAGAGCTCCCCCCCGCTCATTGCCTTAAATACCTCCGCCAACACCAGAACCACTGTAACATGAACTCCCAACCGATAAAAGCCCTTATTATCATTGCAGTAATGTGTTTAACCGTATGCAACCCCCCCTACGACGTTGTCGCCGTCTCAAACATTTGTCGCTATTTCGCGGGTAACTGTTGGCGCCACAGAGTCTGCACTCCGTCCTACAAGTTGAAACCTGATGAAACAAAGACTATCGTTCTTGCTGTATGATGATATTCACAGTACAACTATTGAAATACCTACAAAATTTAAAGTTAGAATGAAATTACTTCCCAACAGCTAAAACCACTATATGATATTACACTAGAATACGTTTAAACTAACCTATGAGTTGGTAACAGAGTTGGACATAACACTTTATGTTAACAATTTACCTATTTCACACCCTTATATAATAGAAAACCTAGATCAAAGACCTATCCTTAGTCGAATGAACATAGTGTTTCAGTGTTTCCAACGATTGTAAAATATACTAACACATAAGTACAGTTAAAATAAGGCTTACTTCATTATGACAAATCCTCAGATATTCAAGAAATCCTTAATTAATAGCACCTTTCTAATCTAACCTATTTTGAATGTACCATTGATACTAACTCATCATCACATCTTCTACGAACTCAAACGACAACGTTACTTTACATAAAACAAATATACAATGAATTATATTTGCTTTATTATATAGATTAATAGTATTTACTGGTAACAATTGATCTAAACCGAAACAATCCAAATATATGGAACCTACAGGTGTTTGTTGTAACGTATTATATTAAATCATTAATTACGACTTCTCTAAAGCCTTTTAAAAGCATCACGATTAAAAACCAAAGTCCCGATGAAAACGTCTACCATTTAAATCGAGCAATTCCTACTGTTAATATCACCATAAAAATTGTAGACGGTCTCGAACCGTCACATACCTACCCGCGTTAAGGTATTTGGGGTGGTTTACCATTGAATTGCCGACAAACATTTAATCGAATATTATTTCAAAGACAACGTTTGAAGTATTTTTATTTCATCGACATGTCATTGCGTCGAGGACTCGATGCTAGGTAATTTGAACCGAGGTCTTTTCATTGGTAGTTGACTTATTTCAATAAAATTCATGTTATGGCTTTTCATTTCGGGTTTTTTAATTCTTTTTTTTTTACATGTAATAATATTTTATTCCGCATAAAATTATTTCGAATATATATCTAAATCCCTAACGTTTTTTAGCCTTTTTTTGCCGTGCAGCGAGTCGACGCCACCCCGCTGCGCGGGGTGTCTATTTCCGGTCTGAGGGGCACAAGTGAACCCTAACCTAACCGACCTAAAACATAGTTCGCTTATGAGAAGCCATTTTTGTCCCTGATATTTTTTTGTATATATGTATGTCACACAATTAACTACATAATTTGAATAATGTATAAATGTGCAGTAGGATATATAAAATTGTATTAATACGTCGAAGAAATGAATTGCAATGTTTTGTAGTTGTGCCAATTAAGATAATTTGAAACAAATCAGCGATCAAGTAATATTCTTTGAATAGTATTTCTACGTAGTAAGATAAATTTAAATAAACAGTAGTTGAAATAAAATAACGCCAAACAATATTACTAGTACTAAAGTTTCGATGAATCGTTGTCGATGAAATAATATTCGATGAAAAGTTTGTCGACAAAACAAGGGTACACCATTTGGGGTACCCCTCTCACTTTGGTAACACGTGACATAGAGCGAGGGCATCCTATTTATTTCCAATTTTAGCGCTGTGCTATTGGTTACCTTGTACTTTTTTTTATTAAGAAAGGATCGGTGATCCCGTCGAGCTGGCAGTAGAAGAAGGTGCCTCCCCCGCAGGCGTGGAAGGTGTGCCAGGCGTCGACAACGAGACGCGCGCATGGCGCGGCGGTCTCGCGCCAGCGCTAGCGTGTGGTGCGCTAGTGGCGCTGATCGGCGCGGGCGCCGCGGCGTTGCTTCGTGCCCGCCGCGCCTCCACCCCGCCGCCCGCCGCGCGCCCCGCGCATCCCCACCCGCAACTTTATACTACAGAGCCGGGGAAGAGGAATGGCAAGACTCTCACGCCGCCGAATGGTAAGTGGTAATACTGATGATGAAACAGTCCACATTTTAACTTAATTTTGTTGGTATAGTCCGCAGGTAATAAGTACAGTCATCGAGGTTTTGACCCCGCCAAACGTTTTGTGTACATAATCAAAAGCTTTTTACGTAACTTTGAGCGCCTCGTCCGCGTCGCAACTTTTACTACTGACTTTACGAGAGCACATCATAGCTCACCTGGAAAAATAAATTCCCGATCATAATAGACTGACAAGCGATTTAAATTAAAATAAAATGAATACTCAAAATCCTTCAATGAAACCTAAAATGAGTACAATAAAATTTCATGCAAAACAACTTTTTAAACAGATTTATAAAATTACATTTTGATTTGGATTTCTATTAAATTAAATTAAATAGAAATAAAAAAGCCTTTAATATTACTCAAAAACTAAAATGGTCAAAAGTCCAAAATAAAACCTGAAAACACCTCTAGAAAATTATGAAATTACATTTGAATTAGCTTCTTCTATATATCATTTTGTACTTGTTCTTTACACTGATGGCTCTTCTACGACTGAAGGTAGAATGTATCACTGCAACCTATGGCGCACCGTTGCCGGTGTCTCTGCCGACTGGTCGTACTCATGTCGTACAATATCAAACTTCAAAATCTTCTGCAACACATATTAACAACGAAGTCGCTTGCACAGGTGAATTAGAAGAGATCAGCCCATACGCTACGTTTAGTATGGGCGGCGGCGCGACGGGTACGACGGGTAGCACTCGCGGCGGCTGCGCACTACATCTCCACACATTTGGACGTGCGTCGCCGCTGGCACTAGCGGCACCTCCTTCGCGCCCTAATCTACTGCACCACGGACCTGGTAAGTCCGTAGACTAAGTTTATTTTACTTACCACGTCATTACGTTTGACGACCGCTTTAGCCTAGTTAGTAGTGACCCTGCCTACGAAGCTAGGGGTCCTGGGTTCGAATCCCGGTAAGGGCATTTATTTGTGTGATGAGCACGAATATTTGTTCCTGAGTCATGGATGTTTTCTATGTATTTAAGTATGTATTTATCTATATAAGTATGTTTATCTTCGTCTAGCACCCATAGTACAAGCTTTGCTTAGTTTGGGGCTAGGTCAATTTGTGTAAGATTGTCCGCAAATATTTATTTATTATATTATTTATTAGTTCGGGGGAAAGTTGAGCACTGCTCCTCCACACGTTTGGATCTACTACAACACATCCAGGTAGACAGGTACGGTAAGCATCAGAGAGAGGGATTAAGGTTTTAATGAAGAACCCAAGGCAAAGTAATGGTTTCTCTGACCACTAAAATTACAGCGAATTTAAATGTTCTGTATACATTTCTGTAAACCGGCATGAGTATTGAGGCGGTGTACTAATCGCGTGCTTTGAAACGCCGTTTTGACTAGATTAAGAAACAATAAGGTCTGATTTTTCGATATAATGATTCTTGACTATATGATTGTTCACCTGATTTGATCGATAGGTAGGTCTGTATATGACTGCCTAAAATTTCCTCCATAGAAAATATGCCAAATTTGGGTCTTTATTTTCTTTTTTTTACACAGTATACTCAAACACTACATTATTTCACTACACAATCAAGTAAATACTTCTTATAGTATTTTATCTCATCTAAAATCTCACCTAAGTAATGAAATGTAAATAAAACTTATAAAAGTTAGGTATTTATTGTACTATGTGCCTAATTAACACATTAACGGTAACTTATCGTTACGCCCTGCAACATGTGACGCACGTAATTGAGTAATATAGCAAGTAAGCAATAACTATCTATAAATACTATAAGCTAATGATAACCTTGTTCACTATATTTGATCTACCGAGAATACAACATCTTCGGTGAAACTATGTCTGGTTTTACTTAGAACCTACAACTACATCCCTCTACATTCTCAACATATCTCATGGCGACCTTACCTAAGAACCAAGGAAAATGAAGAATTCGGTAAAGCAAATTGAAGCAAGAACTATCTCGAAGACTCGAAAATTGAAGCTATAAAATAATGAAGAACAATTAAGAAGAATTTTGTAACAAGAAACAAGAAACATTATAAAGGAGAATAAGAACAAAGAAGAGCGTTGTCCAGGGTTTCCCGGCTCGCACGTCAAGAGGTGTCCAGGGTTTACCCGGCCCATTGCAAGAGGAGTCCAGGGTTATCCCGGCCCATGTTCCGGGGAGTCCAGGGTTAGCCCGGCCCATGATCGAGAGCTGCAGCCACATCAAGCCACATGCAGCCACATCGAGTTCCACGAGCCCGCCAGCGCACCGCCACGTGCCCGGCCATACCTGCGCGACGTCGTGCGGCGTCAGCATGACCTACATACCGTGTAAATTTCCCGCTTCTAATGTAAGTTTTATGTCGATTATTTTGTAATATAATTGAGTTATTTAGACACGATATCTAATACTTTAGCCATTTCGCAGTATACACATGTAGTATGTTACAAGAATTAAAGAATTTACGTGACCAATTAAATAAACTAAGGGATAATATTGTAAAGTTAGGTCCAGAGAGGCGACGGAAAGAAATCGGTAAAAAGAAATTAGAGGCATCGAATGAAATAATTAGCCAAGCTGCGGATATTGTGTCTCAATTAAAAGAACAAAAGATAGAGTTCAGTTCTTCGGATATACAGTTAAGTAATTTATTGATAGAGGAAATTAACGAAACTTACATTAACATTAAGACATTATTGTCATTTGTCGATACGGAGTCTCAAACAGAAAATAAAATGGCTAAACCAGGGTTCGATATCAAAACGGCAATCGCCTTGTTACCAATCATGACAGGGCAAGAAGACGTAACAAAACAATTAATGGATGGTATTTTAATGTACAGTACCCTAATCAATGACGACGCACACAAAACACTAATTGATTTTGTTTTAAAAACAAGACTTTCGTCTAGTGCTAAACTTAGGCTAAAAATGTCATACATTAGCGTAGAAGCCTTAGTTATAGATCCAGTTATAGAGAGAACCTACAACTACATCCCTCTACATTCTCAACATATCTCATTATCAAAAGTCCAAAAAAGCCATTCCCGAAGAGTGTTGCATCTCTTTTTTTCGTGCGCGGAAGGCTTAATCGTGTCTCTGTCAAGGGGGGTGGTCGATTCGAATAAAAGCATCCCCTTAACTTTCCGGGGATCAAATGAGCTGAAATCTTGCGTAAAGTAAATTACGTAAATCGGATAACAATACATTATAACGATGTCTTAGCGCTGTTCTGATGACGGAGCCGGAGGTGAAACTTTGTAACGAGCCGACGCAATGCCTTCAAATTTGGGCTCATTAGAATCATCTTGATGAATCATTGATGACAGCTTTAAAAAAATAACACAAGATAGTGTTATAAATATATATATATATATATATATATATATATATATACTAGCGGCCGCCCGCGACTTCGTCCGCGTAGATTTTTGATGATGACAAAGAAATAAATTAGGTAAGTGAATTTTATATTTAGTTAAAATGGTCTAGACATATTACATTTCAAACAGTGGCAGATATGCGATTGTTAAAGAATTTTTAAAGATTTTCCAATCAGATTACGGGAATTGTTTGCAGAATGCTTAATACTTATTCCGTCAGTTACCTGATGCTTTAATCTTCTTTTAATCTTTGGCAAAAATGACTGCAAAATATAGAGCGACGCATGGATTCGGAGCTAGAAAATGGGGATCTTAGTTATTATGAGTGAGATTTAAAATGAAGGTTAATGAAGCGTCTTTAAAAATTCTAGTGTTCCCCGTATAAAACCTTCAACCTTTTTTAACCCCCATTGGGATAGAATTTTCTTGAACGCTGAAATCACTTTTTTTGTATTGTAAGTGTAGGGTTAGACGGGATAACGATGAAAAACCAATAGCTCGCAGTATTAATTTATTCTTCCAACATTATTTTACAATTAACACTTGAAATCCTTATGGAACTGGTACACAATTACACTTTGATACAATCAATTATTTATCAAGACAGCACCGTTCTCAATGCCGACCATGAACCCAATGCCAATTCGTCCCCACTCCGATCACGCCGTCAATCGTCGTATCGGCGCGAAAGTAGTGGGGTGCGACAGTGGCTCCACCGGAAGGAGTCAAGTTCAGGACCATTTAATGTTTAATTAGATAAATATCCAAAGTCATACAGACAGACCCGCAATAATCAAATATGATTTATATAATTATCTTGTAGTTTATATTTAACTCCTTACAGCTCGGCCATCCTGTTCAAGGCGAGACCTCGCGCCAGATCCTTCTGATGATGGACTGCGATATCTCCTGCGTCTAGCTGGACGTGGTCGACTCGATCGCCTTCCACACCGGGGTTGTAGGTGATCATCGCTGCCCTCAGCGTCCATACTTCTTCGAGATAAGTCAAGTACTCCTGGGTCCACTGGACGATTTTGATGATGTGGACGCCGGCTCTCTCGCCTGGGTACTCCTGCGTTAGTGACTGAACCCTGCCCTTTTAGTCCGGGCTCACTTGGATTGCAGTCGCGATTATCGTGGCCCCGGTCCCCTGATCGGGACACTCCTGGGTCTGGACCCCGGTCCCCTGATGGGGACACTCCTGGGTCTGGACCCCGGTCCCCTGATCGGGACACTCCTGGGTCTGGACCCCGGTCCCCTGATCGGGACACTCCTGGGTCTGGACCCCGGTCCCCTGATCGGGACGCTCTTGGGTCTGGACCCCGGTCCCCTGATCGGGACACTCCTGGGTCTTGACCCCGGTCCCCTGATCGGGACACTCCTGGGTCTGGACCCCGGTCCCCTGATCGGGACACTCGTTCTCGGACCTTCGTGCGTGTCTGAAACTTACACCAATCCCATTAGTAAACTGCAGAATTTGCGTTTTAAACACAAATTAATCTCTGTGACTCATGGGAGTATATATATCGACTCTACATATCGACTCTACATATCGACTCTACATATCGACTCTACATATCGACTCTACATATCGACTCTACATATCGACTCTACATATCGACTCTACATATCGACTCTACATATCGACTCTACATATCGACTCTACATATCGACTCTACATATCGACTCTACATATCGACTCTACATATCGACTCTACATATCGACTCTACATATCGACTCTACATATCGACTCTACATATCGACTCTACATATCGACTCTACATATCGACTCTACATATCGACTCTACATATCGACTCTACATATCGACTCCATATCGACTCTACATATCGACTCTACATATCGACTCTACATATCGACTCTACATATCGACTATATATCATTTGAACCACATGCAAGACCAATCGTATATCTCTCTGAATTTTCCTACATACACTAGGTAATGCAGGTATAACCATTTAATTATACAGGGTGGAAGAGGACTTAAGTCCTTCCCGGAAATATTGAATCGTTTAAGTGATATACAGTAGATTTGTAATGGTTAGAATCACGAATTAAGTAAAAAATAATAAAACCAAATTCACTACTTTTTCACTGTCGTGATGACCCTAATGCATCTGCACTCTACACGCTAGATTCAGAGCACGTCACTTCGTTTGTTTCGTGACGGTGAAGATGAATGACGTATAAATGTCAAATAAATCAAATGCTGAAATACTAATATCAATTACTTTATTAATTATGGCCATACCTAACACTATCTTCAAATACGGTGTTCAAATGTCCCTCCATGCCTTATAATGCACGCTGCAGCCCGTGCCCGAGTATGTCGGTGCACATGCCATAGTGTCTGCTCTTCAACATTTTTCCTACGTAGATTGACGAAGGCAGCAATCAACCTTTGTCTCATTTCGTCCGCAGTGTCGCATTCAGTTTTGTACACTATGTCTTTAACATAGCCCCACAGGAAGAAATCTAAACAAGTTAGATCCGGAGACCTGGGTGGCCAGCGGTGCGGCCCAAACCGGCCGATCCATTGGTCTCCAAACTCATTGTTCAATTTCATTCGTACTTCATGAACAGACTAAGCTGGTGCACCATCTTGTTGAAACCAAATGAGTCGTCTTTCAGCCAGTGGTAGGTCGTCGAGATAAGTGACAAGCTCATTGTTTACAAGATCCATGTATCCGTGTCTGTTTAAAGTTGGAGGCAGAAACACAGGTCCTATAATAGTTTCTCCATGAATTGCCGCCCAGACGTTAACAGACCAACGATACTGGTGAGCTGTAAATCGGTAAGCGAAAGGATTCTCTTCGGCATACACATGTTCGTTTCGTCTGATCCACATACCGTTGCGAGTAAATAAGCTTTCGTCGCTCCAAATAACAATAATGCCTGGTGAAATCACGATCTTCTACTGTTTTTTGTAGCAGCCACCGGCAGTATGTTTCGCGAATAGGGCAGTCTCTAGGCAGTAAAGCTTGAACCCTCTGTATTTTGTAAGGGCGAAGGCCATTACGTTTTAGAACCTTTAGTACTGCGGTATGACTTATTCTGAAATGTCGTCTCGCTTGTCTCGAACTAGCTCTTGGATTATGTTCAAAATACCGCAGCACTCTTTCTTCCAGTCTAGCCGCAAGTTGAAGAACGGGTCCTCCACGTTGGTCATTCTGAGCTGTTCGTGGTACAATGGGCTGATTATTGGCGACACGATCATAAGCACGTAAAATCGTTCTTCGTCCAGTTGGATGTGGTGGTGGATATGTTTCTCGATATCGTCTTAAAGTTTCAGCCGCATTATAGTTGCATGTCGCGTATAAAAAGAGCAAATTTAAATAACCACGAGCATCTAACAAAGGCATTTTTATTTGAAGAATTATGACACCGTCTATCAAAAATCAATTTTGACTTTGTCATTAGCAATGACTCATCTTGCTGATTTCTAACCACGCAGAGGTTCGTTAGTTATAAAAAATTATTTTATTCTAAATATTTAGGTAATGTGTCGCATGTACGTTTTTAATCAAATAAAAAATAAAGACAACCTATTACGTGAAAAATGTGCCAGCTCAACCAGGGCACAGTTTCAATTTACTCGAACATGATTTTGTGAAACGAGCTAAAACCTTTTTATTAGTCCAGGTAACCAAAGGTATTTATAAGAAAAAGAAAGAGGTTACGATCATCTTTGAGCTTTCTTTGAGTGACTAGGTTTTGAGTGGTTGTCAATGTCAGTCAGCACTTGCACTATTTGATGTGGTTAGTTTTATTTATTCAACGAATTGCATTTATTTACTTCATCCAAAAATGAAACAAGTGGAGCCACAATGAGAATCGCCTCCGCTAATCCTGCAATGATTCTTACCGCGTTGCAAGAACAGAGATTAGATAAACGGCAACAAATTAACATAATATCCTGTCGTGTAACTATTGTTTACATGTAAGTTCATTGACCCAATCACCTGTTTAGGGTTGGCACAAGTAGTTTTTTGCGTGAATGTTTAAAAGGCTATACTATAAGTTGAAAACGGCTAAACGTATTTACATAGTTTGTATGGGGGAAATATAGTGCTAAGGCTAAACTATCTCCCATTTCCGCAAAGGTCCCTCGTGGACTTCCACGCTGTATAATACACTCCATGTGAGTTGCCGTATTTAGTAATTAAGTTTTGCAATACCCGACTAGGGTACATGAGACACTATTATAATACTGTAACAACTTTTATTTACCATGGTGCAATAAACGATCATGATTATGATTATGATTTTAAATCTCCGGAATTACTCCTTAACGATAAATACAGTTTAATCCTAACAATATCATAACTATGAGTTTATCTAGCATCTCCATCCCCAGGGAGTACCCTGGCAAGATAAACATGCATGACCAACCGTATAAATCGCCGGAATAACTCCGTAACGATAAATACTGTTTGAGCACCCGAATTCAGAACTACCAAAATCAGACGAAGAAAAAAACTTAACAAGAAAATAACTACGTACCTTACGTTTGTGTGGGGTGGCAAAAATCCTATCGATTTTTGTTTGATCCAACTTCTGAACTGTAGGGTTAGACGGGATAACGATGAAAAACCAATAGCTCGCAGTATTAATTTATTCTTCCAACATTATTTGACAATTAACACTTGAAATCCTTATGGAACTGGAACACAATTACACTTTGATACAATCAATTATTTATCAAGACAGCACCGTTCTCGATGCCGACCATGAACCCAATGCCAATTCGTCCCCACTCCGATCACGCCGTCAATCGTCGTATCGGCGCGAAAGTAGTGGGGTGCGACAGTGGCTCCACCGGAAGGAGTCAAGTTCAGGACCATTTAATGTTTAATTAGATAAATATCCAAAGTCATACAGACAGACCCGCAATAATCAAATATGATTTATATAATTATCTTGTAGTTTATATTTAACTCCTTACATAAGAAGTAAAAATTCTACAAAGTTTCAAGTCTCTAGTTCAAAAAATAATGTTTCTCCCATACAAACATTGCACACCCATTTAACCCCCTTAGGGGTGGAATTTTCTAAAACGCAGAAATATTTTTTTTTGTATTTTAATAAGTAATGTTTCTACAAAGTTTCAAGTTTCTAGCTCAAAAAAAAAAGATTGCCCCATACAAACTTTGCACCCATATTTAACTCTCTTAAGGGTGTAATTTTCTTAAACGCAGAAATGGCTTTTTTTGTAGTCTAATTAGTAATCTTTCTACAAAATTTCAAGTTGATAGTTCAAAAATTAATGTTTCCCCCATACAAACATTGCACCCTTATTTAACCTCCTTAGGGGTGAAATTTTCTAAAACGCTAAAATCACTTTTTTTGTATCTTAATAAGTAATCTTTCTACAAAGTTTCAAGTCTCTAATTAAAAAAATAATAATTCCCCCATACAAACTTTGCACCCCCATTTAACCCCCTTAGGGATAGAATTTCCAAAAATGCCATCTTATCCGTTGCCTACGTCATAAAAGGAAGTCCTGGTGTAAATTTCAAGTTTCTAGTCCCAGTAGTTTCGGCTGTGCGTTGATGAGTGAGTCAGTCAGGACATAGGCAATTATATATGTATAGATATGTGTGTTTTTTTATTGCATCAGGCAACGTATGCCCCATTTTATGTGACTATAGGAGTATTATGTGTTTTCTTAATAGATAGGTTTATAGGTATTTAGGATAGGTACTTTTATATCGAACTAGCTACCGCCCGCGACTTCGACTGCGTAGACCCGGGATAACAACTATCCTATATTTTAATCTAGGGTATAACCATTTTCGTCGGAAATATCATCCAAATCGGTTGAGCCGTGTAAGCGTGATTGAGTAACAAACATCCAAACATCTAAACATACAAACATCAAACATTCGCATTTAAAATATTAGTAGGAATAGGAATAGTAGGAATAGGAACAGTAGGAATAAGATAGGGGATAACCGTTTCCGTAAAAAAAAAAACAGTTTCAACCTTAAACGGTACAGGTTATTGGTATCCTGTAAATGTGCACATCTGTTCAGTTCCCCTGGTCATAGGCAGTCGCCGATTTCAATCTTAAGTACTCATATAAAATTCCAATCCCCGGCCATTACTTTTGTGAGAAAATAAAAACCGCGAGCCATAAAATTTCCTCAGGGGCGTTTAAAGCATTATCTTCAGCGCCTTTTATGCAAAACCCAGCGTTGATTGCCTCCAATAAAATACGTCCTGCAGATTTTCGCAATAAAGCGCCACGAGGCAACGTCGTGGGGGGAGGCAATATCCGGTCGATCCTTGACATTATAATTGTGTGCTGGCCTAACAACAGGGCTGCCCGGCGCAGTTCTTGGGCTTTATCTTATCGCGTCGCTTGCTTGAACCGTCTTCAAATTTTTTCTTGGATTCTAAGTAATAAAATAACGGCTGGTAACGCCTTCTATTTTCTGAAGCTTCTGTTAAATATTAGCTGACGGTCCTAGCTGTACACTATTTGAGATAACTAAAGAGGAGGTTAGGGTTTTGCCGTTTAACCTGATAGTCAAAAACTCAGTCCTTAACTTAATAAAAAATATTTTTTTTTCTCATACTGTGACACATTTCATGTGTAGAAACATGTGTCCCTACTGTTTATAAATAAAGACGTTAGATGTCACATTTCTTTCTGAACCTGAGAAAACAAAACAGGTAATTACTTTTACGTCACACCTGGCCATAATGCGAGTTTTACTGCACGCTGCGCGTACGGGAAAACTCGCATTGTGGCCAGATGAAGACGTAAAATTTTGTACGCAACACGGGCGGTAATTCGTAAAGCCCCAGAGCGCATATTTATAGCCCTCACCTTCGGTTCGGGCCACAAACACCTGCGATCTGGGGCATTCACGAATTCACCACCCTAGTTACGTAATGTACTATTTTAATACAGTTGCTCAAAAAGTGGTACTTTTTGTGGCTGCGTAGCGTACGAGAAGCTCAATTTCTCGAACTAGTGCTTTTTACTTTTTAGTTCCAAACTATACTTTCGAAACGCAGTAATTTTATATTAGATTTTTTACTTGGAAATTATGAAATTAAAAACGCTTACGAATACTAGGAGTATTTATTTAAAGTTTTCATTAATATATAAATGACGAAAAAATATTAAGAATTTGCATTTTATAGCCTACTCTGTCTTAGGTATCTATGTATGAAATATTTACTTTCCTAAAAATCGTTCTTTGATTTGGCTGAATGATACAAGCCTATGCCTAGAAAAAAAAAGTTTAAAAGCAAATCAGCCCGCCCTTTTGAAATAACTTCTAACATTATTTAAACACATTAACGCATATAAATATATAATTTGGTACGAGAAGTTATAAAAAAATATTGAAAATGAGTGATTCAAACATTGATATGACACCACCAGACATTCGTGCTAGAGCAGCAATTGCCAATGACTGTGTTATTCCAGAAAAATCTAAAAACCAATATAATGCCGTCTATGTAAAATTTATCGAGTGGAAAACCTTACATAACGCAAAGTCTTTTTCAGAGACTGTTTGATGGCCTATTTTCAAGAGCTGTCTGAAACCTATCGGCCATCAACATTATGCTCAAAATATTCTATGTTGAAAGCTGTTATAAAGTTAAAACATGACATAGATATAAAAACTTACACCAGATTGACTGCTTTCTTAAAAAGGCAAAGTGCAGGATTTCAGAGTAAAAAATCGAAGGTACTAACAGCTGAACAAATTGAGACGTTTATTAATGAAGCTCCAGATCAGCAACATCTAGCTACAAAGGTATAAACTTAAATATAAATCTAATAAAATATGTACACAATTTAAGTAAATTAACTCTAAAAATAAAGTAAGAAGTTAAAAAAAAATAGAATGAAATAAACAATTGTCTTACAAAATATAATAAATATGTATCTTTGTTCATAGGTTGCTCTTATATTTGGAGTCTGTGGCGCATGCAGACGCGAAGAGCTCACAAATGTATCAGTAAAAGATATAGAAACACATGGGGACATACTTCTTGTCAAAATACCAAATACAAAAAATAAAATTCCCAGGTCCTTCACTATTGATGGACAATTTGCAGAAATAGTCAAGAAATATCAGAGTCTGCGGTCTTCTAAGGGCAAAAGTGACCGTTTCTTTCATATTTTCAAAGAGGAAGGTGCACTGCCCAGGTAATAGGCTTAAACAAGTTTGGGAATATGCCGAGAGTTATCGCTCAGTACTTAAGTTTGCCTGATGCAAATCTTTACACCGGACATGCATTTAGGAGAACCTCTGCTACATTACTTGCCGACTCAGGAGCAGACATAACAATTTTGAAGAGGCATGGAGGTTGGCGGTCAAGTAATGTAGCAGAGGGATACATAGAAAACTCCAATGCAAAATCAATTAATGTAAAGTCGCAAGAGTCCACAGAATTTTCGTCATCCACATTCCAATCTGGTCGTAATGTACCTGTTAATACTGAACCTCAACCAGGACCGTCACATGCTAACAACACTTTGGTTACACCCAGCCCTGTTAACCAACCAGGACCGTCACGTGCCAACGACACTTGGATTACACATAGCCCCTCTAACTTTGACCCACAGGAATTATCACAACAGCAGGAACCTGAAAATACACCATGCCTGACTAGTCAGACACTTAATTTACATGGAAGAACTCACAACATAACTATGAACTGCACTAATTGTACCATTAACTATAATTATTAATGAAAATAAAATACTTCTGATATCAACCTTGTTTTAATACAAATATATATTTTTTTAATTCTCATTTAATCACAAAAGCAAGTCATTCTTCTTAGAACTCATTTGATATAGTTCTCTTTTCGTAATGTTAAACATAATCATCATTTCTTCTAAACATGGTCATCAACGTGGCACTTGAGCAGCAGTTGTAGGTACATAGTAATTGACTGGTTGACTTCCTAGGAGCCGCTTTGAGTGAATATTATTCTTCCGCCAATTTGTTAGGGACCTGCAAATTGTTAATAATTTAGTAACATTTATAGATTTCACCAGCTTCTTGTTCAAAAAATAACCTTAAACATAACTAATAATGTGATTTAATGTTTCTTTTACCTCTAATTATCCTTGATAGTCTTCAAATATTCAAACAATTCATGATATTTTAGTTGTAAACGTGTCCTTGGTCACATGTCGCAGATCACAAATTTGGCACTAAAACTCTTGTTGCATGATCTGTTTCTGTTTGTTGATACTGTAATGTCTTGTACTTCTGTTTTGATAATGTTAAAGGTTCTAATTAATGTCGTTTCAGTATTATAATTATCTGCATTGGGCTGTGGCAAGCTAGATATTATCCTTATGAATACTGTCAGTGTCAACTGCCAAGTGTCAATTTAGTTTCTCAACTCGAGGCCGATGGCGCTGATTCCAATAGTATGTTGTCACTGTCAGTGTCATTTGTAAAGTATGGGTTCGTTCAAAAATAACTTTCGAAGTTATTTTATCGTAATGATATATTAATTTATTATTTTTCGCAATTGTATTAAAAAACGTCGTTTACAACACTTGTGAAATGTCTTTTACCACTCTTCTCTTCTAAAAAGACATTATTTTCACACTAGTTGTAAAATGTACTATTATTGGTGTAATATGAACTATTATTTAGTTGTCTCAATTCAGACATTACAAAAAATATTAATAAGAATGACTATGATAACCGATTGCTTATAAATTACTAGCTTCCGACCGCGACTACGTCTACGTGGACCAGGGATACATCTATCCCATATTTTAATCCAGCGTATAAACTATCATCGTGCCAAATTTCATCCAAATCGGTTGAGCCGTTTATGCCTGCTTGAGTATCAAACATCCAAACTTTCCCGTTTATAATATTAGTAGGATCATCATCATCATATCAGCCGAAAGACGTCCACTGCTGGACATAGGCCTCCCCCAAAGAGTGCCAAAGTGACCGGTCCTGCGCCACCCGCATCCAGTGGACTCCCGCAACCTTCACCAGGTCATCAGTCCACCTTGTGGGGGGCCTACCTACGCCGTGCCTTCACACACACACACCAGTAGTAACAGTAGGATCATGAATGTAGGTAATGTCAGCAATGCAACTAAAGTAAAATTCATTCAAAGCTTTTTTTTATAATTGCAATCTATCAATGGCTAGTTGTATTGAATTTTAAGCAGGTAACTAGGTACTTTTAATTTTAGCAACCCTGGTATTGTATCGACTTTCAGAAATGTTAAGTAAGAAAAATGTCATACTGTAACATTCAACCTGAATTGAAAACTGCACAGATTTTGACACCATCAAGTAAGAATAGCTAAAGCTAAACTGAGAAAAAATATTATCTGTCGAAATCTTCATGAAATTGATACGAGATTATATTTATTTCACTTGACCTGTTTAATGGGCTTTATCACTATACTGCATGATTATATTCCGTGACTGCATTTTATGGATAATTGTAACTAATTGTTACTCAGATTTACAGTCACGAAATTCAAAGGTTCGTCAGTTTTTAACCTTAACGTCATAGAAACACAATAAGTGTCTCAAAACGCCGAACCTCGTTATCCCTCGACAATTCTACTCACTGGTAAGATTGATATTTTGCGTCTCCAGATAGCGTCACATAATTCACATGGTATTTAAGCTACCTTCAATAACGTCCAATTTCGTAAAAATAATAAAGTCTAAAAACTTCAAAGAGCCTCGCTCGCCTGCTGCTGACAGCTCCCGAGAAATTACACAGTCTGATTTTTTAAAGTGTAAACATAAAACAAGAGAACAACAAACGCTTAACTATTAAAACTCATTAACGCGGCCATGAGCGCGACAGGATATTAAAAAGGCCGTAAAATTATAATAGTTCATTCCCTAGGCATTATCTTTGGTTCCATTGAGCGAGTTTGCAATTTCCGAGAGGAGCCTCCCCGGCCTTCCACCCGGCTGCAAGCTCAGACGAAGTGTTGCACGGCGGTTATTCGCAAAGCTCATCGGCTACTTTAATATAGATGGACCGATGTTTTGTTTACCAGCCTGGTCGATTACGTAACGCATTGTACGCGCGTCAGGTACCTAGATCTTGCTTAGATGTTGCTTTTCTTTTAGAAAAAAATAGATAGATAAGATAATTGGTACCGTTGATTTACCATTATGCAACAATATAAATAAAAAATGCACAGAAAAGAAACAGAAAGAACAACGATAAAAGAACAAAAAAAGCGGCCAAGAGCGTGTCGGGCCACGCTCAGTGTAGGGATCCGTAGTTTTCCGTCCGTCACAGTAAATGTTCCCACTTAAGCGTTACAAAAGCAATACTTAGGGAACAATACAAGCAATACTTAGCGAACAATTTTATTATTAGACAACGAACGACCAAAGACAACTAAGACAATTCGGGCACGATACATTTTCGACCTAATGTATGGGCGCACCCGCTTCGACCCCATTAAATCAGGAAAAATCTTAACACCGCCATGTACGATATGAGCGTTCCGCGTACAGCGACATCTATCGGCAAATTAAGTAAACTATTGCGCGCGAGCTTTAAGTGTGGATGATGATTTTTATGGGATAATTATTTGTTGCTTGAACCGATTTTCACCGTTTTTACTTTATTTGAAAGCACGTCATTTCATTGTGAGTTTGTAGAAATTACAGGTACAATAAACACCTGCATATACGGTTAAATTACAAACGTAGTTCAGTAATTATTTTGTAAATTCTTTCAAAAACTATTCAAATTATCAAGTTCAAAATAATTTTCCTTGTAATTTTTTATAAAGTTCTACTTTTGATTTTTTTTCATATTTTTAAAACTTATGGTTCAAAAGTTAGAGGGGGGGACACATTTTTTTTACTTCTGGAGTGATTATCTCCGAAAATGTTAACATTATCAAAAAATGATTTTAGCAAACCCCTATTCATTTTTAAATACCTATCCAACAATATATCACACGTTAGGGTTAGATTGAAAAAAAAAACACTCCCCACTTTACGTATATACCCTAATAAAACGTTTTTTTCCTCTTTTTATTTTACCACTTTGTCGGCGTAATTGATATACATATTATTACCAAATTTCAGCTTTCTAGTGCTAACGGTCACTGAGATTATCCGCGGACGGAGGGACAGACATGGCGAAACTATTATTCCTAGTCGACTACGGAACCCTAATAAAACAATTGTGTTACGAAAAAAAAGAATTATACTTAAATCAAATTAAAGACATTCTGTGCGTTGCAAATCTTGCAATAATGCCACATAGGAACTAGCTCAGTTTTGCTTTGCTCGTGTGAACAAGCACTGAAATTTTGCTAGTACCTCGGGTCAGGCAGGATGCAGGTGAAATATTAAAAGAAAAATTATACGAAATAAATAAAGCTTGCAAATAATATCGAATACATGAAATAGATCTATGTTATAGATAGATTTCTTGGATGGGGAGGATGGATTTCAGTTGAATTGTTCTAACGCGCGTTCGAAACGTTACGTGTCTACTCCTCCGACTTAACATTTACTTACGGTTAAAGATTTTGAAATCCATTATGGTTAAGACAAAATCTGTAACGTGTTCAGACGTTTCGTGAATATGTTGGCTAAAACCGGATCGCTTCAACAACACTTTACAGGCTGGTCGGCTGCCCCATATCAAAAGCTAGTGTCTGCTTCTGATCAAATTTTACAGGATATCGTAAAATCGTAAATTGCGTCAGCCTCAGAAATATATGCATTTATCAAAAAAGTTCGCATGTTTAGATACATAAACAGGTAAAATATTAATCAAAGTATACGTTTTCATCCGAAAATAATAATATATTATATGAAAACACGTTTTATATCCTTTACTTACATTGAAAATTAATGTTGTATGTTTGTTTCCCACGTTAACTTGCTTCAAAACCAAGTAAGTGCACTTTACTGGAAGATTTTGTGGCAACTTTGTAAAGAGTGGGTATTTTGCAGTTTTATATCAAAACATGTCCCTCCATACGGGGTACCCCCCTCCAACCCCTGTGGAGGAGAGAGGGAAACATTTCACCTTTCGCTTTGCATTCTTTTTTTTAATGTTTGATCATTTGTAGTTACAATAGCGAGTTTGGTTACTTTTTCGTATAATTCAAGGATGAGGACTCATACAAAAAAACAAGTGAAGTACTAAAATTACACAGAAAAATCCACACTTAATATTATAAATGGGAAAGTGTATATGTGTGTTTGTTTGTCCATTTTTCACGGCAAAATGGAGCGACGAATTGACGTGATTTTTTAAGTGAAGATAGTTCAAGGGATGGACTGTGACATAGGCTAATTTTTGTCTCTTTCTAACCACCTCCTTCCCTAAAATGGGGGGTGGAAGTTTGTATGGAGCTGCGATATAAACGAGTTCCACGCGGACGGAGTCGCAGGCAGAAGCTAGTAAGAAATAAAATATTTAAAACACTTCCGTTTCCCTTCTTCGCAGCGGCAAGCAGGTTGCATTGTCAACTGGGAATATAAAAACGTATGGAAGAATCGTTTCTAGTGGCGTCTTCTCGGATAAGAACGTCAATTACCACTCCCCAACTACTTACTAGGTTATACAAAGTGTGTATATAAGTTTACGCCGTGTGATACCCCGCTCCATCGCACGACGATTGCCAATTCAAAACCAAGTAAGGCTTTTAACCACGCCAAACCCTAGCAAGTCTCTCACTTACTAGGTTTTGAAATAGCTGAGGTGGGTTACTATATTTGAAACTGGTAAAATAATAGTTGTAAGGACTTGCTAGGTTCCGAGGTAATAAAATTATTATAAAGCAATTATCAACGTAGTGTGTCTTTGTAAATGGGGATGACTTACTATGTAGGCAAGAATATGTTAAAAAGATTTTAAAAAAGTCCCTTACTATGTTTTGATATGCGGCATTTAAACGTTAAATATGGCGCGGCAGCAGTCAACACTTCGAGAACTGTCAAACTTTCCATAAAACTAACAATCTAAGCAACAATATAAAAGGTCGTTAGAATGTGACATTGCAAGATTACTGACGGTTTTAAACAATTAACCAGTCCTAAGCAACGTCGACATTTGAACCGCCTTTGTTATCTTCAGTTATTCGACGAAAGGTTGACTTTATATTGCACCGCCAATTATATAATAATTTGTTTAGTCAAAATATGGAATATAATAATAACGAACGGTATACGGTAATGACCCGGTTATTTCAAGCATAATATATCTTGTGATGTTATACCTCCCACAACGCATAACTGAGATTGTGTAACAGAGAGATACGATATAATCACACATTTTCTAATAATAGCAGCTTAATTGGCAGCAACCTTTGAAGGTTGTTCCTGAAAAATTTTCGGGAAAGGCGGATAGATAATGAGCAAGGTACTGTCGACAGATAAGTAAGTAAACCGTTCGGTTTTTGTTTCTGAGGTTTTCGATGTAAGAGTCGACTCATATATCATTAAATAATACCAGTTGTATAACAACTCCAGCTTCATCATATCAGACGAAAGACGACTGTTACATCCCATAGGGCTCCCCCAAAGAGTGCGACAATGACCGGTCCTGCGCCATCCGCATCCAGCGGACTCCCGCGACCTTTACCAGATCAGCCTAACCACGCTGCGCCTTCCGGTACGTGGGCGCCACTCGAGAACCTTTCCGCCCCAACGGCTATCGGCTCTACGTGCAATGTGCCCCGCCCACTGCCACTTAAATTTATCGATTCGGAGGGCTATATTGGTTACCTGGTTTCTGCTGCGGATAGCCTCATTTCTGATGCGATCGCCCTGAGAAATTCCCAACATAGCCCTTTCCATTGCCATTTGGGTGACTTTGAGCCTTCTTATGAGGCCCATAGTAAGCGACTACGTTTCTGTGCATCACTGCTCTCCAGATTAAATGTTACTTGTTGTCTTCGGATATAAGCAGATCCCGTTGCTATCCCCCCAAGACATGGGTGGACGATATCCGGCGATGCGATGGACGAGACTTGATGTTAAAGTATGGACTAGAAACGGCTGAAGATGATGATGAAATAAAGCCATAGACTATTTGTTTATTTTATACATAATAAAATAAATAAAATTCGGCTAAATCGTTTTATGTGAATACGTTTGTCTATAGTTACTGCGGTCAACTAAATATTGTTGAAGAAATTTTGAATTTGGATTAGTAAGTACTTGTTTTGGAGATTACCTCGTTACAAATATTCACTTTTTTATCCATTTTTTGCAATATAGTTATAAATAAATAGCAGCGAGGTATTTGTATTTAACGAGCAACGAGGTACGTTACACGTAATATTAACTTTATTATCCCTGTCTTGCAGTATTGTTATGAATTCAAAGCAGCAAGGTATGGGCTTTCTACGGGTCTATATCGGGTGGCATAAAATTGTTGATCCTAATATTTTGTCGCATACCAACTTTGTGCCGAATATCGAATTGCATAAACATTGTTGTGCATATTTTTTATTTGCCGAAATTGTTATTCCTAATATCGATTGTCCTAAATATTTATTGCCCGAATGTTTATTGTGTCGAAAGTTTTTTTTTTGAATTATTGATGTGCATAACTTTGATGTTACTAATATTTAATGTACTAAAAATGTTGTGCATACATTTTGTAACATATGACCCGCCCTCATGTCGACGGAGCCCCGCTTTACGGGGCCCCTATTTCTGCTCTGAGGGACAAAAGGCAACTAACGAACCTATCTAATTTATCTAAATGAAGGTTGGCTCTGCTGAGAATTGCCTAATACTTGAATTACTTATGACCAGCCCTCATGTCGACGGAGCCCCGCTTCGCGGGGCCCCTCTTTCTGCTCTGAGGGGCAAAAGGCAACTAACGAACCTATTTTATTTATCTAGATGTAGGTCGGGTCTGCTCAGAGTTTACAAATAGTAAAAATAAATGTTTTATTTGTGGTTACCTAATCTTTCCTATTTAGGTACGTACTTTAAGAACTTATGACCCGCCCTCATGTCGACGGAGCCCCGCTTCGCGGGGCCCCTATTTCTGCTCTGAGGGACAAAAGGCAACTAACGAACCTATCTAATTGATCTAAATGAAGGTTGCCTCAGCTAAGAATTGCCTAATACTTGAATAACCTATGACCCGCCTTCGTGTCGACAGAGCCCCGCTTCGCGGGGCCCCTATTTCTGATCTGAGGGGCAAAAGGCAACTAACGAACCTATTTTATTTATCTAGATGTAGGTCGGGTCTGCTCAGAGTTTACAAATAGTATTAAATTTAGGAAAAAAATAGTTTAGGTGGTTTAATTTTAGCACGTTTAACAATAGGCAAAATAATTACTATGACAATGAAAATTAGGACTATTACTTTTTAGGTAATTCGATGTTCGAGTAATCAATATTAGGATAAACATACTTTAGGACTTTTAAATGTGTATGCGCAAAAATGAATAGGCTAAATAAGTAGTATGCCACTCAACATTATGCCAAACATTCTCGGCCAAAAAATTTTAGGACGATCAACATTATGCGATACGACAGGCACCCGCTTTCTACGTTTAAAATAAGCCCCCTAGGGGCGTTTTTATCGGCACCTCCACCTTGCTTGAGCGCCCTTCAGCACCGTAATTAAACTACTTCATTTGAGAGAGAAAATTTCATTAACTCTGTGAAGTGTGTCTCGGGCGGACACGGGCGTCGTAAACCTAAACAATTCTAAAATACTCGTAGGATTCGATTAGATACTCACGATTCATTTTTAGGGTTCCGTAGTCGACTAGGAACCCTTATATAGTTTCGCCATGTCTGTCCGTCCTTCCGCGGATAATCTCAGTAACCGTTAGCACTAGAAAGCTGAAACTTAGTACTAATACGTATGTCAATCACGCCAACAAAGTGGTAAAGTAAAAAGTGTTTTTTTTTATTAGGGTACCTCCCCTATGCGTACCTAAAGTGGGAAGTAATTTTTTTTTTTCATTTCTACCCTAACGCGTGATATATTGTTGGATAGGTATTTAAACATGAATAGGGGTTTAGTACGATCATTGTTTGGTAATGTTTATATTGTCGGAGATAATCGCTCCAGAAGTTAAAAAAAATATGTACCCCCCCCCCCCCGCCCCTCTAACTTTTGAACCATAAGTTTTAAAAATATTAAAAAAATATCGAAAGTAGAACTTAATAAAAGCTTTCTAGGAAAATTATTTTGAACTTGATAGGTTGAATGGTTTTCGAAAAAAATAACAAAATATTTTCTGAATTATTTTGTAATTTAACCGTATAAGCAGGTGTTTATTGTACCTGTCATTTCTACAAAATCACAATGAAATAAGGTGCTTTCAAATAAAGTAAAAACGGTGAAAATCGGTTCACGCAATAAAGAATTATCCCATAAAAATCATCTTCCATACTTTAAGCTCGCGCGCAATAGTTTACTTAATTTGCCGATAGATGTCGCTGTACGCGGAACGCTCATATCGTACATGGCGGTGTAAAGATTTTTCATGATTTATTTAACGCTTAAGTGGGGACACTTATTGTGACGGACGGAACGCCCGACACGCTCTTGGCCGGTTTTTTTCTTTTTTGTAAGTGTTTTGTTCGCTTGCTTCCACTTACGTATCAAATGAGTGCGCAAATACAACATGTAAGTATCTAACCGACCCCTCAGCCTTTGCAGAAAAGCTATAAAGAAGCCGCAATAAAACATACATTATTCTAGATATTTATTGGCTTCGCTGAAAATGGGAATATTTGCCAAGTATCGGTTTTGCGCTGGATACTACCTACTCCTTTCTATGCAGTTCACAATTCTAGTATCCAATCTCGTAACATTTCGCAGTAGTGCGCTAGCATTCGACCTAGATGACTTCACGTCTTTATTGAATTAGGTTCCGTCTCTATCTTTGGTTTGTAACAATTTACATCATTGAGAGAGACGTATAATTTACGTATGAAAACCGCCAAACTTGTGAATTTGATTCACTTTATTTTGTTTTTATCGTGTTGCTCTTCGTCGTAATTATTAGGTACGATTGAAGATGGCGATTAATTAATCTTGTTCGTAACCGTTAACCACCAGTGACTTTATTTTTATTGGCATAATCTTTTAGATTAATTTGCTCTCGATTCATATATGGAACAAATAAGGTTTTTTTTGTAAGTCTAATTTTTTGTAGGTTAAATTGACAGACTATGGCAACGTCTTAAGGAACGTAAAATAATACTAAGATGGATTCCTTTCCTGCAGTGTACATATAATAAACTTAAAACACTTTTAAGAAACAATAAACAAACAGTTATTTCCTTGTGTGCAGAGTTCGGAGGGTGTTCGAGTGACTCAGAATCTAGCGGATCGCCGTGCGCTGCGTGCGCCGAGATGTACCGGATGCCAGCTGGCGCGCGTCTCACGCCTCACGCGCATGCACGCTCACACACAGGTATAAAAAATAATAGTGTACCAGAAAATAGCCCTCCAACAATTCAGGAAGGTGTTAACCTGCACAATTCATTGCAGAATCAGAAAAAGGAGTCCTGTAAAATGAAAAGTTCTAGTGAGAAAAGTTCTCTGCCAGTATACGTGATTGTTGTCCATCCGTCTTTGTAAAAAGTGAAACGCTTATCGTTTGTAGGGCTATAATGAGAGTGGCACTGTCTTTTGCAGAGGTGACAGGAAAATACTTAGTTAGTCAACTTTATACTGGAAGAGATCCCTGAAAGGGATAAATTCACCTATGTGTACATCCACTTATCTGTTTGTTAATTGTTTACTGTGTTTATTTTGCGCAATAAAGAGTTATTATACTACTATACTACTATTTATGTACTCTTCTCCTGTCCTCGAGAATGGCAAACCAAGAATTATTACGGTTCGTACATCTTTGATAACCTTTTGCCACTTTATCCTTAACCTTTGAGATCAAAATGATCAACAACAAACTACTAACAGATTCAGCATGCGGCGTGGAGTCGAGTGCAGACGACACGTCATACAGCGCAAGCGGGCGGGCGGAGCGCGCGTCTCGGGGTGCGCGCGGGGAGCGGGGCGAACGAGGGGCGCGCGGGCGCCGTCGCCGTGACCACGCTCCGGCTGTCAGGTGATATTACATTATTATTATACCCTCCTAATTGAGCAGCAGACGTTTAAAATGATACAGGGTTTAAACCTTAGAAAATTCTGGGCATACAGCCAGGAATCAGCTAGGGAACAAAATGTGACAGTGATAATGCAAAACATTCTGTACATAGAAAACTCCGGAGAGATTCAGACATCAAAATATAATGAATACGGGTCTCTCACGCGTTGGGAACTAAATGTACCCAGCAAGACGAGTGTTCATGGTTAAGAAACGCGAATCGATTCAAAACATGTCGAGCGAGTTCCGACCTTAATGACGTGAGTGACCCGTTTTAATTGTATAATGGTGTAAGAAAGAACTTTGTTACACCGTTTATTAGAATGAGATTGATGTTTTATATTATCGTGTACCACGTGATAATTGTTGATAGGGAGGGGTGTAGACTGAAAACGTATTATTACTTCAAAAGAAAGAAGGCAAATATATATGTTCCATTCCAATATCTCAAAGAATGACGAAGCTACAACCATTTTAATGTTGCGAGAGAGAAAACGCTAGCAGATCGTGACGTCACGATCCTCGAAGGTCATAGTCAATGACAATCGTTTCATATGAAGGTGCGTTTTGCAGAAAAGGGACAGAACTTTGCGATTAATTTAACCTCCTGCCTTGCTTTTTAACCTTTCTAACTACATTCTTAACCCTTCTTCAAGAAAATGCATCAATATTGATATTTTTATTTAGGGGCTACACCACTATTCTCCTTGAGAGTGGTAGCGACGTAAGGCCGCATTTACGGATAGGCGGCGCGGCGCTCACACGTTTGGCGCCGCTTATCTATAACTGTGTGTATAGCTGTGGCTTTAGTTGTATTTTTCCATACGTCATGTGAAGTCGCGGCGACGTCGATGTCGATATATATTCCGGGACATAATTAGTAGCCGAGTAAACCCCAGGTTTAAAATATGATATGCTCGAGAAAAACTTGTTAGGTGGCGGTTCATGTTTTATGACTCGTTAGCGAAAGTTTCAAGTATCATTTCAGTGCTTCAATTAATCTTAGAATTCCAATATTGATTTACAAAGGACCTGTACAAGTATATTCAATAAGGCGTGCTCAACAGCTGGGCCAGTTTTTTAAGTAGGCTTATGTATGTTCACAATGTTTTCATTGAAAAACTCAACATTTTGTAACTCTGCAGAAAGATTAAAGGTACTCTTAAATTTTCGCTATAATCTAATTATAGCAAAATGAGTTTCTTCGGATTTTCACAAATATTTGGTATCCCAGACTTTTCTAGTTAACTTACATTTAATTTAAATATTACGTTTTAAATCTTAGACCAAAAAAGCTACGGTAGACTAGTGGTTCAGGCATGCGGCTGTCAAACCGCGGTCGTGGGTTCGAATCCCGGCTCGTACCAAGGAGTTTTTCGGAACTTATGTACGGAATATCATTCGATATTTACCGTTAACTTTTCGGTGAAGGAAAAACATCGTGAGGAAACCTGCATACAGCTACGAAGAAATTCAAAGGTGTATGTGAAGTCCCCAACCCGCACTGGGCCAGCGTTGGGACTACTGCCCGTTCCCTCTCATCCATGAGAGAAGGCCTGTGCCCAGCAGTGGGACGTATATAGGCTGATTTAGTAGAATCTTAGAACGCTTCAATAAATTTTCACCCTGCATACACAAGATTACAAACGATATTCTGTTATAAAGTAAATGTGTTTAAGTATTACGGCACATTCTGGTGCTGCAATTAAAAATTTGTTTTCTTTCCACAAAAGCCACCGTTTCTAAAGGAGCGGTAGCGGATAGGACACGGATCCTGGTTCGGTAATAAAAGTAGCTCGACCCGGAACTAGACCCCTCCCCCAGCATGGCTTCCCGCTTCTCAACCGGCGCGAGGCACGCGCGCTGCAAATCGGACATTTGGACTCGACTAATATTTACTCAAAATTCGGCGAACGAATTCCTATTGTTACACATTTGATATGTATGCATTCGCTCAGTCGTTATTGTAGGAATGCCTGCTCGATCCGCATGCCGCCGATGATAGTTGCCTGGTATGCGTGTGTGGGTTTTGACGGATTTAAGAATTTGTTTCCGTGTTCAGGTATGGTGAGGGCATACGCGGCCGAGGCTGCGATGGCGTCTCGAACGTACGGCGCGACGCGCTTTAAGCGCGCTGCTGTGAATGCTGTGAACGCGCTTCGAGCGAGCTGTGCGCGCGCTTCGAGCGAGTTGTAAGCGTGCGGTGATTTCTAGTCTTACGTGTAAATAAAATTGTACTTAAACTTTGTAAACATTCCCAATGTTGTGCGGTGAGGTGGCCACTGTTTTATTAAATAACTCAGTTTTCGGAGGTTGTTTTATTTATTATGATGGATGATAGAAGGTTACAGTATTAATTATTTACGCACTGTGTAAGCTCTCTAACTACCATTTTCTATAAGTTCTACTTAGCTACGCTAATCATTTCGTAAAACAGTTTTTTTTTTTATCTCACAAAATCTTACTCTAGTTTAACAAATAAAGTTCCGCCAAACTGTGAACAGTTTGTTGGCGGATAATACGCTCGTTACTACAATCGTTTTATTACAACACGTTATAGAAATACGTGTAATTTAGATGGACTTTAGAAATACCTAGTTACAAGGAGCCCTTAACAAAATTAAACAGTAAATTATGAATTAAGCTTCTACACGGTGGGAATGAGTAACCCGCCAAATTTTAACCACGCATTCCTTAGGTCATTAGGAGCAAAAAATGTCATATGAACCTCCGTCAAATCCGGCGTAGTTTTGAAGATATTTGCAATTTTCATGTAAACTATTTGTCGTGATTACTAAGTGCATTTAGCTCTTTTGATTGCGACGTTGCTACCGATGTTGGCCAGTTCCGCGTCGCTATTGACAGATAGCAAAGTGCCAGCTAACACTCCCAAAATTGATCCTTTTTTGAAAAAAAAATCATTAGCGTTTTATTAAACGGGTGAATTTCCATGGAGTAGCGATAGTTTATGTAAATAAAACTTGGATAAGTTTTATTTACATAAACCGACAAATCAAGAAAAAAAAAATTTTTTTTTGCTGAATTTGAGTTAGAAATTTAATATTTTTTTTACTCCTAATGACCTCAGGAATGCGTGGTTAATATTTGGCGGGTTACTCATTCCCACCGTGTATAGCACCTCACTCGCAGTATGTAAATGTAATTGGATCAGTAAAGTAGTGTACGTAAATCGGTACCTAAGCTCTAAGGAATATTTACCAACCTACTTTATGTTGACCTCTCAGATTTTCTTGCAAAAGCACGCGTCATGGTACGAAATTGGATAACACGAACTGAACTTTTAGCTAATTGGCAGAGTTGGTATTATACTTAAGTACTTATAATAGGCATGATGTCAGTAATTGAAAATCACTAAAAATATGGTATTTTCTTAGCGAAATTTTAATCATAGAATTCGAAAAATGCTCATATTTTTTTATTAAGTAAGAGATTATTATTTATTTTGATAAAATTAAACTGAAAAATACGGACGCCCGCCATGATAAATATGTTAAACACCAATCAGAGCGCATGACATCACGTTTGTAGAAACAAATACCCATAACGGCCATTACCACAGATTACAGAGAAAACTTACGTACTGAACGAATAGTAAGACAGGGATAGAACCATGTTATCTGTCAGATCTTCATACGTCATTGTCCCGGGTAAAATTGTCTATGGCACAAAAAAACCGCATTATGACACAAAAGCTACGCTACCACAGACAGATACACAGATACACAGACAGACACGTTAAATTTATAACACCCCTCTTTTTTCGTCGGGGGTTGATAAAGTTTATATACACTAATACGTATAGCCGGAAATTTAAAACCCTAATATCCGATAAGACGTCAGATAAGGTAAGTCGAGAATTTCATTTGACATCGCCGTCGACACTATAAATGCCCCATTATCAGTCTTATAACTGTGCACTATTGTTTGTCCACAGAAAGTGGGGCGTCTTCGTAGTTTGACTGATCCATAATCATACTTAGTACTTACCTACCCATTGTCCTTACCTACCCAATAAAATTGGGCTTCAAAAAGTATCTTAGACACAATTAAATTTTCACTTATTTACTTTTGATGGATCCGACCAAGCATCCGGTCCGAATGGTCATTTCGTGTCGACAATTTTCCATTTATGCCGAATGACGGTAAATGGTATGATTGATACTTTTTCCGCTGCGCCGATAAATAAAGAATGACACTGAAGAGTTTTGCGTGTATTTTAAATTGAAGAGTTGAAAGAGGGTGACGACGGTGGACAGTGATAGCGGGTCGTATGCATTTTTAAACGCACGGAAGCATTTCAGCGGGCAATGGCTATTCTGATGATCTGCCATCAAATATTCACGCCTGACATTAACGCCCTAGTAAAGCATGTTCATATTAAGGGGATGCCTTGATTTGAGTCGTACACGAACCCCTAGACAGAGACATGCATTGGAAATTATCGCGTGCTTTGAAATGCCGTTTTGACTAGAATAAGAAACAATAAGATGTGATTTTCAGATATATGATTCTTGACTATATTATGATTGTTTATCTGATTTTATCGATACATGATTGCTTATATTTTTCTCGATACAAAAAAATTACAAATGTGGGTCAGTATTATCCTTTTTTAGTCAGCCTACTCAAACGATACATTATTTTACGACACAATCAAGTTAATAGGTACTATAGTATTTTATCTCATTTAAAATCTATGAAATTTTAACCCTTCACTAAGTTAAGTATTTATCGAAATTTGTCCAACACAGCAATTCCCGAAGAGTGTTACATCTCTTTTTCTCGTAGGCAGAAGGCATCAGCGTGTCTCTGTCTAGGGGCGTGTACGACTCAAATCAAGGCATCCCCTTAATTTATAAAGGTCTTTTTCGTGTCAGAGTACTCGTAACGATCGTAAGTTGAGATACCTAGCTCTTACGTGCGGCGGGTAGTTTCTTGTTTCTACTAGGTACCCATCATGATCAATCATGATTCATGACATTGCAGATAAACCTGCCGGTTTTTCCGAGTCATAGTGGCTATAGATACTAGTTTAAATATTGGATTGTAATGCAAATGGAAGGGAATGGAATGCGAAAGAAAGTAGAAAGTTTTGGCCTATAAAAAACAATAAAGCGGGTTTAGTCTCAAAGTTATTAAGCAGCTTTGTAATGCAAGATGCAACGCGATTAATAAAATTCCAACACACCTTACGATGCTTAAATCGAAAACCATTGCCGTAAATATGTTATCTCAACATGATAATAGTACATTACGTAACTAGGGCGGTGAATTCGTTAATGCCCCAGATCGCAGGTGTTTGTAGCCCGAACCGAAGGTGAGGGCCATAAATATGCGCTCTGGGGCTTTACGAATTACCGCCCGTGTTGAGTACAAAATTTTACGTCTTCACCTGGCCACAATGCGAGTTTTTCCGTACGCGCAGCGTGCAGTAAAACTCGCATTATGGCCAGGTGTGACGTAAAGTATTTTTTTCTGACACCTTTTTAAGAACCGGTAGTGTATAGCATTACGTCTTCATTATGGGTGTAAACAGAGCAATACTTTAGTCCACTAAACTCGGTCGTCTTAAGAAAATTTGAATCACTTCCAGTTGTCAAAAGAGCAAATTATCGTGATTGTGACCCTACGTATGCAAACCTGTGTGATAAAAAAATAATACCTTTGTCCATTCATTTTTTCTCATTTGATGGATTATTTGTTTCGGAGATAACAATCTACATATAAATATAAAAATCTCACAGATACCCTCCTTATTGTATAATAATAGGTAAGTTTCTTGAAGCGCTTTGATCCGCGTACTGGCATCACAAAAATACTTTTCATATCTCATGCTCTGAAAGTGGGTCGTTGTTGTTCTAAAAAGTGTGCTGAAAGTGATACGTTTCTGCTCTAGTGCAGAAAAGTAGTGTATTCCAGTTAGTCCTCGCCTTATAAACATTATCCGGGAACAAATTCTAATAAATATCATTACTTACGCCGCCACTGACAAAGGGAAATACTTTTATACTCAGGTACTAATTCATAGAATTTATTTTACTTAATTTAAAATAAGTTTATGTTGTAAATGCATTACCTATATTTTAGCTAAAATATCCACTAGGGTCTATGAGGTGGTGACAAACGGAATACACCCATAATGCTTTTTTTTTACTCAAAGTTGTGCATGTGAGCTAAGGCAGAAACGCATACAGCCACTCTTCAACTAATACTAATAAAAAATACAAATAGTATGAAAATATTTGAATAGGCTATTGTCATCTATCACAATTAAATTATGAAACTATGTGATTCATATAGTTTCGACTTAGGAAATACGAATATAATTTATATTCGCATTTCAAAACTATATGAATAGTAATTATATAATATAATACTATTTGGTTATAAAAACGTGAGCAATATTTTTAGTTTCAAAATTAAAATCGTAGTTGTATTATCTGTATGTCACGTGACCAAGTTACACCATATAACCATAAGCGCAAGCGAGACAGATATTTGCCTCTTTCTTTAGGATAGGTGAGATGGGACTATTCTTTCGGCTCGGATGACGTCACGGTAATGGCGGCTGCCGTTTTTGAATTGTATACTTTGAATTAACATATTGTTTTATTTTCCGTCTGTTTTTTTCACTTTCCTCGTATTCGATATGAAAAGTAGAGTGTTTAACAAGGGTGAATGTCACCCATTTCTGACTCGAACCATTGGCGCTCTCACTTCATTCGAGCGCCAAAATATCTCGTCAGAAATGGATGCCTTTCAGCCCTTGGTTAACAATCTACTATTTTTCAATAACTGAGCATCAACATAGGTCTGTCAGAGTAGCCTGTATGTTATAGTGTAAAATAATTCCAATAAACACCGGTGAAGCTACTCCCCTCCTATAGGATATAATGGACCACCGAACCATGCTCTTTGTTTTAATGAAAACTAAAAGAATATGAAAAACTGAGTGTTCTGTTTTACATCTTTCCCTTTAACTCGTTCAGCTCAATCTGTAACTAAAGACGCTCAGTTCCATACGTCTGTAAAGTAATAAAATAACCATCATTTATGTAAATGGCTTGAATAGAATGATTCATTCGCTGTTAAACACGTTACATAACGATGTACAATACTATAAATTGTTCAACGTAGCTGTAATTTGCTTTGTTTTGAAATGTCAAAACAAAGTAAATTATAGCTACGTTGACGCGGAGCCAATTGGCGCCCTAGTGAATGCACTAGGGCGCCAATTGTCTCCGCGTCAAATCACTAATAGATGGACGTTGACATTCACGTCGTCATTTTATCTGGAACAAACTAGACTTTGAATTTTGACATTCACGACCGTTTTCTTCGGACGGCGATTTGGCGCATCGCAGTATGTTTGGATATCTAACCGGCGCGCAAACAATCTATAAACGCCGCAGTTTTGACATTCAAGTACCATTTGACTTGATGGAATGGTCGTGAATAGCCAGCTTTACATTACATGATACATTGAAATATGCAAGCGAAAGGTTTCATACATGTTTCATACCCATCAGGCTACAATATTTCACTAGAATACCTCCTCCTGCCTCCTCATAGGGGTTCAAGCCAAGAAATAATAGTAATGGAATTCATGAAATCTGTAATTTTGTTTGCAAAACAAGCTGAAAAGGTGACCGCTGTCACTCCTTGTCGCCCTGTCACCCCTCGTGGTGACTGATGGTGCCTGCATTCGCAGATAACGTCAGCGATAACTCGGAAAACACGAAAACAATGTGTTAAATATCAAAATTGTACACTAAAAACTTTGCCTTCCTGCATTAACTGAGTATGCAACGGAATATTATGAATTTGATGGATTTTAGGATATTTAATTGGAGACTTGTTGTACATGTGGTTACTTATTGTGATGGCAAGTGGCCACGGCCAGAGGTACGAGTATTAAGGGTAATAACGGAAAATTATTATGACTAAAAAATATTATTTTCTTTTCTAGAAAGTCATTAGAAGATATTACAGTAGCCCGCTTGAGAATCCGCAGTGAGCTCGATTCTCCATACAAACGTAGTTACGCTCTCATTTCAAAACTGCATTTTGGATTGTAATGAAACGTTGCATACATGTTCAATGACATGAGGTTTATCCAAATCTGTAATAAGTTTATGTAGCTTCTGATACCATAGTAAAAAAATACAACGAATTTAAGTTTTTCATATAAAACTTGTTTTTGGTGTATTTCGTTTGTTTTTTTTATAAACTGGAACCATATTAAGTACATACAGACATAGATATACCTTGTGTCATAGTATATGCAAAGTTTCATCACTATCCGACAGGAAGTCTTAAAATGAGAACGAAACTCCGTTTGTATGGGAAGGTGAATGAATAAAATGACATTATACATAGGGATAAAAATGTACGATTTTTTTTTATTGATCGTTACAAGTCTAATACCTGAATGATTTAATAACGAGATCATTGCTATTCGGAATCCGAAGCACGTAATTTGAAAATAATATGAACATGTTTAAATAAAACAATCGGGTATTTAGGCCATATTTTTATAGAATGCGGTGATTTTACTTTTCTATTAAGATTATATTTTTCCAAAGTAAAATAGAAAACTTAAGTTTAAGATGCACTTTTAGTGTACCTGCCTAGCGCTTTCAGGAGGAGCTTATTTCGTACTTACGCATTTTGTAGGTACTTACCTACTAACTGCACACTGGACATTATTTCAAATCGCGAAACACGAAACTTCCTATATCAATCACATTAATATTGTCTCAATATTCAACATTAATAAACGAACAAAACGACTTGATATTGTACATAATCAGGGTCAGCATTTTCTTTTATGATTAACTAACCAACAATGGCCCTAGTTTCACAAGGTTGGAAACGTCGACAAGATAAACTATTTAGTTCACTAAAGTTCTAAGTAGGGAGAACCCCGGAAATGGGATGTCCAGCGTATCTTAATTAAGCGGATGTCGAGATGGCGTGTTCAAAGCGGTTGATTACAAAGTCGGTCTTAAATTCCTTTTATTGCACTTTGGCAACCTTCCGGCGAACCCCACCCCACCCCACCCGGACGTGGTAAAAAGATCGACAAAATGTGACATCGCAGCGACAGGTTGGTAGCCCATCGCCCACAACAAACTTCAGTCCTGTTCCCTTAGTCGACTTTTACAACACCCACAGGAAGAAAGGGGGCACTCTGTATTTGGTAAGAATTAGGGTTGTGGCCTCTAGCTTACTTCCATAAAAACCCGTTGTAATATGTGGTACAAATATCATACTTGTATTACATTACATACTCACATATTGTTATGAGTAATGACAAACTGTCTATGTTTTAGAACAAGAGAAAAGGATATTTTAATCAATCTTGTATTTTTCACACGCAATTTGATTACGCGTTAATCTGTGGGTGGTGGTCCGATGACAAGTTAGGCTTACAAATGTTATGTTGCACTCCGGAAGCCTCCCAGGCCCCGGCACAGGTAACCCCCGTCGCTCACCTTCATTCTGTTTTTAATATTTTCTTTATCATACTTGCTCATAAATGGCTTCATAACGCGCAGGGATACAGAGCTTTCCTCGTGAACTAACATTATTTTATTACTAACCTAATTACTAAAAACTTAACTAAAACATTATTATTTTCACTAATGATTAGTACCTACGTTTTGGATACTTTAAGTGGGCTTCGGCTCTAAGACGGTTAAAAATACACCTTGTACAGATATACCGGATTTATTTAATAAACCAAAAATAAAATAATACAATTTCGTGTCTGTTTGCAGTTTTCACATAAATTTAAATCGTGGCTGTATGAACAAGGGTCTTTACCTTACGCGCCTCACGTCTAATTCAACAACATGGACGACTGACAGTTCGTAGTTTTTATTGCATTTAGTAATACTTTCGTTTAAAATGGATTTGTTTCCTCACATATGTGATGAAAAAGATTGTACGAATTTTACAAACTCGAGTCATCAAAGCCTTTGACGTCGGGCTTCTAATAGATTCTGGATCGTAAATCATTTCTTTTACCGTACTTGTTGTGGCACAATGTACTATTACAAAACGAGGTTATTGTTTGGTCAACCTTTATGTAACAGTGCACAAAAGACGCCAGAAAATTAAATGTAAATAAAACAGATGAAGTCCTAATTAAACGTCATGTTTAATTCAATATTGTGTTGTAAACTATCGAACTAGGAACTAAAGCAGGCTTGTGCTAGATGGCGAAGGCGATTCCCGATAGCGGTGAGATCACTGCTGCGTCTGTCGCAACACTGCGTAGAACGTGTAAGACGACTTAATGATCTGCACATAAAAACAATTTAGTAAGCGAAGAAATCTTCCTGAAAGCCTCTCGAGGTCTCAAGGGTTACTAATTTTTGAAGCGAGTTTCCGATTCTTTGGATGACGTTTTCTCCATAGCTTTACACACACACACACAGCTATGAAGAAAACGTTATCCACAGGAACGGAAATTCGCTATATAAACGTTAACGGTGGGTCTCGACCGCCCGTTTCTAACAGTTACAAAATTACCACTGGTACACATATATCTGTCAGTTTCTCACATTCGCTGCTGTGCCTTAGTGATAACGTAACCTCTATTTCCTTTAAACTTGATGTTTCATCATCATCATCATCATATAAGCCAAAAGTCGTCCATTGCTGGACATAGGCCTCCCCAAAAGAGTGCCACAATGACCGGTCCTGCGCCACCCGCATACAGCAAAACTTGAAGTGTACATGATAAGTGAGAATACGCACCGTGACGAAGGTCTCAAGCGAGAGCGGAATGAACAACGCCGCAGGGCGCAGTGGGCGGCGAGCGGCGCCGGCGCAACAACATATCACGAAGGGCAGGGCGCGGCGAACCCCCCTCCCTACCCCACCCGGGCCCATCCACTGCATGCCGTACACCGCGTCGCTCACTTGCGCACTCTGTATTTTGTAAGAATTAGGGTTGTGATCTTATTTACTGTTTTGGGTTACAATTACAGCTAATGCATGTTATAGGCTATATAGACACAGACTTATTACTAAAATGCATTGCCATAGTACTTAAGGTACATCAATAGTTGTGGGCGTGGAGGTAACTTCAAGATCGCGTGCTGCTGAGGCAGAGAATCTCGGCTCCACAGCAGGTTTAAGGTGCTTCCATTACACACAAATATTTTGTAATAGTACAAATATCACCTACATGTCGGAGAATACTTAACATACACTACATACATAGCTATTGTAATGTAAAAATACTTGTTTCAGGACAAGAAGAAACATAATTATAACAATAAGATAAGAAGTGTCCAAGAAGAGAAAACCGATGAAAAATAAGTAAAAAAAAATAAGTTAATATATTCATTAATATCCGAGGTGTTATTCCAGGGGTTGTATTCAGTTTTTAATGTTTTTTAATCAATGTTGTATTCATATTACACGCTAAAACTGGGTGGTCCAACGACACGTTATAGGCTTACAATAGTATTTTTCACAATCGAGTTATATAATAGAGAGCTTTTTAGACAAGTACCGTGTTTAGGCCACGAAGCTTGCAGAGTGGCTTAAGTAAGATACGAGATTAAAAAGCTTGATTATGACACTATTGTTAACAATACTTTTTGTACGAGTTCATTAAAATTAATAATTTAGTCATAAGTATACAGGGTGAATTCTAAATCGTGAATCGTAACCACGTTTACCGGTAAAGCTACTTAAGACTATTACAGAGCACTAGTGTTAATTACAATTAAGGACCCGCTTAATTAATTATGAACAAAACCAGAAAGTGCGTCCCCACTTGTCATCCGCCTTGGTCACCCTACACGAGTCACGTGACTTGCAACGCAATGTTTACCTAAGTGCAAAGGTTATGTTATCAATATCATGCATTTAATGCATTGTGCAGTTTGTTATTTAAACACTCATAAAATTTTCCTTTAGTTTAACCACATAAAAAAGAAACAGATATTGCAACAAAAAATTTATTTACACATATTTTAATAAATGTTCGAAATGCTCCCCCTGGACTTCCAAACACAAATTTGCTCGTCGCCTGAGATTGTTCTTTACTCTTCTTAACACAAAAACGTCGGCTTTTACTGTCTCGAAAGCTCTTTCGATTTTTTGACGCAGTTCCGCTACAGTTTCAGACGGTTGTTCATAAACTCGCCGTTTGATGTCTCCCCAAAGATAAAAATCTAAGGGAGTCAAATCGGGACTTCGCGGTGGCCATAAGATAGGCCCGTTTCGTCCGATCCAGCGACCTGGGTGCTCTCTGTCCAGGTGAGCACGAACTTCGCGGTGGAAATGAGCCGGGGCTCCGTCGTGCTGATAATGCAAATTAATCAAGTACTCTTCCGGTACTTCTCTTAGCAAATCTCGTACCACATTTATCAAAAATTGGAGATAATAAATAAATAAATAAATAAAGATAGTTTTGTCCATTTAATCGTCCTTGAATGAAATATGGTCCAATCAATGCATCATTCAGAATACCTGCCCACACGTTAAGACCTTCGAACGAACGAACCTTCGACGAACCTTACTTGATAGGCGTCTCTTCTCGTGACGTGAGGATTTCTTCCACTCCACCAATGCTCATTATGAACATTAAATAGCCCGATCCTCGTGAACGTTGCCTCGTCAGTCCATAGTATGTTCGTGTCCAGGTTTTCTAATAGCCAACGGCATATGGCCCTCCTTCTTCCGTAATCAGCCAACAGGAGATCTTGGACTGGCTGGAAGTGGTACGGATGTTGTCCTGATGCATTAAGCAGCTGCCAAACGTAACGTTGACCTACGTGAAAAAGACGTGCAGCAGCTCTTGTACTCGCTTGAGGATAACGATTAAAAAATAATCGTATGTTTCTGTACAGCCTATCCGGATGAAATCGTGGTCGACCGCGAGCCTGAGCGTGCATAGGCACATTAAATTGGCCATAATCTCGTAGGTTTTGCACCATCCTCATAATACAATTTTGTGTCGGTACCGGTGACTCAGGATACCTTCTTCCGAATAGTTCTTGCGTTTGACCAATTCTGCCAGTCTGAGCGTACCAAGATACCATATCAAACCTTTGTATGTTCGTGTACGGATACGGTGGAGGCATTTCTATACTATTAATCGTAATAAAACTGAATTATTTTATGAGTAAATACGATTTAAATACTTATGTTGACAATGTCGACGATGTTGACGTTATTGACAATACATGCCAAAATTCTATCCAGCCAACTTCAATATTAGGAGGTTGGATATCTAATGTTGAAATTTTCATGACAAGTGCGAAACATAAATGTAGGGTGACCACGAGATTTTTAAAATTAGGATAAATCAAATTAAGTGGACAAAATAAAAACGTACTTAATTTAGGTTTAAAAGCATTGTAATTTATTGGAAACTATATATAGACTTAAAAAAAATTATTACGATTCACAATTTAGAATTCACCCTGTATACGATGATTCTTAATTCGTGATCAGGAGTAAATTTTTCTAATTTTGTAATTGATACCAAACACGATTAAAAGCCACCTAAAAGAGACGTACTTTTTTTTCTGAATAAAACTGAATAAGGAATCACTTTATAATTCAAAATCATTGTCACCCTAACAGTAGTTTGCAAAAATTTGAAGTGAAGAGAAATGTAGGATGACCAAACATTCAGGGGATATTAGTGTTAACATTATCATTAAATTCAATTAACTAAACAGTGATTTGATTGCAGGAGACCTCATCCATTGAAATCCGTTTTGGTTGTTTATCTATATTTTTCGACTCCTGATCACGGATTAAGAATCATCGTGTATAAGAAAACTGAATATCGTAACTACTATATTGTTCAGGTTGCTAGGTGTGGAGGTAAGTGTGGCTTCCTCTTCCATATTAGTTATTTCTTGAGGAGTTAAAAACGTTTCGTCACTGTCACTACTCAATTTCTTAGTTTTCATTTTAAATGTTTAAGTTAAGCTTTGAAAAGAAAAGTTATCACACCATCGGCGTCCGTAATGTTGCAGTGATTGTCTAAATACCAGCCAATCAGCGTAGTTTTGTGATTGGCTGCATCGACGAGTACAAAAAGGCATTATTGTTGCAAGGAAACACGTTTAAGCGTAGGCTAAGAAAATTACCAATTAAAAGTGTCTCTTATGATCTAAAGGGTTTTTGATAGTGCATGTGGTAACGATAATAAAATTAACTAGATGAGAATAATAATAACGTAAATGATAATCGTAGGTTTAATGATAATAATATTGTATGCCCACACAGGTTAACTGTTGATACCCCTGCTTACCATGTATCCTGTACACAGTGTATAGGTACTATTATATCTACTAATTATGATAACATTGACAACTATCATAATCTTACCTCGACAGCAACCTCGTTGCCGTAGAAGCAGTAAAGGAAAAGCTCTGTGAGGATGCAGAGAAGAAACATCAACATTGACACAAATTCCAGCGAGGCTACACTTAGCTGCGGAAAGAGTAACCAGAATGTACAGTATTATATCAGTATTACGTCAGGCATTTGCTATGAGCTAACTGTAGAAAACTTACGCCGACCAGCTTGTAAGCTGCCATGCACAGAATCCAGCCACCAATACTAAACTGCAAGAGTACCGCACCGCCAAATATCGCTTGTAACTCGCGCGACGTCCTACAACGTAATAGTACATTACTGCAGAGTCCGGGAAATTAGGGATTGCCGGCTTAGTGGATATAGACGGAAGAGCGTTGCGAGGCCGGTTCGGGTTACGAGGCTGGCAATCCCTTTTCGCGCCGAGGTATGTACCGTGCTTTTCATAAACATGCAATGAAATAAAAAAAAACTCCAAGTTTTATTTTAATGGCAAAATGCCACGATTTTGGATCTCGTACAAAAGAAGGCCGAACTGCAACAAAAGAAGGTAGTTGCCAAGGCTTACCAACTTTGTATGAAATTGCATTACGTATCTCTCGTCTCTCCTCGCCCGAAACGTGGTGCTTCGAAGCCTATTATATTCATTGCATGTTCTAGTAAAACACATTAACATATTCAGGAACCCGCCTAGTGAGCATGTATGCCGTAGGTGCTTTCCCTACTCAGCGGGAAAACCACGGGAACAGCTACGAGCGTAGCACGTAGCCATTCTTGGCAGTGAATGTGTAAAGTACGGAAACAAATTAATTAAAGACGAATATACAGGACACGCCAAGCCACTCACTCGCAGATCTTATGGTGGTGGATAACACAGCTGACGAGCAAACGCGCCGCCGCTGCCCCTAGTCTTTCTCCAGTTTCGTGTGCCCTTGCTTGTGCTCGCTCTGATAAGGACTCGAAATCCATTCTGAAATCGCATTTCGCTCAATTAAGCATCGGCCACACCGCTGTTTAAATACGCAGACGCATCGTAAATGCAGCAGAATTTGTGAACCAAACATGACGCGGTAGACGAGTCCCCATCGCGCTCGACACAAGTCGCCTCGCCATACAAACGTATTGGACACCGTTACGGAATAACAGGAACCTTTATGTACAATGAGATCCGCCATATCTTGATCGGAAACTAGTTTATGTTGCTAATTTTATTGTATGATGTGTTGAGCGTCGTGTTTTAAATATAGATGAAAAGATTACAAGATTAGATCACTTACTTTAATATGGTGAGCTGCGTCTTGCATTGTCCAAGTACGGTAGCGATAAAAACATCCATAGTGGTGTTCGCAATCCCAACCAACGAGGTGACGTAGTGCGTGTACATAAGGACAATAAGGAACTCGGGCCAGGAGTAGTAGGTAAAGGGTACCCAAAGGGCGAAGATGACACGCGAGCCTCCCAAGCGCACGAGGAACGGAAATATTGTCCATAAAGCGCATGTAAGCGCTGCCGTTCCCGCGTACGCTGCTCCCAGTCGTGACGCGCCTTGCGCTCTTTGGATCAGAAGAGTCTTCCTTGTCGCCTCCTCCGGATTAAATGCCTTGTCTGCAACACATAAGCCAGGGTCAGTATTGAACAAGTTTCAACGTAAGAGGGAATAGCCAAGTTCTTACCGTCAAAACCCTGCACCAGTCTGGCTATGCGAGAAGCGCGTGCCATGAAAACGATTTGCTTAGCAATCGACGTCACATGACACAACAGCAGAAATAGCACGCGAGCCAGCGTATCCATGTCGCCGCGCTCCTACAAAATACCTTGCGGATTATCATCTCTTCTACAGACCAGAGACAAAAGTTAGTTTACAGGATCATTTGAGCTCCGAACTTACTTGGGTACACTAAGAATCGAACTTTACGGGGACTACGTATATACAGTCAGCATCAAATACACAGTAGCATTACTCTACAGCACCTCACTACCAGTCCCGGTACGGACAGTTACCGGGACAACCCACTCTGACACCTACTACACACTAGTTTTGCTCAGACAAGAATTTAAATGTAACTTCTACACACGATTAAATAACACTGCCTCGAGGCGCCCGCGCGCCTCGGGTGCCCGCGAATTTATTCGGCAGTCAGGTCGCCCCATAGTGGAGACTACCCACAAGCCAGCAAAGACTAGCAGCCACAGCCCTTCAGGCTGCTGCGGTATGTACCAGGTCCAAAAAAAAAACACTGTAGCAGCCAAAGTACCTCTAGACACATTATTTCGCAACCGCAACCCATCTGTATTACCTACTGCTCGGGTAAGGTAGTGTGTGGTTGTGTTACGATATATTTGGGGCTCTTTGGTTACTACAATGTTTTTTTGAATACTGCCGTGATAACTAAATGTCAAATCACCCGTAGCCTATTGACAATTGTAACTCCAGAAGAATTACGAGCGCTTTCCGATCCTTTATTGATTTCAATATTCATTGTGTTGAACAGACAAGTGCAGAATCCTCATCCTCAACAGAGCGCATCATTAGGGGCTCTGGCGAATCTATTTGCGGTCCATACATTGAATGGTGGAGGTACAGAAAATACCTGAAAGGCGTAGATGAGCTCCTGCACTAGATAGGCGCTGGTGACGGCGAGCGCGAAGGAGCAGTATGCACCGTGCGCTGCACGCGCGGCGCGGGCGGCTAAAGAGAGCGGGGGGTCACCGGCACACGCGGGGGGGAGGCGGCAGAATCCGCAGCGCCGCAGCGTGCGCACGAGTGACACCAATGAGGCGCCCGCGAGGGTCGTGCTTTCACGGCGTGACCACACCCTGGTTCATGAGGAATCTTAGTATTTTTACATACCCCTAATATTATATAGTTGTTCTTATTAGGGTTATTAACTATATTAACCCTAAACTTTGCAAAGTAAGACCAAAATCGTGCGTTCAAGTCTCGTTTGCGCTGTATAAAGCGCAAAAAATCGTTTTAGAAAAATAATCAAGAAGATAACTAAAAAATGTATGCATTTTTAGATACTCCGTCAATTTTAGGGTAAAGCTACTAGTTTTCGCACCAACTTGTATAGGCGTATGTTTTTATACCTTTTTTCTCGATATTACTTTACCTTTAAAAAAATGTTTCATTTATTTGTGAAAATACAACAGAAGTTGGCTCGACATCGGTGTGTCTTTATGTTATTAGTGGTGTGTAAGTACTGCCCTTTGGGCAAAATATTTTTCGCCAAATTTTACTTCCGTTTTTGGAAAGTAAAATTTATTCCAATATGCAATAGTTTCATTTCCCAAGGGAACCTTTAGCACGTTTACATATCGCATTTTTTCATTTAGTCAAATTGTCATTTGGCATAATTTTACTTTGTCAAGTTTTATAAAGATAATTGTGCGATAGGCAAACGTTTTCCTTAGGCTAATATTAGTATATTCCAAAAAGATGTTAGTTCAAATAGTCACTTCGCACTTTCACCATATACTTAGCATAGTCTTTTTTAAGGAAGGTCTCAGTTAAGTACGACGACGAGCGAAGCGTGGAGGAGTATTAGGTAGAACTGCGACCATACAGCGCACGAGCCGAGCGATTGAAGCGAACGTGACGCATCAGCGGCCGGCGAAGCGCCAGAACCGAAATGTTTATAGTAATACTTACATTACATATTAAGTGAGTACCTACAAAAGTCTAGACGATTTTTCTAGTATGAAAACGGTAAACCAGAAATTTCAGAAAAGTATCACAAAATTTTAGGAAATTCCCTAAGTAAATTTTATAAAATTAACAAGAGTTTTCCAAAAGGAAATTTTAGATATTTTAGAAACTCCGTCGGCACGTTGGTAGTTGCAAATACTTTTAAGAGACTGATTATTATTTTTTAGTAGATTAGATATCATATAATAATAGTACATTATTGTCGAAGCAAGGGAAGTAGGCAATTGCTGGCTGAGTATTAATTTTAAACGGACGACCTTGGGAGTCCGTTTAATTAAATACGAAGCCAGTAAATGCCCTTCCAGCTGAGACAAATATAGTGCTTTTCTCAAAAATTGTGCAAGAAAACAAAAATGTATTTTCTGAAAATGATAAGGCATGCATTTCTTCTCGCCGCTTCAAGAAATTGTCGTACGCCTTCCGATATCTGTCTTTTGGCTTTGCAAATTACCAACAAATTACACTTAAACAAATAATCAATAACTAAGCTTGCAGCTTCTTTTAAATCATTTACACGTCAATTTTCTATATTTTCCGTAAAAATAATTAGCCACTGTATGTTAAAACTTGCATTGCCGCATTTCAATTTTTTTAATAATTAGTTGGGAGTGTGTTTTTCTTCCGAAAACGCCATAAGTTATTTGAGACAACTAAAAAGTCGCGATGAGTCACAGCTACTGATCTTGCGTTTTGGCTGTTTAGGACCTATGCCTTATATTTATATGGCGGTTTCCACTTTTTAAAAAGATTTTACCACGACAAATAAGGGAATTTGAATGCAACATTGTAGTCGAGCAAAATCGAGCCGGCAAGGTTTTTTATTTTTTAAATGTTGACTAACCATAAACTATGCACTTCACGTCCTGATTTTTTACCAATAAAGTCAACATTGCCGATGATTTTTGAGAAAAATATGTTATTATAACCTCATTACGGCCTATCGAAGAACTGGGCAGCCGGCAAATGAAGTAAGACATCGGACAGTGATTTCCAGTGCGACGCGATACCTGTATTACTAATGAGGTAATTACGGTCTATGATATAATTACACGTCCCGCTGATCGACAGGCACCGCCCAATCGCTCTAGTTCATTATTTAAGCTTATTATTAGCTGTTATCGGGCTTCATTCGATAGACGAATATCCATATTGTAACGGTATTGCGGTTCCGATTTATAAATGAAAACTATTTGGTCGGGCAGTGTTAGTGTACTTATAGCTATACCTAATATACCGAACACCCTGCTATGCTACCATGGGTTTGCTTACTATGTTTGTTTTATTTGGTCCCGGCAGTAAACTATAAAAGTAGTTGAATCACTTTTAGATTGTCCTTACAAATCATACTGAATCTACAGGATACCCAACCTTAGAAAATGATTACCAAGAGGAAGACGACCGGATTGGCTTAGTCGGTAGTGACACTGTTTTAAGCTTTAGGTCCTGGCCTGGGTCTTAATTCCGGTAAGGGAAATTATTTGTGTAGCTGTACGCAAATATAAATAAAATACAAAAACCTATTTATAAATACTTTTGATGGAAATAAAAAGATCCGTTAGATACTCATACCTATAGCTCCCCCTCGGGTTTTTAGAAACCATCTGTAAGGGAAATCATTTATCTTAAGATTGTAAGCATGTGTCATTCCATGCAACACAGTCATCAAAACAGTCCTTTTCTACAAGCTATTTATAAATAGGTATATTTATTAGGTTCACCAACAACTGTTTACAACATATATTACATGAATAGCTTGCAATAAAAGTTTTATGCTAGACGTAACACTGACAGGTAAAACACCACAAGCATATTACAAAAAAGGCAGTGAGAAAACTAAAATTAAAAAGTAACCATAATTATCAAAATTACCCAAAAAACAACCTTGAATTTAAAAGCTCAGTTTCCACAAGTCTTGGGTCATCATGGGTCTTTTATATCATGTTAGACATTTGCGTTAAAGTTTCTAAAATGAGTAGAAAAAAAGTAAAAAAAAGTGAATAAATATGTACCCATGACCATTTAATGGCATACAGAAGTGGTTTTGAAAAACTAAACCAAACTTAACAGGCAATCGCGACCAGTTCTCAATTATTTAACATGCAATGTAGGTAAATAATGTAAGTATAGTAACTATGTTTTTTTGGCTGGAATCTTGCAACTCAATTTTGAAGCAGATATCTTCAATAGATTGAGCTGAATTTTGGGTTTAAGTATATTTCGGATGATAATTCAATATTATAGTACCATCGAGCTGATTTGATAATGGAGACAGAAGATGGCCATGGGAATTAAGGACTTAACAGACGTAACCCCGCTGAGTTTGGGCTCGTTAGAATCGTATCAACGAGTTGTTAATTGATGATGGTAGGTACCTATACAGAAAAGTACAGTTGGCAATAAAACTTAAAGTTAAATCTGAGAACTAACCATCTTGTTAAGTTTTGTAGCGGCTCTGGCATCATTATTCTGACAACGTTATTCTGAACTTCGTGACAGTAAATAATCCACGATGTTGACAGCAAATACCATCACGCGCAAATACTGATCGCGTGCATTAGACAAGGAAATTATCGTTCATTTTCGGTTGACTGGATTGACAAACTTGGAAGCACGTAGGGAATGCTTTATCGAAATGTGTCCGCATTTCACACCATCTATTATACGTAATGAAATAAAGTGGAAATTAGTAAATAAAACATCGATATCATACTTACCATACCACTAACACCGACAGATCGTCTGCGCCGAATGGTAATGGAGGGTGCGTGTTGCAATTAGCCTGGGTTTTATTTAGTTACTGCCATTGGTAGAAGATTCTAAAATATGATAATGGGTTTTAGTACCCATTATCATTATGTTTATTTAGTGTAATTACAGGTTAAAAACACATATGTGATCAGATTAGAATCGCAATGAACGAGGTTCAATGTAAAGTATTTTTAATTAATTAGTTAAATAAAAAAGCCTGATTTTTGCAGATTCAGTCACTACAACCAGTTTTAAGCGTAGTAGGCTGTATGTTACTAATGTTTAATACTGTATCTGGTTTGTTGTTGCGGCCCTCCTACGGCACACCATACAAACAAAATAGTATTGAAGACTAAACTAGTGTCATAGGAAATATAGGTATATTTTATTTTGTTGCAAAAAACGACGTAATGAACACATTAACTCTATACTCCAATTGAAAAAGATTTAAATTCTTTTTTAAGCGAATAATTCCTTTCATGAGGCCCAAGGGCTTTAGGACGTTTAAAAGTAGGTAGGTACTTACCTACTTAATACAATATCTGAAAGTGAAGCAGTGCTGGACGTCTAGCACAACTTGCTGACAAGTCGCTTCGCGCACGACTCTCCAGTCTCACTCGCACCATGCAAATTAAATAGAGGAGGGTAGATCTTTCACGACTCGCGTCGCGGTGCAGCGTCAGTTGTGCTAGCCTGGTTAAAAGATCGTGCACTTCGCTTAAACATTAATTATTATCTCCTTGAAAACGTTTAGATAGATTATGTCGGAGATGAGATTTCATTCAGCGCCCTCTATTACATTGATCGTGACTTCGGTCGTAATGCGTTTCGCTGACATTACACAAATGTCATCTTTGAAATAAATATAGGCGAACAAGGACATAATGGTCTGGGCAAAGTCGGGAGCTCTTTAGTCCCGCCGTACGCCAACAGAGGGCTACAACGACTATTCATTGAATTAGAAACAGCGGCGCTACCACGAAAATTTAAACTCGAAGTTCCTATAAGTACATGCATCCTTGTCACTTGAGCGCCATTAAGTGCCATAGAGATGGAGATAAGTAGGTACCCGAACTTCGAATTTCGTGGTTATCTCAGAAGAACGGACGATTGTGTTCGCTGTCATTGAGGAAAAATCCTGACAGGAGGTGGACGCTCAGGATGGAGCACTTATCGTGGAGATAAAATAGTGAGACGGAAAACGAGAACCGAAATTGCCAGTTTACTTTATTTCACATAACTTTGTAACTATGCTGTCGAGAAGTCCTTAATAGTAAAGTTTGTAAATAATAAGTACGTCCAGAGTTGGGCATTATTCGAATAATATTTTATTCAAATAATTATTCGAATAAACAATCATTCGTTAAAAAAATATTCGCGAATGATTTATTCGCGAATAAATCATTCGGTAGCATTTTCAAATAATAAATGATTCATTCGTTATTTTATTCGAATAAATACCACGAATGATCCATTACACAAATGTTCAGTTCATCGTTTCCATAATTTTTAAAATTATTTCATCAATTTGTTTAAGCTGAATATGTTTTGTTGAATGTAGTGGTAACTCACACTGCCGACACGTCAGTTAAGTTTTTCGAACTTTTCTGAGATACCAAATATATGTATCTATAAAGACATATTTGAAATGATTGGGATATATATTTTTTTGTAAATACACGTAACGAGGCACGAAGGTAGTTATTTTATTAGCTAATTATTCGGCAATATTATTCGCGAATAAATTATTCGTGGAGTATTTTATTCGCGAATAAATCATTCGTGGAATAATTAATTCGCGAATAATTTATTTGCCTAATTTCGAATAAGAATAATAATTCGATAAATGTATTCGTCATTCGCGAATGATTCTGTTAATCTCAATCGTTATTCGTCTTTCGAATAAATTTTGCCCATCTCTGCTACCTACCATCGTATTTTATCAATGCCCGAGGTCCCTGGATACGCCCACTCCCTGACAGATAGATACAAAAATCATTCATTTGTTTGATTTAAATATAACAAAAGACCAAAACTGTCCGATATGAATTACTTAAAATATGGCAAGAATGAGAGGATTTGTTGTCATTTTAATATGGGACGGGAATGTAGGAAGCCTTTTTAACATCTCGTTTTTAATATTGTTTGTACAATTACTGAACATCCTGATTAACTTGGCCGGTGCATCTTCTCACGGTGAACTCAATTATATTTTAAATTGCTTAATAACGCCATCTATTTAAACACCCGCACACTAACAAGGTAATGTACCTATAAATAAAATATATACTACTCAACAACAGATGACGCTGTCCACAGCTTGATTTTAGCGCCATCTACTCTAGTAGTTTGGAAACAAGTATTGTTTAAATAGTTTGTCAATAGATGGCAGTAAAACGTTTACTGCAACTATCTCCCAATAGATGACGTATGAAAAAAATATTTCCATAACAAATAACCCCACTTTTGCAGACGACAAAATTATCCAATTAAATGAGAACTTTGAAATTTAAAACAATGTTTGTCTTTAATCCGTTCTGGTTGGCGCACGGACCATACAAAAAAATAAATTTCCAGCCACCGCAGAGCAAGCTCAGCTCTTCCGTCTTGAACTTAAAAGGGTGAGGACCAAGTTCTACTGGCCTAGAATTTAGTCCTCACTCATGATTGGAATAACACATTCACGGCCACCATTTTATTGTAGATATAAATGGTATCAACATACCATGATTATGTGTAGGTAGGTACTGCACTTACCTACAGGTCTACAATAAAACACTACAATACTGTTAGGTACTTACCTACATACAAAAAAATGTAGTAATTATTATATTTGGGTTTGTAGTTATGTAAATATAAAAATGTATAGCTATTTACGTACGTAATAGAAGGAATCTCATTAAAGGAAAATATTAGGATTCTATTTCAGAAAAAATAAATAATATTAATACAGGTTATAATTATGATAGCATAATTAGTTTTAATTAAATCACAACTTTTTTATAAAATATTATCACTAATTAAAAATATTTACAACAACTTATCAACCACCTTAAAAAATATGTACAAAAATTATCAACGTTACGAACATCACAGTATAAATTGAATATACGGAATATTTATTTAATTTGTAAACATCACTAATCCAGATGTTCAAATTAAACCAGTATAGCATCAAAGTTAGGAACCAATCGAAAGTACACGTTTCGCATTCAAATATCGCAGTTCAAAATGTACCTATTGCGGGCTCGATTCGAAACGGGGTAACACGGCTATCACAAGAAGACGGCGCGCGAGCTTTCTCTATTTTTGCTTATTAGAAAACATAGAAAAAGACTTATAGGTAGTGCGAGAAAAATCGAGAAAGTTCGCGCGCCCTCTTTTTATAGCCGTGCTACATTTAAATCAAATTTCAACGCTAAATACGCATCTCTGATCGAATCCCTTTAGTAAATCTTTCTTCAGTCTCGCATTTAAAACCCTGGGTCTTTCGGGAAAACTCTACCAACCATTATTTAGATTATATGCGAATCGTATTGGTCGATTTTATACGGTCTCGCTTTTTAGTACTTACACATTTGGCTGTGTACCTACCTACTGGTGCCTGGTGTAAGCGAAATCTTATCTCAATACGCCATTAACGCATTTCAGAAAAGAGACCCTAAACAGGATATCATTTAACAAACCAATCATAGGTAAACTTTAAAGCTAATTCTGGGATTACTTTAAATAATCTCTCCGCTGATTCTATTACCAAGCAGAACCTAACGTGAGATCACGCCAATATTTAACAATCAAAGTCATAAAAATTACCTAGGTATGTATACAGGCGAGTTTCAAAATATGTGGGCAGATAAGTTATCTGGCTCGGCTAGTTTTTATTTGTGCGTCATTATAAATTCTGCCATTTACACCTATTGACCGGGCGATACTACCTCGCTTATAGAGTTATTAAGAGCAACGCGCAGTTGCAGCGTCCAAGAGGCAACCGGATGACTCGCGGAGTTTTGCGGAACCGCCCTGATGCCCCCTGTGCAACCCGAACTGAGCTAACTTGAACTGGGACGTAAAAATAAGAAAAAATAACAAAATAAAGCTCGTGAAGCAGCCAATTGAGATAGCAGTTACCTTAAGGCGCCGTAGGTCCAAGGTCTCCTCTCCCTCTCACTGAGCATAAGCGTGAGCGAGATGGAAGTGCGTGCTCGGAAGCGCGGATATCTTGTTTTTTAATTTAAATTCTTTGGCCGTTTAAATAAATAAAAAAGTATTCACTGATTTCTCTCAAACATGATATTGCCGAATTTTAGATACCATTTTAATATGTTTAGCTCTTGTGCATAATTTGTTAAATATATTTTAAGTGTATTTTGGACCCTTTTAGACCTATGTTCGTAATTTTTGTGTATCGAGCGAAAATTATAAATTTTAAATGAAAGGAAAAATTGAAAAATTTAATGCTCCGAGCCGGATTCGAACCGGCGACCACAGGCATTCATGGCCCGTCGCTAATACCAACTGAGCTATCGGAACAATCTGGTTCGGGCACCAAATCCTTCAATCAGTTCCTTCATACAACGCCTTAGGGAGGCGTGCTCGGAGCATTAAATTTTTCAATTTTTCCTTTCATTTAAAATTTATAATTTTCGTTAGCAGCGTTACTGCTTAAAAAAACAAAAATTAATCGAGCGAAAATTGTTTAATCGTGTTTCGATTCACTGATCTCCCCGCAGAAAAGCCTCAAGATTACTATGCGTATTTTTTTGAAACCATATTATTATAAAAAGACGCATTATATTGTTTCAAAAACTCTGTTCGCTTCACTTCGCTGAACCTACGGCGCCTTAAGAGTCCGCAGTAAGCTCGGCCGAAATTTACCTTCCCATACAAACGGAGTTTCATTCTCATTTTAAAACTGCGTGTTGGATTGTGACGAAACTTTGCATATACAATAACATGAGGTATACCTATGTCTATAATTAGTTAATATGGTTTCAGTTTGTAAAACAAACGAAATACAGCAAAAACAAGTTTATATGAAAAAATTAAATTCGCTGTATTTTTTACTTATGGTGTCTTACTAAACTACGTAGTTTTAAAATGAGAGCTTATTCTACGTTTGTAAAATGTTTATAATTTTAGCGATACCTATGATTGAAACTAATAACAATTCATAGCATTCATTAATGACCAACCAATTAGGTAGTCATTTTTATTAACGGAATCGATGGCATTAAGTCCCTCCTTATGAAATGGGGAAGTTCTATTGTTTTCATTAGTAAGTACAGTTTTTATCGAACTACTTCGTTAAGTACTTATTAACCGACTTCAAAAAAAAGGAGGAGGTTCTCAATTCGGTTGTATTTTTATTTTTTATTTTTTTATTTTTTTTTTCAATGTTTGTTACCTCAGAACTCCGTCATTGATGAACCGATTCGGAAATTTTTTTTTTTGTTCGTATGTATATACTTCCAGGTGGGCCCCATTTTTTTCAAAATTCAGTTAGATGATGGGATCCATGAGGAATTGAGGAGACTCCTCAATTTTATAAGGCACGCGTGTAGTGATTTTGGTATTTTCTGTTATAACTCGTGTATTTACATCCGGAATCATAAATTTGGTGGCGAGGAATTGATGATGAAGACCACAGATGACTTATCGAATTCCTCAATTATGTACTTAAAAGTGCAAAAGTACGTCACAGGTTCTGATAAGATTCCGTTGAAATAGGAACTAATGAAGTGCCATTGGTGATGATCTTGGGGAATCGATGGAAGTCCTCAAATATTATCGGCCCACATACAGCGATTCGGTTTTTTTCTATAGTTATCAACGCATTTGCTATCGGAAATCAGTTCATGTGGTAAATTGTAAAAAATAGGAAATGTGCTCGTGGCTTGGCGGAGTACTAAATTGAAGTCGGTTAAAACTTTGTTTTTAAAGTAAATTATTTTCAGACTATTGTTCGTTTTAAGTGCTATTCCTCACACAGATTCAAGCACTGACTATATGTCTTTTACGATTGCTACGGACTTAGGTACTATGTTCAAAAAATACTTTTTGGTAAACATGGTAATCCTCACTTTCACAATAAACGTATACATATTGCAACGTATATCTGATGAAACAGCTGTCCTGGCCACGGAAATGAATGTGTTGGTCAATAGGTTTTGTCCGCCAGCGTCAAGGAAGTCGCATGCGCGATTGTGGTGCAATCACCTACTTTGGCAGCTCGGCCACAGCTTGGAGCGGCGGCGGCATTGATGTGACATAAGTATGTGGGAGCGAAAGTTCGAGGCGCGGTCTCTCCCACTGCCGCTCCAAGTCCTGGGCAGTACAGCTAGTACTCATCATCACGCATCTAGCTTCAAAATATCTTTCTCTCTATCTATTTCATCAGCGGCAATGACAAATGAACAACGCAACGCGAGACACGCGACACATCGCCACTCTCAAAATATGAAATTCGAAATAAGAGTGTCATAGTAACCCCTCGGAGCATCAGTTGAAAAGTGTCTTTACGACCCGAGATTTTACGCATATCCAGACACGCTATAGTCGGGTGGTGTAAAGGGCAGTGTGTGGCTGGTAGTGCGTATGAGCACTCCAGTGATCTTGTCGCGGGCGAGCGCGATGCCCCATAGCGCAGAGTACACCAGGATCAGGCCCAAGGTTGCCGCCGCGACCAGCGCGGTGGTGGGACCCGGTCGCTCCCAGTTCAGGATGTCGTAGATCCAGCGGTTACCTTCCCTGAGAAATAAGACAGACAAACTGCAACCGGGGCTAATTGTACATCGTAGTGTGCCTAGGCATGGAAAGTCTTGAAATAATTTTGACAAACTGAAGGATTTGATATATGTGTATATCTATTTTTGGGCCATTCCTGTTTTCTTGTATTATCTGTATCTGAAGTCCTGGGGTCGTGTCTAATATGAATGCATATTTGGTTTGACACTGAACCACAGTAGATTAATACCTTGAAGTAGGTAGTCATACAAATCCGTACATCCAGCCGCGGTACATATATAGGTAGTCCAGAAAATTAACTGACAACTTGTGTGGAAAAGTGACCATTTTGTAAATAATTTATAATTGCTGTTTTCTTTATATAATGGATATATATATACTCGCATTATCAATAAAATAGTTACATAGAGACCAAATCCAATAAAATTTCATACATCAATAAGTTATATATTATTTGATTAATTAACATTTACTCTACATATAACAGTCAAGATAAATCATACAAAAACACAGATCATGCTTTATTTAATTCTATATAAGTTATTCTTGAATTAAGGCATCTTAGAATAACGTTTTAAAATGCATAATAAAGGTATGCCGGCTACGCGCCCAGCACGAATATCATAGGACAGCCCGCGACTATAGGTCTCTTTCTAAGCGTTCTAATTAGAAAGAGACGACACGAGTATCTCGCCGCGACAGTTCGCGGGACATTCTGTTATAGCCGTGCTTCGGTCTTCCATAGCCGTTTATCCTGATATAGATATCAGGACCCAAATTTCAGTCTACGAATAAAAAAATACTTACAAGTCAGTGCCTCCAGCGACAAAGTATATCGCGGAGAACACGGCGTACCACACGCCAACGCCGAGTGGCTGGTAAATGTGGGCGAAGCGAACCGGCGTGCGCGCCGCCAGAAACTCGGTCAGAACCAGGATAGAGTTGAACCCGTGCGTTGTCGTCTCCAGCCAGAACGATCGGTCAAAAATTGCAACGGAATCTGTAATGTACAGACGGAACCATTAGTAGGTAAAGTCCTAATCATTTGGTCACGGCGATCGAGCAATCATTGTTCAAGAGCAAAGTAAGATCTAGCCAGCCATACCCATACCAATTAATGACCTATGTAGAGTCGGTAGTGACCCTGCCTACGAAGCCCGAGGTCCCGGGTTCGAATCCCAGTATGGGCAGCATTTATTTGTTTGATGAGCACGAATATTTGACCCTGAGTCATGGATGTTTTCTATGTACATAGTTAAGTATTTATTTATCTGTATCTCGTGGCCTATAGTACCCATAGTATAAGCTTTGCTTAGTTTGGGACTAGCTCGATTTGTGCAAGATTGCCCCCAAATGATTAGTATTCATTATTATTTATATCATTTTTTCAATAACCAAAGCCAAGGTTAATTGTTATTATTTTGAATCTATATAGATACACAAACAAAACTGTGACACTTAGAAGCTTAAATCTCTACAGCGTGTATATTTGATATAACCGCAAACTTTAGGGGGTCTTAGTATAGGCACTAATAAATATATTTCTCGTAAAAATATTTTAAAAAAGCGAACTTTTCTTTTTCATATAAAATAATTCAGCACGCAGTGGATCACTACTTTGTCTTACTGACGTGACGTCACAATAAATCGTCACATGTCACCCGATTCTTTCATGTGTCATCAGGTCACAGTGTACGCAATACATTGCCGTTCGATAAAATTTCAAAAATTAATTACTCTTTGGTAGTTAAGACTAGCTTAATTTTTTCTTGCAATATCGGTTCATAGCCCTAACACGTACCTCTGGTTACAATTTGAGGTAATATAAAATATACACACTGTATAACTTTATCGAACCTGGGCTATTCTGTAACTTATTTTAAGCTCACCTCACTGTTCACCCACAAATATATATTGACGCCGCGATTCGTAGTAACTAAGCGTAGGCAGAGGTCTAATTTCGTTAGGCGTGACACTTGAGGTGAGGTGCATTAGCGTGTTCTAAATAACAGTTCGGCAAGATTTACCCTTTTCTTGGCAAATAACAAAAGAGATGTGAGTTCGAGCCTCATTTGCGCCTTGTAGAGCCAAAAAAATAGTCTGTTACAAAAATACAAAAAGAACACCAAAAATTGTGTATCTTATAAGATACAATGTCAAGAAAAGGGGTCACTCAGTTCTTTTGTTTTGGCTAAGGTGAGCTTTCGGTGTGTTCGCATTTGGTCAGAAGTTAATGAATCCATTAGACATTGTCAGAATTTGATTCATTTTAAGTTTAGGTACTATTGAAATGCATTTTGAAGTACGAATGCATGAAGTGATGCGGTGAAAACTACTAACAATATAAATCATTTACGCACCCGAGAAAGTGTTACGCTTCAAATCTGACCTGGGTGACACCTATAATATCCAACTGGCCCCTATTTCTCCAACTTGACAATTGTCATCTGACACTGACAATTTGCCATACGTTGCTTGTTCTAGAAGTTAAGTTGGTTACTAGGTTACTTGTGGACTGTACGGAGAATTGTCGTTGTCAGATGACAATTAGCGAGTTGGTGAAATACGGCCCTAATGGGTGGCATGTCCTACCTTACGCAAAGTCATTTATTTTTTGCGCGTTATGTCTTTTAATTTTGACTTTCCCATGGCGGCGTCCTATTGATCGAATACATTTTAGTTCAGTAAAGGCGCCACGTGATTGGTCGAAATTATTTCAGTTGTCTACACAGTTGTAAAATGTTGAGTTGGGACCTCCATAGTAAAAAGTATGAGATTCTAGTTTGGTGTACGAAGTCTTAACTCAAACATTAAAGTCGTCGAGTATAAAAACACTATTTAAATGATGTGGTATCTTACTTGAATCGAAGAGCAGTATCCAATACAGCAGACTTATGAGTATGGCTATAGTGACGGATATGTTGTAGAACAGCCAGTACGTCGCCACGTACCACGGGGGCTCGCCCTCCTCTGAAATCATATCAAATTTAAATTTAATACCTAATAGGCTATTCGACATTTTTATTTCATAGTTTTTTATGTTCGATAGTCAACTAGATACTATTTTTATTTCATCAAAATAATTTGCTAAGAAATCACGATTAAAATTAGAACGATATATATTATATTCTCGCCAAAAAGGCAGCGGCCATTATCGTGACGTCATAAGAGCAGAAACATAGAAAAGTCAAATGTGCAGTATGCATATCCTTCAGCATAGTCCTGCTTGTGGTCCTGCTATAGGTATAGACGTCACGCACGAGAAATAATTTTAACCGACTTCAATTTATAGTACCAACACCAAGCCACGGGAACATTTCGACATTTCTTTTCCAATTTACCACATGAACTGATTTCGAGAGCAAATGCGTTGATTATCAGAGAAAAACCCGAATCGCTGTATGTGGGCCGTTAATATTTGAGGGCACTTCATTAGTAGCTATTTTCAACGGAATCTTATCATAATCTGTGACGTACTTTTGTACTTTTAAGTACATAATTGAGGAATCTGTGGTCTTCGTCATCAATTCCACTACACCAAATTAATGATTTCTTCAGATATCATAAATTCTGAGTGTAAGTAAATACACGGGATATAATAGAGAATACCAAAATGACTACACGCGTGCCTACTATAATTGAGGAGTTCCCTCAATTTCTCATAGATCCCATCATCCAACTGAATTTTTGAAAAAAATGGGACCCACATGGAAACATGGACTTACAAACAAAAAAATAAAATATTTTACGAATAGGCTCATCAATGATGGAGTTCTGAGATCCTGAACCTCCTCCTTTTTATCCTCCTCCCTTTATATATAATTTTTAATATTATAAGATTTCTTTTAAATTGATTTAAAAAGAAATCTTGTTAGTGTTATATTCGTTTTTCTTATGGTAAAAACTACCTATTTAAAGATACATTGATAATTTAATTTTGATACATGAAAATACCCTAATCCTCCAAAACTGTCCCCTTCTATAAGAAATACGCCTAATAAGTTCACAAATTGCCAGATCTAGACCAAATCTCAGCTTTCTATGTCAAGCGCTGATTGAGAAGTGATAGACGGACGGATACCAAGTGATTGCATAAGCATTACGTTGGACCAGTTTTGGTGCGGAACACTAATCATTTAATAGTTCACTTAGAACATCAGATGCGGACTAATTAAGGATTTAGCCAACGCATAGACGTGGAATCCTCTAATCTCTTATTTTTGTTTTGAAAAAGTGACTCTTCAAACAATGAATACAAGGTGTAACTAAAATAACGCAAGATATCGTGTTCTGATAAAGAATAAAATAAAAAGGTTTTTTTTTCCATTTGTATGGAGCGTTGGCGACTGGGGCGACAAAAAAAATCTCTTACCAGAACACGATACCCGTTATGCCCTAACACGGTTTTGCGTTATTTTTGTTACACGTTGTATATAATTGTCAAAGCTGCTCACAAAATTTCAGGGAAATCGGTTGAGAAAAACCTGTATAAAAACGGGAAAGCGGAGGGTCACCCCCACTTAAACTAATATCGTTAGTGCTAATTTCATTACACCTAACAACATTCGATATAATTTTCATTAGCCCTAATATTCGCATAACTAATTTTATATGGCATAATTATTTGCTGCGCCTAATTTCAAACCTACTAATCATTCCTAATACTAAACATCAAGTGTGCTAATATATTGGAAACTAATAATCATTTTTCCTAATGACTACTAAGCCTAATGATTAATGTGCCTAATGATCACTATGTTTAATGTTCACTACACCTAATTTCGTCACACCTAACTATCACTTGACCTATTAACTTTTGCTCTAATGTTTGACTAGTACTAATTAATGCATCATTAAGGCTACTTTTTACCGCGGAGTATGTCGAGGCCGTCCCATGATAGACGTCCTAATCTCGTCAAAATGGGAGCCAATAATGCACGGCCAAATAATGTACGGCCCGATAATCCGTGTCCAGTTTTCGTGGACGTGGATTATTGGATCGTGCATTATCAGGGCGGACGAAAATGGCATGTCATAAGCGAACTCTATCTTAGGTCGGTTAGGTTAGGGTTCACTTGTGTCCCTCAGACCAGAAATAGACACCCCGCGCAGCGAGGTGGCGTCGACTTGCTGTACGGCTATCACAAGACGGCGCACGAGCTCTCTCATTTTTTCTCGCATGATACTTCTCTGCCTAATAAGAGTGAGCTAGATAGACATCGGATTACCCACCTATTCTACCCTAAGGCAGGTCAGTGTAGGTACGACGACGAGCGAAGCGAGGAGGAATGTTAGGTAGAACTGCGACCCTACAGCGAGCGAGCGAAGCGAGCGTGCCGCGGCAGCGGCCGTCGAAGCGCCAGAACCGACATTATAAGAAAAAAAAAACAGTGAAATAAAATTAGTACTACTGACAATTCGGGATAATGGCATTAGGGCTAAAATACTTAGGCAAAATGAAGATTCGCGTTAGTGATTTTAGAGACATTGATAATAAGGTGTAGTCATTATTAGGCATTGCAATATTAGGCCTAGGAAGAAATCGGTCAAATAAAAATTAGTCTTAGTGAGAATTCGGTTATGAGAAATTAGATATTATGAAAATTCGGGATACTGAAATTAGGGCTAATGAATAATTAGGAACAATGAAAATTCGTGTTTGTGATTTTAGGGTTAATGAAATTAGGGCTAGTAAAATTAGGTATGAAATTATTAGGGCTAACGGAGAGGAACCGAAAGCGGAACATACGGACATACGAACGTTTTTCGGCTCAAGCTGAAGTATAGAACTTCATTTCGCTCCCTCGTTCGATTAATAAAGTTAAGCAGTTTGTGTGGATACTTTCAATTTCTTTCGGCCTGATGTTCAGTACCTACGTTACGAGATAGCGTCAATCGTCACAGCACAGGTCACGCATGATGGCGGCATGCGCTCGCGCAATCTAACGTCACGTTGCATACAAAACACGGTGATCCAGGGAAGTAGGTGTTATAACGTTACCAAACATCGGTATGGTTCAGATTATTCAATTTGGCCGACCTTGGATGATAAGCTGCTTTATGAATGAACTACTTTGATGCAGTTCCACCAACTCAAAGAATCCAAGTATACTATAAGCCCAGTATTTTTCTTGTTAGTAGTAAAAAGGCATAGCCATGACAATGTTCATATTTGAGTTCGTGTTTTGTTGCGAAATGTTTTATGACCGATATCCATACTAATATTATAAATGCGAAAGTGTGTCTGTCTGTCTGTTACTTCTTCACGCTTAAACCGCTGAACCGATTGAAATGAAATTTGGTATGGAGATAGTTTGAATACCGGGGAAGGACATAGGATAGCTATCATCCCGGAAATCATCCCCTAAGGGGGTGAAATGGGGGATGAAAGTTAGCTAGCTATAAAACGAGTTCCACGCGGACGGAATCGCGAGCAGAAGCATGTAGTATGACCATATTTTGTTATCATGAGTTGGGTAACGGTACGTAATTGAATAAGTATATTGAGTTAAGCAGCATTGGAAGGACAAACTGGCTGCATAGAGACAAAATAGAGAAACTGAGTGTATAATAAATTGAACTGCCACTTGTAGGTAATTTCATAAACTGCCAATATCATTTGTCTGTCTGTTTTGTGTAATTTACTTAGTGTTCTCAAAGGAAAAGTGGTTCAATAGTTCATGCCTGAATATGACCCCAAATTCACCGAGTTAAAACATACCTATGTATACTTTTATGAATGTGGGCCACAAAAAAGAGAGTGAAGCCAGCGAATCGGCCAAGGTCGCGGCGAAGCCTGTCCAGCGATGAATTTCGTAACCGTTAGTTAGATAACTTGGCATTTCATTTGTGAGTAAACACCACGTGCGGGTCGCGCGTCACTGAATACTTATTAATTGATCACACGTCAATACATGAAACAGAAATATCTGACATTAACTGAAATATCTATATACATATTTCAGTTTACGAAGACGCCTTCCAATTCTTCGTACGTTATAGATCGACAAAACAGAAAATACTACCAGTCTGACGTGGGTAAGCCGACGAATCAGGAAACAGAATTGATTTCACATTATCTTTTTATTCCGTAATTCAAAATCAGTTAAAAAAAAGCCTTTGCTCGTCTATAGCCCCGTCAAAACGTTGAAGCGTAGTTGACTGCATACATCATACTCCTATCGTTATTCCCGGTTGTGCGCTAAAGGAGCCCGAGGTCCGCTTTGGCGTCCATCCCAAAAATTGGCATAGGCACTAGTTTTACGAAAGAGACTGCCATCATCTGACCTTCCAACCCACAGGGAAAATTAGACCTTACTAGGATTAGACCGCTTTCCTAACGATGTTTTCCTTCAACATAAAGCTAACGGTAAATAATCCGTACATAAGTCCCGAAAAACGCAATAGTACGAGCCGGGATTCGAACCCACGACCGCCGCTTGACAGCCGCATGACTGAACCACTAGGCAACCGTAACTTTATATTTATTGATTGTCTTCTAATAAATTCAAATGAAGTACCTAGTTTCCACATAAATCACATAAAATTAAAAAAAAACATAATATTATTTTATATCAAAATGTTAGTGAAGGGGACTATGCCCCTTCCCTCTCGGCTCTCATAAATAAGAGAAGGCCTGTGCGCACCAGTGGGATGTATATGGGTAAGGCCGTTATACCTTGTCCCTGATTAAGTCGACATTTTAATCAATTCCAGTGTGCTACACCAATCAGTCATATAAATGGATTACTAATACTCGTAACACACTGGAAGTAATTAAAATGTAGACGATTTAAACTGCTTAATCAGGAACAAGGAATAACGGCCTTACACATATATAGAGGCTGATTTTTTTTTATTAATAGTTTATTACTGAACCAGTGAGCTCCATTTTAGACCCTGCCCTTACCGTCAGTTGGGTTGCGACTAGGAACAATGACTGGTCAGGCTGTAATCATTGTAATAAAAAACTGCAACCGTTTTGATTGTTCTTGACTACACATCAGTAGTAGGTACTAATAGGAGTTAATATAATTACAATAATGAGTTCTGATTTCCTAGAAACAATGTCGAGTAGGTATAGAAGATGTTTGATTTAATTGTCAGGCTATTATCAACAGCTAGCCATGTAACCTTCGCATTGTAAATACATGGGATTCGAGATGTGAGGAAGTTGATAATTTCAGATCTATAGCACGTGAGTATGACAAACCATTTTAGTAATTTGCTCCTTTGTTGTTGTAATCAGATTTGTCGCTTGTTATAATGGTTTGCACCCACTATCATCAGTTTTGTTGTGCCACTAAAATAGATCAAACATATCGAATGGTTAAAAATGTTTGTAATATAGGCGTGCTTATCTAATAATACAGTGAAATCAAAGTTCAAAATTTGGCAAAATTAAAGGACGACTTTTAAATCTATCAAGATATATAGCTTATAGAGAAAAGTTTAATTTTATTTACTATCCCCTCTCCTCCGGGGCGAGCTTCACCCCCCTCGCCCACGAGTGTCTCAGAGCGCGGTATTTTCCATTTTAAAAGAAACCCGTACATGATACATAAGAAATGTCTAGGAACGAAATAATCCTTTATAAATTTTATATAAACCATTTAAACATACAAAAGCGATATCACTTACAGTTTAAGCGAAATCTACCATCAAAAACGAAGATTTTAAATTTTTATAAATTTCCCATTGCTCTAAGTTTATTTTTCTCAGAAACTTAACACTCCAGCGTCATAATATGTATGACTGAAGTAAAGAATAGAATATGCTTCTTTATAAAAAGGTATAATGTATTTCTAAACTCTTTCGTTCACCTTTCGTCAATGGACGAATGATTAAAATTTAAGAAACAGCACAGCTGCTATTTAATAAATTTAAGTAATTCGTCCATTCAGCGAAATATAAGTACTCGTACTGGATATCATTTGGGACTGGGTCAAACTGCCTCGTGGTAAGCCAGTACTGTCTAGCTGGTCTAATTAGACAGACGTTCAGATGTACTCTATGAGTAATGATTGCAAGGATAATACATATATATACCATATACTTCTTATAGGTTTCCCTGTAATCTATTGGTATAGAACTATTTACTGTTTTTTTTTCATACATTATTATCTGATAGATAAAAGTCGTCCTTTAATTTTGCCAAATTTTCCATACATTCTGATCTAGTTTTCTTGTATTATAAGGGACCTCACACATCTCACCACACGTTTTTCTTAATACAACACTTTTATAGCTCAATTTATTTATTATAATTTTTCTTCTCATATTTCGCATGCATCGTGATCTAGCAGAAAATCAGTGCTAACTCACGCGAGCAAAGCAAAACTGACCTGTAAGTAATACCTTTTTGGCATTATTGCAACAGACGTATCCGTTTAATAACGTTTATAATATATTTTTTTCTTAACAAAATTGTTTTTTACTTGTTCTTTTATCTTTTTTCTGTTTTTTTTTGTTTTTTTTTTATTTTGTTGTTGGATGTTGCAAAATGCCAAATAAATGATTTATCTATCTTACAAATTGATAGTACTTACCAAAAATGCATGCTTCCTTTTTCGTCATCCTTCGATCATAACATTACATACATTTTGGCTCTATGCTATGGTCATTCTGCTTTTTGGTGATTAGACCGCTGGTTTTTATTACTTGCAAGGAAAATGCAAAATGAAAAATTTATAATTTTTCTTACGTTTCGTTCAGTGTTGTCTTTTCAAGTAGGTATCCGATATAATTACAGACACGTATTGCATGTAATGAATTCCAAATATCTGGGAAATTCACAACGCTACAAGAAACGAATTAGTCATGAGCAATGAAAGCTGGCATGGCTGGTCGATTTCCGATGGAAATTAACCCGCCCTCAAAGACTTTTACTTGCAACGCACTCTAAAGCATCGCTACCAATTCAGTAAATGGGTCATACACTTCATACAGTGCCAAAAATACAAAAGTTGTCTTCCCATGGTCAATAGTTACAGGCTTAAATGCAAATGTAAAATATTTCCAACAGTTATCTACTTAGGGCACTGTACACTTTGCTTTGGGAAGACGCGAACCTTAACCTCACTGCACCGTATTGCCTGCTATTCAAATTAGATTTAAAAACGAGAACATCAAGTAATTTTGAATAGGGTGTCTAAGATTTGTTTACGATGCTTATTCCAACCAGTTTTTGTATAGGAACAAATGTTAGTATCAGGAGCAACTACAATTAAAGAACCTAAATACCCAAAAAATTGAGATAAAGATTGACCTCGCTAGCGGCAGCTCAAAATGCTTCATACTAATTGACACAAATTAAAAGTGTTATGACGTCAGAATGCGATATTTGTACTTAGTAAGTAAAATTATTCGTTGTATAGAAAATCAAGTAACTTGCGGTTTTGATCGCAAAATAGAGCGTGTAGGTCCATAGTTGTACTACACTCTTGTTACATAAAAGTGTAAGAACTATATTGGTAAGTGCTTACTTTTTAAACTAATCTTGGACATTAAAAATATGCTTATTTTTTCAAAACTTTCAAGATCCTCTTATCTTGTCACATTATGATTATATTTTTTTATTTATACTTCATGATAATAATTTGATGGTTAACTATGAATTTAGCTAGGTACTACGCTCCGTTATCAATTTTAACATGAGTCTACACCGCTATTATACTGATTGTTGCAACCCTACCGTTGCAAATGTACCACTTTACATCACAATGAAAGTGATCTTATTCCGTTTCTGGAAATACTAGCTAGTTGATCCTCCCGAGCACAACACGAACCGGTTGGTTACATCGTCGGTTTTATCAAGCAATGCTTCTTGGATTTCGCAGCTCTTTTTGATACAAAACCTAAGTACAGGTCGATTCACAAGAGCTGGCGCGTTGAATTTCTTATGTTTTTTTCTTATGGTGACTAATGAGTCGCCATCAGATGTTCTTGGTTCAATTTATTCGTGGCTTATGTGCGAGTATTTATGCCGGTGAATTGGAAATAATTGCGTGCTTTGAAACGCCGTTCTGTTTAGATTAAGAAACAATAAGGTCTGATTTACAGATAGGTATATGATTTTTGACTATATGTTTGTTTATCTGATTTAATTGATACATGATTCAGCCTACTCAAGCAAGTCATTATTTTACGACAGCATCAAGTTAATAGTATACTATTTATCCCATCTAAAATCTCACTTAAGGGGCTCCCATAATTGGCGTATGGGATCGTACCTTCGATCTGAATCTCTTAGTTTTCTTAGGTTTTTTGTAGCTTATTATGTTAACAATAACGGCTTTAAGCAATATAGTATCATATATCATACAGTAGTATAAATAAGTGTTATTTTAGACAATGTTTAAAAAGATCATACAAAATTAAGCATTCATTTGTTTCAAAATCCGGTAGACCAAAATGGAGATAAAAGATTGAAGAACCGATAACCGTTTGATTTATACTTCTATCTGTAGTGCAAAAGTAGGAGATACGATTCAAAACTTGTCAAAAATCGATGGAAACCTCGGGTAGCCCCTTAATGTACCTAATGTAAATAATATTTCACTTAGGTATTTATCGAAATTTGTCCAAAAAATCAATTCCCGAAGAGTGTTGCATCTCTTTTTCTCGTGCGTGGAAGGCATAAGCGTGTCTCTGTCAATGGGGCGTGGTCGACTCGAATCAAGGCATCCCCTTAATATGAATCGCACAGAGTACACCAAAAAAAGTGATCTGAAGTTGTAAAAACAGTGCATTACGCTGGTGCTGCATCCTTTGATTGGTAGCAGGCAGATAAGAGAACTCGTACGTGCCGACAAGACGTGATAATACTCGTACTCATTGTTCCAGAGTTGTACAAGGAAAATCGAGCTGTACAGTCGCATGCAGTAATACTTGGCGCAAAAATATATGGCGCTGGTTGTCTCCGAGATATTTTTGAGTCCTGTCAGATATTCGTGGTGATGGTACCAATAGTCCGTAAGCCTTTTCCCCAATACACCTACGTTTCATGAAAACATGATGAAACAGCAGTAGGTCGAGAAAGTTTTGCTGAGCAAGAACACAAAAAAACTGGCCGAATGTTTGAAAATTCTCCACTTCTGGTCAAAAAAGAACGTTCTGAACTTTAACGCCGTCTTCCAAGTACTCCCAGCAAATTTCATTCATTTCAGTCAGTTTTACTCTCTCTACGATTAAGACCTCTCACAGTTTACCGGCCAGGCCGCGCCGGTCAATAGTAAACTTGTCATTAGCTGTCAAACTTACTATAGACCGCCACCGCAGGCCGGGCCAGTGTGTTGCGGGCTTAAAGGGCTAAATGATGCCACACGTCCCGTACTGTTGTCACATAATGTATGGTATATATATATATATATATGTATGGTATGGTATATAATGTATGGCATATATACATTATGCGACAGCTGACCAGGAAAATAAAAACACTGCGCCATGTCGCGGAAAAGTATTGGAATAATGTTTATTCAACTGGCAACAGTAACTTTGAAGACGTTATTAATGCCATATGTCAATTGCTGTCAAAGTGTGTCGTTTGAACGTTGTGTATTTCTTGGATATTGTGTATTTGTGCGTAAAATGCCGAAAACTATTAAAAGTGACATACGAAAAGTAATTTACAATATGACGAAGTATTTGTAGGAGTGAAAGTCTGAAGGATTAATCTCTATTCCTCTAAATAACGTCACCGACCTTGTTGTCAACATGACTGCTAGGTAGGTACATCATGTAGTATTTGCAATGGAAATAAAGTAGTATTGCCTGCACGGCTATCACGCGACGGCGCGCGAACTCTCTTGATTTTTCTCGCACTATCCATCTCTCTCTGATTAGAACACTTAGAAAAAGAGGTATACCTACCTAGTGCGAGAAAAATCGAGAGTAGGTATATCGCGGCCGTCCCAATTTTGACCGGAAGTGAAGGATTTTCAACCTTTCGGACAGTTAAAAACAAATTTTTGCTCAGTCCAACTTTCTCAACCTGCTGCCACGCATTTTATCATGTTGTGTTAGTGTATTGGGAGTGGGCTTACAGACTACGAGGATAAAACAAAATATAGTAGCTGCCAAGGTAGCCAAATATTTCGATACACACTTCTTTATTACTGTAAGAATATGGGTGTGTTACGAAATATTTGGCTACTCGGGCTGCTACTAACTATATTTATTTATTTATTTATTTAAATCAGGCAACAATGCCTATATTACAAATACCTTAAAGACTAACATAGGTACATATCAATATAAACTTATTAAAAACTATAAAACACACAATTACTGCGTCGTGTTGCGCAATTTCGTGGTGTCAGCTAACCGCCCCGAAAACGTCGGAACTTGACTCCCTTCGGCCAAATTTCTTCCTTAGTGAAGGTCGATAGATGGTCTGTTGGCACTCTAACCACAAATGAATTAAAATTCACGTCATGGCGAGACTCTAACCTCACGACCCTCAGGATGAATCCGGTCTTCATGCGCACATACTCCACTACTTACCTATATGACGCTGACTGTACACACCTCTAATGCAAGCGGTCATATATTTGTACACGATTTTTAATTTTATTCCCCTAAGTTTCCGACTTGACTGGTATGTCTATATAGTAGGATATTACGGCATTCCTTTTGTCCTGATACAATTTCTTGATTTTATTTAACTAGACGAAGAGTAGGTACAGTCGCCATCACATGTATCTGAGCGGCCAAAGTGCTCAGAAATATCTGAGCACGTCTCTAATGCCTCGACAATAGACGTGCTCAGATCTCAGTGAGCACTTTGGCCGCTCAGATATATCTGGTGGCGACTGCACATAAAAATAATATTACTAACCAGGTAGCATCTTCATCAGAGCGCACAACGAGACGACCAGCCCACTGACCGTCATACCAGCAATCAGCATCAGCCCCCAATTGGTCAGGTAGAGCAGCCAGTGCGGGACGGGGGCTTCACACACCGACCACACCAGGATCGCCACCGCCAGCGCCGCCAACACCAGCCGCACCACCAGCATCGGTACCGGCGACTCTCCGCGTTGCCATGACGACGCGTAGAAATCACTTAGTCGCTCGTTTGACGACACCCACAAATCCGAAAGGGAGAAGGTCTTCCTAAAATATTTAACCATCTTTCACTCACTAAAACACCATGCTAGAAATATTTTGTAACTGACTCAGAGATCCCAAGAGACTCAGATAAGTTATCCGAGATAACACAATTTCGCAACTGAAATAATAAATCGATTGAGTTTGAGAGCGTTCTGTTATCGAGATATGACTATCGTGGTGGGAATTTTCGTCGATTCATGAGTTTTATTTATGGTGTGCAATTTGACGGGTCTTGAATCTTGAGTGTAAGATATTTAGGGTATAGTTTCGAAGAGAAGTGCCGGAGCGCTCGCGGCGCGGCGGCGTTGCGCGGGCGCGAGCACGGACTGGCACGACGCGACTTACGCGACGCCAGCGCAAGTCTTACCCAAGCACCCTCAAACCTGACTTTTATGTAATTATTTCTGCACTGAACTCAAGTGGGTTTTTATGACGGCATACTTGAGATCCCGTGCGCAAAACCACAAAGCATTTACAGTTGTAAGTATATACTAGTATAATATTATAAATCAGAGATAAATATTTATTTCATTAAAATTAAATACTTTCCGGTTTTTATTTTATTTATAAAAGTAATATTTATAAGACATATTTTGTAATTCTATTGTCTGCATTCATGCATATCCTTGAAAAATAGAATGCTACCTTAATCCTTTATTTCACCTCTAGGTATATTTATTGCTCTTTGTACTGCACGAAGCGTCAAAATTTAATTATAGTTATCGATTTGAAATTAAATTAACGTTGAAGATTATTTAAGCACTAAACCTTGGCAACAGAATTCAGACCATCAGTTGTATTCGGCGATAGATATTGCACATTATTGGCTGGTTAGACACGCAGATGAGTACCTACACTCTGTTTTGTATTAACTGGGAGTTTACGCTCTATTATTTTCATTATTCTGCATCCTACCGTACTACCGACCCTTGTTTTGGTAAAATATAATGGAAAATGGAGATTAGTTTATTAGCCACAAAAAAACCATCGTTACACCCATGCTCAGCTAAGAGACATGAGTGTCCGAATGCAATTTGAAAAGCAATAAGTATAGGTTACAGATCATTTGATAGTATATTTGAGGCTCCACTACCAAAAAGAGCAGGCAAAGCACATTATTTCGATTATTGTACGTGAAGCAGGAAAAAGTCCAATTTGAGAGCCTTTAAAATGATCCAACCAAAATATACAAAAAATTTAAGGCATATGTTAACCATTACTTTGTAATGCTCAATAGGGTTGATAATTTTAAACGGAATTATAAACACTTACTATGACAAAATAATCTTTAATTTAGGCTGTTTGAAACTTTGCTAACTACTAACTAATGCTTTGAACTATAAGTGACATTAAGAGGAACGCCTACCTGCGATTTTCCCATATAAACGCTCTCGACTGTTTCCTCTCTCGTTTTTGAACATAGACCAATTAATTTTTCAAATAAGATCAATATTATATCATCAATATCTATGCCGTTATTTTTTGCTTTTTTGGATATTTTTATTTTAAAGAAACTTACAGCGCCTTCAAAATCGCAAAAACGGCTTTTGAATTGGCTGCCAAAAATGGCTTCCAGGCAGCTGCCTTGCAACAAAAATTTATTTTTTCCATATATTTTTCTATTTCTACTTCAGTCCAAGTTGGCTCAATTCGGGTTGCACAGGGCAGTTACACAACACAAGCTCAAATACAGTGAGACATCCGGTTGCCTCTTGGACACTGCGACTACGCTTCAAAATTGCTCTGAATATGATGTCACAACGTTCACAACCTTATACCAGCTAGTCTGCTCTGGCATATTAAAAGTGATGGAGAAAGCGGCTATGGTTATGATGTGACGCGTGTATATTGAATATGTTAATTGCAGAAAACTAGGTTTGTATTTGCATATAATTGGTTTCATTCATGATTCCTTTAACCTTACCGTGTTTATTGTTACGGTTTCTACTTGAGACGATACTGTGTATTCACATAATATTTAGAAGCCGGGTCGTTTAGAAGTTACGCCAGACATTCATGCAAATGTTTAAAAACTAATTGGCCAAGTGCGCAGTGTAGGGTTCCGTAGTTGCCTGTCTGTCTTTGTTACATCGACACGCACGCGCCAAATAAATGGTGCGGTTGGGTGGGCCTAATTTGCACGAATGTTCGCCTTTTCATGTACATTTTAAGTTGGTCACAATCCATTTAGCTGAGTATTAAAATGGTTTTTGTAAACCCATAATGGGGGGCGCTTTGGTTCACCTATTTCTTTAAGTCCTATTATTGGAAGTCCGAAAATGTTCTTCATAAAATTTTACGCCATAAGACGTTGCCTAAGGCAGCCCCGTGTAGGTACGACGACGAGCGAAGCGTCCTCGCTTCGCTCGTCGTCTGTGGAGTGTTAGTTGTACCGCGACCCTTTTTTTAATTTACTTAGCGAAAGCGTTTATTCATTAGGAAAAAGAAAATTAGGAGATGAAGTATGTTCTTAGATATGATATTAGGTCTAACAAAATTACGATGTATGTCCGTTATGAAGAAAACTGTTATGATTAACAAAATTATGACTTCAAGTAAGTTCTCAGTACGAAATTGTGAAGAAAAATTTTAGGACAATTGATCATTATGACTTCCAATGATAGTTACAGAAATTTAGGAACCAAATAGTTAGGACGATATAAATTAGGACTAGCGATGATTATGACTACAATACGTTACGAACACGCCACACCATGGGTTTAACGTGAAAAAAAATTACATTTCGCACTCGCGGAACGGTTCTCGGAACGTGACAGATGTCTTATCCTCATCGATAATTTAGTGATAAAATGGAAACCATTGTACCTAATAAAGCACTTTATCCCTTTGCTTCCGGCATATTGCAATGTTCATTAACAGCAACAAGGTTGTTCCTTCAGCTGTCAACACGGCGAATCCTCAAACATATCAAGGGTCGGCAACGCCCATGTTACTCGTTTTGAGTTATATGCGTCTATAGGCTGCGGTTTCCGCTTACCATCAGGCGGGTCGTACGCTCGTTTGCCACCGTCGGTGTATAAAAAAAAAAGTATAACAAATTTATCGGTATACTTTTTTATTTGTAATCATCATCATCATCATATCAGCCGAAAGACGTCCACTGCTGGACATAGGCCTCCCCAAAGAGTGCCAAAGTGACCGATCCCGCGCCACCCGCATCCAGCGGACTCCCGCAACCTTTACCAGGTCATCAGTCCACCTTGTCGGGGGCCTACCCACGCTGCGCCTTCCAGTAAGTGGTCGCCACTCGAGAACCTTTCCGCCCCAACGGCCATCGGTTCTTCGTGATATGTGCCCCGCCCACTGCCACTTAAGTTTAGCGATACGGAGGGCTATATCGGTTACCTTGGTTCTGCTGCGGATAGCCTCATTTCTGATGCGGTCACGCAGAGTAACTCTCAACATGGCCCTCTCCATTGCCCTTTGGGTGACTTTGAGCCTTCTTATGAGGCCCATAGTAAGCGACCACGTTTCAGTGCCATATGTCATCAACTCATCACTGGCAACACACACTGGTCAAAGACTTTCGTCTTGAGACACTGCGGAATATTGGACGAAAAGATTTGCCGTAGCTTCCCGAACGCTGCCCAGTCGAGTCGGATTCGACGATTGCCCTCTTTCTCGAAGTTGGACCTACCTAACTGGATCGTCTGTACTAGGTATACATAATCATCTACAACTTCGAGCGTGAAGTGTCCGATTGTAATGGGAGTTGGTACTACATGGGCATTTGACATGATCTTCGTCTTATCCATGTTCATTCTTAGACCAACTCGCTCGGATGCTTTACTGAGGTCATCGAGCATCGTACTTAAGTCCTCCATGGTCTCAGCCAAGACTACTATATCGTCAGCAAACCGAAGGTGAGTGATGTACTCGCCGTTGATGCTGATGCCTAGCCTTCTCCAGTCCAGAGTCTTGAAAACGTCCTCCAGTGCAGCGGTGAACAGTTTTAGAGAAATAACATCTCCTTGCCTGACTCCCCGCTGCAGCGGAATAGGTTTCGAGTTCTGGTCCTGGAGTCGGACTGACATAGTGGCGTTCTCGTACAAACACTTCAGCACTTCGATATAGCGATAGTCAACTTGGCACCGCTGGAGAGACTGTAGTAGTACAGCCCAGGTTTCAATCGAATCGATTTTTTTATGTGTACGTTCTCAAAATTATTTAACGTAGCATAGCTTAGCATAACGTAGCTATGTATAAATGCCTTAACCCTTTGAACGCCGAGAGCCACTAAAGTTGTCGAGTGCTATTGTGCCCACCACGCCAACAACCTTTAAAGTGGTTATGGCGGACACTGTCAAAACAATTTTCTTACTGTCAGATAAGTTTCATATTCGCTCTTTAGCTGTCAAAATGCTGGCGTGTACGTCACATTTTGACACGAAAGTAAAAGCGGTCAAAGGGTTAAGATAACAAAAAGTTAGTGTCAAAGGTATAATGTTCGAATAACTTCACATGCTATGCACGTCAAGAAACGTCTTGAAGTGCATAGCAATAAACCATAAACGATTTTTTTTAAACCAAGTATGACGTCGCATTTTAGGAACCCTGTACATTACGTGTACCTTATTTTGATAAGAATCAAAATAAGGTAAATATCCTAGTACTCGACGTTACACCAGTATATGGTAAGGGCTCTTTATGAAAATGAAATATGGGGAAACACACACTAAGAAAAATTTTCTTCATTGCCATGTAACTTTGACTTAAAGCGCCCATGACACATACAGTGCAACGTGTAGTATTAGAGGACTTTAACCATACTAGTATTGGAGAAACTAGCTTTCTTTGATCGTAACTGTATCCCCTCATAATTTACGGAAATTTCGGGATCACCTTGTAGAGCAAGTAAGAGTAAAATGTATGTACGACCGCTTCGGTACAGTATTAAATTATAAATCTTTGAGCTTAGTTTTCATGAACGTTGAGGTCACATTGTAGAGACGAATACAAAATGAGGGTTTTGAACCTATACGTGCATACACCGTGGGTCCGAATGCCCCGAACATTTTAAAACATTTTACTTTTATTTTTGATCTCTATATTTTATAATTTACTGTTAGTGATTTGAACTTAATCTTGTTGTTTGTAATTAATTTTCATGTAAATGTAGCTTGAAGTGTTTTTGTTTTAAAGTAGGAATGCAACGATACCGATGCCGAAAATCGTAAACCGCAGGTTATCGTTATTTTTGACGATCATTGGTATCGTAAAAAGTATTACGATTAATAACGATTCTTAATTATAGTTCTATTTCAAATTATTGGAGAAATAATAATGTATTTTCTAACTTGAAAAATTGGCCATAAGTACTTGTCCATCAAACCAGCTACCTACTGTAGATTCAGAAAGATTGTTTTCCACAGCTGGTTTAGTTCTTACGGATATATGAAATAGACTAAAACCTGATAATTTAAAAATTGTATGTTTTCTTAATAGAATTTGAAAGAAATTGATTTTAACTATGACATTTAGGTGGTAAACTGTCTAAAAGTTAAATAAATGTTTATTTTACTCCATTGTCTTGTTCTATTAGATGTAAATTAAAAAATCGTAATGCATTCGTTATCGTATTCGCAATTAAAATGCATTCGTCATTCGTATGGGTATCGTAATAGACATATCGCTGCGTCCCTATTTTAAAGCATTTAAACGACTTGGTGACCGCACTGTAAGTTTATTATGTGACTGAATAAATTAAAATAAATGAGAAAAAACTGCCATATTGATATTATTGATATAAATACCTAGTTGTCCCATTCACTCGTAAAATATTCGAAAAAATGACAATCATGCGAGTCTTGAGTTACACGGAACAAATGGTTGGAGAATTACAAAACCACTTATATACTTATAAGAATGTCTCACCTGCACACGGCTATCACGGGACGGCGCGCGAGCTCTCTCGATTTTTCGTGCACTATCCGTCTCTCTCTTATTAGAACACTTAGAACAACAGGTATAGTGCGAGAAAAATCGAGAGTATGTCGCGGACGTCTCATGATAGACATGCTGATAGGTACACAATTTATGCCAAATACCTAGGTATAATAATAAGGTAATAGAGACTAAAAATGTTCAGAGAGCAGTATTAGATACTAGACCTAGATATTCAGAAATATACGCCACAGCGGAATGGTGCAGATAAACTAATTAATCTAATTATAATCTCAGTTTCATACTTACTCGTACATCTTAACGAACCCAACGGGTATACTTAAATTATCCCACATTGATTATTCTGTTTTAACCTAGGTTTAACGAAATAAATCTCCATATAAATAAAGCTTTTGAACTTGGATATTATTTTCCGTCGGAGACTTTGGGTGACAAGCCGTCAACTAATTTCAGATTAATTGTCAGAACCATGTCAGAATCTCATAAAAGTCATGTGATTTTCATGGTTTTCACAATGAAACCTTGATTTCTGTGCTTGGATCAATGATATACGAAGTAATATATACAACGTGTCCCAAAACTCAACGATAAGCCGGCACCAGAGGATGGAGCTGCTTATGATTAGTCGAGAAAAAATAAGGAAAAAAATATATCTAAAAAAAAAAACATAAAAAATAAATTATAAGAACTGTGTTAGATAGCAGGGCTACTTAAGTTTCCAAAAACAAAAACAAAAACAGTAATATTTGAATATTTGTAGACATGGTCGTTAAAAATACCATTAGGGATGTCGATTTTCGATGAATTTCATTTTTTTAATTTCTAAAATAATTGAGATATATTTTTTTCCTTATTTTTTCTCGACTAATCATAAGCAGCTCCATCCTCTGGTGCCGGCTTATCGTTGAGTTTTGGGACACGTTGTATATCTATGGCCTGGATGATACCTTTCGCTAAAAAAAAATACAACCGTATTGAGAACCTCCTCCTTTTTTTTGAAGTCGTTTAAAAATCAAGCTAAAAGCGATTCTGGTTTGACGACTAACGCTTTTCGCTATTAAACAAAGAGTTAATGTAACAGCGTTGGTTTTCAAATTCTAATTTATCCAGACACATTATCCGTCAGTCTCGGAAAGCAAATATTGATAGGAAAACATGTATTATGAAGGGGTAAAAAACGCTATTAATAAACTTTGACGTAAGTTGCTACAAGAAATAGAGGATCAGGCATGACTTTTGTCGCAGAAATAGGTCAATTTAGAGAACATAAATCACTTCACTCACTACTTACTTTTAAAGCTAGAAAATAAAACAATATTAAAATTATTTACTTAACTTTATTTTAATTCTAAATATAGTTACCTACTTAGATTTACATAACACTTGTTTAAATCAACACTATCTAAACAGTATAGTTTCGTCTTCTTCTTTTTCTAAGTAATCGCTTAAGAAATTCACAACCTAAATTCATAAGTCAGTTAAAAAGTAAGTACCTAAGTAAGTTAAAATACTTACTCAGTTACCTATTCCCACATCAAACATCAATTCAACGTGTTTCAATATCAAAACAGTCGAGGAGGTTTATTTGAGTAAGAGAATCGCATTGAAAACAAATCTCTTTAATTCTTGTTTAAGATTTGCTTAAGTTCGTTTCAGACGTTTTTAACATTCTGAACTTGTGGACATTCTTTTTATGACTTATACTTACTCACTGGTTAAACGTGTGATATTATCATATTAATATTCAATGCAGATTCGTCGCAGTTGCTTGCATATGCGCTAACCTGTTGATCACGCTGTGTGCACTTGCCTTGCATGTCATGCTATTCTATAAGCTATTCATAATGAATCATTGTATCTTATAATGTATGATGTCTGTAAAGTGTACCTAATAAATAAATAAATAAATAAATCGACCAATAATTGTGATGTAATTTTAGGCTATGCAGAGCCTAAGGTCTCACAACGAATAATGCAATAAACTTAAACATGATTACAATCCGACAGACCCCTATTCGAATAGACCCCTTCTTACGTTTCGTCTCAATTACAGCAGTTCATTTATTCAGGTTCACATATACCCCAAACGAGTAGCCTAAGCAGTTGACGTAAGCAACTCGGTCGGCCTCTGCCTGAGCGGTACTCCCTCCTCCACATGCACTGTGACCGTGTCATGGAACAGCTTCGAAGCCAGCGCATCTCGCGCCACCGCCAGGCCCATCACCGTGAAATGTAGCACCACTAGCAGCAGCCCCGTCACGGCTACTACGCCTATTGTCGACCCTGGTGATGACCAATCCACCACAGAGTATATCCATCTGTTGCCGCGCCTGCAGAAATAGAAGTCTTCAGTTATTAAAGGTGATATTTAGTCAGACTATGCTAGACGTACAAATCTTGACTGTTCTTTACGCGCACATGCGTCTCACCCCGAACTTCACGCAAATGAAACTATATAGATATAGAATTAGATTATAGAACTCTACCTACTCTATCGCGGCCTCAAAACTCAAGATATATTTGTGGGTGAGCGTAGAGGTGAGCTTAAAACAAGTTACAGAATAGAGCGGCTGATGTGTGCAGCGAGCGATAATCTTCAATTTTTAACCGACTTCAAACAAAAGGAGGAGGTTCTTGATGAGCCGATTGGTTTTTTTTTCTCTGTATGTATATGCTTCCAGGTGGGTCCCATTTTTTTAAAATTCAGTTGGATGATAGGATCCATGAGGAATTGAGGGAACTCCTCAATTTTATTAGGCACGCGTGTAGTAATTTTGGCATTTTCTATTATAACTCGTATATTTACATCCGAAAATCATAAATTTGGTGGCGAGGAATTGATGATGAAGACCACAGATGACTTCTCGAATTCCTCAATTATGTACTTAAAAGTGCAAAAGTACGTCACAGGTTCTGACAAGATTCCGTTGAAAGGAACTAATGAAGTGTAATTGGTGATGATCTTGGGGAACCGACGGAAGTCCTCAAATATTATCGGCCCACATACAGCGATTCGGTTTTTTTTTCTATAGTAATCAACGCATTTGCTATCGGAAATCAGTTCATTTGGTAAATTGTACAACAATTTGGAAATGTTCTCGTGGCTTGGCGGAGTACTAAATTGAAGTCGGTTAAAACTTTGTTTGTAAAGTAAATTATTTCACTACGACTTATTGCCAACAGATCAGTATCAGGCGTTGCATTTTTAATTTTACGAATCATTTCAGGTATTGAACCTGTTAAGCTTGTAGAAAGTCAACTTGATTTTAAGTCCCCATAAGTACAATAAAAGGTATCACACAGAATTTCAAATGTCGTTGTTAACCTAGGTTGTATCGAGTTGCCCGGGGGCGTCGTGGTGACATACGCGATCCCATATGGCTCTCCCATTAACGGACGGAAACGCCGGAGTGGTTTTAGTGGGTAGACTCCCTCCCCCTTCTCTTTAAATAGAGATGGCTAGAGGGTGTGAGACCCATATACCCCCCATTATAGCTTCCCATTTCCACTGCGTAAAAAAAGATAATAAGGTTTTATCGATTTAAAACTTTCTTAACACTTTCGCAACCGAGAACCCGTCTAGCGGGCGCCTACGCCGTAGTCGCTTTCCGCTACATACGAGGAAAACCACAGGATCGGCTAAGAGCGTAGCGCGTAGCGATTCTTGGTTGCTAAAGTGTTAATCCTTCTGCAGATTTTCCACTAGCAACAGTATCCCTAAGTTCTAAAAACTACTTACGCATCAGTCCCCCCTGCTGCATAATAGATGACGCTGAAGATCACATACAGGATGGCGAACTGCAGGGGCTGGTAAATGTGCCACATTCGCGAGGGCTGGGAGGCGCTGATGAGCAGCCCAAACATCACTATGGAATTTACGCCGTGAACCGCAATGTCCAGGGCATGGTTCATCTCCTCTCCTGCGTCCACAGTCGCTGTGAATCGAAATAAACATTTGTATGAATAAGAAGCCTCTACATTAGATTCTCTAATTCGAGTGACAAAGACTGCTTGCCTCTCTTTTATTTTACTTTGGCGTATATGCTTATTAGCCAGTATATTATATACTTGGGTCTCTAGTTTTCACAGTCTAAACAACTTGACTGCTAGCTGCTGTTTCGATTATTGGTGAATAAGGACCAACGGCATTTCAGTTATCATCTTGCATTGTTGATAAAAAAATGCCTTAATGGGTTGGCTTTGTTTGACTCGTCTATAGAATCATCTTTAACATAGGCATACCAGAATATTCGAAGTTAAAATATAATAATCTGTTCTCAGTTTGGCCATTTGGTTTGGTTAACCCTTAAGCAATATTATTAAATAAATCTTACATCCATAAAGCAGTGTCCAGTAGAAGATGGTGATTAAGAAGGCCACGGGAATTGCCGAGTTGTATAGCACCCAGTACACCTTCAAATACCATGGCAGGAGAAACTCGCCGCCTGCAAAAAAATATGCGGCGGCAAACTTTAGAGCAATCAACGTAACATTGCTAATGCTGTGATTTAGGCGTATATTGTTTTCGTTATATTGTGGAAAAGATGTTGGTCCGTATTGATCTTTGAAATCACACAAGGATATCACCCAAAATGGGTTACCAAAAAATAATAATACATATTCTTGTTTACAAAAATAGAAAAGCAAATAACTTACTTATTGGTCCATAAAGATAGCAGCGCGCCGAAACAGCCACAGCAAAACCAGTTGCAAACGTGTTTATTGTAAGCCCCCAATGTGTGAGGTAGATGAACCAGTATCCCGTACCAGAAGAGCTCACTATGTACAAGATGAATGACGCAAGCACTACGCCAAGGGACACAAGAAAGAGGAACGAGCGCCATATCAAAAGGGGCACTGTGGACCGTGTAGTTTGCCAAACGCTGAGATAAAAGTCCGACGGCTTTGGATGCCCTAGCACTAGCATCTGCACATTTGCCTCTTCAGCAAAATACCGCTTAATTGCACTCATTGTGTCAAACTTTAAGGTTACGTGACACTAACATTTGGTGCAATTTTCGGCACTCCCGAATCTTATCTTTTACTACGTATCGATACGCTATCGCGATTATGTTATCGGGTTGACTCACTTCCAACGATCAGTGCCAAAGCAGCAGTGGTATTTCATTTGATCATATCTGCCAGTAGGCGGGTAATGATGGATTATATACTATGGCATTATCGTATATACAACACATAACATATAACCTGCAAGTACAAGTAAAGTAGTGTTGTAGGTTGCTAATGCTCTCATATAAAATAAGTTTCTCACCAATGTTTGGACTGTGCTTTTATTTCACATTTATTCTAATTCCAAAGACGACAGGTTTGTCTTGTGTAGTTCAGAAGTTTGAAGGACAACTTGCTTATAGTAGGACCTACAAACAGTGCAATTGAAATGAAAGTTGGTAATAAAAATAATTAATATAATCTTGCCGATTTAGCTCACAGGTTTGTTCCCTATTCTCCTCACTTCTTTCTTTTTATGCTTATGTGTGTCTCGATCCACTTTTGATGGTTGGGTTGAGTTAAAATCTAGTAGGCACAATGTAGGTTCTCGTAAGTAACTACATCGAATGTCCATTTATACATAAAGTAACATTAGGTACCTATCAAAAATAATTGTATTCAACGTATCCATAACTAATCATAAAAAACCTTTATCAATTAAACTGCGTATATTTCTATGAATGAGGTACAATAAGTGCAAAGGCACAAATAGAAAGTATCGGAAATGGGCCAGGAAAACAGATATGCAGAAAAATTCTATTACATATCATGTTTATTTAGTAAGCAAAATTTTTGTAAGATGTTTCTCTCTTGTAGTGGTGCAATAAAGGCGATTTGTTTTTATTTTATTATTATTTACAGTACAGTGTATACCAATAATACAAAAATGCAAATCAACAACAACACAAGATTTTTTTCCTCTTTCAACGTCATGGTTTCGTTTCATTCTAAGTAAAGTCCCCAATTTTGTACGAGGAAAATTGGGACTTACTGATTACCTGTACCATCTGTTACACTCTCTGTCTACATACTTGAATTGGTTTGAAACCTCTGATAAAAATTCAATTATTTTAGAATTCAAAAGAACAATTCTTGTAATGTAATGTAATTGTACATTACAAGAATTGTTCTTTAAAATACGGCGATGGTACGGAATCGTTGTGACGCATCGTATGCGTACCGTTCTTGACGCATGCGCCACACACCCTTTAGATGGCGATTATTTTGTATCACCTGAATAAATATATTTACCTACATAATTCATAGCTGGTGGGTCTACAGAATATATGATTTCTCCACAATTTGTCAGTACAACATCTCGTAGTCATAATTGGGTGTGTAGTATAGATGTAATAATCCAACCACATGTGCATGCAATTTCTCAATACAACTCTTTTGACAGTTGGATCAGCAGATTGTGATTATAAAGTGAGCTACACACTTTTGGCCTGTTATTTTGTCGAATTGGCATAATATTTAAATTACATCTAACGTTGTTCACGACTATTGTTTATAAATCCTACCAAATGTTATGAATACCTGAAGTATTACAAGTGCAATAACAATTTTTCTACCAAAAATCTTTTATGGTTAAATATTTAACAGGGCATCTAGTATTACTGTAAATAAGTTGAATTAACTTGTCTATTTAAATCGTAGGTTTAAAACTACCAATAAATAAATTTTCTTGGTGCGGCCTTTTAAAAAGTGAAAATATAACACTGTAAACATATTTTATTTTAGTGGCAACCCACGTTGGTCTCGAATTAGGTTTTCGGGTATAAATCATCAAAGCATCTCAAAGCGTGTTGCACCATACCTGGTCCTGTACATACATAAACGTACACATACATTACACGTTGTAGGTACCTTCGTGTTGTGTGTCTCCAATCAGGGGTATTAATATCTAAAGTTAAAATATCTGTACGTGAGACTCTATTGTTAATGTCCTATAGGCGTGTATTAGTAGATTATACACCAAGGGGATAAAGCACTGTTTTATGTCACGGGAGCGAATTGAATCCCGAACGTAACGAAGGACTCATAATTTAACTCCTGAGCGTAGCGAGGGAGTTATAAGTTAATTCCTGAGCGAAGCGAGCGAACCGCCCAAGACTAAAACAGTCTTATCCCCGAGGTGTATACTCTACTTTTCACACCTTATGCGAGACAAAAAAACAGGCTCAGTAGATAAATAATGTTTATTTAGCAAATTAAAAGTACATAGTAACATTAGACACGTTAGTCCAATTATGGAAAGATAAGGTAATGTTTTTATTTGGTACGTTTATTGAGGTTGAGTTGTCTAATTTGATAAACTCAGGAGTCAAAACACTTTCATCACTCGACATTTTCAATATTATTTTTGAAATTAAATCTTCTATAGGCACCTACAAGAACTCGATTTGTTCGTCACGCGTGAACAAATGAAGGCGCGCGACGTTCCAAATTCGAAAGCACAAGCCGTGGTCCTAGATTCGAAATTCGAATTTCGAACACCGCGCTCCTCCGGACCGGGGTTCACACGGAGGCAAACTTCATTTATTTTGTCAAATCAAGTAGGCCATGGCCTAGGACAAATTGTGTTTAGCAAAATGAAACTTTATGCATATAGTAATAAGAATTATGAAAAGTGAAATCATATTATTAACCAGCGGGTTATAATGAAATTCAGTACAACATTATAACCCGGCTAATACCAAGGGATTTAATGTCTTGCTTTCGGTAGGGTTTACATGACCTATAATTCGGCATTGTCGAGCATGTGGTGTGAAAAGATATTTATGTCCTTATTTATGTACCTATATTAATACCCCTGACTGTCTACGTTGAACACCTACTCCATAAGGTAATTAAAAGGCTTACTGAACAATCCATCGACACCACCAGTAGTAGGTAACATACATTAATTAAATAAATAAATAATACTTACAATACCTACTTAGTTATAATATCTCAAAACTTTCATCCTGTAATGGAGAACGACCTAACCTTTGTCGCCCGGCTAAAGTGGTTCCTACTGAGGGCAATAAGGACCACGAGGCCGTGGAAGATGACTATCCCGATGGCGACAGCGACCACCACTCCAATTGTGGGGCCAGGCTTTGACCAGTCCAGCATTGGGTACACCCATGTTTCTCCACTCCTAGAAATAACATAGAATTCATATTAGTAAATAATTAAACCGTTATGACCTCAATTATTTCTTTTTCACTTCATCGGACCAACACAGAATTTCACTGTTTAACACGCGCACGCCAAACGGTACCGCTAGCCTTTAATCGTTGATATACAACGTGTTTTTTTAAGTCTTAGAGCCAAAGCTCACATAAATTATCCAAAACGTACTAATCGTTCGTGAAAAAATAATAGGTAATTTTTTTGTAATAATAGGTAATTAAGCTTGAAAAATCCAGTATGGCGCGCGGTACGAAGTTCATCTAACCGGGTGCGGTTAGAGTTCTTACCTATCTATATAATTAAGATGGCGGCTAGCGGACACTGCGGTCACATTCATAGTCATATTCATTTATTCGCTGCAACCATGGTATTTACAGGATATTCTTAAGTCTAACCAATACAGACATGGTCCCTACTAGGGTGTAGCAACATACTTAAATACTAAATTGACCTAAACATACATATGCATAAAAGCAATGTTATATTTTTATAAAATCATCACATTAGATGATCACATGCACTTATTTGTATTTGCAATTAATACAAACAATAGTGACTCGAATGGATATGAAAATTAATATAAATACAAAAAAAGCTATATTAATGCATAAAAAAAACCTTTTCTTAACTTCTTTGTGACTGGGCTTCTAAGACGGTTAAAAAGACACTGTGTACAATAGTCGATCACCATTTATTGGATTCTCTCCGAAAGTTTAACTGGAATATGTGAAAACACGGTCTTAATCCGATTAAGTTTCGGAGAGCCACTGGTTTTTGAGAGCTTATTGTATTTATTAATTTATCTAACAAAAACCTTAACGCTAGTTAATCAAAAAACTGAGGACAATTTGTTGGCGATTACACTTGCACTGGCACTTGGTATACTACCGATAATACAGTTAACTGACCATCCGTGCACCTTATGTGCGCACAGTGCGCACTGTGCTGGCGTTTGTACAGGCTCAACACTTAACAAAACATGGTCTAAATGCTGAAAATACTTCTACTACATACGTACTTATTATGACGTATAGGTTTTATTATGAAGAGAAAAGTCTACATATCGTGGCCAATGTAACATGAGTACCTATTCACAATAGCTGTGCAAAGTATCGGAACCTCAGAACGGTGTAACTGGAAAAAATCCAACGTAAGCATCTTTTCCTATTGATAGACTTTTTCCTCGCGCACTGCTCCGATACCTTGCACCGTAGCTCACCTTTAGGCTACTGCACCTCAAAAGGTCCAACTAATGAATTATATTAATGTAAGTACAACTTACGAGTTAGTTCCTCCAGCGGCGTAATAGATCACGTTGAAGATCAGGTAAAATATTCCAAACGCAACAGAGTGGCAGAAATGCAAAATGCGCGACGGGTGCCTCGTGGTGATGACCAGGGCTAGCATCATTACGGAGTTTATGCCGTGGACAAATACGTTCAACACTGGATCCATTTCACTCCCTTCATCTATGTAAGTAATTTAGGTTTAAGAATTAACTATAGCCTGGAAGTTTAGGTATTTAAAAGAATGTAAACAAACAAAACCACGTGAGTTGGTCATTGAACCAATAAGAACATACCATAGATACAAAAGGTTGCTATTCACAGCAATCTTATTGGCTGAATGACCAAGTCACGTGGTTTTGTTTGTTTACATTCTTTTAAATAACTAAACGTCCCGACTATAGTTGAAGTAAGGCTAATAGCTATCAAAGTTCGAAGCTCGAATCTTGGCTGCTCTTATTGAGGTAAGGGTGGAGCGTCTCAACCATCTCACTTTTGCAAACGTATTTTTGAAGAATTGGTCGTGGAGTTTGCCGCCGTTTTAGGATATATGTTAGATATCTGGTAAACTTAGATACCTACCTAACCAGAGACGTCGAAAATCGAAATCTGCAGCCACTTCTACAAAAATGTGACCATCATCATCCTCCTAGCGTTATTGGGATTAGACCGGTATCCTCACGATTTCTTCCTTCACCGAAAAGCTAAATATTCCGTACATAAGTTCCGAAAAACTCATTGGTACGAGCCGAGATTCGAACCCACGACCACCGCTTGACAGCCGCATGCGTAAACCATTAGGCCAACGTCGCTTCTACAAAAATGGCGAAAGTGATTCGGAACAGATACTCTAATAACCCATAGTATAATCGATATTCAAATTTCATGGTCAACTCAACGACTCCTGGGCTGTTATCCGGTCCGCAGGATGCGGGTGGCGCAGGACCGGTCACTTTGGCACTCTTTGAAGGAGGCATATGTCCAGCAGTGGACGTATTTCGGCTGATATGATGATGATGATTGGGCTGTTATCCGGAACGCACTAATGCACCTCACCTCACCCGTCATGCTTAATGAAACAATACCTCTGATTTCATTTAGTTACTACGAATCGCGGCGTCAAGATAAATTTGTTGGTGACGCGTGAGCTGAGGTTAAAGCAATTACAGCATAGCGGGGTCGCAACTAGGGTGAGTAGAATTTATAAGAGCCATTTAATTAATGGGCATTGGAGGCAGGGTATTGCCACCCAGATATTTTTTAAGATATATCCATTTCTGTCGCTCGAATCACGCAATAAATGATTATTACTGTAATATAACATTCGATTTTGAACCAAAAAGAATCAGTTAAAAAAATATGTTACGCTGATCAACGAGAATTTTGTGATAATTATTTTAGCATCTTAACCGTATCCTATTCGTCATTCGAAAATTAAACACGCACTATTCAAGATGTTGTCGTACGTGCTGGTCCACTCTTATGTTAGTTTGTATGGTCACACCCAATAAAGACATTTATAAATGATGTTGTAAATATTGATTGTAGTTACCTAAACCACTAAGTAGAGACCAGTAGAATACGGTAATAAGGAAAGCCATCGGAACTGACGCATTGTATAAGAACCAGTATACTTGTATATACCATGGCAGGCCAAAGGAGCTGTCTGAAAATAAAACACGACGTTAACTTCTTTTCTGAGTAGAACAAAATTATGGCGTACACGAGAAAAGAATCGTTATGCTTATGCGATACTAAGCGATTTGTCTATTCGTGTGTGTAAAATAGTTTCGAGGTAATTTAATGAATTATATAATTATTTAACCTAAGTGGTGTAGGGGTTAGAATAGAACCACCCCCTTTCTTCGTGTGGGTTTCCTAGGAGTCGACTAAGGGGACAAGGTTGAAGTGTGTTGTGGGTGATGGGCTAGCAACCAGTCACTGTGATATCACATTCGAAAACTGGAACTAGAACACAAGTTTCATATGCTCTGCCCACCCCTTTCAGGGATATGGGCGTGAATGCGTATGCATGAAATGTGTATGCATGTTGTCATGTATATAATCCGAAAATTAGGTATTCTATAAAACAAGTATTTACACAGCCTTACCTATAGGACCATTTATGTAAACTCTAACCGATATTGCAAATGCAAATATCGTAGTCAAAGCATTCGCAAGTATGCCCCAGTGCGTAAGGTAGATCCACCAGTAACCGTATCCACGCAGAGCACTGGACATTACCACCATGGAAGCTATTACGATTGCAATATTCCCGGTGCATAAAATCGCCCGCACACACAACAAAGGCACACACGACCGGTTGTTCTGCCAACATCCCAAGTAGAAATCCGGAGCAACATCATTCTCTAAATTGAAATTAGACAGTTCAAACTCGTTTCTGAAATATCTTTTCACGCCCATTACGGTTTTTGAAGGATTTATTACGATTTCGGTGACACTGCCGCACTCACGTACCGGAAAATAATTATTAACGTTATCTGCGATTCAGTTTTGCGCGTGTTGGCGAACGAATCGTCGAGTAGTCTTTGTTGCCACGTCCGAAGGGCGATACAGTTCGAGTGCCTATCAGATAATGTGATAAAATCTGGATAACATTACTTCTCGAGGACGATGGATTTGAGAGTTATTAGTTATGAATTCAAGACCGAGGTCTCTTTCATGATCACTTTAGTCGCAATGCTGTTGTAGAGGTATTTTGGCGTTTTTATTCCCAATTTTATTGTCGTTTGCGAAGTCACTAGTCATCAGTCAGGCGGCATCGCACTCCGTCATAAGAACATCTATGTACTATTAGCATTATGTAGCTATGAAGCATCTGATTTGCGAAGGGTGCAAGCTTTCAATTTTAATTTTTACTTCAAGATCATCTCTTCTAAACTGAACATACAATAGTACATAACGACGAGTCATCGTATGTGATTTGATGTATTTATGTACTTACAAGTTATTACTATGCGAGGCTTATCTTTCACAAAAGTACTCAAAAGGACGTTGGCAAGGTAAACAAGCTAAGGAAAACGTCTGGTATTTAAACACCGATAGCTATTGTTTTATTGTCCTTGAAATTAATTTAAAACAGTTCCAGTGATTCAGCGTTAAACATGAGACATCCCTATCAGCAGAATTCATTTTAATTTCAACGTTTTATAACTTTAAACAATTGACCATTACGGAAATGATTAATGTCTTGTTAGAAATAGTCACATTATCAGCTTATCAGACTTAACTTTATCCAACACCTAATATACATATCGACTTGCGGTCATGATTTAAAAAAGAATTATTCATGTTTCAGGTACACCAAAACGTTAACGAGCAAATAGGAATAATAATATTTTATGTTGAAATAAATAACGTAGAAAATATTTTTGATATATATTTGGAAAAAAGTACATACAAGACACTACAAACAAGATACTAGATACTAGTACATATTATTATATTTACAATCACAGAATAAATTAAAAGCGAACTGAGCGATTTCAAACTAGCTTATACAAATATTACGTCTAATCCAAGTAAAAATTTGTAAATAATGGAACCAAACGCAGTTATAAAATGTTCCACTAGGATAGCAAAAATAATGTTAATCAAAAATTTAACTGCATTTACAAGTAATCCAATAACAACTTAAGTAATAATGCGCATTTTACTGCGAAGGTGATGAAGTGTTACTTTTCTGACAGTTTAAGGGTGAATCCACCAGATATGAGCGAACACGTTTAATACATGTATCACCTGGCGTGCTTGACACCTAGGTGTCAAATTATAAAAACACAGATTCTCACATTCGTAGTGGATCGTCACCCTAAATCAAAAGTCTAAAATCACAGGAGTCTTTCTTATTCTATCACAGTCTTCAGTGCCCAGGTTCTAAACCTAACCTTAGGCTAATATACCTATTTATTTTCATTTAGGTTCTACACAGATTACGTCATCTTCACAAATTACACTTGCCCTCAAATAATTTATTTTTTGCATATTTCTTACAATGACCATTTCAACAACATTTCGCTTTGAAACGAAGAAAACATTACGCTTAATTTTCAAAAAGAAGCCGTCGGTAATAAATTTAACAGAATCAGGCAATGAAACAACAGGCAGGTGATATGGTTGATTTATAGGCCAGATAAAATCGACATCAGACCTCGCAAACGCGCATGTATCTACGATTTTTTCATATGTTGTTCTTTTAATTGTGAGTAGTTTACACCCAAGTTTGCAACCCTGAAAACTCTGTGCTACCCCCCTGGTGCTCGAAAAACTGGGAAATTTCGGCACTTGTTTCAGATCATTTTAAAAAACTACTCTAAAGAAGCGTTTTTCAAGTATGCTTGCTTTTAATCTAGTAAAGCTAACTAAATTTGCTACAATTTTAGCTTAACCCTAGCACTCTAGATCAATTGGTTGCAGAGATACAATTAGTCAAAGGTGGGCAATTTTTTGCAAAAAAGTGCGCACATTATTTTTTATTTTTTTTTCTAAGTTGGGCCCCGAAGGGGCCCTTAACTAATTGCCAATGACACATACAAGAGTATGACTGACACATACAAGAGTATGACAAGTGCGCACATTGTGACAGGCATAAGACCTTGTTCACTGGTCGCCCATCCCCAGTCACACGTGTTTTTGTCATCCCCTAACCATTTTTGCTCTTGGTGGTAGGTCCTCCAAGAATGATATTCTGGAGCCTCTGTAGTTGGGAGGAGGCGAGCAAGGTTAACTTTGACCATTACTGTCGGTTTTACAAATACTGAGTATGGCAGGGTATTCAGTGTTACCTCATCTCCTCCGTAGAGTTTAATCAAGATATTCTCGCCAGCATTTCCTACTTCTTCCTTTTTGAAGTTTGGATCAAGGAAATTGCTGGCGAGGTCTATCCAGTCGGGGGTTTTTTTGAGGACGTTGCACCACTTCATCTTGCTTTGCCAGAAAAGGGCCGAGGTTGTGTCACACTAGAACCCACTAATGGCATGCAGAAATAAAACCATCCCGCGTGGCACTTGCATTTTGCTGGATATTGGATGCAGTTTGAACCACCGCCGCTGCCTTTCTGGAAATACACGTTCGTCTCTGCAGAGCTTAAGCCGTTAAGAAGGACAAGTATGTTCACTTCCTCCCCAATGATAAAAACTTGATCGAAATATGAGCTCTTGGAAAGGGCACTCCTCACTATATCGGCATCGGCGTGTTCTTAAGATTGATGGATCTCGATACCCAGCCTCTCAAATTCATTACGCATCATGGTGATCAGTCGGCGTTTGTTGGATTCATTTGAAAGTAGTTTTGCTTGGGGCACTTTGATGGAAGTTGAGTCATCAAACAAAATGTCACTGCAGGAGGCAGGAGAGAAAAGCAGAGCGTTGCAGGCGTTCAGCTGATTAAGTGCTCCTCATAGCTGCATTTTCTGGGTATCTATCAAAAACCACAGCTACGTTTATACCAAAGTGGTTGAAAGCATAGCTGACGGATCCCACTACAATAGCTCTGACTGAATCATTTCGATGCCAGATCCCCTGGTGCAGGAGGCAACTATCATCGACACCTGTGAACGCTCTGTTTCCTGGGATGATGTTTTCAGTAAGTGGTGTAAATGCTGAATAGAACGACTTTTGACTAGCTGTATCTCTGCAACCAATTGACCTAGAGTGCTAGGGTTAAGCTCTAAATGTAGCAATTTTAGTTAGCTTTATTATATTAGAGCAAACATACTTGAAAAACGCTTCTTTAGAGTTGTTATTTAGAATTGCCTGAAACAAGTGCCGAAATTTCCAAGTTTTTCGAGCACCATCGGGGTAGCACAGGGTTTTCAGGGTTGCAAACTTGGATATTAACTACTCTCAAGAGACCTAACAACATATAAAAAATCGTTATTATATGCGCGTTTGCGAGATTGGCCTTCTTTTGTGTTGATATTGACTGGCTTATTATAGAATATATGTAAAACAAAAAGGTACTACGGTTTAACATTGGCAGACAACGGCAAACATAACGAGGAAAAATACCTTCGAAACTTTTATGAATACAAAAGTCATGACACATCGACGGCCCGCAGGCCCTTATTTAGGTATAAATATTGTTCTAAGTCTAAGTAAAGCACATATTAGCACGACAAGCACTGATGCTTATTTGATCTGCAAATCTACGTGGCACAAACACATATCCAAAAGTCACACTTGGGATCACTTATGTAATTATGCAGTCTTTGGAATTGGTTTCTCAAGCCTTGAATCCATCATTGTAGACTCCTATAGTTTCCTTGGAGTACTTTCGTGAGATGACGTCGCGTATTGAAGCTATCCCAACAGTGAGGAAGTGCATCAAGGCCAGGAACAGGGCAGTCAATGTGACCACTACCATAGTTTGCTGCGGCTTCGACCAGTCAATTACCGGGTAAATAAAAGAGTTACCCCATCTGAAACAAGAGCCAAACCTTAAAACTTATCTAGTTATGTTTTATTGACACACCGTGATTTTGACCTTCTACGAAGACTCAAACATTCGAATGGTAAAACTCAAGTCAATTGACAGAACTCACGTTTTTGCTTAAATGCCAATCTTTTGCAATAGTTATCGTTTAATAATGGATTAACCTTGGAGAATACATATATGAGACAATGAATGCACCTAAAATGATTAAGTGATTCAAAGTTGACTAAAGAGTCAGGAGTTATTGAACATTCTATTAATAAAAAAAACTAAGGCTTCATTCGGACCACTCCGTGATTCGAAAACAGCAGTTTTATGCACGTCATGGTTTACAGGGAATATTGTGCAAGTATCATTAATTCTTTTTTCGTTATTGAACATACCAGACAACCATCGCTGCCAGCATTACGCTAAGTTGTGACCATTTCGTGGCAAAGCAAATGTTGAATGTCATTGTTTGTAAATTGCCCTGTATTTTGTCACGAATAAATGTATCTTTCTTTCTTTCTTTCTTTCTTTCTTTCATTCCAGTCAGACTATTAATTCACTACGAGTACCTATGCACTAACTAACCCATTGCTCATAAATAACATAGGTATTAATTATTCAATCCTATCAATATATCAAATGAACAGTCTTTGAAGTCACGATTTGTGTATAATATGACAAACAATAGCCATAAGTAAAATACATAAAACTATGTTGTGCTAATAGCCTAAAGATTCATTTTGTTAGTTGAACATTACCTAGTCCTCACTAACACGGTGTTAATGACAAAATGGACGTTCAGACCTTTAAATGCAAAATATTTATTAACATAACAAAACCTTTTCATGCACTATCGTTGCGAAATGTTCGTAAACGTTTCTAGCACCTTATCGTCAAGGAGGTCCTCTGATTTACTCGGTCTTAAAACAAAACCAAGGTTTATTTTGATGGTTCACTAACGCTTCATTGACACTGTAAACAAAGTGATGATAACTTATAGTCCCATTACCCCATTCGCCGTTTGAAAATATTTACCCCTCAAATACAATAGCCGCATCCTCATCAGTCATCACTAAAGAGTAAAGACTCGGGAACTTATGTCTCTCGGAAAATGCGTGGCCGGGTAGTTTCATGTCTTGCCGGTGATAGTGTCAACTAAGCGTCAGGTCAAGATCCTAAACCGACGAGGATTTTATAAGATGGTATTGATGATAGTGGTTTGAAAGTGAATGAAGAAAGAATAGGTACGGTAGGAATATCATAGCATGAAATCCGTGATATGTATCAATCCCTCTGTGAAACAGGACCTATTTAGTGTATTTTAGTGTAATTTACGGGTGTAAGCCACAGGCACAGTTAATATATTAGCTAAATCAGTATCTCAACTAGAGTCTGTTAAGATTGCGTATTGTCCAGATTGGTATTAGAATTTCGAGCGGCAAAACTTACGGGTCCAAGCCACCCGCGCTATAATAGCCAACGGAGAACAGTAGATAGGCAAGAGCGAAGTACAGTGGCTGCATGATGTGCACCAGCCGCGAGGGATGCGCTGATGCGACCAGCTCGACCAGCATCACCAGCGAATTGACGCCGTGAAGCATCACGTCCAGAACTGGGTTCGGGGCGTAGTTCACCATTCTGCCAGCTGCAGACAGATAAATATTACGTCAAATCTACTGCAGGTATAGTCGTAAGTAGCTTAACACCTGGGTAATTTATAATTTTTACGCGTTTGACAACTTTGTATAGCAGTTTAAACATCTCGTTAAAGCGACAAGCCCCTTGTGAGGCTGACAGTATAAGCGTACATTATAACATTATAATCCGTGAATCCGTTGATTAACAATTAACAATCAATCGGTGAACCAAGAAAAAGACCTTAAGACTAGTTTCATAAGGTTTTCACTTTCGATCTACTTTATGTGTACATAAAATAAAATAAATACAAAATACATATTCAGGGTCAATCTTACACTAATGGATCTAGCCCCTTAGTAAGCTAAATAAGGCTTGTGTTATGGGTACTACAAGACGATATATTTGATAGATGTTATTACATAAACGTATACATACATAGAAAACATCCAAGACTTGGTAACAAATATTTGCAGTCATCACAAAAATATTTGCCCTTACTGGGATTTGAACCCAGGACCATCAGCTTCGTAGACAGCGTCACGATATAATGACGAAATTAGTCGAATCGTGCCTATACTGTCTAATCTAGAACAGCTCGTCAGGATACTGCGTCAATTTATAATTTACCGTTCTGTACGACTGCTAACTAATAACTCGTATCTTGTTAATGTGTATATATCTTGTATCTAGAAGTTAAATGATGTATAATAATACAATCATTTTTGGAATAAGTAAGTGATACGATAAGGATCTACCATTTTGTGTACGTAGGAAAACATTGAGGTAGTACCTACTTACCCACTGATCTTCTCTATAACAACTACCCAATATTGGCACTTGGAAATTGTACCTAAATGTGTACATGTAGGTACAATTTCCAATGGCTTTATATTTTGATTATGTTCATTCGTTGAAAGGCAATTAAACGGAATAATTTATAAATTGTACCTACATGTGTACATGTAGGTACAATTTCCAATGGCTTTATATTTTGATTATGTTCATACGTTGAAAGGCAATTAAAAGGAATAATTTATTTAAACTAAGTACATAACGTTTTATTATTAAGGTATCAGTGATATACTTACATGTTTTTAAAACGCCCCAGTAAAATATAGTGATGAGAAAAGCAACAGGAATGGTGATGTTGTATAAAACCCAGTAAGTCTTCACATACCACGGCAGACCAAACGTTGCATCTGAAATTTAAAACGTATTTTCAGTATTTTCCATTTACTGCAGGATTTAATATAACGGCTAGACTGATTGAAATAACGTTTTAGATAGGTACGGTAACGGATTAGATCTCGGAATATAATCTGCGGTAATTTGTCTTCCGGTGATAGGCGTCCTTCTATCATACTTATTGGTGGCGTAAGTCATACCTTACACTGCACAAATTATAACATGGTACGTGTCTTATATTGATTCAGAACTGTACCATGGAATTATTACGTTGATTAAGAATTCAATGATTTTTATTAAATTACTTTATTTGAATAAGCAAAGTGTGTCATTAATGTCATTATACGCATTATAAACGCATACAGACACCAACAACACATCGACAACTAAATGATCATGTCACTATTTCAAAATAGTTGAGTCTAGCGCACGTCACAGCAGATAGCTCTGACAACCGTGACATTCGTGACATTTGTCTACACAAAGGTCTCTGTGTCAGTTAGATTAATCGTGTAAGGCAGGGAAGCCTCCAAGAGTCAATGAGTGCCCAGGGAAGTGGCACAAGGGCGCCACACATGGAACGTGCTCCTGCGCCGTGATCCGACCCTTACATCATACGACTATATTATGGCTGTGCGTAAACAATAAACAAAGATGCCGCAGATTGATATCTAGCAGGTTTATGGTGTTTGCAATTCTTATGCGAATTGCGAATTACATAAAATGTTTTGTAATCTGTGAGATCCAAGTACAGTTTTGAATGCCAAAATCGAGGTTCTGACCACAATCTGTACCTATTCATTTTCAATAACAAACTGGGAAGGTGACAAGCTCTATTTGACACGTTGTTATTACAGCCCGTGATATGTCAATGATACGAGTAGGTACTTTTGTGAAAAATGGTGATATCACCGTCGATCTGTTCCATGTTCATTTAGAACATGGCTCTCAGGAATAGACGGTCAGAGTTTTGCAGGTGTTTAGCATGGTTTATTTCTAGCATAAATAATTAGTGCAGTCTGATATTTCAGTCCGAGTATCTACAATGTGCATCTATCAAATAACTTTTTCGTTATCAGACATCTATATACATTATAAAATTAAGGTAAACTTCATAACAATACACGGTAACAGTAGTATGACAATTATTAGAACTAAGGTCTCGAACATTAGAAAGTTTGCTTTGCAATTTCAATTATAGAACTGCGAAATAAAACTTAACTTTGGCTATATTATTAGCAGTGATCGTAACTTTTGTAGCATTTTTGGTGCAACGTAGTGTTGTTAACGGAATTGGTATAAAGAATTTCAATCATAATGCTTAATTAGCGTTAATAACGTTAATATTAACCATGATAAACAATTTTGATTGATATTTGTCTATACCAATTCTGTTAACAACACTACGCTGCACCAAAAATGCTACAAAAGTCACGATCACTCATTTATTTATTAGTAAACAAATGGAGGAAGGAAAACAGTTTACCAATCAGTTTGTTAAGATAAGCGTACGCCGAAACGGTAACAGAGAATCCCGTAGCAAGGACGACGAAGAGGAAAGCCCAGTGTGTTAAATATATGAACCAAAAACCGAAACCCAATGTCATGTTTATCGAGACCGAAGTGACCAAGACAGCCAAAGAATACAGGAAGAGGAAGCACCGAAGAAGGAGCAGTGGTAACGCTGACCGGCTGTTTTGCCAACAGCTCACGTAGAATTCTGACGGAGACGTGTGCACCAAACCGAACAATCGCCAATGGCATTGACTGCTCAAACGTTTAGAACTCATTATTATGTATTACGTTACACGGCTACACTAAACACTAACACTTTCGTTCTTCGACCAAGTTTATCACTTAATTAGCTTAAAAGGTAATCTGGAAATTTGCGGCGGTACAATATTGGGGATTATAGGTGCCTGATATTGAATCTTATTTTTATCGGAACATTGACACTGATTGCCGTTACTATCAATGTTGCACTGAAGAGACAAGAAAAGTGGTAGAAGCAATGAAGCGTAAACCAGTGATTCACAATGTCTTAGGTCACTTTAATACTTGTGCCTGGTATAACTTGGCATAGCGATTCATAACAACTATAAGCAATCAAAGGTCAGACCTTTCATCTTCATCAGAGACAAGTTGTCAGTAAACGTGTAAATAGAAGCCCCTCTGAGATCTGCGACAGTTCTCAAAGAGTTGCTTGTTAATCGAGTCTTTCAAAATCTGACCGTTGCGAGGCAATGATGCGTGTAGATGATTAGTAATTGAGTTAAAAGGATTGCAATACGATAATTACACGGGATGCTTAAACTGTCCCAGGGTCAGAAACTCCTACCTAGTATTTGGTTTTTCGCACAAACAATGGAATTAGGGAGTCAAATATTGGAATGTTTGCCTGAATATAATATTTATGACGTTACTTATGCAAGAATTTGTAATGTAGATTACAGTGAGTGGGTTGGGTACATCAAGTGACTTTGATGTGATGGAGTCACTCGCGTTATTCGGAGCAACCACTTGGTAACTTTTATTGAATAAGTAGGCATCTACTTAATTTGAATACGAAGAAATTAAATATCAATGTATTTTAAGTACTGTATGGACGCTATATTTTTTTCCAAATTACATTTTAATGTTATCAAAAACCGCAAAGCACTAATTCGGTCTGAGAAATACTAGAATGTGTCTATTAAGATGCTAGTACAAAGTATCCTTCAAATGTACTTATGGGCACCGTTTAAAGGCTACTGGACACCTGTTTGATTAAAATACTAGTTGACTTTGCTCATAAAGACCCTACTTGTGCAGGGAAATCACAATTTAGCAATCCCTTCTGTGAAGTTGAAACGTAAAAAAAACTTCGTACCATAAGTGGTTTTTTGGTGGTGAATAATGCGGTCAGATTTTCCAAGGGTGCGTTCTCTTGAGATTGACCACATTTGTCATAACTGACAAGACAAGTTGTCAATACAACGAATTTACAAGTCAGTAAAACGTCGGCAATACGCTTACTGATTCCTCTGAAGCAGAGATGGGCAAAATTTGTTCGAATGACGAATAACGATTGAGAATAACAGAATCATTCGCGAATGACGGATACATTTATCGAATGATTATTCATATTCGAAATTAGGCAAATAAATTATTCGCGAATTAATTATTCCACGAATGATTTATTCGCGAATAAAATACTCCACACGAATAATTTATTCGCGAATAATATTGTCGAATAATTAGCTAATAAAATAACTACCTTCGTGCCTCGTTACATGTATTTACAAAAAAATATATATCCCAATCATTTCAAATCTGTCTTTATAGATACATATATTTGGTATCTCAGAAAAGTTCGAAAAACTTAACTGACGTGTCGGCAGTGTGTGTTACCACTACATTCAACAAAACATATTCAGCTTAAACAACTTGATGAAATATTTTTAAAAATTATGGAAACGATGAACTGAACATTTGTGTAATGGATCATTCGTGGTATTTATTCGAATAAAATAACGAATGAATCATTTATTATTTGAAAATGCTACCGAATGATTTATTCGCGAATAAATCATTCGCGAATATTTTTTTAACGAATGATTGTTTATTCGAATAATTATTTAAATAAAATATTATTCGAATAATGCCCAACTCTGCTCTGAAGTGGCAAGTGTTCATGATGGCTACGGCTACGCTGATGCAGGGCATATGCCTACATGCCGCCTTCTTGGCATACAATACCTTCGATATACCATGACAAATAAAATTGCCACATTGGAGTTTACATCGTAAACAAAAATACTTGCACCCAATACATATGGCCAGTTAGTGATAATGCGGCTTAGATCTACAACCCGTTAATGAACGTTCAAGGGAACCGAACGGAGTTCCCCGGCTGAGGCTGGTCTCCACAAATAAAATACAAGATTTCCTTCTTTGAATCTTAATTATACACATTTGTACAAGCGCAAATCTTGACTGATTATTCTTTAAATAACTGCAGAATGCAAAGTTGCTGACCCTGTGCTTCTACTTAGGTAAGTGTTGTTACTCGAATGATGCTAAACGTCCCTAAGTAGATGAGACTGTCTGAGTTTGACCTGCATAACTATTCGTGTAAACCAACCTAATGCCGTCATTGTGTACTAAATGTCTAGACCGTATATGAGATAGGTCCTTTTATGGTGTCGCTTTTGTAATTGTATGACAAATCAATGATTCCCAATTATTGCTATACCTACCCGTAATATCAATCATTATTCCGACGTAACGATTCCTTTGATAAGATTATCAACGGAATCCAACAGATGCTCGTGTTTTATCAAATCGGCTTTATTATATTTGTCGTATTATTGTTTATACGGAGCAAACACATATCCCTTCAGCTGTGTTCATCCCTCTGTGGGCTTCATATTTTTTCCTGCAGGTCGGTGGAGCGGCCCTCGGAGGGGCGCAATGGCTTTGCTTACTTTCTTAGAAATAAAACCGGCATTCGTGTATCGATCTCGCTTTAATCCATTGAAACGTATAGCCAATTCAGTGAAACAGCTAGCAAGCGAAAACTTCAATGGCCAATGGAGGAAAAAATCAATTTAGTCGTTAGTCTAAAATAGTCAGTTGCACGTTTGACACGGTTGGTGTTCGCGAGTGAAAATTAGTGGGTTTAGTGCTGAATCGTAGTGCCAGAAGGACAGTTTTTGTAGACATGTAAGTAATCTTTAGAATTACATAGAAACAAGTGTTATTTCAACGGGTTAGCTGTAATAAAACCGCGACTAACATGACATACCTACTCATGGTCAAAATTTGGCAACACGTTTTTAAGCGCTTTTCTAATAATTTAATATTACTATTAGCTATTAAAATTACCGTTAGTTATCATACATTTGTTTAAAATGAACTTAAATGGATTATCAATGGCCCGAAAGTAAATAAATCGATTTAAGTTGGTAACGATCACAACAAACCCCTCAGAGGGGGACCTAACCGACCGGGAATTTCCCTCCGAGGGATGCCCACATGATACCTCGTGACGTCACTACGATCCGCACTCTATACTAATCATGACCTTGATTTATACCGTTTTCAAATCATGTTTTGATGGGATTTTTGTTTAACTGATGGTTATATTATAGTTTTAACTAAAAGTATACTTAATGGGAATTTTAAGAAACCTAATTTGTTTGGTTCAAAACATATAGTTGCTGTGATAATTGCACTCGTTTGGAAGAGGTTATTTTGTATGAAAGTAGACATACTTCTTTCATTTTACTCTCAGATAAAACCTGCTGCACTTACAATAAAAAAAGCTACGGTTACACCTAGTTGATGACCCATATTTATTGTTCAGGCATGAATTTGATTACATACAGTATAAAACACTTCAGATATAAGCATGTAAATCGAAGCCTACACGAGCAACTTCTGAGTGTAGGCATTATTTTGGTAGAATATTTCAAATGGTCTAGTGTAAAAAAAATACTCACGAGCCTGCCATTTTATGTTTTTCGAATAAGTATAACACAAATTTCTTTAAATTAAGCTCATTTAACACCCCAAAAAACTAATTGATTATATTTAAAATAACCAAAATACGTCGTAAACTTCGGTGAGGTGGTGACGAGGTCAGGTAGATAGCCTTAATACGACTTTAATGTAACGATGATATATCGTTGCAGTTAGATAATTTAATAAATATTGAGTTTCATCCAAAATCCTGACTGTGATTATGTAAAAAACTAAACAAAATTTAATTTTACCAAATCACTTCACTCCACAAACCTTGTTAGTGGAGCGCCCCTCAGAGGGTGCCACAGACGTGGGTAAGCGGCCATGTTTTTTCGCCACAGCTGAAGGGCTAAAATGCTACTAATTCACAACCCTCACAATGCTGATTTTTCATCTCTATTGATATGAATTAGTCATCACGCTTTGAAAATTATACTTATATTATATAATACATATGTAAGTATTAGGTTGTAAAAAAGTGTTCGGTTCTGGCGCTTCGCCAGCAGCTGTCGCGGCACGCTAGCTTCGCTCGCTCGGCTCGCACGCTGTATAGGGTCGCGGTTCTACCTAACACTCCTCGCTTCGCTAGTCGGCGTACCTACACTATTTACACACCTGCATTAGTCTCTATGAAACTATTCTGAACTTTACTCAAAATGAACCTTTGACTAAACGTATGGAATGTCAAAAGTAATAAATAAATAAATATTGGCGGTGAAACTAAAGTTGTAACAAGCCAAAGCTCAAATTACTGTAGAGGTAAAAGTTTTTCGTACAACTGAAACATTTGGATAACATCAAATGGTAAATGAAAAAGTAATGAATTGTATATTCGGAGAAATCATAACAATACCAAAAGTTTTCGGACGTAAGTAAGTAAGTTATAAGTATAATTTAACACACATACGCGGGTACTCACACACACAAGTACATTTCCTAGATCTCAACGCTGCAGTAGTACACGGACACATTATGCCAAAAGCTAAGAGGAATTTTCTTTATTCGAATTTAAGCTTAGTATAAAGTGTCCCTGTGATATACTAGTGCAACGTCGCAGACTGAGACGTTTACCTTATCAATGATATTTACTTATATCTCCACTGTGTGGAAAAAGAGTCAAAGGCTTCAAAAAGTAAATGAGGTCAGTATAGCAACGCAGGCAGCCGACAGTAGTTTACTAGTAAATACAATTAGTAAACATTTTGTAGTATGAGTTCCCGTGTGATTTTAAGTGTGTGCTTTATCGATTTACCTTCAATAGTTTGAGGTCAAGTGATCAGGCAAGGAACTGTCGTACAAATACCGTTGAACAGTTGACGTCAGAGATATTTATATATTTATCGCCTCATTATAATGGAATAGTTAAGATACATAGTTAGAACTTATTTTTGACATCATCTGTGCTTGTGGTTAACAAATAATTGGTATATTTGGCACTGGCTTATTGCGACAATTAAAAATGATTCACTGTACCCCGTTCCGTGCCTGGCCCGAGCCCGGCCGGCACACGATCACGGCCGAGTTTTGCGTACATTCGCCCGTGCCCCGGCCCGCATAAGGTAACATCCGTCAAAGACGCGTAGAAAACCGAATGTCAATAATTAAAAGGCGGAAGATATGAATGAGTGGAATGCTTTATTTATTCGGATTATGTTTCGGCTCGGCAGGGTGCCGGTGTACGTGACTCAGCCTTGTAAATAGTTTATAAATTGCAGGGGCAAGTTTTGTTTTTCCTTGTGTGTGACCAATAAATAAATGACATTAAAATAACTGTCAGCTCCCTGAACTACATGCAACATTTTAAGCTACAGAGAGGATTGATCGATCGATCGGAATTCCAACCGCATAATTAGCGGAGCGGTTACGATCGGTCCAGTCTATTTGTGTGATAAAGAATGCGTCTGTAGCCAAGTGCGTGCAAAGACCACGTGATCTGCCTCGCGATTCTGCTAATGCACCTCATTTCACCCGTCACGCCTAGCCAAACTAGATTTCTACCTACGCTTAGTTACTAAGAATCGTAGCGTCAAGATATGATTGTGGGGGAACTGTGAGGTGAGGTTAAAACAAGTTACAGTATTTGGGCTGTTACGGGCTCATCGCGTACCTATCGAATAAATTTTGACGACCGGTTTAGCCTAGTAGGTAGTGACCCTGATTTTGCAAAACCTACTAATATTATGAATGAATATAAATTTTGGACCTCAATCATGCAAGAACGGCTAAAAGGATTAATATGAATTTTGGTATACATACTTATACGGCCGTATTCATAATACTACAAGCCTGTTTAAACTAAAGTGGCGTTAAAATTCGTTTGTCCACATCTGCTACTTTGACATTTGTGTTCGTAAGAAAGGGACAAAACACATTTTATTTAGCAGAGGCATTTTTAGGTTTATGAATAAGGGGTATAGTGAATAACCTGGATTAACATACGAGAATAAATTAATACTTTTTACTCCGGGAATCATCGTCTAAGGGGGCGAATTAGGGGGCGAAACTTTGTAAGGAGCTACGATATTAAACGTGTTCCACGCAGACGAAGTCGCGTGCAGAAGCTAGTAGGTATTTATATATGTCTTCCATGATTGACGTCATCAACTGACATGAATAGTAATTTCACTTATAACAAGACGCTGGGTAAAAAATGTAAACGATAATTGCTTGTCGTTAAGTTTGTCATGTCACTGCCTCAAATAAACAAGAGAAACTCATATTCTTAACGCAAAACTGTCTTATACAATTTGAGAATTTATAGTTTTTTAACATCTTTAGTACTTAGTAAGTACTTCATTATTTAAGCGACCTTTAGTTAGACCTGGCTAAATGCAGTGCATAAACTGCACTCACACTCACTGATTAGAGCGAGATGGTTGATCTCCCCTCCCTCAGTTATTATACTGCATTTATCCAGGTCTAAAGTCTAAAGGCCGCAGAAGTATCAGATGAACTTGAGCAAAATTTCCAATACTGAATGCTTTAAAATCCCGTTCTGTTTATTAGTACTATATTGTATGTCGATGTCAATAATTTCTAGCACCATATCCTTAAGCTGCTCGTTGACAAAATGAGTGCCAACTCTTCGTCGTTATGTCTCGGTTTTGGCTGGTCACATACGCACACAATATAGTTTGACACAGCGCATCTAATAAGATAATGAGCAGTTCGACCGCTATATTGGGTCCGTCCTATTATAGCAACAGTCAGGTTCAAAAAAATAATAATAATAATAATAATAATAAGATAATCGTCACGGTGCTCAACACTGAACCACATCATCATCATCATATGATCAAATCAGCCGAAAGACGTCCACTGCTGGACATAGACCTCCCCAAAGAGTGCCACAATGACCGGTCCTACGCCACCTGCATCCACGGGACTCCCTCGACATTTACCGGTCATCAGTCCACCTTGTGGAGGGCCTACCCACGCTGCGCCTTCCGGTACGTGGTCGCCACTCGATAAGCTGAACACTGAACCACACCTCATACTAATTTATATAAAGTACTTAATTAATAGAAACTATCATGTAATTTTACCTTACACTTTAACCGTTTATTTATATACTTGTGCAATAAAGTTTAAATAAATAAATACTTGTGACTATTTGAATTGATTCAAAAACCAACTACATTCCAAGGTTCCAATACCAATGTCAGTGTTATAGAAATGCCATATTAAATAATACTTTAACTATGAGAAACTCACCAGGCAATGCTCCACAATGCTTCCTGACTGTCACTATGACGCCAAACAGTGACTCCACCAAGATCAATATCAGTCCCCAATGCGTCATATACAGGAAGAACATCTCGGGAGGACCCCAGAAGCCGGCTCCCGACCAGCCAATCACAAGCAGGGCCCAGAGCAGGATCGGCAGTCTCCATAAGAGGGGAGAGCCTCGCCCTCGCCAAGACCTGGCGAAGAGTTCCGCAGGCTCATCGCCTTTCCGAAGATGCCCGATGCAGCAGGATGCATTATGCCTCCAAGTCCATTGAGTCATTGTGGTTTTGTCAGTTGTTACTGTTTCTTGAAGCTTTGGTGGTCTGTAATGCAAGTAATTTCTGGTTATAAGTGAATTACAGTCAACCACTGAATGGCCGTGAATACCGAATTAGCGAGTTAAAGTTAACCTCGCATATGCCGGTCAAAAGTTAGGTTTGTTAATGTTATGTACGCTAAATCGAATAGATACCTGCTAATGGTGTAATATGCCATACAAAATATATATAATTAATAAGATATTGAGATATTAGAGATATTGCATTACCAAGACGGATAAATAAATACGTTAATATAGGTACTTTCGTTTCACATCTACAGTTCACAGCATCTCAAAACACATAGTAATAAAGATCAATTATGAGATTCGCCAGTATATGTTAGATTGTCGCATAATTACATGGGGAATCTATGCATATAATGGGTAAGCCGCCGCGACCACCGCCACCTGGGAGTCAATCAATAAATTCATTTTCCATTTTGATTTCAATGTGTTTCACGCAACTCGTGGCATGTGGAAGCGAGCGCGTGAAACATAAAAATCAAATTGACATGCGAAATGTTTGTCACTGGTTGACCCCTGCCCTGTCGGATTAACGACTTATGCAACACTCAGTGAGCGTAGTTATTTATTTTCATAACGTCATTGTGAGTTTTCGATGGTTATGATAGGCCATTGCACGTTCGAGTCAAGGCCAAGGTTTCGTTACGCACATAACTGTAGGTATTCGTAGTCAAATATTAGCAGTGTGCTCAAATAGAAGACATGTTGGTTCCAAACATTTTAACCGAGACGTGAAATATACGAGTATGTTAACGGGCTTTAATGTCTAATATTTATAAATACATATAATAGGAGACAAATGTTATTCCTAGTTATGTAAAAATGTAATGTTAATGTAAGCTACTGCTCGTCATCTTCACGGAAATTAATAAATAATAGTTTGCAGTGTTCCACTCTAACTTCGGTACCTAGTCTTCCAATGCCGTCTAGAGTACGATTATGATTGAGTAACAAATATCCAAACAACTAAACATCCAAACTTTTGCATTTATTATATTAGTAGGATATTTTGTTAACAATCTATCTCAGTGTTAAACCAGTTAATACTATATTCAAAAATGTTCAATGACATTTCGTGGCCTCTCCAATTTTAATCTACTCCAACGTTAAATTCATACTATTTAGATGGTGGTATACATACTTAATAGATAGGAAACATCCTAACCTCGGGAACACTACGCTCTTAAACAAATATCTACCACTAGCTTCACAGGCTGGCTGCGTCTAGTCTCTACCATCAACTAGCTAGGCTAGGCTAAATACCATCAATCTACTTAATATCAATCATCAGGGCTGTTATTCGCTACGCGCTAATGCGGCTCACCCCGCCGGTCAACCGTCACGAAACTAGACATCTACCTACGCTTGGTTACTACGCATCACAGTGTCAAGATAAATTTGTGGGTGGGCGTTGAGGTGAGTTTAAAACAAGATACAGAATAGGGGGGCAGATCAGCTCGACGGTAGTTAAACCCAAAATTTCAGCCCAATCCGTTGAAGACATCCGCATCAAAATTCAGATGCAAGATTCCACCCGAACAAACATAGTTACATTATGTTTGCAATATAAATAAAAGCTTGTAAAAACAAGGTATGTCATTCCCGTGACAGGTCGTGACGTCGGTGTTTCTTTCCTAGGTGACCAGCACGGCTATCACGAGACAGCGCGCGAGCTCTCTGGATTTTTCTCGCACTTTCTAAGATTTCTAATAAGAGAGAGACGGATAGTGCGAGAAAAATCGAGGGAGGCTGTCAGTATGTTGCCACTGTGCGAAAGTAAATTACGCGAGTACATTGCATCACTTAACTTAGGTACGTGCTTTCAATCAATATTAACATAAAACTTTTAATTGTGTATTGACCCCAAATAAATAGTAGAATAAATCTAGCTAACATTTTCTTTATACGAAACATGCATTAACAAAACTCCTTGTTTGGGAAAATATCTGTCAATGGTAACATTTGTGTGCCAACTTTGTGTGACGTAGCAAGATACATCGCCGGGAATGACATAAGTACCTTGTTTTCTTCCACCATGGGTAAGGGTAAACTAAACTTGGGATCAACAATTAGAACAATAACTTACAAAATCACTCATCCATTATTAAGTATTTTAAAATTATATCTTCCTATAACTTCCGGTCTTTCGCGTGTTACCTTGAATCTCGTAACTTCCCCGATTTCATATTATCATTAATAGCTGAAGCTATTTCATATTGCATGGTCGATAACAACTGGAGTCCAATAGACGACCACCGCGATCTATAAATATCTGGTGTTTTTAGGTTCCCAAAGGGTAAAAACGGGTCCCTTTCACTAAGACTACGCTCGCTGTCCGTCCGTCTGTTCGTCTGTCACCAGGCTGTAACTCATGAACCGTGATAATTAGCCAGTTGAAATTCTCAAAGTTGACGTATTTCTGTTGCCGCTATGCTCGGGCTCCCATACAACAAACGTGTTTGTTTTGCCGTATTTATAGACAATGGTAGGTAAAAATTTTTTTTAGTGTACCTACGTACTTACCTACATAAGAGGAATGCCTACCTGCGATTTTCCTCGCTCTCGACTGTTTCCTCTCTGGTTTTTGAACATAGAGCAATGTTTTTTTCAAATAAGATCAATATCTTAGAGCATTAAACCAACCGGAGTGGCCATTGACAGGCGTTCCCCTCTGCCAGAAGTATATGACCAGTGGTCATACACATTGTATGGACTGACGTTTATCTGACGTAGCTATTTTCACGTTACGCATACATTTAACGTTCCCCTCCCCCGCAAAAATCGGCTGACTTTTTATGTATAGAAAATGACTCATGTCCACTCCAGTTGGTTTAATGCTCTAAGATCAATATATATATGTCGCAGTGAAATGGCCAAAACAGAGATTTGAACAAATCCCTAAGGTATATGATCAAATCACGCAGGATGTCAAAATGGTGAATCCATTTTATCATTTACCTAATACAAATCATTCATTTGATCAAATCTCTGAATCTGTTTAGTGAAATGACGAAATCGGACAAAAAAGGCAACTCGTTTTTTCATTTCACTAGATTTGTTTAGTGATTTAATAAATCCCTGAAACGCGTCAGTGAATTGACGAAACTAACTCGCAGATATTGGCTCCTAAATCATTAGTCATTTAAACGGTTCTGGGACTTAGACTCGGATGGCGGATAGGTTAGAAGATGGTGGCAGGAGCTCTGCTCCATTTCCTGCTGTTTTTTTTTATAAAAGAGCGGAAAAATCTTTATCGCGTTAGTTTCATCAACTCACTGACGCGTTTCAGGGATTTTATCAAATCACTAAACAAGTCTAGTGAAATGAAAAAACGAGTTGCCTTTTTTGTCCGATTTCGTCATTTCACTAAACAGATTCAGAGATTTGATCAAATTACTGATTTATATTAAATAAATGATAAAATGAATTGGCCATTTTAACATCCTGCGTGATTTGATCAAATCCCTTAGAGATTTGATCAAATCTCTGTTTTGACCATTTCCCTGCAACATATATATATATACATATAGCGCCTTGATAATCGCAAAAACGGCTTATTTGAATTGGCTGCCAAAAAAGGCGCAGTATACAAATATGACAACAAATATCAAAAAAATGAAAACATAGCGGCGTACATTATTTCTTCTTCTTGCAGTTCCTAAAATTGTATAATGATTGGTTGCGTTTTGGAGGAGGAAACAGTCAAGAGCGAAACCTCGATTTTTGAGTTTTTAGCGTGAGATTTTTAGTCCGAGCTGCAGTTGTCCTTATCGCACGAATTGGCAGACCCGCATTTTTCAAATCAGTGATTTGTTTGCGAGATATTGGGCTTTAAAGCCCTAATTTTTGTTTGAGTCATGTCCCCTTTTAAATGAGTCGATTGAGCTTACAGTAATCATCTTTTTTTTCGGGCTTGGATTCCGGACCTCATTGTCAAGAGGTTCGGGCGTTTGAGCTCGTCGGACTGGCAAGTTGCTCGAGCTGCCGCCAGATCTGACAAGATCCGTAAAAAGTCGAAGTGGGGTTTGCGCCAATTTCAGAGACTATCTGCGGAACATCCAATCTCACACCGAAGATCAGTGTGCCAGTACTGGCGCGAAAAGCTTCATGCATCCTGCGACGGTTACGAACTTCGTGAATCGTCGCAAACACCAGAGTCCACAAAGTGGATTAGGGAGCGATGCATAGAGTATACAGGCCGGGACTTCGTGCAGTTCGTGCATTGCCATATTAACGCGCTCCCATCGAGAGTTCGTAACTCGCGGGGACGCCGAGGTGTGGCTCATGAGTCGGAACTTCTGTGCCGAGCAGGTTGCAAGGTGTAGGAGACTACGGATACACCATCCAGCAATGTCACAGAACGCACGGCGGCCGTATCGAACGTCATAACTGTGTGGCTCGTTTTGTCGCGAAGTCGATGGCAAGCCGAGGTTGGAAAGTTCAGGAGGAGCCGTGCATACGCACAGCGGTCGGCCTTCGGAAGCCGGACATCATAGCGGTGAAGGGTGGTGTGGGGGTCATTGTGGATGCGCAACTGGTCTCGGGCCGCATTCCTCTCAATGATGCTGACTATGAGAAACGTAAAAAGTACGGAAAACATGTTGAGCTTGTTAAGAAAGTTGCGGGTATACTGGGGCTACCTGGACCAGAGTGCGTCCTCACGACCTCCTGCACCATTTCTTGGCGAGGTGTATGGAATAGTAGGTGCGTTAAGGACCTCAAACAAATATTCGGGCTTCCGAATAGGGCATGTCAGATTATTCCAGGCTTAGTACTGCGAGGGTCGCACACAAATTGGACACGTTGGAATCAAACGACCACCACTGTGTGATTTGCCGTGATCGGGCTCGACCCGATAGATCAGTGGCAAGCCATTAGCTAGGTGGTATTACATCCGTTGATTCACCAATTCCCCGCCTCGAAGAAGTATGAGGTATCGCTTGTAGTTAGATGAACACCGGTGGATCTTTGTTCTAGCAAATTTGGAATTCTTATCGAGTACCATAAAAGCTAAGGGGCAGTGGAATACTCTCAAACGCGTTAATCTGTAATGATTATCTCACTAATTAGTCGTCTCTCAAAAAGACTCAGACACAGGCGTAAGGTAACGATTCCATGGAATAATACCTAGCTTTACTGGAGCTTTACTTGAACATTTCAAAATTTCATAGGTATCATATCGATAAAGGTTGCTCACTAGAAGACTGACCCATACACTGAAAGATGTCAATTCGTTTTGTTCAAGCCGGCTCTGCTCCGACCGTATTGTATGCATCGCGTGTTTGAAATACCTTTGTATGTTTTACTATTCAGATTCCTTATATCTACTATTTGCCCTTTTTTTGTTTCTCACGACTCTGTCGCAAGTCAGTATGCGGCGTACCAAAGACAATAAAAGTAACGCAAAACACACCGTCATTAATCTGTACTATTATTAGGGCCGTTGCTAATACGACGGGCAATCGAACCGTTATTCGTGCATTTGCAATGTTGTAGTTGCAATAAAACATCACCAGCGAGTCAATACCGTTAACTGACCATCCTGTATTTATATTGAACCTCATTGTTTATTAGACCTTTTTTATTGAGACCTTATTGTTTCTTAGTCTAGTCAGAACGGCGTTACAAAGCACGCGATAATTTCCAATTCACCCCCTTAAGTCATTACTTAAGGGGGTGAATTGGAAATTATGGGGCACTGCACGCCCGTCTTGGGAAGTAGTTTTCATCAATCACACCATGAGTTAGCTTATTCACTTTAATATTATGATAGACACATTCACTGGAGCGTGTGAGTATCCGAGCGTTTAAGGTAAGCTAAAACCAGTTCTTGGAGTGTTTTAAAAGACTACCTGCCCGTGGCTTTGCCCACACAACACACAAAGCAAGCAAAGCTACAGGGTAAAATATAAGAAGTAAAGTTCATTATATACTGGTGAAAGAATTTTTAAATCGTTCAGTTTCGTACACAAAAAATACAAAGCTACCTCACAAACTTCACCTCTTTATTGAATGAGCTAGAATAGCTAGCGAAGTTCTCCGAGTCTACTGAAACAATTCTCCGTTTGTATCTTATTTATTTTAAATGGTTACCTATCACAATCACAAAAAAAAACCCATATATATCGTTTGTCCGATTTTTCATTATGGCAAAAAGCCTCTTTTGTTCTTGTTTCTTGTCTCTTAGGGTTAAGCTACGCGAGCGTCATTTATGAGTTGTAAGTCGTGTAGTTTCGGTTCGAGCATTCGAAAGAACTGGCTTTTTGCCTAATTGAAAATTCGGACCAACGATCAGTTGGTTAATGAAATTTATTGATTGCGTTGCGATACAATGCCATTTTAAGTGTTTGTTTGACGACAACTCGAGAATATCGTGTGGTAAACGAATTAATGAGACAAAAAAGTTCGAACATGTATCGGCGAAGGGGTTGCCGAGATGAAGAAGATTCTTTTTCCTTATCGAGTTCATCGCGAGATCAGAGTTCGAGGTATTATAAGGGTAAACCCAGCGGAATGTCAAAAAACCATACGCAGCACGCTCGAAACGATTAATCTCGTACCGAGAGTTTTCGAGATCCAAACCGTTCAAATTCCCTTAGGGAATTTTTGACATTGTATTTTCAATTTATTATTTTTGTTTTATTAATTTTTTGACATTAGATGGTTTTTCTAGAAACATTCTAGACTAGTATTTTTTATAAAAATGTTTACCCCGTATAAATTTTACTTTATATGTTTAATTAGCTGAAGAATATGTTTCTACTTGACGATTTGAAAGTGCTTGTTACTGGGCCTATTTGAATAAATATAATTTTGAGTTTGACCACATGTAATTTTTTTGAATTAGCCGCGTTTTCTCATGTCACGCTTTCGTTTGCCTCTCTAAGCCCACCGCAAATCCTCCGACCAGATAAAATTAAGCAAGTAACAATAATACTCATACCTACAAAATGCTACCGGACAGATTAAACTATACTAATGTAACCCTTTTCTTACCGACTAACGTTTTCTCAAATGAATGTTTCGCCGAATTTTCAATTCTTTTTTCAGAAAAAGTTAACTTTCAGGATTGTTATAAAACAAAGCTACCCTAGCCTGTTGGGATCTAAGTACTCAATTTACCTTTTAAGAGGTAAACGGGTTCTGAGAAATAAAAATGAAAATAATCGTTTCCCATTCCGCTGTGCTGTCTTGTCTATGATTTACTTCTCCTCATTTAGAGAACGCATATATGTGTGCCTCCTCTCATAAAGTAGAGGAAATTAGTTTAAGTCTGCACCCAGGATACCCGGCCATTCAAATGGCATCAAATATAATGATCACTAAAAAATGCTTTGATACCCTAAGATCTTTTACCAAAAAAATATACTGAACACCAAAAATAATAATTCTACCATTACAATAGTACTAGCTGTTTTAATAAAAAGTGCACATTAAATTTAATTCGAACACCAAATTTACTAAATGATCACCAAATCTTTGCGACCAAATTAATACAATACTTCTACCTAAATAACCCACTATGATTGCCATAAAATATATGAGTATTACCAAATAAAGTATAATGATGCCAAAACAAGTGATACCAAAACCCTAATCAGCACATCCTACTTCCACGTGGACTTGTCTGTCCTACCCCTAGAGTGTATATGTCGTCGGCCGATCGTAAAATCCGCCAGATCACGAAATTCCTAGGCATATCGTGAAACGCCGCCATTTCATGATATGCCTAAAAGTTGGCCAGGCTTATCACGATGTGCCTGATAAACAATACGGCAGATCGATTAGAGCAACGCATTTGTCGATATTCCTAGCTCTATACCGGGCACATTGTAAAATAGTTTCTTTCTTGGCCACTGCCAAGAACATCGCATCGCATCGCCAAGAACATCGCATACGCAGCGCCACCAGCGGGTGGCGCTGCGTATGCGATGGCGGCCGTGTTTATTGGGAGCCAATAATCAGGGCGGACAAAAATGGCTTGTCATGAGCGAACTTTGTCTTAGGTCGGTTAGGTTAGGGTTCACTTGTGCCCCTCAGACCAGAAATAGACACCCCGCGCAGCGGAGTGGCGTCTACTCGCTAGAGATTATCAGTAGAGAGCGAAGCGTAGGTCTGAGTCCTAGAAACGAAAGCGGGGATCCGTCGAATTTAGGAAATTATTTTACTATTTTTAATTTAGCAATGATTTATTACGATATCATTTTATTAGGATAGTAAGATGTTATAATTTGGGTTATGTTTTCATATTAATAGGAGTCAATTTTGGTGATCGCTAACTATTTTTGGGTTAGCATTGATTTATTAGGATAGCGTTTTTTTAAATAGGATAGTAAGATGTTATAATTTGGGTTATTATTTCACATTAAAGGAGATAAAAATTTGGTGATCACTTAACTATTTTTAGATTAGCAATGATTTATTTGGATAGCATTTTCTTTAATAGGGTAGTAAGATGTTATAATTTGGGTTACTATTTCATATTAAAATGGAGATAAAATTTTGGTAGTATTATTGGCAGTAAAAAGTATTTTTTTGGCTTTATATTTTACTATATCTGGTGGTCCGTTAAACATATGCCCATTCAAATCAATCTGGTCTCCTCAAAAGGTACACATCCGTTGCCGCCATGTTAACGATAAATATGAATACTAAATAATTGCACAACATTCAGAGTACCTACCTATGTTTAAGGCAGGATTCGAACCCATATTTCCCTGCTTGAAACCCTGCCTAAACCATTCAGCTACCACAGGTCAGCCTCTGTATGGTTTAATCATACTAATTCATGCTATATGGCAAGGCCCTTGTAGAAAACGAAGGAAACGGCTGACCTCAGATCGGTCGCGGGGATGTGCGGAGCGTTTCACATCCGTGCGTTTCAGGGTCCGTTAAATAACACTACACAATACTGTTATCATTCTGATAACCCCCTGTAATTAGGAGGAAGTCGTAATGCGTAATATTACACAACGCCGTTCGTCGAAAGATGTTTAGTAAGTATCTTAACTTTGTCAATAACAATGGTTACTTAACCCTACTCTGATGGTTTTATTGATCGTTCTAAAATCGCAAAACGTGCGCAAGTATGTAAGTCGGTGTGATGTACGGTCGACGTAAGTTTGAAAACCAGTAATTGGTTTGGCCCTCACACGAGGGTTTTAAATTTTCCTCACAGATGGTGTGACGCACAGAAAAGCAAATCGGTAGGTAGCGAAATTATTTCCATCTTTGGCGTGAACACGTGAACACCTAGTTACGCTCAAGAGTCTATTGTAGAATCTTCCACTTCACTCAGGATTCCATATACCGCCCTGGGTCTCGCCATTAAATCATACTAATATTATAAAAAGAACATTTTAATGTTTGGATCTTTGTTACTGAATCACGCTTAAACGGCTCAACCGATTTGAATGTTTTTTTGCACGAAGATAGTTTATAGCCTAGGTACTTAGATTAAAATATAGGATAGTTTTTATTCCGGGTCCACGCAGACGAAGTCGCTAGCGGAAGCTAGACTAATATATATAAGACACAATCTACTTGGTACTGTTCCTATATCTACTTACTATTTCTACCTGAACTCAACTTAGATAAAGTCAAATGCATAATTTGTAGTCATACAAGTGTGCATGACGAGAATACGTTGGTATTTCGAGCAAATTCGAAACTAATAAGACAAGCATTAACATGTAATTTGCAATTTCCATACAACGAACCCGTCTTGCGAAACTCTCACACGAGTGATAGAATTATATTCGTAAAGAAGTACTTATCTTTAGAGCATTAAGAAATAATGGACTGTTGGCTGATTGATTGATTGACTAATAATTCATTGACTGACTAATTGGCTCTGACACTGAAGTACACTTGCTTCCTGCGCAACAGTTCATAAGTTAATTTTCCAGACAACCAATCGAAAACTATCTAACATTATAATTCTGTAAAATATTGGTCCTAATATTTGTCTTGGAATATGGACAAGAGGTATGCTCAAAAACAAAAAAGTAACATTTGTCTAATGTTTTTTGTTTATGTACCAGCTAAACTGTATATTTAACTACGCCCACGACTTTGTCTGCTTGGACTCGGGATAAATCTATTCTTTATTTTACCCAGGCTATTTATAAACTATCTACGTGCAAATTGTCATCCAAATCGGTTGAGTCGTTTGGCATGATTGAGTAACAAACATCTAAACATCCAAACGTTCGCATTAATAATATTAGTAGTATTTATGCTGTACTGTATATCAACAACATATTCATTCATATTTGCGTGTAAAAAAAAAAGAAAGCAAAGCGTTAAAATTGACGCCATGTAAGGTGGAAAGACTGGAAAAATTGCACCTAATGAATGAAACATTTCGGATAATATATTATTTTAAGTGTCTATGAGGTGTTAACAATACACACAATACCTACTCATACTTACTTACAAATTTATGACTATTTTCATATTCATAATGTACTTACATACAATCTTGCAAATAATCTTCAAGCTATGCAAGTTATTGGCAGATTATCGACGCAATTTCTATTCTATTCTTATTTAAATTTCGTAAAAGTCAGTCAGTCTAAAAGACCCAGTACTGACTAGTACCTAAATCGGTATCTGGAGTCAAGTGATAAAATATGGGTGTATACAACTTACTTATAAATATGTCCCATAGCTCTTATGTCAGCGGATTAAGGTTATGGTGCATATTTATGAGAGGATTCAATCGATAATTATTTTTGCATTGAAAGTAAGTACGTACTCATGTAAAAATTGTAAGTCAGCCGAGGTAAAAGCGTTAATTGGGTAATTGCTTCTATTTGTTTTCTTCTTCTTGAAAAAAGAACATGAGCGTTTGTCGAAAAACCAACAGACGTAATTTTTCCAAGAAAATTTTCAGTTCTATTTGGAATTTTTAAGATGTAAATAATAAAGAAACATCCTAGAATTTTGATATGCACCTACCTTCTGGTTTAACGTCTACCGCGTTATCTAAGATAAATTTAATATTTATTATTGCTCAAAGGTTAGCTGGAAGAGACCCCTTATAAAGATAAGTTCGCCTTTGTACTTGAATCTGATATGGTATGTTTTTGTTTTGATTTGTTACTGTGTACATACAATAAAGTGATTACATAAATTATTTTATTTAATAACCCGTTAGCAGAAATAATGTCAACTTGCTACAAATATTTATGTTAGATGTTAAGAAAATAATTTGCTATAGTAGGTAATTGAGCTTGTATACATTTTATTAATATCCTATCAAGTATGGTCCTAACCTGTCAACCATATTACGCTAAATACTGAGTAGGTAATAGGGTCTAAATGAAAGAGATATAGGATCATGTTAATTTAATTACACTTCAATAAGATCAAACGCCCGTAAATTTTCTATCGTGAATGTTGGCCAAAATTATACTTTAACTTCATTAAAATCTCACCTACGACTGATTATGGCAAAGCGACGTGTAATAAGTTTGTGTGTGTTGTTACATTATGGAAGAATGCGACGATTCAAATGTCATTGTAGCCATTGATATAAATTGTATCACTATATTTCGTTCCGTTTCCATTTGTTAATCCGACATGGTTCTGTTCCGAGTGACTGATTGCAAATATGTAGTTTTTGTTTTTATTTTTTCCTGGCATTCGCTTTAGGTTGACATACTAAATATTCAATCTCCGAGCTGCGATTTTGCAGAGCGCCCCCACTTAAGGGGCTCCAATAATTGGCGTATGGGATCGTACCTTCGATCTGAATCTCTTAGTTTTCTTAGGTTTTTTGTAGCTTATTATGTTAACAACAACGGCTTTATGCAATATAGTATCCCATATTTACTTCAAAGTTCATTGTTTTCGAGATATTTGGCATCAAAGTTGAACAATATTAGGCCAAAAATCCGGTTTCTGGCCATAACTTTTGTGTTAATTGGTTTAAAATGAAAACCCTGGACCAGTTTTTAGGGACGTCACAGACGAACCCAAATGTGTAGATTTCGTATGATAGATCTTTCACGTCAATAGAGATACAAAATAAGTGTTATTTTAGACAATGTTTAAAAAGATCATACAAAATTAAGTAAGTATTCATTTGCAAAATCCGGTAGACCAAAATGGAGATAAAAGATTGAAGAACCGATAACCGTTTGATTTATACTTCTGTAGTGCAAAAGTAGGAGATACGATTCAAAACTTGTCAAAAATCGATGGAAACCTCGGGTAGCCCCTTAAACGGGACGAGTTGAAAGCCCGACCACCTGCGGTGATCAACCATAATTTTGTGAATAGGTGAATACACATGTGCCCATTGTGTACTTAGTATAAATTATATCGACTACGCTATGTGAGTAGTCGCTGTGGCCGAAATCAATCAGGAGAGTATATGTAGGTATATACGAGTATAACTCTTTTGTTCCCTATGGTATTATAATTAATATAAATATGCAATATTTAACTTTTGGGATATTCTTGAATTTTCGCATTTAACTCGGTTGATTACTTAAAGTAGCATAGGTACTCCTTATAATATGTTATAGATCTTGAACATGATTTAATTGCTATTAGGCAATGCCAGCTTTTCCTGTATTATTTAGATCCGTATATAAATAGGTACATCGTGGCTCATCTATTTTGAGCCGACTGTAGTTCAACAAAGAATGTATGCTGCGGGCTATGTAAATAGGAAAAATATATAATGAATGCTGTAAAACCAATACTAGTGTGCGTGTGTTATATTTATCATGTTGAATGTAAGTAGGTCAATTTCCAAGTAAGTCTTCATTTATTTTGATGTAAAATTGTACACCTAAAGTTGACTGTTGTGATACTATTGTGTACTGTTTGTTGAATGGGATTTTGAGCGAGCTGTGATGTTGTCAAAATCGGAATAGGGACGAAATGAACCTAAAGGATCCTAGTGATGGGGTTTTAAATGATCAGTGACATATCTACCTATACTGAAAAAGAATAATTTGAATTATGCTTACAACGAAAAATACATTCATAATTCGCAATAAATGCATAGCTTACATAAATAAATATGAAAATACATAATTTATTTCTCATTGATGTTGTTAATAAATAAATGACAAATTAAATATTAATAAAAATTATGTAGGTAGGTACCTAAAAAAAATCAAAACGTATACCTTTAACACACAACACTCAAACTAAACTCTTGCACTAATCAATCACTACGCAACCATGATTTACAGTGTATTATTGATGCGCGCACCACACATGCGCGAAGTGGCGCGCGACTGATCGCGGATGCTGCGCGGCCGGCGCAGAAGCACCCTGCGCGCTAGCTCAAGGTGATACCACATTACCAGTCAAAACCAAAATGCCCCAAGTCCACAGAACCTAGTGTACACATAAAACTTTTTGACATAAGACTATCGACATCGCACGCTTCACGCGTCGTTTGTGCTTGCGATGTTTTTGCGTAAAAATCAAAAGCATAACCGTTAAACTCATTACTCTATTACTTATAGTAATCGTTAGGAGTGGGTTAGTAATAATTGTTGTAGATTTCGTTTTTGTGCTGGTGCGATTCAGGGGTTCGAGGAAATACTTATTACCAAATCAAATATACGTAGAAGCTAGATAGGTATTTCTTGCTGCTCCTACTTAATCGTGCGTGAACTTGAGTTTCTAGAAGTGATTGAATGAATCGTAACATGTTTTATAGAAATATCGAATGTCTATTTGAACAGCAATTAATTTAATAAGGTAACTACCTACCTTACCTTGTTGGACGCTTTCTAATTTTCTCCCCTACAAAAATTCAAGGGTTCAAGTCAAAAAATAGTGTAAAGTAATAAACACTGCTTCTTAGCAGTACCGGCAACACAATCGAGTTATTTTTTTAGTATGAGTGGTCCAGTTATTGAAGGGTGGCCAGTTATTGAGGATTTACCCTACATAATAATAATCAATGGATTGTACTTAATAGTAGCAGAAATGGGTCTATATGATATTTTATGCTGTGCGATTACGTTTTAACCCTAAACTAGGCAAAAATTAAAAAAAAACATGCGTTCAAGTCTGTTGTACAGTACAGAGCCCAAAAAATCGTACCACAAAAAATGCAAAAATGTGACTAAAAACATTGTGCATTTAAAGATACACTGTCAAGTTTAGGGCAAAGTTACCGAACAACAACAAAAGCTATCATAATGTAAATTCTTACACTATTTCCTTCGCATATAATCTAGAGATTCTAGAGTAAGACCAATGTTATAAATTATGACTTACTTCAATTGAGTATTCCCACAAGCCACATGAACATTTCCACAAATCCTTTCCACTTCACCACTTTAACTACTTTCCGAGACCGAAATAATTGATTATTGCAGGAAAACCCAATTCGCTGCATATGGGCCGATACTATCTGAATAGTTCCGGCGATTTCTCAAGGATCTTTGAATCGCTTTAGAATTTCATTACTTGCTATGCTGCTACGTAATCATATCAGAACCTGTGACGTACTTTTAAAGTTTTAAGTAACTACATCATTAAGGAGTTCTAAAAGTCATATGTGGTCTTTATCATCAGTTCCACTTCGCCAAAGTAATTTCCGGTTGAAAATACACGAGTTATTTATACTTAGTAGAAAAAAGCAAAATTACTACATGCGTGCCTAATGTATTTGAGTACTTCCCACAATTCTTCATGGTTCCCATCATGCAACTGGAGTTTTGATAACAATGGGATTAACCTGGATGCATATAAGTACTTAATAAAAATATGTGAGTTATGTGTTATGTGGCAACACACATTAAAAACAATAATGGGTAGGTACAACCGAAATAGAATCTCCTCCTTTTTTGAAATCTGTTAAAAATGAACGCGGCTAAAACGTAAACCCTTCGTTACCTACGAAAATTTAAACAAAATTTGATGTTGTTACGATTACTAACATTTCATTATAAATTAAGAACTAAAATTGTGTTAAACTTAATTACTATTTAGTAATAACAACATCAAATTCTGTTTAAAATTACATTAGCACATCGTTACCGCGATCATGTAAGGATCGGTTTTACTCGCATTCTTTGGGATTCTGGCGACTCTTGAGAAGTCACAAGCGCGTTACCTACCCTTTGATAATTTGAGGATTCGTTGTGTCGATATGTATAAATTAAAATAGGTCCCACAAATGACAATATATACACAAACGTGTACCTACTGCTATATGTATTTTTGACGTCTTTTGTAATTAGGTGGATATTGCTTCCTTAAAATGCTAATTCATTCCAACCCAATGTCAGTCTTGCAATGTCATGTCAGTGTTTTACAGCGTCAAGGACTATTTAAATTATGATAATTTACTTTAAAAACAGAGTTTTAACCGACTTCAATTTAGTACTCCGCCAAGCCACGAGAACATTTCCTATTTTTTTTACAATTTACCACATGAACTGATTTACGATAGCAAATGCGTTGATTACTATAGAAAAAAACCGAATCGCTGTATGTGGGCCGATAATATTTGAGGACTTCCATCGATTCCCCAAGATCATCACCAATGGCACTTCATTAGTTCCTATTTCAACAGAATCTTATCAGAACCTGTGACGTACTTTTGCACTTTTAAGTACATAATTAAGGAATTCGATAAGTCATCTGTGGTCTTCATCATCAATTCCTCGCCACCAAATTTATGATTCCGGATGTAAATTACACGAATTATAACAGAAAATACCAAAATCACTACACGCGTGCCTAATAAAATTGAGGAGTCCCCTCAATTCCTCATGGATCGCATCATCTAACTGAATTTTGAAAAAAATGGGACCCCCCTGGAAGTAGGTATATCACATCACATCATCAGCCTATATTCGTCCCACTGCTGGGCACAGGCCTCCTCTCATATATGAGAGGGAAGTCGGATCGGCTCATCAATGACGGAGTTCTGAGGTAACAAACATTGTAAATAATAATTTAAAAAAAACAGCCGATTTGAGAACCTCCTCCTTTTTTGAAGTCAGTTAAAAATTTAAAAAGAACATATTTAACAGCAGTTGGTAATCGATATTTGCATTTGAAGCCCCACGCTCCAAGCAGAAACATTTTCGCCGTAAAACGCTGGACAGAGGCAACCAGTAGGTACGTATGAATAATCTGAAACAGGCAACCACGGAAGGTTCGTATTTATTTTAGTTTACTCCGAAACTTATTGATTCTTGGAAGAAACTAAATATAGAACCAGACGAGACGTATGAATATACCAATTTTTAACCGAGATAAAAGAATAAACAGAAAACTGGTTTCACTGCCCGGTCTACTGCAGGTACCTGTGTATTGTCTTGGTGTAGTGTAAATAGAATAACAAACAAATAACATCTCGCGTTTAATGGAGAAAACACTATCAATAAGCAGTGAATTGTTGTGTTTTTATTACCTTAACAAGAAATAGAATTACCAATACTAGAGAAAAAGAATGTCAGGTTGTAGGTCAGTTTGCATATATATTATTAAAGAAAAACACAAAAAAGAACGAAACTGAATCACTACAATACCATCAAGATCCACAGCGCAGGTTTCGACATTCCACAGATAAAGCATCACACACACACACAGATATAAGGACTAAGTAGTTTATGCTGTAGGTTCTTAAAAACTATAATTTGTGATCACTCTTCTCTGAACCACAATCCAAGATTGTGATCGTTGCTTGTTTGTATTTTTATACAACGACGGTGGCAAACACGCATACGGCCCGCCTGATGGTAAGCGGCCACCGCAGCCTATAGACGCATGCGACTCCAAAGGAGTAACATGTGCGTTGCCGACCCTTGATATCTTTGAAAATTGGCCGTGTTGACAGCTGCACGGCTATCACGCGACGGCGCGCGAGCTATCTCGATTTTTCTCGCACTATCCGTCTCTCCCTTATTATAACACTTAGAACAAGAGGTATAGTGTGAGAAAAATCGAGAGTATGTCGCGGCCGTCCCATGATAGGCAGACGTGCTGAAGGAACAGATTCCCTCGCTCTAAACACACCGCATCCTCGGGAACTCTGGCAACTCTGCTCACCTCCAGGACGGCTATCACGCGACGGCGCGCGAGCTCTCTCGATTTTTCTCGCACTATACGTCTCCCGTTTCTTAGAACACTTAGAACAAGAGATATAGTGCGAGAAGAATCGAGAGTATGTCGCGGCCGTCCCATGATAGCCGTGCAACACAACTACAGTTTTGATTAATATAACCTTTAAATGGGTAACGGCAACATATTTGCCGTCATAGATGAAATAAAACGAGTTACCTTCGACTGATTTACGGTTCAAATTGAAATTTATCGGCACAGTTGTCAAATAGTCAAATGGTTAACTTCGTTTTTATGATTATTATGTTTTTTTTTTATATTAAGTACCTAATGATAAAGTTATTTCACCCACTTACCGAATTCAGCCGCGTTATTGTTACTATTACTGCCGACGATTGAAACACTGCTCTAATTTGACTTCTATATATATTTTCAACTTCAAATATTTTTGTTTTAATATGTCGTCTGTACTAAAATAAGCTTACGCGCCTAACAATTTAGTCTTGCTAAATATTTAGTTTAACTTCAGATCGCTTGCTATACGTTTTCTAGCAGGCGCTCGCGTTACTAATAGTACATAATATTCGCATCAGCTCGCGTGAGGGCCACGAGTTTAGTAGTATTTCTGGCAACCTAAATTAGTTGGAATCTGATAGCGGTGTGGGGTCATTGGACAGGCTAGGACGTTCGCCTTTGCTTATATAACTGTCGGCCGACAAAGCCAACTTGGCGCCAGGTACTCTAGAACTTGCCTAAAATTAGAATAAAACCTTGCTTTTGGTAGAGATGGCGCTTTATCATACTTATGGATCGGGCCGCAAGATGGCCCCATGAGTAGTCCTCTTTTTTATGGTTCCGGAGTCACCAATGAATCCTTATAGTATTGTCATGTTCACGGACGTCCGTCTCTCCGTCTGCAGCTTAGCTGTAATTTGGCATGGGCAAATAAAAGAATTACCTACGCCGACAAAATTTGTTTTTTTTAATGGGCCCATGCACGTAAAGTGGGGGATATCTTTTTTTTTGTGTAAATCCGTAATGAGAAGTATCATTGGATAGCTTTTTTTAAAAATACTATGGGTTCCCGACAGCCATTTTTTATTCAGGGATCTGTTAGCGTGATTTTGCGTTTGAAAGCCCTAATTTTTGTTGGAGGCAAGTGTACCAGTATGCACTGTGTCGTGTATTTGTTTTTTTTAATAGTGAGCAACATCACTACATAGTCAAGTTGTTAAAACTTTAGGCGGTACCGTAAAACGGGGTGAGTAGGGTCAAAACTGACATTCAAACCTCGATAGCATTTTAATTCTACATAATGCAAAGTGAATAGTGTATATAATTAGTTTTCCGGACGTTTGTATCTTAGTTTTTATATGATTTTGGGTAGTTCCTTTTCATAATTTTAACGATAAACACGAAATCCCACCTCGCCCCGTAGTCCCTCGTAACTGGGGTGAGATGGGATTTCATATACAAAGGTGATTTTGGATGATTGTTGGATCATATTTTTTAATTATGAATATTACTGTAGCTCCATTATAAATTGGACTACACTATTTAGGTAGCATCAGTAGCCTTAAAATCGCATCTCACCCCCCTTTCATAGGGATGCGAGGAGAGTTGGATTATGAATGGGGAGAGAAGGGTCTCTCCCCATTCATAATCCAACTCTCCTCGCGATCCCTACTCACCCCATTTTACGGTACTCAGTTACACACATGCGCTCATTTAAGGCCGCTCATAGAGCCAGATATGCGAAAATACCCCAAGAATTATGCTATTTTTCTACGAAACGATGATGTTTGTAGATCTGTGAAAAATATATATAATTCTTGATTATATTATCTTCAATAGCACAGCTTTCGATATTCGATTCGTAACACTTCGCTCGATACAATTCTTTCCCAAAGTAACCTCCAATTTGAAAGTTTATTTCAACTTTACTTGTTTATTTACTACGTGACACTATGAAACAAAACAAGGAACGAAATCAGTCATAATCAAAATAATAATTTGACAGCTTCCGAATTTCAATAATTTCAGGCAATATTTTTATAATACACAAACATCGTAAAATTCAATCGTATAAAGATATCGACTTACGGCCTCCAATGTCTTTCTCCGTCACTCTTTCGAAATGTGACAGTGATCGCTGAGCGGTCGTGCCAGACGGACCTGTACTACTTTTTCCCAAAAAAATGTAATTTAAGATATTTATTAGATTCCAAAAAGCAATGGTTCTAACGTAAGTAAAAATTTATGTTTACTAAACAGTGAAAAGGGTATTTGGTTAGCTTCATAATTACTAAGCATAAACATTATAATCCTCAATACGCATATACTTGTGAATTTCACCCGCTTAAGGTAAGCATTGGCAGCGCAATGGTTTCAGTGATAGGAATAAAGGCGACCTTCAGTTGTGCCGAGAGTTCGAATCTCAGCGAGTGTATACTTTTTGTATTTTTTATTCTTCGGACTACATCGAGTGAGTATAATTATTTGATTTATATGCTCTTTTACCCCTACCTACGTAAAACAATACAATTTATCTTTATTTAGGTACAGACTGCAAATGGAATCTCTGATTTTATCAACCGCTGACACTTAAAGTAGGTAACGAATAAGTTCAAATAGACTTTATTTATCTGTATAAATATAAAAATTCCTACCTATGTCGCGCGTAACTTCGTGCGTTGTGATAAATATATATACCTCCCTACCCATAGCGGCGGCGCGCCGTACGAAGCTTGGTTAGATACCTAAATGATTTTCTATCGGCGCGGATGCTTATTTCTTTATGTTTCGAACTTCGAATTGATCTTCTCAAATATTTGGGCATATTTTGTACTTATTTTCTTAAATTGCTACAAGTACACCTACTTAGTAAATGATTGCCGAAACGAAATAAAATGTCATCAATGATATCATACGAGATACCTACATACATTATAAGGAATAAAGGCCCCTCATCAGTCATTTCATATTGACCAAGATTATTGAAGAGGTAAATGTACACTGATAAAATGCAATAGGGTTGCCTGTGTAAGTCCCGGAAATAAAATCCCGGGACTTACCTTATATCCATACTATCGTCATTTTTTATTAACTGATAGGTAGTTTATATATTTTTATACCCTACACAAAAGTGAAGGATTTCCTTTTCTTGAGAGTGTTGACTAGTTTTCTATTTTAACAATAAAATAAAACTGATCCCAACTGAAAAGACAACCCAGTGTCAATAATCCCTTAGGTACTTGTAGTTCATTTTCGTCATTTTAAGGATATTACTACTACTTATAACAGTATTAAGGGATTACCTGGAGAAATTCGGCATTTCTCTTTATGAAGATATTGTCAGTTGGCTAGCACCATGAAAATGAAAAAGATGGGTCATGGGGACATTACTTTAATTAGAAAGGAAATTCTGTTGATTATTGAACATATGTGATGGGGCCTACGCCTACCCTATATGAAAAACTACTGAAGGGATTGAAAGACGGGGCCTGTGTCTCGGAATTCCAGTCCCAACAAAAAAAACTTTTGGAAAGTACAATATATTCTTCTTCGTGTCGAGGTTCCTCAAATAAGAGTGCCCAGCGTTGTGGACAGCTCTGCCAGTCGCGTCTCTCAGGTCGTGTTCCAAGCAGGAGTGTGGGCATGTGGGGCACGCCATCAGGTGCACCATGGTTTGCGCCGTTGATTGGCCACGATGCAGTCCCCATCTGGCCATGTCTTCCTTATAGCGGCCTACATGCGATCTGAGCCTATTTAGCGCCCTCCAGATGGGCCATGGCTCCTTGTGGCCGGGTGGCAGTTGTTCCGAAGCTAGCACGTAGACGTCGGGCGGTGGGCATCGAGTCCGCCATAACAGGCAGCGAGCATCTGAGAGGTCGCTTTGCAGGGGGCTAGTTTTCCGCATGAAACTCCTGCGGCTCTTGAGACGGGCAGATGGCGGATTATAACCGCACAGTGGTCGCCTGTCAGTCTCCTGTTTCCCCTTTTCCACGGCACTTGCCTACTCTCTACGGATTTCAGGGGGGGGGGGGGGGGGCGATGCCCTCGAGTGGGTACAGCTTGTTGAGTGGAGTAGGCTTGAGGCATCCGGTGATGGTGCGGCAGGTATCATCATAACAATATATTGCATGGACGAATTCATGAAGCCGTAAGGCTGAGAAGTCATGCAGTGCTATTAATTTGTATGATTTTATTTTTTATTATCAATTATGACGATCATAGTAATAATTCCTATAGATTTACCTCTTAGCGTTATTCCCAGTAATGCCCCTGTAGGAGCACGGGGTCCGCTTTGACACCTAATCCCAAGATTTGGCATAGGCACTAGTTTTTACGCAAGCGACTGCCATCTGACCTTCCAACCAGGAGGGAAAACTAGACCTTATTGGGATTAGACCGGTTTCCTGACGATGTTTTCCTTCACCGAAAAGCTAACGGTAAATATTCCGTACATACGTTCCGAAAAACTCATTGGTACGAGCCGGGATTCGAATGTAAATTATGATATAAATAAATATCAATGTCATATTTTCCAGAGAAAAGTGGTTTTTTAATGAAAAATCTTCAATATCGAAATCCCGGGATGGAAATCTCATATCGGATTTCAATCCCGGGATTGAGAATGCTCCGATATTGCATGCTCTAACTCTAACACATCCAGTGGCGCTAGTGTGCACGTGGAAGCAGCCTTAAAGCGTCACACATACAATAGGAACATGTAAAAACTAACTATTTAGGCGACGACACAGCGTAGCTCCGTCAAGTCCGGTGTAAAATTAGGTAGGTTACCCCGAAACCGCCGAAACACGACACCCTTCGGCCAGAAGTCAGCACACGCGATGGTCTCCTGCAGCGGCCGCGGCACGCGCACCACAAACGAGGTGAAGTGCACGTAGTGGCGCAAATGCAGCTGGAAAACCCCCAGCGAGTAGCCAGTCTTCTGGTGAATATACTCCACCATGTCATCAGCCGTGGCGGAGTAATGCAGGCGCGAAGAGTACTAGGTGTGGCAACCCGCTGACCAGAACCAACTGGCTCTGCTGTAGGTACCCTCAGAACATAAAATACTAAATTTCCTATATCTGTGGCTGTACCACACTGAGTCTTTCGCGGCTTGCGCTTTGTTGACTTGAAAAATAAATAGTACTTATAATTTCATTCGCTGTAACAACATTTGATATTTTTTCATGGTATATAAAAAAATAAATATAAATTAAAATCACTCATCATCAAATCCCGGGATTTATTATTTGTTGTTAGGTTAAAAATTGGGCAGGGCAAGCAAGGATAGGACATTTCTCAATCCCGGGATTGATTTCCGATATTGATTGCCAATCCCGGGATATCGATATTAATGTGCATTTATGCTTAAAAGCTAATACCTTTGACAAATTATGTTGAATTATTAACAGAATCTCCTTTATAACAAAACTAAATTAAATAATACGGGATATAAAGAACTCATATTTATCAAAACATACATATCAACATATCAAAACTCAATATTTACCTGATATTACACTTCGTTGGAAGGGCCACATTAAATAAGTAGAATGTAATTAACTGTGTTATTTGAACCGACAAATAGACAGACAACAAAGTGATCCTACGATCCTTAGGAACCGTAAAAAATACTAGATTTTATTGATGCCCACTGATGAACTTTTTATAAATATCGTCGATATACCTGCAGAGGTTACCTATAGTTTTTATAAAACTTACCGATTTGTTTAAGGCTTTCTTATTCGAGTATAGCTACATACGCGACACAATATATCCGCTAGTCGGCGCAACGTTATCGTAATTCGCCCCAGTGACGCACACCATTACATTTCACGCACACTATCTCACTTTAATGAGACAGGTCACTGACCTAGGATTGATTATTTTTTTGGTGACATTAAGAATTTAAACCAGTCACCAACCTCCTTGGAGAAACTGAAATTGTCAAAACATCTTACTGGAAAATGACAGAGACCTGTTGACATTTCGTATTTTATTCCAAGCAAGATTCCAAGTATGTTTCTTAGAGGCTTTTGAATGATCCTTGGAACATGGCGGATCGTGCTCCAGACATTTTTTTTTCATTTTCTGCATCCTGCTGTTTAATGTATAGTTTTGATAGCGTATTATGCAATAAATGGCAAACATGACGGCTACAGTTTATGAAGAATTTTCCTGGAAATGCGAGTAACCAATTCTTGGGCATCATTCAGCGGTTCGTGGTCGCGGCCGCCATTATACTTTGTACTGCTCCAGCTATCACTCAGTGCATCGTGAAGGCCTTAAACCGTACATCATGCATATGAAATGTTTTTTTTATATTTGATTTCTGTACACTGTCTTTGGCAAAGGCCCTAGAGGCTGCCATTTCTCTAATAAATAATAAATAATGTTTCTTAGATACATTTCGGTAGGTGATATACAATTAAAAAGGCAATAGTACCTACGTTAGATTGACAACGTTATAGTAACTCTATGTGTTTTCCTCTAAGGTGCAAAATCGCATGAATATAAGCAGGAGAACATTGATGAAATTTTCCTATAATTTTGCCAACTTCTACCGAAAATACGGATCTTCCTATCGTATAACTTAATTTCAAGAGAATCCAAGAAAAATGCAACTGATTTCAATAAATCACATTCCCCAAATAAAAATGTTAATGACTTTAGAATTTATCGTGCACAAGTGTGCGCTGTCTTTTACAACCCGACTATCCACGGTCCTACAAAATTAATTGCTACACCACATCATCATCATCATCACCACCACCACGCTTGTGCATAAAACTGACCCCATATCACGATATGCTACCTTCATTAGAAAATTCTAATTTATTACGGAATCTAAAGAAGTGTCATAAAATATACCTACAGGTGTGTGTAAGATCAGCGATGAGAAATGGAATTGTGATATCCGAACAAATATATACCTTTATTTTTAAATATTTTCGTATTTCTTAGCTTCCAAGTAGGGATGCAACGATACCGATGCCGATAATCGTAAACCGCAGGTTATCGTTATTTTTGACGATCATCGGTATCGTAAAAAGTATTACGATTAATAACGATTCTTAAAACTAGTTCATTTTCAAATTATTGTCCATATCTTTGCACTTATTTCATTTAAATGTATGAATATTACGTCACTTCATGCAGATTCTGTAAAAAAAAGCAAGTTGTGCTCTCAAATGCAACCAAATACGTTTGTAACACTACACAATAAAACAACATTAAAACTTTTATTTACATTGTTAAAGACTAATACTTAAGTTTTCACTAACGTTATAAACATGCAATATGTGTATTTTTGTTACAAACATACCCACACTTCTGCAGGTCAATCGCGTAATGCATTGTACGCGCGTCAGGTTGTCACTTTTTATGACAGTTAAGTGATGATTTCTTAAACGGATGATTCATTTTACTTGAATATATTAAGTTATCAATACAATTTGATAAGAAAACAGTTCTTACCTTAAATAGCTTTCGAATGTAAAGATATGTTTTTTCAACTTTCAACATGCGAACACATCTTTACCGCCCAAAATGCCGAACCGTACTATATACTGACTGCCAATATGGCGACGTTTCAGCCACCGTCTTTGTGAGAGTGTCCTTTGATCTGGCAACGGCGCCGATAGCGCGAAAAATGATCAAAAACTATTTGACTCATAATTAAAACCCTTCCTTTGGTTTTGTCTGAGTCGCGTAAGAAAAAAGTATAATATATAATGGATTAAAATAAACAAACATCCTGTATATATGACATCGTATCGGATATTATACCGGAGCTTCAATCCGCAATTAATTTGACGTTTTGGATCTGTAGGTATTGAAATCGTGTTGGTGCACTCGCTCATGCAATAACATAACGTGTGAGAGCTCGATGCACTAATAAACAGGTATAGTACAGGGCACGGAACCGCAGACAGACAAATGAACATGGTGACACTAGGATTCTTTGTTGACTATGGTACCCGTATAGTATATATTTGTTGTCTCTCTGTCAATCTGCGAATATCCTTTTCGTCAGGAATGCGTATACGTATCAAGTTGAATTAAAAATCAAATACAAGTCTGCAATCCCTTGAAGCTGTGTAAATTCAAACAGTGATACGAAGTTATAAGATAGAGCGAGATAGGCATAGAATTTTGTACCACGCCGTGCTTTCGACACATACATAAAATAGTCCATCCACAGTATATAACCAGCATATGTTATAATGTTCTAGAATTTAGAGAATTCCTTAGCCTCAGAGTAAATAAAATGAAACAATTACTCGCCTTATATATTATACTTATACGAAAAGTATACATAGTACATAGGTACCTACGTAACTGCCTTCAAGTAAATTACACCTTATAATGGCACATATAAATTCGAGAATAAAATAGCTTTATTTTTTGGTTTATGAGTTATCAATGTTATCATAGGTAACAAAATATTAAACAGATGTATACGCCATACAGTTTTAAGTGATTGTTGGGGTCTTCATTTCACTTTCAGTTTAAAAAACATCCAGAGGTTGAAGTGTGCTGTAGCTAGATTAGTATTTTGAAAATTGGTATACAATAGTGGTCGCGTTGTTCACAATTTGTTCAATAGCATCCTGACGGGGCCTGCTATACTATGTCATCGATAGTTTTTGCAGCAGCAGAAGTATTAGCGGGAGACCAGTGGAACGTCCAACTGTAGAGGATTACGAGTTGATCTAATAGGATCCAAGTCGTTGGCATTGCAGCTCTGCACTTCACAGGGTGGCGTAAACATAATGGCAGGATGGCAATTACAGCATCATAAATGGCAAAATTTGCATTTCTCGTAGGTACAAGATACGGTGCTCCTTGTACTTCATAATATTTATTTAGAATATTAGTTTTGCAAAATCAATAATTGCGTAAGACAACATGACATATATGTCAAATGTCAGACGTACTAAAATATGTCACGATAAATCTATCACAAATACACACACATACGCCTATACGGCGTAAAAGACAATGTGGCCTGTGTAATAAAAAAATACTCCTCATACTAAAGAAACTAATTGAAACTTTTTACATTAAGAAAGGGCTCGAAGAAGAAAAATGTGGAAAATTGCGTTTTAATGGCATGTTTTTTGAACTTTTATATTATTACGTTTGTAAAAATACCATATCATCTAGTTTGAGTGCTTATCCAACCACATCACATCTTATATTTTGTCCCTAAAATCATATTATTATCTGGTGGCTGGTATTAAATTTGCGAAAATCACGGTTGTCAAAACGAAAAAATCGCTACAGACGTCCGTCCAGCCCGAGGCCGCGCGGCCATCTGCCTACTAAAACGAGACGCGCAGGTCACTTTCCCAGATAAATTGTGTATAGAAAAATTTAGAGCCATTTTTAAAGAAAGTGTCCGTAAAAAGATCTTCTTTGCATCATTGCCTATTTTTGTCATTATTCACTTGAGTCAATTTTGCGCCCACTTTATGTATGACTCGAAATAAGATCAGAATATTCCCTTTTTTCTTGGCATGATATGATCGAGCGAAGTTTAAAATTTCGTATTTTGGTCCGTAAAAGTAACAAGGGCGATTATTAAACTATAACATATCTCAATATCCCATCATTAAACTCAAGATTTCATTGTTTATTATTGAATGTAAAATAACTCGATTTCGGATAACGTGCCCTTAAATGAAAACTGTACCAACTTATAGAAGTTTCATTTTTGTTATTATTTACCCTTTAAAAACTTTAATGTTCTTGAAATAAGAGTTGTTTTCAATAAAATAATATAATTTGTATAATTTTATACACTTGGTTTTATTTTATTATTCCAATTTAACTTTAACGCCATCTATAACAACCACTATGCTTTTTTTCGCTCTTTAGTACTACGTTTTACAAATCAGTGTCCTGTTAGTTCATTAAGTCGTCACTTCTTACGTGGCGCTTTTGTATCGTCACTGTATCGAGGGGCGGGACGGGTGGCGTGTGGAGGGGCTCGATTTTAGATTTCATTTGGGTAGTGTAACAGCCTTAAGAGGGCATCGCCTACTCGTATCTATTGGACAAATCAAGGAAATACAATAAAAAAAGTATTTTGCTAAATTACATACGTATTTATTTATTATGATCACCATAAATTCCTTAATAATAATAGGACACAATCATTTACCTAACTATAAGACAACAAATGAGCGTTTGATATTTTGGTACAGTATACCTAATGCCAAATCACCGATGATTTCCAAAATTTGATTAAATAATAAATATTACATTATTTCCTTAAATCCTTATGACAATTAATTGATGAATCTCACTATTGCTTGACAATATTGCTTATCGATATGTTCACAGGGTTGGTTAGATTTTATACCTAGTAGGACCGAAACTGCCATAATTCTGTCAATAAACGTAAGCATTAAACTAGGTGGGTGGCTATAGACAGATCACAATAATCGTTCCCTGAATGCGTTCGTCTGATACAATTTATTAAGTTGTCTAAGGCTAGGAACAATTAATTCAACTATAATATACTAACTACTGCAAAATAAATAATTATATGACTTTATTAGCTGTCTTATGTATAGCATTGGTTTACGAGTACATATTATCTAAAACCAAAGTTCTATAAGAACTAGGTTTTATTGACCCATACTTTGCTAGATAACTAAGATAACCAAATGAAACAATAATTTCATCACACAAAGAGATTCTACTCGAGGAGAAAAATGGCACACACTCGTAAAATACGAGTAGGTACTTACTTGTAGTTTCATGATATCTAGCAAAAGATCTGTTAATCACATTTTTATCACAAATTTATTTGTCTGAATAATACAATTAATTAATACGAATAAATGCATGCACAACGATACAAAATAAAGCCTTTGGTTCGGTACCAAATTATTCAACAGAATACTAATCCTCCCTTCCTCCGGATTTCAACGGAACATTCTCTTCTCACTGCTTCCCAATAAGGGTGTAAAGTTGTAAACTCAAATGTATGTACACATAATACTGGTGACGAAACTCCCATACAGATATCGCAAAAATCACGAATCTAAAACCGTTTTAATATTGCTTGATAAGGAAAGAAATCGTTCGGGGATCGTGACATTCGTGACGTCGTCACTATGACGCTCGGGTCGTAGTAAATGACAATCGTTTCATATGAAGGTACGATTTTCGGAAAAGGGGCAGAATATATCCCCTCTTAGAACTTTGAACGTTTGTGATTATTAAATCCCCTGTTTTACTTTATTCTTCATTTGTCATTTTTTTACATCCTTTTTCGAGAAAAAATATAATTATTGGTTATTTTTTGGTGTCTACTACACCCCTATTCGTCGATGCAGCACGTCTATCATGAGACGGCCGCGACATGCTCTCGATTTTATCGCACTATACCTCTTGTACAAGTGTTCTAATAAGAAAGAGACGGATAGTGAGAGAAGAATTAGGAGAGTATGTCGCGGGCGTCTCGTGATAGACTTGCAGTATTCGGACGCGATAGGTTTGGCAATAGGACAGCTGTCAATTTATATAAATTTGTCGCAAGTATGGCAACACTGCTGGGCCCTATTTCTCGAAACTTATTAGACTAATAATACTAGTCCATGGAGTAATATTTTTTACAAGTTTACTAGTCTGCGTTTCTCGAAGCTACAATAATAAAATATTAGTTATTAGTTGCCAACTAATAAATATTAGCTAATATTATTAGAGTCCATTGGGTTTTGGTTTCATGAATAAATATTAAAAAAAAAGCACTAGTAAAAAAAGTTAATAAAGCTACTAGTATAGGAAGGTTTGTAAAAAATATTAGTCGAAACTATTAGCGTCACATTTTACTAAACTTTCCGCCTCCGACGTGCAAACGTCAAAAGAAAACGAATAATAAAGAGGCGGGAACTCTTCCCGCTTTTTAGGGTTGCGTAGTCAACAAGGAACCCTTATAGTTTCACCATGTGCGTCTGGCAGTCCGTCCGTCTTTGGCTTAGCTCAGTAACCATTACTTCTAGACACCTAATTCGGCATGGGTATATCAACCAATCACTCCGACAAAACAGAAGAATAAAATCTTGTTTTTTTTGCGGTAGGTACTACTTCCCCTACACCTAAGGTGTGGGTGTATTTTTTTTCTCGTTAAACCCATAGTGTGAGTATCGTTGGGTAGCTTGTTCAAAACAATTATGGGTTTTTTAAATAATTTTTGAATTTAGTTATTCGCCTGCGATATATTGGGGTTTAGGTATGCTACTGAGAATGTGAAAAAATCGTGGCAGAAAAGTAATAGTAATAGTCGACCAACTTAAAATGTACTTAGAAAGACCAACTTTACTATACAAATTCGGCCGACGACGCAGCCATTTACTTGCCGCGCGCGTGTCGATGTAACTAAGAAAGACAGACAACTACGGAACCCTACACCGCGCGTGGCCCGACACGCATTTGGCGGATTTTTAATAGGTAAGAAGGCATGTAATAGGTGCATTCAGCCAAGCCAGACTAATATTTTTTATTAGTTTACCAGTATTAGCTACCACACCAATAATTATTTTTGAGAAACAGAAAATATTAGGACTTGTAAATTTTACACTAGTAACTAATAACTAATATACTAATAAACTAATAGTTTCGAGAAATAGGGCCCTGGTCCTTTCATTCCCATTCCAATCGCGGGTCTAACTTGCAAAATGTAAGATGGGGTACTTTAGCACATTTTACAGTGACATAACTTTATGATAATGTGGCTATCATAGCAACTGGTAAATTAACGTGTCTAATCGATATTAAAGCCAAGTCGTGACTTTACGTGACCCATTTAAAATAGTGCAAGTTTATTTTATTTGCGGGGGCTCATGTATTAAGTCTAATAGCTAACAAGAGAGTTTGTTCTAAGATTACTTAAAACAATTTTGACTCAGTTTGTCCTTATTTCATTTCTATTTCGCAAAGAAATCCAGTGGTTATTAAAGCACTTATTGGCTATATACATACATATGATGTCATTTAAAAAGATGACACAGACATAAATATAATATTAAGTAAGCTATAAAAAATAATACCTCAATCACTGAGTAACGCTAACTCCATTAATAATCACTGGAAAATTCAATATTTATGATTCCCATTTTTGTCATGTGACATACAATAATAAAACAGTGTAGTGTTTCGTATAACAATAAGTGGATCATAATCAGATTCAATGCAGGTAGGTACCTAATTAACTTTAAGTAGAGTGAAGTCAAATCCACAATTTCACAACATAAATAATGTTCAAAGCCGATCAATATGCTAACGGCTAAGCAGTTCACAATTTTGTACAATCAAATGACATTTGAAACGTCACAAAGTCCGTAAGGATTTTGAATAGGATGATCTTAAAGGCTCAACGATTAACTGAGACGTCGCCTGTGATGACACAGGGGCGCAGGGGTGACGTCGCGGGGTCCCGGGCGGGAAGCGAAAAGCGGGGACGACACCTGACGCTCGTACACTCCCGCACCTTATGCCGGCTGTGCACACTCGTTGTGTCATTTCAACAGCAGAACAATCCTTTGACTCGACCGCAAAAACCGACACGCGACCGAGGCGAGATCCGAGCGGACGAGACAAGGTGAGAGCATCACGTGCACACTCGTTTACGGTCCGTTTCGACGAGTGTGTACAGCCGGCATTAAAGTTTTACTACTTTCTTAACCCAGCAGAGTGTATTCTCTTCTAGAATACGAGTATTCCTCGGGTAACATCCTATTTTATTTACAAATGCTTTAATTCAACATTCACCTCAATTCTTGCAAACCTTATTTGATCAACATTCAGGAGTTGAATTTGGGGTTGAATTTTTGTACACATACCTATTGAAGTCAGATGAGTGCAATACGATCGTACCATTGAGCTGGTCTGATGCTCGAGACGCCTGAGACGGAAGGAGGATCCGCTACATAACAGTAGGTGCTAGAAACGTTTGCTTGTCTCTGTCCCTACCACTGCTAGGTGCCACATTAGAATGCAGGCAAGCCCGATGTGAATACACTAGGCCTCCACACACCGAACGCGGGTCGTGCGTGGTATCTTTATCTCTTTCGCACAGTAGCGCGGCGTCTCTATCGCACAGCAGCGCGGGCCCGCCGCTAACTGCGTGATAGAGATAGTGCATGAGAGTGATATTTGATGCGTTGGTGAGAGATATATAACAGAGCGCCCGACCCGCACCGCGCACGACCCGCGCCGCGCACGACCCGCGTTCGATGTGTCGAGGTCTTAAATGTAGCATAAATCCCGAACTACATGCTCACTTGTTTCACTGTCACTCTGTCCTAGTGTGCCTTGGCTCAGTGCGACGGCAGCGCGAGCCGGTCCTGCGGGGAGGGCCGCGCGCCGCGCAGGCGCGAGGCCGCGCGCCCGCGCAGCGCCGCCGCACACGTCGCCAGCGCGTGCGCCATCACCATCACTGCTGCGCACAGCGTGACGAAGCCAAACGCTGAACCTGCAAAAGATTTTGAGTGTTAGCACGAGAATGTTCTGGGGTCAATCAACTTTTTCCTGAGTAAGGGTCTTTTCTTTCTTCGTTATTAAATAGTTACCACAACATGCGTATTTGATAATATCTATATTTTTTTATATCGCATGTTCCATGTCGCAAACCAAACCACTATTTTCCATATAAATCGGGACGTCCGCTGGGCCAGCGATGAAATTTAAGGTAAATTCATATTTTTTTATGTATTCATCGTATTTTCTTGTAATTTCCTTTTAAGTACAGCAAATAGTACGCCATTAGATATATCGGGGAGGCCAAAGTGCTAATAAATATCTGAAAACTGAACAAGTCTCCAATGCCTCGAGAATAGAGACGTTTCCGGCACTTAATTAAGGCCGCTCCGATATAGATATTTCGGAGCGGCCTAATGTGTCTGTAGAAACATGGAGGACACAAAAATTTGATTCACCCTCAGGTATTAAGCAGCGATTACACTGCTTCGGTCGCCTAATGCGGTCGCCGAACTTGTTGCAAACTACTTCGACCAACGACTGTCGTCTTCACATTAGTCTGGGCGGGATACATAGGCAATTGCAGCCGTCAGATTATCTATTCTGTGCCGTCGGCCACCGAATGTGGCTGACTACCGCCGCTATTGCACTGTTGCGGTCACCACACATTGCATGCGGCGACAGACTTGAAAACGAATTTATTTCCGAATAGCTACTTCATATGCATCTTCAGTATTGACAGATGTCCTACTGTCGTTCCCTATATTCAAAGTGCCTAAGGAATTGATAGGTGCTATGCCGGATAGTTAGCAATTAGCTATCTTCTGTTTTCGAATGTGGATACCCAATTGTTGTGGGCCTGTCATTTCCTGTAATGTGGCAGCATGACAAGTAGACAACGATTCTACAATAGAACTTAGGGAAACACGACGAAGTAATGCGGGCCCTGCATTTTATAATGAAAGAATATTGAATCATAATGGATTGCAAATTTCGTTCAAATACGAGGGTGGTCATTTTGCGGAACGCCCTTTGTCTGGCGTAGACGCCAGATTTCAATAGAGCTATTCAATGTAATCTGTCGGTGTCATTATAAATGGGTTCAGAGTTCCTGATTCAAATCTCAATTTTTACTTCATACACCAGAAGTAATTTCCATATACGTTTCAACAATTTACTACAGACCTAAATAAGAAGGTTCGCCAGGTTTATTCCTATCCAACGGGGATAGAAGTTGGTATCCAAGTTGCCATTCAGGCTGACCCAGTCAGTGTCGTCGACGGGACAGTGGGGCCTGCGCTGTTGCTGTACAACGGCTGCGCTGTGACGACCCGTTCTACCAACAACACAACCGAGCTGCCACACTATTTAAAGCCATATCACAGGCCCACTAGGTTGCAATCCAGCGCGAGCCATGGATAGATAGAGCCTATAGGGCGACGTGCGGTCACCACGCATATATGTTCTAGCACTGATAACCCCCCGCTTCCCCGCGCCATATTGTCAGTTGCGACCAGGTACGCGATCTATACGTGCGTCAAATAACCAACAAATTAAAATTGTTTTTGCGCTGAAAAAATGAGTTATTGCTGTGTGAAGTAGTGTGGGAAAAACTCCCGAACGTCTAATTTTACAACCGATGGAATAACATTTCACAGGTAAGTTAAATTTATCACATAAATGTAAATTTCATTCTGTCACGCGGAGTTCATTTTACACTGGTCTATAAGAAGTAGTGAAGTATGCATGTCCCTTTTCATCAAATGGAAATGGCAATATACTGTTCCTTTCTTACGAAAGCACGTGACACTCTAGTGATGGGCTAGTGAATGTTTTCGAATTTTACCGATTCAGATTCATTTAAGGAAACACGATTGTTTAATATGAAATTTCACTAAATATTAGCCATTGTCAAAATTATTTTGTTAGAAATCATAGATAATGTATACGATGTACCAAAGAGGTTTAAACTGCACCAAGAAGGTAGCGTGGCGGACTGCAACCATCTTACAAGCTATGAGGTAGAGGGAGACGTAGTAAATTACTATCTCGCGCTATTTTATATCTTCCAAAATAGAGCGAACTTCCTAATAAACGGAATATATAATTGTAGTACATACAGCACGTCTATCATGCGGCTGCGACATACTCCCGATTTTTCTCGCACCTCACCGTCGCATGATAGCCGTGCTGGAATTTTTTTGTTGGTTTAAGTAGTTTTATTTTATTTGTTGGGTAATTTAGAGTAGGTATTGTAGAATAATGCGAGTATGTAGTGTCGAAGTTTAGCTATTGCTAAAAAAGTAGAATAAATTAGATAATAACATAATAATAAATATAATAAAAATAATATAATAATGAATAATTAATACATTGGTCGAGAGCAATTAGGTTAGGACTAGTGGTACGAGATGGACCTCATGCTGGACTTCGACGACGTGTGAGGGATCTTGGAGGTGGTTCGAGAGCAATTAGGTTAGGACTAGTGTTACGAGGTGGACCTTATGTTATGCTGGACTTCGACGACGTGTGAGGGATCTTGAAGGTGGTTAGTGATGGAGCCATGGCATTTTGGTTTTTTCGAATCGTCTTCGAGAGCAATTAGGTTAGGACTAGTGTTACGAGATGAACTTCATGCTGGACTTCGACGACGTGTGAGTGATCTTGGAGGTGGTTAGTAATGGAGCCATGGCATTTGGGTTTTTTCTAATAGTGATGAGGATTCACATCATCACATAATATCAACCAAATAATTTTATCACATTGAATAAATATATGTTCTTTTTTATGACATCATTTTTATTTGTCTTCCTTACCAAGCTATACCAATCTCAAAATATCATACATCAGCCTAGCTAGCACATTCGCACTCGTCCTTTCCTAGTAAGTATATAAATACGAACGGAACGAAGGCTTCTTGTCCTACATAAACACGATAATGCAGTAAATATTGTAAAATACCTAGAAATAATTATTTTATATGACTAAACTCGATATGATTATCATACTTTTTTATGTTATTGGTGATCTAAATAATCGATGAACGAAACATGATAATAATATAAAAGTGACAGCCGTTCAAAAATTTTAACCTTGGCAACAGGTACCTACGCCGTGTAAAATATTCTACTTACAATTATTTGCGGCACCGCTAAAAACCGTTAACGACCAACGCACCCCATCACTACGCTTCGGGCGCCATGACGTGACAAAGCGCGCTGTTTTCGAAACAGCCAATCGCAGCGCCGTTACCGACCTCCCCGCAACCCGCACTTGCCGCCAACTGTGGTGACCTTTGCATAGAACTAAATCGCTTATAGGCTCTATCTATAGGAGGTGTGAGCGACGTCCGCTCTCGGCGGCGTCGGCCGGGCGAGTGAGCGCGCGCGCTACCGGCCGCGGCAATGCTCGCCCCTCACAGTCACCTAAGAGTGACCTAGTGCCGAGACACAAGTCGGCGACGGACGAGCTCCGCCCCTATGTGCTCGGACAGTGCGTCGACCACGCTCCGTGACACAAGTCGGCGACGGACGAGCTCCGCCCCTATGTGTACGGACAGCGCGTACTACCACTCGGCGCCCGAATGGTGTGTTTGGGCTTCGCCCGTGTCCTCAGACACTTTGGGTAAACGATGTTACCAAAATAAAAGAAGGAATAACGAGAAATAGACTTTTTATTTACTTTTCCCTAACTGCCCTATCACTGCCCTAAGTGACTTGATTACAAGTCCCTAACTTCCTATTACTTTGTAGTTTTCTTCTTCTTCTTGTTGTGACTTCCAGGAGGCTCCGATTGACACTGATTTGCTCCGGGCCGTACCTGCTATTTATACCTGCTAGTGGGCGAGCAAGACGTGCTGAGTGAGACAATAAAGGTTACGCCCACTTTGATTTGACTAATTTACATTGCAAGATGTTATTGGCGGAAGTCTAAGCTGATTTACAAAGTTCTAATATGGCTTGAGATCTTATAAGTACAGTAGGGTTCGTAAATATTTTCTTATTTGAATAATCGTACATGGAAATCGGGCAAACCGCAATTCGGTCCCTTTTGTAACTCTTATTTATCATTTGCGCTGAACCTACTGAGTTTACTTATTTGTAAGTTTAAACATTTAATAGAACTTTTAATTAGCTTTCTAACAATATATAAACCATTCTGATACGATGAGCCGTTGTAAAGGTATAAACGTAAACATATTAATTGCAAAGTGAAAATGCGCCGTACTAAATTCTAATTCAGGCTCGGTGGCCGCGGCTCTCGTTACGGTCATGTTGGCGCGATACACCCCTCCCCTCCATGGCGGCCAGTCTGCGCTGCGCTCGCGCATAGGCAACATCTCCTCTCTCTTTCTAATACAATTTGTACTGGGATTTTACTTTAATGTTTACAATATCAAATGAATGCTATGAGAGGGCGCTCTATGTAAACAATTACTATAGGGATTCCATCTACTGGGTTCTTTATTTACTCTAAACAATCTAAGTCTTTATAAATAATCACATATTTCTCTTACGTATAATCTCCGTATGACGCGATGCGTAGCTCTGCCGTCGCGTGTTGATGTTGTCGTCCATAGGAGGTTATCTGTACATGGCAGTCATCATTAATTTAAGAGTTATCCTCTTGTCGGTGGAGTATTTTCTATTTCTCTCTGTCGTACGCCAGCCCTTTGATTTGTTGATACGACACGATACGACACCAGCTTTTTCCTTTATTTGGTCTATATAACTACGTCGTGGTCTTCCCCTGCCCCTCCTTCCTTCTATCTTTCCTTCCATTATGGTTTTAAAGAAGTTGTCGCATGGCAGTAAGCCGACCAAATGTCAACGATGTGGCCCTGTAGAAAGTGCTTCCAAACAGGTGCAGTGCCACCAGCAGAGAACAGTACACTCACCAGGTTTGTTCCAATCCAGCGTTGGATATATGGCAGTCAGCCCGATCCGGTCTGTGCCGCCGACGGCCCAATAGAACGCGCTGAACAACTTGTCCGCCAGCCCTGCGTCTGGGGTCGTACAACGCATGCGCGGCGCGCACCAGTTTCCCTATCACGACTCGTTCTACCAACAGCACAACCGAGCTGCCACACCATTCAGAGCCATATCTATCACACTAGACCCACTAGGTTGCGATCCAGTGCGAGCCACGGCAATAAACCGACCAAATGCCAACGATGTGGCCCTGTAGAAAGGTGATTCCAAACAGGTGCAGTCACATCATTCACGAGAACAGTACACTCACCAGGTTTGTTCCAATCCAGCGTTGGATATATGGCCGTCAGGCCGGTCCGGTCGGTTCCGCCGACGGCCCAATAGAACGCGCTGAACAACCCGTACGCCAACCCTGCGCCCGCGCCGTACAACGCGTGCGCGGCGCGCACCGGGTGCGCTGTCACGACCAGTTCCACCAGCATTACAACCGAGTTGCCACCGTGGACGAGGATGTTTAGCGCGTTGATCTCGTGGATTTCTAGGGAGCGAGAAGAAATTGGCTATAGATTGTTTCACGGTATTTTTTTTAGCATAATAGGTAGGCAGCATTGTTTCTCGGGGATTTCTGAGGGAGCAAAGAAATTAAGTAACTATAGATTGTTCTACGGTGCAGTTTTCAGGCTAGTAAAAGAAAATTGTAATTGGTTTTCCATTTAACTTTGATTCATAAATAGATGCTCAGTCAGAGAAATATGTACGCTACATCGAATCATTTTGTATTGAGCCACTTGCATTTGACGTGACATAACGTCGGTGCGAATAAAAAAATCGCTATGTATTTTTTTTGGTTTTTTTGTTTATTTCATATTTTAATTGCTTTTAATAGTATCCATTTACCCATAAAATCCTTTTTCTATTATCTTTATTGGTTTCGAAAATACAAAATTCGCTATGTGTATCCCGAACAAAATATGGACGGAAAAAATCGCTATGTAAGTTTTATCACATAGCGTTTTTTTCTTCGTCTGTTTTGCATTAAAGTCAACTAAATTTTAGTTCGATTTTGTGTATACCGAACAAAATATGGACGGAAAAAATCGCTATGTGAGATTTATCACATAGCGTTTTTTTCTTCGTTCTAAGTTCTCTGGATTTTCGAAGACAAGTAGATATTTATTACAACATTGTTACTACTATTTAATTTTGCATATTCTTTTCATTTTTTTCTGCCAACTTTTGATTTAAAAAAGATGAGTTTCAAGAATGTGTTGTTACTAGTAATACATTAGAAGTGATGAAGAAAATTTATAAAAACTTAATTCCCGTAGCAGTTATAAAAAGTTTATCTTATTATTAATGGTTGTTTTTACCAGAACAGAAACAAAATGTGCAGTGCTTTATCTAACGCCTCGACATGTTTGGAAATGGAGATTGAAGAGATGATATCGGATAGAGGTATCGTATGGCAATAAACTATGAGAATGTAACTGAAAACTTTAAAAATTACGGCACAATGCGTTCACCACTTTACCACAAAGAAGAACAGGGCCCCATTTCACCATCTTGATCATTGTCACCTGACAATGGCAATTCCACGTACATTGCTGGGTCAATAGGCTGTCCAGCAACCAACTTAACCTGTCGACGCAGCCATGTAAGTCGAATTGTCATTGCCAGGCGACAATAGTCGAAATGCCCAGGCCCCTATTTCACCAACTAGACAATTGTCACCTGACAACGACAATTCTCTGTACATTGCTGGATCCACACCCTAGCGACCACCTTAACTTCTAGAACAAGCAATGTTTGGCGAATTGTCTGTGTCAGGTGACAATTGTCAAGTTGGTAAAATAGGGGCCAGAGCAACGTGCGTCAGGTGAACCCGCTCCTTTATATGATAGTCGCCCAAAAATTTACTCTGCGAAATATCGCAGAGTAAATTATAGTATATGCTCGCAGTCCTTAAAAATGTAAATGCACACAGATTTTCATCCTTTTACAATCTCAGTGTCTAAGAAAATATGAATGAACAACATTAAACAAATTTAAGATGTGTGATTTGGCTAATTGACAGCAAAATGCAAACAAAAACATAATTAACTTAATTTTACTTGACTATTAATTTATACATATAATTTATGTTTAAGTAACTATCAGTGCCATCTTACGGACGTACGATTTATGTTATTAGAAGAATATTGACAGGATACACAATTTTAATGCAAAATACTTCGTTATCTTGTAAATAAAATTGTTTACATTTCCGGTATTAACTTACTCAAAACTCGCTATGTATCCTTTACACTTAAGAACAATGGTAAAAACTAGTCATGTATAGGGATGACACAAAGCGATTTAAAATGAACCAAATTTAAATCGCTATGTGGCTGGATTTTAGTTTTTTGCTGAGATTATGAAATATAACAGATGAAACATAATTTTTTCAACCACCATGACATGTAAAATCATTTTGCCGATTATAAAAAAAATACTTCTAATATAAGAAAACTGCGCATTTCCGATATAAACAGTTTTTTTCTTCTCCTGTAAAGTAGGGTAAAAATACATAGCGATTTTTTCATTCGCACCGACGATAAGCATGATCAAACGTAATGCAAATTTTCACTTGCCTGTTTGGGCTAAACATATTAGGAACAAGGAAATGTTACACCTGTGCTGATACCATATGTTTAGTGTGAATAAACGACATTTCATTTCATCGATTAGATACACACTAACGCTCGCGTATTCTAGCTTTTTACATAACATCATATCCTATTTTTAGAAACGTCATTGTAACTCCTTTGACTATAAGCAGTTAATTAACTAAACAGGAAACTGCGATTATTACCACTACATACGTAATTAGTAAAAAACTCAGATGCCATAATTTTATGTTTAGCTCTTATACTGCATAGCTAAAAACTAGATTTTTACAGTTGAGTGTAGTACGTATGTAAGTTCACCGAGTATTAAATTAGATTAGCGTTTAAATTAATGACGTTCCGGACCTAGTCTCGAGCACTAATCACACTAAGTAGTTAAATGCTCCAAGGCGTACGAGAAAAAACAAAATGAATAATAAGTGAATACTTAAGTATTGTATTTTTCTAACTCCAGGCGATGGCAAACGTACGACCCGGCTGATGGAAAGCGGTCACCGATGCCTATTGACACTGGCAACTCCAGCGGAGTCGTAAAAGCTATTTCGACCCTTTATTAATTTGAGGATACGCTCTCTGATGATCTGATATGCTATTTATCATCACGCTTGCTCGTAAATGGTGTTATTCCATGCCTGATGTATACAGAAGGACAATGGCCTAAATTGTTCCCATGGGAGTCATGGATTAACATAACTCTCTAGAGAGTTATGAGCTTGTGTGTGATCTGATTGGTTTAAGCAAATCTAGTTGGCCGCGCGCCGCAGGAATACTAATGTACTGCTCTGTGATTGGTTGAAATATTGAAGTTGCGCGATCCACTCGCACTCATCTGGAAGTGAAGTTGTCAATTTCGTCAATTTTTGATTGGTGCGGTTGTATGAAACATAGATTTTTCTGCCTTTGCAGTTATGATTTCCTCTCAAATGTAATAAAAAACATTGCGTATAACACGGGTGCAATGAACATTGCAAATTTGAGTCATCAAAAGCCTTCTGATACACTCTTGTTCGCATTATTCCAATTACGCTCCTCGTTAAACAATGTACTATTATGCAGCAGTCCAACTTTTTGGGTCTCATTAGTTATTATTAGTAAGTCACTCCTCGCAGGGGCGACTCACCGTGTTTTGGTACTGTTGGTCGCGCCGCTACAAGTACCGCGGCAGCGCTGCTACGGTACGCACGCGGTCTATCGCAGCGCGATGCATGCGATACAAAAGGATGGCCAGGTTTAGGCTCATTCGGCAAACCTTAACAGGGAATGTGTCAACAGAGAACCTTCTGTACGCAGTACTATTATTTATCGTCCTTTTGCACCAATGGTTAAGAAGGAGCCGAAAACAAATTTGCGCATATTCTACGAGTTTGCGCCTTTGTATACCCGGAGCTATCGTATGCATGTCTGCCACTACCCTAATGTAGGGTGTTTTTTTAACCGTCTTAGAGCCGAAGCCCACTTAATGTATACATTACAAAGAACTTGTATTAATATTAATTTTAATCATCCAGCCGAGTGACCGCAGTGACCGCTAGCCGCCATCTTATGTAGATAGGTACGGTACGGACTCTAACCGGGTGAATGAACTTCGCACCGCGCGCCATACAGGATTTTTCAAACTTAATTACTAAAAACTTAACGAATGATTAGTACGTTTCGGATACTTTAAGTGGGCTTCGGCTCTAAGACGGTTAAAAAAATACGTATAAAGAAATGCTTACTAGGATCGTAGACCAGCGTCCAGTACACCAGTGTTATCACGAAGGCGAGGTCCGTGGCAACCGTGTGCGCCAGCCAGTAGCAGCGGCACAGAAGAGGGGTTCGCGGCCGCCGTCCACTCGTCGCTCCCTCCCACGCTGAAACGCAAATTATCATCCATATTAGGTAAGCAGATTGCCAAAGTACCTATTCATCATCATCATCATAGCCGAAAGACGTCCACTGCTGACGGACATAGGCCTCCCCCAAAGAGTGCCAAAGTGACACCCGCATCCAGTGGACTCCCGCAACTTTACCAGGTCATCAGTCCACCTTGTGGGGGGCCTACCTACGCCGTGCCTTCCGGTACGCGAAGACTATTTTTAATACGAAGTAACTATTATATTTATTAAAAAAACACCAAATAAAAAAAAAGACCGGGTTGCACTCCAGGAGTGCCGGCAGAAGTTAAAACTTACGAATTGCTTTACAAAAAACTTGAATAATTTTAATTTTGCAACAAAAGCCCCCGCTTAAGCCCCGTACGTCTTACATCAAAAAAACCTATAGACGTATTCCGCATTTTCATTTAAAAAATCCGCGATTTGAAGCGCAACTCCCGCTTTTTGTATTCCGGCAATTGGCAACACTAAATCCTACGCTCCTACACGTCACGTGACCTCCTACGCTACTACACCTGTCGCGAGTTTATTCATTTTTCCCCATCCCAAAAAGTGCACAGCGCCGCTAAGGAAGTTTCACTTCAAAAAGTGTTCCAAATTCTTTATTATGTGGGGACTTTCATTTTATTTATAAAACGTAACAAATTTGAAAAGGATTATAGGGTTTTTTTTAAGAATTTGCCTCGAGCGGACATAGAACCTACGATCTCTGGAATCCGTGCATTGCTCTTAACCAACTCAGCTATCGTGGGCTCCTTATTCGCCACGAGCGGGATTATTCACTTTGACCGACATTTTTAATTTCGTTGGCAGACGTTTCTGTTTAGTAAAACATTTTCTGTCAACAAACCTCTGTATGCAAAATGTGTTGTCCTTTCTCAGAAAGACAAATGTCAATGTGACGGATAAGGTAAAACGAATTTTAACGCCAATTTAGCTTAAACAGTCTTGAAAAACGTTTATGAATAGGTAACGCCGTAGTGTGTATTTTTCAACATACTTCATTTATGTTGTAAATGGAATAATTTTACGTAACGCGGCGATTCTTGTTTCCTGTGACAGAGCGGCCATCGCCGTACAACGTACTTAAAACGTTAAATTGTACTGAGATGACAGCTCTCATAGCGATTAGCTTATTGACGACCGTGAACAAAATTGGTACAATAATAGTTCGTTATACAATCAGAATAGTTCCAAACAAACTGATAATCTAAAAATATCTTCCATTCAACCGAATGCGCAAAATTTGTAACTTAGTGGCTAGATATATATACCTATGCTTCGTCCCATATAAATTCGTCTACGTTGCTTCGTATCTTGGATATCAAAGGAAAGTATCGTACTTACTAGTTTTACTTAATTCGATCACTAAGTGCTTTTCAAACTAAACCATACTAATCTCATCTGCCCAGCTAGCACAATAGGTTATCGTCACGTTTTCCGGCGAAAATGTACTGAAACGTCACGTAAATCGTGACGATAAAATCTATCGTCTGGAATAGCGTAAGTATACATTATAAGTGTAGCAGGTTCGGTATCGGTACTATCCACTTGAGGACATACACCGTGGACGTTAATAATCCGAAAGATTTTAACCACGCATTCCTGAGGTCATTAGGAGTAAGAAATGTTATATGAACCCTAACAAAAATTCAGCAAAAAAGAAATTTTTTTTTTTGCTTGTATTGTCGGTTTTTGTAAATAAAACTAGGATAACTATCGCTTTTCTATGGAAATTACCCCTTTTAATAAAACGGTAACGATTATTTTTTCAAAAAAGGTTAAATTTAGTGAGTGGTAGCTGGCACTTTGATATCTGTCAATAGCGACGCAAAACTGGCCAACATCGGTAGCAACGTCGCAATCAAAAGAGCTAAATGCACGTTAGTAATCAAAATAAAAAGTTTACATGAAAATTCATAATATCTTCAAAACTAAGCCGGCAGTGACTGGGGTTCAACATTTTTTGCTCCTAATGACCTAAGGAATGCGTGGTTAAAATCTTTCGGGTTATTAACGTCCACGGTGTATAAATCGTATGTATTGGTTCAATCTTTTGGACATGTAATGTCCGCTCCACACGATGGGCCATCCTGACCCATCATACAAGACGCGGCTATGCGGTAGAACGAGACATAAATATGTCTTACTACCTTTAACGCATAGTTGCATCCTGTGTGATGGCTCAAGATGGCCCATCGTGTGGAGCGGCCATAACGCATTGGTAGTATGAGAATGGGGACAGAGGCGGGAATGAGGAACCAATAAGGATAATTAAAACGGCAGCCCAGCGGAGTCGGGCCTCATTGACGCGAAATTGTATCAATCAGTCGCGACTGCGGCCCCCCGCCGAAGGGTGCCCGTCTACCTACTGAGAGGTATATCTTACTCAACGATCTGTTCGTAATAGCGTAGAATCAAAATGAAATCAATTAAATCCTTAAATATTATGGGGATAATCCTACACAAATCGAACTAGTCCCAATCTAAACAAAGCTTATATGTTGGATACTATACGACGCGTCGAACCTTTACCTTGTTCACTGATATTAGTGATCTATACCTTGATCAATTTGTTATGGCCTCTGTGGCTTGGGAATTTTCAAGAGATTGAACAGTGAAAGAACCTTGTAATATGATGTACTGTCAAATCTATTGGACACATTAACTGATTAACTAACCAGTCCTGCGACGAGGTTATCTAACTGTTGAATTTCTCCAAGTATCCTTAGCTCGACACTAATTATAAATTAAAATTCAAAACATTTATTAGTGACTAAAAAAAGGCTTAGGCCGTTTATCAAAATGGAGCCGGTTCAGATTGCAGCTTGATACTGGCTAGAACAGCTAGTCATGCGCAAAGTCCATTTGGTGAAAAAACGAAAGGCAACACAACAAAAGATTTACAAAAAGACACAATACTTAGTATGAGAGAATGACAACGTAAGAGAAACAACAACATATTTAATCATTAAAAGAGGAACGACAATTGACCAGGGTATAATCCGTCAGAACGAGTACGTTAATCTAAATTTAATTTCAATCAGATACGTCTATTCAGAGACCCCGGGTCTCCGTTAGCAACGGATATGAAAATCGATACGATAGCACGTGGAGCGATTAGGTTAACGAGTCAGAATCGGCTTCCGAGGTGCATCGGTGACGTGCACGGAGAATGACAGTTAAAATTAAGCTTATCGTATGACGTGTTGGATATACGCACTTTATCAGGAACGCCTAGTAGCGTTTGAGTACTACTTTAATTAAAAAATCCATACCTATTACCTTCATTGGGAAATAATCAAATCTTTGGCAGTCTTGGAGTCTCAAATTAGCGATAACCTTTAGATTACAAACTATTGTATTTATGTTGTACGCCGCCTAGGCCGCGCAGCTCCGTCGTTCCAAAGAGCGGGGGTTAAATGTCTATCCTAAATATCTATTCTAACTTACTATCGAAATAATTTTTGAAATCGTATAAGTACTTCGGGACATGATCACCTACATACAAACATACAAGCTCAAAAATGTTACTACTTTATAAAATGAGTAACAGCATGACAGCTTAAATAATGTCCAATAAATCGGTACTACATGAGTTTTATGAGTTCCTGAACAGCAAACAGAAACACTATGTATAATAATGTATATTAACTATACTATTTATACTTGGTGGTTAAGAAGCCTAAGTTTTCTAGCCTGGAACTGACTGAAAGGTTAAGTGACCGAGATAGATTGTTCCCATGTCTCAGTTCGTTATTAGTAAGCAACGGGACCTGTGGTCGCCGGTTCAAATAGGTACGGCTCGGAGAATTTCATTTTTAATTTTTTCCTTTAATTAGAGATTTATAAATTTCGTTGACAGCGTTACTGCTTAATACAAAATTTGTTTACTTGGTATTGATTTGGCAGCTACACAAATATAATTTGTAACAAGCATAAATAAGTCACCTACCAACATCCAACCACCAACACTGGCAACAATAAAAACGAGGCCTATGACAACAGCAGCTGTATTAAGTTCCAGCGAAATAACTAAGACACATGTTACATTCACGTGTATTGAAATTTCAATTGTCGTCAGCAAATTGTCTTTATTTTTACGACGCGTCGTCGATTTAGACACACTAATTGCAATTCACATGATACAGTCGCAGAGTTGCGGGAAGCGTTTAGACCTTTATTAGAAGCCCACGCGTGGCTTGACATTGCTCTATAAGACGAGATTAACTTCTTGGTGGCACGATTATTCACTTGTCACGCTATACTGGCATACTTGAATGATGCCGCGTTTTGCCACTGTCGTCAAATTAAGCAGAATGAGTCACCTGGGACGTCTATGGCTTGCTCTAAGGGGACATCTATTGCATGCTCTAAGCTAAATGGTACCCAATCTGCGTTTTCGTTTCTACTTTCGTACTCTACGTCACTACAAACTTACATTCCACAGATAAGGTTATCCTCTTGATTATAATTATTAACACGCCGCCAACGCTTGTGCTCATGAATACGAACCGTGAATCGGTTCAAAACATGTCGAGCGATATTCGGCTTCGAAGACGTGAGTGATACGTTTCATAATATTTTAAGATGTCTGAGGCTCATGGAAGTTTTCTATGTAAAATTGCTCTTGATTTGTAATTGATTATTTATCCACCTTTTTAACGTCGACTTCTATGGAGTTACCAACAAATGGTAGTTTTGTACCAGCGTCACTTACTCAGATTGAATATCCTCTCCGCTCTGTATCGGTGCACGACTGCTAAGGCTAGTCCCGACTGCACGGCGATCACCATGAAACCCCAGTTGGTGAAGTATATGAACCACTTCATGTGGTTTAATTCAACAGGACCCGTATAATGCTTTGGTAACTGCTGGCAAGCGAAGCTCGCTATGCCGACGGAAACCACCCCGATGAAAAGGAGCCATCTGAAAAAGTGAAACGGAAAATATTTTAATACTTTTAGCGGGAAAACTACGGCATTCCTAACGAGCGGACCGCTACGAAATTGTGACAGTGAATGTGTTAAAATTGCCTACCCACTTCACTTTTTTTATCCTGCAAGTAGGCCGTAATGGCACTTTGACAAGTCAAAATTCTATCAACGTTTCTGAAAAGGAAACGCATAAAACTAAGAACGTATAAAACGAGGAGGTAGGTACCTACAGAAGATTCTCTTTCTCTCATAATGAAGTATACATAAGGGATTTAATATTAAAGTCATGAGTCTTAATAAATATTTAAAAACCTGACTCAGAAGCTGTAATTGTAAATTGATTGATATATTCAAAGCAATGACGCGTAGTTGCGTTGGCTCAGTTCGGGTTGCACAGGGTGGGTCCACAACACTTCGGGAGCTCTAATACCGCGAGCCATCCGTTTGCCTCTCGGACACTGAAACTAAGCCTCATTGCTATAACTAATACTTCGACATTCTTCATAATATTATCCTGTCATACATTCATTACATAAGTGTTTTGCTACTTACACAAATAAATTTACCATAGCGAATTTATTCAACTTGTTTATTAGGGTAGGTACTGAACTTCAAAAGGAAACAAATAACCCATATTTCTTCCTTGTCCGTCAAGACACTTTACCCGGTCACTTTTCTCAAATTTATATATTGAAAAACGTACTCAGTCAACGCAATCGAGAGATATATTAGATATATACCTACGGCCGTTTCTGGCGTAATTTTTGAAACCCGACATCTTTTCAATATTTCAGTAAAAAAAAAAAAAATTAAACTGTTTATTGCACTTAAAAAGACTTAATGTTACATTACATCTATAGTTGCAATCTTTTACATTTAAGATTATGTATACTATGATGTGGAGGGGGAAGCCCCCCATGAGATATGATAAGATACAAGACTATATTTCATTAGTTCTCTATATATATATATATATATGCTACACTTAGTTATTTATTTTTTCCCAACTACTAAAGATAACTTTGACTGTCAGACTATGGTAGGGTTTAAAAAATGTAAATGGATAACTCGTGGTAAAATGGAATGCATAAACTATGCAAACGAGTGTGTTTGGAACCCTCGATGCGCGATTCAGACTCGAGCTTGTCTGACTTTTTTATCTCAAAGCCAACGAACCAAGGTTCAACTTAATAACATAAATCAAATAAAAACAGTGGTAGATACATGAATCGTGTATGAATCAAACTGTAATTAATTTGCAACGGTTAAAGACATGACTGTTATTGCGATATCAGACAGGAAAGTCACTTTTGTAAGGAATATCACTCGAACCATTAGTATTCATAGTAATTTTCTGAGTAATTAATTCCATGTCTACACGTAAGTAATTTAACCTTGAATACATACATTGTTAATTATTTATTGTGACAAAACATTAAGGTATTTCTTGCACATTATCAAAAAACTAGGAACACTAAGGCCTCGTTTATCCAGAGACGTCGTGTTGCGTATATATTATGCGTCCCGACGTGCAAGCTATCCCCGTTTCCGCCGGCCATGAATTTGTAAACGCAAAAGATTCACCTATTTATAAGTTTAGACTCACACAATGCGGTTACTAGTTGGTCTGTTATACGGCCACTGACCGCAGCCTAACTGTGCGCGAGAGAGCTCTCAAGGCCCACAGTGCCCACTGGTTTGCGCTTAGACTTATCTCGCACAATGCTAAAGCGTTTTCTACATCCATTGTTTTCTTAAGATAACCTAGGCGACCGGCGGGCGCTACTGGGTCTGCCACTGGCAGCAGTTGAACTGGTGCACGGGAGAGTTCTCAAGGCTTGGTGCACCCTGATTCGCGCTAAGTCGAACCCCCTTATTTATAAAACTTAAAATGCATCTGCTGAATAAAATGTGCTTTGTCCGTTACTGAACAGATGTCAAAGTGACAGATAGGACAAAATTAGGCTTGCAGAACGTTTCTAAATACGGCCGATAGTCTCAATACACTGAAGAGTTTTATTCAACTCCGTTGTTTTAGGGTTATCAATGTATGACATAAGGGAATGGCGGAGGCCGCAGCATCTGCCATTGGTAGCAGCTGGTACTGCACGTCTATCATGGGACGGCCGCGACATACTACATGTTTTTCTCGCACTATACCTCTTGTTCTAAGTATTCTAATAAGAGAGAGAGAGATGGATACTGCGAGAAAAATCGAGAGAGCTCACCTGCCGTCGGAAGATTGATTCGCGCTAACATTAGGACCCACAACGCTAAAGCGTTTTCTCAACTCCATTATTTTCTCAAGGTTACCTATATATGAGGTAGGCGACCGGCGGCCGCTGCTGCGTCTGCCACTGACAGCAGCCGAACTGGTGCGCGGGAGAGTGCTCGAGACTGAGCGCGCGCCGGCTTGCGGTCCACACGCGGGCCAGCATCGCTGGTTGGCAAGTCTTCTTCTGCATCGCTATAACCAAACGGACTAAGGTTACGTCACTCTGGTGTTGGGTATGCTTATGGAAATTTGGAAAAAATTATTATATATTATTTTAGCAGGCGTTAATGATGAGTATTTACCAGACCTGCGCGAGGCAGCGGCGCGGGGCTAGCAATGCAATTAGTATTTTTTTTCTCGATGGTCGCTTCTCTACCTCACTCAGATCTGATGAATACTCACCCTAATATGTACATACACATGAGGTAATCAAAAACTACGTAGTGTGTTCGGGGTAGTATGGAATGGAAGCGCTCACGCCTTTACATAAACACATAAATACTTTTGTGCGTCTGCGTATTTCGACGCGGGCGCCGCACCGTTTGTCGTCCTGTGCGTCCATAAACACTGGCAAGGTATTGTCATGGTATAAAAAAATACAGATATCGTCATTGGAATCAAGTCAGTGTTAACATATTTGAAGTGTGTTAGTATTTTAAGAGTCCGTATATAGCCGTTTGCTGAATTCGCTAAACTTTTTGAGGTCATGTCTCATTAAATATTCGTTTTCCTAAAGATTTTATTGTGTAATATGAAAGATCATTCCAATTCAAGTTGAATAAGTGGAAAATTGTTTACATTTAGCGCTCAATTTACCATATTTTGGCTCAGTCCAACCGCTGTTTTCTCAATTTTCGCTCGGAGACGTGTAAAACGACGTGGATTTGAAGAACTATTTGATTTCTAACCGACATGAAACAAATAAATCCATATTGGAATGATAGTCTTCTTAGGAATAAGTGGAAAACATTTTATAAGTTACATATTAAATTGTTGAGTAAAACCGTATTTCCATCCAACAACTTTTGAGTAAAAACACACGAAGTATTGCCAGTATTTTTGGCCATTTAGCTCATTATTTCAAAAATATGAAGCCATAATAAGAAACTCTAGTTTAAGCGCTATTCGTACAAACAAAAATATATTTATGTGTAGAAGTAAATTTAAGCATAAAAAATATTTGAAATCACCTAGAGTTCGTAATAAAACACCGTGCACGGCGCTCGATTCGGCATTCGCCGCGCCTGGAAGGAGAACACCACCGCCCCCCCGCGCCCGGATCGCACCCCCTGCGTCATCGCCACACTCCGCGCCGCTGTACCGCCCGTCGAGTAGCAGTCAGCCCCGGACTCCCACAAGCGGGTCTCACCGGGGTCTGGCCGCCGCAAAACGGGTAAGGGCAGCCGCGCTGCCCGCGATCGCGCGCCAAGCGCCTCAGCGAGCCCTTGTCAGGGCTCACAACACCCCCCGACCCCCCGCCTTTGACATTCAAAGGTGGGGGTAGATGGAAAAACCGTGTGGGAAATCTACCCACACAAAAAATTAAGATGCCTCAGCCGCCCCCGCCCCCCGCGGGAGCTCCAAAAGAGCGGCAAGGCCGACAACAACAACGGACCGTCCGCCGCAGCCGCGGCCTAGATGCGGCCAGGGCCGCACGCGACCCGCGCATACATGCGGCTTTCATGAGCGCCCTGCATGCGTCCGCAAAGGCCTACGGCACTGCGTCCACACCCAGCACACCCGGCACACCGATCAGTGAGGGAGCTGGAGAGGCCCCCTTCCCCAGGCCGATCGACATGGACCGGGAGATAGTCGGGCAGCTAGCTCCGCTCTCTCACAGAGGGATCACGGCCGCTAACCTAACGGCCGCAACAAAGTCCGCCGCCCCCGCCGCCGCGCCTAACGCGACAACGCGAGAGGCCGCGCCATCGCAGCACCGAGCGGAAAAAGCTCCGCCGCCGCCGCCACACCCGAACCGCCTGCCCTACGCCCGCCCACCGAGGATGCTGGAGCAGGGAACGGCAAGACCGACCGCGCCGCCATCTCCATGGGCGCGCGGCCCAAAACCGCAACATACGCGGCCGCCACCACCTCTTCCAAAAATAAGTAGGCCCCCGCACCCGCACCGCAACCGCAGCGCGCGCCCGCAGCGCAGCGCCAGACCGCGCCGCGACCGCCGCCCGCCCTCGGAGCGGGCCCAGCGTATCCAGCGCTCCGCGCAGCGCCCGCGCCGCGACCGCGTCCCGCCCTCGGAGCGGGACAAGCGAACACGGCGCACTGCACAGCGCCCGCGCCGCGACCGCAGCCCGCCCTCGGAGCGGGACCATCGAACCCGACGCACCGCGTAGCGCCCGCGCCCGCACCGCGACAGCCCGCCCTCGGAGCGGGGAGCGCCGTACAAACCTCGCAGCACACCGGGCTGCTCAAAACGCCGCCATTCGGGGGACTCACAACCCCCACCACTACCTCCTACGGCCCTCGCCGCCGCCACCACCACGAGCACCGCCACCAGACATCGCCACAGAGACGCGCCGCCGCACATCCAAAGGATGTTAGAGGAGAAGCGGAAGTTGCGACGGCTCTACAATGAAACCCGCTGCCCCACCCTTAAGACCCGGCTCAACGCCCTCGCCGAGAAGAATACACCGCCTATGCCGTCGCTTCTCCAAGAAGCTGCTGCCAACCAGGCCACTCCTCGCACCGGATGGCACAACGCGATACCGCGCCGAGGACCGGGCGCACATATTCGCCGAGCACCTCGAGAGCCAGTTCCGACCAAACGCGTCCACTGATGCCGAGCACACTGCACAGCTGGAACGCGAGGTCGAGGGGTATCTCGAGGTCCCACCACCGCCAGAAGAGGACGTCGTCATTTTCTCCCCCGGCCAGATCCAACGGGCAGTACGGAGAACCCAGCTCCGCAAGGCCCCAGGACCAGACACGATCCCGAACGAGGCACTGCGTCACCTCCCCCCGCGAGCCATCGCTACGCTGACACGCCTGTTTAACGGGATCGTGAGGACGTGCCACTTTCCCAGCTGCTAGAAGCTGGGAAAAGTCATCATGCTGCCCAAGCCGGGGAAGAACATTCTCCGCCCTGAGAGCTACCGCCCCATCACCCTGCTACCCACGGTGTCAAAGGTGTTCGAGCGGCTCCTTCTCCACCTCTTGACACCGCACATCGAGCCCCGCGCAGAGCAGTTCGGCTTCAGGGCGGAGAACTCGACGACCCTCCAGATCGCCCGGATCCTCCACGTCGCAGCGGCGGCGCGAAACAAAAAGGAGCACGCGGTGGCGGTGCTCCTTGACATGGAGAAGGCTTTTGACCGGGTCTGGCACGCAGGCCTGGTCCACAAAATGACTACCTCCACAGCGCCAAGACGGCTCATGCACGTCGTGGCCAGCTTCCTCGCCGATCGCAGCTTCCAAGTTGTGGTCGAAGGCAAGCTCTCGGCGAGGAAACCCATCACAGCCGGAGTCCCCCAGGGAAGCTGTTTGTCGCCCGCGCTGTACGCGCGGTACACCGACGACATCCCAGTGGAAGGTCGGACCACACTAGCCTTGTACGCCGACGACGCGGCATACATCTCGACGTCGTACAAGCTCCCGCACGCAGCCGTCAAGATCCAGCGCACCTTGGACCTACTACCAGGCTGGCTCGACCGCTGGCGCCTGAGGGTGAATGTGGCGAAGACCCAGGCCATCACCCTCAGTGCGAAGAGGAACCAGCCCCCGGAGCTCCGCCTACTGGGAGAGCCGCTTCCGTGGTTGCGGACTGTTAAGTACCTGGGCGTCACCATCGACCGGCAACTTAACATGTCCGCCCACGTGAAGAACACCGTCAACCAGGCGAGAACGGCCCGGGCGCTACTCACTCCTGTGATGAAGTCGTCCCTCCCCCTGTCCGCCAAGATTGGCATCTACAAGGGGTACATCAGGTCACGGTTGACCTATGCAGCCCCCGCGTGGTACGCGCTGGTGGGAGAGTGCAATAGACAGCGACTCCGCGCACAACGGTCGCTGGCGCTCCGCACCGCAGCTGACGCGCACTTCTACGTCAGCAACAAAGTGCTCCACCGTGACCTGAAAGTCGAACACCTGGACGACTTCATCACCAGACTGGCTAGGGCTATGTTCGAGCGGGCAGATGGCTCGCGCCGGACGCACCTGCAAGACATAGCCCCCTACCACTCCCGGCCACCCGACAAGAGGGCACTACCGCGGGACTTGATCCGCCCGGATCCGCCCACCACCCCCTGACTCGACGCAAGGATGTTCCTGCAGTGCCGTCGGCTCGAAGGTCGCTCGCTGGGCCTCTCCTAAGGCAGTCCCACCCGGCAGGGCATGACCTCGCCGACGGTCGAAGCAGATGACCCCACCGGACCTGACGGGCGTTACGCCCACCCCAGCCACCCGTCCGCTGTAGCGGACGGCGCCTGATCCCGCCAGAAGCGGCACAGCCGCGACAGGCTTCCCGAGCCCTCACTAGGGGTTCGAGTGACAACCACGGTCGTCGATTCGGCAGTACCGGCTTAGCCGTTGTCCGAGTCGGACCTGTACGTCGTGTAATTGTGGCTATTCACGAAGGCTACCCCTCGACTAAAATATTATTTTGATCTCCGGCTAGAAATAGTTGTTACCAACGTCGGGGTCAAACTATACTAGTGAGACATTCGTGAGGCTAATCGAGACAACTTACGAATTGTATAGCTCCCATGTCAGTTTATTGAATCAGGCGTTACTTTGCGGAAGTCCATGATATATTAGGAGAACAATATTTCTTTGCTATTCCGCTAAAAAACGTGCTGGTCTATTAGTGAAGATAAGATGCAACTATTTGCGTAAAAACATGCAAAAAATTACAGCAAACCACCACCAATAATGACAAAAACCTCGACACGTGTTTCGCCTCTCTACGAGGCATCATCAGGAGATGCTGGCAGGAGATGTTGCTTGCGCCACGTCCACTGAGCAAATGACCCGCCCGGAGCCATCCGCCATATTTATATTCTGTCCCCCCATACTACCGTTCATGCGTGAAAGAGATGGAAGAACACGTAACAACGGTGATGACGCCTGATTCAATAAATTATTTGAAAACGGCAAGCATAGCCGAACAGGCACGACTTTATGTCAAACTAACTAAACAACACCGAGCAGCTGTCCAGAACGTTTGGTTTAATCAACAGTGTAAACGTCTGAATGTGGTACCTAATTATATCAACATACGTTGTAATAGTTCTAGTAGGGCATCTCAGGTGGCTATTAATAGGGCTCGGAAAATATGGCTGAATGAAGAATCACGATCTTGGTTTTCAATCAGGGATAACTTAAAGCTACACCTTAAAGTTTTGTATTCAGAGCTTTCCTTTAAATTGCACAACATTGAATTTGATATTTTAGACCAAAAAGCGAGATATTTTGCCTCTGAGCTTGCGCACCAAATGTATGTGAAACAGACCGATAAACTACATAGGCTTACTAGGTCGGGATCGGATTTCAACTTAACAGAAAGGCGTGATGCCCTAACGACTCAGCACAGTTTCCACCCTCGTGTAAAAAACCTAACCGGCATTGAGTTTTTGGAAGATGAGGTCAAACTGTTAGATAAGGGATTAAAGTATAACTTAAGGCCTAAGATGTCTCAAAAAGTTTTGGAAAATGTAGCTGTGGACGCAGAGGTTGCGATAGTTCTTAACAACAATGATATAGATGCAAAGCTCACCGTAGCGAATGCATTAAAAAAGACATGTCCATTGAGGAGGAGGGCGCCTGACTCTGACTGGTTATTGCTGAGGTCTATTCAACAGAAAGTCGATGACAACGATTTAGTGGTGTCAAAAGCAGACAAAGGGAATTGCATAGTCATCATGGGTAGGGAACAATATAACCAGAAAGTAATGGATCTTATACAGGATGATGGTTTTTCGGTTTTACGGAAGGACCCAACGCCTGGTTTCCAGAAAGATCTAAGAAATGTTGTCAAGAACTCTATGTTTGTTTTTGAAACCGAGCATCAGAAAAACACGGTCATATCCATGAATCCTCAAGCACCAATTCTGTATGGTCTTCCAAAAATTCATAAAGACAATATCCCGATTCGTCCAGTTGTCTCGTATTTGAGTGCACCGACTTATAAATTGGCTAAGAGGTTGAATGGTATCATAAGACAGAAGTCTAATTTTGAACCAAAATACTGTTTAAAGAATAGTTTGGATTTAATCGAAAGGATCAAAGACATCAACATGCCACAAAATGCTATTCTTTTGTCGCTGGCTGTGGATAGTTTGTTTACAAATGTACCATATTTGAATACTTTAGACATTCTCAGGGCACTTTTTGAAAAACAGAGGCTGCACCCATGGGAGGTAGATAAATTAATAGAATTGGCGACAGTCTGTATGCGACAGAATTATTTTAGATTTGGGGGGCAATATTATCTGCAAGGTGATGGTTTGGCAATGGGTTCCCCACTTAGTCCTTTGATGGCAGATATTTTCATGGATCATTTTGAGAACCAACACATTGTGGATAATAATAATATATTATATTATTTTCGGTATGTTGATGATTTGATTATTTGTTGGACGGGTAGTATGAGTCAACTGGATACTTTTGTGAATGAAATCAACAACAAGCATCCTAAAATCAAGTTTAAGAAGGAATTAGAACAGAATAACTCACTGAATTTCTTGGATTTAACGATTACTAAGGTGGATAACAAACATCAATTCCAAATTTACCGTACGCCTACGCATACAGATACTGTTATCCCGGCTTCTTCCGCTCATCCATGGCAACATAAGTTAGCTGCTTTTCATTGTTATGCACATAGGTTATTGACAGTGCCTATTTCTGATATTCATTATGAAATGGAATTAAATAATATATACCATTTAGCAATTTCAAACGGTTACAGCAAGTCTCATGTGGATGGTATTATTAGGAAAAAACGGGCTAGAATGACAAACTATCTTCTGTACGCTGCACGATCTTCGGACCCACCTAAAAAGTACAAAGCAAGCATAACTTATGTTGGCAAGTTGTCTGATAAGATCTACAATATTTTAAAGTCTAACGACATAAACGTGGCTTTCAAAACGAATAACACCTTGCGCTTTAGACTGTGCAATGGCAAGGAGAAAGTGGAAAGTGCCAAAAAGTCGGGAGTCTACAAACTTGCCTGTGATAATTGCAATAAAGTTTATGTGGGACAAACAGGCCGTAGTTTTAGCACAAGGTATAAGGAACATGTTGCGTCGTATCGGCATAATCACCCGGACAAGTCTAATTTCGCAAAACATTTAGTGGAGAATAACCATGCGTTATCTGACAATCATTCTTTCAACATCTTGCATGTTTGCGAAAAAGGATTGCGTCTAAGTGTTCTAGAACAATTAGAAATAATTAGGTACAGCAATAGAGGCGTTATTATCGACGAACAATTGAATGTTGCGACATCACCGTTGTTACGTGTTCTTCCATCTCTTTCACGCATGAACGGTAGTATGGGGGGACAGAATATAAATATGGCGGATGGCTCCGGGCGGGTCAATTGCTCAGTGGACGTGGCGCAAGCAACATCTCCTGCCAGCATCTCCTGATGATGCCTCGTAGAGAGGCGAAACACGTGTCGAGGTTTTTGTCATTATTGGTGATGGTTTGCTGTAATTTTTTGCATGTTTTCACGCAAATAGTTGCATCTTATCTTCACTAATAGACCAGCACGTTTTTTAGCGGAATAGCAAAGAAATATTGTTCTCCTAATACCCATGTCAGTTATTTTACGAGTGATCGTGATACTTGGTGAATTTTTATAAACTTTTATTTAGTTCACCTATCCGTTGTCTGTAATTAAATCTTGCAAGTTAAATTTGATCCACTTCCCGGTTTACGATTGACCTGAAATTTTGCATGCATGTATAAATTGGATGACAATGTATTATTATTATTACATTAAGCTGATCTGATGATGAAGCTGGAAGGTGGTCATAGGAACTCCGTAATTAAACGACGCAACCCTATCAAGTTTGGGCTCGTTTAATTCGTCTTGACGAGTACTTTGGTATCATATGGTAACCAGGGTCTGATGATGGACCTGGAAGGTAGCCATAGGAACTCCGTAATTAAACGACGCAACCCTATCGAGTTTGGGCTCGATTAATTCGTCTTGACGAGTACTTTGGTAACCAGGGTCTGACGATGGAGCTGGAATGTGGTCATAGGAAGTCCGTAATTAAACGACGCAACCCCATCGAGTTTGTGCTCGTTTAATTCGTCTTGACGAGTACTTTGGTACTATATGGTAACCAGGGTCTGATGATGGAGCTGGAAGGTAGCCATAGGAACTCCGTAATTAAAAGACGCAGCCCCATCGAATTTAGGCTTGATTAATTCATCTTGACGAGTACTTTGGTAACCAGGGTCTGATGATGGAGCTGGAAGGTAGCCATAGGAACTCCGTAATTAAACGACGCAACCCCATTGAGTTTAGGCTTGATTAATTCGTCTTGACGGGTACTTTGGTAACCAGGGTGTGACGATGGAGCTGGAAGGTGGTCATAAGAACTCCGTAATTAAACGACGCAACCCCGTCAAGTTTGGGGTCGTGTAATTCGTCTTGACAAGTACTTTGGTTCTATATGGTAACCAGGGTCTGATAATGGAGCTGGAAGGTAGCCATGGAACTCCGTAATTAAAAGACGCAGCCCCATCGACTTTGGGCTCGTTTGACATATCTATATGATATGGCGTGAATATGCAACTCCAACAAATATAGGAAAAATTAAAAAATCTAAAAAGTTAAAAATTTAATTAAAGGAGAAAAACTTGTTATAAAACAAGCTTTTATTATTTGTTAATTAGTTATTGTTATTAGTTACATCAGTCCACTTTGTGGGGGGTCCAAGGTCCAACGGCCATCACTTTTTCATTTGTAACATTCACAAGTACTTACAAACCACCGACATAATATGCAGGGTTGACAAAAATAACAATATGAATAGTATGTTGTAAGTCATTTGTGACTTACGTATAGTGATAATATTTGCTGAAGTTGTTTCATCTTTCACTTTAGTTGTGGACGTACGATGCAACATGTTTTATCTCCATATCTTTTTATCGCCCATCTTTTCCTTGGTCAGATTCTTACTATTCATGTCGCTAATGTAGTATACTATAAAACAATATTCATAAATTGATTGGTTTTATTATTTTAGATTCAAGTATGGCGCCTAGGAAGACAAACCGTTCATTTGGTAAAGTAAAGAGAGAGAAAATATTTAGTTGTCCTAAAGATTTAAATCAGACTATAACGAAATCAGCAAAACGCTGGAATATGGAAAGGTTAATGGCCTTGAACCTGAAAAAATTAAGCTCATACGTTAGGCCAATCAACTGTAAGCAAAAATAAACTGTACCTACATTTCTAAATTACCTAGTATGTAATTGCAACACATACACTAATGCTATACTATAATTCAGGTAAAGACTATTCACCTAGAATTGAATAACCTGGAAACTGAAAACTCTAACAGTAGTTAATTATCGACCGAGTGAGCGGAAGCGAATAAGGTCGCCGTTTCAGCTTGGACAAAAATGCTTTCGTATGTCTGTCCGTATTTCCGGCTGTTATCCTCTAGAGGTCGCATTTCTCAACCGACGAGAAAGGGCTTCGCTCAAAATTGTCTAGCTATCGCGGTTCTTGAGATACAGCCTGGTGACAGACACACGGACAGCGAACGGATCCCGGTTTTTACCCATTGGGTACGGAACCCTAAAAAAAGGCACCAGTTGGCCATACGTTTCCAGCAAAGCCAAAATTACTAAGTTTTAAGATGAATAAAGATAAATAAATATTGGGGACAATCTTACTCAAATCGACCAAGTCCCAAACTAAGGGAAGCTTGTACTGTGGGTACTAAACGACGATATAGGTACATACTTATATAGATAGGTAAAGAAATACTGAAGTACATAGAAAACCAATATCCATGTCTCAGGAAGAAGAAAATGCCCATACCGGGATTCGAACAGGGCCTCCAGCTTCGTAGGCAGGGTCACTACCAACTAGGCTAAAGCAGTCGTCAAACAAGTAAGTACTTGAATGAATTCTGAATTTCTAGTAATTACATAAATACATTATAATTAACGTTACAGTTCTAAGTAGGTTCCCTCTGTTTTGGCATATTTTTGAAGTGAAAACTTCTTCAGCGGCGCTGAGCACTTTTTGGGATGGGGAAAAATTGTTAAACTCATGACAGTCGTGACAGATTTTTGTGATGTCACGTGACCGTAGAATTGGGAGAGATTCGGGACGAGGCATGGGGGCGGGGGGGAAAACGGGGGATTGACTAGGGGCACATAGTTCTAGTTTGTACTTTATTGTTAACAGTATAAGGTCGTAACACATTTCCGTAAATGCAAATTCCATTTTGTTTAAAAAAGCAAACTCTTATATTTTTTGTTAGCCGATTCGACTTCATTCAAAACTGAACACTATTCGTAAGAGTTAAACACTTTTTGCAATTGCATTGTCTGCAAATAAATATGTAATTTTGTCCACGCGTTCTTTACCGTTTTGCCATTGAGTAAATTCGAATAATTCGAATTTGGACGTTATTCCTAAAGAGATAGGGCTTTGAAAAATATTTGGCAATGGCAAAGACAGATTGGTATTTTATTTCATCGTCTCCTTCATCAATTTTGCTGAGTTAAGTTGAACTATAGCGTACTACTAATAAGGCTGTTATTAGATATATTGGCACGCAGGGGGAGGGAGGGGGGAGGAAGGGTTTTTTTTTGCAAAATTAAAATTATTCAAGTTTTCACTTCTGCCGGCACTCCCGGAGTGCAACCCGGTCTTTTTTTAGTAAGAATTCAATTTCGCATAGTCTATGTAGCCATAATTGACTTTTCGCATAATAAACTGTTTTGGCAGAATTGAAATTCGCATAGTTCGATTACGCTGAATTTCAATAGCCCGAATATTATTTGTGCATAATTTTGATACTCCGTATCATGTTCACACAGAAAATACATGAGATTTTTTTTGTTGATTGCCTGATATTTTATTTCAACACAACACGTATAACACATATACAACACATGTGTTGTATATGTATTTGTATATACAACATTTATATTTTTATATGAATATAAATATTAAGTAACGAAAACCTCAGATAAAACGGTTAAAGTATCAAAACTTTTCTACGCCGACCTAGCAGCCTCGCTCGACCCCCACCACGACACCTGCGCTGGCGCGCTCGAGACGGGTAATATACCTACAATCGAACTTTTGCCGGGCCGATACGGACTCTTAAGTAGTTATTTTTAACTGTCGTTTGAGTTCGAGAACCACCATATTAGTATTATTAAAAAAATACACCTAGTAAAAAAATGTTACAAAAATGGGATCAAAGACATTTTAATATAATGCAGGTAACATTCATTTACTGAATAAAGTATTTTTTTTATTGACATGGTGATATTTTGGTTTTTGAACAAATTCTGTTAAACAGAAATCCTTGATACATTAGTAGGTACCGTTCTCCGATAAGCTTTTTCCTCGAAGAACAAGGAAATTACGTATTGCACTAGTCAAGTTAATCAACCACAAAAACCCTGATATCCTCATTCCTTAGAGCATACATACATAACTGGAGTAGCCTTATATGTCGTATTTGAGTACAAAAAAATCTGGCGAATTTTGCGGAGGATAGAAGATATTTCTTCAGAAACGGGTGAAGAAATTACGCATACAAAAGATTACTCACTAATGCTAAAACGGTTCTCTATTGTATGGGCAAAAATTGTTTCCCAAAGTGTCACTTCCCAAAACTTTTTCCCAAATTTTCATGTGGCAAAAAATCACTTTGCATTATCTCCTATGGCAAAATATTACTTCGCAAATTATTGTTTGGCAAAGTTTTATAAAGTCATGTTTCATTTGGTCAAACGTATTATTTGGCATAACATTCGTTTTCCAAATTATTGCATGACATACGATTTTATCCTAATTGTGTAGTGCATACGAAATGTATTTGAGTGAGATTACATATTTTGCTAAGCCGGTACTTTTATAATTAACATACAAATTATTACAGGGACTATTATTTAAAATTAAAATAGCTGGCATACTCTGATATCCATGGAAATTATTTTAACCTAACCTAACCCCAGCGTGTCGACATCACCCCGCTTTGCGGGGCGCCTATTTCCGCTCTGAGGGACACAAGTGAACCCTAACCTACTTATAATACAATTGTTACGGTTGTTTGTTTTTTTACTGCGCGGGGGGGGCACGCTCCCCGAGCCTGCGTTTTCTGGCTGCCCTAATCTAGTTAAACCCCCAGTTTGTGTAATGTTTTAGTAAAATTTCGAACAAACGAAATTCGTTGTTTTGTTATTCTGACATTTAAAATTCATACAAAATGAATCATTTGCCAAATAATATTCTCTGAACAGTTATTCTATGAAATAATAAAAATTGGAATAATCTGGTTATGAAATAAAATTACACCAAACAATATTTTTTCAAATATTTGCCAAAGTTATGCTATGTGAAGTGTGCGAAATGAAAATTTGAGCAAATGTTATGTTTGGAAAATAATATTAGCCCAAACAAAGTGTGTGCTTAATAAACTTTTGTCTTAATGACACTTGACACAGCAAAATGTTGCAAGATGATATTTTGACCAAATGAACAAAATGCGAAACAAAAATGTGCTATTTGTTCGTTTGGGAAGTGAAACTATTGCCATAAGTTTTGTGGGAAGTGAAATTTGGCGAAAAATATTTTGCCGAAACGGCAAGATACCTGCTAAATCGTAGGATTTCGTAGGATTCAGAAGAAATTTGGTATGGAGGTGGGTAGCCACCTCCATACCAAATTTCTTCTTAATCTTTTCAGGTAAAAGATAGACAGATTTACTTTTGCATTTATAATTTTAGTATGAAATAATATGCATTGCCCAATGCCAAAAACATACTGAAACATATTAGAAAAGAAATAATTTCAAACGTCATGACCGAAATTAGCTCTAATAATGTTCAATTAAAGTCATCATTTCGTTTGAAATGCGTCCAGTCAGTGGTATCGATTTAGTAGGTACCCGTTAGGTTCAAGTGTCAGCGGTGCCAATTTAACGATCCATATATTCTTCAATGCTGATACCGCTACCAATTTTTTTTCGTGACAACGTTCAATGAAATATTGACGATGTGTTCTTTATAATAGGCTTCGAAGTACGACGTTTCGGGCATGACGTGACGAGAGATCCATAATGGAATTTCATACAAAATTGCAGACGGCCCTATTTAATAAACATTACAATCGTACAATTTTGTATAAAAGTGACATATTTGTTAAGTTTTACATGTGCTGTTTAATAAACCTTACAAATATGTAACAAACTTACAAGCAAATATCTTACAATTACTATGATTGTAAATGCTGTTTAATAAAGGTTTCCATATGTAGAAAACGCCTGTAGATTTTGTTGTCAATATTGTAATTACAAATAAGTAACTGTAACTTACAATTTACATAAAATGTAAGTAATTGTAGCAAACACTTAACTAACGCGCGTAGATTGCTTACTCTTGAGTTTATAAATCTTAGTTTCACAGAGGTGCATGACTAAAGTCATGGAGAACAAATACAAAATTACTATTCTGTCTCTGATATACGAGAATAAGGAAGAGTTATTCGGTAGATTTAGTGAGAAACTAACTCATGATATGAAAATTAATAAGGTGAAGGAAATTACCGAGCAGTTGAAATTTTTAGACTCTCTAGCAAAGACTGTAAGTGCCTACGTGACACTACGTGGCAAAACTTAAAAAAAATGAACTTCGTTAGTATATGTTTATTCTATATATAAATTGCATCATTCAATAAATTTGTTCAAAAAATAAGGTTACTAATTCCACACGAATGTAATGAAATACCTATTGGTGGAATTTGGCAACCTGTCACATTTAAAGTAAAATTTATCCTTTTACGAAAAAGTTGCCTACGTGCAAGGACATATTCATCATCACTAATATCAGTTATTTCACTGGTCGTTGTTAAAAGTGTTAAAACCATTTTTTAAAGTAATATTTGAATTTTGCTGCTCCTCCTAACGAATATATCAAAATTGTAAAGTTATGACACATGATGGACCTCCTGTCAGATTGGTACTACAATTTACAAAATATGTATACTTGTAGTTACAATGATGTGTTCAATAAAGCAGTTTTCCCTAAAAATATGTAAATTGTGACCTGTAGAATGTAAACGTATATTAAACAGATATTGGTAAAATTGTACGTACAATTTTACAATTAGGTATGTAAATTTTCCGGCATAAAAAATTTGTAAGTAGCAATTTTTATTAAACAGAAACTTGTAAAATTGTAACCTGTCACCTTCAATTACAATTTACAATTTGTAACGTTTATTATATCCCAGGCATTCCCGGGCCTGCAAAACGACCTTCTTTTGTTTCAGTATCAATTAGTCTAACTAATTATAACTAACTAACTAAGGTATCCAACATAGTGGCGTTCAGTCATCAAATAATTTACTTTAAAAACAAAGTTTTAACCGACTTCAATTAAGTACTCCGCCAAGCCACGAGAATATTTCCACATTTTTTTACAATTTACCACATGAACTGATTTCCGATACCAAATGCGTTGATTACTATAGAAAAAAACCGAATCGCTGTATGTGGGCCGATAATATTTGAGGACTTCCGTCGATTCCCCAAGATCATCACCAATGGCACTTCAAAACATAACTTGCAATATAATGTGAAGATGAGCGAGTTTATGATTTTCAAGGCGGGGACCAAGTGCCCGTCACATGTCCCGCCCATTCATTTGGACGGACAGGAACTGAGAAGGGTTTATTCTTTTAAATATCTCGGACACTTGGTCACCGATAACTTTCAAGACGATTCGGATATTGAACGAGAGCGCAGGGCTCTGGCTGTCAGGGCCAACATGATTGCCCGCAGGTTTAGCAGGTGTACAGCACAAGTTAAAATAACACTCTTTCAGGCGTACTGTACATCGCTGTACACCTGCAGCCTGTGGACGAGGTACACGCAGCGCGCCATGAACGCCATGCGTGTACAATACAACGACGCGTTCAGGATACTGTTGCGGCTGCCGCGACACTGCAGTGCGTCCGGCATGTTTGCGGACGCGCACGTAGACGGTTTCCATGCGACGCTCCGCAAACGCTGTGCCGCGACGCTGCGCAGGGTGCGCGCCAGCCGCCACAGTCTCCTGGCCGTTGTGGCGCAGAGATGGGACAGTGCCCTCATCAGGCACTGGACCACTCAACATTTAAGCTTAGGTACTAACATTATTATTTAAATAAATCTGTAACACTAACACCTTATGGACTCCAAACGTCTGAAATAAATGATTTTTATTTTATTATTTTTTTTTTTTTATTTACTTCATTAGTTCCTATTTCAACGGAATCTTATCAGAACCTGTGGCGTGATTTTGCACTTTTAAGTACATAATTGAGGATTTCGAGAAGTCATCTGTGGTCTTCATCATCAATTCCTCGCCACCAAATTTATGATATTCGGATGTAAATACACGAGTTATAATACAAAATACCAAAATTACTACACGCGTGCCTAATAAAATTGAGGAGTTCCCTCAATTCCTCATGGATCCTCATGGATATAACTGAATTTTGAAAAAAATGGGACCTGCAAGCATTAAAAAAAAGTTTCAACTCGGCTCATCAATAACGGAGTTCTGAGGTAACAAGCATAGAAAAAATAACATAAAAAAATATACAATCGAATTGAGAACCCCCTCCTTTTGTTAAAAAACTGGGGAGTTTTTTATTAAATTCATTGCATGTTTTAACGCAAATACATCGTGAAAAAAGGCAGTAGAATCGCATAACAATAATTACACAAATCATTAAAATATATATATATATATATATATATATATATATACAATATTGGGATGTTGGAGTATATATATATATATATATATATATATATATATATATATATATATATATATTAATTATAACTCCAACCATGACAGACAAAACTTCTCGAGAATTTTTCAATTTCACTGTTACTTATTCAGGGTTCAAGCAAAATTCGACTTTCCGGTAACAGTAATTCTTGTCATCCCATAAAAGATTGTTTACGAGTGCTGGCGTTGACCTTATTCTCCATTTGGGTTGTATTTGCAGATTTTTGCACCAAAGTTTGATGAGATGAATTCTAAGTTGGAAACGGTAAGTTTGGAGAATTGTAAGCACTAACCCTAAACTATCCTCCTCTTGCAGGAAAATCAATCGATCCGTTCCACGCTGCATAAAACGGCGCTGAATGTCGGCGTGAAAAGAAATTACCAGCCTCGCTACGCTCGTCCGTCTATATCTACTTGGCCGTCAATCACTATTTTCCCGGCCTCTGCAGTAAATGTATTACGAGAATTGTGAGAATGTGCTTCTTTCTCAATTTATTCGTGATATACTAAACTTCTAATATTTAATACTTCAATTATCAAATATTAGAAGTTTAGTATAGTAATGATGAATGAAGAGCGATGATTGAAGAAATATAGTGGTTATGAATGAAAAGACAAGTATTATGCTATCAGCAAAATGTGGTATTCAATCACCAACCATGAGCCATGTCAAATATTAAACTGGTTTAAATTGTTTATAAAGAGTAAGCGTTATAATTTCACGACAAATCATATTTCCTTATCTTTAAATCCCATTTTAGGTACAATGTATATACATGCCATGATTATTGTAAAATAAATTGGTATTTAAGTAAAGACTTGGTATTGACATAAATCCTTGGTATATAAAATTATACAAACAATCGCAAAGCTTAAGGCTGCACCGAAGAAATTATGAAATTTTTGCGCTCGTTTTAACATTGCAGTATTGTTATTACTAAAGCTTTAGTTCTGCAATTCCTGTAAAAGATATTTGAGGATTCACTCTATCAATTATTTTCTTTAGAAATTCGATTACTTATACTTTCCTCGATAGAAAAGAAATCCAAAGTTACCTCTAAAAATGAAAAAATAACCTTAGTACGGCGTAAATACTTCACGGTAGGTCATCAGGTTTTGAATAATGACAGAAGTAAACGATGTCTATGACGTTTATGCGTAAAATTTTCAAAATGTGGATTTTTTTAGCGATACAAAGGAAATAACTAAAGTCGCGCACGTTCCGCTCATTTTAGCTAGAGCCGCCGCGCTTCCTCCCTATCCGCTTTAGTCTTGCTTCGGCTGTCAGACGGGGAGGCTGTGTCGCTTGACCTTACGCACGATTTGTAAAAGTAACGACGAATTTTGTGTTGTTTGCTATGGGCAACAAAGCAAATAGAGCAAGGAAGAGGAGAGGTTGGCGAAAAAAGAATGCTAAACGGTTGAATGAAAAATCAAGGTAAGTAAAAGTCATTTGACTAAAAATTATAAGCCCAGGGACTGTGCGCCGGTACCGGCTGTCACTCTCGTTGCAAATTAATTTTGGTTTATCGCTGTACTGTCCTTATTTCGATGATTCTTTATTTTGTTACTTATTTATTTATTGTTTAATGTTCAACAATAATCAACAAATATTTTACAAGCAAATAAATTAATCTCTCTTGGGCAAGACATCTACCTACATACCGAGAATTTTGAAGTAGAGAATACTCCTGTTGCTTCGTATAAGCATACTCAGCACCTACCTATACCTACCTACTAGTCAAACTGCTCCGCATCTCGCAGCGGCGTCCGTTGATGCGTTTTTTAACTTTGTATGTAGAAGCTTATTTTGTATAGAAAAATCGCATGGTACGACACACTGGCTCCGCCTGGACGCGCGGAGGAACGAGACGCAAGACGACTCACGCGCTCGGACGCAGACGCGGTGCGTGCCGCAGGGTATGTCACACCGAGCTCCGTAGTTCCGTACGAATTTTAGCGCGGGACGTCGCGCATCGCATCTCCGGACGGATATGCGGAGAAAACTCGGACGTTGTTGCGTTGTCTCCGCATGCGAGTCCGTTGGCAGTGGCAGTGGCGAGACGCGAGTGCAGTGTGACAACCACAAAAAAACATCTAGTTCCATACTAATATTATAAATGTGAAAGTGTGTCTGTCTGACTTTCTGTTTGTCTGTCTGTTACCTCTTTACGCTTAAACCGCTTAACCGATTTAGATGAAATTTGGTATAGAGATAGCTTGAGTGTCAGGAAAGACTATAGTTAGTTAGTTAGGTTAGTTTTTATGGAAATCATCCGCTAAGGGGTGGAAATTCAATACTGTATAAAAGAGTTCTGAGAGACTTTCGATAATGACGTTTTAGTGCGTCCACAAAGATTGTTATTAACCAAATGACTTTCTTACTGAGTTACGCTATAGGTACCAATTTCAACCTTGTGACTTAGACGAGATGGTTATATTGTTACTTGCTTAATTTTATCTGGTCGGCGGTTTGCGGAAACAGCCCGGTGTTCACAAGATAAGCTTTCAAGTGCTAAATGGACAGCTTATATCATTTCAACTATACCTCTTTAAAAGGTTATTTACCGCACCTTAGCAATCAACATGTATTGTAGTGTACCAATATTGTAGTCATAAAAATCGCTAGTCCTAATTATTTTCGTTCTAAATTTTTTTTATTTCAAAATTTCTGTAACTATCATCGGCACTGAAACGTGTTCGCTTACTATGGGCCTCATAAGAAGGCTCAAAGTCACCCAAAGGGCAATGGAGAGGGCCATGTTGGGAGTTCCTCTGCGTGATCGCATCAGAAATGAGGCTATCCGCAGCAGAACCAAGGTAACCGATATAGCCCTCCAAATCGCTAAACTTAAGTGGCAGTGGGCAGGGCACATAGCACTTAGAACCGATGGCCGTTGGGGCAGAAAGGTTCTCGAGTGGCGACCACGTACCGGAAGGCGCAGCGTGGGTAGGCCCCCGACAAGGTGGACTGATGACCTGGTAAAGGTTGCGGGAGTCCGCAGGATGCGGGTGGCGCGACTGGCGCGGGATCGGTCGCTTTGGCACACTTTGGGGGAGGCCTATGTCCAGCAGTCTTTCGGCTGATATGGTGATCATCGGCATCGGTCGGCATGATCATTATGACAATGATCATTTGTCCTAAACATTTTTTTCATAATTTTCTTACTAAGAACATTCCTGAAATCATCATTTTGTTAATCATAACAATTTTCTTCTGACCATACTTCTAAGAACATCCTCATGAAGTAACGCGTTCGCGGTACATCTCCTAATGAAGTAACGCTTTCACGGTACACCTAACACTTTATTATTATATAATATTAACAGCCGCAACCGACGAGCCTGTATGAGGAGATGTATGGATGTGATCGAAGCGAAAGAAGTATGTAAGGACCGTAGTATTTGGCGTTCCTTAGTCTCTGCCTACCCCAATGGGATACGGGCGTGAGTATATGTATGTATGTATGTATGTCAAAAGCAAAACGAAAAAAGTTACAAGTTAATTTTTCTCCACAAAAAAAACAGCTTCCCATATGAACGTACTCAGCCTACTGAAGATTTTCATCTTATTTAGCCGTTCTAATATTTTACATTATTGAGTTAATTTTATTGAACTTCTATTGTATCTATAATACCAATTTGTCATTCATCGCAGTTACTATAACCTACCGACGACGTTAATTATAAATAAAAAAAATATGTGTCACATCTGCATTAAGGTTTCTCTAAATGTGAATGTTATCAATAAAACTATTTGAAATTGTTCTGGTTGCTTAAATTTTGTAAATATTGGCCACACCCTCGCTAAAAGCTTTTATAGTGCCATTTGCCGCCATTCTTTCAGTTCTATATAGGCGATCGGCGCACAACTCCAGCCAGCGCTCACTCGGTCCTGCCTGTATGCGTCACACACACACATGCACGGAACGCATAGAATACCTAAAATCAACTCGCGCCAGAAGCTCGGTGCCATCTTAATTATATTTTTCAATTTTAGGTAGCAAACCACGCGTGATATTGAAAAGACATTAAATATATGAAATTCACGTTTAGACATTAAAACGTTAGGTACTTCCCATGATATTAATAAATGGTTTTTAATTAAATTGTACCTCACACGAACCCAGTAGGAATTAATGGTTTTGAGGATACTTGGCATGAAGCTGTATGCTCAAGGGAAATACAAAGGTATTTCCCTTCTTTGATATCTTAGAGCAGTGCCTTTTAGGACCAGGAAAACAATAAATGAATAGGGTAAACCCCACGGGCACTAGATTATTTGTAACAAGTTTTCCCATGGTGGCACCGAACCAAATATGAATTCATAACACATTAACCAATTAACTGAAACAATACCTTATCTTTATTATGAAGTACCATTTATAATATCTCTATGAAAACATAGCAACTGCCGTCCAATGAATTATATTGGGATCGAATCAGAAGTTATTTGATTCAATTAAGTACTTTATTTCAGTTAAATATCCATATCGGGTTAGTTACAGTAGTAACTTATATGAATGTTAGTTACAACTTATTTGTTACTTTGTTAGTTTGATTACACATACTTAGTGAAAGACAGCGCACACGCACACATTCAACACGAAAAACATTATCCATTGAAGCAATGGTTGATTAGGTCCTTTTATACAGTGATAACACCCACATAAACCGCTTGGGCCAATACTCGACTTAAAAAACACGACGTGTCCCTGTCACGTCCCCCATTTCATGACTCTGTCATTCTTATTTTGAAATATAGGAAGATATGGACATAAGGGTTGTGATATCCATATGACATGCTGGGGACTTTTAGCAGGTCAAATTGCGCCTCTGATAATCTGTAACCACTGAACTTTTTGAAATAAGACTATGGTGGGTTGTACCAAAACGTGTAAGCGGCGTTCGGTAAAATCTGACAAAATTTACAAGTTTCTACGAAATTATGTATTTCCATTTACCGCATACGTTCAGAAGGTTTGGTGCAACTCGCCCGTAGTCTTATTTCAAAACTTTCATTGATTAAATAAGCTTTGCTAATACCCACCCAAGGGGCTCCCATACGCCAATGACCTTCGATCTGAATCCCTTAGTTTTCTAATGTTTTTTATGACTTATTATGTTAACAACAACAGCTGCGTTAAGCGATATAGTATCCCATATTTACTTCAAAGTTAATTGTTTTCGAGATATTTGGCATCAAACTTGAACAATTTTAGGTGAAAAAAACTGGTTTACTAGCCATAATTTTTGTGTTAATTTGTTTAAAATGAAAACCCTAGACACGTTTTCAGAGACGTCATAGACGAACCCAAATATGTAGATTTCGTATAAGTACGTTAGATCTTTCACGTCAATAGAGCTAAGAAATAAGTGTTTTTTTAAACAATGTTTCACAAAATCATACAAAATTAAGTACTCATTTCTTTCAAAATCCGGTAGACAGAAATGGAGATACACGATTGAAGAACCGATAGCCGTTTTGACTTATAATTCTATCTGTGTTGCAAAAGAAGGAGATACGATTCAAAACTTGTCAAAAATCGATGAAATCCTCTTGTAGCCCCTTAATAGGTATTAAGGGGCTACCCGAGGATTGCATCGTCTCACTCTAAAAATGGACTGGCGAGACGACGTTGATCTAAGCGTAATATAGGTACAGTCAGTCTCCAATATCTATACAGATAACCTTTCTAAAATATCTACCCATGTGCTTTATGTCAGTAACAATAAAGTCTCTGTATAGATATTTTTGAAAGGTTGTCTGTGTAGATATTCGAGAACTCGACTGTACCTACGCTACGTAAGCTTAACAAAACGCTTGTAAATACCCCATTTCCCGCATTGCTATCGATCAGCGGTTGTTTTGGTCAAATCGATGGCCTCAACCCAGTCATGCGACAAATCGTCACGTGGGTTCGGGTGAACGTATATCACGCGATCAATCAAACAGTTCGAAATAATTACCCGTCTGTCATTTTGCTTATAACGGGTGCGAAAATAAGAGTCCCACTATTTCGATTAAAAATAAAAACATTGTAATCTATTGATAAGTATTGATATTTATATTGCACTAGCTTCTGCCCGCAACTCCGTCCGCGTGGAATATCATAGCTCCATATAAACTTTTACCTCCCATTTCACCCCCTTAGGGGATGATTTCGGGGATAAAAACTATGTCACTATGTCTATGTCACTCTCCACCTCTTCAACTATCTCCACTTAAAAAAAACGTCAATTCGTCGCTCCGTTTTGCCGTGAAAGACGGACAAACAAACACACACATACACTTTCCCATTTATAATATTAGTATGTAAGGATTATAAAGAAGATATATTCCGATTAGCTATATGTATGAAATGAAATATCCTCAGATGGGCCCACACGGCTCTGATGACAGGGCGTTACTCATGTCATGAAATAACGGTTTCATCGTAACTTTTACCATTTATGTAACGAGTTTTCACGTTCATCCTTTGTTTAACGCTCCCCACCGTCGGGTGGCAAAAGCATGAGGTCCTCTTTGTTTCGGCTCTGCCGTTAGTCGTAACGGCAGAGCCAAAACAAAGAGGACCTCATGCTTTTATTCATCTAAACATAGGTGCATGACAGCTGTCAAATTTCAGTGATGTGCAACACTGGAATTAGCGCGAACTCTTATTGAGACACACGCTATGTTACCTAATATGTTGGTTAAACGATAACATGCCCGTCTGGTCGGCTCAATCGCACAACAATGGTCTTTTTCAATGCCGCATCAATCAGAATTGTTGCCTTCCTCGTTACTGATAAGAGCTCTTCGAATTGAATGCTGAATGCGAGTGTGTGAATTCTTAGATAAGAGTACAGCTCAGACGAACTGTAGGTACCTATCTTTGGGTTAAAAGCAATCTTACTATGAGTTAGTGTTCAGTCTTTCCTGTGGACATAGGTATAGTAGTTTCAAGGCCTTTTAAGGTGGTCCGTATCCCATACAAAACTTTATTTGACATTCGCAGGCTAACGACGTGATATTTAAAGAAACTTAGGTAAGTCTAGAATAAATTTGTGTAAACTAGAAAAAAATGAGAAAAAGTCTTCTCAAAGTGTCCTTAACTAATTTCTGTTTGTGTAAGTACGTTGCTGTGGGGTATCGTTGGACAGTTTGTTCAAAAACATTGGTTTAAAAAAAACCTTATTTCAACTCCGCAGTGATCCGTTTGCGTGATATTGGGCTTTAAAGCCCTAATTTGAGTTCAACGAATACTACTGGGAATATGAAAACATTCGAGGCAGTAGTACATAATAATTATAACGAATTTAAAAGGAAAACTATCAGGGCTAAGTAGGCATAACTGGTTACCGTGTTATAGTCGACCAACTTAATGTGTACTTGGGAAGGCCAACTTTCGTACAAATTCGGCCAACGCAACCGCACAATTTAGTTGGCGCGCACGTATCGATTTAAGAAAGACGGGCAACTACGGAACCCTACGCTGCGCGTGGCCCGAAACGCAATTGGACGGTTTTTAGGGTTCCGTAGCCAAATGGCAAAAAACGGAACCCTTATGGATCCGTCATGTCTGTCTGTCTGTCTGTCCATCCGTATGTCACAGCCACTTTTTTCCGAAACTATAAGAACTGCTGTTGAAACTTGGTGAGTAAATGTATTCTGTGAACCGCATGAAAACTTTCACACAAAAATAGAAAAAAAAAACAATAAAGATACGTTTACTTAAAACTAAAAGTCAAAAAAAAAAAACAAACCCATTCGTGTTATGGATAGGTTTTCATTTTTTTCTAAACTGAATAATTTGCACGAGAGACACTTTGAAAGTGGTAAAATGTGTGTCCCCCGGAAACTTCTAAAATAAGAGAATGATAAAACTAAAAAAAAAAAGACGTACATTACTATGCAAACTTCCATCAAAAATTGGTTTGAACGAGATCTAGTAAGTAGTTTTTTTTAATATGTCATAACTCGTAAACCGCAATTTACCTCTCATTCAACGGAAAATGGTACCTTTTGTGCGCGAGTCCGACTCGTACTTGGCCGGTTTTCATTTGTAATTAAAATACATGTGACATTACATAGGCATAAAAATATATCACATTACAATATACATTCGTTAAATACTATATCAATACACATACAAAATAGTTATTATGATGACGTAAGGCTTTTTACAAACGACGTCAATAACTATAACAACACCGCGTGTCTAATGAGTACTAATTGCTTTAGGCTATTGGTGTCAATGTTACTATTACTACGCTTCTGCACTTGTTCATGATCTTTCCGGTTGATATAGCGATTACTCCGAATTATATTATATACGGTTTCAACTACCTTCACAGAAATACACTCGTTTTGAGTCAACACTTTTTATGGTCTGCAAACTTCTATAGATTCAACATTTTTAACTAGACACGCAGCACAATGTTGTAAACAAATCAAGCTTAAAGCCTGACAGTAGGTAATAGGTGTTTTTGACATTACAGTTTCTTAAACTCGAGGTACAAAACCAAATTTCGAGTCTATGGCGCTAAGTCACGTGCACAAAATAAATATAGCCTGGATTCAAATGTAGAATAGTTTTAATCCCTGCCAGGCAGACTACGTTGCGGGCGGAAGCTAACTAGTATTATATAATCAAAATATAAGCCTATTTTGGTTACAACGGGACCAATCTGAGGTTATTCTGCGAGTAACTGATAAAATTAACCAAAACTAGTAACAAATCGAACAGGGTGGAAACTTGAAAAATACTAGCAGACTTATATTAATGTATGTTTATAATATCTTTGTCAATTCCACACTAACATAGTTTCCTTAAGGCGCCGTAGGTTCAGTGAAGTTAAGCGAACAGAGTTTTTGAAACAATATAATGCGTCTGTTTATAATAATATGGTTTAAAAAAATACGAATAGTAATCTTGAGGATTTTCTGCAGGGAAATCAGTGTTTAGAAACATGATTAAGCAATTTTCGCTCGATAGAAAAAAATCACGAACATAGGTCTAAAAGGGTCTAAAATCCACTTAAAATATTTCTTACAAATTATGCACAAAAGCTAAAAATATAAACACAAAAGTATATAAAATGGCTTCTAAAAATCGGCAATATCATGTTTGAGAGAAATCAGTGTTTACTTTTTTATTTATTTAAACGGAAAATAAAATAAAATTAAAAAACATGATTTCCCTGCTTCCGAGCACGCACTTCCATCTCGGTCACGCTTATGCTCAGTGAGAGGGAGAGAAGACCATGAACCTACGGCGCCTTAAGCTGACTGTTACTAACAAAATACCTATGGACCACCAAAAAAATGATTTTTATTTTATTTTTTATTTATGTAGGTACATTTTTATGTCGTTGTTGGATTAGAACAAGAATTAAATATTGATTCCTTGTAAGGAACGACACGTGGAGACCTTAATCGCAGCTCCTTTGATATTAAAAAGTAGACGAAATTCGATAGTCGCCATAAGACAGACATTCCACCGACTGGTATCATAGCAAGCTGAGTCAACCGCAAAAGTTGTGAACATTCATAAGAGCGAAGTCACAGACATATATATATATATATATATACATAGATCACGCAAATGCATGTCCTTCACGTGTCCGAGCTGGCACTCCGACTGACATTCCGCGCGCGTCTGTTGTGGTAGCCGGTTGTCCTTGAATATTAAGAAAATGCCTTATTGCAGAATGGATTTTGCGCGGACAATCGGGAATTCACATAACTAATTCGCCCGTGTGACGTCACAGCAGTAGAAAAAAGTGACGGTCGGTTTTCCTACAGATTGAGGTGTTTAAGTTATCTAGTGTATATCTATATCTGTGAGCGAAGTGCTCGGTAAAAAGTCTTACGTAGAACATTTTTGTTGATATTTTGGTCTAGGAAAACTGTAGAAAATCGTCTATGGACGATTCATGGTATTTTATAGATTAATCAGCGACTCATTTTATTGCTATTTGAGGAGGTTCCAATGTAGCTATACCTATCAAGGTTACAGTCAAATTATGAACATATCCTGCAAGGGGTACCACAAGGCAGCGTCCTGGGCCCATTATTATTTCTGTTATATGTAAATGAGTTTCCTTTAATAATTGATCACTTATGTGTTATGTTCGCAGATGATGCTACCGTATTTATATCTGATGACAAGTTAAACAGCTCTGATACTAGTAATGAATTATATAATACACCAAGAACAATTATAAAGTGGTTGTCATCTTTAAATTTAAGGGTAAACTTCTATAAAACAAAAATATTACAATTTGTTAATTATAAACAGGTCCCACAAATCTTACATATTGTTATCTATAACAAAATCATTGAACAAGTTCAAAGTACAAACTTTTTGGGGGTCACTCTAGATAGCAATCTAAATTGGAAATTACATATTGACAAATTGAACACAAAAATTGCCAAAAGTTGATATGCAGTTTCTATACTAACCAACATAGCATCAAAGGAGGTTGCTAGACAGGCATATTATGGAAATGTTTATCCTCTACTGTCTTATGGTATTATATTCTGGGGTAACTCCGTAAATATCCAGTCCACCTTTATCCTTCAACATGTTATCACAATGTACACAGTTTCGACAATAAATGTATCTTATCTTATCTTATCTAGGTAAGTAAAAAAAACCCGGTAAGTGCGAGTCTGACTCGCGCGCCGAGGGTTCCGTACAAACTTTCATACACTATATACCCGTCACGACCCTGCATTATTTTGAACCAATTTCGATAGTTAAATCTCTTTTTATTTGAAAGAAGGCACTGTCACGGAAGAATACTTTCATACAAATTTAAAGAATGGATATCAAACACTTAAGTTAAATTACTTATAATCTTAGTTGAAAAATGTATTTTTGTAAAAAAAAAAACACGCCAGTAGAGGTTAAATTATAACTTTCCGGTGATATTTACGTTTATCTATATCATATATATTTAATATAAACTTTTTTGGGGGGGGGGCACTGTTTTGCATTCAATGTTTCAATTTTTTTTATAAAACTTGAAAAAATTACAGTTTGGCCATTTCAACAGCTCACAGGCCCTAGTAAACACTGTTTTAGAAAATACCCTGTTATGTATTAAGAGAGTCGGTATTCAGCAAGTATAGTCGAATTTAAAGTTATGCTTACATATTTGCACTTCATTCCATTTGTATGGCGAATAATGCATACTACATACTCGTATCTTTAACGTAGACAGTACAACAAATGCTGCAAGGTCTAGAATGAAACAACGCATCGCTGATAGAAACGGGCGGTTCAAGTGGGGGTCAATGCTTAAATCAGCGATTAATTGACGCTTGCGCCGAGCCCCCATGACAGATGACTGCTGACTCTCGTCAATTGGGCCACCTGCGTGCACGCCGATAACCGCAGATCTAGTTGGATCAAGCACACGCACCGTGAGCGCGTGCCAACGATCATCGTCATTATCATATCAGCCGAAAAACGTCCACTGCTGGACATAGGCCTCCCCCAAAGAGTGTCACAATGACCGATCCTGCGCCACCCGCATCCAGCGGAGTCCCGCGACCTTTACCAGGTGATCAGTCCACGTTCTGGGGGGTCTGCCCACGCTGCGCCTTCCGGTACGTGGTCGCCACTCGAGATCCTTTCCGCCCCATCGGTTCTACGTGCAATGTGCCCCGCCCACTGCCACTTAAGTTTAGCGATTCGAACTTCGAGCCTTCTTATGAGGCCCATAATAAGAGACCACGTTTCCGTGCCATACGTCATCACTGGCAACACACTGGTCAAAGACGCGTGCCAACGCGTACAACTTACTCATGAGTTGCGCATCTCATGAGTAAGTGTACATTAAGCTGCAAAGAAATGTGACCTCGGCATACAAACTTCTATGCCGAGGAGGTCACATTTCTCTGCACTTGACTGTAAATTTGTGGTCGAGACCATCGATACTAATATTGTAAATGCGACAGTGTGTCTGGCGGTCTGTCTGCATGTTACCTCTTCACACTTAAACCGCCGAAGCGCACTTAAACCGTTTTGAGATAGTTAAAATACCGGGGCCTCCCCTCAAACTATCACTAAACATAGAATAGTTTTTATCCCGAAATCATCCCCTAAGGAGGCGAAATGGGGATGAAAATTTGTTTAGAGCTAGGTACGATGTAAACGAGTTCTACGCAGACGGAGTCACGGGCAATATTCTTTTATTTTTGGATCGCAGTCCGAAGGAACGCTTCTCATTATATGTATTTACTTCACAGACTTCAAAACAGGAGAACTTAATTCGACAAGCACCTATTGGAACGTAATACGACATTTCAAACAAACAAGTATTATTTTTCTGTCTCAATTCGCGTATAAGTAATCGATCTCTGAATCGAAAAAATATGTTTCGGGGTGACTATAGGTTATCATTATCACGTGAATTCTACTTTCATTTTCTAATTTCACTTTACACCCCACACGTCACGCCTTTCGAAACTAGACCTCTGCCTAGGCTTAGTTACTACGAATTGCGGCATCAAGGTACATTTGTGGGTGAGCGTTGAGGGGAGCTTAAAACAAATGACGGAATAGCATGACAGATTAGGCCTATCCTCCGCGTGGTCAGGTAAAACGTGATTTTTGATGGCTCCGAAACTAAGCGAAAAAAAAGACCGGGTTACAGTTGCACTCCGGGAGTGCCGGCAGAAGTGAAAACTTGAATAATTTTAATTTTGCAAAAAAAACCCTTTCTCCCCCCTCCCTACCCCTGCGTGCCAATATATCTAATAACAACCTTATTAGTAGTACGCTATAGTTTAACTGAACTCAGCAAAATTGATTGAAAGAGACGATGAAATAAAATACCAATCTGTCTTTGCCATTGCCAAACATTTTTCAAAGCTTTATCTATATTTGGGGACACAATCTTACACAAAGCGACCTAGTCCCAAAAAACTAAGCAAAGCTTGTACTATGGGTACCTACTAGACGACGATATACATACTATAGATAAATAAATACTTAAATACATAGAAAACATCCATGACTCAGGACATCATGCTCATCACACAAATAAGTGCCCTTACCGGGATTCGAAACCGGGACCTCCGGCTTCGTAGGCAGGGTCACTACCAACTAGGCTACAGAGGTTGTCAAAACATATGAAGTTGATTGTTTTAAAAATCACATTACAGTTCGTCGTGGTCCAGCGACTCTGAATACCCTGAACAGGGAGATGCGATGCGATAAGATAAAATGACATATGGACCTGCACTGGTTATTTATTTACTGACGTCCGTGGCAACAATGAGAGTCAATAGTGGCCACAATTTCAAGGGCTTCCGACGGAATACCCCAGTCAACTAGGAAAAACGCTTTTCTCGCGGCGTTGGCACTAATATTTTCACATATGCATGGAACGCCTGTCAAAATAGATTTTTCTGGAAATATATATTACTCCAGGAAAAATACGGTTTGGCAAACCAATGTATAATTAGCATAATTTGTTATTTAATTTTAAAACGCAATTCTGTGATGCTTTATTCAAGAATCTAACAAACTTTCCACCCTGAAGAGTATTTTTTAAATATAAATGAAGCACTCACTATCTTGTCTTGTATGATTTATCTTGAATATTATAGAACGAATGTAAGTTAACCAAAATATGAATGAAAACAAGTATTAATATATTTTCCAACTATCCAGAAGCTACTAAAGTTTCTTTTTTTGTCTGATTTTTTGTTGCATTTTGCCTCTAGATATTTATTTAAATAATGATATATCCGTTACACAGAGAAATCTTCTAATACATATTATATTCAAACTTGTATTTTTTTCCATACTAAATAGTTGTCACTAAAATTACTGTACTATAAGTATTGCGTTACAAGAGAGCGCAAATTGACACGTGTGCGTAAACTCGGCCTTAGTTGGTCTAATATTTGTAATGGATTTTAAAGAATAAAATGTTGCATTAAATGATACACACACATTGCATGATGATACGTGCGGAACTGCAGGAACTCGTGCCTGTGATAGAAAAACTTTAACTCGTATCCACTTTTGCGTTGACAACAAACTCCAATGAAGAGACATTTAGGCATATAATATAGGAAGCCAACGTGAGAACTTGATACGATTGAGCGGCGTTGAAAATTATCGGTCGGAATACGACCTCGTCGATTTGTCTATATCGTGTGCGTGCGATTATAGGCGCTTGCAACAATGTTGCAGGCACGTTGCAGGTAACTCCAGTCTTACATAACCCTGTCTGCCATCCGTCTGGCGATGTAACTAGGATGGTATACCATGGGCGATATTGTCCATGAGCCAACCCGTGAATCAATAGGCGTTCGAGAACAATATTGCGTAAGTTATTTTGACATTTAAAATAGATTGCGCCGCACGATGCTTCGCATAAAACTAGATGGTCAAGCATAACGCAACAGCAAATACTGTAACGTAATCATGCCATAGTTCTGCATTTTCTTAAATTATCATTTAAAGATAATAAAAACAACGAAACATCCGTTAACCATGTACCCATCTGGTCGTCATATCTGTGAAAATTTGTTTACATTTTCAATACTATTGACGTCGACTGTCCTACCAAGTACTTAGTGTAGTTACACCTCTCTAGGTGTAATTGTATTGCCGCTTTTACAAACAAGCGTGTCGTATAGCGTTTCCGTAGACGCCTAACAAGCTCGCGCGTCGTGTAGCGATAGATTACACGCCTCGCCTGTACGTCAATGCAGCCTGATGTGGTAAGGGATTGGCATTTGTGCATACAGATGCTGTCAAACTTCTTGAACATTTGACCTTGCCTGCGCAAAGGCGAATTGTACCTGCGAGCTGCCCCCCCCCCACTTCGTCCCGCATGTTAAAGAAGTTTGACGGCATCTGTACTGTGCGGTACAATACCTAGCGTGTTCGAAAAATTGTTTATTCATAATCGCTAGCTACATTAAATCATATTACAATAGTAAGAGCGCAACTTTATTGTAAAGAATAAAGTTGCAAATATCTTGAACGCAACGATGAAAGAACTAATAAAACTAAAAAAACACAATGAGCGCGTAAAATCACGTGGCGGTGAGCGCACGTGCGCAAACGCCGGCGATAATGCAATTCTCTATACGACAAAGTCATATTATGGCGATTCTATGGTTATGTGGCGTCTCGCTCTTGGGACATCGTCACACTTATCACGAAATTGAATCGGCCAATGCGTCGATCGACGTAGATTTAACGGTGGACCAGCACGCCAATCATGAGGCGGCCGCGACATACACTCTATTTTTCTCGTACAAAAGGTATACTCTTGTTCTAAGTGTTCTAATAAGAAAGAGATGGATAGTGCGAGAAAAATCGAGAGTATGTCGCGGCCGTCTCATGATAGACGTGCAGCAGCAGGGTGGTATAAGTTAAACGAGTGTTAAGACACATTATATCAAATGTAATTTTTTTCAAGTGCATGAGAATGGCAGTTGATGTGCCCGAATGGTCGTTCCAAAAGTGAGGCATTATGTCTTTATAATTATTGAATATAATCGACCGTCACGATTGATAAGTGAGGTAATATTCGATTAGGCCTCAGTAACCAGATTTCTTTTATCAGTACAATCATCGACTTCACTCGACTTTACCGCGTATCGAACGTTATGGCTGGTTCAAATGGTCAGTCTCATTATTGCAAGGTACTGAGCCCGATTCTCATCCATTAAGCGGCATTTAGTCCTGGCTATACCTATGCACTGAATTAACAAGGGGAGGGAACCGGCGGGAATTTAAACCACCTCACTCATTAGAGCGAGATGGCACAACTCCCCTCCTCCAGTTAGTGCTGTGCATTTAGCCAAGTCCAAGGGCGCCTTTCTACCAGACATATGCTATGGTTGCCATGCTATGTTTTCATACATTTGAAACGTAGTAGCTGTAACTGGAGCTACGTTTCAAATTTATGAAAACATAACACAGCATGAAAGAAGAAAGAAAGAAAGAAAGAAATATAATTATTTGGTGTGGTGTCATGTTACATCTACTAACTACTAAGAAACTTACAATTAGTATTCACCAAAATGGATGCCAGCATTATGCCACCTGCAATACATTGCTGAAGGCGCTGGTTTTCAGGACACCCAGCATGGCATAGCACATCTCTGGTGGAAAGGAACCTTAAGGGCCGTTTTTGTCATGTTGACATTTTAAAAACCGGCCAAGTGCGTCTCGGATCACTCGCAGTGTAGGGTTTGCGGTTGCGACGCCCGAATTTGTACGAAAATTGGCCTTTTCATGTGAATTTATGAAATAATTATGGTTTTTGTCTGATTTCAAAGATTATTAAGTTGGTCTTCTAATACTCGTTAACTAGTTATGCCTACTTTATATCTGTGATACATTCTAAGAAAGTTACTAGGTACTGCGATGTTGTTTTTCATATAGCTACTAAAACTAAATACATACATTACATATTTTATAAATAGTTTAAGTAAAAGGCACTTTATAGACAGGGTAGACCTATATTAAGAGGGTGTTAATAAAATTGCAACGAAAACCGAATTGTGAATAGTGACAGACGTTGGATATATAAGAAATCTACCGGACATTATCGAAACTACCGAAATCGTTAAAAGCCTAAATGAGTGGGTTGATATTCGTTTATGACCGACCTGTAAATAAGCTTACACATTATCGTTATCATCATTTCCCATGCATACATATTTCACCAATATGACAGGACAGGTGACAACGCCTATTTAACATGCATTTTGTCTTTATGTGTGCTATCAATATTTTGAATTTGAATTTAAATTTAATACACCAAAGGATTTTCTTCAAAAATCGCAAAGAAACCTTCGCAGTTAAGTCTCCGACCATGTTGTACCTACGAGTATCGCTTGTACTTCTATAAACACATAACAGTAGCCAAGATTACCGAGGCAAAGGCAAGTCCAAATCTTCAAAAACCACTTACTCAGTTCCAATATGGTAAACTTCATATATTTACTTGTACACAGACGACTGAACATTTATCTCTCATTTATCAAGAACAAATCGCCTGTAATATTCTTATTCGTTGTAAATCGCGATGTTTTCGCGTTGTTGTTTTGACAGCGGGATTGCGACGGAGTGCGCATGTCCGGACACCGGGGGACGATCAGCTGTCACATCTGGGTTACCATGCTTTTAAAAAGTAAATGTAATGATTATTCACGCCTCAAACTTAACCTACATAAAAAATAACGGTATTGTAAATAGGATTCGTTAGGGAGTTTGGAAAAAAACTGATAATCTCTGACTGTAAACAACTAATTTGAAAAAAACTTAAAGGTGAACATTTGATTTGCTACATATTGTAAAATTATGTCGTTAAAATAAATAGAATGCATGCGGAGGACTTTAATTATATAGAAAGTATGTGGGGTCACGAATAGCACAATGAATGTAATATGTATGTAGTCATTTAAATTGTATAATACATTACGTGGCTCTGTAATCCTAATATGAATAACATTTATTAACCCTAAACGTTTACGTTTATCGATAACAAAACGTATAATAAACCTCAACAAAATACGAGTATATGCTCTCATAAAATTTATCACCATCAATTTTCTAACTGATTCCGAGAATCACGCGGCATATCCATGCAAAGAACACACAGAGAATAATATAATTGATTCGAGGTAATTATTATTCTTGAACCAAGAACAGGAAGATAAAATGATGAAGCAAAAATATCTTGAGTCAAGATTTTTTCTCTTGATTCGAGAGGATAATCTTAATTCAAGATGATATCTGTTTCATTCAAGATGTTGGCGGTCTTCCTTATTTATTTCTCGTGCAATGTTATATATAGCTGGGCTCACACGGTCGGAATTCATGCACTGAACTCAGTACTTGGACCACTAAAGAGCAAAAAATGGTACCCTTTGGTACAAATTCTGCACAATGTGTGCCTACCGTTTTATTTGCTACTGAGGGGTTCAGATTACGATTCAGTCACTGAATCCGTTTTGTGTGGGCCTAATCCGATCACTGCTAACTTATTGTTTCTGAATTCCCTTTTCGATATAGTTTACATTATTGCAGAGGCCGGGAAGTAGCAATTCGTGGGTGAGTTGAGTTTGTCGAAAGAAGCGAAGCTGAATCCGACAATAGAGAAGAATCCACGAATTGCCATTTCTGCCGAGGCAATTATAGTGCTTTTCTACGAAAATGCGAGGAAATCAAATAATATTTTCAATAATCTTAAAACAGCGAGTATTTCAATAACCTATAAAGTTCCCGCCGAACTTATTTTCAAAAAGTATGTAAAGGGCGTGACTCGTGGTGCCAGTTCCATTATACTTACATAAAAAAATAAACGGAATTAAAATGGGCACAATTTTAAATGATTTGTGTAATTAAAATTATTAAAGATTAAACGGGATTTAATCTTAACGCGTTTTAGTTCCTTATGAATTTTATTTCGATGAATAGTTTTATTTCCTATACACTTCTTATATAATTTATTTCGTAGCGATTAAGCTCCAGGAATATCGCATTCGCCTTCTAACTCAAACAAGTTGTAGTGACAAATTGTAAGGCCTTTAGACGTAGGTATACAAGCTGTTTGTAGTGATTTGTCTCAGCCGAAACATTATGGTTAAAAGTTAAAATAGTTATTTGTGTCACAAGGGAGCAAAATAGTATATTTACGGCGAGGGCGGTGCATTGTATCCTGAGCGTAGTGAGGGATTAACGCCCGAGATTAAGATAATTGTGCTACTGAGTGACATACTATTTTTCACACTGACTATGAAGAAATTTAAAAAAGATGCTTTTGAAACCATAATAAGTTTTAACAAATTTTCTTAATTTTTATTACTCATATTCATACATTTTCATGCAACGTTGTTAAAGTTAAAACTGAAATAATTATGTTCGTTTTTAATCGATTCCAATGAAATTACAATCGATTATTTTATTAAGATCTGTGATTAATTGGCACCTTGCGTAAATGCTACATGCCAATGAATAAATTTAAAAAAGTAGCTGGTAGTGGTTTGACTGGTAGAGAATGCCATATGGCATTAAGTCCGCCTTTTGTACGATAAGTTTTCTTTTGTGCAATAAAGTTTAAATAAATAAATAAATTGAAAAAGTAGCTTGAACAGTAAAGTAGCATTTACGCATTTTGTTCGCCTTACTGTAGCAAAAATTGTACGTTAAGTTCCTAGTCACTGATAACATCGAATTTTAAAAGTTAAAAGTGATTACTGTTCAGTTTCAGCGGCTAGGAAAGTAGGAAATTCCATTACTGTATACTTTTTTGCAGCGTGGGTAGGCCCCCGACAAGGTGGACTGATGACCTGGTAAAGGTTGCGGGAGTCCGCTGGATGCGGGTGGCGCGGGATCGGTCACTTTGGCACTCTTTGGGGGAGGCCTATGTCCAGCAGTGGACGTCTTTCGGCTGATATGATGATGATGATGATGATGATACTTTTTACCGTTTAACCATGTTTTGACTAAAGGCGTGTCAGCTGCGCCAAAACAATAACAAATATGTTAGCCAATTACGTTACAAAAAATGTTTAGGTACATTTGTACATTTGTGACGGGCATTTGCCCGTTCATTACGACTTTGGAGTGAACACATTTCAGATTTCTTTTGACAGCTGTCATATCCCAGTACAATTTGCCATCTTTCACGTTTGCTCACTATACACTACTACTTGGGATAGATATCTGATCTGAAACTTTGAATACTATTCATTACTAGCTTCCGCCCGCGACTTTGTCTGCGTGAACCCAGGATAAAACTATCCTTTATACTTAGACTGGTTAGTAGTGTATGGATGTCTCTTTCCTACTATTACAAGTTGGTGTGACTCATCTTATTGCGCCCGTTTATAGTGTGCTTAAAGTACCTATTCCCATTTTTTTATTGTCATAGACAAAACGCTTACTGTAAGTATAAGTGATCCAAGATACCTCTTTAAAATGCTTCAAATAGTTAGAAATGGAGGAATTAAAATGATTAAGCCGGCATCACATCGGTTTCTGTTTAGTTGACTGGTAGAGTTGACTGGTAGAGAATGCCTTAAGGCATTAAGTCCGCCAATTGTAGCTTTATTTTTATATTTGTGCAATAAAGTTAAAATAAATGAATAAATAAATCACACTGAGGCCGCGCCGGACAATGGTAATCCTGTCATTAGCCTTCAAATTTACTATTGACCGCCACCGCAGGCTGCTCCAGTCTTTGCGAGCCATTCAGCCAAAAAACATAACGAACTAAAATGCGTTTAGACCTCAAACCCCTTTTAATTATAATAATTTTAATGACATAACATATTATTGACATATTCACCGTTTTAAGATTATTCAAAATATTATTGGATTTTCTCGCATTTCTGGAGAAAAGCACTATATCTGCCTCAGCGGGAAGAACGGCAATTTGTAGATTGGTCTCTATTGTCGGAATCAGCTTTGCTTCATCCGACAATAATCAATTCATCCATGAATTGCTATTTCCCGGCCTGTGCAATAATGTACTATTACTTCTTCCTCGATAACCATATTTTTAATACAGGAAATACATACGGGATTCAATTTTATTGATATGATAAAGTATAAGAATTACAAAACAAGTCGGAATACAATGGTGTAAAGAATGATTAAATTAAACTACGAGTACATCCCGCTGTGCGTCAAGCCCGAACCAAAGGTCCCCAAAATGCATATCCCTATATACATATATACAACGTGTCCCAAAACACAACGATAAGCCGGCACCAGAGGATGGAGCTGCTTATGATTAGTCGAGAAAAAATAAGGAAAAAAATATACCTCAAAAAAAAAAAATATCTTTTGAAAATAATTGCCATAGTGGTGTCAATACTATTTTTTTACACCATGATGATTGAAAGTGGACTGTAAGTAAAAATCTTTCAAAATTGTAGGGACAAAATGAATTTTGATTATTTTTTGTGTAAAAACTACATGTATTATGGTATTTTTAAGAACTGTGTTAGATAGCAGGGCTACTTAAGTTTCCAAAAACAAAAAAAGAAACAGTAATATTTTAGGGATGTCGATAATCGATGAATTTCATTTTTTTTCTGTAATTTCTAAAATAATCGAGATATATTTTCCATTTAGAGATATATTTCATATTTTGGCATCCTCTGCTGCCGGCTTATCGTTGAGTTTTGGGACACGTTGTATGAAGCAGAAGACTAAATTCTCCTACTTACGAGAAAATTAAATGCCACAGTAAATTAAATTAATTAATGTATTTTTAAACATACTCATCCATATCCATACTTATTATTTTAAATTCGAAAGTGTGTCTATCTGTCCGTATTTTTGTCGTTCGGTGCCCTCTTCACGCTTAAACCGATTTAGACGAAATTTGGTATAGAGATACGTTGGGATATTTTTCATCTCTGAAATCATTCCCTGAGGGGGTGAAATGGGGGGTGCAAGTTTGTATGGAGCTTTATAAACGACTTCCACGCGGAAAGTCGCGGATTAGCTCTCATATATATATATGAATGAAAGGTGTGAAAAAGTTATATATATATATATATATATATATTTCTTTTTTTTTTTTTTTTGGACGAATACATCAAGACCACCAGGCCACATTTTATTGGCTTTGCTGAAACCCTTATATTTACTTTATGCTGAAACCCACAGTAATGCGAAATCTTGTCGCTTTATTTTTAAACATAACTTTTTCACACCTTTCATTCGGAAAAGTAAGTTTTGCTCCACGATGAGAGGGACCAAAACGCTACTTTTCTGTTCAAGCTACTTTTTTAATTTATACATTGGCATTGGAACATTTGTACGCAATGTGCCAAATGAACACAGATGTTAATAAAATAATCGATTGTAATTCCATCGTAGTCGATTCAAAACGAACATATTTCAAGTTTTAACTATAACAATGTTGTATAAAAATTCATAAATATTTCGTAATATTTAAAAATTAGTAATAAAAATTAAGATAATTTAGATATATTTTAACAATAGCTTTTTTTAAATTTCCTCATAGTCGGTGTGAAAAATAGTATGTGTCACTCGGTAGCAAAATTATTTTCGTCTCGGGCGTAAACACTTGTATCCCTCACTACGCTCAGGATCCTACGTTAGAATCCCTCGCTACGCTCAGGATTCTATTGTAGGATCCCTCGCTACGTTCAGGATTCAATACACCGCCCTCTCCGTAAATATACTATTTTGCTCCCTTGTGACACAAATAACTATTACCGCCCACGACTTCGCAATTTTACGGCTTTTTTCTAAGAAACAAAATTTCAGTATCAGCACTTTAAAGCGACGTAAAATAAAGATCGTATAACAAACTATCTACAACTACCCATTCAATGTATTAAAGTCATTCATTGTGAACTTTGAGTACATTGTGTACTTTCAACAATTCCATCATTCAATCGACATTCTGCCTCGTTTCCATTAATCAGAGATTCAAGGCATTATTAATATGGCAACCCCATCGCAGCATCAATGTATTACGCTCACATACGCCTGATAGCTTCCCAATGAGAACTGATTCGTCCGCCGCTCCGTTCCGCATCCCGACAATCACAGCTGATTACCATCGTCCTACACTCATTTTTAGCCGTTTGTAGCACAAATAGAAGGCTGCCTACACTTAAACACAAACAAATGGGTTCCTAATTTAAAGCAATTGGTGGCCTAGTCGCATCGGCAGGCAATTTACTGAAGAGCCGAATGGAAAAACGACACCCGACATTGCCGGCTTCATTGATTATGATTCTAAATATTTTATACAGTCAAGGCCAATGTAAACGGGTGATAGAAAAGGTTTCATTTGATAGAAAGGGTATATGATTTTCGTTTATTTCGTGTTCTGTTCTTTCGTTTAATGCGTTTTGTGCTGATAAATAATAAATATGGAACAATAAATTGATACCGTTTAATGATTATGAGTATTTCTACTACTTTGATTGTAGTTCACAATTATTGTTTTCGCTAAACTTAAGTGGCAGTGGGCGGGGCACATTGCACGTAAAACCGATGGCCGTTAGGGCGGAAAGGTTCTCCAGTGGCGATCACGATGGTTGACTTCCGACAAGGTGGACTTATGACCTGGTAAAGGTCGCGGGACTCCGCTGGATGCGGGTAGCGCAGGACAGGTTACTTTGGCACTCTTTGGAGGAAGCATATGTCCAGCGGTGGACGTCTTTCGGCTGAAATCATTCCCTAAGGGGGTGAAAGTTCATACTAACTTTCACCCTAAGGACCCCCACTTAGCTACATACAAATTTTGCCGGACGGAGGTGCGGTGCAGTGTGTCGTATCAGTGTGACATCCACCTAAGAAGTATGTTTATCGTCCTATAGTACCGTAAAATGGATTGAGTCGGAATCGCGAGGAGAGTTGGGTTATGAATGGGAAAGAAGGGATGAAAGGAGGGTAAGATGGGATTTTAAGGCTACTGCTACCTACATAATGCAATCCAATTTAAAATGGAGCTATAGTAATATTCATAACAAAAAAAACCAATCCAACAATCTTCCAAAATCACCTTTGTATAAAAAACCCATCTCACTCCAACTACGAGGAACTACGGGGTGAGGTGGGATTTCGTGTTGATCGTTAAAGTTATGAAATGGAACTACCCAAAATTATAAAAATACTAAAATACAAACGTCCGGAACACTTGAATTGAACATAATGTTATCGAGGTTTGAATGTCAGTTTTGTCCCTACTCACCCCGTTTTACGGTACCCATAGTACAAGCTTGGGTTTGTTTGGGACTAGGTAGATTTGTGTAAGATTGTCCCCTGATATTTATGATTTATTTATTGAGTACAGACTGTATGAAAAAGGGTGGATCTACTCTTTATTTTGTCTATTTTAATTTCTTTCTAGCAACAGAAACTAAATGTTTGACCTAGATATGGCCTATTCCATTGTGTGGTACACAAAGTTTCATATTACTCTAGCATGTTATTATAAATTGAGAACCAAACTACGTTTGTATGGAGAGCCGAGCGTGCTGTCGACCCTTAAAGACATATTATAAAGAAGTAACATGAGGTTCGAACCTACGACACAGTCATGGCAATAACTAACACAATGCGCAACTATTAATGTGGACGACCTAATGCAATAAGTAGCTAGTTATTGCGCATGTTATACGTAACAAATATTAAAATACCGGCGACTATACTAGGTTACGAGGCTACACCGTGGCTTTTTTTGTTGCGAATATCTCGCTAAGATGTGTGCGGTCAATTGAAATGTGGAGGACTTTGAGCCTTATTGCCATCGGGATAAGACAAAGAGTGTACGTGTTAACTTCCTTGAATGTACAGTCGATATCAAAGAGGATACAAATGTGCGCTCTAGAACTTTCTATTATCATTGCGGAAAAAATATACACACGTCGTACATATTAATACATTTGAACTATTCGAAGTATATTACCACATTTATTTACAATAATAAAGTACTTTTTTTAATCAGCAATATTATCCTTTTGGTTAAAATCATCATTAAACAGGGTGAAATTAAAATCGTGAATAAAATAGCAAAATAAGAATCTATCTAACCTCCCCGTGCGGTGTCGCGATAGAATGTCGCCACCCCCTTCCTTCCCGCGTGGGTGTCGTAAAACTCGACTAAGAGTATGCGCGGACGAGCAACTTTGTCGCCACGACAGTAGGTATTAATACATCTCTCTTTATCTCACTTTGAGCGTGCAAAAGAGACAGATGTATTAATATACCTACTGTCGCGGCGACAACGTTGCTCGTGCGCGCATACCCTTAGTCGAGTTTTACGACACCCACGGGAAGGAAGAGGATGGCGACATTCTATCGCGACACCACACTTCGGCATTCGGTTTAATCTGTAGTAATCAACGCATTGGCAATCGGAAATCAGTTCATGTCGTAAATTGTAAAAATATGTGAAAATATTCTCGTGGCTTGGCGGAGTACTAAATTAAAGTCGGTTAAAACTTTGTTTTTAAAGTAAATTATTTATTTGGCAATATTGCAGCATAAACAGTGTGTATCCTACTTTCATCCAGTACAATATCATTGAGAATCGTCGTTTTTTTTTTAAAGATAGATACCTAGTGAATTAAAATTGAAGAGTGGTGTCAGCACTTTCCTAAAAAAATCAAGATTTCTTCAGCGAATCGTTAAAGGAGTTGGAGAATACTATTTTGCCTATAACTTTACCTACTAGAAAACATATTTGAATTTTAGTATACCTATTTCATGAATTGCTATAAATTTATTTCAAATAATGTGGGAATTTTTGCTTATACAATTTTAAAATTATTGTAAGTATGTCCCTTTAGTTCATAAAAAGCTAATATATGACATTAGATTCTTAGTGTTAACTGTTTTAAGAGTAAACTTTTATTTCATAATTTCAATACTCACATTTCACAAAAACCGTCGTGTAAACGAAGAAAAATGCAAAAAGGTAAAACAATACTGCACACAATGCCATATTTACGAACACAACGTGCTGCCGGCGGGCCACCATTCGACACTGATGCATTGCAGGACGAATGTTTATAAGATTTTATGTTATTTTGTAAATATCAAGCTGTTGTATAATTAAGGACGTACCCGAATCGATGGTCATCATAGGAACAAGTACCACATGTTTGCACATTTTGGAGGGCTGGTATTGACTCGTGCAAGGGGACCGGTGGCGCGGGAGTCAGGCGTGGTAGTGGCGCGTTGCCGGCCTGTGAGCGGCCGCGAACTCACTGGCGATGGCGGGCCGCCGGCCGCTGCCTCGCACCATGAGCTGACGGGTCATCGATAGCCATTGGCCGCCACACGCCATCTGCTACGAGCGGTCGATATAATTGATCAATGGCTGCTACGAACGCGCTGAAACTCTGTTTATAGACAGATTAGCGTTCGTAGAATTGTGTAGGGGAAAGGTATCAATACTAGTAGTATCTGGCCGAAGGGTATTGTTTTCCGGCGATTTCGAGGCCGGCTATTTGACACCCAAAACTTGCGCCGCGCGTGGCCGTCTTAACGTTTTAATATGTGTTATATTATACGTTTTGTAAATTGATTTATATGTTTAGTCTGTAAGGTATTTTTAAATATGGACCTTGTTGGTTGACGCAAATAAATTAATATAATATCAATTATAATGCTAAAGTGTGTCTGTCTGTCTGTTACCTAATCACACTTAAACCGCTGAACCGATTGAGATGAAATTTGGTATGGAGATAGTTTGAATCCCGGAGAAGGACATAAGATAGTTTTTTCTCACTAAACACATTCCGTCAAATGTGGGGTGAAAGTTGGTAAGGACAACAGAGTTTGACGCCAGCCGATCTTTATTGTTTTATAACGTATGGAGTGTCGGTAATTGTTTTTTTTAACTAAAACATAACTCACAAAACATTTATTTATATGGAGTTCGGTAGTTAAACTAAGAACCCTTTAGCCAGGGGTTCATAAGTGGACAAGCGTCGCCAGTGACGTTGGTCACCGTTTCGTAGCTCCACTTGTCGCTCTGTGTGTTGACGTAAAGTGCCCCGGGACATTTTCCCCTATAGTGGGTCCCTGGGTTTACAGTTTCGTCATATTTGTCTGTAAATGTGATGTATATTATGAATTATTTTTGTGTATTTGCTGTTCGTGAACTGACTGCGACCTATGGCGAGGAATCGGAATGGCAGATTCCCAATGTAAGTATTGTGCAGTCACGTTTATCCTGCAAAAAAAGTAGGCAACACCACACTCATTGTTATTCATAGAAATATTTGGAAATTTTACAGTTAAGACAGTGTTGCCAAATAATTTTAATGCAGACTTAACTTGGACGGACTAGTTAAGTTTAACCCACGATTAAGAAGATTGATTCCAGTAAGTAATGGGTACGTATTTAGTTCCATAATATATTATCTTGTAAGGTACTTTCGGGTAATAAGGCCTAGCTAAGGGAGAATGTAAATAAAACGTTAAATATCACATTTAATTAACATATTGATACATGAATCAGTCTTTCATTTCAATAAGTATAGGTACAATCAATGTCAAAAATGACGGTAATTCCCATAAGGAGACATACAGTGACCGGTTTTTAGGGTTCCCGTACCTCAAAAGGAAGGTTCTCTAAATCATCTCCGAAAATTTTATGTACGAATATCACATCGCAACCAATTTTTTGCATAATGTCATTTCGCCGAATGATTAAGTGTCAACTTATCAAAAAGTTTAGTTTTATTTCCCTACCTCACGGTTACCAACTGTATGCTTGGACTTTTTTTCATAAAGTCACTTTTCAAAATGCCACCTTTCGAGTATCAGAATGGGTCAGTTTGACTTATATACATTTCGTGGTATAACACTTAACAAATGTTTTATTTAGTAACTAAGCTATGTGACGTATTTACAAAGTGAGTAAGCGCAACCGCTTACTTTTTTTTGACGATGACGGTACCTGAATTATCGCATCGTTGGAGATAAGTGTTTACATGATTACTTTTGGACTGTTGCTTGGTGGAATGTTTGTATGTAGGTGTACATGTGTTTTTTTAAACAAACACCTGCCAATTATTTTAACCTTACATAATCGCCAGCGTGTCGACGTCACCCCGCTTCGCGGGGTGCCTTTTTCCGCTCTAAGGGACACAAGCTAACCCTAACCTAACCTACAAATAATATCACTGTTACGATTGTGTGTTTTTTTTAATACGGGGGCTTAGCCCCCGAACCCCCTTTGTGGGTAACTTCGTCTCCCCATCCCCCCTTCCCTCCTTGTAACTTACATAAGAACACGTTGTTGAGAAAGTTGGCTTATGTAAGAAAAGGGAACTGTTGCACTGACGAAACGTTATTCGGTTAGTAGTTGTTTGGCCAACTGAAAGATTTGCCAAATGATAGGTATGCCAAATTTTTTAATTCATTATAATAATCGACTTGACAATAAATCTACCAAGTGAATCTGTTGTCATACAAAAATTTGCCATTAGTTAGTTGTCAAGGTGAAAAGTCGGCGAAAAATTGGTTGGCAAGTGAAATTCGGACATAATAAATTCGGAGAAAAGGCAGAACCCCCAAAAGGAAAAATGGAACCCTTATAGGATCACTTTTTTGTCCATATGTCTGTCTCTCAAGACTATTTTTCTCAGGAACGCGTGGAGGTATCAAGCTGAAATTTATATCAAATACTCAGGTCTATTGTCCCTTGTGAAAAAAACAAACTTAAAAGCTTACGCAATCAAAAGATACAGTCGTTTATGCTGTAAATTTTTGAGTATTTCGACACTCGCAAAACCTACGGGGTACTTCCCGTGAACTCAGAGACTAGAAATTTGGCACGAAGCAACGTCAAATTACGAAAAGTAGACAGTTTTATTAAAATCATACAAAAAATATATTTTTTAAATTTTAAACTTACTACCTTTTTCCTCGTAAACGCGTAGAGGTATTAAATTGAAATTCATATCAAAAACGCAGGTCTATAATACCTTTCAGCTGTATTAAAACGAAACTTTTATGTCCACTCAATCATAAGAAATAGCAATATAAGTCGCATAGGTAATCTCAAGGGTATCAAAACCTAAAGGTACTCCCCGTGAACTAAGTTTTATATCAACGCAATAAAAAGAAACAGCAATTTAAGTAATCCGCTTAATAAGGCGTTCGCAACTACTCGCAAGGGAATCAAAGCCTAAAGGATGATTCCAGACAACCTAGAATCTTTTTAGTATGTAGTAACTTCATACAGATAAATTTAAAAATGCAAAACGCATAAATGTTTAGTACCTAACACACTAACGCCGCATTATAAAATGTATAAACAGAGTTTTCATAATTTTAAACTTAATTATTACCCTCAGGAACACGTAGAGGTATTTAATTGAAATTCATATTAAATACTCAGGTCTATAATACCATTAATACCTACAAGTTTGTACGGAACTCTCGGTGCGCGAGTCCGACTCGCACTTGGCCGTTTTTATTAGACCCTATTAATAGGCCTTATTAATAATATGGTGGTATAAAATGGCCTAAGACCTTAACGTAGGTACTTAAATAATTGAAACAAACTTGTTTTCGAGATCAATAATAGTCGACCAACTTAGAGTGTACTTCGAAAGGTCAATATTCGTACAAATCTCTCAACTATTTAGTTAGCGCGCGAGGGCCGATGTCACTATACTCGGCGCCGTATTTAGATTCCAAAAAAGTTACCAAAGATGGCCGAATGTCACTGTCACAAATGTCATTGTCATTGTGACGGTCCAGATGTAACCAACCCATGCATAATAATATATTATTTCGTTGCTACTTAGATGTGAATATTATCGTTGTTACTTAGATGTGAATATCGCCTAACACATCTCGGCTTGGTACATCAATCTGTCTATGTACAAAGCACTACCCCCAAAAAAAGCCTTTTTCCAGCGAATTCTTCCGCGTTAAGGTTATCACAACAATGTCATTATTAAATACGAGACATGTTAATCCTTTGGGAATGACTTCAGATGTAAAAGTATTCTACACATTCTGTTTCAGGGTTTGGCTTTAAATTATCGATGTGCCAAAATTCATCAATTGAGCCGTTTCTACGAGATAGACTGACAAACATACAGACATTCATACACACTACTTTTTTACACTGGGACTTAGGAGCTACTAGTTTTGAAATATGTATTAGTAATAAAAAACCGGTCAAGTGCGAGTCCGACTCGCGCACCGAGGGTTCCGTACAAACTAGCAATTAACTCAAGGTAAAGGTAAATGTCCCAATATTTGTTAAATTATTTACTTATTTTAACCCAATACAACAGAATTCAATTTAAAACAACGAGTAACTTTTACACCAACACCATCAAACTACCAAAACAATTGAATCGCGATTTTTATTGACCTGCTATTGAAATATACCCGTCCCAACTCCATTCATTCTAGAAAAATCTTAACAACGCGAATGGGGTCAGCGCCGTCTATCGGCCCCATTTGGTACTAACCTGCAAGGGCAATCAGCTTAGTATGTATGTTGGTGTTTTAGCGATTATTGTTTATCACGTGTACCGATCTCGATTATTATTTTCTAATTTAAAATAAGGGTATTTCTATTATAGTCTTATGGGAGTTTCAAAACAAAAAAATACTTATAAAGTTGATTAAATTGCAAACTTAATTAGGAAACGATTTTTGTAAATAAAACAAAAAATATGCTAGATACAGAAAAAAAAACATTTCCCGTAATATTTATGTTTATCTTAATCACAAGTAATTATTTTAAATTTTTCGCTTGAATAACTTCGGAGATAAGGGGGGGATGGTATTTTTTTTTACATTTTCCTTCATAGATCAAAATTTTCCCCGTGTAGAAAAAAAAAGAAAAACTCTTTCAAAATGTGCACTTCAGGCCCTTTCAAATGATACCCCACATGACCCAATAGTTGAATATTTTTTTTGCCCCCTCTTCATATTCGTAAGATTTCATGGAAAATTAAAATATATATTAAAAATTTTCATTTTCCATGCACGTGGATGACTCTCATTTAAAACCATTTCAAATTTCAAATTGATACCTTAAGTAGTTCGTGAGATATTTCACTTTGTGACAGACAGACAGACGGACGGAGTCCATAAGCGTTCCTTTAGTACCTTTTTTGGTACGGAACCCTAAAAACAACAACATGGTGATATGTCAATATTATTATGTCCATATCAAAAATATTTACGCACATTATGAGAATATTAATAGTTACCAATTGTTGTCAAAACCTGAAGTATTACCACAGTAATAAGAACTTTTCTTCTACAAAACAGTTTCAATCAAGTATCAATTTTTTTTATTAATATCTAGATGAGATTATTTATTTCGGCGGTTGCATTTAATTTTAACTTTACAATGATGTATATAAATAACACACGTACCTAATTTAGAAAAGTTAAAACTTACCAATTCAAAACTAATTCATTTCAATGGCAACCCATGGGTAGTTTTTTTGGAATCTATATACGGCGTCGAGTTTAAGAAATACCAACACTGAGCGTAGCCCGACACTTACTTGGCCGATTTTTAAAATGACAATTTAACATTAGGTAAGTCATTTTTTAAAATGTAACATTTGGTAATACAAATTGTTTGTTGTTCATAAAATGATCATTTATGAAATGATGATAAAGATAACCGCCCAAGCCATACTACTAATACACAGCGTCTAGCCTTCGAACGTCGATAATCAATTTTTATAGGTTCTAACTTTAATTTTGATTAAGTAAAAAAAAGATTAACAAAAATATAAATCGATACGTAGTTTTGTAACTTGAAGAAACGTGCCATGGTTAAAAGATTTATATACTTTCATGCAGTTTGAAAAGGCCCTAACGATTATTCATCTATTATTCGCCACCCATTGACGTTTCTTGGTATCGGGATCCCATTTCTTTTGTTACAAATAATCGACTTCGTAGGTAAGTACTTACAAACATTAGAAACCAATTGAAAACCATTAGGTAGGTACCACTTGCACCGGCAGCCGCGTAGTTAAGGCGCCGTAGGTTCATGGTCTTCTCTCCCTCTCACTGAGCATAAGCGTGAGCGAGATGGAAGTGCGTGCTCGGAAGCGCGGAAATCATGTTTTTTAATTTTAATTTTTTGGCCGTTTAAATAAATAAAAAAGTAAACACTGATTTCCCTCAAACATGATATTGCCGATTTTTAGAAGCTATTTCAATATTTTTAGCTTTTGTTCGTAATTTGTAACAAATATTTTAAGTGTATTTTAGACCCTTTTAGACCAATGTTCGTGTTTTTTTTCTATCGAGCGAAAAATGGTTAATCATGTTTCTAAACACTGATTTCCTTGCAGAAAAGCCTGAAGATTACTATTCGTATTTTTTTAAAACCATATTATTATAAACAGACGCATTATATTGTTTCAAAAACACTGTTCGCTTAACTTCGCTGAACCTACGGCGCCTTAATAAGGATTAAAGTACAATAACTGAAGCGTCATTGATTAATGCAAAATTCCAGCTGCTTTTCGGGTATATCCCGGTAATAATATCCATAAGATGCGTCACAATAGATGTTGAAACCAACGCGTGCGATAAAATGCAATTTTGGTATCAAATCAATACGTCGAAATCAGATACTTATCCCTATAGTTTTTATAGCTAGCAATATAACAATCACTTTTTACAAGCAATACCTACTGCCGATGAGGTCCATCACTTCTTCTCGTGGCGAATAAAAAGCGGCAACACGTGTTCTAACGGGATGTTGGAGTTAATGCACTTCAGTATAGTAAATGTTAACGCACACTTGTCGCCCCGGCACCCGACCATCACCGCGGCAGCTCGCGACGGCCAGTAGAATATTCGGTTCTCTATTGTAAGGGCAAAAATCCTTTCCCAAAGTGTCACTTCCCAAAAAATGATTCCCAAATGATCATTTGGCAAAAAAACACTAGTCAAATTATTGTTTCGCATTATATCACTTGGCAATATCTCCTATGGCAAAATATTACTTCGCAAATTATTGTTTGGCAAAGTTTTACATGGTCAAGTTTCATTTGGTCAAACGTATTAGTTAGCATAACATTCTTTTTCCAAATTATTGCATGGCATATGATTTAGATCCTAATTGTGTAGTGCATACGAAATCTATTTCAGTGAGATTACATAATTTTGCTAAGCGGGTAGTTTGTAAAAAACAAAAGTTAATAATTTACAGGTAAGTTTATGTTCTTTTGTACTATAGGTACTTAGGTAACAATATATTATAATCCAAATAAGCAGCATGCATGCAAGCAAGCCGTCGGTTTCGCCCTTTTCATCGAGAGTCTCCAGCGAATCGACGCCACCCCGCTGCGCGGGGTGTCTATTTCTGGTCTGAGGGACACAAGTGAACCCTAACCTAACCGACCAAAAACAGAGTTCACTTATGACAAGCCATTTTTTCCACCCTGGTACCTAATGTGCGAAATGAAAATTTGAACAAATGTTTTGTTTGGAAAACAATATTAGCCCGAACAAAGTGTTTGCTTAATAAACTTTTGTCTTAATAACATTTGACAAAGCAAAATTATGCCAAATGATATTTTGACCAAATGAATAAAATGCGAAACAAAAATGTGCTATTTGTTCGTTTGGGAAATGAAACTACTGCCATAAGTTTTGAGGGAAGTGAAATTTGGCGAAAAATATTTTGCCGAAACAGCAGGATACCATAATATTCTTCGTATGAAAGTACATACTGCACTGCAATGTAGACTTCCGTAACGGCATCGTCCCAGCTCAGGGCAATTGCCGTCGCCAGGTAGACACCGTGTTTTTTGTAGCTAGCCGTTGGTCTTGAGAAGCAGCCGATTTTAAATGTAAATAACACCCCTCATTTGCGATGGGGGTAAAAAAGCAGCCTGCCTGTGGACGCCTCGATGTGACGCCGCGCGGCCACTTCGGCGCTGCTGAACTAGAGAATTTGGGGCTTGCTTTGGGTTGACGCTGGGTGGACAGCAGTGGGTGGTGCGTGTCTGAACCTGTCCGAAGTAGAGGCGATAAGTGTGCGTTAACCTTGGGCCAAAAAGTGGTCTGCCACTTTTCGACTCCATTATTTGCATGTTAAGGTTCAAAAGTGTAAGACCAGTTTTTGGCTTACTGTACCTACCTACTTGTAACTATAGGTACTGTCAGATGAGAACAATGTTGGTATAGTTGGCTATGGTATTCATTGCCCGGTTGCTCGTCTCAAGTATAATTTGAACCCGAGATTCGTAGTAACTATAACTGGTAGGAGGTCAGATTCATACCAGTTAGCATGGACGAGTTTGTAGTAGTCAGTGAGCGTGGTGAATACCAGTCCTTGAAATCGATGAGTAGGTATTTTTTTTATTATTATACACGCAATCAATAAAACATCATAATATTTTTTTCAACACAATTGTTCGTACCGTATACCTCTTATTGTGTCGCTTTTAGGCTCATAATCCTGGATATAAAACACGCGTGTTTTATAACATAAACAACACTTGTGTGTTATGGTTATATCCCGAGTCACGTTGGCACCTTGCAGCAAGATGTATGCATGAACACGGTGCATTCTTATATTAACCGGGTTGTACAGAATGTACAGCTTTTTTAAAAATTCTCGGCAAATGGATCCTTACTCGACTAAACAATTGAAATCCTTTTTGTTAATTAATTGACTATTTCTTTTTGGATATGATATGGAAACGTTAAATTTAGTAACACTATTCACTATTGATAGATAATATTTTACACGAATTAATAAAGATAACATTTTAAAACGTAAATATTTATTTTAGAGACTTCATCCAATTCTGGCTTAAAACATACTCGTGCACTGCGCAAACTTCACGATAAAAACTGTTGTGCGCCATTATAGGTTATTTCACAAATATTTTGTAAATATTGTTAAGAGTGCTATTGAAAAAAGCGCTCGCTCAGGATTCGGTATTTTGAGACGCGTAGTGCGTAGTGTGTGTGTAAATACTACTAGCACGCACACAAGCTTACTGTAGCTGTATAGCGCACCGTTGGAGCGAATGCGCGACCGATATTAATACTTGCACTAAAAGATGGTAAGTATTACTTCGGTAACGTGGTGCCCTAACTTGAACAATGCAAGTATTTGCTTTTTGTGCACATATTTTCTATACATATTAAAATACTCTGACAAAGTATAATATTTAAGTAGTTACGTCTTTTTTTGATATAAAATGCTTTTTTTTAAGTGGTCCGGCTGTCCTCTCTATATGTAGGTCGCATCTCTCAACAGATTCTCGTGAAATTTTGTAAGCGAGTTCGATATGTAACTATAGGGCAAAAGTGCTTTCGTATATCCAGCTGTCCGGCTATCCGGCTGTCCCCTCTACAGGTTGCATCTCTGAACCAAGTCTCGTGAAATTTTATGAACGAGTTCGATATTTAACTAAATGGCAAAAATGCTTTCGTAAGTCCGGCTGTCCGGCTATCCGGCTGTCCCCTCTATAGGTTGCTCTAGGGAATGCAAACAGGTTAACCGGAACTTTTTGAGTTCGGTAAATAACCGGGTTTGGACACTATAAACCGGTTACTAACCGAAATGAGTTACATTTATAAAATACTTGAAATTGTGAGCCGAGACCGTTATTTAGCAAAAAAACTAGTAAATTGTATCTTATTAATTTTTAGTAAGTTTAATTAAAGTTAGTATGATAGCAATAAAATACGTATCGGCCTTACGAGTCATGTACAGCACTACCATGACATAGACTTTGAATTAATCATGTTATCGTAGATGATATTAACGTTAATAATTTCGGACCAGCCTCCGAACTTTCACGTTATCAATTGTCGTTGTCAACACTTTCGCTTGCTGAAGCGAATATAAACCTTAAGATATGTCCATCTCTCAAGCAATAAATCAGCGAAACGGTAAGCGAATCATTTTCCTTGACTGTAAAAGGACAATTATGATGATGTATAAAAAGTTTAAAAAAGTTAGTTACATATTGAACTACACATCGCCTACTAATAAACCAGAACTAACATTCTTACAGTAAAATTATCCTCCAATACAATTCTTTTAGCTTTTAGTAAAAACCGGTTAATAACCCGTTTTGAAATTTGACCGGTTTTTGCACTCTCTAGTTGGATCACTCAACTGATTTTCGTGAAATTCGTATTTTACATCCTTAAGGACTGCTCCAGGAGGAGGAGAATGGATCTCTCCATTAGCCTGGCCTCTTCATCACCAGTTCAACTTCACCAAAATTACGATTTCCAAGGATAAATACACGAGTCATAATAGAAAATATCGATGTCAACTACACGCGTGCCTATAAAATTTGAGGGTTACCCTCAATTTCCCTGGGATCCCATCATCAGATCCTGACGTGTGCTCACCTGAATAACTTGAAAGAATATGTTGAACGGTGTATAAGATTTAAAAAAACTCCTCCAACTCCTAAACGTTGAGGAGTTGTACCTTCCATCATCAGCCCACCAACATGAACTGATGACTACCAGACGCAAATTCATACCTAAAAAGCTTTAGAGAATTCTTGAAACACGTAATAAGTACGTAATATTTGAGGGTTGCCCTCGATTTCCCTGGGATCACATCATCAGATCCTGACTTGGTGACGATGGGACCCTGAGATGGTCGGCCGGTGGATGACTGAGTATACATTTTTTAAATATATTTTTTTTAATCGGGCCACAACTGACGGAGAAATCGGCGAACGTACGTAGGTACATAAAAAAAAATCTTTTTTTGAAGTCGGTTAAAAAGTTTTTTATTCATTTTGTTATTTTCAACAATCCTGCATATTATGTCGGTGGTTTGTAGTTTCTTGTACAGAGAAATGAAATACTTTAAAGCCGTTGGGGCGGAAAGGTTCTCGAGCGGAGACCACGTACCAGATGGCGCAGCGGACCCCCCACAAAGTGGACTGATGAAATGGGGTTGCGTGTTTTAATTACGGAGTTCCTATGGCTACCTTCCAGCTCCATCATCAGACCCTGGTTACCAAGTACTCGTCAAGACGAATTAAACGAGCCCAAACTCGATGGGGTTGCGTCGTTTAGTTACAGAATTCTTATGAACACCTTCCAGCTCCATCATCAGACCCTGGTTACCAAGTACTCGTCAAGATGAATTGATGGAGCCCAAACTCGATGGGGTTGCGTCGTTTTATTACGGAGTTCCTATGGCTACCTTCCAGCTCAATCATCAGACCCTGGTTACCAAAGTACTCGTCAAGACAAATTAAACGAGCCCAAACTCGATGGGGTTGCGTCGTTTAATTACGGAATTCCTATGACCACCTTCCAGCTCCATCATCAGACCCTGGTTACCAAGTACTCGTCAAGACGAATTAAACGAGCCCAAACTCGATGGGGTTGCGTCGTTTAATTACGGAATTCCTATGACCACCTTCCAGCTCCATCATCAGACCCTGGTTACCAAGTACTCGTCAAGACGAATTAAACGAGCCCAAACTCGATGGGGTTGCGTCGTTTAATTACGGAATTCCTATGACCACCTTCCAGCTCCATCATCAGACCCTGGTTACCAAGTACTCGTCAAGACGAATTAAACGAGCCCAAACTCGATGGGGTTGCGTCGTTTAATTACGGAATTCCTATGACCACCTTCCAGCTCCATCATCAGACCCTGGTTACCAAGTACTTGTCAAGACGAATTAATGGAGCCCAAACTCGATGGGGTTGCGTCGTTTAATTACGTAGTTCCTATGGCCACCTTCCAGCTCCATCATCAGATCAGCTTTATGTCATAATAATATTGCATTGTCATCCAATTTATACATGCATGCAAAATTTCAGCTCAATCGGAAACCATGGAAGTGGATCAAATTTAACTTAAAAAGATTGAATTACAGGCAACGGATAGGTGAACTAAATAAAAGCTTATAGAAAATCACCAAGTATCACGATCACTCGTAAAATAATTGACATGGCAGTTATGCAATTCGTAAGTTGTCTCGATTAGCCTCACGAATGACTCACTAGTGTAGTTTGACCCCGACGTTGATAACAACTGTGCCTAGTCGGAGATCAAAATAATATTTTAGTTGACGGTTAGCCTTCGTAAATAGCCACAATTACACGACGTACAGGTCCAACCCGGACAACGGCTAAGCCGGTACTGGCAAGAGATCTTTTTTTTTTTTTTTTTTGAACCTGACTGTTGCTATAATAGGACGGACCCAATATAGCGGTCGAACTGCGTGGTTGGAGGGTGGCCTGGGGAAAATCCAGGGGAAGCCTCCGGCACGACCACGCGGGGAATTTTGTACACTGGAATACTCTAAGAGTTTGCGCTCCAGTGAGATTGGTTGAACGGTATCAACCGAATCTGGGGTGTGAGTGGTATCGAACTACTGGGAGTTTTATCGCTGGTTCGCTAAAACCTAGCCTAGCTGAGAAGAGTCCAGCAAGAAACTCAGCTAGGCCCGACTTGCGTCGGACTGAAACGGCAAGAGATCGCGCGCGACGGTAAATTTATACTATGTTTGAAAGATTATTTAAAAATATAAATGTTGGAAAAAGTTGTATTTTTTTACTGTATTGTGTTGGTAAAAGTATGAACTTTAATGTTATTTAAGATTCAATTTACTAATAATTCAACAATAATGAGAAAATCCTTGTGTTTTCAGTACGATATTGTTGCAAAATATGGTGTAATTGAGATCAATTTACATACACATACGTGAAAAAAAAGGAAAATTCGAGGCCGCTACGCACAATACGGACATATTACAATAGTGAAAAGAAAAAAAAAACAACTAGGTTCTCATGTAACATCATGGAGAATTAGGCGGTCAAACTTATGGCTCGGCGCTCTTTTCCGAAAACTACTGTCGGTAAATAAGCGGGTATATTCGGTCAACATATTCAGTTTTTCTTAAATCAGAGGCCGCTACGCACAATAAAAGGAGTTGAGCTATGCAAATAAGTAATCGGAATCTATAAAAATCTTTCCGTTTCTTAGATTTAGACCGTCAAAAATCGGTAATTGTCGCTTATTCCTGACGAATTTTTGAACGCCCTCTTAATGCGTGTTTGGTAATTTGGTTATTATCAAAAATGTTGACTCGTGGCGACTAGAAAAATGATAAATAGAATGGACGCCACTGGAAATTCTTGGCGACGTGCAATTGTGAGTAAAAAAACCTGTTGTCATCATTAAGTAAAGAAAATAACTTGGAAAGCCTAGGTATAAAAATTTCATCTTATAAAAAAAGATTTTTTCCTCGCAAAATATGTTGAAAAACGTCGTATGAAACGCGTGAGCTTTGATAATTATCAACATCCTCGGCTTTCTTATCAAATTCGCCTTCAGAACAATTTCGCCTCTGATGTAATTGTCAACATACTTCACTTGTATCACAATGTACTATTACCTACGCAAATTCAATGCAGTGTAGGTACAACATTTAAGTGTAAGATCCACCCAAGTTAGTCACGTGTGAATATGACTAACTTGGATGGATCAACTTTTATTCTGTCAGTAGTTGCCATGGTTCCGTCACCTGAGTTATTTTCTAAAACTGCGATTTATGGGTTTTAATCATGTGTGTAATTTATCAAAAGTTCTTGTCATGTGCGTCCCGTTTTTGTATGAACTTTCTTCTAGGCATGTTAGATAGAAGCATAGAAGTCCATAGGTATTGTTTTTTTTTAAGAAACTCTGTAGATAATTGTGTCTTCTAGCTAACGGGACGGAGTAGTAACAAGAAAAAGTTGATTGACTCACATATATAGGGTGAAAAATAAGTCTAATGCAGATTTTTTTGTTTCTGTCGCATTATTTTAAGGCGAATTCCATTCATTAACTCTAGAAGCAAACAATTAAAGCGTATTTGCCATAAATTTAAATAACAAAAATATCAAAATTATGGTAACCCTATTCGAGAAGACTGGGTCTGGAGCTTAAGGGGCTCCCATAATTGGCGTATGGGATCGTACCTAAGATCTGAATCTCTTAGTTTTCTTAGGTTTTTTGTAGCTTATTATGTTAACAACAACGGCTTTAAGCAATATCGTATCCCATAGGTACTTACTTCAAAGTTCATTGGCCATAGTTTCGGTTTTTGGCCATAACTTTTGTGTTAATTGGTTTAAAATGAAAACCCTAGACCAGTTTTTAGGGACGTCACAGACGAACCCAAATATGTAGATTTCGTATGTGTTAGATCTTTCACGTCAATAGAGATACATAATAAGTGTTATTTTAAACAATGTTTAAAAATATCATACAAAATTAAGTATTAATTTGTTCAAAATCCGGTAGACCAAAATGGAGATAAAAGATTGAAGAACCGAAAACCGTTTGATTTAAACTTCTATCTGTAGTGCAAAAGTAGGAGATACGATTCAAAACTTGTCAAAAATCGGTGGAAACCTCGGGTAGCCGCTTAAGTTAAAGTGACAGTTTAACGTAGGGTGACCAGGAGACTTGGCAAAATTAAAAAGTATAAATAGTAAGCAAGTTAGTAAGACACCCATATTTCTGGTCACGACATAGGATTCACACTGTATCTTATAGTTGAAAGTGTCCTATCCCACATTTTTTGTCTTTAGCTGTCGAAGCAACGAATCCTCAGATAAAGGATAGATTCGGCAACGCGCTTGCGGCTCGTCTGGACTTTTCAGGCGAGCAAGCGTTTACAGGCTACGGTGGCTGGTTACCATCAGACATGTCGTATGCTTGTTTGCCACCGTCGTTATAGGTATTTATATTAGTACTGCAATCCAAAATAACACAGTAAAAGTTAAAATCAGCCGCACTAAATTCAATCTTAAACCATGGGTAACCCCCGGTATAATCAGGTGTATCAGGCATAGGGACAAACTGCACAGGGAATCTAGAACCTCCCCAAATGACCAGGTCTTGCATAAAATATATACCCGCTATAGAAATTTTTGTGACAATCTTCTGTACAATTTAAAGACCGAGTACCAAAGCGAACAAATAAATGATCACAAAGATAAACCTAAAAAGTTGTGGAAAACCATTAAATCGATATACCAGTGCAATAATGTCAAAAATGATGCGATCCCACTAACAAAAATTAGTAGCTCCATACATGAATCTTTGGACAGATGCAATTCGCATTTTGCCACCGTGGGAAGCCAATTGGCGGATCATATATTGTCCAGACTTGCAGAAACCCAGACCTCTCTAGCTGACAGATTTGTCCCCCCTATTACCGTTCTAAATTCTTTTTTCATGAGACCGACAGATGTCCATGAGGTGGATAAAATCATAAGACAACATAAGGCTGATAGCGCACCTGGGTACGATGGTATTAAGCCAATTTTAATTAAAGAAGTCAGAAAAGCCATCCTTGAGCCCTTAGTCTATCTCTGTAATCTCAGTATGGAAAAGGGATGCTTCCCTGACTGTTGGAAATTGGCAATGGTAACTCCGATACATAAGAGCGGTTCTAAGGATGCGCCTTCTAACTATAGGCCCATCTCTTTATTAAGTGTTTTTCCCAAAATCCTAGAAAAAGTTGTTAATGCTCGACTGATTAATTACCTAGAGAAAAACTCACTGATCTCAGATCGCCAGTTTGGGTTGAGAGCTGGAAGGTCAACGGAAGATGCTGCTCTGGACCTCACAAACTCGATATCTCGTCACCTAGATGCTGGCAAGTGCTGCTTGGGTGTATTTTTGGACCTAGCCAAGGCTTTTGATACCGTTTCCATTCCAATTCTAATAAGAAAGCTTGAAGCACTGGGAGTCCGTGGGTTATCTCTGGACTGGTTTAGCAGTTACCTGACTAATAGACAGCAAGTGGTAAAAATCGGTGAGTCTAAAAGCAGCAGGTCTCCGTATCTGTTTTGGCGTCCCCCAGGGGAGTATTATCGGTCCAACGCTTTTTATTACTTACATTAATGACCTTCTCCAACAGTCCATTGCCTGCGCCGAAACAATTTGCTATGCAGACGACACCGTAGTACTTTTTAGTGGCAACACATGGGAGGAGACTTACCTGGCAGCTGAGACAGGCCTATCATGTATAGCAAACTGGCTAGATTCCAACCTACTCACACTGAATGTGGACAAGAGTCACCACATTCCTTTTTCAAAAACGGTAGTTTCGTCCCCCCCGGTTACCTTCCAACTTAAAATGCACTCCTGTAGAACTCAGGATGCAGGTTGCTCGTGTAGCACTTTAAGCAAATGCAGTTCAGTAAAGTATCTGGGTCTTACATTGGACGAGCACTTAACATTCAAACATCATATAATCGCTCTCTCTAAAAAAGTCAGGAAACTGATATACATAGCAAAACGTCTACGGGACTGCTCACCTCCACAGGTTCTACGCGTAGTCTACCATGCGCTTTGCCAGTCAATTATTCAGTATTGTATTGCAGTCTGGGGCAGCGCTGGTAAGACAGCACTTCTTGAGCTTGAACGCTCGCAGCGTGCTGTAATAAAGGTAATGATGAGAAAACCTTTTCGCTTTCCCACCGACACTCTTTATCACGAAACAGGTCTCCTTAGAGTTAGGCAATTGTTCATCATGAATGCTGTCATTCGAGTCCACAGAAGTACTGCAAAGTCGCCGCTTAGAGACAACATTATGAGCAGACGCATATATAGGGTCCCAATTCCAGCAGTTAACTCGGCACACGCCAAACGCTCCGCAATCTTCATCCACCCCTTTGTATATAATGCTGTCTGCAAAGTCTGTGACATAAACAAATGCACTATAAGTAAAGTCAAGTCCACCCTAAGGAAATGGTTTGCTTATTTGACTTATAGTGATACAGAGGAAATTTTACGCCCCTGCATCTAAGATTACTTTTTCCAATAGGTACTTAATAACTCCTTATTCACTCGCATCTAACACCTAACACACGTAATCACTCACTCTCACGTACACTTTCACACGCACATACACTCACACACACTCAGACACAAACTCTCTTACTTAAAAAACAAATTGTGTTATATTAATTTTATTAATCATGTGTTCCCTGTGTAGTGTTGACAGTTAAATATTTCGCTCATATTATATTTAATAACTTAACCTTCCTTCTGTTACGATCATATATGTCGTGCTTCTTGTGACGTGTGATGCTTAAGTGATTTTGTTAACCGACTCAGTGGGTCCCAAGATACAGGCTCAGCCTAGTTTGGAGCCCAACGGATAATGTCTGTATAATTTGTATACGTGTTTGATTGTCTAATAACTCATGTCATGTCTTGTACTTACCGTTATCTGCGAAATAAATTATTTCTATTTCTATTTAAAAATGTAGGTCTACCTGTAATGATTTTCTTCTTGCCTTTAGCCCCGCTCTTGTTACTGACATGTAGTTGTGTATAGGTACGAACGCCAAGATAACCATCGTGTATTTATAGTTAAAATAAAAATTGAAAAAAAGTCATTTTTCCCGTTATGTATTACAGAATTAAATATATTTTGTTAATAAGGTATTTCTAGTATTTTAATGAACATTACCTGTATTTACATACATAGATCCTTATTACAATGCACATAAAGTACACGCATGGTCAGTAAAGTAACTGTGTTGGCGATGGTACTGCAATTGGATGGTTGTCAAGATATTATGAACGCATTAGTAAAAACATTAATGCTATGTGAGTTTCAAGACATTTAACCAAGTAACGAGACATTACGCGATCTAACGAGATATAAATCCCGTCGCTAACTTGAAATTCATGAGTGTTATAACAAGCGAAGTTTTAAGAGCCTCCCACTGTAGGTGAGAACTCCATAAAAGCCCGCTTATCTGTTTCTATCGTCCTCGTTACGGCTTTCATACCTCCCAACTCCTTACTTACCACCCCCTTACACTTACAGAAACTCTTGGAAGGGGGAAAAGTCGACGGGCGCTGGTATTCGATTGCTGCTGGAATCTTTCATATTTGCGCCCAACTTCTTTGTGAGTTGTGGGAGTAATATGTTTCACATAACTTTCTCTAGTAGGAATTTATTGGGCTTAGTTATTATTAATGCTGTAGCAAAGCAGTGAACTAGTAGAGTTGGCCACGGCGACCACACTGATTATCGTATGCGCGAGATACAAAAAGTAAAAAAAAACACGGTAAGTATGTCACAGAAATAAAAAAATTTTTTGAACCTACTTATGCTCACAAAAGTTGAAAATGCGACCTGTAGAGCCAACAAAGCAGGACAAGCAGTCATAGGAAAGAATTTTGGCCCAAGCTGAAGCCGAGAACTTAGTTACATAGAACATAGAACTTAAATTATACTTTACATGCTCATTCTATTTGAAGCTTGATAGTTGTTTAAGTGCCCCCTTCTGTATTTTCATTGATCCACCTATATTTTACATAGGTAAGTACTCATTCTCCATAAAGCTTCTTTGCTGTATAAAAGCATCAAGTATACATTTGGCTGTCCATTTTTGAGGTGCCGTGGAAAAAGGGTACAAACGGAACCATATTACTAAAGCTCCACTATCCGTCCGTATCTTCATTCATCCATATATCTGTTATATTTCGAGTACTTAATACTTTACGAAATATGAGTAAGTATCATTATAAAGAGGAGGTCTTCAATTTTTTATTGTACACTGTACATAACTACAACTTGGAAAAGTTGTAAAACCCCCGATATTTTCATTTCAAAGTCCAATATCTCAAAAACGGTTGTACAGATTTTCATGAAACATGGCTAAGAACACTCAAGATAAAATAATCTATGACACAAAAAAACCGCGCTCTAATCGGTCCTTCCGTTTGGGAGCTACGATACCAGATACACAGACACACAGATACACAGACACCCTCTCTTTGCGTCGGAGGTTCAAAAACAATGGTGTGAACCTAATAATTAAGTGAATCATGATATAATTCAGGGGTGTCCTTTGTTTTGTCGACAAACTTTACATCGAATTTTATTTCATCGAAAACGTTTCAAGTAACATTTAGTTCATGAATTATTGTGTGGTGTAATTTTATTTCATGACCAGATCATTCCAATTTTTATTATTTCATAGAATAACTGTTCAGGGAATATTATTTGGCAAATGATTCATTTTGTATGAATTTTAAATGGCTTTGACCACCAAAAAATGCTTTGATACCCTAAGCTCTTTTACCAAAAAAATATACTGAACCCCAAAAATAATAATTCTACCATTACAATAGTACTAGCTATTTTAGTAACGACTGCACTTTAAATTGTATTCGAACACCAAATTAACTAAATGATCACCAAACCTTTGCGACCAAATTAATACAATAGGTACTTCTACCTAAATAACCCACTATGATTGCCATAAAATATATGAATGTTACCTAAGAAAGTATCATCATCATCATCATATCAGCCGAAAAACGTCCACTGCTGGACATAGGCCTCCCCCAAAGAGTGCCAAAGTGACCGATCCCGCGCCACCCGCATCAAGCGGACTCCCGCAACCTTTACCAGGTCATCAGGCCACGTTGTCGGGGTAAATAAAATATAATGATGCCAAATTTACAAGTGCTACCAAAACCCGAATCAGTGCACCCTACTTCCACGTGGTCTTGTCTGTCCTACCCCTAGAGTGTATATAAAAGCCCGCGGAGCCAGAAGTTCGCGAAGGAGGTCCTGAGTTGAACGGGGTGCACGAGGCCCAAGCGAAGCGAGTGGGGGAAGGTGGCGAGCGAAGCGAGCCGGCGACCTCCCGAGCGGAGCGTAGGTCGAGTGCGCACGTGAAATGAAGGGCCGACGAAGTGAGTTTCTGACGGGAGCCCGGGCGGACGGCGGGACACTGAGTCCCAGTTGACTTAGCAATGATTTATTAGGATAGCATTTTCTTTCATAGGATAGTAAGAAGTTATTATTTGCGTTATTATTTCACATTTATAGGAGATACGATTTTGGTGATCATTTACTATTTTTGGGTTAGCAATGATTTATTAGGATAGCATTTTGTTTAATAGGATAGTAAGATGTTATAATTTGGGTTACTATTTCGCATTAAAATGGAGATAAAATTTTGGTGATCATTTAGTATTTTTGGCAGTAACAAGTATTTTTTTGGCGTTATATTTTACTATATCTGGTGGTCCGTTAAACATATGCCATTTTAAATGGCAGAATAACAGAACAACGAATTCGTTCGTTCGTTTTTGTAACGTTGTGATAAAATTTCGAACAAATGAAATTTCATTTGTTCGAAATTTTATCACAACGTTACAAAAACAAACAACAACTGATTACAGGGGGTTTAACTAGATTAGGGCAGGCAGAAAAAAGGCAAAAAAAGTAAAAATACACGATTTAGAATCACTCTGTAATGACCATTCCACGAACTAAATTGTCGACGAAATGAAAATATATGAAACGTTGACTTTGAAGTGAAATTCGACGAAGTGAGTGTCGACAATTTAATGATCAACCTTGTATTCTACGTTTAGGTGAATAATTGATAATTTACTTATTTGTAGTCGATTTAACAATACAAAGTATGTCCTAATTAAAATAATATTAATACTTACATGCTGTATGTGTAAGGGTCGCATTCATGTAGGTACCTAGTCTGTACAATTTATACTTTTCCATAGATAATATTACATTGCTTACATTTATGAGCCTTGTGAGCTTGTTTACAGAGTGACTTATTAAGTATTTAATAAGAAATTATAAATTATTAGAAAGAAATACCTTAAAAGATTACAGTCCACTTGATATTAAAATACTATGCGATACAAGAATGCAAGGTGCAAGGTTGTGTTAAATAATGTTGTAATGATGAATATCTAACATCAATTTTATACCTAGAAGTAGGTATGTTTTCTGTTGCTGGAATATGTTGCAATCTTGATTATTTGTATAGCAACATTAATTTATGTTTTTTGTATGGCAATAATATTGTCTGCAATTGTTTCCTTCTTCACGGAAATACATATCTGCACCCACGTCAAAACTCTATTGTATTCATTAAAATAACTCCACGGGCCTAAGATCCTTTAACATGGTAGCAGCAACTTTTAATTACCCATTCCATTAACGACTGCATTTTGACGAGCATTTATCCACGGAAGGCTCTGGAAACGTTATTTAAGTCTTTATTGAGCGACAAAATAATTAATCTGAGAAGCCAGGGCGGGAAAATGGCCGGCGTAGCATGACGGTCTCAAGTTTCTTTAGAAATGGAGGAAACGGCGAGGAACTAGACGCCACCGAATCTACATTTTGTATGAAAATAATTTACTTTAAGAACAAAGTTTTAACCGAATTCAATTTAGTAGGTACTCCGCCAAGCCACGAGAACATTTCCACATTTATTATCCAATTTACCACATGAACTGATTTTTTAAAGCAAATGCGTTGATTATCAGCGAAAAAAACCGAATCGCTGTAGGTGGGCCGATAATATTAAATTTGAGGACTTCCGTCGATTCCACAAGAATCACCTTTGGCACTTCATTAGTTGCTATTTCAATGGAATCTTATCAGAATCTGCGACGTACTTTTGTACTTTTAAGTACATAATTGAGGAATTCCATAGGTCATCTGCGGTCTTCATTATGAATTCCTCTCCACCAAATTGATGATTTCCGTTTGTAAATACACGAGTTATAATTGAAAATACCGAAATCACTACACGCGTGCTTAATGTAATTAAGGTGTTCCCTCAATTCCTCATGGATTTTTGAAAAAAAATGGGTCCAACCTAGAAGCATATACAAAAAAAAATATTGTACGAATTGGCTCATAAATGAAAGAGTTCTGAGGTAACAACAAACTTTAAAAAAAACATGATTAAAAACTACCGAATTGAGAACCTCCCCCTTTTTTTAATTTGGTTAAAAACAGACGAAGTTTATCGAAAAGAAACGATATGGTTAATTGTTGACTTAAAACCTTCTTGCTAATGTTAAAATTATACTTTGTGGACAGGCCAATATGTTTATATATACGATTTTTCAAAAACACCATGTGCTTTTTTTCAAATATTATGGCCTATGTAACTACCACAATTATTGAGGAATCCAAAGACACTTCATATGCCAAAATCCATCAAGCCAATTGTACTGAAGCCCGTGAATCAGAATTTTCTTGTCTAATATTTGCCCAGGATGTTCAGCTTCACAGGCAGCGTCACTACGCACTAGGCTAACCAGTCGTCATATTAACTTGAATAACCAAAAACAAAACATAAAGCTAGCTACTCATTAAAGCAAACGATATAAATCCTGGATTATATCGCGGAATGGCATATATGGAATAATCCCCCCGAAAGTTCATAATCTGTAAATGTGATCAAATTCTAGACAAGCCAATTTTCTATAAAAGTTTTCCGTTGTATCACAAAAATGAACCAAACAATTCTTTGGATATTTTGTGTCGCAGCGGTTCTTTGTTCACTCCTTCAGTATGTTTGGCTAACTAACGACTAACCAGGCTAACTATTGGCCAATCATTAAGAGTATTAAAAAAAAAGATTGTCTATAAAGTCAGTTTACGGACGATAATTTTACGGGATAACGTCATCTTCATAGGAAAACATACTTTTATAAATTGAATTGAATTATTATCACTGAATAACTCGGGTCGTCTAGGTGAAAGGTACGAGCTAGTGACGCTGGAGGGTTTCCTGGAAACAGTCCAGTGTCGCGAATTTGGGACTTCCATCTGGAAAGACACGCTTCTCTTCCAAAGCGACCGAGCGGGTGGGCAGGTTGCGGATAGCCCTTTTTCCATTAACATGGACCCGGACAGTGGAAGGATGAACTCGAACCAATCCCAAGTCGAGGTCATCTCCTAACCTGCCTCTCTCCCGAATACCACTCCCAGAACTTCCCAATAAACACCCAACCTAGACCAAATCCTGACCGCATAAATCCCCTTTCCCTGCCCCCTACCCTGGAGGAGAAAACCTCGTCTCTAAAAACCCTAATCTAAGGTGTGACCGACCGTGCTGATGGATGCGTGGCTGAGAGGGAGCTCAGTCGCAAACGGTGGACCTCGGGGATCGGGCGAAACCCGTTGTACTTAGCCTTACCTACGCAAGCGGGGCTCTGCGTAGGTGGACAAACTTTCCCTAGCTACTCGTGGGACTTAGATGGAAGATTTATATAAAAAAAATAAAACTGGAACAAATGCAACAACCACGCCACTCTTGGCTGGGACGGCGCAAGCTGAACCGCTGAGAGAGGCGCCAAACCAAAGTGTGAGACCGGCTGAGGACTCATTGAAGCCAGAAAGGACGCCGGACGCTGGGGTACCGAAAGGAACCCGGCCAAGGTGACCGATCCGGAGACGATGAAGAACTCGACTGCTGGAACCTCACAACCCAAACCGACAACTGCTGAGAGTGGGACGACCCCGGTTGAACCCTCAAAGCAGGTGATAGATCCCGGCTGGGAGATAAGGTGTAAGCCTAGAGGCAAGAAACCTCCCCAGCCGGAAATACCAACTCAAGGTGACCCCACGAAGGTGAAGGTCTCCCAGAGAAAGAGGCAGCGACTCATGAGGCAGGCAGAGAGACGCGCCTCTACAATAACAAAAAAGGTCGAAGCCCCCATAACACCGGCAGTGGAAGAGACGACCTCCAATGTACCAACCAAGGCGGAGGAAACCAAGATCTCCAAGAGGGCTCGCCTGGATGAAACCATATCCCCCAGAGGAGAACATAAAAAACAAAAAACGGACTCCCTGGGAAGCAAACAAACACACGCCACCTACGCAGCGGCAGCAGCGACGGATCTGACGGTTGCCATCACTAATGAGCGCACGGGCAGACTGACGCAGCAAGATGCTGAGGAGGTGGAAAGGAAGATCGGGGATGCAATTTTCCAGGCAGCCATCGAAACCGATCTTGACACCATAGCGGACGCCCCTGCATTTTCAGGTAGACCTAGTGTGGTAGATGGTTACCTGAAACTGTGGTGCCAGGACGCAAAAACCAAACAGTGGCTGATGACTTGGTTGTCGACGGCCACACTAACAAACGGAGACCGTCTCGTCGGAAAGAGGGAGGACGTCCCTCCATAGAGGATAACCTCACCAAGGTAGGAAGGGTCCTCAATTTCCAGAACTCGTGGGCCGAGGTGAGGAAATGGACGATACACAAAGCCATCCCCCTGAGGACAAGGGGGTGTACACTAATGCTGGTGGGCATTCCGGAGAGCGTGGTCCCTGCTGTGCTGGAAAGGAACAGGAAGCTGAACTACCTGTGTGGGTCAGTCTACATTCGTTTCCAGCATAGTGGGGGGCACTTCAAAGATTCCCCACCGGAAACGAACATAAACCCCGTAGAGGACAACACCCAGAGCGAGGTGAGCAAGGCCATCAACTCACCCTCTGCGATGGAAACTGACGGCGTCGACGACGAACCCGACTCGGACATGGAAGAAGGCGTACTGCTGGAATCCGAGGACGAAGAGGGCTGCACCAAAGGGATCAGTCTCATAGACCTAAAGGGGAGGGAGGTGGAGGGGACATCGACCGATGGCTCCTTCCCTCTGTAAGGTCCTCCAGGTTAACCTCCAGCACAGCAAAACTGCAACGGCTCAACTTCGAAAGTGGCTGGAGGTTAACAGTACATCAATCATCCTGATCCAAGAGCCGTGGATCAGAAACACACGCATAAACGGCCTCAGCTACACCGGAGGTAAACTAATATATAACACACAAAATAAACCTAGGACATGTATACATATATCTCGTAACATAATAGCACAACCACTAACTGAATTCTGTTCCAGAGACGTGTGTGCTATAAAACTCCTCAGAACACAAACCTCAAGTAAATACAAATACAAATACAAATTATTTATTCTGCAAATAGGCCACAAGGGCACTTTTACATGTCAAACGGTAGTTTACAATAAAAATAATAATCTTACAATAAAAGATTATAATCTAACACAATAATAATTTAAAATTTGCACATTAACGACTGATATAACAACACACTAAATGTCACAAAGTAAATGAAAACAAAACAAAATACGACCATTACATTCGATTAGAATAAGGTCTGTGCATTAACAGAAAGTTAATGATATTAATTCAGTATTCCAGAGATGTATAAGGTCTCTGAGCGTCCAAATACAATCAATAATTATTCAATGTTCGTAGAGATGTATACGGTCTCTAAGCGTCAAAACAAAACAATAAAAAAAAGGAATATTAATGTAATATTGTCAGTGATGTACATGGTCAATAACAATAAAACGTGTCAAGATCGGAATGATGTCTCTCGTCAATACGATAATAATAAAATAACACTAGTATTTAAGAAGTTGGGTACTATGCCCTTGCAAGCATGAACAGTCCGGACTCCACAAACAGCACCCGATCACGAGTATGACGCATATCTCAGCCATCGCCTCCCTCAACCATATGTTAGGGAAGGTGGCGACCCGATCAACGACGCCACCGTAAGCAAAGCCCTTTAAGCGAGCATGACATATTCAAGCCACCGGACAATGTTAAAAAGCAAAGATTAATAAGCTACTTGCTCGGCGAGAAACAGCATTACGTGCTCTCTTCTTACATAAAATGGAACAATTATTTCAGGTAGATACTTATAATGTGTATTTAGGTATATTCCTAATAGAATTAGCCTACTACTGGCTTAAAGGCATTATTGTCGTTTAAGAAATCGTTGACAGTATAATACGCCTTGCTTAGCAAATTACTTTTAACATGAGACTTAAATTGACTGAATGGTAAATTAACAATTTCGGTGGGTATTTTATTATGAAAACGTATGCAGTTCCCCACGAACGACGTGCTAACCTTGCGGAGACGACTGGCCTTCACTGCGATCTTGTTTTTACTTCTGGTGTTGTAGTCGTGGATATCGCTGTTGAGTTTGAACTCGTGAAGGTTTTTCACCTGAAGGCTCAAGCGTGAAGGCTCAAGCATACCAGAGATAGTTCTCGCCTCCGTCTACATGGCGGCTGAGGACGAACCCCCTCCGGTGGAAATGAACAACCTTATCCGCTACTGCGAACACAAAGGGCTGGAGCTGGTGGTCTCGGCGGACAGCAACGGTCACCACAACCTATGGGGAATGGAAACAAACAACAAAAGAGGTAACGATATTGTTGAATACCTAATGACTACTAACCTGGACATTCTAAACACAGGATCAAAGCCTACATTTGTCACTCGCAGATGTAATACTATAATTGACATTACTTTAAGCACAGGGCTAGCAGCTCAATACGTATCCAACTGGCATGTGTCGGACGAGCTATCATGCTCCGACCACAGGTGGATCCGTTACGACCTCACAGCCGACACAACCAAACCAACACCCAGAAGAAATCCAAGACGCACGGACGTGGAGGCGTACAAGGAGCTTCTGGTAGGTAAACTAGATAATAAAACAAACACGCACAGGCCTCACAACACCACAGAACTGGAGGAACAGGTAAACATATTCACGCAACATATAACAGAGAGCTATGAGAACACATGCCCATTATCGGTACCACCGGTCAGTGGGAAGAACGCGAACTCTGACTGGTGGGGCTCGGAAATGGAACGCATGAGAACCAAAATGAGAAGACTACTGAACAGAGCAATGAATACAAAAGCTGAAGACGACTGGGACAAATATAAAACGGTCAAAGCAGAGTACAAAAAAGAATAAGATACAGAAGATCTGCCTCATGGCGGAACTTCTGTGACAACATATCCAGCAGCACACAAGCCAACAGAACAAGGATAATACTAGCCAGCCAACCCAGTCAACTACTGGGCACACTGAGAAGACCAGACAATACCACCACCAGCAATCCATCTGAGACTGAAAGTCTATTGGTGGAAACCCACTTCCAGGGGTGCAACGTGGTTGACGTACAATCCTGGGCAGAACAGGAGGAGAACTATCACCCGACAGAAAACGAGTGGAAGATAGCAGAACGAATAACAGAGAAAAACAGAACAACCTGGGCGATTAACAGTTTTGATAACTACAAATCTCCAGGTCTAGACGGTATCTACCCTGCCTTACTAAAGTGGGGAGGACATAAGCTGACCGAGCATCTATCGAACCTTCTATGCAGTTGTATTGCATATAGATACATACCAACAAAATGGAGAGAAGTAAAAGTAATATTCTTACCGAAACCGGGAAAGAGTGACTACTCAGACCCAAAATCCTTCAGACCTATAAGCCTAACCTCTTTCATGTTAAAGACCCTGGAAAGACTCTGCGACAGGGAGTTAAAAGACACGGCCCTTAAAAACATAAAGATACACCCAAACCAACATGCCTACAGCCAAGGCAAATCGACAGACTCAGCCCTCCATGCTGTAGTAACCAACATAGAAGACGCTCTCGCTAGAAAGAACTCCTGCCTAGGCACCTTCATTGATATAGAGGGTGCGTTCGACAGGACCAACTTTAGCAGCATAAGACAAGCACTAGAGAGACATAAAACCGAACAGCTGCTCATAGAATAGATTATGAACATGCTAAAGAAAAGAATTATAAGACTATCCGAAAACAAAAGCCACCAGGCACTAGTCATGAGAGGATGCCCTCAAGGAGGCGTCCTCTCGCCACTGCTGTGGAACCTGGTAGTTAATGACCTAATAACAAAACTAAACAATAACCGCTTTCTAACTATAGGATATGCAGACGACCTAGTCATACTGGTCAGCGGTCTGATCACAAGCACACTATGTGAACTCACACAATCAGCACTGAAAATAATAGAGAAATGGTGCAAGGAGAATGAACTATCGGTAAACCCAAAGAAAACCGACACAATTCTCTGCACAAATAAACGAAAACTGGGTACTTACGAAATGCCAACACTCTTTGGCACTAAACTAACACTCTCGAAGGAGGTGAAATACCTAGGTATAATACTAGATGACAAACTTAATTGGAGCAAACACCTAGACAATATACTAAACAAAGCAACAGTAGCCTTCTGGCAATGCAGAAGGATGGTGGGAAAGAGATGGGGCCTGGCCCCCCACATCATACTGTGGCTATACAAAACGGTGATAGTACCAATGATAAGCTATGGTGCCATAGTATGGTGGCCCCGCACCCAAACCACGAGCGCAATTACCAAAATCCAGAAAACACAAAGACTAGCATGTGTAGCGGCCACAGGATGTATGAGAACCACCCCAACGGCAGCACTAGAAATAATGCTAGGACTCCTACCTTTACACATGCATATACAAAAGGAAGCGGCTGCGACGGCAATACGCCTAAAAAGCCTCAACCTATGGACAAAACTGAACACACTACACACGAAGATTCATAACATACTGATCACCAGCCTCCCTATCCTGGAGGCTACAATCGACAAAATACCAAGAACTGCAGTCTTCTAGAAAGACTACGGCATATCACTAACAGAAGACTCGAGAGAGGGGCTAAACCAAACAGACCTTAGAATCTACACAGATGGTTCGAAAACAAACACGGGAACGGGATGTGGAGTGTTCTCAGAGGACTTAAACATACACATATCCAAACCATTGGGCGAACAAAACACGGTATTCCAGGCTGAATGCGTAGGGATAATCAAAGCCTGCAATGCCATAAAGAGACGAAAAGTTGAGAACACAAACATACGAATACTCTCAGACAGTAAATCGGTACTACAAGCACTGAGCAGTGACAACTTCACATCTAGCTTGATATACGAATGCCAACAAAATTTAACGGAGGTGTGCGCAGACAAAAACACCGTCACTGTACAATGGATCAAGGGGCACAGTGGCTCAAGAGGCAACGATGCAGCGGACGAACTGGGCAGGAAAGGCTCAGAAACAATGGCATACGGACCCGAACCAATCTTGCCCCTGCCACAAAGCTACATATACAACCAACTTGACCTATACACCAAAAACCTACACCAAAGACACTGGGAGGAGATAGACACATGCAGACAGACCAAAGAGATTCTGGCAAAACGCGCCAACAAACTCACAACCACACTACTGAGGACACATAGAAACCAACTACGCAAGATAGTTGGAATTATAACAGGACACAACACTCTGAACAAACACCTCTACAACATAGGTATCACGGACAGCCCCATGTGCAGAGCGTGCATGGAGGCGGAGGAAACGACCAAACATATTCTACTGGACTGCAAGCAGGTAGAAGTATACAGGGAAAAGCACCTAGGGTCCCCGGAAACACTCCGGGACGCAGTCAAAAACACAAAGGCACTCACGAACTTTCTGGAGGAGCTGGGGTGGTTAGAGTAGCGCTACCCCATTTCACGCAAAATAGGCACGCTGGATGTCGATTTGCGGAAAAGAGCCCAGTATACTAACTAACTATCACTGAATTATCATTATATTGTTTTACGTCACAAAAAAAACATAAAAATGACACCAATATTGATATTTAGACATTTCAACCCCATCGCATTCCAACAGGGGAGATGGTATTTCACGTCAGCTACGTTGGATTTTAAAATCATTGTATTTTTCGTAATCAGCGACCCGAAAAACCATAGAAACAATACCCATGTTGATTTTCAGACTGTCACTACATTTCCCCCTTTTAGGGGTTGAATTTTCAAAAAACCTGAACCACGTATTTATTTATCGTTATAATACTCCTGAGAAGTTTTGAATAAAATAATCGATCTAATCTTGTTTCCCCATACAAACTTTTGACCCCTCACATCACATCATCAGCCTATATACGTCCCACTGCTGGGCACAGGCCTCCTCTCATGTATGAGAGGGAATGGGCAGTAGTCCCCACGCTGGCCCAGTGCGGATTGGGGACTTCAGATACACCTTTGAATTTCTTCGCAGATGTATGCAGGTTTCCTCACGATGTTTTTCCTTCACCGAAAAGCTAACCCCTATTTCACTCTATTTCAGAGGGTGAATTAAAAAAAAAAAATCATAGTGCCTTCAGACCTTATAAACCTACGTGCCAAATTTGAAATCTCTAGAACCAGCGGTTTGGGCTATGCGTTGATAGTTGGGAACGGCACAATGAGTCACACTTACCCGTGCGTGCAGCCGGCGTTTATCGATTTATAAGACGTTATCGGGTGCCTGTCGTAACGCATAATGTTGATCGTCCTAAAAAATTTTGGCCGAGAATGTTTGGCATAATGTTGAGTGGCATACTACTTATTTAGCCTATTCATTTTTGCGCATACACATTTAAAAGTCCTAGTATGTTTATCCTAATATTGATTACTCGAACATCGAATTACCTAAAAAGTAATAGTCCTAATTTTCATTGTCATAGTAATTATTTTGCCTATTGTTAAACGTGCTAAAATTAAACCACCTATACTATTTTTTTCCTAAATTTTATACTATTTGTAAACTCTGAGCAGACCCGACCTACATCTAGATAAATAAAATAGGTTCGTTAGTTGCCTTTTGCCCCTCAGAGCAGAAATAGGGGCCCCGCGAAGCGAACTCCGTCGACACGAAGGCGGGTCATAGGTTATTCAAGTATTAGGCAATTCTTAGCTGAGGCAACCTTCATTTTGATCAATTAGATAGGTTCGTTAGTTGCCTTTTGTCCCTCAGAGCAGAAATAGGGGCCCCGCGAAGCGGGGCTCCGTCGACATAAGGGCGGGTCATAAGTTCTTAAAGTACGTACCTAAATAGGAAAGATTAGGTAACCACAAATAAAACATTTATTTTTACTATTTGTAAACTCTGAGCAGACCCGACCTACATCTAGATAAATAAAATAGGTTCGTTAGTTGCCTTTTGCCCCTCAGAGCAGAAAGAGGGGCCCCGCGAAGCGGGGCTCCGTCGACATGAGGGCTGGTCATAAGTAATTCAAGTATTAGGCAATTCTCAGCAGAGCCAACCTTCATTTAGATAAATTAGATAGGTTCGTTAGTTGCCTTTTGTCCCTCAGAGCAGAAATAGGGGCCCCGCGAAGCGGGGCTCCGTCGACATGAGGGCGGGTCATATGTTATTCAAGTAATAGGCAATTCTAATAGATATGTATGCGTAACAAAATGTATGCACAACATTTTTAGTACATTAAATATTAGTAACATCAAAGTTATGCACATCAATAATTCTAAAAAAAAACCTTCGACACAGTAAACATTCGGGCAATAAATATTTAGGACAATCGATATTAGGAACAACAATTTCGGCAAATAAAAAATATGCACAACAATGTTTATGCAATTCGATATTCGGCACAAAGTTGGTATGCGATAAAATATTAGGATCAACAATTTTATGCCACCCGATATAGACCCGACGTTATCACGTCAAACAGGTGAAGGTTAAACAATAAGTACTTTATTCCAGTACGGTTAAGCCGGACAGACGCCGAACATACGAAAGATTTTTTTCCAAGCTGAAACGAAGAATTTTGTTCGAATCGCTCGCTCGTTACAAAAATCGATAACGCCGATAACTCAAATGAATTTATTTGAAGATACGTAAATTGAACATACCTATGTCTACCTAGTTGTTAAAACGCTTCGTTACGAAGGGTCGCGACCGAAAGTTCAGTGAACATTGCATGTTCTGTTATTTCAATCTCTGTAATCATCAGAGGGCGTGTTAATGCTCGTTTGAAGGACTTTCGAATGTTTATATTGGCTGTGCAATTTAATTTCAACTTGCAATGTAATAGAGATGTAATCAAATCCTTTAGCAAACTGTTTACAAAGGTTGTCCTTGAACGTTTTAATCAAACATAACTCAAACTAAATACATTACTTTAGAAAATAAATAATTCTAAGTTGGCTTGAGAAGATAGTATTTTTTCGTGGACATCGGCTACTATTTTAGTTTTTTTTTTAAGTTTTGAATTTGTGTATGTATTGCTGTTGACGCCCCAAATACATACATTTTTTGCCGATCTTTGTCAATTTACTAGTTTATTATGCAAGGTTTTGTGATTTTTGAGAAATGGGTTCTGCTTGATAATATGACGTCGAGTTGCGGAAACCCAGCCCGCGTACACCTATAACCTATAACCTATATGAGTTCTGCTTTGATATATTACATCCATCAGAGTTATCATGCATTAATTTTGTAGTACTACCTAAACAGTAACGACTGCTAAAGAAATGGAATACACTTTAAAATTAAATTCCGTTGGATAGAGCGATAGGCAACGTATGCCTGTGGTAGCCGCCGGTTCCAATCCAGCTCGTAGCATTTAATTTATTTATTTTCCCTTTAATATGAAATGAGTGCTACATTTTTACATTAACAAAAAAGACGACTAACTTGAACTACATTCCTACCTTTTTATATAGATACCAAAAGGAGTTGACAGAGCTCACACATTTTAGCCTGATGTTTGTTTTAATCAACCATGTCTAATAAAAAAGAATATTCTAGTCTGTACAAGAATTATGATCATCTTAATTCCTACGTTCCAGGGCAGCGTGCTTGGTGGGATGCCGAGTATGACAGCTATGTCTCGCCAGGGCGGCGCCGGCGGCGGCGCCCTGTGCCTTCTCGGCCTTGCGAACCTTCTTATTTTAATGGATAACTAACTATACATACCTATCTGGAATACTACGCTTATTTATGGCTTCATCTTAGATTTGGAATTTACTACTTTTTGTTTGATATTGCTTTTGTGTTAATATGGAGAGTTTGATATACTTATATTGGAGAATATTAGTTAGGTACCTGCTCAAAGTTGTGTGGTATCATTATACACTTCAAATTAGGATTTTCAACTTGGCATTTAAAACAATGTGTACCCAATTAGCGTGACTTGTTAAACAAATAATTTACTTTAAAAACAAAGTTTTAACCGACTTCAATTTAGTACCCCGCCAAGCCACGACAACATTTCCTATTTTTTTTATAATGTACCACATCAACTGATTTCCGATAGCAAATGCGTTGATTACTATAGAAAAAAACCGAATTTCTGTATGTGGGCCAATAATATTTGAGGGCTTCCATCGATTCCCCAAGATCATCACCAATGGCACTTCATTAGTTCCTATTTCATCGGAATCTAATCAGCACCTGTGACGTACTTTTGCACTTTTAAGTACATAATTGAGGAATTCGATAAGTCATCTGTGGTCTTTATCATCAATTCCTCGCCACCAAATTTATGATTCCGGATGTAAATACACGAGTTATAACAGAAAATACCATAATTACTACACGCGTGCCTTTTAAAATTAAGGAGTCCCCTCAATTCCTCATGGATCCCATCATCTAACTGAATTTTGAAAAAAAGGGACCCACCTGGAAGTATAGACATACGAACAAAAAATTTCGAATCGGCTCATCAATGACTTAGTTCTGAGGTAACAAACATTGAAAAAAAAATACAGCCGAATTGAGAACCTCCTCCTTTTTTTGGAGTCGGCTAAAAATAAATCAACTGTCAGTTTTGTGACGAAAATCAAGCATACAAATTATGTGAAAATGAACATTTAATTAAAGTGTTTATTATGCGTATCCATACTAATCTTATAAATGGGAAAGTGTATGTGTGTGTTTGTTTGTTTGTCCGTCTTTCACGGCAAAACGGAGCGACGAATGACGTGATTTTTTAAGTGGAGATAGTTGAAGGGATGGAGAGTGACATAGGATAGTTTATATCCCCGAAATCATCCGCTAAGGGGGTGAAATAGGGGGGTAGAAGTTCCACGCGGACGGAGTTGCGGGCAGAAGCTAGTCATTTATAAATTGAAAAGAAAAGCATATTTTAAATCAACATAATACTTAATTGTCGTCATTAAACTGACACTGAGTGAATTTTTGTTTAATAATAATAACTCACATTGATTGGATACAGAAGTTTTTAAAAATGCTTCTGTTTATACAAGTGCCTGTCTAAAATACCATGTTTGGTGCAAGCTTCAATTGTCGATTGTATTTGTTTGCACAGTCATCAACGACTTATTGAGCGGAACCTAATGAGCCCAAGCAAGTCGTGATTACCTGTGTAGGTGACAATTTCTATTGGCACCTTCCCTCTCTATCATCAGACCAGTTTCATGATGATATAATATTGCATTGTCAAATAGTCATTAGACTTATAGAAGTGTACAAAATTGCAACTTCATTAAACTTCGTAAAGTTAGTCTGACTTGCAATATTTGATCTGAACATGGCTCTTACGTACATATATCAGTGGCAGCGCGTTAACATTTCCAATGGGCAGCCCTGACAAAAAAAATGTGAGTGCTGAGTTTAGAGTATATAACTATAATAGGCTAGCCTAAAAAGGAATTTGTACGGGCGGCGCTCAATTGATAAACCACATTGCAATTTAAATAAAAGCTTGTAAAAGGCAAAGAACACATGTTAACGAAATACGAAAATTCAGAAATAAAAATGCAGCAGTATAAATGACAGGAGTACTTTACGATATTGCAGCGAAGGATCATAAAGTACCCCGGTTCTCTGAGGACGGTGCCTATTCGCTACTCGCAGCCCAGCCCGCAGTAAAATACTAAATTACTTTAGCGACAAGGTTCAACACTAACTTAAAGTGAGTTCAAGTATACCAAAAGCTATATATAGCTTTTGGTGTTAACAATTTATAATAAGGGTATTAAAGGTCAGTTTGCAGATTCAAAGTTTTAAATAAGGTATTTTCTTATTTTACATTATGTACTTCATACAATTTGATATGAAGTTTTAAAATATGGTATATTGTTGTAGAGGCTAGAAAGTAGGCAATAGATGGAAGAGTAGGTTTGAGGAATCGAGGAGGCTCGAAGGAGACGAGTCCATCTATTGTACTTATGGCCGATGCTTTGCATAGTGCTTTTCACGCCTACTGCAAGGAAATTGCTAATAATTATAATAATAAGTCAAAATTAAGTACCTAATTAAATGTCATAAAAGTTAACACTTTAGCGCCGCCATGCTCGCTTGCGGGGGAGCACCGAGCGGTGCTCGGGGGAGCACCGTGCGGTGCACGGGGGAGCACCGTGCGGTGCACGGGGGAGCACCGTGCGGGGCACGGGGGAGCACCGTGCGGGGCGGCCCACTATGAGTTCAAACTGCCGACAATAACATTGTTGGAGAGTTTGAACTCATAGTTGGCCTGTTCGTGCGATTTCCAACTAACCCCAGCTTTGTTAATGTATTGGTAATGTCTCGGCCAAAAGTGCAATAGATGGACTCGTCTCCTTCGAGGTCCTCACCTTCGGCTCAGACCTTGACCCCACTCGTCCGTCGGTGCCTACTTTCTAGCCTCTAGAACAATGTACAATAAGTTCACTCACTATTTATATGGATGGTGATTGAATACAAATACTCACACTACCTACTGTACTTACCTACCTAGTTACATAATATTAATATCTGCCAAACTAACGCAAGTAAGACAACTATAGGTAACTAGTTAATCCCACTTTATTTTTAGTTAGTTGATACGGGAACGTGATCATGAATATTAATATTTATTATGCTACGAAATACCCTTTCAGGAGAACTACGAGGGTTAGTATCTAATTTATTGTTTGTTACATTATTTGTTTTTTAACCCTTTACAGGCTGGTCATTTGATTGGCTTGGCGGACCCTTTGGAGATGGATATAATGTTGTAAAAAGGGTTGTACCTTGTTTTACCGACAATTGTTCCATCGAATGTATGTTTCGCAGAATTTTCATTTCAGAGAAAACCAGTTTTTTTTTAGAATCTGTGCACTTTTCAGCAATGTTATAAAACAAAGCTAGCCTAATCTAATGGGTTCCACAGAATTACCCTTTAGCAGTATCTAAAAATTTAGTTAACGGTTTCTGAGTAAATGAAATTCGATGAAACGAAAATTATGCGAAACGGTGCGATTCGGTGAAATGTTGGTCAGTGAAATAAACGGACACCCGTAAAAAGCCATTATTGTTTGTCAAATATAGCTCGAATGAAAATTATATGCTTACTTTGATGAGTAGGTGCTCGCAATGTATACAGATTGAGGTTGTTTCGGTAGTCAGGTCACATCTACCCGAGTCCAATATGTTGTGTAAAATTCGCGCGAGCTGCGATGGTCGTGTAGTCGAGTTGTAGGTATAAGGATGATCCCTTACGCGTATTATGATTCATACTCCGCATTAAATGGTGGAGACACCATTTTCAGATTTTATTTATAAGAGGAGTCTTATAAATAAAATCTGCGCTTTTAAATCAAAACTTACATGTATTACAACGGCTGTTAACTATTGAAGAAAGAAAAGACAACTATTGTTTTTCACTCTGGATTTCGTTAGTATGTAGGACACGTGTAATTCAGACCTACACTCTAACTGTCCCAAGGGAATCTAATTTGTCAAAAGACACGCCCCTCTGCGACACTACAAATAAACACAACACGCTAATAAATAGTTCATACCTTGACATTAGATACTAGTAGTTTGTAACGGTATTCAAAGCTAGCAGTCTCACTTCGTAACTTCTATGAAAGCCTATTCAATTGCTTTCTAAAAGTTAGTGCGAAGCACTTCAAATTTAGGCTTTTACATATTTAGACGAAAACTAGAAGTTACCTTAACTTAACGCGGCATTTCGCCTCCTCGTCCTGGCTTTTATTTTGTCGGGTAATCGACTTAGAGCAAAGCAATTAAACGTAGCAATTTTTCTCTTCGTGTTTCACAGGCGCGCGTGAAGCCTCAATTATTCTGTTCAATAACTTTGTTCCGCGAGAAAAATATAATATTCCGTGGGAGTCGCAATTTGAACGTAAATATATGAAATATGATTTAGGGTTCGTTTTGCGCGAAGGCACAAAAAATATCCGGTAACAAAACATTGGTTTGCAACATTGATATACAACGATCGGAAATGATTACCAGTAAATACTAGATAAAAGAGAAGATTAGAGAAAGACGGCATCGTGACAAAAACTAGTAAGTGTGAAATTTTAATTTCATTTTGTTTATGAAATAATTTTAAGCTAAAATTGTACGTTATCTTGTTATTTTTAACCGATTTCCAAAAACAGAGGTTTTCAATTCGGTTGCAAGATTTGTAATGTAGGTAGGTACTTATGTCCTTGAATTAATGTTGTAACTACGGCTCCGTCAAATAACTTTATAGCAATTACATTTTAAATAAGTAAGTATAAAAATATGAACTTACTTACTTGAAAAAAAAATAAACGGCGAGATTACAACCTACAGCTATCTAAGGGAAAGCTTATTTCTATTTCGGCATTTAAAAGCTTGGTATAAAAGGTTAGAAAAAGTAAAATATGAATCCTATCGCAATGGAATATGTATCTCTGTCTTATATCCTTTTAAGGCTTGCCACAATAAAGTGGAGTGTCAAAGTAAAAGAGGTTTTCGGAATGCATGGCAGAGAGCTCCAACGAATGCTATGCATATTTTATAGCTTGAGCAACGGAACGGAGCGCCGACATGTAATATTCAGATCTTAGAGTCGCCTGCCAACGCCGCATCAGCTGTCTCTGAAATAATAATGTGTTCAGGACACGCCCGTGTACTGAACTTTGTTAAATAGGCCACGAAAGTATTAAAAATGAAAAATTGTATAATGTGCAGTCAAATATTCCCGTTACAAACCGACAATTTAAACTTTCGCGCCTAAACGGATTTACAGATCCTGTGACATCATTCATGTGTAGACAATACAATGATTGTGTTTGAAATGTGAACATAGGTATACCTAAATAATAAAAGAAAATACTAGGATCACGTACATCATTTTCACAGATACTAAGCAATAACTTGCTATTTCATAGATGGTCACTGGAGTCACAAAAATGCTGGGTACTTAAATAATTTGTACTGGGATCATGATGATAACTATAACTATAACATTAACTAAATTAAATTAAAGCTAAGTTAAATCTAAAAAAGGCCCTCGAGGCATTGTACCGAGGATGCTGGCGGCATTTCCTCGCTGAATTGCAATGCTGATGCGTTGCGCGAGAAAGCCGCCAGCTCTTCGGTCACCAGTTACGTCAACCAGACGTAATAACTTATGGGCACTGGGACCCCATGGACCGAGGGTCTCCACGCCAAAAGGTACAAACTTGTACTGTCTACCGAGGTCTGTTTATTTAATGCGTTTCTGATTTTCGGCATTTTCCGCCGCTGCACCCGCTTTAGAAGTAAGTAGTCCGTTGGAGGTGGGACGGTGACAGTGTGTCCAAGACACACAAGCATCCGTCCCAAACTCCACGGAACCAGAGACAGAGACACTCCATTAGGTCTTTTGCGATCATCTCTGACAATGCCAGACGGCTCAAGAAGAGCAGGCACATTGATGGTGGCAAGACTGGCAAGAGACCGGCGAATTATGTCATTAAGAGTCGCATGTCTTGAAAAGCGGCCTGCACTTTTTTGACAACATTGGGATCATTAGTTTGGTTAATAAAGTATTTATTAAATCTATTGTCAATATTTACAGGTTTATCTATTAGCACATAACTTTTATTGATTCAACTGTATCTGTAATGCAGCTTTTTTTGATGTATTTTAAATAAATATTAGGGGACAATCATACACAAATCGACCTAGTCCCAAACTAAGCAAAGCTTGTACTATGGGTACTAGACGACGACAAACATATTTATATAGATAAATAAATATTAAATAAATAGAAAACATCCATGACTCAGGAACAAATATTCGTGCTCATCACAAATTCGACGACCGCCTTAGCCTAGTTGGTAGTGACCCTGCCTATAAAGCAAGAGGTCCTGGTTTCAAATCCTGGTAAGGGCATTTATTTGTGTGATGAGCACGAATCGTATGTTCCTGAGTCATGGATGTTTTCTATGTATTTAATATTTATGTATCTATATAAATATGTTTATCGACGTCTATTACCCATAGTACAAGCTTTGCTTAGTTTGGGACTAGGTCGATTTGTGTAAGATTGTCCCACATTTTTAAAAAAAAAATGACCTAACCGGGATTAGAACCCAGGACCTCTTGCTTAGTAGGCAGGGTCACTGCCAACTAGGCTAAAGCGGTCGTCATTTTGTTTGTTTAATTACTTGCCATGAAGCTCAGCTTTTATTTGTTTCGATCATTTTGTGACCATTATAATAACCCTGGCAAGAATTTGGCTTTTTACGTTTTTTACTAATTTACTGTTTGATTTCAGTCTCTAAATATAACGGCCTTTTATGCTTACTGGCTATTTCTATTTCTTTGTTTTTCACTTAAGAGTTATTTTTATATTATTTTCTGAATAGGACAAAAATAAGGCTAGGTAAATGTGATGTGTAGATGATGATGAAATGTATCCAGGACAGCTCAGTATGCATCATTGGCATTATACAATAAATACATTTCTGAAAAGGTGATCTGTGAAATATATTTGACAAAAATGTCTACACAATTGAACTATCTAGATTTCTATTGAAATAGTAGTAAATCTTAATTTGCGTTCCTTACATTATGATTCACAAACGTTCTTTAACAGTGTTCGCCATCTCACGCAAAACAAGATCTTATGTCTTCCGTAGTGGTTGGAACCCGGGGATATTTAAATTACTAAATTAGAATGACTTAAGCATTTGTCTGCAAATTTATGGAAATAAAACGAGTTCATTAAACGTTCACGATATCACATCAAGAAAGCTGAAAAGCATGAATATGAGTGGACAGAACCAGCGCGGTTGGCCGACCCAGTTTGTTCGCTCGATGCCGCGCCGCCCGCCCGCCTACCGAGAATAGACGCAGCACGTGCGTCGGCCGCGACAGTCGTGTCGCGCCCGGTCGCAGCTGACACGCGGTCGTTGCCTCACCGGCGTCAACATCCGAAAACCTCACTAATAACATAAGCAACCGCGTTGTGATCTCTTGTGAATACCGACTATCAAACTGTCAAGCTAAGTCAGCATCAAAGTTTAGTTGTAAACTATTAATAACCTCTTCGCGTTAGGGAAACATGAGAATTCACGTGAGTGCGTTATTATAGTGTTCGTTATCGCAGTGAAAGCTTTCGATTAATAGAGATATATTTTCTGTAATATAAATAGTGTTTTTAGATGTTAGCGTTGTAGTGTTGTGATAGTCGACTAGCCTTCAAAACAAAATACTGTAACAAAGTGCCTTACTGCAAAACTGTTTTGAGCTTGTGTTCGTGGAGGGAAGTGTAGGAAACTGCGCAGGAGTGACTCACCAGCGATGCGTGGCTTGAGTTTTACGTTCTGTGCTCTGTTGATGGTCTTCCGGCAAGCGGCGCCCGCGCGGAGATCCGACCGAGCCAACACGTAAGAAAGTACACCACTAACTAATACCTAGTTCTCACTCAATTGTTTTTCTTATTAAAACTAGGTTACGTTAGGTATTTTAAATCTTTCGTTGAAGGTCGAATCTAGAAATCTTTTAAGAATAGACTTCCGCCAGATGTTTATTTCACGGTTGTAAACCGCATCTTGCAATTACATACCTACCTTGACGGATTTTATGTAACCGGGGAATATTTAGAATCTTCCATTATTCACATATCCATACGTCTTTAGATACAACTTACTTTAAATGCATAAATTGTTTCCATTATGAAAAGCATTTTTTCAACAACTAACAGATCCCTACATTTATGATATTATATTAAATATTAACCGTAATTGATTAAAAACTTACCTAAAGAACATCTACCAATATCAACACGTAAAAAGGAACGCGCACAAGTATCATTGTCAGTCAAAATCTCCTCGAAATACACAGTAACTAATGGAAATTAATATGGAAACTTTAATATTTTTTTTCTCAAAAACTATGGGATTTCACAACTTGAAATTTGGTGAGGAATCATCTAATAATGAGTAGAATCTATAAAAAAAAATGAGCCATGAACTCGATGACAACGATTCTAAAGTCGTACCTACCTACCTACCTATACATATTGCATAGCCATAGTAATAAGTTTACTACATTCCTCTTTTAATTAATCAATCGCTTTCACGTTGACTATTTACTCATCAATAAGTACGATGTCAACTTGCAAACTATACGAGCTGCTGGTATAACATCTAGATACGAAAATAATCTTAGCGATTACTTTTAACTTCAGGTTTCAATGGTTTACGGGAGCTGCTATCGACCTCTGTTTTTGCATTTAGAACACATTTTCAGCCTAGATTATCTCATGAAAATCCGAACAATACTGAAAACCCGGGCATACGTGAGAACCAAAATCCCTTTACCGCTAAGATGATTCAGACTTATGCACATAATTATTCTCAATTTCACATCTTCACCATCTATGAACCTGAAATACCTAATGTGTTGGCACTTGGCACTGAAACCTTTTCCCCATAATCGTCTTATTTTTGGTAGCATTTTTTCCGGCCGGGAAGCTCGGCCAAGATAATCTCTTTCTCATAATTGCGCAATCTTGATGTTCGCTTAATTTTATTCCCAACCTTTATAAAATATCGCAACATAATGTTTGTTACGATTGCATGTAGGTACCTATATAAGCACCTTTGATATCTACTTTATAGAATAGTCTTTGGGATAAAATGTAATTATTGTTGCGAACGCAACCCTTTTTATTACGAACTCCGTCGGGCACGGTTAGCGAGATGAGAGGGGCTTTTGAAAGCACCAATAGAAGTGCTACTCATACCTAAGATTTATCCTTAAAAAATAAGTCAAATCTTGCTAGTCACTTACCTCTCATATAAACATAATTATATAACATATAACACCACTTCTGTATATTTGTCTTTCGGCTAAACTTTTTTTGTAACAACCAGAGCCTTTTGGGAAATTATAATAGTCAACCTCTCATCGAAGTTTTATTTAAATGTCGTCGATCTACGTACATCCATCACCAGAATCGGCGCCAACAATTAAGGTCATAGTTTACGAGGCGGAATTTATGAACTAAGTACTCATATTTAGTTCCATTCTCCAGACATTACCAGACATTACTGCAAAATTACATAGTCAAATAGTCAAAATAGTCCTACTTAGTACTTACTAGATTACCTAGTACAGAAAATGTATACGTATTCAAAGGCAAGTTTATCCCTTTATCCCTTAGTGTATTCCTTATGAGTAAGGAATCCTTTCTACAAACCTTGAAGCACTTGAATGCAATTTGAATGGAATGTGGGCAGAACAAGAGATTGAAGTGTATTATAATTATAACTTAATTTTAAACTAGCTTCCTTGTGCGGTTTCATCTGCATTTACCCATGAAACACTATAATATCCTCAAATAGAATATCGATGCTATAATGTTCCGCAAAGCAAATCTCTGCCCAGACTCTTAGTTACCAAACGTTAAGAAAGTTTTAAATCATGCTAGAAGTGGACACATCTCTATGCAATCATTTTAGTTTTAAACCTTAAGTGGCATTATGTAGGATTTCACAACTTTTAAGGAAAAAATATGGATTTTAAATTATTTGGTGACTTGAGAGTATGAATACTCAGTTGGCAACCTAATTGTGGTTCGAACTACCTAGAACTCAGTAGGTCTAATTCACCAGTGTCACCCAGTGGTGAATTGGATGGCTACTTTTTTTCGTGAACAAGCCTTTTAGGGTTCCGTAGTCAAAAAGGAACCCTTATAGTTTCGCCATGTCCGTCCGTCTGTCTCTCTGTCCGTCTTCGGCTTAGCTCAGTAACCCTTACAACTAGAAAACTGCAATTCGGCGTGGGTATATAAACCAATCACGCCGACAAAACGGTTGAATAAAATACTGAAAAAAAGTTTTTTTAGGGTACCTCCCTTACATGTAAAATGGCGATGTATTTTTTTTCTCGTTAAACCTATAGTGTGGGGTATCGTTGGATAGCTTATTCAAAAATATTATATAATATATAATATTATATTTAATATTATTATATGGGTTTTCTATAACTATTTTTCAACTCAGTTATGCGTTTGCGAGATAATGGGATTTAAAGCCCTAATTTTTGTTCGAGTCATGTCCCCCCCCCCCCCCTGCCAGCTAAATGGCTACTACTAGGGACGTGAAAAAAATCGTGGCAGTACATATAATGAATTTAAAAGGAAAACTATCACAGTTAAGTGGACGTAACTAGTTAACGAGTAGCAGACATAACTAGTTAACTGGTAAGAAATGCATTTTCGAGTCATTCTAATTTGTACCGTATTGTTAAAACAGTATAAGTTAAAATTAATACACAAGAGTTACTGGTCAAATAATCACTGGCCGTTTCTATTGGTGGATGATAGTAAATAGCAAACGCTTTGAAGTGCATTCGAAAATAGCCCTAGAGGTGTGAATCCGTATATACCCTTGGGCGATAGTATGTAGCAACTCGTAGTGCGAGACAGTATCGAATCCATGTCTATCACAGACATCTGTACGCTTACCATGAGTTTGACAATGACGGCTTACGCTAACGAGTATCGAGTTTTCTATCTGTGCATCTCTATTGCACTTTGACAGTACGAGCGGGATGCACAGATAGAAAACTCGATACTCGTTAGCGTAAGCCGTCATTGTCAAACTCATGGTAAGCGTACTGTTTCGCATGTTAATTGAATCGCGTGACCGCTGCCAAACGTACCAAATCGATTGATCACAAATGGGAAAAATTACGCATATTGACCCCCTGATCGTACCTATTTGGGAACACAGTCCACATAAAATTACCCAGTGATCGATAGTCATATGTTTTTTTTTACAGGGTTAAAGCATGGGCCGCAAAGCTCGGCACGGAGATATGGGAACTCAATCAAGCCTTGACAAAAGCTCAACAAATTAAAGCTGTGAGTATGGGCACTTGCATTACTTGAAGTAATAAGGCTAATTATTGTTTTGACTTTACTGACCTGCGTCGAGGCATTACTAATTATCAGGCAGGTACTGTACTAACTGATAAGTAAGGTAAGGTAGTCGTAAGTATCTTAAGTTAATGTTGTGTGCCCTAATCTATCTATCTACAATATCTACACATGTATCTTATGTCAGTAACAATAAAGTCTCTGTATATATATTTTTGAAATGTTGTCTGTGTAGATATTGTAGACGTCGACTGTACATGATTATTATTTTTTCCGAGAAATCTCCGGCCATTATTTTTTGCAACATGAATGAATACTTTTTCCAATATGAATTTCCGACCTGCTCGATATAATTGTACAAACTGAAAAATCCTAATGCCTATCCTTCAGCTATATTTTAACAGAACAGGAAAATGTCCCCATTAAATGAAAAAAATGAAGAAAAAAAAATGAAATAAAAGTTTATTCTCTTTTTCTTGCATACTTAAAGCTAAATACAAATACAAATACGCCAAACCACAATGCGGTTTGTTGGCAGACAGTGCTCCTAATTGATTTTATAAGTGTTAGCTAAAAGCTGTATAAATATTAGTATACACATGTTGTATTAACATGTATCAGTCATATTTCAGGAGATAATCCTTTTTTCGCGGAATAGAGGACCTTAATTACTAAGTCACCTCCGGGCACAAAAGTAGTATTTAACACCGGTTACGCTGGCGCCAAATCTCTTTTTCACAAAAGTAAGTATTGCTCCACGACGAGAGGGATCAAAATGCTACTTTTCTATGCAAGCTACTATTTTAATTTATTCATTGGCATGTAGCATTTACGCAATGTGCTAATTGAACACAGATCTTAATAAAATAATCGATTGTAATTTCATGGTAATCGATTCAAAACGAACATATTTCAGGTTTTAACGTTATATGAAAATTTATGAATTTTTCGTAATATTTATAATAAAATTATCAATAAAAACTAAGAAAATTTGTGAAAACTTGTTAATTTTAACAGCATCTTTTTTAAATTTCTTCATAGTCGGTGTGAAAAATAGTATGTCAAATCAAATCAAATCAAATCAAAACATTTATTCGTGACAAACACAACATCGATTAAAAGAAATAATAATAAAAAATAAAACACATTTTTGCCACGAAATGGACCCAGCTCAGCATGTACTAGCTTTGCAGCCAGCGCTGGTCTTCCGCAGGGTCCATTTGGTGAGGACACGGAAAGTAACAAACAAAAATTAATAAAAGGAAAAATACCGTCTCAACTAAAATTAAAACTTAAAACTTATAAATAATTAAATTAAAAAATAAATAGTTGTAGTAGTAATGGTTTGTAGGCCTGCAAAAAGTTGCATCCCAACAAACCGCTACGTGCGTATGGGCCTGAATGTGTCACTCGGTAGCAGATTTATCTTCGTCTCACTACGCTCAGGATCATATTGTAGGATCCCTCGCTATGTTCAGAATTCAATACACCGCCCTCGCCGTAAATATACTATTTTGCTCCCTTGTGACACAAATAACTATTTCTGGCCAGAGGAGGACGCAAAATTGTGTAAGTACTGCAAGCTTCAGATAGCAATTTAATTTTATCACCCATGCCGAACAACAATCAATCAAATAATCAGAGCATTCTTTAGTTCACCACCCTAGGTGAATAATGTAGGTATTAAATGATAAATAAGTACGAGTAAAGGCGTCCATTATAAAGCGCTGGAAAAGCACAAAAATGAATCTGATAATTTTTCAAGATTCGACCGTGGGGGTTATAATTGCTTGGGACGTGAGACGGTCGAGCATTATATATAATAATATAATACATTTTACCAGCAACAATAGCTTCTATTATTCCATCAAAGAGAAGTTTGCCCATTGCGTACTATTGGTTTTTCGTCCCTTAATCATTCGGGTTAAAAGGGTCTTCCGTCTGACCTGCCTCTAGAGACACCGAGGTAATTGTCTATTAGCGTTCGTAGTTCGTAACCATACTACCTTTCTTTCAAATTTTACGAGTGCTTTATGGTTTAGATTTAGTTATTTAAATAGTAGAGGATCGCCTCTTTAACTAGGTATTCGAGATTATAGGTCACGTTGCGAAGAGGCCGATTAGGTAAAATCTTTACATTATTTACGTACAAGATAAAGTGGACTTAAGGGAAAATGAAGTACGTACCTCGTACGCATATATTGCGTTATAATCTTAATTACACTCCCACGACCTGTTATACTTATTAAAAGAATCTTATTGGTCCTAGCTAGAGATTGCGGAACGGCAGCAGCCTAACGAGGAGCATTAATCGCAATACGGGAGACCAAATAAATGTACAAGATGTTATAAGTATTACATCCAAGCTAACCTGACTATATCTATCACTTTAGCAATGCATACTTAGTAAAGCATAGCTTGCTATCATTAATACGATCGAAGTTTATGAGGTATCGATAAAATATAAACGAACATACCAGTTGCTAGACAAACCATACGTCAGCTATTCGGTTACCTACTAACGTACGCTGATTGTGTCCATTTATTTATTTATAGGAAGAAAGAAAGAAAGAAAGAAAACATTTATTGTAAATGTGGGCACTCTAGACTGACGCTGGAAGGGTTTGAAAATCGGACGAACCGCTCGAGAACAGGGTGGTAGTGCCCTTTAGCGTCTCTTCGCAGGGCCGGTGCGTTATCTGTATTAAGTATCGACGACCGCTTTAGCCTAGTTGGTAGTGACCCTGCCTGCGAAGCAAGAGGTCCTGGGTTCGAATCCCGGTAAGGGCATTTATTTGTGTGATGAGCACGAATATTTGTTCCTGAGTCATGGATGTTTTCTATGTATTTAAGTATTTATTTATCTATTATATATATCGTCGTCTAGTACCCATAACACAAGCCTTACTGAGCTTACTATGGGACTAGGTCGATTTGTGTAAGATTGTCCCCTTATATTTATTTATTTATTATTTATTTAAGTAGATATGCGATGGATATTTTTTCCCACTTAAGCAGCGGCAGCGGTGTGCATTACGTGAGAGTCAGAGGCCGGACTCCGTTTTCGCTCTTCCACAAATACTATGTAGCTCCCGCCGCCGCCGCGCCGCTCGAATTCGTGGCCAAGCCGTTAGAGAGAATATTATGGGCTCAATTTCATCTTATAGTTCGTAATCGCGTTTCAACTGTTGGTTTTGACGCTAGCGAGCTCAACGCAGTGATACAATATTTTCACATTAAATAAATATCAAAGCAAATTAATCTCCTTAACCGACCTCTCCCGAAAAGCCAACTTTTTAATTACATCATGTATATAAACGACAGCAAATACCTATAGGCTCGGCATTAGTGACAGCTGGCGGTTAAGCGAGATGGATCTCCTCACCCTACTCCCGGCTTGACACCGAGTGAATATAATATATCAAAGACGATTACTCTACGCGACTATTCCATTACCTACCTAAGAACACCCGAAATTGTATGGGTTTTAATTTATCTGAGTACAGAGTTGAAAAAACAAAATTTACTTTATATTTTTAATAGCGTGGATAAGAGTAAATTAAAAACTAAGCTTTTAAATCACTTCACTTTGGCAATGTCCACAGAAAAGAAGCGCGAAGCGATTTTATAGGCAATTATCTCAATGATTACTATGATTTAATTATAAAATAATCCGGCAACGTACGAAGTATCCCGTTATAAACGGTCGTATGTGTGACACACTCCGATGTCATTACGCGACTACCTCATGAGGGTTATAATATAATTTTCGTATGAAGGTATGTGGACAAGGGCTGCAGTCCGAACAGTGAGGTGGATTTCGACTATTAGCTATTAGGAGGTGGGTTTCTCTTAAGTCCACGATTGACTTAGAGCTTAGACTACTTATATATTACAAAAAAACTGTTGTTATTTTTTAATTTGTTTTATTTCGTATCTGTTGCTAAATAAATTTTCTGAATAACTTATTATTGTAACAACGTATTAACAAAAACATGTTGTTATAAGCCAAATATCGGTCCTAATAGTGAAATCCACTCTTTTGCAAGCTTCTAAAAGGTATTTGCAGGAAATATTTTTCGATGGGTAGTTACTTTGCCAAATCAATTATATTTGCGTGTTAAACTAACATTTCTACGGATAACGTTCACAAGCTCGTATCAAGAAGTCGGGGTACTCGTACCATGAGTAACTGAATTAGAAATGATAGTAGAGTGTTTGTGAGAGTTCTAGACCAGTGGCGGTGGCGCAGCTCAAGTAAGTATGGTCACGATGTAATAGTATGGTGAGTCGTTGGGTTGATAAGGATTGCAGTGACGCGAAGTAGTGTGATTGGTCGATTGAGCTGTGACGTTACCCAGGAGTCGTTGGGTTGATAAGGATTGCAGTGCCTCGAAGCGGTGTGATTGGTTGAATGGGCTGTGACGTCACACAGGGTTCAACTTATAGCGGTGTCGGTGATACTATTGCGTGAGTGCGGTTATGAGAATGAGTATTGTATGAGGGTTTGTATGGAGATATGATTTTATTGACTGTAAAATCTAACTTTGTTTTTGTGCTATCAGTATAGTCGTCATTGCGTGAGTGCGGTTATGAGAATGGGTATTGTATGAGGTTTTGTATGGAGGTATGATTTTATTGACTGTAAAATCTGACTTTGTTTTTGTGGCTAGATGACGCTTCAACGCGGGTGCTATGATCGCAGTCATCTCCCTCCCTGCAGTTTCAAATATACATGGATTTTTGTAATTCGTTCAATGGCGGCAGCAGCGGCGATGGCAGCAGCAGCAGCAGCGGCGTCGACGTCGACGTTGACGCCAACGTCTGCGTCAGCGTCAGCGTCATCGTCGACGATGACGTTCTCAGTAGCGGTCCCGTCATCGTCGGCGGTGACGGTGGGCCGCTCGCGAACACGTTTTACGAGGGTCTTGCACAGTTCACGTCGATGTTTATCATCACCAATGCGGTGGATTGAAGCAATCCATTAGCGGCGGTGTGTGAGAAGGTATGAATGTATTGTAATAATTTCAGCAATATTCGGCGGCTAGCAGCCCGATATGCCTCAGAGTGCTATAAGATCGATCCTAGAACATTCGATATAGCAGCGGCGGCGAGGCTCAAGTAAGTATGTTTTCGATGTAATAGTATGGCGAGTTGTTGGGTTGATAACTTTTCATACAGCTCCCACACTTATTGCTAACCATAGCAGGATGCGGCTAATAGAATATTTATAAGAGAATTTAACTTTTGTACATCGCGATATATGTAAATATCACGCAATACAATTATTTCTTTTGCAGGTGTTTAATAATACTTCCGCCTACTCCCGCTACATATTGTCTATGGTTACTTATGTGATATAAACTAAATATTTTTTTAACCTCCGCCCACTTACATTTTTTCTTCAGTAAATTATTATTAAATAACGCTCTTACCTACTTCCACTATATTGTCTATGGTTATAAGCTATAAACAGGATGTTCCCCCACGCCTCACCGCAGTTCACGAAGACTTCTCGCGGTGATAACGCCACATTATTAAAGATCTATAAAAAATGTTTAAGTGCGAATATTGCGAGGTGACTTTCTCGAGACGGTATGACCTAAGCCGTCATCAAGGTTATTGCATGATGCGAAAGGGTGGTCGTGAGATGATTAGGGTGAAGTGTCCCCGCTGTGAGAAGATGTTTTCGCGGAGTGATGCAATGAATCGACATGCAGTTAAATGTAGGAAGAATAAGTGTAGAAGCGATTTTTCTTCTTGTGATGATAATCCTCCCGCAAAGAAGATGAGATGTGATGTGTGTGAGGTGGATGTAAAATCAATGCCTGCACACCTGCGAAGCGCTGCTCACAAAACTAAGTCTTGTGAAGTCGTGGTGGGGGATGAGCTTATGCAGATTGTCCGCAGCGCCTACAAGAGTCGCATCGCTAGCTATAGAGTCTTTGCGAAGAAGGTGTACTTAACCCCTCAAGAGTTTCTGGAGGATGTCAAAAAACGTAGCGTTGAACGAATTAAACGTACGCAAGAGGAGGTAGGAGGCACTGCGAAGGTGAATCTTGAACTTTTTGCTGAGTATGTAAAATGGATAAAGAAAGGAGATAATGAAGAACAGCAAGAGAAGGAGATTAAATCATTTAACAGCAAAAATAAGATCATCCAGGTAGGGAGTGATGTGGAAGCTATTTATAACTCATTCACGGAAGAGATAGACGTTAAGACCGATGAATTCCAGGAGAGGGATAGTAGGTGGGCTATCACCAAAGTCCTCTATTTAGAGGTGAACATCAACAAGTACGCACCGCTCAAAGGGTCTAGCTACATACCCCTCCCGAGAGCGTTGCAGTTGAAGAAAGCATGCGTCAATGTGAAGAACAACGATGATGCCTGTTTCTTTTGGGCAATCGTTAGCGCTCTCTATCCTAAAGATAGACATAATGATCGCATATCGTCATATCCGCACTACAGTAACGTGCTCAATATAAACATTGAGTGCCCTGTAGACGTTAGAGATATAAAACGATTTGAGGAGGCTAATGATATCAGCATTAACGTCTATGAGATTAGTGGGGGGGTGATAGCAGGACCCATATACCATACTCAACGGAGACGTGAAAAACACGTCAACTTATTACTCCTCGAGGACGGTGAGCGGTCTCACTATTGCTGGATAAAAAGTTTATCGCGTTTGATAAGCGCTCAAGTCTCCGTCCATAATGGTAGGATGTGGCTCTGCGATGGATGTTTATTATCATTCTCAAATGAAATTAAATTTAAAGAGCATATAAAGCGCGACTGTTCTCAAATTAAAACCGTACTACCATCACCTGGAGAAAACATATTAAAATTCATAAACTTTAGAAACCGTATGCGAGCACCGGTAGTAGTCTATGCCGATTTCGAAGCTCTACTACAACCGATAAGCGGCTGCAATCCAAACAATTTATCATCATATACTATAGACTATCAGCTGCATACACCCTATAGTTATGGGTATTTTTTTTAAATTGCGCGTACGATGACTCACTATTTAAATATATAATGTACCGCGGAGAGGATTGCATTAAACAGTTCCTCACATCGCTAGAGACGGAGTTGGCACCCTTTGCAGATACTATGCGGCAAGTTGTTCCAATGCTGCCTCTAACATCTAAGCAGCAGATAGATTTTCAGTCAGCCTCAAATTGTCATATCTGCGGTGAAAAATTAGGTGATGATCGTGTACGTGATCATGATCATTTAACAGGGCTGTTTAGAGGTGCTGCTCATAATAAATGTAATCTAAACTATAAATTAAAACCTATAACACCTATAATTTTTCATAATTTAAGCGGATATGATATACATTTTATCATTAAAAAACTACAAGACTGTGAAGTGTGCATCCTACCTAAAAATAAGGAAAATTTTATTTCCCTAACATTAAAAAAACGCTGTGATTAGATTTCAATATTAGATTCATAGACTCATATCGATTTTTAGCATCCTCACTTGATAAACTCACTGCTAACCTCGAGCCGCATCAATTTACTGAGTTAAAAGCCAATTGCGCTAATGAGCATCTCGAACTACTGATGAGAAAAGGCGTATTCCCATATGATTATATAGATTCTTGGGAAAGGCTTGATGAAACATCGCTCCCTCCTCAAAGTTGTTTTTATAGTAAGCTAAACGATACTAGCATATCAGATGAGCAATATCATCACGCTCAAGGGGTGTGGAACGCTTTTAATATAAAGACCTTAGGCGAGTACAGCGATCTGTATTTAAAGACTGACGTTTTACTACTTACAGATGTTTTCGAAAATTTTCGTAACGTATGTCTTAAGACGTATCAGCTAGACCCCGCGCATTATTATACCGCCCCAGGGCTTAGTTGGGATGCTATGCTGTGGTCAACTAAAGTTGAGATGGAGCTACTCACCGACTACGAAATGGTGAAATTCATATCCGGTGGGATTAGAGGAGGGTTGAGCCAGTGTTGTGGGAAATATGCTAAGGCTAATAATATGTATATGGAGAATTATGATTCTAATAAACCCTCTAATTTTATAGTTTATTTAGACGCGAACAATCAGTATGGGTGGGCGATGAGTCAACCCATGCCGTTAAAAGATTTCCATTGGCTATCGATAGAGGAGATTAATAATTTCAATGTTATGGAGATCACCTCTGATTCTAGCACGGGGTATATACTAGAGGTCGATCTAGAATACCCCCACCACTTACATGATACTCATAGCGATTTTTGCTTCTGCCCTGAAAACCGAGTACCGGAGCTAACCAAGGCTAAAACATCAAAACTCTTATCAACGTTGAATGATAAAAACAGCTACGCAGTGCATTATATGAATTTGAAACAAGCGCTGAGTGGGGGACTCATGTTAAAGAAAATCCATAGAATATTAGCCTTCAGCCAGAGCCCTTGGCTTAAGACGTACATAGATTTAAATACTGAACAAAGGATCTTAGCTAAAAATATGTTTGAAAAAGATTTTTTCAAACTTATGAACAATGCTGTTTTTGGTAAAACGATGGAGAACGTTGATAAGAGGGTGGATGTTCGTCTAATTAATAGGTGGGAGAGTGAAGGTAAAAGGTTAGGTGCGCGTGCTCTAATCAATCGATTAAATTTTCATAGTGTAACAGTACTAGATGATAATCTTACCATCATACAAATGAAACGTAATTGCGTGAGATATGATAAACCGATCTATATAGGATTCTCAGTTCTAGAGCTGAGTAAAACATTAATGTACGACTTTCATTATAATTATATAAAACCAAAGTATGGTGAAGATGTAAGTATCCTGTATACGGATACTGATTCTTTAGTCTATAATATAAAAACTGAAGACTTTTATAATGATATTAAGCCTGATTTAGAACAGAGATTTGATACTTCAGACTTCGCCAAAGATAATGTCTACGGTTTACCACAAATAAATAAAAAAGTTGTTGGTATGTTTAAGGATGAATGCAATGGTGAAATTATAAATGAATTTATAGGGATTAGATCAAAATGCTATTACATTGATAAGGGGGGTGATAGGGTTATAAAGAAGATAAAGGGGGTAAAACGAAATGTTGTAAGTAATGAGGTAAATAGAGATGACTTTTTCAATTGTATAAATGAGAGGGGTTCCATACAGCACCGTAGAATGCATGTAATTCGTAGTAAGGAGCATGTTCTCTACTCCCAAACGTTGAATAAGATAACGTTAAATAATTATGATGATAAGAGGTTTGTAATACCTAATTCCCCTCATGAAACACTGGCATGGGGTCATAAATCTATAAATAAATATTATTTTATATAATCGATTTATAGGGGGTATACATTAAAGTAGTCTTAGCTATTTTATAAGTTTTCAGTGTTTTTTGGATTATATAAATGTAAGTCGTTCGTAAGCTGACTATTGTAAGATATTTTTTAAATAAAACTATTCATATTCAAAACATTTTTAATTTATTTTTAAAACCTCATCATTTAAAACAAGTTAGATACTATTTAGTGATAACATGACAGCAGTCGCATCCCACGTCCTATTCCGCTGATAGCGATAAAGAGTTCCTCATATTTTAGTTAATAATTAGAGCTCACATCGTATGAGTACGATGTAACCAGGGCTGCCAACAAAATAAATCATTGCTATAGGAGTTAAGCAATAGAATTTACTCATTATACATAATCATTCCATAATTTTATAAAGTGTATCTCATGTGCGCTGTTCTCATTCAAAACAAATTTCATAATCACTGTTCAGCATCTTCAGGATGTGATAACTCATATGTATTAGGGATGAGCAAAACATGTTTTAAAGCGTGTATTATTGATGATGTGAGGTTAATTAACTAGTAGATTCATTTTCAGCAACGCTACTCACTCATCTGCTACCGGATATTATTTTAAACTATTGCGGATCAGCAGCAGATGCTGGTTCTCTCTTAAAATTATAATTCAAACCCAGCTCTCACACTTACTAGCACTCTCTATCATCTACCAACTGATGTGAAAGATCTGACCGCATACCGGTTACCTCATACCTGATACCTCATACCTGATACCAGATACCTCATACCTGATAACTGATCTGGTAACTGATGCTTGATACAGGATACCGCATACCGGATACCTCATACCTGGTAACTAGTCTGATAACTGATGTGGAAATAGATCTATCAACTGATTTGATACTTGATACTAGATGCTAGATACCAGATACTGGATAGCAGGTACTATATTATATCATCATATCAGCTAAAAGACGTCTACTGCTGGACATAGGCCTCCCCCAAAGAGTGCCAAAGTGATCGATCCCGCGCCACCCGCATCCAGCGGACTCCCGCAACCTTTACCAAGTCATCAGTCCACCTTGTCGGGGGGCCTACCCACGCTGCGCCTTCCGGTACGTGGTCGCCACGTGAGAACCTTTCCGCCCCAACGGTCATCGGTTCTACGTGCTATAATATATACTGTTACTTAATAATCTACCAACCCTAATATTTGCCTTTTATCAAAACCCCGCCATGTCCGTTAATTGTTATCACATCCTTTCAGAGGTTTTTCGTTGGGAATCATTCGTGCTCACAACTAGCTCTCAGTAACACGTTGCACCCTCCTCCGTTGATGACCGTTGGGGCGGAAAGGTTCTCACGTGGCGACCACGTACCGGAAGGCGCAGCGTGGGTAGGCCCCCCGACAAGGTGGACTGATGACTTGGTAAAGGTTGCGGGAGTCCGCTGGATGCGGGTGGCGCGGGATCGATCACTTTGGCACTCTTTGGGGGAGGCCTATGTCCAGCAGTAGACGTCTTTTAGCTGATATGATGATATAATATAGTACCTGCTATCCAGTATCTGGTATCTAGCATCTAGTATCAAGTATCAAATCAGTTGATAGATCTATTTCCACATCAGTTATCAGACTAGTTACCAGGTATGAGGTATCCGGTATGCGGTATCCTGTATCAAGCATCAGTTACCAGATCAGTTATCAGGTATGAGGTATCTGGTATCAGGTATGAGGTATCAGGTATGAGGTAACCGGTATGCGGTCAGATCTTTCACATCAGTTGGTAGATGATAGAGAGTGCTAGTAAGTGTGAGAGCTGGGTTTGAATTATAATTTTAAGAGAGAACCAGCATCTGCTGCTGATCCGCAATAGTTTAAAATAATATCCGGTAGCAGATGAGTGAGTAGCGTTGCTGAAAATGAATCTACTAGTTAATTAACCTCACATCATCAATAATACACGCTTTAAAACATGTTTTGCTCATCCCTAATACATATGAGTTATCACATCCTGAAGATGCTGAACAGTGATTATGAAATTTGTTTTGAATGAGAACAGCGCACATGAGATACACTTTATAAAATTATGGAATGATTATGTATAATGAGTAAATTCTATTGCTTAACTCCTATAGCAATGATTTATTTTGTTGGCAGCCCTGGTTACATCGTACTCATACGATGTGAGCTCTAATTATTAACTAAAATATGAGGAACTCTTTATCGCTATCAGCGGAATAGGACGTGGGATGCGACTGCTGTCATGTTATCACTAAATAGTATCTAACTTGTTTTAAATGATGAGGTTTTAAAAATAAATTAAAAATGTTTTGAATATGAATAGTTTTATTTAAAAAATATCTTACAATAGTCAGCTTACGAACGACTTACATTTATATAATCCAAAAAACACTGAAAACTTATAAAATAGCTAAGACTACTTTAATGTATACCCCCTATAAATCGATTATATAAAATAATATTTATTTATAGATTTATGACCCCATGCCAGTGTTTCATGAGGGGAATTAGGTATTACAAACCTCTTATCATCATAATTATTTAACGTTATCTTATTCAACGTTTGGGAGTAGAGAACATGCTCCTTACTACGAATTACATGCATTCTACGGTGCTGTATGGAACCCCTCTCATTTATACAATTGAAAAAGTCATCTCTATTTACCTCATTACTTACAACATTTCGTTTTACCCCCTTTATCTTCTTTATAACCCTATCACCCCCCTTATCAATGTAATAGCATTTTGATCTAATCCCTATAAATTCATTTATAATTTCACCATTGCATTCATCCTTAAACATACCAACAACTTTTTTATTTATTTGTGGTAAACCGTAGACATTATCTTTGGCGAAGTCTGAAGTATCAAATCTCTGTTCTAAATCAGGCTTAATATCATTATAAAAGTCTTCAGTTTTTATATTATAGACTAAAGAATCAGTATCCGTATACAGGATACTTACATCTTCACCATACTTTGGTTTTATATAATTATAATGAAAGTCGTACATTAATGTTTTACTCAGCTCTAGAACTGAGAATCCTATATAGATCGGTTTATCATATCTCACGCAATTACGTTTCATTTGTATGATGGTAAGATTATCATCTAGTACTGTTACACTATGAAAATTTAATCGATTGATTAGAGCACGCGCACCTAACCTTTTACCTTCACTCTCCCACCTATTAATTAGACGAACATCCACCCTCTTATCAACGTTCTCCATCGTTTTACCAAAAACAGCATTGTTCATAAGTTTGAAAAAATCTTTTTCAAACATATTTTTAGCTAAGATCCTTTGTTCAGTATTTAAATCTATGTACGTCTTAAGCCAAGGGCTCTGGCTGAAGGCTAATATTCTATGGATTTTCTTTAACATGAGTCCCCCACTCAGCGCTTGTTTCAAATTCATATAATGCACTGCGTAGCTGTTTTTATCATTCAACGTTGATAAGAGTTTTGATGTTTTAGCCTTGGTTAGCTCCGGTACTCGGTTTTCAGGGCAGAAGCAAAAATCGCTATGAGTATCATGTAAGTGGTGGGGGTATTCTAGATCGACCTCTAGTATATACCCCGTGCTAGAATCAGAGGTGATCTCCATAACATTGAAATTATTAATCTCCTCTATCGATAGCCAATGGAAATCTTTTAACGGCATGGGTTGACTCATCGCCCACCCATACTGATTGTTCGCGTCTAAATAAACTATAAAATTAGAGGGTTTATTAGAATCATAATTCTCCATATACATATTATTAGCCTTAGCATATTTCCCACAACACTGGCTCAACCCTCCTCTAATCCCACCGGATATGAATTTCACCATTTCGTAGTCGGTGAGTAGCTCCATCTCAACTTTAGTTGACCACAGCATAGCATCCCAACTAAGCCCTGGGGCGGTATAATAATGCGCGGGGTCTAGCTGATACGTCTTAAGACATACGTTACGAAAATTTTCGAAAACATCTGTAAGTAGTAAAACGTCAGTCTTTAAATACAGATCGCTGTACTCGCCTAAGGTCTTTATATTAAAAGCGTTCCACACCCCTTGAGCGTGATGATATTGCTCATCTGATATGCTAGTATCGTTTAGCTTACTATAAAAACAACTTTGAGGAGGGAGCGATGTTTCATCAAGCCTTTCCCAAGAATCTATATAATCATATGGGAATACGCCTTTTCTCATCAGTAGTTCGAGATGCTCATTAGCGCAATTGGCTTTTAACTCAGTAAATTGATGCGGCTCGAGGTTAGCAGTGAGTTTATCAAGTGAGGATGCTAAAAATCGATATGAGTCTATGAATCTAATATTGAAATCTAATCACAGCGTTTTTTTAATGTTAGGGAAATAAAATTTTCCTTATTTTTAGGTAGGATGCACACTTCACAGTCTTGTAGTTTTTTAATGATAAAATGTATATCATATCCGCTTAAATTATGAAAAATTATAGGTGTTATAGGTTTTAATTTATAGTTTAGATTACATTTATTATGAGCAGCACCTCTAAACAGCCCTGTTAAATGATCATGATCACGTACACGATCATCACCTAATTTTTCACCGCAGATATGACAATTTGAGGCTGACTGAAAATCTATCTGCTGCTTAGATGTTAGAGGCAGCATTGGAACAACTTGCCGCATAGTATCTGCAAAGGGTGCCAACTCCGTCTCTAGCGATGTGAGGAACTGTTTAATGCAATCCTCTCCGCGGTACATTATATATTTAAATAGTGAGTCATCGTACGCGCAATTTAAAAAAAATACCCATAACTATAGGGTGTATGCAGCTGATAGTCTATAGTATATGATGATAAATTGTTTGGATTGCAGCCGCTTATCGGTTGTAGTAGAGCTTCGAAATCGGCATAGACTACTACCGGTGCTCGCATACGGTTTCTAAAGTTTATGAATTTTAATATGTTTTCTCCAGGTGATGGTAGTACGGTTTTAATTTGAGAACAGTCGCGCTTTATATGCTCTTTAAATTTAATTTCATTTGAGAATGATAATAAACATCCATCGCAGAGCCACATCCTACCATTATGGACGGAGACTTGAGCGCTTATCAAACGCGATAAACTTTTTATCCAGCAATAGTGAGACCGCTCACCGTCCTCGAGGAGTAATAAGTTGACGTGTTTTTCACGTCTCCGTTGAGTATGGTATATGGGTCCTGCTATCACCCCCCCACTAATCTCATAGACGTTAATGCTGATATCATTAGCCTCCTCAAATCGTTTTATATCTCTAACGTCTACAGGGCACTCAATGTTTATATTGAGCACGTTACTGTAGTGCGGATATGACGATATGCGATCATTATGTCTATCTTTAGGATAGAGAGCGCTAACGATTGCCCAAAAGAAACAGGCATCATCGTTGTTCTTCACATTGACGCATGCTTTCTTCAACTGCAACGCTCTCGGGAGGGGTATGTAGCTAGACCCTTTGAGCGGTGCGTACTTGTTGATGTTCACCTCTAAATAGAGGACTTTGGTGATAGCCCACCCACTATCCCTCTCCTGGAATTCATCGGTCTTAACGTCTATCTCTTCCGCGAATGAGTTATAAATAGCTTCCACATCACTCCCTACCTGGATGATCTTATTTTTGCTGTTAAATGATTTAATCTCCTTCTCTTGCTGTTCTTCATTATCTCCTTTCTTTATCCATTTTACATACTCAGCAAAAAGTTCAAGATTCACCTTCGCAGTGCCTCCTACCTCCTCTTGCGTACGTTTAATTCGTTCAACGCTACGTTTTTTGACATCCTCCAGAAACTCTTGAGGGGTTAAGTACACCTTCTTCGCAAAGACTCTATAGCTAGCGATGCGACTCTTGTAGGCGCTGCGGACAATCTGCATAAGCTCATCCCCCACCACGACTTCACAAGACTTAGTTTTGTGAGCAGCGCTTCGCAGGTGTGCAGGCATTGATTTTACATCCACCTCACACACATCACATCTCATCTTCTTTGCGGGAGGATTATCATCACAAGAAGAAAAATCGCTTCTACACTTATTCTTCCTACATTTAACTGCATGTCGATTCATTGCATCACTCCGCGAAAACATCTTCTCACAGCGGGGACACTTCACCCTAATCATCTCACGACCACCCTTTCGCATCATGCAATAACCTTGATGACGGCTTAGGTCATACCGTCTCGAGAAAGTCATCTCGCAATATTCGCACTTAAACATTTTTTATAGATCTTTAATAATGTGGCGTTATCACCGCGAGAAGTCTTCGTGAACTGCGGTGAGGCGTGGGGGAACATCCTGTTTATAGCTTATAACCATAGACAATATAGTGGAAGTAGGTAAGAGCGTTATTTAATAATAATTTACTGAAGAAAAAATGTAAGTGGGCGGAGGTTAAAAAAATATTTAGTTTATATCACATAAGTAACCATAGACAATATGTAGCGGGAGTAGGCGGAAGTATTATTAAACACCTGCAAAAGAAATAATTGTATTGCGTGATATTTACATATATCGCGATGTACAAAAGTTAAATTCTCTTATAAATATTCTATTAGCCGCATCCTGCTATGGTTAGCAATAAGTGTGGGAGCTGTATGAAAAGTTATCAACCCAACAACTCGCCATACTATTACATCGAAAACATACTTACTTGAGCCTCGCCGCCGCCGCTATATCGAATGTTATAGGATCGATCTTATAGCACTCTGAGGCATATCGGGCTGCTAGCCGCCGAATATTGCTGAAATTATTACAATACATTCATACCTTCTCACACACCGCCGCTAATGGATTGCTTCAATCCACCGCATTGGTGATGATAAACATCGACGTGAACTGTGCAAGACCCTCGTAAAACGTGTTCGCGAGCGGCCCACCGTCACCGCCGACGATGACGGGACCGCTACTGAGAACGTCATCGTCGACGATGACGCTGACGCTGACGCAGACGTTGGCGTCAACGTCGACGTCGACGCCGCTGCTGCTGCTGCTGCCATCGCCGCTGCTGCCGCCATTGAACGAATTACAAAAATCCATGTATATTTGAAACTGCAGGGAGGGAGATGACTGCGATCATAGCACCCGCGTTGAAGCGTCATCTAGCCACAAAAACAAAGTCAGATTTTACAGTCAATAAAATCATACCTCCATACAAAACCTCAGACAATACCCATTCTCATAACCGCACTCACGCAATGACGACTATACTGATAGCACAAAAACAAAGTTAGATTTTACAGTCAATAAAATCATATCTCCATACAAACCCTCATACAATACTCATTCTCATAACCGCACTCACGCAATAGTATCACCGACACCGCTATAAGTTGAACCCTGTGTGACGTCACAGCCCATTCAACCAATCACACCGCTTCGAGGCACTGCAATCCTTATCAACCCAACGACTCCTGGGTAACGTCACAGCTCAATCGACCAATCACACTACTTCGCGTCACTGCAATCCTTATCAACCCAACGACTCACCATACTATTACATCGTGACCATACTTACTTGAGCTGCGCCACCGCCACTGGTCTAGAACTCTCACAAACACTCTACTAATGATCTTATCAATATTTTTTTTGACTAAATACTTAAGTACCTACAAATGGTGTTAATTCTTAAGAAAGCTAACTATTATAATTTATATTTATTTGCTGGCTACGGAAAATATATACGTGTCAGCTAGTAATCATTCCATATTTAGAAAACGTTTTGGCGATTACTCAGGGCAGCAAATAACACCTTGCTGAAATATTGTGAACTAACGGGCTGCATTATAAATTAATCTAATAACACTTATTTTTAAATGTCTTCTTTCTTTCATTGAACTATCCCGAGACTGATACTATTTTTGATATCTAAGTTAGTTTCTAAGTAATATAAACTTTTTAATGTGTAGTATAATATTTCTTACTCCTCAAAATTTACGTATAATTAATATCTAAGGTTACATATTTCTGATGTAAATATTTTTGGTTCTCCACGATACAAGCCTAGTGTGGGGAGGGACCCCTGGTAACTATGTAACAGAATGTGTTCACATAATATACTATTATAATTTATATAATTATAGGCATATAATATTAGTAAATAAGCATTCGGGGTTTCAATTCAAAATGTGTGTGGTATATCTAATAAAAAAAAACGAGCTTGAACTCTATCTTTTTCAACGAAATGATGTCGTGCACTACATATGTCTCAGTGAACACTTCCTGAATAAAAACTCTATTTTGTCATTTAGCCTTCAAAATTATAAACTCGTTTCGTACAACACTAGACCCTCAAAGAAGAGGGGTGGGACACTAATTATGGGTATACATAATAGACAAGCTAAGGAACTTGATATATTGAAACAACTATATTTATCAGGAAGCTTTGAATTGTGTGGTGTTAGGGACTTGGCTACTAACGTCTATATTTTTTGTTGTTACAGAAGTCCAAGTGATAGTAATCTTGAAGTTTTCATGAAACAATGTGAACTGCTTTTGGAATACCTGTTCAACAAGAGCGCTATAATTTGCGGAGATTTTAATGTGGATTTTTTAGCAGATAAAAAACATCGTAATGACTTTTTAGGCTTATTAAAATGCTACAACTTTAGGCAACTTATTAACGAAGCCACATTTAAGAGGAACAATTCTCAATCTTGCATAGATAACTACTTGACCAACTTACCCATGGACTTAGTTAGGGAAACAGAAATTGATCATAACGGCTTGGCAGATGGGCATGCTGCCATTTTCAGTGGACTCAAGTTAGAAATTGTGAATAAAAATGTGAAGTCATCTGCTGTAGAAGTAGAAAAAAGGCAATTCACATCAGAAAACTTTCTTAAGTTTAGGCAGAACTTGCAGGACAAAAATTTGCATTTTATGGGAATTAATGTATTTATGAAAACTTTGAATGCAGTCTTTTGTCAATCATTTAAAAAAAAGAAGATCAGATTCAGGCCAAAGCAAAAACATGCGATTAAATGGGTGACAAAAGGCATAAGAACCTCTAGTAAAATGAAGCGCGACCTCAGTAATATTAATAAATTGTCCTGCAATGCATCTCTTTTAGAATACCGGACAAAATATATTATTATATTTAGAAGAGTTATGAGACATGCAAAAAGGACTGCTGTACAATTAGAGATAACCAATGCTATGTGCTCATCCAAGGGCATCTGGGATATTGTGAATAAGCACAGGAACAAGTTTTGTGCACACAAGCATAGTCAATTCATTCTTAAAATAGGTAATAGAGTAGTAGTAAATCCCCAGGAGGTAGCTGACTTGTTTTCAGCCCACTTCAACTCAGCTACTCAGGGTATTGCCTCAAATACAGCTGACTTAGACGAAGCAATACATTGTCTAAAGTTCCATAACACGAAATATCATAATGCCATAGTTTGGACACCATTTACATCGCTTGAGGTACTTAAAACAGTTCAATCGATGAAAAACAAAAAGTCGTGTGGCTATGATGAGATGCCTACTTCAATTATTAAGAATTGTATTGACTTATTGGCGGAACCGTTTGCAATTTTTTTTAACGAATGTTTTGATCGGTCTGTTTTTCCGGATCAGCTAAAAGTGGCCAAGATTATTCCTGTATATAAAAAAGGGTTAAAAAATGACCCAAAAAATTATCGCCCAATAGCTCTACTACCGGTGATCGTGAAGATTTTTGAAAAGCTCATTAAATCACGTATTCTAGGGCATCTTCAGGTTAACAACATAATTGACCCGAGACAATTTGGATTCCAAAGGGGTTTGGGCACTATAAATGCAATCGATACTCTAATTGATGATATTGTGACTAAATTGCATGAAAAAAAAAGAGTTATAGGACTCTTTCTTGACTTGAGTTCGGCTTTTGATACAGTAGATCACTCGATACTTTTAAGTAAATTGGAATTCTATGGGATTAGAGGAAAAGCACACCAACTTATTCGCAGTTATCTTCAAAACAGAAACCAATACGTGGAGCTCAATAACACTGAATCTGGTCCAGAAGGGTCTAGAGTGCCTATCAGATCTATGCGAGTCCAGGTTGGGAAAGGTGTACCGCAAGGGTCCATTTTGGGTCCAATACTTTTTTTAATTTTCATTAATGACTTGGTTAATTACGTATGTGGTAGTGTCCCTGACTGTTCTGTGGTCGTCTATGCTGACGACACGAACGCAGTAATCTCTGGCGGCAATATGGAAGAACTTAATAGAGTCACGGATAAAGCTTTATTGACCTTTAATAAATGGTTCTCCAGCAACAACCTTAGTATTAATAGTAATAAGACTCAAATTATGCTTTTTAAACCGAATTCTAAGAAAAATGATAGAATTGAAGTTGGTTGCAATATTGATCACATTGCGAGCCCAGTAGATCATGTCAAATTTCTCGGAATCTACATTGATTAGAATCTCAATTGGAAACGAGAGCTGGAAGCAATAGAAAACTCAGTGAACTCTGCTTGCTATGCTTTGAGAAGCCTTAGAGACGAAATGAGCTTGGATCAACTTAAAGTAGTGTATTTCGCATTAGTTGAGTCGAAATTGCGATAAAGTATTAAGTGTTGGGGCAATAGTTTTCAATATAATATCAATAGAGCCTTTGTTGCCCAAAAAAGAGCGATTCGTACGATGACACGCATTCCGCCATGGTCATCGTGTCGAGATCATCTTTTAAGACTGGGCATTCTCACAGTACCCTGTCTGTACGTTTTTATTCTTCTTACCGATTTTGTTAAATCACGGTCAAAAAGTGTCACATGTGAGGATGAAGAATTGCGGCTAGCTACTCGTACGAAAAATGTTGCACACGGTTTTTATCCAGGACTCAGGGTGGTGAAGCATTGTGTCAGGTATCAGGCTTTTACGTTATTTAATAAATTACCTACCGAGCTAAAGGTCATTACGGATTGGTCTATTTTTAAACGAAAATTGAAAAGCTTCTTGCTGGCCAGGTGCTGTTATAGTGTTCAAGAGATTTTCGCATGTTTCTAGTAATTGTTGTTATTCATTAATCGCACTGACAATACTGACACGTCAAAATGCTAAATTTGTAATTTAATTATTTTTAATGTATTGAAATGTTAGAATAGTTATGGAAAATAATCTACTTTATTACATTATTTACCTATTTCAAATACAATGTACATTGTTTATGAATAAATTGAATTGAATTGAATTGAATTGAATTACACTTGTTTTACGCTTCACGCAAGTGGAATGACATAATGTTTTACTTTACGCTCTTATTTACAACTTAACTTTGTTACAGGAGTACAAAAAGATGAACGCGAGCGTAAGAAGTAAACATGGGAAAACTATATTAGAGTCTTCCCTAACGTCCGTTAGAACGATGCTAACGAAGAAAATCAATGCCGTCAAGGTAATCTTTAAAATATAAAATGGTTTTCTCCAATATGCTCGGAAATGTTCGCCTTATTGTAGCAAAAATAGTACGTGAAGTTACTCGTTACTGTCAAACGCAAATTTAAAAAGTTAAAAGTCATTACTGTACAGTTTTAGCGGCCAGGAAAGTGTATGAATTTCCTTTACTGCATACTTTTTTACCTTTTAACTATATGCTTGGACAAAGACAAATCACTATCAAACAGCCAAGTGCTCGTATGTTTAGAAACCTTGCGATTTGTCACAACAACTTGCTAGAGTTAGATAGCACGTCGATCATAAGACGGCCGCGACATACACTCGATTTTTATTGCACCATCCGTCTCTCTCTTATTAGAACACTCAGAAAAAGAGGTATAGTGCGAGAAAAATCGAGAGTATGTCGCAAAGCCGTCTCATGATAGACGTGCTGGTTAGTAATGTATGGCTGTCTCTTTCCAACTATTGCAAGTTGCTGTGACAAATTACACCCGTTTGTAGCCTGCTTTAAGCCTGCAACACACTGGCGCAGCCTGGCCGCGGCGGACAATAGTAAACTTGTCCGCCGCTGTCAAATTTACTATTGTCCGCCACAGCAGGCCGCGCCAGTGTGTGGCAGGCCTAAAGTTTTCTCGAGTTTTCTCTTATTTATGGTCATAGACAAACGCTTACTTTTGAAAGTGATCGAAGTGACTTTTTTAAAAATGTCTCAAATAGTTTTCAACGAAAAAATAAAAATATTTATCGAAATAAAACTCACAACGCACTCAAATGCATTTAGATTGCAATCCCGTTTAATCTTTAACAATTTTAAAAATTGCATAAAACATTTCAAATTGTGCCGATTCTAATGGTAATTTTTTTATGTGTGCCAATTGAAACTGGCACTTTGAGTCATGCCGTATACATACTTAAAAAAATAAGAAGGCGGGAACTTGATAGGTTATTGACATAGGCACTATTGTAAGATTATTGAAAATATTTATTTGATTTCCTCACATTTTTGGAGAAAAGAACTAAATCTGCCTTGGCGGGAACGGCAATTCGTGGATTCATCTCTATTGTCGGATTCAGCTTTGCTTCATCCGACAAAATCAACTCATCCACGAATTGCTACTTCCCGGCCGCAGCAATAATGTACTATTGTGCTGACGGTCTATTTAACTGATTGATTGATTCATCAACGTTAGCAGAAACCACTGAAGCTCCTATCTGCAAAGTCAGAAAAAACTATGTTGAAATTTTCGCAGTAAGTGGGTCAAATGATTTTCACACAAAGTAAAAGGAGGTTTGAAACAATTCAACTCCTGCGAAAGTTATTAAGGTTTGAATGTAGAACGGGAAGTTTACAGCGTTTTCAACTTCTTTTTAACATTTTATTTAGGAGTAAAAAGTTAAAAGGAAGTTGATAATTTAGGAAACCACTAAATTTTGGAGTAAAGATTTCAAACTCTGATGATTATTTCTTTATTAAAGATAAGATAATTAAAAATAAGAAAACAACCATTTTCTTAATATCTTCCCTAAAGGGAGTTAAATATGGGTTAAACGTTTACAAACACATAATTATACAAATATAATTATGTGTAAAGTTACAATATTAGAGCTTCATTTGAGAGATTTTGTTAAAATGTATAAGAATAAGAATGATTTATTGCAAACTGTGTTACATAGGTACATTAGGAAGGTAGTGATGACAAAGTAGTTCCAACAATATTACAATACTTAATTTAATTTATTATAGCTAAAAGGTTTTTGGTGTAAGTATAAACTAACCACAGTTGTGTTAAAATTTGATATGGCAATCCTAGCCAAGTTTGCAACTAAGTTACAAGTTCTTAGCGTTTTAATTCTAAAAATAAGTCTAAAACACTATCTACATAAAGTGCAGTGTTGTAAAAGTATGGGAGAGGTTATTTACGATGGAAAATCCATGAACCACATCAACAGGACACTAAGGTACACTAAATAAACATTCTGTGATAAACCTCAACTTGACCGTTCACTTTCAAAATAAGACAAACTGATAAAAACCTAGAACACATTCGATAAACAGTTTTAGAAGTAACGGCATTAATCAGACACCAGATCAGCTTATTGGCCCATAACACTTAAGTGGCAGGGGACAGAGCGGCATAGTGTTGCCACTACAAAAATTTACTTAAGTTGCGTTCAGAAATTGTGAAACGAGTATCGATTGTACAGATTATCGATTCAAAATGGCGAACAACTCTGCATCTAAAATAAATCGGGAGGAATGTGCTAAATCTAACAAATCCACTCGAAGTGATGACTCTTTAGAATGTTCTATTTGTGAAACTGTTTATAATTTGTCATGTACCGCTGTTACTGCACGTCAATTTCAAAAAATGACACTGGAGGACAAGTTACTGTGGACATGTCGAAAATGTCGTGGCAAACGACAAAAAAAAGATGTGCGTCAGACTCCGACCTTGGATGAAACTGCAAGCCATAAAAATAAATTACCTTTGATAAGACCTTTGTCAACTGAAAATCTTACAAATATTGAAAAGCATGAAAAATTGATTAGCGCAATTAGTGACAGTCCACAAAGCTTGCCAAATATATCGATCTTGGACAATTCTGAAATAACTGAGATGAAGGATCAAATGGAAAAAGTCAACAATGAATTAGCTAGTGCCCACGGTGAGATCAGTCGGCTAAATATTGAAAATAGCGAATTAAAAAAGCAAATTGGAGATTATCAGAAAAGACAAAATATTTATAACAAAATACTTATTGAAGATACCCCAAAAAAACGCACACCGCGTAAAGACCCTAGAGTGTTAGCTACAAGTGAATCTGAAAAAAAGCTAAAGCAACTTGAAGACGAACTCTTAGTACAGAAAAAGAAAATCATTTTTCTACGAAAGAAAATCAACAAGGTGCTAAATGAATATGACCAAATCAAAAGGAAATCGGAGACTAGAGAAACTATGACACTGGCTCATATACGACGCTCTACTCTAACACTTCAGAAAATGATTAAAGAATTAGAACCAAAACCTGAGACGATAACAAATTCAACAACACCTGAGCGAAACAAACAGCAACAATCGCAATATTTGCAGGAGGAAATCAGCATTAACCGAATACATAAGCCGAAACTGCTATTGCTGTCGGATTACCATGGAGCAGAATTATTATTACCACTAGCAAAAGTTACGTTAGTTAGTTAAAATAGTTACGATGCAACTGCAGACATCATTCGAAATGGAACGACCGACCGCGTACTTCTTAATTTTAAGGAAAAAATAGCGGATTTCAAGAAATGTGACTTTGTTGTACTAATGTGTGGCTCAAGTGATTACAATGTAAATCCAATAACTAAATCGGTCGCCCTTATAAATGAAGCCATCAAACTTGCAACTCACACAAATATAGTTATATGCGATATTCCGTTTAGTGTAAATGAGTATTCCAAGGACTATAATAATTATGTAACGAACTTTAACACGAAACACAACCTTCACAAAAAACTTAATAAATCTTTGATTACAATACCAATGGTAATCAACTTAATTGGAGAGGTAGATATAAACTTGCTCGCTGTGTCAACAACGAACTTAGAAACGTTAATGAACGCTTTTACAATGGAGAGCGTTTTTTAGGTACTTCACTAAATCTAAATCAAAGGATATAGCAACTAAAGAGCACGATGTAGTTGCTCACAACAGCACAGAATCAGTTATGTACTTTGGAATAATTCACCAAAATATTAGATGCCTGACAAATAAAGTCTATCAATTAGAAGTGATCCTGCAAAGTGTGAAGTTAATGCATGTCGTGTGTCTGACTGAGCACTGGAAAAAATCGGAAGAATTAGCCACTATAAAGATTATGAACTATGGACTTTCCTCATCATATTGTAGAAATAATAAAATTCACGGAGCTTCTATACGAGTATATGTCCATAATACTGTAACGGCGGCTGAACTAACCAGTGTGGTTAGTTTATCTATAGAAATGGTTATTAAAATTGCTGCGATTGAAATTGTTGAATACAAACTGATAATTATTTGTATTTATAGGCCTCCATCCGGCGATATCACTGTATTTTTAGACAGATTGTCAAAGCTTTTAAATGTAATACACTTGTTGTCGGAGATTTCAATATTGATTTACTGAAAGAGTCACAGAATAAAAATAAGTTACTAGATTTGATGCGTTGCTCAAATTTTATGCCAATAGTAATATATCCTACTAGATCCCATAACTCTAGTGGATCATGTCTGGACCATGCGTACTCGGACATAGATAAAATCGATTTTGCACCATTAAAAACTGGTATTTCTGATCATGATGGGCAAGTAATGACTATTGAATTACAACAAAAACAATATGGAAAAAACTGTGTTCAAATGACAGATATAAGACGCATTACGCCTCATAAATTGAATTGCTTTTGTGAATCTCTGAACCTATTCAACTGGGAAAAAATTGTGAATTCGGGAAAAGGACCGGACCAAATTTTAGATTCTGTAGTTAATGTGTTCATACATACCTATCAACAAGCATTTCCTAAATGCAAACAGTCGATAAGAAAAGTAAGCACGAAATGGATTACGAAGGAGATTATCTCTAAAAAATCGGTCCTAGATGATGTAAAACGACTGTGTAATGTATTTCCAGAGAACATTTCACTAATTAACTTTAAGGATCAATTTGAAGAACTGTATAATAAGCTAATTATCTGTAAACGTGGTGAGTACTTTAAGTGTGAAATATCTAAGGCTACTAATAAGGCTAAAGCAATTTGGAATGTTATACGGCATGAATCGAATGCATCTCATAGCAACATCACCTCAATCGATACCGCCGATTCAAGTTTGCTGGCAGAAGAAATAAGTAACTTTTTCATCAACTCTGTAAAGTATGCTCAGAAACGGCCGGATATAGAGTTGTCAATGCAACTGTTGAGTTATTATGTGCCCAAGGTTAATAACTGTGCATTGTTAGAGCCATTTCGATTGGAGAGATTTACAAACTTATAAAACAAATCAAGCCTAAATCTACTAAGGACATCTATGAAATTCCAGCAGATTTCTTGTCAAAACTTCCTCCATCGTTTATTGATGTACTATGCCATACAATTAACATGTGCCTTAAGGATGGAACATACCCTGAAACGTTAAAGAAAATCAAAGTAGTGCCTATCTATAAGGGCAAAGGCCTTAAATCGGATTATAAAAACTATCGACCCATATCAGTGATACCAGCTCTTTCAAAAGTTTTTGAGTTAGGGATTGGTAAAAGGTTGATGAAGTATCTGACTGGACAAGAGCTCTTAGCTAAAGAACAGTACGCATATCAATGCCATAAATCAACGATAGACGCCACTAGGGCATTGTTAAAAGAAATCTTCGATAAGTTAGAAACGGGATGCAAAGTCGCGGTTGTTTTATGCGATCTATCTAAAGCCTTTGACTTGGTTGACCATAAGCTTATAACACGAAAATTGCATCACTATGGCATTCGAGAGAACTTTCTAGACCTCTTTAAGTCATTCTTGAAAAACAGAGTACAGGTGTGTGAAATATCTGTAAACAGTAAGAAAGGGCAATCTAGCTCGCAAACTTTGGATGCAATTTCTGTCCCACAAGGGTCCGTTATTGGAAACTACCTCTTTATCATATTAGTTAATGATTTAGCATCAAGTACGCGCTATTGAAAATTAATTGCTTACGCAGATGACAGTGCTTTTGTTGTCTCTGGGTCTGACTATATGGACCTGCAAACTAGAATAAATCAACTTATTCTTGACCTCAAAACTTGGTTCACCGCCAATGGTATGCTACTTAATCTAGAGAAGACCAATATTATGCAAATAGGTCTGAGAAGCTTACCAACAATACCAAATTTAAATAACGCTGAGGTTCCTTTTGTAAAAAATGCAAAATATTTAGGTTTTACGCTAGATTCTCGACTTACCTGGGAAAACCATATAGACATCCTTTGTAAAAAATTAGGGAAAGTTTGCTATGCGATTTCCAGACTGACCAAAATGCTTGACGACAATTCTGTAAGAATGTCGTACTTTGCCTACTTCCAGTCTCTTGTTATTTATGGTATTGATATGTGGGGACAGGCAGCAGATAGACAAAGGATTTTCATCTTGCAAAAAAAGGTGATAAGAATAATGGCTAGGGTGCCATGGGACACGCCAGCCCGTGATCTTTTCAGGAAAATGAAAATATTAACAGTCCCATCCCTGTACATATTGGAAATGTCTAAAACTGTCCATAAAATCTTAAATCAATTTAAATCACGTGGCCCCGATAAACGTCATGCAGCAAACCTTTTGATCAACAGACACAAACTTAAAAAATCTGAGCAGTGTTACTGGTACATGGGTCCTAAAATTTATAATCGCCTACCAAGTAATGTAAAAGAGGCTAAAATGTGTGCGAGTGCATTTGTAAACCAACTGAAGAACTTCCTAACAGAAAAAGCTTATTATAGCCTTGATGAATTCTTAACTAACAATAACTAATAATTCTATTTCTTTGATTATAATACCTAGTAGCTTAATGTAAATTAATTTGTTTTCAAAAACTGACATAGTATTTGAATTATTATTGTATTTTATTTCCCTTCGGACCTGTAAATTATTGTAAATTTTTGTATTTGAATTTAACGTATTTTGATGAGTTTGAATTAAATTGTTTGTAACATGCCAATTGACCTGTAACTTATGTTATCAATAAATAATTGTATTGTATTGTATTGTAAAAGACAACACCAAATACTTAACATGCATAAAACTCCTTCAAATTATAAAAATCTTTAAGTATGAGCCATTATTTTTAAATAACTTTGAAACAGTTGCCCTCCAGAGTTTTATGTCGTGCGGGAGGTGATTAAATACACGAATTGCCATTACAAATGTGCTCTTTTTGTATATAGAAGTACAAATTTTCGAAAAACTAGTCTTAGGGAGTCTCAGTACAAATATGGAATCTGTTATACTGTTATAGTCTTATCGCACTGGATTTATGAGTAATTCCTTCACTGTCCAGGCCATTCGGCTTTAGAATGCTCTCCCGCTTACTATCAGACAAGCACAAACGAAACTCACCTTCAAGCGCATGTTGCGCAAGCATTTTCTCAACGATATCTCTGGTTAGTTTAGTGGCATAGTTTTTTTGCACTGGGTACGCAAAGTAATACGTATGTATGCGTACTTATTATATTTTTGTATTTATGTAAGTAAATGTATTTATTTATTATATTAGGAAATGTATTTCATTAGCTACCTATCCTTTTCAATTGTTCTTGGTCAGCTGCCTGCACCTATAAGGTTTTCTGTTTAGCCCTGTTGTTGACTGGTAGAGAATGCCTTAAGGCATTAAGTCTGCCATTGGTACTTCTTATTTGTGCAATATAAATATATTTGGGAAAAATTGGAAGTAAAAGTATAACGTCCACACCAAAGCCGCTATTTCTAGGTCCGGCTCTTGATTGTTTTATCCCCTCTTTTTCTATGTCTCCCCATTAGTATATTTAGTATGTAGCTACGGACGACAGTTTTACTTTCATCTCAAGGTAGTGCAATAATTACAACGGAACAAAACTAACGGAACAACAAGAATCGAGAATAAATCTTAAGCGAGAACGCGAATTATTTAACAATATTACGAGGGTAGATCAATAAGTTTTGAGAATCGGCATAAAAAACAGAAGTTATCCGTTATTTATAATTTTTAATTATTAAATACACTCTTTATTAGATTACTTACCTAAGAAATATATTAAAAATGTTTTCATTTTGCTTATATAAAAAAAAACTTTGGATAGACGAAATGAAGACTAGTTTTTACATCGACGCAATTGCACGAATTTATTGAGGAGTTTTCAATATCTTAGAATAAGAAGTAATAGTAAAAGAGTTGGTCTAGATTACACTGTAGGTAACTAGTTTTATAGAATTCATAAGCCTGAAACACAGCCCTGGTAATCGGCAAGCTCGGCCAAGAAAAAAACTCATACATTTGGTATTATTTTTCTTTGTTTTTTTCTGAGACGGCCTCACTTAATTGCTGTAGAATTATGATGTATCACTCTCCCTTCGTATTTATATTCATATATTTGTCACCTAAGTTCACCCTGTTTAAAAAAAATTAAAAATATATACTGATGGCCAGAAAAACATACCTTGAACTTTGTTACGTGAGCTGTGCTATAAAAAAATGATGGCATGTGTTTAATTTATTAATTTCGTGGCATCAAAATAAATAAACTTTAAATTTGATTATAATTTTTTTTTATTAGCGCACCAGAATTTTGACAACACCGCCCCAAACTTGTAACAAAATATCCTCCCATTTTACTGACGTCAGAATATACTCCAAACCATCATATTTATTTAGCTATTGAATAAAAACAAATGAATGAAATCTTTTTTAAAAGTTTTTAGTGTATTATTGAATAATGGCACAATAGGAATGACTATCACAAATTATCATCACGAGACCAAATCATGCTGATTCTCAAAGCTTATTGATTTACCCACGTACTTCTTCGAAAATCTACTTACATGAATAACCATGACGAATAAACATAGGTAATACACTTTTAAGTTTGATTCTAGTGTATCCATGCGACAGCCATTGCCTTAGCGCGGGAGTTTGAAGAAGAACACAATGGAACAGTTCCTGAGCTGTTTCAATACTGCTCAGCCAAATATTCAGAATTCATGGAATTAAACGAAACAGGACACCTAGTCGTGATACCGGGTGGCCAAGAGAAACCAAAGTTCGTTAGCAAGAAGAAAGATTATTACGAAACAGTTGTTTTAGACAAAGATTCCCATTTTTATAATATACGTGTCAATACTAGCAAGAGCTGCATCCACGTGCCCACCAATATTTTCTTCTTAGGTAATTATTTGAATACCATGTTTTTAATGTTCATTATAGTCAAGTTCCTTACGACATTTTCATAATTGTGATGTATTTTACAGAACCGGAACCGAAACGTGCCATATATTGGACAAAGGGGCTCAACGACGTCTTCACTAAGAATTACAATGCCGACCCGTCTTTGACGTGGCAATACTTTGGAAGTGCGCACGGCGTTCTGCGTTTCTTCCCCGCAATGCGCTGGAACCAGAAGAAAACTGACACGTACGATTGTCGCGTGCAGTCCTGGTATATTGAAGCCGCAACCTGCTCCAAAGACATGATTGTCCTTTTCGACGTCTCCGGTTCTATGACTGGATTTAAAAACTATGTGGCCAGAACAACTTTAACATCGCTGTTGGACACGTTATCTAACAATGACTATGTTAACGTGTACTATTTCAAGAATGAAACTGGTCAAGTGATGAACTGCTCCAAAGGACTAGTACAAGCAACAAAAGAAAACATAGGAACTATAATAGAAATCCTAACGCCACCATCGCCAACGGAAAAAGACAAAAAACCTAATATAGAATTGCAAGGCAACGCTAATCTTACTGAAGCATACATTAAGGCTTTTACAACGTTAGAGAAAGTAAATATCAGTTTATATTATATCCCTCTTATTCATAAATCTGAACATACCTCTATTTAAGACATGCGTAACTTGTTCCTTCTCACAAATACATTTTAAAAGTGTCAGATAAACAAAACTTCAAATGTTCAGTTTTGAATTCCAGAGAAGGATCGACACCAATTGCAGTGTGGCGAGTACCGGAGGATGTAACCAAATGGTCATGTTGATAACTGATTTCGTTCCCGGAAACCTTTCCGATGTGTTCGATAAGTACAATAGACAGGAAGTCAATGGAAAGGCATATACTCCTGTAAGAGTATTTACGTATCTCATAGGAAAAGAAACGACCAATGAGAAAGAAATAGAGTCAATGGCTTGTTATAATAGAGGTAAGCTACTGTACCTCCTCCTTTTTTTGAAGTCGGTTAAAAATAGAGGTTAACAACAGGCGGTCTTAATATACGTAGGTACATAAATATGTACAAAAACATCTCTGTACGGGACTCTGTTGTCAATGACATATAGGCGTGTATAGTCAGCATCATAAGCATTTATACGGTGTCCCCTTACTTCACCGAGAAACGTTTCACCGAATGCATGGTTTCGCCGAATTTTGTTTCATCGAATTTCTGTTACTCAGAAACCGTTAACTTTTTAGGTGCAGCTAAAATGTTCTGTAGAACCCATTAGGTTAGGTTAGGTTTGTTGCATAACATTCCCGGAAAGTTTACTGATTCTGAAAAAAATGGTTTTCGATGAAATTAAAATTCTGCGAAACATATATTCGATGGAACAATTTTCGATAAAAAAGGTGCGTTTTCTTGTATTGATGAAGAAAATGTTTCTATAGGTATTGACTCAATTGAGGATGTCACATTAAGTCGCATATCTTGCTATTCGAAGTGAATTGTTGTTTTCTCCGTTAAGCACCTCTTTTACCCATTCTTATAGTATATCTGATAAATGAAAGCAGATTAATTATATTTCCTAAAAAATAATGGGTTTATACAAATCCGTAATTATATTTCCTAAAAAATAATGGGTTTATACAAATCCGTTGCTGGAGTTAAAATTTCATCAAGATTCATCGTCTTCGTACAAATAATAAATGGCAGTGTGGTCTCACATACGGACTGAAGAGTCAACGTTTCGATTCCATTGCCGGGCAGCAGTTTTTGTAAAATATTTTAACAATTCCTAGTGATACATTTTAAAATCGCGAAAATCTTGGAAGTTTCTAGAAAAATACTAATAGTGGGACCGGATTTTTAATGTTGAAAAAATGTTGTTTATGATTTATTATGATATCAGCATATATTTGTAAAATGATGAAAACTTAGAACGAAGCTAGTTGGTTAAAACCTTTTACCAATATTAAGATTTTAACTTAAATATGTGTTGTTTTTTTAAAATAAATACGGAAGTTCGGACGGATAATTCTTTAACTCATAATAAGGTATAAAAAAATAATGTAACTCTCTGTGATTCGAACTCGAGACCTTTGCCTCAGTAAGCTAACGATGCCGTACTTACATACTTACATTGCTACTCGAAAATAAACTACCTACTTATTCGTGGCTAAGTTTGACAATTTGTCGTGAAAGACATAATTTAATAGACTACAGTGCTGCAATGATCTGACAATATTGCGGATGAATTTTATAACTTTGTATTTTAAATTTATAGGAATTTGTCTATGTGTGCGCGTGCACACACGGTCGCGCACGGCCCCATTGATTGGGAAATCTCGAATCTGAAATAAGGCTCGGCTAATGTACGTTCTTAAGAGCTTGACTGATTGTAAGTTTATTGCCGCCAGGTAGATACGACCCCATCCACTCGGTGGAGGAAGTACAGCAACAGGTACTCAAATACATCAACGTGATCGCTATGCCTATGATCTTGAATGGTTCAATGCCTCCTCCCACATGGACTCACGCAAGCATGGACGAGACGGTTAGTTTTACTCCTTAACTATGAAATCAGGCTCTCGGCCACGTCTCGCGGACAATTGCCACTTGAAGTCGTTAACTGAGCCGAGAGGCTCACGCACAATTATCAACTTAAGTGCCGTGCCTCACTGTTGTATTCCTCTCATTAGATTTTGATTTTATGAGCACAAATTAACTAATTATTTATTCTTTTTTTGGTTACTTTTGAAACTGTTTACTATTTATATTTATATAATATGTTTGAGCTATGCGTCTTGGATTTCGGTTTTAATGTTAATTTGTGTGTTTATTTAAAACTGGTATTGTTGTTCATTCAGGAGATCGCTGAAAAAAATCTAATCTAGTTTATAAACAAATCGTTCGTTTTCGGACACATTATTGTTGGAAGGTGTAGGTAAGTATTGCTGGTTCAGTTGAGTTTCAGATTATATGTGATTTTGCATGGAAACTCATAAATATCATATTAAAATTGTTTTACCTAGTCATTACAATTGAGTTGTTCTCATACAAAAACACTATAATATGCCAAACTCAAAAAATTTCCCCTAGCCGAGAGTTATGTTTTTCTAACGAAATACCTGGCGCTGAAAAGTTGTGTCAAAAAACGTAAATAACGTCCCTTACTGACTTTGCCATTTGTTACGAAATTAAATATTTTCCTGACTTGGAGTCCCTGTTATTTGATGCCCTGAGTTTGTTCCATCATACTGTGTCACTGAATACCCACATGAATTAGATTAGACAATGGATGTTGACCTACGCCGTCTAACACAATTTTCGCATCGTTTTTGATACCTTTTTTATTAAGTAACTCTTATTTCCCTTAAAGCTTGATTTCCGTAAATGAACAAGATCTATAAAATATGCAAAGATACAAAAAAAAAACAATTCAATTCTAAATATTTTAATAATTCCAACGGTATATCGGCATGCCATTGGACACATTTAATGGATATAATATAAAATGAACAATAAAAGCAGATAAAATATGATATCTGTACAGAATGACCCAAAACTCGTTGACCTAATTTCCAAATTCATCGAAGAAAGTTACATGTTCACATAACGTTACATTGTGAATGTCGTTTAAGGCGCCGTAGGTTCAGCGAAATTGAGCGAACAGAGTTTTTGAAACAATGTATTATAATAATATGATTTCAAAAAGTACGAATAGTAATCCTGAGACTTTTCTGCAGGGAGATCAGTGATTCTAAGGCTGGTTTTAGTGTCACGCTGACCGTCCGCGCGGACAGCTCCGCACGACCAATATGTATTGGCGCGTCCGCGCGGACCCGTCCGCATTACTCTAAAACGCTCCCTTAAGCTTAATACATCGTACGTGATCCGCGCGGACCGTCCGCGTTCGGTCTGCGTGACACTAAAACCAGCCTTAACATGACTAAGCAATTTACGCTCGATAGAAAAAAAATCACGAACAGCGGTCTAAAAGGGACTAAAATACAGTTAAACATTCGTAACAAATTATGCACAAAAGCTAAAAATATTAAAATGGCTTCTAAAAATCGGCAATATCATGTTTGAGAGAAATCAGTGATTACATTTTTATTTATTTGAACAGCCTGAAAAACAAAATTAAAAAACATGATATCCGCGCTTCTGAGCACGCACTTCCATCTCGCTCACACTTATGCTCAATGAGAGGGAGAGAAGACCATGAACCTACGGCGCCTTAAGTAAATTTAATATTTCTATTAAATATTTGTCAACGTATCTGCCTACTCGTTCTATGGGAAATGAGAAATCCGTGAACCATATATTAATATTCATTTTTCCTGAGAACTAGACATATTTAAAATAAAGATAAAATGACTTAACCGACTCATTATCATAATGATTCGTCCCGTGGTTTTAACACTCCCGGCGTGATCCCTCCCTTGATAAGTGCACAAGATTTTAGGAATTTATTAAAAGAATTTATTTCGTGTTTACAGAGAACAAAAGAATGGGATGAAAGCCCCGATGTCACAAAGGTAAACATTTAAATTAATACATTTATGATTATTAGTGATTAATGCCGCTCCCGCATTGGATTACATAACCATCGAAGATGCTGTCTCAATGCTTGACTTTCTGTAATAGACTAATTGATGATGATGAGTAGCGATTATAAACAATCCAAATTATCTAATTAAATAAATCCTGCATGCATGTAGAATAGGCACTTACAATTATTATAACCATAGATACAGCAAATAAATACATTTCGGAGATGCAGAAAGATGCATCAACCAACTTTCGCATAATAAATAAAAGAACATTGAAAATACATTATACCTAAAGATAAAAAAATGAAACGACTGAAGGATAATTCCCACCACACCGGCACGCATCGCATCGGATCGGAACGGATTTTACAATCTTTAAACGATATTAAATCATGCACCTACACACTAGTATTTTAAGTCTATATTACCAAGCCGCACACAGCGGCTTGACAGCGGGCGTCTTCCGCGACACGGGATCGTAGCCGAAACTATGCTGCGACGCGTGGCTTGGTAATGTAGACTTTAAATACTGTGTAGGTACATGATTTAATATCGTTTAAAGAATGTAAAATCCGCTCAGATCCGATGCGATGCGTGCCGTTCGGTGGGAATTATCCTTAAAACCGACCGCTGCTGTCTTGAGCCTCACAGCTTTGTCTTCGTTGGTTGCATGTTCGACTCGAAAAATATGAAGGCAATTGTTTAATATTCTATAGCAGCCGCTCCACTCTTTTCAAAATTATTACTCAACCGCAACTATTTTGCGATTGTAATAGCTACCTGTTCATATAAACTTTGACGTATATATTTTTATGGCAAAACTGTCACCTCCTCTGTCTGTAGACATCAAAAAGTAGGTGGTTTCTGCATGTAGTTTTCAAACATCACACAAGACATTGTACGCTGTTAAAGGCCTAAACGCAGTGACAGCGGTGGCGGAGAAGCGCGGTGCGGCGCGGAGGCGGTACCCGTTGCGTTGTAAAGTTCGAACCAATACGAAAGGGTCCGCACAGAATACCGCGCCGCGCCGCGCTGCTCTGTGCGGATCGTATCATATTAGCTCGAACATTACAACCGGTACCGCCTCCGCGCCGCACCGCGCCGCTCCGCCACCGCTGTCAGTGCGTTTCGGCCTTTATGGCTATTCTCAGTGGTACAACCACACCGGTGAACTCCTAGACTGGAAGAGGACTTAATTTCCTAATTGTTTAAACAAAACCTGTATGTTGTATTTCAGCCGGACGAGGATAAGCTAGTGACGTCGGTAGCGATCCCTGCATTTATAGATGACGGCAAGAATGCCACGCTGCTCGGTGTGGCCGGTACTGACGTGCCTATCGACAGCATCGCGAAATTGGCGAAGCCACATCAGGTAAAACAGAAGGTGTAGGTATTATCCGACAAATAATGTCTTAACCTTAGAGGTATTTAAATTTTACATCGGATATTTTTTTATATCGCCCTACCACCAAACTTATACCACCTTTGATGCATAACCATAAATTCAATACTAGCTACGGCTTTGATTGATATGATAAGGTTAGGTATCTACATTTCTTGCGCGCACTCATCCTGAAAACAATTAATATGCACGGAAGCGAACGCGGACGGACAGCAAATGTCAAACCAATACGTCGAAGCAGAGTCTCACAATAATTTGACGCCTAGTTGCAGTAAGTATCCAAGAGGCAACCGTATGGTTCGCGGTATTTGAGCTCCCGAAGTGTTGTGGAACCGCCCTGCCACTAAAACCGCTAACTGAGCTAACTTTTTTACGTATTCCTCTATACTATATTACTAGTATACTGAGAGCCATCCGGTTGCCTCTTGGATACTGCAAATGCGCGTCATTGCTCTGAATACAAGAGGACGATACAAATACTATACCCAGTTCATACAAAAAGGGCAATTTCCAGCTCTTGACTGTTTTCTCCACCGAATTTCAATTTATTTAACCTTTTTTGAAATACAAAATGATGAAGGGTTAATGTTCTGCTATTAATAAGTTTCTTATTGAATTAAATCCCTAATGGATCCATATTAAGAGTCATATTTCCTTTACTTGATTATTTCAGCTTGGCGTGAACGGTTACTCATTCATCGTTAGTAACAACGGATATTTACTACTTCACCCCCTACTGAAGACCTCCGTAAGTGTACACTTTTCTCCTTAAGGGGATGCCTTTATTTGAGTCGAACACGCCCCCTAGGCAAGACACGCTGATGCCTTCAGCGCACGAGAAAAAGAGATGTAACAATCATCGAGAATGGCTTTTTAGGACAAATTTCGATTAATACCTAACTTAAAGAAGTTTTATTTGAATTTCATAAAGAGAGATTTTAGATGAGATAAAATACTGTATTAACTTGATTGTGTCGTTCGAGTAATCTGATTAAAAAAAGGAAAATACAGACCCAACTTTGGTTTTTTTTTCTATCGAAGAAATTTTGAGCAATCATGTATCGATAAAATCAGATAAACAATCATATAGTCAAGAATCATATATCTGAAAATCAGACCTTATTGTTTCTTAATCTAGTCAGAACGGCGTTTCAAAGCACGCGATTATTTGAAATTTTCAAGTTTCGATAACAAACGCTACTGCATACAAACATTTATCTTTTAGTATAATAATAGAAATGGTCACATTACAGATTAATGGGGAGCTCCAAGTGAATTACAACAGCGTCGACTTCGTAGAGGTGGAACAGGTGGACGATGGGAAGGGAGCGCGAGAACTGGGTGACAAGATCAAGCTACTGCGTCAGAACCTCGTGGAGGCGAAAAGCGGGAATATGACCAAGGTCGAGGTGCTGTTCCATTACGATGACATGAGGTAAATTTGCATGTCTGTTTTTATAAAAGACTGTCCATTGATTGACTTAGTATAGTCTCATCTGATGGTAAAAGACGATAGAGCCAAAGATGAAGCTCACTGGTTCGGAAATAGCCTAATATCCACTCTTGTTTTGAAGGCGCCTAATAAGGCTTGTTCTCGAAAAAAAGTAGCCACTGTTGTATAATTCAGGTTTTCAATATGAAAATACATTTTTTTAAGAATCTAAATTTAAAGAAGGACTCTTTGCTTTCGTGTTGAGAGGCTTTATAGATATTTATGTCAGCTGCTATTAATTTTTGGGCTTACTTTCGAAATCTGTAGACTTTAATCTTAGATTTTGTAATTTTCACGTTTGGGTCATAGAGGTTATTTATTAATCTTTACTCAAATAGAATATCAATGCTACAATGTTCCGCGAATCTCTGCCTAGACTATTAATTACCGAATGCACGTCATAAATATGCTTTTAAATCGTGCTTAAGTACACACATCTCTAATGCAATCATTTTAGTTTTAAACCTTAACTGGCACATTATGTAGGATTTCACGACTTTTAAGGAAAAAAAGTGGATTTTAGATTCTTTCACATGAAAAAGAATACTCAATTGGCAACCTAATTGTGGTTTGAACCACCTATACCTACTGGGTGACAGTGGTGACTTAGTTTACGATGGCTACTTTTTTTCGTGAACAAGCCTTATATGGACCTAGGTATATGGTTTTAATTTCATTTCGATATACCTCCACGCGTTACCTAAATAAAGGGTCTTGACAGACAGACAACAATGTAATCCTATAAGGGTATCGCCTTTTTCCTTTTTTATCTCAATCGTGCGTGATTATTTATGATTAACTGTCATTTGCATTCATTCATTCATACATACACGCCTTTATCCCTAAAAGGGGTAGGCAGAGCACATGCAACTTGTGTCCAGTGCCACTGTTAGCATAAATGTGGGTATAAAAGATCGACAAAGTGTGATATAGCAGTGATAGGTTGCTAGCCCATCGCCCACAACACACTTCAACCCTGTGCAGTGTCTCTTTATCACTCGTCAGACGAATGTAATTAACATTAATTTACGAATTTATCTTCCGATAATCACCATCACAAGTTCTAAAGTAAGTAATGTTTTATAAATACAATACATTTATATTTTCAGGAGGATCGCCCGTGTTAAACACGACTATTTCTTCAACGAACTGGCAGGCACGCCTTTTTCGATGGGCATCTCTCTTCCTGAGGGATACGGAGTCACGGAGCTCGTACTCAAAGACAACCCTCTTGAGGCCACACAAGGAAAAGATCTCATAGGAGTCAATGTCACAGACTATTTCAGATACAGTTACAGAATACATCCCGATTGGTAAGGGTTTCATGTACATTTGCATAATATACAGATAATGTCACAATAATGGTGCAAAAGAACATTTCTAAAAAAGTTTGTACAGTCGCCATCAGATATATCGGAGCGGCCAAAGTGCTCACAAATATCTGAACACGTCTCTATTTCCCCCTAAGGGGGTCAAAAATGGGTGCATAGTTTGTATGGGGAAAAGGTTTTTTTAAGTAGAGACTTGAAACTTTGTAGAAATATTACTAATTAAAATACAATAACTTAATTTCAGCATATTGTACGGGATTCCTTTTTTTTAACTAGACTTGAAACTTTTTTAAGAAAGATTACCTATTATAATACAAAAAAGGAATTTTGGCATTTTGGAAAATTTCACCCCTAAGGGAGGTTAAAAGGGGATGCAAGTTTTGTACTGGGAACACTGTTTTTATAGCTTAAGACTTGAAACTTTGTAGAAAGTTTAGTTATTAGGAAACAAACAAGTACTTTCAGCGTTTTAAAAATTTCCACCCCTAACAGGGTTAAAAAGGGGTGCCAGGTTTGTACAGAAAACACTATTTTTGAGCTAGAGACTTAAACATTTGTAGAAAGATTACGTGAGAAATTAAAAAGTACTTTTAGCGTTTTGGGCAATTTGCACTCCTAAGGGGGTTAAAAGGAGGATCCAATTTTAAAAGCAAAATATAATAAAATAAGAGATGTGTAACTTTGTTTGTAAACTTATGTCAGCGTTTTTTTAAATACATCTCCTAAAGGGGGTAATTTTTTTACTTTTAGGAGGTAGTTGCAATTTAATGACTAACTAAAACACTAAACTAAACGCGCCCAGAATATGCATTGTGTATGACGTCATAGTCTGTGTCCGCTTAACATACTTAGAAGGTTGTCGGTGGCCGGTGCCCGATTTCAAATGCCTATACCATCAGAAAAAAAAAACATGAGAAAGGATGCTACAGATGATATTCTTCTGAATTATACTTTTGATTTTCGTAGTAAAAAAACGGCTGCATATACAACGTGACTCTACTCTCTGACATTGAACAAGATTCCGAGTAGAGTTCCTTCTCAGGAATGTTCTAATATGGTAAATTCTTTAATTAGATGAACATTAAAAAAATTAATTATTAAAAAATTAAATTATTTCAAATTAATCACGCGGGATCGGTCACTTTGGCACTCTTTGGGGGAGGCCTATGTCCAGCAGTGGACGTCTTTCGGCTGATATGATGATGATGATGATGAAATATGAGCATTCTGTATCAGTCGTTCACAAGGACGATACGATTAAAGTGTTTCTAAGCATTAAATCGTTAATTAGAGGACCCGATTCTACGTGCACATGGCTTAACTAGCCTAATACAAAATTGTCTAATTTTTACACATAATTTAGGCGGCAGATTAAAAACGACATATTTAGAATAGCATTTACGCAGCTAAGTAAGTTGTACAGACCGCCTAAAATAAGAAACGGCAGATTCAAATTAGCGCTGTCATTTCTCACGGTTCTAAATACTGATTTGTCTTACGATAAATAAATAGAATAGCAAAGTGTTTTAGCGAAACCTATATAAAATTAGGAAGTGTAGAAGCCACTGTAGAATCGGGTCCAGTAATTTTTCCATTGATGACTGTGGAGTTTGGAATGAGACTTGGTACATAGGTTAGAAATACCCTAATTAACCTTTCCTATTCATCTAATGTCCAGAGGGTCGACACAAGTAAAGTTGTATACAATATGTATACAATGTATATACTTTACTTGTGTACCTTACTTTTTAACACATTATTAAGGTTAAGGTTGTTCCAGGGTCTACTGTAAATACCATTATTTAGAGGGGCATGAATCAGATAACCCCGAAATAGAGTTATATAAATTTTTAGTTCTGATTTCTAAGAACGACCTAAATATTTCAAAAACACAATACAAGGATGAAGCGGAGGATTTTTCAGTAAAAGGTGAGTAAAATAATATTTTAGCTCGTATTCGAATTAAAAATCTGTCGTTATTCCCCACCGTGCTCTCACCGAATGGATTCTGCGGACCTGCAGACCGCGCTGGCTGTAAAACTAGCAACACGCTGAGCTAAGTGAGCCATTTTACGGAAAGTTGTACACTGGACATTTTCGAAGTGAAAACTTCTTTAGCGGCGCTGTGCACATTTTGTGATGGGGTTTTTTTTAAATTCGCAACAGGTCACGTGATCGTAAGATTCCACATATTGAAAAATCTTAAGACGGACACGTGACCTGATCGAAAAACTGTTACAATGTCATTGAGTTTTCACTTCTGCCGGCGCTTGGTCTTTTTTTATTTTCATATAATCGGGTTTTTTCTACGGTAAATCGAGACCACTTTCGAACTTTATGGGAGAAGAAAACTGTCCAAAATGTTACATATAATTTTCGGTTTTCCGTTCCATTGCCACCATACAAGCTTAGTATGGAAACGGTAACGGAATGGAATAAAAAATCTTGGGACACATTTTTTCTCGTATTCGAAAGTATTCTTACTAGAATACTTTCGAATACGAGACGACTACGACGACTACGATTCTAAGTAGAAAAAACCTGACTTTATTAAAATTTTAAGATAAAGTACAAGTAAGTCTCCGTAAAATGGCCAAGTCCATTTCGTGACAAAGCAAATGTGTTTTTTTGTTTAATTTCTTTTATTATAGGTATGTGTTATTTTTGTCATGAATTGTTTAAGTTAGAGGTTGAAAATTTGTTACCTTATTACGTTCATGATTATCGCGATCCACTGAGGTTTAGCCTCAAATCGCTGGGTTTTGTGTCCTAGTTAGGTATAATATTATATTTAATACTTACTACAAAACGGCAGCAAATAGGCTTTCGGACCGCCTGGTGGTATGCGGATACCATAGTCCATAGACTTTTGATTTACAGAGCAGCCATAAGTGCGCTTCGCCACCGGGGAAAGTGCGCCTTATTCATCATTCACTAAACTTGTTTCAGTTTGTTGCATGAATGTAAGATGTCGATTTTTGTGAAATATCTGTAGATCTCGATATGTTTGATGAAAGGTGCACTTACCCCGGGGGCGCACTTGCCCCCTCTGACCTTATATCATAAAAACATATTAAAGTAGGTACGAGTATTCTCTTGTTTAATCTATAGTACCACCTTACTTAATAAATCTGTAGTAGATTTTTTAAATGATAACAGGTATGTCACATGTCGTCCTTAAAATTTTCCAGACCATTGCGGGAGCAAAAGAGAAACTCTAGATTTAGATGATTATTACTGCAACGAGGATTTGGTAAAGCAGCTAGTATTCGACGCAAAGCTCTCAGCACCTTATTTTGAGAACTGGATCGATCATACAGAACGCGACGCTGAGCTGGCAATGAAATACAATGTCAGCGTGCGATTCATCATGACCTCCAGTGGATTTACAAGGTGGCATTACCTGTACGATGATGACAAGAATGAACGCGTAAATGGATCAGGGGTGGCCGAAAAGAAATACGAAGGAAAAGAGTGAGTATAATTAATACGAATAAGTACTAAAATGGTAATTGATGTGCGGTGTTTACTCGTAAATCGGCCATGGTTGGTGGTGCACCAGTTTTTAGTGAGTGGGCTACTGCGGACTTACATAAACGTAGACAAGTACTGTATGCCTTGTATGAGGAACGGCGGTTTAATACGAGTGATGAATTTAAAGAACATGTCAAGCAATATTCGAAGCAATTTAAAATAGATTGTCATGTAGCCAAGCGTAATTATTTATCTCAGAAAATAAAAAATAGCTCTGACATTATTAAAACTACCTGGAAAGTAATTAATATGGAGACTTGTAGATCTAAAAACACACCGAATGACTTTAAAATTAAAATTGATGGCAGAATTGTAGATTCTAGTTTGGAAGTAGCTACTGAATTTGAATATTTCTTTACTGAGATACCAGTCTCCACAACTAAGTATGTAAATTCATCACCTTCCTCTGCCGTTACATTGTTAAAAGAAAACGCCCCAGAATGTAATACAAACCTCCACTTTGAACACGTTAGTTTCTCAGATGTAGTAAAGGCGTTTAAATCGATTAATGTCAAAAAAACTAGTGACCTCTGGGGAGTTTCTGTTCATGCACTCAAATCCATTATAGAAATCATAGCGCCTGAGTTGGCAGTTATATTTAACAATAGTGTCGATTGCGGTGAGTTTCCTGATCTAATGAAACACAGTAAAATCACTCCATTATTCAAATCGGGTAGCACTACTGACCGCACTAACTTCAGACCAATATCTGTGCTCCCAACATTTAGCAAAATTTTTGAAAAAATAGTTTTGTCGCAATTAATAAAACATTAACATAATATAAACAATTTGATGCATAACATGCAATTTGGATTTACCCGGGGTCGCTCGACAACCGACGCTGGTGTCGAGCTGATTAAACACATTTTCGATGCCTGCGAGGAATCACAAGATGCTTTAGGTATCTGCTCTAGGTATATGCTGTGATTTATCCAAGGCCTTCGACTGCGTTTGTCATGAAACATTGATCAGGAAACTCGACTACTATGGAGTCAGAGGATCAGCACTGAATTTACTTAAGTCGTACTTACATGGTAGAATACAAAGGGTCGAAGTGAATGGACAGCGATCACCGGGGTCATTGGTCTCGATGGGTGTACCGCAGGGATCAATATTGGGGCCTTTCCTGTTCCTTATCTACATAAATGACTTGCCATATCTCGTAAAGACCCACCATGATATAGTATTATTTGCTGATGACACCTCACTTATTTTCAAACTTTTAAGACAGCAAAAAGCTTGCAATGATGTAAACAATGCTATTTATAAAGTAGTAAATTGGTTTAATGTTAATAATTTATTGTTAAATGAGAAAAAGACTAAATGTATTAAATTTGTTACGAATCACGTTGAACACGAGCAAGGGAGTGTCTTTGTGAAAGATGAGGAATTGGAACTAGTTAATAGTATAGTTTTTCTTGGTTTAACGTTAGATTCTAAGCTTCAATGGGGTCCCCATATTGCTAATCTCTCGAATAGACTGAGTTCTGCAGCATTTGCAGTGAGCAAGATACGTCAATTAACAGACGTGAAAACAGCTCGATTAGTATATTTTAGCTACTTCCATAGCATTATGTCATATGGTATTTTATTGTGGGGCAGTGCCTCGGACATTCATTCCATTTTTGTTTTGCAGAAACGGGCTATTCGGGCGATATATAGATTGAAACATAGAGACTCACTTAGAGATAAGTTTAAAAATATTAATATAATGACATTGCATTGTCAATATATCTATGAAAATATTGTGTATGTACATAAAAACATTGTTAATTTTAGGAAAAACTGTGACATACATAATATTAATACTAGAAATAAGCATAAGCTCGCGGTGCCCACCACTAGGCTCCAAAAAATTAAAAAATCATTCATGGGTAATTGTGTAAGGTTTTATAACAAACTTCCTGGAAACGTAACTGAGTTATCTATTAATAGGTTCAAGAACTATGTGAAGCGTAAACTTATTTCGAAAGCTTATTATAGCACACAAGACTACATGAATGATAAAACTCCTTGGGACTAATTTTGACTGAATTTATAATTTATTATTCCCTTAGGGAATTTTTGACATTGTATTTTCAATTTATTATTTTTGTTTTATTAATTTTTTGACATAAGATTGTTTTTCTAGAAACATTCTAGACTAGTATTTTTTATAAAAATGTTTACCCCGTATAAATTTTACTTCTTATGTTTAATTAGCTGAAGAATATGTTTCTACTTGACGATTTGAAAGTGCTTGTTACTGGGCCTATTTGAATAAATATAATTTTGAGTTTGAGTTTGATGCATCGCATAAGCAATTATTCTTTTAATGGTCTCCCTAATAATACATCCAGGCCCCGTATCATTGTCGGCCTTATCACACGATTAGAGACAAGACAGAGCGTCAGTCTTCGAATGGCGTCTGCCAGTGACGGAAGCTCTATCTTGTGACTTATCCCGTAATAGGCCGACCATGATACGGGGCCAGGACAGTCCGCGATCGTCTATAAATACCATCGGTTTTGGAAGTGTGGGGGTAAAACAGCTTTTCTTTGGGCGTAACAGAGTTGGTATAAAAAGGGGATAGGATGCGATACATTCACGAACTTATTTGGGAGCCACTTAAGGTTGACAGTCCTGTCATGTTGTATAGGAATCCAAAATATTTTTGCGAAATGGGTCATAAATTAAAGAACGCCACCTTATTTCCGGTTCAGTAGTAGGTAAAGGTATAGAAAAGGTTAGGAACCAGTGGTGAAAACCGCTACGGGTTGCAAAGCGCTTATTAATATCTATGCAGTGTGTAATTGCTAAGTGTAGCCAGGCGATTACTCCGTAAATATAAGAGATATTAGAAAATATCTAACGGATATCGAAAGTGCGTCACCTAATGAGTAAAATTACATTAATAACTTTTTTTAAATAAAATCAGAACTATCCCAAACATTAACTTCAAACCCTCCCATACATTTAGTACGACGTTCGTTGAAAGACTAGTTTGTACGGTCTAGTCATTTCACCGTTATCAAATGATTCATGAATTGTTTTATTTTATTCCATATCAATCAATTAACATTTTCAAGTAGTTACACGTACTGATCTATTCTGGATCAGAAGCTGGATTGGCGGGCGCATAGGTACATTGAGGCTCTCTGCTCGCGTCTTCGCAGGTTAATCTATATTTTCAAAGGACTTAGGCACTCTGCACCGCTTGATACCCTGCACCTAGTCTACTTGAGCCTATGCCAGTCTATAATTGCCTATTCCATCCCTACAAAACATCACTTATAAAGGTAGAGCGAGCCCAGAGAGCTATCTTAAGAGGGCGCGCTTCGCGAAATCGGAGTTCTTAGATTGAATATTTACCTATGACAAACTAAAGCGAATGCCAGGAAAATGAACATACAGAAACTACATCATATTTGCAATCTATTTGTCTGAAAAAAAACCATACAAAACCAAAATTGCCTCGATAGAAAACAATCGCCAAAACATGTCTTATTTTTACCTAATTTCAATTGTGTGCCGTTCCCGTGCATATAATTTACGTAAAAATTTAGTGTATAAATAGCTCTTGATATTGCCTAGTGATTTGACGAGCGGCGTTTTTTTATGTAGTCCCTTTTCAGACTTATTGAGGTATAACGTATTTGGCGTATAGGTCTTTTTTATTTAGCGCGATACTGTTTCTCCCGTCGCGTGTTTCGTGCAGTTTGGTATATCTTCTGTTGCCGTTCGCGGGCGGAGTCAATCGCAATCGCTCCGCTGAGACTAGAGGACTACGTTCTGTGCTCTCACGACAGCACGGTGAACATAATTATTTCAATAATATTGTGACCCAGTATATTCGTCCAGTGAATGAATGTATCATTACATTCCAGTAGATATTTTGGTACATTTTGAAATAATATATTTAAAAGTCGACCTTAACATGTAGACCTTAAAGTTCAAAATACAACCATAAGATTACGCAGCGATCCGCCGGCGACCGGCTTCTTAGAATAATTTGTGCAGTACATGCAAAACTACACGAACATTTTTTCTGTCGAGCGTGTATTTACTTTATGAAAGATTATCACTATCACTACAACATAGTACTCGTATAAAACAAAGTCGCTTCCCGCTGTCTGCCCCTATGAATGCGTAGATCTTTAAAACTACGCAACGGATTTAGATGCAGTTTTTTTTAACAGATTCAAGAGGAAGGTTTATATGTATAATATAATTTAATATACTATCCGAGCGAAGCCAGGGCGGATCGCTAGTTGAGAATAAATCCGGTTAATTTCAAAATCGATGTCCTCTGTCCTCTCGGTCTCTAAATACGAATTCGAAGTCGGAAATAATTCAAAAAATGGTCGCATTATTTTCATTTTTGAAATATTTGTTGTAAATTACGATGCGCGTTTTTTTTTAAAGAACAACATACTTTTCAGGCTTTTCGAGAAATGATGTCCATTTTGAATTCCAAGATGGCGGACATTGTTTTTCGAATTTAAACTTTCGTGAGACATGTTGAAATAATACTAATACAAGATTCAACTCACGTATTAAATGTCACTACGGGCGACATGTTTCGAACTCTGCGGGGGTTCATCAGGATGAATGTTTTCGCGGCGGTTTCGCTTGAATATTGTCGTGATTCAAGCGACACCGCCGCGAAAGCATTCATCCTGAAAAAGAACTCCCGAAGATTTCGAAACATGTCGCCCGTAGTGACATTATTGACATTGTTTTTCTTTAAAGTCATCACGGGTGTCGCTTTTAGGGTTATCGAGGGTGCAGATTCCAACAATTATTGCTTGCGAACTTGGTCATTTTTAGGGTTCCGTAGCCAAATGGCAAAAAACGGAACCCTTATAGATTCGTCATGTCTGTCTGTCTGTCTGTCTGTCAGTCCGTCAGTATGTCACAGGCATTTCACTCTAAAACCATAAGGTGTATTTGAATAAAAAATTGAGGATAGGGTGTATTTTGTTAACCGCTACATAGTTTTGTAATGAAATTACTAAAAAAGATTTTTTTTAGGGGTGCACCCCATACATAAAACTGAAAGTCAAAAATTATTTTTTCATTGCAAGCCCACTTGTGGTACATCAATCGACAGGCCTTTCAAAATAAATATAAGGTTTCTAAGCAATTTTTTGGATTAAGTGAATAGAGTCGGAGATAATCGCCCCGAAAGTGACTAAAATTGTGTCCCCCCCCCTCTAATTTTTGAACCGTGTATTTTAAAAATATGAAAAAAATCATGCTCATAGGGATTATAAAATTCTACCAGCGAAATTTGTTTTCAACAAGATCGGTTCAAAGGTTTTCGAGATATTTATAAAAAACTGCGTTGCTTAAAGAAAAGGACGTAAGTGCCATAAGTATTCAGTAACGATATGCCCTTTTTCATGTCAGACCCATCATACCCCTAGCAATACCCCTGGGCGTAGGGTGGGACTGAACCATACCATCGTAGTGCTGTGCACTATATTATGTTTTATAATATCTATCCCAAAAGTCCTATTACCGTTATCAGTATCACGCAGTGTAGTTGAAAAAGTTAGACTACCGTTATCTGTACGAGTAGGTAACTTTTGATTTAGTATACTTGTATAGAACTAGATGCACAATGTCAAACAAATATGCCAAGAAATGTGCCCCAGAACATGAACGAAGAATACTCTGGACAGGCTATGGTAATAATAATACCACGTGCGAGCGAGCTGGTAGCATACAAATCTCTATAAGTGTGACAGAAAGGGGAATATCATTCATTGTCATTGTCATAGTTCCACTTTTTTTTATTTGCCACAACTGATTTCGTATGAAGTTGTGCCACACAAACCATTACCTGTCCCGTAGTAAGTTGTTTATGACAAGTCATCAGCCATTTTAGGACCGGTTCTTAATTTAGCTGCATAAGAGCTTTTCCGTCCCTCACCGTGGCAACACGTACAGCCCGTCAATAGTATTCTAGGTTCATGGCCCTAGAATGGCAGCTCTAGCTACATTTCAGTAGTTGCTAATAGCGTTAACTTATAACCTGCATCAAGATATATATTTCATAAAAAAAGAACTCAGTGTTTTAGACCTTAAGCACCATATTAGCAAACCAACATCAAAAGATTAAATACTTTTTAGTTTATTGTGACATATGATGTGACTTGACTGCTCACGTCAAAACTTTAGCGTTTAGCGAATGAATGGTCGCGTTATAAATTTTATTTATTTCAACAGAAAGCACAAATACATCTGGTTTCTTTATTTTACAAGTGGGGAATAAACAGTTTCAAATATTTGTACAAATATCAAAACAATTGTTGAGATTTCCGTAAGTACATATAGTACAGCTGACAGAGTCCATACAAAGAAATCATTTTAGTTTCCTTGAAATAGATTCAGTTTGTTAAATAATTGTATTTTCGACCTGCCTTTACTTTAAATACTTTCTTTTTTGCGATGTAATGTAAGCGTACAGTCAAGTAGCGATCAGCTGTCGATTTTATTAAATCGGTCCTGGGTTTTGAACGTCACTCTCATGATCACCCGACATCTATTAAACGAGTATTACGAGATATAAGGTCAAAAATGAATGATGATGACGAAAAAACGTGTATTTGAATAAAATTTTGAGGATACGTGTATTTTGTTAAGCGCTACATAGTTATGTTATGAAATTACAAAAAAAGTTTTTTTTTAGGCGTGCACTCCATACCTCAAATAAAAAAAATTGCATGCCCACGTGTGGCACATCAATCGATAGGCCTTCCAAAATAAATATAAGGTTTCTCAGCAAATTTTTTGATTAAGTGAATAGAGTCGGAGATAATCGCCCCGAAAGTCACTAAAATTGTGTCCCCCTCCCCTCTAACTTTTGAACCGTGTATTTCAAAAATATGAAAAAGATCATGCAAATTGTTTTGAACAAGATCGGTTCAAAGGTTTTCGAGATATTTCTAAAAACCGCCTTACTTAAAGAAAAGGATGTAAGTTCCATATGATTTCAGTAAGGATACGACCTTTTCAATAGGCACGGAACCCTTGTTGTGCGTGGTCTGACACGCACTTGGCCGCTTTTTATTATATTAAAAAAGTGAACACAATTAAGCAGTTTTTCTTTAGTACCTACCAGTATGTTCAAAATTGATAACTAAAGGGCCAGAGCGTCTCCATTGTCTCCAAGCAGGAATCCGAGATCAGAATTGAAAAATTTGGCCGCAACACTGTGGCCTGAAAATCTGACTTTCATAGACATGATCGAAGGTTTCATAATATATAACAGTTTTTTTAATGCTACTTATAAATTCACAATTAAATTCACGTATTCAATGACATGACAGGCGACATGTTTCGAACTCTTCGGGAGTTCTTCTTCAGGATGAGTGTTTTCGATGATTGTTTTGAAAAAGAACTCCCGAAGAGTTCGAAACATGTCGCCTGTCGTGACATTTAATACGTGAATTTAACCGTGGTTTTATTAGTAGTATTTTAGACATGTCTCACAAAAGTTTTAATTCGATAATGCCTTCTTTTTGCTTTAGGTTTTTACTAGCCAGTAACCCTTACGTGATTTAGTAAATAAAAAACCGGCCAAGTGCGAGTCAGACTCGCGCACGAAGGGTTCCGTACCATTATCTATAAAACAGTAAAAAAAAAATTGTATGGGAGCCCCCTTTAAATATTTATTTTGTTTTTTAGTATTTGTTGTTATAGCGGCAAAAGAAATACATCATCTGTGAAAATTTCAACTATCTAGCTATCACGGTTCTTGAGTTACAGCCTGATGACAGACAGACAGATGGGACAGAGAAGTCTTAGTAATAGGGTCCCGTTTTTACCTTTTGGGTACGGAACCCTAAAAAACGGAAGGTCATATTTCAGTTATAGCTCTCGAAACTCTGACTTAATAGCGAAAATAATATCTTCAAATATAGGTACAGATTTTGTCTTGCTTCCCACTTTTTATAATAGGGATGATGAATAAATTTTTTTATGATGTCATTTGAACCAGTTTTTGGACAGGAACAAATGTTTGTATTGGAAGAACTACAATTAAAGAACATAAATACCCAAAAATTTGAGACAAAGATTGACCTCGCTGGCGGCAGCGCAAAACGCTTAATACTGAAAGACAGACAGGCGTGACGTCACAGCCGACATTTGTTAATACAAAGTACCTACATGTATCGTCGTATGGAAAATCAGGTTCTTAAATTGTTGTTTCATTCGCGGAATACTGCGTTTAAGTACATAATTGTTGTACAATTTTGTTTCTATAAAAGCCTAAGGATTCTATTGGTACCTTTAAATTTACTCTTGTACAATAATAAAATAAAATAAAACTAAACTTTCAAGGTTCATATCTTTTTACGATTTTAATTATATTTTATTATTTATACTTTATTACGGTAATTTGATGGTTTACTATACATTTAGCATCACTACGTTATCAATTTGAACATGAGTCATCATGCCTATTATTCATAGGTATTCATCATGTTTCATCTGACTGTCGGGGCATGTACTATGCGAGAAGGAGCGGGGCAGCAATAGACGCATCAGCGCGGCAGGTGCGGGACGCGCGGGTGATTTCTGATTTTTTCCTGGCGGTACGCCCCCTCTTAAAAGTAATGCTCTTCAAACGAAGATGCTACCCGACTATCCAGTTATATTGTGAAACCAAAGTGCTCACAGTCCGGCAATTATATATACTCCGTACTGTACTACGCGAACACTCCGTATTGCCTCTCAACAAAAGTATTTCCCAGAAGCGAAAAGGTCACCCCGTCTGTAGAAAAATTCCGTGTTGTACCGCGTTTGCACAAGGCACTCGTCTTTACAATGTAATTAATAACTTGACATCTATCTACATATTGTCAAAGTATTAAGTCAAATGTAAATTACAAAATTGGCTGCAGAGTTTATCTTACCAGGATACAGAAAATCTATTTGTAACGGTAACTTGAGTTAGGCAACAACATTAAACAACATTAATCATAATTGTTATCAAATAAACATAAAATCACTATGTCATTACTTAATTAAGGTAGTTTGTAAGTTTAAAAAGTATCTCAACGTTCATCTCATGAAACTAATCATTTCTGAACTTAAATTCCATGCTATGCTAGGGCTCCAGGGCGCGCTGGTGTCTGGCATGCTGGCGCCCGATGGCTGTGGGCCCTATTACCAATGACTTAAAACTACCGATATCATCTACTGGGGGTGTGTCAAGCAACTGGGCGTCTGACTTGCATAATACTGATTTGTTCTTCACTCCTGTCATATATTTTATTATCAGTTAGTAATTTGTTTGCGGTTACATTGTCCAAGTACATGTTTGTGTAAGACATTATTTTTTGGACGAACTCAAGCCCCTTAGGCACAGGTTTCAAACCTAGTTTAGGGGACGAAAGCTCGACCACTTATATTAAGATTTGTTTGTACAAACTAAATGCCTATGTTACGTGTAACAAATACTGGAGTACAATAAAATATTTTTATTATTATGCCTACGAAGCCGGAGGTCCCGGTAAGGGCTTTATTTGTGTGATGAGCATGAATACTTGTTCCTGAGTCATGGATGTGTTCTATGTATTTGTATTTATTTATCTATATAAGTATGTTTATCGCCGTCTAGTACCCATAGTACAAGCTTTGCTTAGTTTGGGATTAGGTCGATTTGTGTAAGATTGTCCCCAAATATTTAATTATTTTATTTATTAATTTATTTATTTTAAATGAGTACAAAAGTTAGGTAAATACCTAATGAAAATTCATTCCATTATTTTATAAAGCAACTCACACACGGAGTTTCACCCCGCAGTTCGTCGAGCAGGTCCGTGTGTGTTATTGAAGTGCATAAGAAAATAAAGTTTGGCTTAAAAGACCATAAGCTAAACTTTTTTCCAGGTCATAATTGTTTCAAAAAAAGAAAATAATTTTCATTCCCGCCAATTTAAGTTTCGGAATTGCGGAAACAGAAAAACGTACTTTTAAACAAAAACAAAAATAAATGTTAGATTTATTATTTTATAAATGGTGGTTTTATTATTTTATTACAGTTTATTCGTGCAAATAATGAATCTCAAGCAGTTTTATCTCTTACGGCACCGACGTTCTACTTTGAGAGCGAGTCGTCGTAGAGGTACTTAACTGTATGGGAGCGTTTAAACTTAATATTTTTAATATAAATACTTTTATTTCAAAAAAGTTATTAATGCAATTTTACTCATTGGGTAACGCACTTTCGATATCAGTTTGATATCAATTTCTAATATCTCTTATATTTACGGAATAATCGCCTGGCTACATTCAACGATTACACCCTGTATATCAATTTATGTTATACTTTCTGGGTAAAGCTTTATAGATCCAATCTATGTTCCACACTTTCTTTTAGTGTATTTGGAGACACTTACCGGACTGCAATAGAAACGACGCCTTACAAAGCCGCGGTACTTCAGCGAAACCTGACCAAGCTGTACAACCGGGAGTCTTTAGTGGTGGCAACTCCTCTGCCAATCCTAGACACGTCTGTGAAGAACAGACCTGCAGTTACAAACGCGGACGGAGACGTAACAATCACCGCTAGCTATGCAATCTTCTACAAAGATAATAATATTGACACTCCAGCTTCCGTTGTCGGTTTCCAGTTCTCCTATAAACAATTCCTGGAGAGGTTCTCAGAGATTACAATGACTGACGACGAAAAGGTGACACACTTATGCTTATATATATTTTGGTAACAAGCTGGCAAAATACTCCCAGGACTCTTGGGATTATTTTATTGGGGAAAAAACGATACATAGGATTCGGATCAGTTTAGTGTAACTGCTTATTGAATAAAATGCTTTAATATTTGCCTGCTGTAGAGAGGTACATAAATTCAGCTTAGTACCTAATACTTAGAATATAAGAGTAAAAAGTGACGGATATGCTTTAATTTCCAGGATCTATCATGCACAAGTGACCTCCACGACTGTTACGTCATAGATAGTTCAGGTTACGTGGTGCTTTCGGAGGACGTCAAAGAGGTGGGCCAGTTCTTCGGCGAGATCCATCCTCTAGTACTGAAGTCGTTCATGGATAAACAGATATTCGAGCACGTGGAAGTGTTCAACTATCAAGCCTTATGTCCCAACTCCATGATAAAAGATCAAAACAGCTCATGGAGCATTACTACGGTACGAGAGACGTTCATTGTGATATTTTATTCCATTTTGGTAAAGCGTACAAAATTCACATTACGTAAAATTCACATTACATTTACGAGGGCTGTTCCGAAAATAGTTAGTCAACAGCGTACTATTAATCGTATTCATATAATTTTACTGTAGCTCAAAGGCAAATTTAATTACAAACTTTTTCGTGTAAATGTCACTGGCCAGTGACATTCCGTTATTTTTTCATGAAATCAGAAAAAAAACATGTCTGCCACTTTTTGCCCGCAAAAATGGAGCTAACGCGGGAAGCATTTCGTGCTATGATATATTATGATTATAAACGAGGGCTAACTTGAAAGAGGGATTCTCATGAAAATTTAACTAGTGTTTTTGGGGCATTATCCCCATCTCTTGCCACTGTCAGTTACTGGTTCCGTGAATTTAAGCGTGGGCGGAGCGACGTCAAAGATGAGCCTAGACCGGGGGGACCGCCAACGGCAGTCACTCCAGAAAATGTTATCAAGGTGGAGTGGCTAATCAAGGAATCTCGAAACATTACCCACCGAGAGATTCAGGATGAACTGAAGATTGGATCCCAGGCAGTTTCTACCATTTTGCATGACCACCTTCAAGTTCGGAAGGTTTCGTCTCGATGGATACCACATTTTCTCACACAGGAGCAAAAAGATAGACGTGTCGATTGGTGCAAATTTATGCTAAAAAAAATCGATAAAGGCGATTCACAACAAGTGAGCTACATTGTGACATCCGACGAATCTTGGATATATAGCTACGACCCATTTACAAAACAGCAATCCACGCAATGGGTCTTTGAAGAAGATGATTTACCTACTAAAGTAGTTCGCGGCCGAAGCGTCAACAAAAAAATGGTTGCTGTTTTTTTTCGACGTAGTGGACCGGTAGCCGTAATTCCACTTGAAGATCATAAAACAGTTACCAGCCAATGGTACAGTGAAGTTTGCTTGCCACAGGCCTTCCAGGAGCTGAATGTCAGCCGTCCAAGTACTGGAACCCGGGGCATAATTTTTCATCAAGATAATTCTCCGGCTCACACGGCTGCCAGAACCATGGATTTTTTTAGCAAATCAGGAGTGCAACTGCTACCACACCCTGCGTACAGCCCTGACCTGGCTCCGTGTGTTTTTTTTCTGTTCCCCACGTTAAAAAAATCATTACGTGGGCGACGATTTTCGACGGCGGATGAAGCAGTAGACGAATTCAGGCGACTTTTTTTTGACCTTCCGCAAGAACAGTTTTTTTCCTGTTTTGAAAGTTGGTTCAGTCGAATGCATAAGTGCATAAATGTAGCAGGGGAATACTTTGAAAAATTGTAATTAAAGTTTTATTATATTCCTTATAGTTTTTGTTTAACTAAAAATTTTCGGAACAGCCCTCGTATGTGATTTTTGTACGGTTTCATTATTCCTGTCATAGATGTACATGATGTAGTTTTAGGAACTGTAAATAGTTATTCATATAACTAATAATTATAATACTAGTGGGGCAGAGTGCTCGAACAAATTGTCGAAAATGTGGACACGCTGAACAAAAGCACCAAATTTTTTTCAGGTACTTGTTGGGTCCATAGCTTTAAGTTTTTGATAGAAACCAACTCCTCCGTCGGCCATCTTTAATTTTATGGCGGCCATATTTGGGGTCAAGGAATTCAACTAGATAGTGTTTAGAGTCGAGTTCCCAAAGGATATCAAACGGAACCCTGTTCTTGAGCTTCCGCTGTCTATCCGGCTGTCTGCGTATCAGCAATAGCTAGACTGTTCAAATTTTCACAGAAGTAGTGTTTCTATAGCTGCTTTAACACACATTTTGGTGCTTTTGTCCAGCGTGCCCACATTATCACCTGAAACTGCCCTACTATACATAATAGTTAGCAGTTAGCATTACCCCTGATAAAGCAACTTCGAAATTGACAGATGTGTGTTTACAGTTTTAGTCTATAATTTCATCCCTGGAAATAGCTCTGATGACAACAATTTGTTTTTTTCAGCCATTTTCATTATTAAAGTGGTTTATAACCCATTTTTTGTTATTATTGGGAGATTTCTACAATTGGAATCAATACGCGTACGGAATGCCCGAAATACCTGAGGAGCGTAAGTATACAATGTATCTACCACAACTATGATAAATTTTAAAAGCAAGAGTATGTTAGACTTTTTATTATTTTTTTAATAAACGTTTTCAGTTGCACAAACCACAAAAGCATCTCCAGTAGAAAATGAAAAAAATGAAACAATTGCTCCTACAGATGAAGACGAGAAAACATTTTCTTGTGATCACCGGATCAGTCTTTACATACTGAACCAAACGTACTTTTTGACAACGGCTGAGGATAACCCTGTAACATTCGAGGATGAGAGAGGGAAGTGCCATCCCCCTTATTGGGCTTCCTATGTGACAAACACTAATTTACTTTTGGTGGTGGTGGAAAGAGTTCACGCCGAGATGTTCAATGAAAATTGCTGGAAGCAAACGCCTCCGACGACGCGACCGGAGGTGACGATTCCCTCGACGACGAGCCGCGAGCCGTGCCACAAACTAGAACTGGGCAAACTACAGCGACGACGCCTCGAAGGCTGCTTTACTTATCATGAAAAGGTAATATTTAACTTCTTAACGGAAAGCTTTTTATACTGTGGTGAAGTTTAGTGCCTACGTATATATAAATAAATAAATAAATATTTGGGGACAATCTTACAGAAACCGACCTGTTCCCAAACTTATATAATAATATCATTTAAATCAACGTCTGATGTTCGACTTAATCTTAATTGATTTTGCTGACTTATTTTATTTGTAAAATTTTGGGTTCTTGGTGAGATCACCATACCACAAAAAAACAATAAGTCACTAACAAGAATCACACACTTTAATTTTACAACGAAGTTCCTTGCCGCTTTGTACACTTAGCTTTGCTGACAATTAGAATAAGCTTTTTCCCATCAATTAATGTATGTCTACTAGCGTATTTAATGTATTACGACTCGACCACGAATTTGAACGGCGTTGGGACGGTGATAATAAATTTTGCTATGTATCGTGGACAGATTAAACTCAGTTAGCTACTAAACACCACAGTTAATATAGGGGGGTGGTAGTGATAAGACAGCATTGCGTATAACAGGGGCGTAAGGATATTGCAAACTCGAGTATAGACACTTCTGATAGACTTCATCTTCGCAATATTCCACTATTCTACACTTCTTTTTTTGTTTTCAGGAAGCAGAAGCATTAATGTGCGGGTTTGCCCCATCAGACGTGGCCGCTCCAAGATTAGTCGCTTTCGCTACGTTGCTAACTGCCCTCGTATCCAGAATGTTATGTTGAGAGTCAACTTTTATGGTACCATGCATTTGTACCTTTGTTATTTGCGCAAATAAATGTTGTTGTATTTTGAATTTCATTATCATTCACCTTATCCCAGATAAATGACCAGTAGTCATGTCAGCATGGTTGACGCCTAACGGTTGATAGTTAGAGATTAACTCAGAGTTATTTCTACCATTTGTGTTCTGACCAGTCACAATATTCAGAGTAGATTATTCACTGTGTGAGCTGTGGTGCTAAAACGATCAAATTGTTGGCCTTCCTCTGCCTAGCGTTTACATCGGACATAAAACAGTCATCCCTGACTATAGCAAAGTTACAAGGTATGTAAGTTTGAGAGGGACGAATGCTTTATATTCGACATAAACGCGACCATACTAAGCACGGGTATGATGGCCACTGCGATGATGGCTACGTTTTTCTAGGTCCGACCCTTCTGTTTCCGTACCTTATGAGACCTTGATGAAGATCGTTAAGTTACCATTGCATTCGCAATTGCGGTTATTTCTGGTATTTATTTTAAGGAGAATGCACTAGCTGAACTTAGGTGCACTAGTGTTATTTCCGCCTCCGTGCAGTGCACCGATTAGCCCGGAATAGACGCAAGGCAGCATGTGCGTCGAGCCACACGCGCGCCCGGCCACTCGTGCGCAAGACGCGCCCGCGCGGGTGTCAGAACTTTCGGATCTTTACCGACTGTAACTGGGACCCATTGAGTAAAGCAACTGTTGATAACGAAAGCAGAGAACTTGTGAACTGTAAATAACTAGGAGATACCGTCAGTGTTGGGTATTAATTTAACTTCATTAAATGATTTAATCAATCTAATCACGATTGTAAAAAGAGAAATGTCAACTATCAGCATTCGCAACAAGTGTTTTTTTTATATAATTAATTACTTACACGCGTTTATCCTTTTATATTGGTTTCTTCAAAGTTGTTTATATTATATTTAGTAATGTCTTAGATGAGAATTACATGAATACTAAGAATTAGTTAAAATAAAGATTGGAACGGAAATTTATTCGAATGCAGATAAATTATAGAAACATTGCTAAACCTCAATGATGTTATTATTGAAAAGATTTGTGTATTAAAAGTAATACAAGTAACAAAAATATTGCAATTGAGAAGGCAACATTAAGTCGAAATTATAAACCCGTACGTACAAAGGAATACATAGTACTGACATTATTATTTAATATTTTTGTATTCTGACATAAATAACTCATAAATGTTGATTAAATCCTTTTGGAAAAAAAAACATTTCATATCGCAATTGGGTCATAATTTTAACTATATTTAATCTCGTTCATATTTGTGGTCTAATAAAACAAATTTGGTGTACGGTACCTACTTAAATACTTGTATCTAGATGTGATGAAAATCCAATAATAAAGTAGTGACAGCAAACAGACTGTCCCTAAAATAATTTCATCAGTTACGTACGTATCAGTTAGTAGAGAGATACGCGAGTGAGCTGAGGTCATCGAGGATGCGTGTGGAGGCAGGCTTAGTGCTCTGCGCCCTTTTGATATTACCACCTGAGCCTTCAGTCTACGGCCAGCAGTCACAAAATACTAACACGTAAGAAACTACAATTAATTAGTATAATATGCGTTATTGTTATTTTGAACTAGGTTGCCTATTTAAAACCCACTCGTTGAAAGAACTCAGCTCTTCATTAAGAATAGATTTTCACTTGTCTGTTAAGTGCATTCATATTATATGCTCGCTCGTTGGTATTTGAACAAGACGGCGATTTTTGACTTCAAGCACTCAACTCTTTCACTCGAAAACTGTCAAAAACCATGAAATTTAAGAAAAAGCGATAGCAATATTGAAAACGAGTGGTATTTACCTAATTGTATCGGTAGAAAGTAAGTGCCTATAATTTTGATAATAGTATTTATTCGTAATTTCGAGCGCTCAAAGTCAAAAATTCGGTCCCTGATCGTATCCATCCAAAATATTATTTCGATAAAAGTTTTATGGCCACGCAGGTCAGCACGTCTATCATGAGACGGCCGCGACAACTCTCGATTTTTCTAGCACTATACCTCTTGTTTTTAGTGTTCTAATAAGAGAGAGACGGACAGTGCGAGAAAAGTCAAGAGAGCTCGCGCGCCGTCTTATAATAGCCGTGCTGGTGCATTTAAAATCGCACTATTCTTCCGGTTCATAAAAATATTGTATCAGTAGGTATATGGAAAGGGCCTACCGGACGGTTTTATTTGCGTTAGGTATTTGTAATACGCAGGCGGAATCACGAGGTAGCTAATGATAATGAAATATTATACCTCAATGACTGCTTGTGTTATTGTCAGCTCTGTCACCCTAACAGTAGACCCAAAATAAACCAATTATCCAAATATAAGCATGGTAAACGTAAAAAAAAGACCGGGTTACACTCCGCTGGAGTGCCGGCAGAAGTAAAAACTTGCGAACTGCTTAAAAAAACTTGAATAATTTTAAGTTTCGGAAAAAAAGCACCTACTCCTGTAAGAAAATCGTAGGTTAGTGGAAAGCAAGACATTGAGACATCACGTTAATTTTTATAAGAGATAATCTTACTAATAATAATTTTTATACGAATTCATACTTAATTTTAGAATAAGAGAGTGGGGCAGAACGCTCGGTTTGGAGTTGTGGAAACTTAATCAAGCGCTGACAAAAGCTGACCAAATACGACATGTAAGTTTACACTTAGTACAATTTTCTAATTTCTACGAATTTTAATAATTTGATAGGTAGTGTTTTTTATTACCACGTTAAATAAACATTAAAACACATTATTTGATCCGGTGAAAGTATAACCATTAATTTTTAAATTTTCATTAAGTCACTAAAAGAAATAAAGGTTGACTAGTAGAGAATGCTGGCGGGATTAAGATTGCCTTTTGTATGATAAGTTCTTCTTTTGTGCGCTAAAGATTAAATAAATATATAAATATACTCCATAAGTAATTTTCCGATTTCCAAGTTGAACCTATTGTTAAACTATTCAAATGAAACATAGCATCACTGGACTTATTTATTTGCGTTACAGGATTACAAACGAATGAATGCAAGCGTAAAACAAAAAGACGGGGAACAAATATTGAGATCCTCATTAACATCGGTCGGAACAATGTTAACAAAGAAAATAAATGCCGTGAAAGTACGTACGCTATTCTTCTCTTATAAGCAAAACCTATGTTGGCTTCCACCTTATTTCACAAGGTTCTTCAGATTCCAATTATGATAAATTAGGTACAGTCCCCACCATCAATATCTGCCATAACAAAGCCGGCAAAAATATCTGACACGTCCTTATGGCATTAACCATAGAGTCGTGTCGGATATTAATGCGTGCTTTGTTGTGGCAGATATTAATGCCGGTGACTCTACCTTATATTTTAGCTGTTGTCCCCAGGGGAAAAAACGGTTAAGTTGTTAGGTTAACTGCGACCCTACAGCACGCGAGCCGAGCGAGCGAAGCGAGCGTTACGCGACAGCGTCCGGCGAAGCGCCATAACCGAACATTATATTTTTTTCCTACTTGAATATGAAATAATTACCGCTAGGTTCCCCTGGGTGATCGGGGTCAGGTGATTAACGTGGATAACGTGATATTTTGCCATACGAATGAGAATAGTTGATGAATATTTTGATAGAGGCATAACTGATATAAGACATTTAATTTCTATCAATTGAATAATTGCAGTGCATCCACGCAACAGCTGTTGAGTTAGCGCGGGAGTTCAATGGAACGGTCGACCCGGATTTCCAGTACTGCTCCGCCAAGTATTCAGACTTTATGGTTGTTGATGAGGACACAAATGAGACTACATTGATCACAAGTGTAACAGAAAAACCGGCCTTCGTTATAAAGGAAAAGCGTCATTATGAAAATATATGTCTTGAAAATGACTCTCACTTTTATGATATAACTGTAAACATAAACAGAAGCTGCGTGCACGTGCCCACTAATATATATTTCTTAGACAAAGAAGCAAAAAATGCAATTCATTGGACAAGAGGACTTAATGAAGTCTTCATTAAAAATTACCAAGCCGACCCGTCTCTGACGTGGCAATATTTTGGGAGTTCACAGGGTATACTACGCTTCTTCCCTGCCATGCCTTGGAACATGAGGAAAACGGATACCTATGACTGCCGCGTACAGTCCTGGTACATCGAAGCTGCCACCTGTTCGAAAGACGTCGTTGTCCTCTTTGATATCTCCGGTTCTATGACCGGATTTAAGAACTATGTGGCTAGAACAACTTTAAAATCTCTGTTAGACACTTTGTCTAACAATGATTACGTTAACGTGTACAGTGTCAGCGACGAAACCGATCAAGTAATGAACTGCTCCACAGGATTAGTTCAAGCGACAAAAGAAAATATAGCAACTTTGATGGATATCCTTACACCAACGGATGGAGGGAAAGTTCACAAGATACCATTGGCTGGCATAGCGAATTTCACTAATGCATATATCAAAGCATTTGCAACATTGAAACAAGTAAGCTAAAACGACATAGGTACCTAAAAGAAAAGAACAAGATATGGTAAATGAATAAAACAATTCAATTATTAGCACGTTTTCATTACAGCGAAGAAACGACACCGACTGCAATGTTGCGAGTACTGGAGGCTGTAATCAACTGGTGATGGTGATCACTGACTATGCTTTCGAAAACCTGTCTGCAGTATTCGACGAGCACAATCGAGAAGTAGTAGATGGAGTCACGTATACGCCCGTTAGGGTATTTACGTATCTCATCGGAAGAGAGATGGACGGTCTCACTGAATTACAGCAAATGGCTTGTTATAATAGAGGTAAGAACCACCCTAATAGTATAAGAAGAATAAGAAATTCCGTCACCAGTAATGTACTATCATAAATAAGTTGATTTTGTATCAACAATTACTAATGAACATTCGCTTCCTCGGCATAGTGTTCCTATTAGAACTTGCACGTCATACTTTCCTAAATGGATGAAGACCAAATTCTTGGTCAGTAGTTAGCCTGGTTTATCAGTAGTAATTAAAAAGTTCCGTTGTGACAAAAAAAATGCCATACAATTCCATGGTTAATTTTCGTGTCACAACGGAACTTTTTAACTACTACTACCGATTAACCAGGCTAACTATTTACTGGCCAACAATTTGGTCGAACTGGCGAAATTCCAGATTCTCGCTATACGAAAACCCAATGATATTTGATTAAAATATAATCAAATATAGCAAGCGGTTGATGTATCGAATAAACGGTATTTTGTATTTCTCCAGGTTACTTCGTCCACATCCACTCAGTGGAGGAAGTCCAGCAACAAGTGCTGAAGTACATCAACGTGATAGCTCTGCCTATGATTCTAAACGGTTCGGATCCTCCTCCCACCTGGACACATGCCAGTATGGACTATACGGTCAGTTTGATTCAGCGTCGTATATAGTTTAATGAAGCGCTCATAGCCTAGCGGCGCCTGCGAGTCGGAAACGATGACGCAGGTTAAGCAACGATGGCAGCGGTCAGTCTTTGGATGGGTGACCGCCTGATGTTTGAGTGGTTGATATAAATCAGCGCTTCCGTGCTTTGGAAGGCACGCTAAGCAGTGGACCCCGGCTGATGTCTTTGACAGTAGACGTTAAGCCGAGTTAGAGGCCTTCGGGCGGCTTAAGAACTTCTGACTGTCGAGGGCAACTCGACTCGACTCACTTAACAAAGGGGGGACAACTGTCACTCGCGTCCGCAGGAGCTATTCTACCACAACCCTGCAACTTTAAAAGGCCTTTTGGCCAACGATAATGTATGCCATACGATTAAAGAAATAGTTTAACGTAAGTAATATAACGTATTGCATAGTCTAAAGTAATAAATCTTATTACAGAGAACTTATGAATGGGGAGTTAGCCCAGATGTTAGCAAGGTAAGGTAAATATTTCATTATCTAATATTTTCAAGTAACTTAAAGTTACTGCAAACCAATAATTTTATAAGTTTAGAGAGACTTTTCCTGTAATATATCTGAACGAAGAAATTGTGGACGTAAAGATTGCATTTATAATAAGCTCAACCTTCATTTAGCAAAAACACACCGCTTTGCAAAATATGCATAATAATTAAAGTTTGTTATGCGTCGCAATATGAGGAACCGAATAAAACATATAATATAAGAACATGTAATTGCAGCCCGACGAAGACAAGTTGGTGACATCAGTGGCAATCCCAGCGTTCGACAGATATAGTGAGAATGCCTCGTTGCTCGGCGTAGCCGGTACTGATGTGCCCATCGACAGTATCGCTAAATTAGCTCAGCCCAATCAGGTAATTAACCATAAAAAGTATTTTTCCACGTTGCTGATGCACTCATTTTCGTAACTCCAACGAGAACAGCATCTTGTTTCAGCTCGGGGTCAACGGCTACTCATTCATTGTTAGTAACAACGGATATCTTCTACTACATCCTTTATTAAAAACTTCCGTAAGTTTCACACACTCTCCTCATACGGGTTAAAATTGTACAATTGAGTTGCACGATGTTCCAGTTTCTGTCTTGCAATTTCAAACAATCTTTTCTATCAACATAAACATAATAATATTACTACGTAAGTTTTAAGTTCATCGACCGATAATTTTGTAGATTAACGGGGCGCTCCAAGTTAACTACAACAGCATTGATTTTGTAGAGGTGGAACAAGTGGACGACGGCAAGGATGCGCGCGAGCTGGGTGACGAGATCCAATGGTTGCGTCAGAACCTTACCGAGGCGGCCAGCGGAAGTATGACCAAAGTCGAGGTGCTCTTCCATTACGACGATATGAGGTACGGGGCAATCTTTGACCATCCATGTTGAATAGTGAACCAGAATCGGGATGCTTATACATGTATTCGATAGGTTTGTAAATTCAAATGAGAATAATGTATTCAGGAGGATATCACGCGTCAAGCATGACTACTTCTTCAGCGAGCTGGTGGGCACGCCTTTCGCGATGGGTATTTCTCTTCCCGTGGGATACGGAGACACGGAGATGCTACTTAATAGCAACCCCCTTGAACCCACAGAAGGGGATAGCACTGAGTTCAATGTGACAGACTATTTTAGATATAGCTACAGAGTACATCCTGATTGGTAACGAAGCACACTATTTTTATTTTCCCCAGACTGTGTTGAGTTCCACTGCCGGGCACCGATTTCCTTTTTTCGTAGCTCTACCCAGTTTTGTGCATGCCGCAATCGTTTTGAGTCACGCTACTCCTCTTTCCAGTTTTAGTGTGAACACACAATGATATCTTGTACCAACACCATCTATTGCGACAGATCTAAGTACTCAGCGAAGAAATACAATCCCAATAAGCAACTCCCCATATTTGTCGTCTTTAATACTACTGCTATATTTTCTTTATACTAGTTTTTCGCAAGCGAATACATTGTTTCAGGGTCTACTGCAAATACCATTATTTAGAAGGGCACGAGTCAGATAGGCCTGAAATTGAAGTGTGGAATTTTTTGGTAAATATATCAAAAAACGAAATTGATATAAAGAAGAACCAATACCAGGAGGAAACGACGAAAGAATTTTCGGTAGAAAGTAGGTTAAATGATGGATTAAGGAACTTACGTAATTACAACTTCTAGGTAAGCATGTGTCGTGAATTCCAACATCATGTTTTTGGTCACCACGCAATTTCAATCAACAACAATAAGACAACAATTTTCAATCGCTCACGACCAGTCATCGGAATTCTCGTAGCATTTTTGAGCTGTCATAGGGACTTCTCGTTTATCGACTTACGATTATACATATGTATATCGATAAATACAGAATACAATATGTAAAATAATTACAATTACGAGTAGAAGTAAATAACATGCAGTCTTATCGCGAATGAATGATCTCTTCGAGACAACTTTTGGACACCATCCTTTAGGAAATTAAAATATTAATATTTTATTATTTCTTATCAATAATTTGTGGATTTCTTATGGCCATTAAACATTATTCGAAAGAAATTGCAACGAGTTGCTATTGAGCCTTATAAGGCTGGTAACCAAAGGTTATCTCGAAGACATCGCTTATTCGCGATAAGACTGCATGTTGTTTACTTCTACTCGTAATCATAATTATTTAACATACTATATTCTGTATAACCGGAAGTCGATAAACGAGAAGTCCCTATGACAGCTCAAAAATGCTACGAAAATTCCGATGACTGCCACGACACATGCTCACCGTAGTTCTTCTAAAAGAAGACAAGACTGAAATGGAAAAGAATAAAAAATACAAGAGGAGAGAGGAAGCTTCAGGGAGTTATGAAACCAGGGCTTAGTCTTGTTAAATACGAATTTTATTTTTTCTAGCGCACTGTGGAGATGCTCAGACAGCTCTCGACAAAGACGATTATTACTGTAATGAGGATTTGGTGAAACAGTTAGTCTTCGATGCAAAACTTTCGTATCCTTACTTTCAAAATTGGTCGGACTACACGGACCACGACGCTGAGCTGACATTGAAATACGGCGTTAGCGCGAGATTCATCATGACATCTAGCGGACTTACCAGGTGGCATTACCTATACGACGATGACAAAAATGAATGGGTAGACGATGACGGATATGCGCATAAGAACTACACAGGGAAGTGAGTAGATTGAGTGAGTTTACAATGACTATAACGTACTTACTATAAGTATTATAATAATATTCTCGATTGCAAGAAAATGTGCCCATACTTTAGCTATTTCACGAGTTGTCGAAATTATTATGTGCGACAAATATTGTGTTGTGTTCCAGAGTGGTTGGAGATCATTACGCAACGTCAATAGAAATAACTCCTTACAAAGCTGCAGTTCTCCAAAGCATGATTAGTCGAGATTCCCTCGTAGTTGCCTCTCCATTACCAATCCTTGACCCGGCTATCAAGAGACGGCCTCCGATCACCAATGAACCTGGCGACGTGACCATCACCGCAAGTTACGCCATTTTTTACAGAGATAATACTAGCGACACTCCGGCTTCCGTTGTCGGCTACCAATTTTCGTATTCACACCTCCGAAATAGGTTTCTGGAGCTCGCAACCGATGAAAATGTACGTTCCTCGTACGTATATAAGAAATAGAGCTAATTGTTAGTCAATCTTAGATGTTTTCTTATATTTCAATGTTACGCAAGTATAACACAATGACATATGACAATGTTTATTTTAGGGTATGTCTTGCAACAACAGCGACTATGATTGCTACCTCATAGACAGTTCAGGTTATGTGGTGATGTCCATGAAACAAAAGGAGGTGGGAATATTCTTTGGCGTTCTTCACCCATTAGTGCTGCAGTCGCTCATATACAAGGAGATATTCGAACACGTGGAAATATTTAACTACCAGACGCTGTGCCCAGATACTATGTTAGGAGATCCAAACTGCTCATGGAAATTTAGCACGGTAGGGTATTTTTTTTAAATAAGGTGTACGATATTTTGTACACCTTATTTAAGGGGTAATCTCGTTTGATTTCAGCCATTTACGTTGGTAAAATGGCTCCTAGCCCAATTTTTAATATTATTGGGAGACCTGTACCATTGGAATCAATACGCTTACGCAAACGTGATTTTCGAATACGGTAAGTTTTCAATAAGCACAACACAATGGAAGTAATACCATTTTAATTATATCCTAATGTTCTATGTTTTCACAGAAGACTATGTAGAAAATACAACAACAATACCAGAAACTCCGGAACCGGAAGTACCAATAAGCCCACCGGAAGAGGTGAAAACATTTTCTTGCGATCATCGGATCAGCCTTTACATTTTGAATCAAACATACTTTTTGAAGACGATTGCGGATAACCCGGTTACCTACGAGTATGAGAAAGGGGATTGTAATCCTCCTTATTGGGCTTCTTACGTGGGGTATACGAATTTGTTGTTGGTAGTAGTGGAGAAGGTGGAACCCGAGGAGTTTGGGGAATGGTGCGAAAAGCCGCCGACTACGAAGCCGGAACCGACGGCGAATTCAACGGAGAGCCGCGAGCCGTGCCATAAGTTAGAACTGGGCAACCTGCCGCGACGAAGGCTTGAGGGCTGCTATACTTACCATGAACTGGTTAGTACGAGTACATATGTACTAGTAGTAGTTTAAATGGATTCTGAAGTAATCTCTCTTTCTAACTCTTCTCAAATATAGGAAATTACACGACACACTTTTGAGCGGTAAAAACATGGTAATATAAATTACCTACCTCATTCGTTTTCGCTCTAAAGTTCTAATAACTCACATAAAATCCAGATTGAGCCAAAGCGAGTGGACAGAAGCCTGCGGTTAATTGTGCAGTACAAATAGGGCGACAATGATTATCTGCTACATCATTTGCAGCCTGAAAATGCCAAGTACTCTCTTCAAGTATGCCCGTCATTACAAGCGCTTTCTTTTTAATTTCAGGAAGCGAACGCATCCATATGTGGATCGGCGACCACAAGGGTGGCAACTCTACAGTTCATAGTATTCGCAACGATATTGACTGTCCTTGGGTCAAAGATTCTCTTCTGAGGATAAGTTTTTGACGCCACGCATTGGTGCCGTTGCTTCTTACTATTTAGCCTAATAAATGTTACATCATGATTATTTTTGTGTTTTATATAATCTGTACTACGATATCCATAAGCATACAATACCTTTATCTTAGTTTTTATATATAAAGGATATTTATTATGTAATATCCTAATCCCAATCCTTATAATTTTCCGTAAGACCCTTATCTCACCAACTTGACAATTGTCACTTGACAATGACAACTCGCTATACATTTCTGAGTCTGTCAGTTATCATAGTACCTAGTGGCCATCTTTAAGTTTACTTGTTAACCCAGCGATCTATGGAAAATATACATTGTCAGGAGAAATGTTTCAAGTAGGGGTTATACCGGCCAAGACGCTATTGCCAGGGCCTGAATTGAAAACCGGGGATAGTTCCTAATAGACACACAAGAACCGTAAAACAAATAACCCCATTGGACAATTGGATAAATTTGTTATTGATGGCAGAATAGGTAGAAACTGTAGGTGTAGGTTAGGGTTTACTCAATTACGCTTAAGCATTATAATAATTATAGTTATAATTTTTTAAGAGTTATTACTGTGGGTACTCCGCGTTTCGCACGAATTACAGGACATTTCATTTTAAAAAATCAAGCATTAAGTTTCACGATACTGAAAATCGCGTGGAAATCGGGTCAGTCGTTTTTGAGTTTTTTACGAAACTTCGTACATCGGATTCCGCATCATAATATGTATCGATTGGATAAATTATATTGAATATTAAGGTTTAATTTAACTTTAAGTAAAAACAGAATAAAATATCATTTATTTAATTTAATTTATGTTATCGACTCCTGCTAGATAAAATACTCAGGCAGATGCCACAAATATTATTATTTTATGAATTAGCGAATTATAAGAAAATTATTGGTCTCGTAAATATTATTTGGTGATGGATTACAGACATAGACATCATTTAACTGGTAATAAGCAGTGATCGTAACTTTTGTAGCATGGTTGGTGCAGCAAAGTGTTGTTAACGGAATTGATATAGACAATATATCAATCAAAATTGTTAATTAAGGTTAATATTATCGTTATTAACACCAATTAACAACACTACGCTGCACCAAAAACGCTACAAAAGTTACGATCACTGGTAATAAGGTATTACAGGTCATTACTACATTCAACTGACTTCAGCACACCCCTAAATCGACCAGAATAAGAACATCATAATATTTGCACATCAATAAAACAAATTGTCCCCTTACGGCACGGTGACCCAGTGAAATTGTAGGTAAAATCGATGAAGAGTGCAACCGAGTAAACAGAAGCCGCTTGTGTGTGTGCGATAGCTAACCGCGGCCTTGTATTACCGGGATCAGTCCTCAATCGGCAAGGGACCGCCGCGCGCATGCCCGCCGCACTGGCCCACGCAAGCGCACTCCCGCCTCAAACGAACACCCAGTGCAGATGAACCAGTGAATAAATTCTCAAAATACAACGTAACCACAAAACATAACATGATAGGACCTTGTTAGAACTCTAGGGGCCAAATTAGTGTAAGTGTTTCTGATGTGCAAGCGTGTGGGTACCTTTGTATTGCTCCTGCTGCTATCGCTGGACTCCCAGGACTGCTCTGCCAGTGCTCACGATGACAGGATATCTTTCAATAGGTAAGTAAAACTGTCACTATACCTTCAACAGCGTACGGACAGGAAATCATCTCATGGTAATTTTTTCATGAAATTATCAGTGTTTGATTGGAAGATTAAAAACTAATTTGATTGTTTTGTTCGCAAACATCTTGAATAAATGATCATAATTACTCGTATTTATCACACTTTGCAAGTAAATAAATACGCCATGTACCTACTATTTGTAATTCTGAAAAATAATATCAAAACAACTATCGTACAGTTGTGTCATGTCGGGCAGTAGGTAATTTAATTGACACTATGATTTGAATGTTATTTAGCGTACAACAATGGGCGGTCAAACTTGGTTCAGAACTCAATTCCTTCGGTGAAGTTTTTACAAGGAAGAAAAGAGTACAAGAGGTGCGTATCAAAACGGACAAGCTGCAAATGCCATTTTTTGACCTACATGCTTATGGGTTAATACTTGCTTTTCAGAGCTTCAAATCTGCTCAAATGGAATCTCGAGATGGCGAGAAACTAGTTCAAAGTATGGCTGATGACATCCGCGCTATGATGGAACTCAAAATCAGCGCAGTTAAGAGGATAGTCGAAGCGGCAGAAAACATGGCTTTCGACAAACAGAGTGAGCCTGTACCGGAGGACTATCAGTTCTATAACAGCAAGGAAATGGATGAGCCATACGACGAAATCTCGATAACAACAACAGCCGAACCAGACTTTAATCTTGAAAATTGGATCGTAAGACCACCTACCAAAAGTGCTCACTTACAATTAAATGCACACTTCTACAACATACCTGTTAACACGAATTTCAGTAGCGTCCATGTTCCAACAAATGTCTACGCTTGGGGTAAGTCATTATCTCAGCATTTTATTTAAGGAATAACAAGAACATATTTTTTTAATATGGTGGCATGGTGGCAATTACTTAAGAACCAACAGGAGCGGATACCGTAACTTATGTAGGCGCTAGGGAATGTCATCTCGATCTCGCAAGATCTCGACCATATTTTACGCGACTCAGTCTCGCACAATGTACGACATCTCGCGAGATTGAACTTTTCAGATAAAACTTTACATGACAATGTTTTCATCTGACTGTCAAACGGATATTATGGTCCACTAAATGCAGTTTTTATTTTATTTCACTTATTGAGAAGCAGGAATTAATTGTATTTGCATCCGCATTTTCAATGCAAAAAATCATACGGTACTAGACACGGTTTGAATTACCTTAACATACTTACTCTAATTATCCTGAAGCAAAAGTTGAAATAACTTTAAAACAAAACCCATTTTTAAAAAACACATCCGACTAGTTATCCGGAATGTTAAAGGAAAAGACCCAATATACTTACCCAATTAATATTGTCCAAATAATAAAACATAACAATTGTATTGTAGCGGATGACGTTATTAAGGGGATCCATTGGTCTGAGGGGTTGGATACACATTTCATCAACAACTATCAAAGTGATCCCACGCTTTCTTGGCAATACTTCGGCAGCTCCACAGGATTTATGAGACATTATCCAGGTAATATTATTACGACAAATATCAGTTGCGTTGTATGACCTATATATACCATTACCTCTTAAACACATCATTTTCATCGTATTTTTTTAAAGTTAAACCGCTATTTGTTAAATGTAACTGTCTTACAGCAATGAAATGGAGAGCAGACCCAGTCGACATTTACGACTGCCGTACTAGAGCATGGTACATGGAAGCTGCGGCTAGTCCCAAGGACGTGGTCATATTAGTAGATCGTAGTGGTTCTATGACCGGTCAGCGGAGAGATATTGCCAAACATGTGGTTACCAACATATTAGATACCCTCGGCAATAATGATTTCGTGAATGTTATGACCTTTGCTGATACGGTTGAAGAAATAGTTCCGTGTTTCGAAGATTCCTTGGTTCAGGTACAAAAAATATTAACTGTACAGTTTGGAGTTCCGAAAACGTCAGAAAATGTACGAACATTTATACATATATAATCTTATACGTATTTATACATATATAATCTTATACGTATTATTTTAGGCAACAATGGGAAATTTACGAGAATTGAAATTAGGTTTGGATAGCTTCGAAACGATGGAGATAGCAAACTTTTCTGCAGCTCTAACGAGAGCCTTTGAACTTTTGGAAATATACAGAAATAACAGTGGTGGCGCCAACTGTAACCAGGTAAGTAAAATTGGATTTCTATAATTTTATAAGATTTCTGTGTCGTTCTGAAACCTGATTTCAACATTTTTCCAGCTGCAACATTTTACAACTATTAATAAATATTGGCCATTTCTTACGTTATTGATTATACAACGTCATCTCTTGTCGCAGGCTATAATGCTGGTTACGGATGGCGTTCCATATAACTACAAGGAGCTATTCGAGAAGTACAACTGGAAATATGACACTCCTGTCAGGGTTTTCACGTACCTGATAGGGCGGGAGGTAAAGGTAGTACCACTTTCAGGTATTTACTGTGTGTCGTAGCCATTGTGCGACCTGCATAATGCCTTCCTTGTGCCAGTACAGTGTAAACCTTGATTGTGGTACCGATTTTCTTAAGCTATAACTTTGGAACTATTCCTTCTGCATGTTTCTTGCATCCTCTCAGATTTCATGGTGCTTGAGCTTTTAGTGTAGTGGTAGAGTAGATGCATTTTGTTATGTTTTGATGGTGTGATTTGTATAGATTTAAATAGAATGAGTTAAAATTTCTAAAGTGGAAAGGGACAGTTCGATTGAACCTGGAGGTCTTTAATTACATCCGTTTCGTACTCAAGCAGATTTTAGCTCGTTTGTGCCCGTATTTGTGAATGAAATATACTACTTATAGCATATTAGGAACAAACTAAAAAATATGGGTTGTGATTTGCGAGTTGCAATCGGGTTCCAGCATGATGTTATAAAATGTTTTTTTTTATAACAATAATTGTTATAACCAAACTATAATTAATCCCTTGTGAAGCGCAGATCTTGGTACGGAACTTACTACAGGGGGCTTGGTATGCCTTGCTAATGGTAAGGCCAATTTTGGAATCCAATCACTTTATATAAATACCGAATTATGTACATAGTAGACAGAGGAGTTAGAAGTGATGATGTATTTAAATTCTTCTTCTATTTTTTAGTGCCCGTTGGTCAATAATTTACTTAACAGCAATTAATTTTGATGGCGCCTGGATTTAGATTATTAACACGAAGCTGCCGAGGAGCACAGACATCGATTCAGTAGCGACACTGTACACACAGCACTTCATGAGATGCAAATAGACAAAAATCAACGGAAATCACATAGTTACAGGAGACATATACCTAATCAATAAATTAAATTTAAAACCGAACAGAAATAACCAGCTGCTAAACGATTAGAAATGTACCTGCCTAAAACACGGTTTGGACCAACAATCGGAAATTGAACTAAAGGGCCTCTAATCTATTATGTAATGTATGTCTCGATCAACTGCGTGATTTCCGTAGCATCCCCATAATAAAGTCTATTATTCTCTTTGCTGAATATTAACCCTTGGAGGTGAAATAGGTGGCAGACGTCCGGGAAGTGAAGTGGATGGCGTGCGCGAATCGAGGGTTCTACGTGCATCTAAGCACGTTGGCAGAGGTGCGTGAGCGCGTGCTTGAACACGTCAACGTGCTCGCGCGCCCGCTCGTGCTTCAGCGGGAGACGCACCCGGTCGTGTGGACGCCCGTCTATGCTAACGTCACGGTAATATGTTGCTACAGCATGCACGGGACATTTATACATGTACATTTGCCCAGGTTTTTAGGGCTCCGTAGTCAACAAGGAACCCTTATAGTTTTGCCATGTCCGTCTGTCTGTCTGCGGCTTAGCTCAGTGACCCTTTCTACTAGAAAGCTGTAGGTAATACGGCATGGGTACATAAATCTATCACGCCGACAGAATGGTAGAATATAATTTCGGCGAAATGTTGGCTGGCAAGTGAAATTCGGACTTAAAAAGATCGGAGAAAGGACAGATCCCCATACATTCACGCCTTTATCCCTAAAAGGGGTAGGCAGAGCATACGAAACTACCAGTATCACTTTTAGCATAAATTTGGGTATAAAAGATCGACAAAATGTGATATCGCATTGACAGTTTGCTAGCCCATCGCCCAAAAACTGTTCCCTTAGTCGACTCTTACGACACCCACAGGAAGAAAGGGGGTGGTGCTATATTCTAACCCCGCTATACTTACAAACACTTCCAAAAAAAGATTCCGAGATAAAAAAAAACAAGAACAGTCTATTTAGTTGAATATAAGCAACGCAGTTCTTGGTCTTAAGCTCGTGTTACAAATTTAACAGGATCCTAAGGTCGCGGACTATTTATGGGAGCAACGAGAAAGAGCAGAACAGAAGGAACGGTTCATGAGCCAACGACGCGATAAGACACACTTCAACTCGGAGATAGAACAAAATCGCAGATGGAAAATAACCCAGGTAAATTCAAGAGTGGTTTCATCTTCAATCTGTCCGACCCGGTAACCTATCGCAATCACTAAAATTTATTGACCGAATATCGTTTGTCCGAAAACTTTTCGTATTATTATGAGTTCTCCGAATATACAATTCATTAAGTACTTTTTTCATTTACCATTTGATGTTATCCAGATGTTTCAGTTGTCCGAAAAACATTTACCGCTTCAGTCATTTGGGCTTTGGCTTGTTACAACTTTTGTTTCACAACCAATTTTTTACTTATCCATCATTACTTTCCGCATTTCATACGTTTACCCAAATGTTAATTTTGAGGGAAAATCAAAAGTAATTTTACTGAGACTCAGGCAGGTCGGTGTAGGTACGACGACGAGCGAAGTGAGGAGGAGTGTCAAGTGAACTGCGACCCTACAGCGCGCGAGCCGAGCGAGCGTAGCGAGCGTGCCGCGGCAGCGGCCACCGAAGCGCCAGAACCGAACACTTTTTTACAACCTAATGCTTACATATGTACTGTATTAGTATGGGTCAGGTCGGTAGAAATAACTTGAAACGCCGCCATTTCATAATATGCCTAAAAGTTGGCCAAGTTTATCACGATGTGCCTGATAAACAATACGGCAGATCGATGAGAACAACGCATTCGTCGATATTCCTATACCAGGCACATCGAAAAGTAGTTTCTTTCTTGGCCACTGGTGGCGCTGCGTATGCGATGGCGGCCGTGTTTGTTGGGAGCCAATAATCAGGGCGGACAAAAATGGCTTGTCATAAGCGAACTCTGTCTTAGGTCGGTTAGGTTAGGGTTCACTTGTGCCCCTCAAACCAGAAATAGACACTCGCGCAGCGGGGTGGCGTCGACTCGCTGGAGATTATCAGGCCGCACTCCTTTTTTTTTCATTTACGTATGCGATATGCCTCGGAATTTCGTGATCTGGCGAATTTTACAATCGCCCGCCGACATATACAGTATTTACCATAAATACAGCTTTAGGAGGATAACCTTAGTTTAATTTTAAACTTTTTGCTAGTGTTTTTAATACTTATTGAAAATGCACAAGGTAATAACCATTTTCATAAACAAACATATGAATTAGTAACATATGTGTGCTCCGTATAAACAATAATATTATGTCAAATATAATAAAGCCGATTTGATAAAATACGAACAGATTATCAACCGAATCGTTACGTCGGTATAACGATATTGCGGGTATACCAATAATTGGGAATCATGGATTTGTCAAACAATTACAAAAGCTAAACCATAAAACGACCAGCCGTATACGTCGCCAACTAAAGTGTCGGACAAACGAAAAAAAAGGCAAACGAAGTTTGTCGAATAGTAAATGCCGGAATGAAAATAGGACAAAAAAATTTAGTGATTCAGATAGGTAACCGTCGGACGGTTGTGTGCTGCCCTGCTGTTCGACCTCTCGGAGCGGGTTTCCTGATAGGCACTTACTTTACCCTCATCATTTAGGATACAAAGTCGTCTTGGGAACGAAATGCACCAGGTATTAACTAAATGTCTGGATGTTTCAGATGAAACAGGGTCAATACAGCGAACTGGGTAACTCTCAATATCAACTGATGACGTCAGTATCAATGCCAGTTTACGATCTTCGATATAACGAGGTGAGTGTTGTATCTATTATGCTTTCATTTAGGTGTTAGCGTTTTTTTAATTACAATTACTATTGTAGGTTTGAGATCGCGATCACGAAGCTATCTTTATTTTAACACTCACTATATAAGTTACTTTAAAATTGGATTTTATCGTCTCAAACCTCCAATTCAATGGTCCAAAAATATATGATGCTTTATTTTCCGAAATTATAAATAACCCTCATGCATGATCAGTACTAACTGTATCTATCGTTGAAACTCCAGAAGATTGTTCCCAGATTGGTTACATTTCCTACTAATTGGCCGTAAGATTTGTCTCTTTACCAACTTTTAGCTTTACTATTTTCTTCGTAATCTTGATGTATTACCATAACCTGAATATATTTTAATAATATTCCGTTTTGTTTAATGGTTTCCCCTCAGAACATCACAGAGAATGTACTGATAAATGAAGCTTACTGGGTATCAGTTACGAAAGAGGTACTACACTTAGAAAGTTTTGATGATTTAATGTAAAATTTTGCAAGATACAAGAGAGTTTTTATGATTTAGTTTTGGATTCCAGTAACGGTAAAGTCTTATTTGGCCCCGTTAGCGATGCATCTGTCCTCGATAGATGTCGACCGCGCGGCCGCCCGCGCGGCCGCCCCGCAGCCGCCCGGGCGGCGCGGTGCGCCCGCGGTGCGCAGCCGAGGGCCGCCGAGCGCGACTCGATGTGTTGCTCGACCCCTGGCTTAGTAGTATAGTAGTTTTCTACTAGTCGTAGGCGTAGACCACTAGGGTGTTATGATCAACTTTTCTATCAATTATTGAATTAATTATTTCTGTGCAAGAGTTATGATTATATATTACACACACTGTCTAATGAATAAACCGTATTTGTGCCTGATTTAGTGATGTCTTCGTAGAGACATTTTTAATGATTGACTTGTGCTACGAAACGTAAATGTAAATATTTTTAAATGAGTTTGATGCCGCCCGACATTATGACTCGAATGGGGCTTTTGTTACTTGAGTATCTATTCAGTTTGAAGTGCTATTTTCTTCATATTGGCGAAACTTTTGAGACTCAACATTAAAATAGTGTAAATATAAGTTTTCTCGTTGATCGAGAAGACCTTTTGATTTTTAGTGCAGGTTCTTACAATGCATTTATCTGTTATTACATTTTATTGCATTCGTACGTCCACAACCAATCGCAGTCCGTAGAGGAGAACGGCCAAAAGGAGGTAGGCCACGCTCTCATAGCATTACTATACCAGAGTGGACGGATGAGAGGGAAGTGTGGGCGAGTCTTGTCGGCAGCAGGGCCGGCGGCAGGCGCGGCGCGGGCTCGCGGCCCAGGCCGCGGGGCCAGAGCCGCGGGGCCGCCTCCGCGCCTGCCGCCTCACCCTCACACCAGTCACACAACAACCTTCATTCAATTTCGAACTCAAGCTGCCGATAAGATCCCAACAAAACTTTTATCAAAATTCAATAATCAACATACCTTATCAATTTATTGGTACCAAATAACACTTTTCTATGAAATTCATACCTGTTTACACATTTCCATGTCTTGTTTTGTCGCATTAATAATTTAAATAATGTCAACAGATTCTGACAAGGATTCAGTTAGAGAAGTTTAAAGGTTACTTGACTACCGGCTACAGAAACGGTAGTGGGATTCTAGTATAAAATGTAGAATTTAAATTCCTACATTAAGATTATTATATATAGTAGATATTGCTAGAACCTGTAACAATTAAAATTGTTAATTAGAATCCTTAAATTTATAGTTGTTGCGTACATAACAGTACATGAAGTGACCTAGAGGGGTGTAGTTGCTATCTACCGTCGCCAGACTCGCTACTGCCGACCAAACTTTCAATATTTTAGTAGAGTAGGTTAACAGCTAGAAATGCTAAATATGGTCATGTAGCTAGATTGATTTTCAATTATTTATTGAATAAGTATTTAAAATACTAATTTTATATATTTTAATAGCGTTTTTTGGTACTTTATTAGATCTAGAGTAAAGAATATAATTTTTGTGTTCAACTGGGATGAAGTTGGAAGTTTAGTTATAATTTCTGCCGTAATTGTAATTACATAGCTGTTTTCATATTCAATATTAAGCTGATGGGATGGATATCTAAGTGTGTCTCCATATTTCAGATGCGTATAGCTAGATTGTTAGGAGTGGCGGGGACAGACGTGGCTTTGTCCGAAATACAAGCGTTGATGACACCCTACAAGGTATACAATTTTTCTCACATTGATAATACCTAATTTGATAACAAACATTGATAACCGAACTAACATCTGGTCGATAGTTGAATACGCAAAAAAAAAAATATCTTTAAAATATTTTTTTTTTATTCCATTGCAACTCTGGACGTCATTCTTCTGATTACATTCGATGTTATCTTTGATACACCAGATTTCATACCATGTTATTTTTAGTGATTGGCTGACGGTTGCAATTTATCGACGTTAATGTAACATGGATATGATTCTATTTAAATTTCGTGCACAATTTATTTATTTTCATACCCACGTGACACTCCAGCCAAACGCGTGGTTTATGAATCAGTGAATCATTTCAGTTACTAGATGAGGTTGTGACGGCTGTGTATAATGATGACATCATCAGATTCATTAAGTAACAAAATGGAATCAGTAACCTACCCCGATTACGAATTTATTAGAAGCTTAAATGATAAAGATGTTATATCGGTTTACAACTACGCAGCTTTCACATCTGTTGATGTAGAAAGGTCATAATTCTTGATATATACTCCTCCTCCATCCTCAATGTGAAAAGGAATCCATTGACAATATCAAACATGTAAAAAATTATGTTATTTACTTTAACAAATTAAATTCAGTGAGTTTTAACAATATATGGTTTTATTATTAACAACACAGACTTATCCATATTAAGGATATCGTTCGACATTATTTTGAGTAATTTGCAACCGTCAGCCGATCTTTAGTTATTTTCGATACACCGGATTACATTCGATGTTATTTTTGGTACATCAGATTGGAGTGAACGGCTACGCATTCATAGTGACGAACAACGGGTACATTTTGATTCATCCTGATCTGAGACCCGTGGTAAGTAACACGGGATCCTGTTGTTTTACCAAATTTATTTTGGTCAAATTTCATTTCCGAAACAAATTTTAGCAACTATTTTGTTTGCCAATGCAAACTTTGGCACAATTTTAATACGAATATTTTCATTACGTCAAATTTTCATTCAGCAAAATATTATTACGAAAAATTACATTATGGCATGCGGTCATTTAGCAAATGCTTTAATAAGGCAAAAAAACATTAGACAATAAACATTTCGTCAAGTTAATGTTATGGCAAACTATAAATAGACAAAAATCACAATTGTTTGGGTTATGACATTAATTTACCAAAATACTATTAATAAAACGGCACGGTCCCTTAAATAAAATAATGCACGGTTAAGTAGATCGGTAGGCACAGGCGTTAAATTAGATTAGGGCAGCCAAAAAAGAGGGGCTCGGGGGGCGAAGCCTCCTAGCAGTAAAAAAACAAACAATCGTAACAATTGTATTATTTGGTAGGTTAGGTTAGGGTTAGCTTGTGTCCCTTAAAGCGGAAATAGGCACCCCGCGAAGCGGGGTGACGTCGACACGCTGGCGGTTAGGTTAGAATTGCTACCTCTACACAAATTAATTTTCCCTACCCACATAACAAAAAAAGTTGTTATTTTATTGTGTATCTTATACACCATTGAAATAAAGATGCAAATGATTTGTCATTGAAGAGTTCCTCTGCTGATTAACCGACGGAATAGAAATGGTTAATTAAATATTGACGATACAAATCATTTGCCTTATTTTGTTTTGGTTAAAACATATTATGCCAACTAACATATTTGACTGAATGAAATTTGGTCAAAGTACCATTTGGTAAACGAGATATTGCCTAAACATGAACATGCCAAACATAAGGTTTGCGTAAGAAATATTTGTCGAGTGTTAATTTGGCAAACGATTATTTGGCAAATGAAAGTCTACCAAAAATGTTTTGGGAAGTGATAATTTGTCAAAGTTTTTTTGGTAAAACAAAGGTAACCCAAGTAACACATTTTATACAGATTAGGACAATAGGCTGTAGATGAACCAGCTTACACCTACTTCCCAAATTGTGTGGGTTCGATGGACGTTGGTTTAAGATAATCGCTTTTCGAAATTATTTCTAGATCTGATTGGGTCAAGCTCCAACTTCTAAATAAAAGCGTTACGTTAGAATCTCTCTACATACATTATTATGCTTCTAGGAAATTGGTGATAGAAAACATACATACATACATTCAAGCCTTGATTCCCAAAAGAGGTAGGCAGAGCACATGAAACTTATGTTCCAGCACCACTTTTAGATAGATGTGGGTGTGGTGATAGAACGGTACAGAATATCTGTAAAAAAATGCATCTTGTTTTCTTAACAGAATAACAAGTACGAGTTAAAGCAATTACGCGTAGTTTCAGTGTCCGAGTGGCAACCGGATGGCTCGCGGTATTTGAGCTCCCGGAGGCTTGTGGAACCGCCCCGTGCAACCCAAATTGTGCCAACTTGGACTGGAGCGGAACTGCACATACGCGTCATTGCTCTGAATATATGTACAATATGATATGACCCACTTCTTTTCTTTCAGTACCAGCAAATATTAAAGCCAAGCTACAACAGCGTGGATATGATTGAGGTTGAACTGTTCGACGATGACAGAGGTCCACGGAACTTCAGCAAAGAACTTACTGCGGTAATTAACTCTTTATGGCAGCATATTATTAAATAACCAAAAAACATTAACAAACAACTTACATATAATATCGCTAATATCGCCTCGTCGAAGAGCTACGACAGAGCCTACAGACATAAACGCACGGGATACGTTTGACAAAAATATTTTTGAAGTTTACTATCAACTTTTCCAGCCCACTGGTATATGTTAATTTTAAATTAATCTTAAATAACGTTAGTTACGAGTTATCTACATTAATATTATAAAGAGGAAAGATTTGATTGCTTGTTTGTTTGTTGGTATTGAATAGGCTCCGAAACTACTGGACCGATTTAAAAAATCTTTTACCATTAAAAATAGTAGCCGAAATTATCCCTGATGAACATAGGCTACTTTTTACCGCCGGAAAATGCTTCATTCCTACGGGAAAACGAGTAATCCGTGCGAAGCCGGGCCGGGCAGCTAGTACCTAGTAATATAATAGGGTAGTATAATAGGCTTATTACAGTTATTATAGAAGACTGTTATGTATGTTCATGTTCACATTATAATTATTTGTTACAGTTTCGCCAGGAAATTATAGACCAAAGAACTGGCAACAAGATCATGAACGTAAAATACCATATGGACGACATGGTAAGGGAACAAAATGTTTATTATACGAGGGGCACACTGAAATGATCGGGAATAGAAAAACGGATCGAAGATGTAGCATAATTATGTTTTTTTTAGATTTTTAAGTACTTATACATTATGTTGATATGAGCGCGTTTGCCAAACATTTTATTATGTCGATGTTTCAAGGCTGATGTATGTACAACGGCTGGTACATCACCACTACCGCGGTGTATTCAGGAGTTACCACTATTTTAGTCCACCTATAGAAGATAGGGCCATGTCTGGAAATTCTGAGATGCTAGCGAGATATTGTCGTATGATCTAACTACGGATCGACTTATGTCTGCCATATTTGACCTTTATTAGCTCTATCCCTGTCAAAATGAAAAGGATAGAGCTAATACTGTGCCACTTTGTCTCACGAAGTGAGCAAAATCATATTTTGGTCACATGCTTGTCCAAGCTGCTGAGGTGAAAATACCATTATACCTCTCACATTTAAGGCCGCGGACTGGACGCCAGCGGGTGGCGGGGCGATGAGCGGCTGCCCATACATTAATGTAGCTCAAATGTATGAAATTCCCGCTGCCCGCTCGCGTCCAGCCCACGGCCTAAGAAAATCGTAAGTGAGCATTCAACCAAGTTTCTTTTCCTTTAGAAACGAGCGTCCCGAGCTAAGAGGCATTACTTTTGGACTGGCATTAACGAATCCCCGTTCACCCTCGTGATAGCTATTCCGGAGAACTATGGCCGCCATAGAATCACCCCGCCACCCAACGATGACATCCACCGTCTCTCCCTCACCTTCAAGAACATATCGGCTCAACAGTTCTTGTCCGACAAGTGGAGCGTCCATCCTGACTGGTAAGTTTGGCAACATTACAAAGGATCTTTTAACAGTGACATTCTTGTGCCTTGTGTCTCACATTGGCCCGGGGTGGGGAAATCATTAAAAAGCCTTTTTAACAGCCTCTTCTCAGGCAATTTTTGCCATTTTTATTCTTAGCGCAGCGCTCTATGCTCTATTTAGCCATGGTATGGTCACTTTTATCTTCCCTTGTTCCCACGTCCACAGTGGCTTTGTTTTCCCATAAGTTAGGGACAGAGATCACGGTATGAATGTGCAATGGTTAAACTGGCCTCACTCGTTTTGATTTTCGTGTTTCCTCAGTCGGCCTGGAACTTTCTCCAACTGTCGTTTTCAAGCTAAAGACCCCGCTTTGCCGTTTGTCAATAAGGGTAATTTTTAGTTATCCTGTGACACTAATAGCACCTTGCCGACAAATCTTAATCCTGGGAACGACTTAAATGTTATAAGAGTGTGATATTCTTTCAGGCTATACTGTAAACACTACGAGCGTTCATTCTCGTCTGCCGAAGAGGAGTTGTCGTATTTCTTGGAGCGCGTGGCGCGACCAGGTTGGCGCTGGCCGGCCAAGCCCCGCCCTCCTGAGCACCATAAGAACAAGGGACACGGACACAACGGTATCCACTTGCAATCTTTAGGTACCAAAAGCCCAAGTCTATAGAACGAAACTAGAATGTGCAAAAAATCTTTCAAGGGATGCTTTTTCGGCTGGATCCCATCGCTTAAGATTTAGCCTTTTTTTGTTTAGGCATGATTTTGTCAAGTTAGGTACGTTGTAGAAATACATTGAATACATTATGACGATTTGTATTAGACCTCTCATACATGAGAGGAGGCCTGTGCCCAGCAGTGGGACGTATATAGGCTGATGATGTGATGATGTGATATACAGCACAATGCAGAACATTCATTCAACTTATCGCACATACGGATATGCACTTTTGATTTTAATGTCAACAGGTTTTCTGTTTATTATTAGTGTGGGTAGTTGTTTATTCTTAATGAACGGACTCATGAATTTGGCAGGAACCTCGGACGGGCGCGAGCGCACGAAGGCTTCAAACAGCACACCTCGGAATGAGTATTATTGTAAGTGGTAGAATAAAGGGCTGTTCATATGATACTACCCTTGAAGTGTAAATTTCTATGATATGATTGTATGGACAGGCAGCAAAACAACGGCGTTCTTTTTTAGCAGTAATCACAGGTCACAAACGCCACCAAAATAAGTACATACCTCATTTTATACCAAAATTGTATCTATTCATTGCTATTTCTCAAGTGTATTCAAGTGGATCTTTTTTTCGTCGATAATATGCAGATTATTTCCTTTTTTGTATGATTGGATCCGGCTTATCTACTGGCTTGTATACCCCCAAAACAATACCAGTGCTTACCTAAAACGGACTAAGCACTTATCTTTTTTAAAGTAATAAGTATATATTGAACCTGATCTAAGTTTGGAGACTTGGCTTCTAGTTTTCAATTTGATAATTATGTATAATTTTTTCAATCTAATTGCCACAGGCGACCACGGATTGATGCAGGCTCTAGTGTACGACGCGATAAACACGGCCTGGTTCAACAAAAGTATAACGGAATCTGCGTTCAACGAAACAGCGTAAGTGTGAAATTATTATTTTTTAAATTCACAAATTATGTATATAAATAATAAAGTTACGGGTCCGGAACAAACTTTTGTCACATGCTTTGCACACCGCGTTTTTTAAAGGCGCCATCGACGCGCGTTTGTCGAATCACTGTATATTGTCATAAAATTGTTACTATTGTGACCTGGCATCTTTTATTGAAGTACCTTAGAAGGGCAATACAATACAGGAAGATTGCATTGAATCATAGAATAAGATATCAAAAGCAGAAAAAACATGTTTAAAGTTTTCTGAGACGTTGCTCCAAAGACAGTGGATGTCAATGATACGTTTACAATTTTGCAACTTATTTCTATGTAATGAGGTGAAAAACTTATCATCATCTTTGTAATGTTCACTGTACTGCTTTACCACAATAAATGGTGCCACATTATTCATTCACGCATCTACATTGGATCACTTTCTGTTGCATGTGCGTGATAACAATAAACTTGTTCCGGAGCCACATAGAAATGTGCACTACACTGTTATTCATACAAAATATTTTATTAATAAAATAATTGGAACTGTAGCGGTTGCACTACAGTGTATAAAGCTACAATTAAAAACACTTTCAATATTGTACTCGTTTGCTCGTAATGTAACTTACACTGGACATCCATTTTATGTTGGTTTCGCCTGGATAGCCCATTGACAAAAGTGATTGGATTATTACCGAGGTAAAGTACCTACAAAGAGATACATGTTTTCCTTTTTAACATATTTTTACGAAATGAATTGAAATGTTCCTAAAGTCCAAGATCTAATGATTACGCAATATGGCAAAGATTATGAACCATAGTCATATACCATAGTCAATTTAGGGAATGGTTCGGTTTAGGCATGTGACACATTAAAAATATTGTGAGGTTATTAATCAGTTTTTGGTCCATTCGGGGTATCATCAGCTTCATGACAAAAGTTACATTATTAGGGTAGTTCTACTCGCAAGGGAATTTTCCGCGGCTCACCTTATTTTGTATAGTTTTTGTAGGCCATGTACAACTAAATGGTTTCTAGTATGACACTAAAATATTGCTCACTCCTAAATATATAATATATCATTCAAAAATTTTACTTTAAAGAGCCAAATTCTCAGTCTCCTCGCATGTCCCTTGGATGAAATGAAAGCTTAAAGGCTGCATCATAACTTTATTTTGAGTATTTACCTACGTTATATCTGCACTAAAATAGAAATGTGTCATATATATAGTTTCAATGTGTTTGTCTAAATTTACTTTAAATGCGAAACTTATTTAAAGAAAAGTGCATTATATTTTGTCCCTCGGTTTTTACCTCAGTCTCCTGCTACATCAAAACACATTACAATCAGCTTGAATTACCGCGTCTAGCGCGTTTCTGTTCGGTCTGAGGGAAAGATCGAAGAGAAGTTAGGTTAGGTTAGGTTAGTTAAGCTTACAACCACTCGCGTCCGTCTTGGCTCGAGGTTGGCTTAGTCGCTACGGCGAGTTGTGTGAGTGAGGTTGTGCTGCCGCCAGTCAGCTTAACAGTATCCTGATACTTATTTATTTTAAATCCATTGTTTTCTTTATACTTTTTTTGCGTTCATAGGTTGTAAATTCGTTAGATTAGAGTACACAATTGCATAATTTCGATATAAAATCTTGCTATCTCAGTATCCTGGCCTCAGTCTCCTGGAAACATAATACCCAGGAGACAGAGGATGACCCAGGAGACTGAGAGTCATCAACAGCCACATCAAGGATCCACACGATTAGTAAACTATTTTTTCCTTAATAGTGAGCCATTAAACTATTTTTATTAATAAAACATATTTATTTAGATAATTACAACGGTTATTAATTTCTTTTGTATCAATACTCAGTATCCGGTGTTAATTTTTTTTAAATGGCAAAAAAAAAAAATTTTATTGGTCCGTTTGAGATCGTAAAAAAACGACCTAAGCTAGACGTCAAGCTACTTTTCTGACCTTAGATGCCAAAAAAATGTTGTGCCCAAGAATCACTTCATTTTCGTCCCTACTGAGTAGAACTACCCGTTACATACAACCCTGTTGAATCTCTTGAAGCGTCTTTATCCTATGACCCATCGACTAAACGATTAACAATGGTAAATTGACGTGTAACTTAACAATAAAATTGATGTTTTTGAACGCCATCTTAAATGGGCACGACACGACAACCTCTATAGTACTAGAAAACTAACCTTTCTTTTAAAATAATAATAAATTTATTTTTGCATCGTGCCGTACATAACGCACCGACAACAATAAATGAAATAAGAGGGCTCCCCAGCCTCTTTAGGTATCGTGACGTGGAAAGGGTTAACGGTTAACCGTTATATCGTATAGCAAACCGAGCGATTGTAAGTATAATATATAGCACATTCATTAGTTTTAAGCTAAAGCAGCTCTATGGATGAGTAAGTTGGAATAAGTAGTATATAACTAAATAGTTAAGTGTTTAAATCATAAATCTACTGAGGTTTTAATGTAGTTAAGTTACCTGCAAGGTATATTTGTAGGCATTCTTGTCCACCGTAACGAAATAGTGAAAGAACTTTACAAACTGTATACAAACAAATGTGAATGGCATTGTAACTAAAGTAATAAACTGATGATCCCTTCAATTCCCGTAGATCAACTTAATACTCGTAGCTACCTAACTTTAAGTATAGAATCTTTAATCTTATGTAAACCATCGCGAATCTTTACGCCACAACGACTAATTAATTCGTATTTATTGTTTGGCTACAGATTGAAGTTCATCGAGCGTTTCGGATACATCGTGGCGTTCATGGCTACCCACAGCGGACTCACGAGGTGGCAGACACACCCGCCTAAGGAACATGAGAACGGCAGCGACACCAAGTAAGACTGACACATTGAGCCAATCTAGTTACTGCCTTTGCCTCACTGGGACGCCATGGCGACGTCGCCAGCTACCGTATCCAAACCAACCATATAGAAATGTATGGGGGCTAACACAGTTGGCGACGCTTGTCGACCACCCGGTTTGTATGGAATGGATTCCCTCTATTTAGCATAATTTTAACTGTCCTAAAAGTAAAAAAATAATACATGTGCTAAAGAAATATTAAGGTATATTTCAATGCGGAAAGCACCTGGAAATCAAACATGCCTTATAGTGAAATCTAAAAAGCAGCCACAATAGCTCATTAACTGCTCAAAGACCCTTGATGTGGATATATCTATGTATAAGCGAAAAACATGACGCTTTTCGCGTTTGAATAACTTTATCGTCTCTTGCACAGATTGGAGTTCGGCAAGCTATGGCCACGCGCAATCGACGAGGTCTGGTACCGGCGCGCGGTCGAGCAGCACTACATAGACCCGCTGAGCTTCGTGTACAGCGTGGAGATGAACACGGAGAAAGTGCCCCTGAACGTGACCGCGGCGGTGGTGACCGCAGCCCACGCCGTGTTCCACGGGGACGGCCACAGGAAAGCGCCCGCCGCCGTCGTCGGCTACCAGTTCCGTCACGAGCGGCTTGTTGAATGGTTCTTCAATATCACCGCTTCGGTAATTCTCGTTTAGGTTCCTTGTTGATAAATGCTCTTGCGATGCAGCAAGATATGTAGTGTATAGTGATAGTCACCCAATTCTCATGTTTTCAATCAGGCTGTGGGAACAGGTCTCTCCTTATCGAACTGATGTGTATGAGTATGACTGACGTAAACATGGGGAGAGGGATCAGGGAGAAGAAGAGGTAAACTGACGGTCGCTTGTTTAAAAGCTTTTTCCAATTTATTTAAAGTTGTATTTTCAGCTTAAAAGGAAGAGGGATAAGTCCATGACTGGATACACATACAATCTTATGACGTATCGTACCTATGTTTACACTTTAGAGTGCGATCAGAACCAAGGCTGTGGTCTCTTCTTTAACAGCTTTTTCCAATTTATTTTTTATGCTCAGCCGACCCTACAGCGAGAGTATGTCCATGACTGAAGGTATAAAATATTATGATATACCTATGTTTTACACTTTACAGTGCGATCAGAACAAAGGGTGCTGCGCATCAGGAGCATGGGACTGTTACTTGGTGGACAACAACGGATGGGTGATAGTCAGCGAAGACGAAAACCAAACAGGATTATTTTTCGGCAAGGTGTGTAATCATTTATTTTGGGCGGAATGGGCAGTTGAAACTACGGGCTTTTTTTCAGTTAAATTTAGCAAACTTTGTTTTGAAACAGAGAGACAGTTTCATGGGTGCATATTTTTTTACGCCTCGATATATGTTTTTTAGCCTTCTTCCTTTATAGCTACGACTAAAGTAGTAACAAAATGTCTTCCCTATCCTACAGATTCGACCTGACATAATGACGAAACTCGTCGAAGATGAAGTGTACAAGAGCATACACGTCGTGGACTACCAAGCGGTTTGCTTCAGAGAAAAGAAGACCACCAATCCTGCAGCCTCGCTTCTTACGGTAAAATCGAATGATTATGTCGATTTTTTTATCGAAAAAGTATCATGAAATCCAGCACAATTATTTATGTTATAAGCGAGGAGTCCTAGAAATATCTAGAAAATTACTTTGAAAGAACTTTAACGTTATATATTTAGTGACCTAGCCAATCGTAATGATCGAGTTTGTTACATATGAGAGACAGAGAGAAAGAGAGAGAGAGAGAGAGAGAGAGAAAGCGAGGTCGATCCTCAGATAACAAAATAACAACGATACGATGAAGATGAACAACGAGCGAATGAGAACCTTGTTCTTAGGTATATCTTTTTAGGGTTCCGTAGTCGACTAGGAACCCTCACAGTTTCGCCATATCTGTCCGTCCGTCCGCGGATAATCTCAGTAACCGTTAGCACTAGAAAGCTGAAATTTGGTACTAATATGTATATCAATCACGCCGACAAAGTGGTAAAATAAACAGAGGAAAAAAATGTTTTATTAGGGTACCTCCCCTATACGTAAAGTAAGGAGTGTTTTTTTTTTCATTTCAACCCTAATGTGTGATATATTGTTGGATAGGTATTTAAAAATGAATACGGGTTTAGTAAAATCATTTTCTGATAATGTTAATATTTTCGGAGATAATTACTCCAGAAGTACAAAAAAATGTGTCCCCCCCCCTCTAATTTTGAACCATAAGTTTTATGGTTAAATATGAAAAAAATCTCAAAAATAATAAAACTTCCTAGGAAAATTATTTTGAACTTGGTTGAATAGTTTTTGAAAAAATTACAAAATAATTTCTGAACTAAGTTTGTAATTTAACCGTATAAGCAGATGTTTATTGTGGGTGCACGACGTTTTATATAATTTCATATTGTTTCAGATAATTATCAAATGATCTCATGTAAAAAGTGATATAATGTTTTAAGGCTATAATTACAATTAGTATTAAAGACATTTACTATAAATATCACTTGGTATTAAACTTGTTTATCATAATGACTTACTTGACATAATTCGTCAATGCTATTAATTTCAGAAGATATAAGTGGATTTTACAATAAATAACTTTAGACATAAACAAATCATTAAAAATAATGTTATAATGAATACTAAAATAAATAAGCGAGACCTTTTGCACTTTCAACATATAGCATAATCCACCTCAAGGCAGGTCTCAGGTAGGTACGACGGTACGCGGCAGCGGCCGGCGAAGCGCCAGAACCGAACATTATTTATATATATAATACTTACATTACATATTATTTATTTATTTATTATGTAAGTGCTTACAAAAGTCTACGGCGGAGGGCGGTCCCAGAAACGAAAGCGGGGCTCCTTCAACTTCTTGGCAGACATTGTTATATGAAAGTGCAATTATTTAAAATAATATGTAATATAAACATTATTTATGTCATAAATGCGTTATATGAAAACGTAATTATTTTAAATAATATGTATGTTAAACATATTTATGTCATAAATGTGTTATACGAAAATAGAATTATGCCACTTGCAAATTATGTAATTTTGCCTAATATATCAACTGATAATTAAAGTAAAGCAAAATATAGCAAAAAACCGTTATATCAAACATTACATTATACTAAATGACTTTATGCCAATTTAATGTATATCAAGTGTATGTTAGTTTTTCTGACATCATATGAAACATTACGCACCCGTTTATTGTACCTATAATTTCTACAAAATCACAATTAAATGACGTGCTTTCAAATAAAGTAAAAACGGTTAAAATCGATTCACGCAATAAAGAATTATCCCATAAAAATCATCTTCCATACTTTAAGCTCGCGCGCAATAGTTTACTTAATTTGCCGATAGATGTCGCTGTACGCGGAACGCTCATATCGTACATGGCGGTGTTAAGATTTTTCCTGATTTAATGGGGTCGGTGCGCCCAGCATACATTAGGTCGAAAATTTGTCGTGCTCGAACTGACTTAGGTAGTTGTCTTTGGTCGTTCGTTGTCTAATAATAAAATTGTTCGCTAAGTATTGCTTGTATTGTACGCTAAGTATTGCTTGTTTAACGCTCTTACTGTGACGGACGTAAAACTACGGAACCCTAACTGAGCGTGGCCCGGCACGCTCTTGGCCGGTTTTATGTAACAGTTATTAAATACGATGGTAATGTTACAGCCCTTAGAAAACGTGCGGATGGTGATAGCGTGGTTCCTCGCAACGAGTGTGTGGTTCTACAACACCATTACAGTAGGTTTGGCTCAAGGCTCCAGCTACACATTCGACGATGGTAAGTCACGTGTCAGTGTATCACTATCTACGGCCAAAATAAATCTACTAATGGGACCATAAACGATGTATCGGAATCACTCTCACTTTAAAAATATGTAGGTATCAGTGCGACAGACAATAGTGCCAGTGAGAATTCTGCTTAAATGATACTATATGATATGACCCAATCTGTACATCCATTTTGGCCCTACGTGAATGTCGCCGGTCACCGACTAATGTCTGATGTGAATTTATATTCTTGGCATTTCTGCTTGGAATGTAATAGTACGAATAGTATTACGAGTAACAATATGTGAACGTTAGTAAATATATATGAAGGTATATAATTATGGTTAGAGCTCCCGTTGCACGAAACCCTACCTCACAAGGTGGCAGATCAGAAATGCAATATAGTGATAGATACTACTTAGGAACACTGGATTTTAGTTGGTTGCCATACCATATCCTGGTACTTAGAATTTTTTTTTTTCGTTTCTACTATTACAGCATTCGGTGGCAGATCGAAACGTTTACTCATCGAAAGGGACACATTTGTAGATAACAACCCGCATGGGTTGCCTGCCCAAAGGCTGGCAGGTTTCAAGATCAGCCATGGTATTGACCCCATTTGTTGGGGCTCATAAAACATGGCTGATCTTGAAACCTGCCAGCGTTTGGGCAGGCAACCCATGCGGGTTGTTATCTACAAATGTGTCCCTTTCGATGAGTAAACGTTTCGATCTGCCACCGAATGCTGTAATAGTAGAAACGAAAAAAAAAATTCTAAGTACCAGGATATGGTATGGCAACATTGGCAACCAACTAAAATCCAGTGTTCCTAAGTAGTATCTATCACTATATTGCATTTCTGATCTGCCACCTTGTGAGGTAGGGTTTCGTGCAACGGGAGCTCTAACCATTATATATGGATTAAATACATTATCCGGCTAAATGTTGTGAATGGCAGAATATGCTATTTGATGTCGCTCTCCTGCGTTGTCGGCATGTACTCTGCAATGCTGCATGACAACGAGCCACAATGCGTTTATGTGTTTACATACATGCTCAGGAAACTACCAGAAACCACTCGTGCTTGTCTATATTCAAACTGCATGAAATTACTGGCTATAATAAACGTTTTATTCATAGATATATTATAAGATATCTATGAATAAAACATTCGTTACAAAATGAGTGTGCAAGGTTGACAAACATATTATCTAAACATAACACTTCAATGTTCTATAAATACACAGCACAAGAGCCGTTTGCATGGGGATTCCTGCCACCTCAAGACGCGATCAAAGACTTAGCTGTTTTTCGTTGTAGTAGTATCAAAATTAATGTATGGAGTCAGCGATTGGATGCTAGTTCCGTTTTACAGAAGTAGTAATGACTCCATCTTGTTTTCAGAGAATGTTACACCCACCGGTGAGTGATAGACCGAGCACAGTAGAACGTGACTGTGGATAGTGCTATTCTAATATTATTATCCCCGGAATGTGCATGAACCTCGTAGTTAAGTTCTCAACATTTGAGAAAGTCCTTCGTCGTCATTGAATCGACTTGTTCAAATTTCAACACCATTGTTCGGAAGTCATACTTCGTATTTCTTTTCTCGGTCAATGAAAGGGACTGGTGCTAGTTAATAGGTTTCAAGTTCAGTTTATACCACTCGATCATACAGACTCATACATCACCCATCCTCGAGCCATTCTGGCTCATAAATTTGAAGGAAAACATCTGCATGCCGATCAAATATTGCTAATGAGGCAGCTTACTGTGATCACAATCATGATTCATGATGTAAATTTTGCTAGGTGCGTTAAAAGTCATTTGTGGCTTTTTAGTCTTCAATTATTATATTCTATATTTACGCTATCTTTACATACACATTTTTAAGTATCGTTTTATAATATTTATATCACCAACATACTCATGAGCGTAAGCCTATGTAAAATACTTTCGATGTATCTATTTGTCCGCCTACTTATGTTTTTCTTGTTTAATTACTCGGGCAGCATGTCTTTCTCGACTTACATTTTCGTTGTCTATTTTAAATTATATCGATGTATTAGGCTGTCTGGAGTGCATGGAAATTATTCAAATAATATAAGAATCTGATCATAAATAATGTTTGTACAGTGTCGTACCAGAATTACGAGAACGACGAAGAGACTGATGACCCATTCATGTCGAAGCCGCCCACGCCGCGAGCGGAGCGAGACTTCGAAAAGCTGGTACTCATCAACAGGACGCGACCAACGCCTTGCGACAGGGAGATGTTCCTCTACCAACTGGATTACAATAACCTAAACGAGAAACTGAATAAACCCTTGAAGGAATGCGAGCGACCGTTCTACGCTCAGCTGGTGAACTTCACGAACATGCTGCTTGTGGTTGTGGATGCCAACTGTCCGAAAGAGGAGGGATCCGTGTTCGTCGTGGATCCGACTGAGGTGCTTTACAACGAAACGCTGCCGTGCTTGAAGCACATACATCCACTCTACAGGAAGCAGCCAGTTTCCTGCATCCGCAGTCATCCAGAGGTGAGGAAACATTTACTACCAATGTATCGCGACTCGTAACTCTTTCTAAAAAGGACTTTTGTAATAACGAATTAACAATACTGTAATAGGATTCCGTGTATACTGCAGTTAAATTATTAACTAACTCATTTACGACACAATAATTTGAAACGAACATTAGAATATGTATTTCAAGAAATCTAAAGAACTTTACTGGTCGATTTTGGGCCACTTCTAGTGGTCTGAATAATTTAAATAATTATAAAGACAGAAGGTACCCAAATCTGTGTGTCTTTGGGCTCCATGAAACACTCTCAACGAGTAGTTGGAGCCTTTACAAAAAAATTACAGTCGGCAATAAAAGTTTGGAGGTCTACCAAAAATGTACAGAAATTAAACTTTTTAAACATAAACTAATACTTATTTCAGGAGAGCAACATTGACATGTGTGGGCGCGCGAGTATACCAAACGGACGTCTTTTCTGGATTCCTCTAGCAGTCCTTGCGATTTATAGGTTTTTGTAAAAATCTAACCATAACTGGAAAACGCCCTGTTTAAATCTGAATGTCCAAAGCTCTTTGTATTTTTTTATAGTTTACTCAAAATAATAAATTTGTCTTACGACTTAAGGGATGGCTTTAAAATTGTGTTAATGGTACAGTCACCGGCATCAATATCTGCCGAAACAAAGCCGGCAAAAATATCTGACACGTCCTTATGGCATTAGACATAGAGTCGTGTCAGATATTTATGCGTGCTATGTTGTGGCAGATCTTATTGCTGGTGACTGTACCTTGTACCTGCAAGGTATCGCCATTGTGGTTTTTGCTGAAAAGTTGTGAAATGAAGGGCATTTTTTCGTTTAACAACTTGTACGAATTTATTGGAATATTTACAAATTTATACAATAGAATTATTCTAAATCATAACATCTACATTTAATGATAAGCATTAAGTTTTTTTTTTGTAGTTTCAGGCTGTCATAACTGAATACACAGATTTTATATAAACTATTGTTTAGTTAAATCTAAGTGTTTTAAATGTTGTTTTAGCTCGTTCAAGATGAATAAACATTTTTTTTTTTAATTAGAGGTAGCTCCTGTTACATGTCATTTCCACATATCAGATATATTTAGTAGTAGGTAATGTGTTTATTGTTAGTCTTAATTCGATGTCTTATAAAGATTCTAGCTACCTTCATGCTCCCAATGTGCCACAAGGAACATGGCAAGAAAAAGGATTTTATCTAAAGGAAAAGAAAAACAGAAAGTGTTTCATTCTTCAATTAAATATTGTTTTCAGAGGTAAACCGATGATTGTGAATGACAGAGTAGGTTTTGGGGGTATATAATAATATAGATTTAAATATAAGATAGTTAGCTTTTCAACAAATTGAATCAAACCCATATTCATACTTAGGTATGTTAAATTTACATACAAGCTAACATTTTATGTTGTGTGTTAAGTTTATTCTAGTCTTCAGTAAACTATATTTATATAATACGTATATTAAGTTTATATAATTCTGAGTGATTGGTCGGCATTTACTCCGTCCTGGTAAATTTCTTATATTGCTTATAACCCTAAGGTTGCTAAGATGATGATTATTAACATTTTGTTGTTTTATATATTTTGAAACAGCTTGGATAGCGAATTTGATGGTGTTGGTCAATGTTTGATAGTACTACATTATGTGTAAATGATGATTCCACATACCATAAAAATAATATTGCAGCACAATCCGAAACTAAACACATATCATTTGTTTCCTAATACCTATGTATGCTGTGGAATCATTGTTTAAACAACTTTATGGGCATATTAAATAAATAGAGATTATGTTATTCAATTTGTTAAATACTTGGCATTCATATTCCTATTTGTAAGAATATATTTTAGTATTTAGTAAAATACATATTTTGAATCTCTGTCATAACATAGAAATGGGATTATTAATTTGGTACAAAATACATATTTGTTGTTTTGGTTTACAAGGATTTTTAATTAAACTACAAAGCCTTCTTTTTTCTACAGAGAATTATATAACATTACTTACAGTGGTCTAGCTAGTAGAGGCATCTTCTTGTCCATATTTCTTACTGAATTCCTCAATATCGGTCATGACCACTTGAAAGCGAGCCTCCCTCAGTAGGGACTCTTGTAGATCCTCCAGTAGATCTGCACCCTCCATGAAAGCCTTGAGGTTGTGCACAGTGCCTCCACCTGGCCGGTGTTCGGTCACTCTGTCTTGAGGGTAGTTGTATGTTCTGATTTTCTCATTTCTGTTGCTGGAACCAACCTAAAAATAAATGTTAGAGCATGTAAATACGATGATATTTATTCCAGAACGAATGTAGGGTCCTCAAAAATATGCAGTTTAGTTTTTCTCCTCAATATGATTAAGATGAGCTAGATCTGATTACTCCAAATCTATGATGAATAAATAAAATATTGGGAAAGAAATTCTTCTAGCTAGACTCAATAAGTTCTGGGTCATTGGTACAAATTTACAACAAAGGTAGGTGCATAATTCAATAAATATTAGGGGACAAACTTACACAAATCAAACTAGCCCAATAGTAAGCTCTTAGGATATGTAAAATAGTAGTGTACTGGTTGTTATTACTAAATTTAACTTTGTATTTAACAGTTTTAATTTACATGTACTTCACATTCACACACAATGAAAATTGTTTTTAAATAATGAATAAAACAAATTAATGAATAAAAACCTCAATAAGGCTTGCGTTATGGGTACTAGACGATAGTAATTATATTAAAGAGATATAAATACATTCATACCCACAACTTTCAGCTTCATAGGCAGCGTCACTACAGTAGACTGATCAGTTGTCTGGAGTATTGTAAGTATACGGTTTATATCTAAGATTAGGGGCAAAAGTATTTGGGCTTATCCTACACACTTTCTCTGGGATTAAAACCTGAAACATCAGGCCTGACCCACAAAAGCCAATATCAGCTATGCTAACCCTATAATAATTATAAAAGTTATTCCGTCAATAATTGGCTATTTTATTGAGTAGTGACACCAACCTGTGATTTCCTCTCGGCATTAATATTGGTTGTCTGTTCTTCTTGTTTGTTCTGTAGCAGCAGTGTTCTCAATTTTTGCATAGCAATTTCCTTATTTTTTATCTGTGACCTGCCTTCCTGGCAGTCAACAACAGTGCCAGTGGGCACATGAGTGATGCGAACAGCACTGTCCGTAGTATTGACATGCTGTCCTCCGGCCCCACTGGCTCTCTTAGTTTCTATGGAAATATCCCGTTCAGGTATATCCAGTTCAATCTCACTTGGTTGCGGCAAAACCGCTACTGATACTGTGCTAGTGTGAATGCGGCCTCCTTTCTCAGTAGCAGGGATTCTCTGCACTCTGTGTACCCCAGCTTCAAGCCTCATAAGCTCTGGTACACCAATACCATTGATTAACATGGAGCCCTTTCTAATTCCCCCAAGATCAGACTTCTCAAGAGAAGCTATATTTACTTCCCAGTCCTTGTAACTTGCATATGACTCATACAACTCGAACAGCTCTCGGGCAAACAGCATTGCCTCTTGTCCGCCGGCACCAGCCGTGACTTCCAGGAGAATTCCTCCTTCTGTTAAATAAGGTTGAAACAACACGGACCGGAGGTCGTCGTCTACTTGTTTCAGACGCCCTAAATATATCTGAGCCTCCTCTTTGACCATTTTCTTGATTTCATCGTCCTGGTTATCCTTCTTGTTAAGTTCTTTAAGACTTTCAATACTCTCAAATAAAGCTAATCTTTCTTCGAGTACCTGGACGACGGGCTTTATTTCACGAAGTCGCCTCACTTCTTCTTCACTGCGACGTGATTTCGTAAGAAGTTCTTCGTGTTCTAACAACAAACGCCTGAGATATCTTTGCACGGCAGGTCCAGTTAAATTCACAGAATTTTCTGAAGAATAACATTGTCGCAGTAACAGTGAATGTCTATTTATATTACACAACGATCTTATTATAGACATGTTCGATAGTAACATAGCTACTTATACTGTGAAATGTGGGTAATGTAAAAATTATTAATAACAGATAACAGCGAAAAGTTTTGTATTTTTCTCGGGTTAGTGGGTTACAGACAATTTCGTTTTGAGGTTACAAACTAATCTGTCACTGTCAAAGTCATTTCAGTTTTGACGTTTACATCTAGATTATTTAAGAGACACCTTCACACCTTCTTTGTCATATTTATTACGAATTGTATACTTTTTCCGAACTTATGGTAGTTACTTTTACTTTAAAGCTAAATATTTACAACGTAACCATATTTGGCACAATCATTTCAATTTACATTTCTTTAACCTGTATACTGCCATCTGTCGTCGAGTAGCATACAACTTACATGGCCTATAAATAAAACTACAAATAATACTCAATAGATGGCGACATTGAGAATGGAGCCTGTCATCTTATCATCGAATTCATATGTCACTATGACAAGGTTCTACGTAGGGCTAATATTAAGGTCGTAGCTCACTAGAGCCACCCGTCGCCCACTCCTCGCCGCCTCGCCTCAAGCGGTTAGGTATTCTTTATATGGATTTGGACGGGCATGCGCTCACTAAATCAACTCCGTAGTTAATACGTTTACGAGGCGAGGCGGTGACGGGTGGCTCTAGTGAGCTGTGACCTTAAAATTGGTCAGGGGATGACAGTGTACAGTCACTATTCACGGCTGTCTAGTAAAAAGTGCATGGCCACTCGATCCGATCAGACCAAACTGAATCAGTTTTGCTTGATCCGAACGACCTTTCCATGTATGGTACCTAGGCTTAAGAGACAGAACTTCGAACTAAGGTTTGGATGATTTAGATTTTTATATTTCACAATATACGTACAATTTCAATATAAATTAAAGCTAGGTATCTTAATCTACTCGCATATGAATTTATATAATCTCTCACTTATAATAAATCTCTAAATTAAAAAAAGAATCAGCCAGTATCAAACTAACCATTTTTGTGTCCCCCGATGATTTCAGATTCCCATGAACGGAAAAATATGTAACTTTTTTCAATAAGCACATTATTACTCTAGCTTCCGTTAAGGATAGTTTTTATCCAACTGCGACGATTAATTAATTTTCGGAAACATTTGACCTCATTAAAATATTAATTTCTTCTACTTGAAATCGTAGCCGCCATATCTGTCAACTGTCAGTGACGTCAAAATGGCGGGCTTGCCGTAACTATCGAATATTAATAATTTCGATCCGGTGTTGTGATGTTCACAAAACGCGTATTAAATTCTAAAGCGTAAAAAAATAATCGATTCTGATATGGAAACTTATATGCGATAAATTCGTATTGAGGCGTAATTTCAATAAATGTATCAACAAATTTCAACAAAATAACGTCAAACGTCAAAAGTCTGACTCTCTTCCTTTTTTTTAATGGCATGGCGATAGCGCTGTTCTTGCGTTCAGCCAAAGTCTATTTGAGTTTCTGCAAGATAGAATCACACGCTTAGTTTTTAATTGTCACGATACTGCACGGCTATCACACGACGGCGCGCGAGCTCTCTCGATTTTTCTCGCACTATATGTCTCTTTCTAAGTACTCTGATAAGAGAGAGACGGATAGTTGGAGAAAAATCGAGAGAGCTCGCGCGCCGTTTTGTGATAGCCGCACTGTCAGATTTTATATTTATCAGCAATAAACAGTATGTATGAAATCAGTATAGAACGGGCCTTTTATAAACATTAATTATGAAGCGCGTCAGTATTAGGCCTGCATAACACTGGCGCGGCCTGGCCGCGGCGGACAATAGTAAACTTGTCCGCCGCTGTCAAATTTAATATTGTCCGCCACCGCAGGCTGCGCCAGTGGCTGTGCCTTAAGGCGGCTTCAAGTTGACATTCAGCCAATATAAGAGAGACCACAATAGAGACACAGAACATGGCCAACCAAAAAAAAAGAAATAGGCCAACATACAGGAAAATACTTTTATCATAAAGCCTGCAACACACATTATTATGTTGGCAAGGGCGGGAACATACACAAGATTTGCCAGAATGTGAAAGTGCAATCTGAAACATTGCAATATGAAAAAAATAAACATATTGCCTTAACATTTTTAATAATTTCCTTTATTAGAAAGGGACTCGGACTCGCGTTATAGTTGTAGAACTTACCTAGTGGTTAGGTATAGTTTGGAAAATATAAATTGGCCGTCTGTTGTCAAATTAAAAAGAGATCTTTTGTTCCACGTAAACACTTACCGGTCAATGGGTACTCGAAAGGATTATCTATTATTAATTCCTAAACACATCTTTACCTGAGAGTCGGAGTGACTCAAGAACTCAAGATCATTTCAGTCATCCATCACGTTTTTAGAATATAACTAAAATATAATATAACACAGTGTTAAAAATATGTAGAAAAGAAGATCAATAATCATTTAATACTGCAGCGTGTGTCCTACCTGTTAGATCTATTGCCATAGACTTCTACTAAACTTTTACCCCATTATTCATAAAACTTAAAATACCTCTGATAAATAACACGTGTTTTGTCCCTTTCTTAATAATTTAAATATCAGGGAGTGACAGGTTTTAACGTCATTTTAACTAAAATATATAGGTTTATTGAAAGTTTTACATGATAGGTTAAAATTAGAACTTAATGTGTCCTATTTCCAAGAGAAGAAATGCGTTAACTCCTACATTAACATGCAAACGAAGTCGCAGGTACAGCTAGTACCTATTATTATATAATTGTTCCTTTTTCATTGAATTTGTGACTCTTTTACACGAATTATTATTATTATTCATTATCACAAATATTATATTGGTGTTAATTATCCGTTGTAAAAACAGATATGTAATTGCGTAACTAAAATAAGGCCGAAATGGTGCAGAAGATACCCACTAGGCGGATTCCCCTCTGTAGGTATCGGAATACTGTGGGTACCTAATGCGTCGAGTGAGGAAGCTCACCCGGTGGTGTGGGGTATAATTTTTTGGGAGATCTATCCTTATGTACATGACCATGACCATGAAATCCAGAAATAATAACGGTGTAGCAAACTAATTATTTTATTGTCATTATTGTTTAAGTAGGTACTTACAATAACTTATAAACATCAGCTACACAAGCATTTTTTTGTTTCATTTCGCACACTCGTCGCCACCTTACATAGTAAATAGCCTAAAAACGTTCAACGGCGCAATAGTTCACCCATCATTAATTGTATTGCTACATTTGAAATCATAGTACCTACCCAAGGTTTCAGCCGCGTGTAGGTGTCCTTCGCGGGACTGTTTTCGGATATATCACAGTGATCGGAAATTCGGAAGCTTTTATACCTACTTCTAGCAAAACCCCGGAAAAAGCTAAGCAAGGATGGAGTTGGCTTCTTAAAAATAATATTTTAAATATTGTTCCGGGATTCCGAGATTGTATTGGCAATGTTAACATACGCGTTGGCAAACAGTTTTAACGACATACAGGGTGTAACAAAAAATAGTGGTGGTCCTTTTAAGGGCGTAATAGGTAGGTATTGTGTTTTGATTACAGAATATTAGGAATATTTTATATAACGTGTTTTTTTATATGGATCAGGTCGCCCCAGTCGGCCAACGCTCCACACAAATGTAAAAAAAACGCGTAAAGAAACACACTAAATAACAAAATCCAATCATAAATTGTTGTTCAATAGCCAAGTAGAGACGTGAAAACAGAGCACATTTGACACCCGAATACATGTAAAGTACAGCAACGAATGAATCATGAACGTCCCTATAAAACCTAGCTGCGTTCCTATCCCCAACCCTTTAAAACTACCTGAGTTCTTATCTATATAACCGTACTAAAAAGACACCGCCGCCGTCGTAAAGATATCGCTAATATCGCTATCAAGCAATTGTATTGCCGTCCTTTTCTACCTGCTAAACATTAGACTAGGACGGAAATGCAAATATACCGTGTGTCGGTGTAGGTTGATTACCTGTTCACTATTGTATGGATGGGTACATTTGTTTTAATTTCGTTTGTACCATTTTATTTAAAATAAAAGTAACAATACAATTTTAGTTTGATGTAAGCTAATACTGTACTGTTAGTTAAATTAACACATGAATTAAATTACATTTTGTAAGTAGGAATAACTAAAATAGTTTATTTAAATACTTTATTACGTATACACATACGTAAGTATTTAAATAAACTAATTATGTACTTTAATACATATGTGTACTTTATATTATCCTAATTTTCGGTATTCCAGGAAATCCCGGAAAGTTTATTAGTAAACGTATATAGAATCCGTCTCCATGCTACTCAACAACAACGCGGTGTAGGTACTGAGGCCACAGAATAGGTACAAAAGCTTCCGAATTTCCGATCCCTGTAATATCACAGAAGGAAAAAGAATAATCACAGAAAAATCGGTTTTATATTTGACAACTATAACTGCCAGTTTACTTATTCGTATTTTGTCGGTACCTATACATAACTATTTCTATCACAAAAAAATATATCTTAAAACTTGGCCTATTCCATTGGGATCTATGCTATCAATCACCAAATGTGTTCCTGCCGTATGATATACTCAAACAATAATAAGTACCTGCCTACATACCGATTCGTAGCAGTAGGCAGATGTACCTTATTTAAAGGAATCCACAAAATGACCGTTATCCGCACGCAAGCACCGACATTAGGCATCATCATTGAAAACTTCTGCTTTGTTTCGCACCGAGAGCGGAAAGTAGCTAAATTCCGCACATTTCGCGATTACCGTGTCGACCACAACTTGCCTATTGATAGAATTATTAGGCTGACAAAGAGAGCTTCCTCTGGCGACCGCAAGAGTGCGCGTGTATGGAGTTATTAGCGCTAATGGCGTCGGACAAACGGACGGGTATTGTGTCGCCGCCGACCACATAGCTTCCTCTTCTGCTGGCCTTGATGAAAGTTACGGGATTATAGCGATTAGAGAAAAGCATACTTAGTTTCTGTCTAATCGCTCTTATCGCGTAAAAAACCAGTGTTCATGCAGTGTTTCCTACTGTAGGTACCTATTAAGTACAGTCAGCGGTAGATTGTGACATTTCGGACACTACACTACATAACATCTCCAAAACATCAATAGAGCAACGCAATTCAAAGGTGCCATAAGTAGCAGAAGTTCGTAAAAAGTTTGCTTCAGGTGGTGTAACAAACTGTTATCTGAATAAACTTGATGATACTCCAGGAAAACCCTTACAGAGTATTTGAATAGGTAGGCACGATACAGGTATACGTACCGTAATAAAATTACTCTTTATATAGAAGGAATGTACAAATGCTCTAAATTTAAGAATTCGTTATATGTCAGTCGTTAATCTTCACTTTTGGCAACAAAACTTTATGTGTTAGCGACAGACACAGACATAAAAAAAACTATACCTAAGCAGTACAATCAGGTGTCTTCGTATAGAGACAGCCTATAGACTCACAGCTGGTCCCAACGCTCCAGCTTGTACTTTGTGGCCCCACTAGATCGAGCAACACTTCTGCCTTTTGACCACGCGGCTATTATGTTTCAGCCAATAATTAGATACAAGTGTTCGGCCATTGTGTGAATGTGGAGTGTTAGCCACGAAAAATAACTAACCGGCAGGGAGCAACAATGTGATACATCCTGACTGGTCATTAGTGTGGCTAGGTGCTTATTTGCAACTTTACGAGAGCCCAAACAAAAGCATAGTGGGAAAACCACTTCAGGCAGTACGGAAGAATAGATTGGGAATTGGGAATTCAAAATTAGGTGCCACCTTACTCGACAGGTGTGTAATTGGATTGTTCGTAGGGTACTACGGGTATAAGGGGTATTGCTATTTTCAGGATATTTATGTTGTTTTGTTTATTCAAAATAACTGTTTTATACATTGGGCTGATACAGTGTTGTATAGGTACCTACTTACAACGAATACGGTGCTCTTATTATATAATACTATACTTAGTTGCGATGTCACTGTAGGTATCTATAGCAGAAGCAGCGTTTCAGACCAAAGTATAAAGACGACATCGGAGTTACGGAGCATTTAATAACACCTTCAGAGGGTACTTCATCAATTCTTAATATTAGATACTTTTTTGTAAATAATGTACTTACGAGCAAGTCGCCATTTAATAACTGACGATGACTTACTTAGCGCGTGACTGTAACTGACAAGTTTCAGTAATTTAATACATAACCGGTGGCAGAATGGCTTCTGTAATTACGTTGCATTAGGGGTCATTATCGCATGCGGCTCGCTATCAATTTAATTCGATGCCGTTTGTGCAAACGACCGCACTTGTCTTGGCTACCGTGTCATTTGCGAGTTGCGTAATTTAGTGCGAGGTATCGATATTTCTTTAGGACTTGCATATGGCGGGTGGAGTGTACAAATGTGTAGAACTCGCAAGCGTCTTCAACAACTAATTCGAGAAAAAAAACTACGTAATTAACGAACCTGCTCACAAAGAATGAAAATTCCCATAAGAACTGTTTAAATATTTTTAATAATTCCATGGGAAGTTCTGAAAATTTTAAACTTTTGCTCGATCCATTTGGATCTATAGGTAAGTGAAGCAAGGTAGGCGTAAGCAGTTGCAGTTCTGGTCAATGAAATGCATATTTCCCATATGCGCCAAAGCGCTACGTGTGATTTTGAAATTGAGTTGCAACGAACTACGGGGAACACTACGATCTAGCACGTAGGTACCTTATCAGAGAATGAGTTACTTAAGTATAAATGAAGTGGAATGAAATGAAATTTGTTTATTTGCTTAACATTATGTACGTATAAAGATGGTCTGGTAAACGGTAAATAATGTCCATATAATGTCAATACCTTATAAAAGTAGGCATGCAAATCTCTATTTATTATAATTGTTTTGTGTAAATTAATATAATTACAATGTCAAGTATTAATAAGCTTCAATGTCAAGACTGTTACTATCATTAAAACACACATTAAAATAATTAAATTGATACAATCATTATGACACAAACATTATATAAAAATAAAATTAAAATAAACTCAAATTCCTCCATCAAAGTCCTTACTACAATTCAGGTACCAATTCATTGACGCTATAATACTTACATTAATCATTAAACCCAATTAAAATATACTATCACATCAGCTGAAAGACGTCCACTGCTGGACATAGGCTTCCCCAAACAGTGCCACACTCGCCGGTCCTGCGCCACCCGCATCCATCGGATTCCGGCGACCTTTCCCAGTTCGTCAGTCCACCTTGTGGGGTCTTCCCACGCTGCACCTCCGGTACGTGGTCGCTACGAACCGTCACGTCAAGAACCTTTCCGCCCCAACGGCCATCGGTTCTAAGTGCAATGAAGAATGTGTGTGGAATATGTGTGCGTTGGAATTGGGTACCTAATTATATAGTATTTTTGATATAAAATTAGGCTGGCATTTATTCTGAATTAAATCTACATTCGAAGCGATTCAGTCCTATCCCTATATCCAAAGTACAAAACCCACATCGTTTGGTCGTAGTTTTAGCTCGTAGATTTATGTCCCTGGCGAGCGTGGGTCCACATTAGTTTTGGGCCATTGCCGCGCGAAGTGCTCCGTTTGCCTTGTACGCTTTCCTTTCTATCAACGCCTAGCTCTTAACAGTCTTTAACTGCTTTTCGCCCTTTAGGAACTCCATCCTATCCTTCTCTATTACGTGAGCAGCTGCTTTAGTTGAAGCAGGACAGAGAGGGCTAAACACTGTTTTATACTTAAGGAGTGGATTTCAGTACAAGACATAGTGCACTTAGTAGCTCTTAAATAAATATCGCACGTTTGCGCAATACCAGCGGTAACAGTACTTCACACTCTTTGCCACAATGAAATTTATAGCGGTCGTATAAAATGAAATACATGCATTGAACTTATTTATGTGGGTACTTAAATGTTACGTTGGCTTTATGCAGTTAACACCTAAAAGCACTCGCTAGTCGCTACCCTATTACTGATTGTTACAAATATACTGCTTACATAATCAACGACAAACTTACACCTTAGGGATAAAACAAATGAGTAAACGAATACCGGTACTAATAAAATATTTTTATCACAAAAGTTGTATAGGTACCGGGTGGACCAAACAGCGACGTCAATATTTTTTTTTGGATTCCTTCCAAACTCCCAATATTTTAAGAAAAAAAAACACGAAAAACTTGCTTATCAGTTTTTTACTATCTACCTATAATATCGTGAAAAAAATCATAACTTGAAAAGTACACGGGGTATTTTCGAGTACACATGGATGGGAGGAATCCCAGAAAAAAATATTGATTTCGGTGATATAAAAAAAAAAAAGTGTTTATTGCCTCGAACTTAACACAAGAAACAAAAACAATAATGATTTAATATAAACAAAGAAAACTTAGCTAAGTATCTAGGCAATGGGTATCAGTCTCAGCGTCTGCTGAACAAAGTCCAGCGCTGATTTTCAGGCTGATCCCTTTTATAAACTAAAGTAAAAACGTAACTAAACTAAAACTAAACTAGAACAGGTCGGCCACATTTGCAAGCTTTGCTCGCGCGAAAGTGTGTGCGCGTGCGTGCGTGAGTGCGTGCGTGCGTGCGTGCGTGCGTGCGTGCGTGCGTGGGTGCGTGCATGCGTGTGTGCGTGCGTGCGTGCGTGTGTGTGTGTGTGTGTGTATGTGAGTGTGTGTGTGTGTGTGTGTATGAGTATGTGTGTGTATTCGTGTGTGTGTGTGTGTGTGTGCGTGCGTGCGTGCGTGCGTTACCTTCAATGAAGATTTCGCTAGAAACGAAAATGAAGAATAAATAACCTTACAATTCTTTATTTATTGACGATTTTATTTGTTTATTTGGGTGGTCTTTAATTGTAATTCCAGAAAGTGTGCTTTAACAAGTTTTTTGAATTTTAGCAAGGGCATTGGGTTTCTTAGTGGTGGTGGCAGATCATTCCAAATTTTTGATGTAGCATACTTGAAACCGCCCCTGAAAAATTTGGTCTTATGTTTAGGTATCGTCAGTAAATTTTGTCTGTGACTTCTAAGCAGCCTAACCCGTTCCTCTTGTACCCACTTTAATTTTTCGAATAGGTAAGGAGGTCTTTGGTATTCAACAATTTTGCGTAGCGTAAACGCTAAATGCAGGTTCCTTCGATTTCTCATGTTTAATATACTTCTACTATACTCTTTCTTCTACTACTATATCTACTATATCTGTCACTCATGCGTCAGTTATCAGCAGGGAGGTTTTAACTCAAATACAATGTTTGAATTTATGAAGAAATGTAAACGTATTAAAACAAATGAAACATGTTGAACTAAATTGTCAAACGATCTCAAAATTAGAACGTGTACCTACACTTAGTCTCTGTTAAATATGTGTAACAGTGATTTTCAATCGTGGCTGTATACAGTGTATACCGAAGGGTTTTGCCTTACGCGCCCCGTGAAATTCCACAAAATGGACGATTGTCTTTTTGTAGTTTTTAATTGCGTTGTGTTTTTTTTTTTAATCTATTTGTTTCCTCGCAAATGCTATGAAACACATTGTGTGTGACACGTACTCGTCGGGCTTCTAATAGACTCTTTTATGGCACAGTAAGTACTATACCAAGTCTAATCCATCACTTATGTTTTCTCGAACTGTCCAACCAAATACACACATTCGTCGTTCGTTAATCACCTATGGGTTTTTTTAGCACATTTTGGCTTGTGACGTTGCTAACTAGGTATGGCGATATAAGGAATACCCAAGAACATAGAAACTCCACCGTAATTCTCCGAAGAGGACCACCATGCTCTATGGGCGACACAACTGTATCAGTCAATGTCAAAGAAAATGTAAAGTAAACAGATACGTTTTACGGCAAACTACGTTTATTTTCACATTTTGTTCGAATCAGTTTATGTAATGTAACCCATTTAAAGCCAAGCAACGTTACGAGTGCTACGCCGTAGCGTGTAGCAGCATTTTTCCGACGTGTTGCGGAAATCGTGGAGGTATGACTCAAATTTTGGATCACGGGATGTTCACGGGTCTCTATAGTTACCAAGCTAAGCCATCCGACATTTGAAACCGCATACCTACCTATGAAGATTGGTATGGGCAATGATGATAATATGAATAAGAGGTACCTACCTATACGTTATCTATACGAAATTCTGTGAGATGTGAAAAAAAAAATTGAAAAGCAAAACTATCACGGATAAGTAGGCATAAGTAGTTACCGAGTAATAGTCGGCCAACTTAATGGTATACATTAAATTCGGCCGAGGCAACCGCACCACACTTCCATGGTAATTAAAAAAGACAGGCAACTACGGAACCCTACACTGCGCGTGGCCCGACACGCACTTGGCCGGTTTTTATATTACATCATTGGGTATGGGAAGGAATTGAACGTGGAAGGACATGGAACACAGTATCTTTTTTTTTCGATAATAATGTTTTATTAATAATGTTTTATTTCAACGCTGGAAAATTCCGAAGAGCATTTATCCACGAGCAGCATTCTTCTGAAATTCCAACATTCCGAAACAATCAATTTCAAAATAGAACAATGGTCCTCACGAACAAATATCTGTTCTGAGTTTTATATAGTTTGCATATCCGTTTCAGGTGAATTACGCAGTGAATAGTAGGAGTAGGTCTAATCATGCGACGAAAAAGGTCACTCATCGTCTAAAAGCGACGATTTCTCGAAGTTGAATAGATCATCGCAAATCCATTGTTCGGAAGGACAGCATGGACTTGAACATCGAATCATAGCTGACAGCTGAAGTACATCAGATTAGTGCCTAAGAATTAAGCTGCACAAAAGTCTTTCTTCCCATTCGTCACTCTTGACAAACGCAATTTATCGCAACAGTTATTCGCTACACTTAAAGATGATCAGGTTTTTTGGTAATTTTCCTTCATTAAAACCACTGGACAAAAATACACCAAGCAAATATACGTAATCTGCATCATGTCATGTCATGTATGAAGCATATTAACTCAAAGTTTATAAGTGTAATGGTGCAAAATAAGGTTGCGTGCGAGGCGCATAGCAAACCCGGGTAGGTAATGGGTTATTAGTAGCAAGCAAACATGGATATTGTTTCCCACCGAGCAGTCTCGGCCCTCGTGCTGACAACTGCGAATTAAAACTGTAGCTCAAAGCACTTCTCAACGTTCGACATACACGCAAATGAACGTAGGTACTATGTTATAAATAACCAGCAACAATCCTATCTACGCTGCTGAATGGCAACTTAAGAAACAAATACAAAGGGTTTAGTGTCTGATCGCGAAAACGTTTCTTTCGTGCATTCGCGTTAGGCCTAGTGCGAACTTAATTTTAGCTAACAATAGATTACAATCGTATCTCACAATACGGTACATAAATACCACACCTGGGGAGCTAGCACAGCTGACGCCGCGCCGCGACGCGAGTCGAGAAGGATCTACCGTCCTCGTTCTAATTTGCACGGTGCGAGTGTGACAGGGGACGCTCAGTCGCGCGACAAGCGGCTTGTCAGCAAGTTGTGCTAGACGTACTGGAGGTCGGTTTGTGTTCGTCGTTTCGCAACTCAATTGCATTTTTTGTTTCACGGGCTCACTTTAATTCTTAGGAGCTTTACCGCCAGGCAAACAACAATAAGAATAACTGTAGAGTAGATACCTAGGTACCTAATGTATTGAAGAGATGCATGAACTTTATTTTCCAAGGTTTCACCTCAAAATTTATCTATAATTATATGTATGTCAATCAATTACTTAACCGACAATTACATGGAAAACACACGATTAATCAAATGTTAACTCGCGGCGTGTCCAATTAATTAACTGATGATTAAACCCCGACTAATGTGCCTCCATTCATAGACCATGCCATATATTTCGACTTACAACAATACCTTCCATGTAACCAAATTTGTCTGCTCCCAGCGGGACGCGAATCCATTTATTTATGGCGTACCAAAACATTTACCCTATTACTGTTATGTTATGGCTGTATTAAACTGCAATAAAATTTATGATCCTTGCAGAAATCCGAGCACGCGAGTTTCAAACGTGACTTCTAAGGATAGAGTAGAGTTTTGGTTGAGAGTATTTGTAAGTAGGGTAGGATGACAAACGCGACAGGGTCTACCCCCTCGATTACGGCGTCGCAGGCGAGAAGTCGCCGTGACGTCGACTCAGCATATTGTGCGGTTGTGGGGACATTATAGTCACTGAAGGGGTTCCCTGAATAGCTACGCGGCAAATTGATTGTGCCTCCCGCCACGCCGCGTAAATGGAATTAAATTCTTGAAAAGATTTCAAAGCAATTTCATGTCGGAGTAATTAGCTTTGGCAGCGTTTTGAATAGAAGACGTTACATTTGTTGAAGAATGGCGGCCTAAAAAACACTTGCAGAATATGAAACAGTTTGTTCAACGACTGCGAGAGTAGGGTAAGTGCCCCAGTGAATGAACGAAACGCTGCTTATTTGCTTAAATTAAGAGTTCTGTATATTCCTAGCATACCTGCTATTTTTTTTCGATTAGAAGCATTTAGGGTTTTTTAACATTTATATAAACTCAAACGCAATAGTTACTAAATGAAAGATGTTTAAAGTTGACGGGCTACGGGCGTGGGGTTTTTGTATAAGCCTGTAATAAGAGGACAAGTATGTCACCTTTTATTTGATGTGCCATTGTACTAGTTTTATAAACCTGAGTCTTATGGCGTGTGGTTTTTGGAAAGCTAAGGAGTGAAATTGTGCTACTAAAATATCGTTTTAAGTTAGGTACTCAAGTTTAAGTAGATTCTCTTTTTTTAGCTGGTGTTCTATAACTAGAATTCAAAACCGCCTAAATCCAGTGAATGAACTGGAGTGTTCATTCACTGGCAACGCCTGTTTTAATGTTTTTGCAATATCTTATGTTGGGGTAGGGGTCGGGTGGCATAAAGTTTAAAGTCATATTTTTTATCGGCATACATGGATTCGTCATACTCATCATTCCGCATAACTGTAAATAGTCATACATTTATGCGCATAACTTTTTTAATCATAATGTTTAAGACCATACTTTGTAATGCGCATAAAGTTGATGCGCATAAAATTATTTGAGCATACTTTGTAATGGACATAAATTGGTTGGTCATAAAATTGATGAGCATAACTGTCTTCTAAACGAATAGTACTTTCGCAGATAATTATTTTTCATAATATTTAGGCGGCACAAAGTTGTCAACCGTAATATTAAGCGCAAATCATGCGTAATATTTAAAAAAAAACAGTTCTGGCGCTTCGCCGGCCGCTGCCGCGGCACGCTCGCTTCGCTCGCTCGGCTCGCGTGCTGTATGGTCGCAGTTCTACCTAACACTCCTCCTCGCTTCGCTCGTCGTCGTACCTAACGGTGACTCTGGGACTGTATTTCCTTTTTGATAGCGAGTCGGGAATTATGATATCGTAATAGTAGGTATGCTATAGGATTATTATGGTACATAAAATGATGCTAAACCAAAGTCAGCCAAAGTAACGTTCTACAAAACAATGTGCTGAAAAAGGGGTCGTATGCGTGGTAGTAGTAATGCCAACTATACCTTTATGCAAAATTACCATTCGACCGAAAGTGTTTCTGCGAAACATGTTATGAAAGTGTTTCTGACCAATATTATTCTGCCAGATGAGGGTAACCCTAAATTTCATTATAATCAATATTATGGCTTGATAAATGTATGACATTTACAATTATTACTAAAAATAATTATAATTATCAATATTATGACTAAATAAATGTATGACATTCAACATTATGGTTAAACCAATTATGACTCCGTATAATTATGACAAGGAACAATTATGCCATAATATAATTTATGCCAAAAAAAAATTATGAGCATCAACTTTATGCGTAATGTTGTATGACAATCGATGTTATGACAATAGTTGTTATGCCACCAGACGGCCACCCCTTATGTTGGTTGTAATAAGATTTACTTTTTATTAACATAACAACCAATGGCTTGTCTATCGTTGGTCCAGTGTTCGAACAAACCTCATTTTCTAACATGATGTTAGTTCATTCACTGGTTTATTGATATCCAGTGAATGAACATCGACCGATAATTAACTTGTTCATTTATTGGTTTTTGGAACCAGTTAATGACTTACATTTGTTACAGTTTTTTTAAATATTATAGGAAATTTGAACCATTAACTACTATTCCGTGTGTTGGTATATTAATATAAAGCCAACAAAATCGCTAAACAACTATTTAAACCGATATACGATAAATATAACAGTAGTTCATTCACTGGTTTTAGTTGTTCATTTACTAGCAAACCGCGTTCATTCACTGGTGATTTCCCATTTTTGTACCTAAAAGGTCATAAATATAACTTAAAATTATGGAAAACTATTGAGAAGGCAAATTAATTTAAGCAAACTAGAATACTTGTTTGAGCTATACAAACAGTCATGGTTGACATTAAGTAAAACCATCGTAGATAAAACATTTTTTGAAATCAAAAAAGTCCTTAAGCGTTCATTCACTGGGGCACTTGCCCTATAACTTCAATTTATATTTGAAACAAGGAGATCTTTGGATAACAAATCACTAATAACTAATGAGTAAAGTATACATATTGAATTAAAATACTTGTCATAATTTGTATAATAAGTATTGATGAACACTGCTAACAATAAATAAGTTCGTCAACATTAAATGCGTAGGCTAATATAATCTACTGGCTAAAACGATGTCGAAATTTAAGGTTCTACTACTCTCCACTAGATGTCACTCGGTGTACTCAATCCACGTTCTCTAATTTGCACCTAAAACTTTAATTTCAATTTGATTTATTTATGGTTAATCAGTGTAATTAGAACTGTGAGATCTTCGTAAAATACAGTACGGTTGCCAGGTTGTGTTGCCATTTGATACCAACCCCATGCATACTAATCAGTCCTTCGCGCTCACATATGTATACATATTTATCTACTTGGCAAAGGTGCATTATCCTAAGGGAGCCAAGTTGATGCGCATAATTAGGTCACGTTCATAGGTCACGTAATACTAAGTGGATAATAATACAATACCTACCTATACACGAAGTAGATTTGACAATAAATAACAACAATAGTACCTACTATTCAAATATTAGTAGTTACATTACTCACCTAGCTAGGACGGTAAAACAAATAATGTTTCAGGTCGCATCTTTCACGACCGAGCCGAAGGCTAGGGCGATAAAATATGCCATCTGGTGCTTTATTTATTACCGCCCTTAGTAACTGCAACATATTACGTCACTCACTGACCGGAAAGGGTTTCCAACGTGTAGCGGGCCTTGACTGCAACTGCTAGGTGTGAAACAAAAATTGTTAATTGCTTTTGTGTAGAATAATAAAAATATAGGGACTAAACGTAAAAACTTAGTCATCAGAATCCTAACAAAAACTCGAAGCCACAACTAATCAAACAGATTTTCATATTCATCCATCATGTCAAACGTCTCAAGAAGCTCATTCATTAGGGTTGCCCTGTTAGGGGCAATAAGGCTGCACCACATTATACCACTTTTCATTAGACCCGATTCGGTTAAAACATCTGTATTGACGGCGGAAAAACGTAAAGAAGTTAGGAATAAGGGTAGTCAGGATTTTAATTTCTATTGGGCTGCCATTTCGTACTTGGGTCTAACAAGTTTTTAGACCCCACGGTTTTAGACCAGAGGGGTAATCATCACGTAACATTTTGAAATGCGTGTAATTTTTCCATTCAAAAAGTAACATTTAGATCTACCTAACGCGCAAATCGTTACGCGATCGACCGGCAGTTTTAAAATAAATGAAAAAACGAGTATTCTTGCACTTCGCTACTTACAGAGAATGCCAGTATACTTGTTTGTTAGCTTGGCGTAAACCCGCTACCTAATGGTAAAATCGGATCAAAATCGATATGCCGATCTCCGATCGTATTTTTTTTAACATCACCGCACCCCTCACCCATAAATGTATGTTGACGTCGCAGTAACTAAGCATAATAAAAGGTCTAGTTTGGTTAGGCGTGACGGGTGAAATGAGGCGCATGAACGAGATCCGAATAACAGTCGAGCTCCGCCCCCGCTCGACGTCGTGGCCGAATGGATCAACCAGTAGCGTTCGGTCTAAATATTATTGTACAATAATATAGTACTAGGTAACTAAATAATTGTAATGAAATGTGGTGTGTTACTCCTCCTCCCAGCGTTATTCCCGGTTGTGCCCTGAAGGAGCCCGGGGTCCGCTTTGACACCTAATCCCAAGATTTGGCATAGGTACTTAGTTTTACGAAAGCGACTGCCATCTGGCCTTCCAACCTAGAGGGAAAACTAGACCTTATGGGGATTAGACCGGTTTCCTCGCGATGATTTCCTTCACCGAAATTGTGGTGAATTGACATTTCATTTTTTTAAGTGGTCCATTATATGATTTAGTTCGATAGAAAATGAAATTTTAGGGTATAAGTACGTGTTTTTTTATTTCTCCCTAATTGTTTATTTTCATTCATAAATATCAAAATTAAAAGTAGTGAATTCCAATATGTCGTAAGTAAAATATGACGTCATTATTATGTCTCTCTATGGCACCTATCCACATCTTTCACTAAGGGCCTGTTTCAAAATCGCCGGATAAAGTTATCTGCCAGTTAAAATTATTGCCATCCTTTTCTCCCATCATATAAAAGAAAAGTGACAACCAACATTTATCTGACGGATATGTTTTAACTGGATATTGTGAAACAGGCCCTTACAGACGTAGTTGGGAATGACGTCACGCACGGGGTATACCGCGTTTTACAGATTTTAGTGATTTTCTCCAAAACGAGTAAGAATATAAATGGGAAAACCACTTTATTACATATTTTGAAATGTTCTCAATAACTATTGGGAAAAATTGTGTTTGTGAATTGCGAATCGGAAGAAACAAAAACCCTATAGGTACGTACCTTTACTTAACTACCTAAGTCCTGTTTCTGGGTACGTAAGGTGTAGACAGCTACTTGATTCGGACTCTAAATAAATATTAAAATGTAATTAAGCCGTACCTATTTAACAACTACAATAATAATGTGTATAGTTTTAGTTATGCAATAATATAAAAAGTGAATGTGGTAGGTATACGAAAGTAGTAAAATAAACCTCCAGCTCATGAACTCACTCACATCTGTATTACCAAACGCCTTGCCTACATAAATAATTCACGCCGATAAAATGTCGATGAATATGAACTTCAAAATAGTTACAACACTGTAACTGTCGTCTTGACGTTGACGTCTCGGCGGCGGCGGTATGGTTAGATTAAAGGAAATAAATAGCTATTCTAGAAACTTAAAAAAAACCTTAAACTTAGTACATGCCTATACATAATCGCTCAATTAATATCGAGTATTAAGAGTACAAGTCAGCTGCTTGTCTCAAGTTAAAATACTTATCACTTTTTTGTATTGATAATGTTCCGTTCCATTCTATCAAAGAGCGCGATCCCTTTCTCACTGCGCCAGCGCGTCTGCCTGATCGATTGAACAAAGCCCGAGTCTAATTATACTGCGCGCAACCCAAAAGGTCGTATCGCCGGTTTGAACCGAAAATGCAGACGCCATTTTGGTTTGCCAGGTGCGTTGAATAGGTAACTACCAAAGTAGGTACCTACAACAAATGATGTAAGTACCTTCGATTTTTGATGATGTTAGTCCATATTTTCTTTATTTTAAATTACGCTTTGACGACCTCTGTAGCCTAGTTGCTACTGACCCTGCCTACGAAGCCGGAGGTCCCGGAGTTGTGTTCGTGAGAAAAGGACAAGGAACATTTTATTTAGCAGGCATTTTCAGTTTATATATAATATACCTATTATCCAGCAGTCGTTGAGACAATATTTCAATAAGTGGACTAATAAAGTACCCACAGCCAAGTACCTATAAACATAGGGGGGTTCAACATACACCCAATATGTCCCTATAAATATGCCCTTAGGGCTCTTATATCGGCGAATTAAGGTTACAGAATCTACATATGACAGGAATTCCATTCTTTCTGCACTGGACTGTACCTAAATTTGTAGATACTCGAAATATTGAACCATAAGTATTATCTACTTGTTTTTTTCTGTAACTGACATAAGGTACTCACTAATTACAATGTAAACATGCCTTACCTTCCCACTCCACAGATTATACGCCTAAATAGCAGAACGCTCATAGTCTTGTTAGGGCTCTGAATGCGGTCATTAAGTTGGTACAAAACTACCCAGGGCAGCCACATCAATAATACTCGTAATTTGTTGGAGAGTGAGTTTCAAATGAGTGCGCTCAAAGAGTGCGCAGGCTAGTCGGACAGTGATTTATTTATTTCACTTAAACGGCATCGTAAATACTTACGCCGCGACCGAGCCGCAACCGAGGCTTGCTAACTATTCCAGACAGATGCAACTACTTTTTTTTGCAGTTTCTATGTACTGAAAAACGATTGTAAACGCCAGTTTTCTTCGCTGTTTCTGTTCAGTGTCATGTGATGTCATTAGACGAAAAACATTTAAATACTTACTCGTAATTACGTAGTAATAGTATTTCATCTGTCCTCGTAGGTATAATATTTTTAATATCTAGCTACTTTTTCACATTTTATCTTATAATCCTCTTATTTTGTAGGGAGGTAACAACGTTTTTAGGGGATTTAGACGGGAATTTACGATTGTTTTGAACACATCATTCTGGTTATCGATGTCCGCTACGAAATCATACTATATACTGGATTGTAATTTACGGCGGTCTCTATTTGGTATTACAAAGTAGATACAAGTTCACGTAACTAGACACCTTATAGCAACTCTTCTTTTACGGCCCTTCCACCTTACTGGCAAACTTTCTAAATCAAACTTTCCGACATAAATCGCCATTCTTTATTGCAATTTAAATCCCATTATTCAAAAATGCGAGTCAACGTGCATATTGATAATTGAACGCGGCGAGGTGTGATTTTTCACGTTTTCTCCTGAGACGTTAACGTGACCTGGAGCGGGCTCTATTTATGATCGGTGCACCGAAATGGCCGACAAATGGCCAGCAAATGAGAGGCTTCGTCCGCCGGTGTCGGCCGCTGCTCCTTTCAGCTGCCCGCTTTTTAAACACGTACCAACTATCATTCTTCAAAACACGATGTCCAACACCGGCAGTGCTATTACGCCTTGTAATAATCCTCCCTCAAAACCGGCATTGGAATGCACAACATTCAAGGTTATATGTGAGGTTCGATGGTAAAGGCGGCCCGAGGCACATTTGATTATACGTTGAGAGAGGGCTAATCGCCCTCGACGGGCGAACACCTCGAGATCAAACACGAGGCGCGCCGCCAGATATTTTTGTTTCTATTAAACAACACCCGACGTAATAATGTTTAACAATCGTGCAGCGATAATTCGAATAGAGACATCTGTGGAATAGCCTTTACTCAAACAAAATACGATTTGACAAACACCTAAGTAGAGGAAGCGTAACACTCCGTTCGGGTCCAATTAACTTATAAATATGCAACGGTAAATAAAATTAAAATCTATTTAAGGGCATTGAGAAAAGAGTGAAATTACTATATAATAATAATAAGTATGTTAAATCTACTATTAGGTAACTACTTGTATTTATTCAGACATTCATAAACAAATGAATTCAAAAGATTTTTCGAAAACCCAACTGCTTTTTTATAATGTTATAGCCTATGTCACCGATTAAGAGGAATCCAACGACACCTAATAATGTCGAAATCCGTCAAACGGTTTAGGCTGCAGGGCGTGCCAAAGAATATGCCACATACATACATACATACATACATACGTTTGCAAACATAACCCTCCTCACCTTCGGGCAGTCGGGTAAATAAAACAATAATACAATACTTTACAAGTCAAAATTGCTGACATGACAAACCTATTAGTGAGGTGTTCTTTCAATATTTCAGTGTTTAGGTACCTACGTAGAACTTAAAATTTCCTACATTACTTTATTGGTTTAATTGCATAGGTACCTTACCATATCATCTTGTCTAGGTAAGTCAAACGTAAAAAACAAATACGAGTAAAAGTTCGCCAATAACGTAGAAACCTACGTAAAAACACTACCTGCATCGTTTTTCTAATAAGCAGTCGATTTAGATTTCTGTTTATTTAGAGTTTTTATTTCATAATATACAATTACAATATCGGTATATAATTAAAAGCTATAGTATCGTCTGCTAACGAAAACTATATAACATTTGTTTGAATTTCGACTCTACAGCTCGCACTGTCCCGTTGTTTAGATAAGTGGTCCGTCTCAGATCCTCGGATTGTTATTAAATATTTGTGTTGTGTGCGATTAGCGCACTCGCCGGCTAATTCACCGTCCCGGCTCGACAACTACTGCCTTAATGTTATTTAATTTACCACTACTTGACTACGAGTTTCTCGAACTAGCTGTTTCGAATTGAAATTAAACGTTCATAACGCAGCTATGCGGAATCCGAACGTATATAGTAATTTGGAGTTTTTTACTAAGTCGTATTAATTATGAAAATAACTTGTACCTTCACTTTGCATTTTTTTTGTATCTTAAAGTAGATTTGTTTTTTTTATTAATTTTCTTTTGCGCCATTTCCCTCCAGTTCATGGCCTTAAATAATTGGCGTCGTTTTTTAGCGCTACCTGGGTCGTCCAACGAGGGAAAAAGCGCAATATCGGGACAACTGGCGACAACTCGTGTCGGACGCGAAGACCCACTTTGGGTCGGTGAGCCATTGAATAGACATCATCCTCGTAGCGTTTTTCCTAAATGTGCACTAAAGGAGCCTGGGGTCTGCTTTGACACATAATCCCAAGATTTCGGATAGGCATTTACGAAAGCGACTGCCATCTGACCTTCCAACCCAGAGGGAAAACTAGACCTTATTGGGTGTACACCGGTTTCCTCGCGATGTTTTTCACCGAGAAGCTAACGCTAAATATTCCGTACGTAATTAAATTCCGAAAAACCCATTGGTACGAGCCGAAATTCGAACCCACGAAGGCCGCATGTCTGAACCACTAGGCTACCATAACTTCAGCCATGGAAGTAGTAGTGGAATTAATTTTCTTTTGGTGTTGCTAACCGTTGACCGCGTATTGGTGTCCGCGCGTTCAAAGGTATTTGTTGTCTGTGACGCTGCATTTTTGCTTATCGTCGAAATCTCAGTGATGATTGGGTGCATCCTTTTTCTGCAATATTTTCAAGGCCTTCCAGTTCTAATATCAAAATAACGTTAACTTTTGCTTTACCTGTGATAATAACGTTAGTTGATGTGCTCGTTTTGGCTGGTGTTCGTTAATGTCTAGGGTCTTACTTGTTCTCTCAGACCTTACAGACCTTTTAGTTATCTAAATATAATATATATATCTAATAGAATAAACTCACCAAAACTGTGTAACTGAGCAGGCATAATAGGCACCGCGGCTGCATAATATTACCATAATACTAAGTTTTATTCACATGAATTAATTTCTCGGAGAGTTCTCACTTTGAATTTTATAGTTGTGCGTACAGTTCGATCTATTTTTGGTAGTATATTTCACTAGTTCAAGATGCTTTATTTTGACAATATGTTATAAATCGATTCCCATAGTTCAAATCTCTTAAAGCATCCAAACCGTGAGAACTATCCACCTCGCCATACTAACTTTGTTTAGTCCTTAATGAACGCTAATCCTTATAATCATAAAACACTCGGCGCTAATGGCGTACAAAAATAAAACAGTTTATATTCACATATTAAGTGGTGCTGTTTCATTGCGCATGATTTAGCCGATCCATATATCTCTGCGAACCATTGTGTTACATAAATAAAAACGCTAAACGCCGCTCATTGTCTATTAAGAATTACTTTTCTCTGGGCTCACAATGGTCGGCGGCTCAAAAGGGAGATGGTTATCGTACGAGTTACATTAATACGCAACAGGCACGCCCCAATCACGAAATACTAGCTGTGCTGTTCACAACTTGCTTCACTTCACCTTTCCACTCACCTGTATATCTTGGATCTTGGATTCGTAGAAACAACGCACAATATGGGGTCTGACTTACAATGGAACGCCTGAGGTATGTTGTGGTAGCGATATGAAGAGCAGCCTAGATCCGTTTGTGTTATGATACTCGCCGGTAAACGTTATTCTTTATTTTCATGCTACATTAATTTGTTCGACCCTTGGGCCGTGGGGCTAGCCGAAATGCTTCTGCATATTGTTGCCTATAATTGGGGCTGTTAAAAAATATGCATAACGTTTTTAATAATCCAATAAAATTGGTCCAGACTCTAACTTAACAAATATTTTTTGATTATCTGGAACTCTGGTCTACTGCACATCAGTTAGTTTGCGTCCGAAGCGTTTTTTTATACATATTAATTATTGTTCTACTTACGTATACCTAAGGTAATTTTCATGTATGTGGAAATAGTTATTTACGATACAAGTGCCGAAAATAGGAAATTCGCAACGAGTGGTGATAAATTAAAACACGACCGAAGGGAGTGTTTAAAATCGACACGAGTTGCGAATTACCTATTCGCAAGTGTATCGTACAACGTTTTACTGTACATATGGCTCTTTAAAGTTTTGACATATGCACGGAAAGTGCTCTTTTCCGCACTAGTACGGGAAAGTAGCACCATGTGTACTGTAAAATAATAAATTAATACCAAACATAGATATTATGAGCACACAGTGGCGATCTTGCTATTATATCATATCATAAACATTAGAGGTTATATAACGGCGCGCTAAGACATGAAAAGTAATGTGTAGAGTTTAAAAAGACGAACAAGAGATTCGTACGAAATGAATATGAAATTTAACGTTTATCGCACTCTCTCTTATTAGCTTATGAAATTTTAAACTATAGGTAATAACATAAACACACTTTATGGCAATGTTCAATCGATGCGCTTTAGTTCTCGATCGAGCAGTAATCGCGTGAAATTGTGCCGTCGCCGTCGCGCGCTTCGCAATTATTTACATTACCGCCAGATTGGAAATCGACTGTAAGTTAATGCAATATTGTGGCGATTACCACGAACATCGGCTGTTTTGAATATGTCCCGGATAAATTACGTGGAGGAGAGTGGGGTAAGTTCGGTGCAGCAATTATAATTTAATAGAAATGTATTTTTTTATACTTAACTTTTCTAAAAGCAGAATCGTGAGACTAATGAAATGTAAGATGAAATACATACAATCGAGCCTTCATTCCCAAAAGAGGTAAGCTGAGCAGACACTTATGTTCTAGTGCCATTTTTAGCATAAATGATAGACAAAATGTGATATCGCAGTAATAGGTTGCTAGTTCATCGCCCATGACACACTTCAACCCTGATTCCTTAGTATGACTCCTACTACACACGCGAGCAGAAAGGGGGTGATGCTATTCTAACCCTGCAACACACTGGCCAAGGCAAATAAATAACATTTAAAAAAAAAGTCACTGTCTTACCTCCTTACCATGGTAATAATGGTAGGTATTATACCTATATTAGCAAGAAATTATAAAAAGATTTGTTAACAAAAAACGAATATTCAATATACTGAATATACCAGTTATGCCCTTGATCTGTTCACACCCCATTTTTGGTACATTCTGTATTAATTAACATATTATTATATGAAATGAATAACTTATTATAGGTAGAAAAAAAATATGTCATCACTTGTTCACTTGCAATAATTAGGTTTATAAAGGCTGATTTTTGGTTAATAATTTTTAGATCGGTTTGTATCAAGGAATTACTGTAATTTGATTACAATATTTAATAATTAAAAAATACTGTACGAATCAGCTCAGCTGATCATTGTCATCTTAATTTACAGTGTTACGACCTATGTTGATACATAGGGATCATATACGGGAAAATGCCATTTCCCTACAAAACTAATCGGTAGGTATCATAAAATTTTGTAAACGGGTAGAACATAAAAAAAAACATCAATTCTAAATTATATCTCGAGAACTGAAAATTGTTAAGTTCATCACCTACATAATAATTAAGTCGCACAAACTATGCTGAAATGAATTAAAATAATAATGATATTCCTGGTAAGTGTCCACTTAGTTAACTTTGCCCCACCTCCCAGTTGTTGTGAGCTTACGTGTAATCATTTCGTACTCATAATTTATACAAAATTCGCTCAGCCTACCAAACCATTTAATGTGTTAAACCATTTTGTAAACGCATTAATGAATGAACTGCGTGCAAAAACACTTTGGCTCTACCCGTGAATGAGTTTAACAAATACCCAACAGTAAAATACCAGGTGAATGAAACAAAAACAAAAAACATCTTAAAGCACTAATAGGAAAGAACATCCAATCATGTTTTTAAAGGGGTTTTATTGCATAATTGGCGGCATTTACAACAATCCCTGTGAGCACGACACCCGGTTCTCAGAATTTAATACAATAAATTTGTAAACGATACCACAGAACTTCTGTCTAAGTAAAAAAACAGAGTCTTCAATTTTGAACGGTGAGTTTTCACGTTCACATAAACATTGCTGGTTCAGACAGGGAATCTATATGTTTGTTCTGATGGCAGTGAACGATGGATGCAGTGTAAATTGATACATACCTACGTGTAAAAGATTAAGCTGGATGTAGCATATCTTAAGAGGAAGCACACCTGTGCTCGGTTAACCTTTATGGGTTTATAGCATTAACTACACCTCGGTTTAGGACACTAGTGATGGCTCCATGAACTCGTAAAAGCTGTTAATTATCAAAATTTCGGTGATACCTTTTAATGCGGTACAATTTGTAAGTTCACAGCTTTTTTAAAATTATTTCATAATTTAATTTCAAACATAATTAGTATATGTATAGGTACTTGAAAATATATCATGGCAGACACTAGACTTCGCGCTCCTATTCTGACAAATTAGTTCGACACTCATGACAGTGTATATGCGAAACACATTGAAACAATCAAATTGGACTACGAAACGAATGTCTCAGATTCACCCCCCACACGCACTGAAAGTGTTAACGATGTCAATGTTTGTCGCGTTGGGCATCATCAATAACTCTGTATTTATAAAATAAATCACCACTTTTCCTTTCAAAGTTTAAATGGTGTACACAATTGAAAAATCCTATTATGCGCTTAAAGTCAAGCAAATAACGTAAAGCGTTTTGTATGTGGCCACAAGGCCCGGACAATGGCACAAAGACGCCGGCGCGGGCGGTAATCTCCCGTCATTAATAAGGGTTCTTCACACGGTGAGTGTTAACATGACAAATGCGGTGGCGTCAAAGCCGCCGCACGCTGCGGGCCGTCCGATTTCGCTCCCGATTATCATTTCCACTTTGCCACACAAATTGAAGGTGGATCTCCGACTTCGTTTGCTCCAATGTTGCGTTATTAGAACGATAGAAGAATAAACTTCTCGGCCTTTTTGGTCATTGTTGAATGATATTTTTTGAGGCAACCCTAACTAGCTCTAGACTAATCCAATCAGACACATTTTAATACAATGCTACGGTGAAACGATTCAATTGCTAAACACATGTCGCGTGCAAATAACAATCACTCACACACTCGCAGCGTACAAATAACTCTACAATGTCGTGTAGGCCCTCGCCTGTCCCGGGGCCACTCGCTGCAATTATTGTGAGTAGAAAATTAAATTAACACACACGCACGCGCATGCCGTGTAACCCGGGGGAGGGTGGCCAGGGAAGCCTGACCCCAGGGAACCTGCAGGCCGAGCGTATCACAAGCGAACTCCCGAACGCGAGAGCGACGCAAGGAAGCTCATGCACCTTGGCCGAATGGGCAGCCATTTTGCTTCGTCCACTAATTGCAGGTCCCTTCGTAGTTATTTCATCGCTCGCTACGTCTTTCTGTCTGTACTCATTAGTCTGTGGTTTGTAGTTTTCGAATTAGCACTTCTATCGTTTCCGTTGTTTTCTGTGGCCTATTGTTATGCATGGCTGATTACAGGCTGCGACAACCGCGCGTTATATCGTTACGCTAACAGAGGCCTTGCCGCATTAGTTTATGTAATCTATCTACTTCTACATTCTCTAATTACTTGATGTGTTTTAAACTCAATAGAAACTCACTAGAAATAACCTCACTACATAAAGTATTAAGCAATGTCACATATTTATTAATTCATTGTCATACTGCTTCCGGTGCAATTTTGACAGGACATTTGCCGGCCAACGCACGGAGAAAGCATGTCCAGCATGGGGAACAAGGGTGAATAAGCAGAATATATAAGAAACTCGGAGAAGAAACCGAACGCCGATCCGTTGTGATTAGGGGGTTCAATATCAGATGGTTTTCAATTCCGGAACTGGTTCTGGAATTGAGATTTACCTTTTAGTAATTCAAATGAAATAGGTCATATTGTCACAAAACATATTATTGCCGTATTATAATCAATAAATATTAACTTCAAAAAAGGTAGAGAGAGCCATGTTTATTGAAAAAATAGGTACTAAGGTCAATTTATTGTTTAATTGGGCGGATGTTGTTATAGAGATTAATATGAATCATCATCTTTTAGCTTTATTTGACCGCAGAGACTGCTTTTCACTGCTGAGAGCGTCGCGGGTGCCGTGAGGTGACTGGCAAAAATACTCGAATAGATGATGGTAAAACAATACTGGAAACTTGATTCTTATTAGGAGCAAAATTAATACTTAAAGATATATAAACTGATACCTGAGCTGAGCTTGACGCATGATACCTAATTCCCCTTTATAACTATCTAGTGGTAAAATATGAATATAAAGCATCATAAAATTCTGGAAATACATAAAAAAGTCAGTTCCGGAATTTCTGATATTCTGAGTACACCGATTCCGGAATCCGTATTACAATCGGAAAAAATCCCGAGATCTGGAATTTCGAATTAAGACGATAAAAAAAATCCCCTGACAATTTTCAAATATAATTGAAATAATAAAACATTATCTTCACGTATGTAAGTATACGTCTTGGTAAGTAAATATGGGTGTATGTGAAGTCCCCAATCCGCACTGGGCCAGCGTGGGGACTACTGCCCGTTCCCTCTCATACATGAGAGGAGGCCTGTGCCCAGCAGTGGGACGTATATAGGCTGATGACGTGAAGTAAATATATGTAAAATAGTAATACTTAAGACAATAAAATCTCGGTTTCCTAAATTCTAGGTTTGGCATGTTGAGCCGGAATGTTCCCTAAACTTGAGCGTGACTAAATAATAAAATATTTAATCGGCTGAGAATCTTCGATGCGTTTTTTAATCGAGACCGTGCTTGATTGGAACCAATCAAATGATGTAATTTATAGCCTGTCTCACATGCCCAATCCTGTTGTGTCTGTGAGAGTGTCTTACCCTGACCTTGACCTTACGTGGGATTTGGAGGTCGATGGGATTAATCCTTCGTGACGAATCTCGAGTTAGACGTGGTGTATACCTACTGATTGGATACGTAATAGACGTCTATAAAAAGCGTCCACCGGCCTCCGAAGCGTTAACGGGATTGGATCCGTATTGATTAAAGTCGAGCTGGCTTGTTAGCTCGTTATCATGCGCACGGGCACATTAAACGTTTCGATTGATATACTCCATACACATTGAGCAAACAGCGACAAAAAATTACGATTAACCTGATAATTCGGCGAGATTGCGGGCGGCGAGATGTGTTATAGTTAATCAGCTGTTGCGGTGTCAGAAGAGCCATAACTTGGGGAATTGGGCGCGATGCGGGCGAAATGTGATAGAATTAATTCCCAAATTGCAGGTTCTCCGAGGCAAACTTGTTTTTTTATTATTATTTAGCCTCCCCGTACTCTGTTATTTGGACATCAATTTGAGGTGTATTGCACCTGCTAACTCTCTTTAAATATTTATATTGTTATGAGACTTGGCGGCTATCAGCGGTATCACCGTTATTTCTGATGCTTGTTTATGTAAAATATTTGTGTCTCTTTAAAAAATATTTTGTAAAAAAACGAATGTCGAATTTTTGTAATCTAACTACATAAATAACCATTAGTAGTGTTGCCCACATACAAATATTATACTATTCTATACTATACCCATTAATTCACGAGTTTTTAAGCGTTTAGTAGGTGGTAGAGGCCAATTTAGGTCTAGGCTGGGCTCTATAGTAAATTACATCTTAATAACCTTCGTAAAATAATTTGTTGTACCTAAACAAAATAATTGTTTTATGAAATTAATAGAAATAGTTTTAATGTGTGCTAGTACTATTACAAGTAATAAAATAACAATATACTTTAAATATACCTAATAAAAAATGGTACTAAAATATTTAATTATTCCTTATGCTTAACACTAATTGAATATACGTATTGCAATATAAATAAATAAATAAATAACTATATCGGACAATCTTACAAAAATCGACCTAGTCCCAAACTAAGCAAAGCTTGTAGGTACTAGACGACGATAAACATACTTAATATAGATAAATATAATATATTAGCTTTTACCTTTCTTTTCCGTAGGAGAAATTCGATAAGTATAGGTATTTGGTAGGTTATATACAAATGTGTCTACTATTTTTAATATCTTGCATCGCTAAATATATTCAACGACAATATTTTATGTTGTTTACAAATACGAGTTCGACACTTTTGATAACAATAAATTGAAACAATCATCGAGAATGGTACCATAATATTTGAGGAAAATGGCACGTAGTTTATTTTCCGTAACTCAGCATTGTCTTATTTTACATATAAAAACGCGCGCAGACGAAAGAATGATCAAACAACGTAGCCAAAGAGACAACGCCTGTTTTAGTGTATAGGATTATGAGCCTAAAATCAACGTAATAAGAGAGAATTTAATTTTCCTCGTAAAAGGTGTCATATAGATTACCTATGTACCACTATATAGGTATCAAAATTATTTCCATTTTGGGCGTAAACACTTGAATCCCTTGTCACCTACTCTCAGAATTCTATTGTAGAATATTTCTCTTCTCTTAAGATTCAATATGTCGTTCAGCTCTAAATATATAATTTTGCTCCCTTGAGACAATATCCTATTAGATGTCATCGCTGCGTCAGAAATATTCATTAATAATGCGATTTGGTTTTACCACTTTATATTATTATTGTTATTACTGCTCATATCTTTTACTGGTTTAGATAATCTACTCTGACATATAATACCTAATATCACTGCGCTAATGGTAATCTACTCTGATAATATAATAGCTTACTGCCCGTTCCCTCTCATCCATGAGAGGAGTCTGTGCCCAGCAGTGGGACGTATATAAGCTGATTTATTATTATGTATTATTATTAATAATATAATAGCTACGAACTCTGTTTAAATTTGTGGCGGAACAGCGAGGCAGTGGCGGGGCACAGTGTTTAAAATAAAACTGGTCTTTCCTGTAGCACAGAATAAGTTATAGTATACTATACCCACCTGGGGTCAATAGTTTAGATCTTACTTGCATATAAATATTGTTTGTATTGCATATCTACACTATTATTATAAAGAGGAAAGATTTGATTGTTTATTTGTTTGTTTCTGTGTTTGTATTGAATAGGCTCCGACACTACTTGACCGATATGAAAAAATATTTTACCATTAAAAGCCGACATTATCCCTGATGAACATAGGCTACTTTTTACCGTGGGAAAATGCTTCATTCCTCCGGGAAAACGGGTAATCCGTGCGAAGCCGGGCCGGGCAGCTAGTAATAAAATAAAAGGAGACACCGTACTAACGCACATGCGTCATAATTATGCACAATGTCCACAGGAAGGACGCGAAACTAAATCTGTGTAATGACCCCGTTGTTGCGTACCTTCTGTAACAACAACATTATTAGACAGGTACAGTCGCGGAATGAAAAGGTTGACCAGTTTTCAAATAAATTCATTTACGCGTTGCAAGCACATATTACCTGTGTTTTATTGAAAATGATATCTAACTCGTTGACAACAAAGTTCAAATTTACTTAGACGAATGTTCCTTGAGTTCCTTGACTATGAATAGTTCAACTAAAACATTTTTATTAGTAAGATGCCATTACGTTGTATCAAGTCAAGTGTGATACCTATATCTAAGGCCTCTCACAGACTGGCGCGGCCTGGCCGCGGCGGACAATAGTAAACTTGTCCGCCGCTGTCAAATTTTTTATTGTCCGCCACCGCACCGCAGGCCGCGTCAGTGTGTTGCAGGCCTTATGATTACATCCTCTTCGCTTATATGATGATTAAAACTATAAATTCTATGATAACAGTTCCTGTCAATGTCATCATTGCTATTTCTTGTATTCTAATATTTTACAATGCCGAGAAATTTAAATATTCAAGAAAGAGAAGCTACCTATTATTGATCAATACGAAGTTCGATATTTTGCGGTCCTTTTCTCTGCTGCCTGAAATAGGCCTGCCACACACTGGCGCGGCCTGCGGTGGCGGACAATACCCATAGTGGACGTTTCTGGTGGGCCATGTTGTGAAATTACATTCATTATGACAGAATATGTCATACTCGGTCGACAAAGCGGATACTGATAGCTAAATGCTGAGCAAGCAAAAACAGATCTTAAGGTGGTCAACTTTTTCATTCCGCGACTGTACAAAACAATAATATCAGTAAAACGCCCTTACACAAAATGCCGGCGTAATTTCTTTATATCGTTATTAAGCGCGGGTCATAACGACCCCGCCCATACGTTTTGTAACGTTTCGGCGCGTCCCCTACTTCCGGTATGGTAGTAGGGGAGCGATTGCTGATGTGGTATTTATGAGAGCCCTTCTTTACTCGTAATTAACCTTTGTGTGATGCATGTGTGGCCTGGCTATTTGGCAATTCAAGAAAACCGTAGAATTCTATGGTTAATTTTCGTGTGACAGCTGAACTTTGAACTAGTACCAATTAACCACTGGCCAAGAAATTCTATAATGGTTGACTCGTGTTGAATGTAATCAATATGGATATCGAAGTAAAGTGCTTATCCGTTTCACAGGCGAAGCGGTATTTATTAATTCAAAACGCATGAAATCCCAATAACGCACGTCGTACCAAATGGCAATCGTAGCGGTACGGCGCGCACGCGACCCAATGTGTAAAAATTGGAAAGCACCATTTCAGAAAGTCGTATTCCAACTACCACTGTCATTGCTTATTATATTTACGTTGCTTAAGATAGAGTCTACGATCCAACGGAGCAAAGACAAAGATTCAAGCTGCAGAAAGTAACGAGTCAAATTGCTTCGAAACCAAAACGGACCGGAACAGCCCCACTATTCTGTAACTTGTTTTAAGCTCACCTCAACGCTCACCCACAAATATATCTTGACACGCGATGCGTAGTAACTAAGAGCCGGCAGAGGTCTAGTTTCGTGACGGGTGACCGGCGGGGTGAGCCGCATTAGCGCGTAGCGAATAACAGCCCAGCATCGATGCAGATGCCGCCGCAGTGAAGCACGCGTTCTGATTGCTCGATTACTCGATTACCACCAAATCGATTCGAACGGCTTGTACCGATCCGTAGACTCCTATTACAATTAGGTACACTCGTGCCACGAACATTCTTGTATTAAATAGAACGTTTTTGTTTAAATCCGAGACGAATCGCTAATTTGAATACTGTTGTTATTCGAGCTCATCTTATTTACCGGTTTTTTATGGAGCCTTCTCATGCGACGGCAGTACGGAATGTGTTTTTATTGATTCACGCTCCGACTCCAAGTCCCTACTCATCGATTTCATACTTAATACTCAGAAATAAAATTCGTTATGATTTCTTCTTTAATTTGTACACTACAAGGATAGATACATTCTGTTGTTTTCTAAATTCCTGTTAAATGAATCCTTAGAAAATGTGAACTAAGAAGAGTGGGAATTTTTACTTTCCAGCGATAAAATAGGCGTTTAAAAGCAAGGGTGAATTTGTCTCAGCTAGACAAAACGTAATTTTTAATAGTTAAACATTGTGGCTCTTTGCTACGGTAAATTCGCATTTTTCCAAAACGCTAGTTGCGCTTCACGGAACATTACGAAGCCATAAAACTGAATGAAATAATGTTTGTTGTGACAGGGCTTCCCGCATGACAAAATAAGCCTATTTATTTCAGACAACAATGTAGTAAACATGGAATTTAATGTCCGTGTCGCGAAGTGCCCTTTATTATTTTGTGAATACCTACCTATTGCTACTCGTACAGTTAGATATGGAGTAAAACGGTAGAGATCAAAAGAATTATTAACTTTCTTTGAAAGTATTTGCTAAACGAAATCTGTCTAACAGACTTGGCTGCTCTTATACTTGAGTTGCGCGGATCTATGAAAAATGAAAATGAAAAAAATTATTAAAATGAAAAATGATGTATTGGTAATTACAGTGTACGAGATTTGGGGCTGGTCTTTGGACAGTTCCAATATGATGTAAAGAGTGATGTGGCTAGAGTAAATCGATTGTCATAATATCCGATTACGATTGATGATGGCTAATAAAAGGAATCGATTGATTACTGTGTAATCATTATTTTAGGAAATCAAATAGAGAGCCTAAACACTGTCGTCTGCTAACACAAGTGTCCTGTAAGTAAAGGGAGAGACTGATAGTAAGAGAAAAATTGAGAGAGCTCGCGCGCCGTGCAGAAATCAATGCCATATTTTCAAAGGCAACATTTTGCACAATCAAATATGTCGGTTTCGATCGATGTGATTTTATTTCGTATTAACGTAAGAGTAATTAAATAATACATTGTTATTTTCCTATTCACAATTATTTGATTCATATCGATTTATTTCTAAATTGACAGACTCCAAACGATTAAAGCAGTATATCACTAAATTTAAAAATAAAAAGTCGTAGGACGTAATGGTTTGCATACCGAGTTTTCAATGCTAATTTCTATACAAATAAGCCGTAAAAAAATATGACAATAATTTTATAAGTGCTAAAAAGAGCGTGCATGGAGATTGAACTTTGTTTTGTAACTCGGAAGCGATTGTAACTTTTTTTTAATATTTCGATGAGCAGTGCCAATTTACGTTATATGGGTGTCGCGATGTGTCAAAAGACCAGTTCCAAATCTCGAACACTGTATAGAGAAGTTTAACACATGCTAGGTTGGAATCTCCTTTTAAGTAATAAAATACTTGTGTCAGGAGACACCGCTCTTCCATAAACCACGTAAGGGTACCACCAATAAAAGCGTTTACTTAATTTCTATTTTAATGTGCTTATATAAAGCTAAACTTACTTAATCTATGTATGTGTGCGTGCGTGCGTGCGTGTGTGTGTGTGCTATGAGTTTAGTGAATAATGTAAAGTGACGTGTGCGCAGCCGGATCACTCTAAAAAGTCAATCGTAGAAGTACCTACTTGTTTCGTATGCGGGCACACTCTTAAAACAAAATGTAGAAAAGTACCTACCTATAAACATGTCGCGTACTCGTATCGATGCGACAACTCACACATTGTTCCTTTCCTACTTCGCGCAGAAATAAAATGGCTTTTTATTAGTTTAAAACAAATTGTTTTCATACCGCACCGCTGGAAAGAGACGTAACCCGCATCGGATTTGTCACGGCGTGAAATACGGGGCGAGAGCGAAATGGAATTGAATTTATTTGTGCGGGACGTTCTAATAAATCGGGAGGATGCTGTAAGTCAGGGTTCACCGCAGGGCCGTAACTCACGCGCAATGTGCCGCGAAATCAATAGAGCTGACACGACGAACGCGCGCTCGGCCACTTGCTCACTTTTTGGTATACGTGTCGGGATATGTTGTATAGGTTATATAGGGTGGAAAATAAACATAATGAATATATCTAAATTCAAACCTCAAATTCCTCAAACGTTATAATCGCGTAGCGTCGAAATTTGTGTTATCTACAGATATATATACGTAGTGTTAGAAAATGGTACCTATGATTCATAATTTCGCGACGACATTGTTTCTAATTTTTTTACCTGGGGAGTAAACTACCTATACGATCATTTATTTATGCAAGAAACTGCATGGTATTTTTTTAATAAGTAGTGATAAAAAAAAGTATCTGAGCAAGTAGGTAAGATAAAATTTAAGTATGTAGGAGGATTGTTTTAAATCTGTTTTTTCACATGTTCTGCGACGTTTAATTAACTTTTACTTGCTATAATTAATTGCTACAATTAAACGCGCTTTATTTCACAAAACTTTCTACGTTCATAAATAATGATATTTTGGCATCAATTCAATAACATACACAAATCATTAACGGATTACAAGCTGTCAATACTGAAAGGCATTTCGGCCGCGAATCGAATAAACTTAATGGAAACTCGGCGTGTAATCAAATGGCAAGAACAAGCATTAATTTATTAAGGACGCTGAAATATCACCACATAAATCGCTATCTCGCCTGTCAGTTTATCGACAATTATTCTTAATTGGATTATGAAAGCGGTGCATGGTGTCGCGGCGGCGGCGCAAGCTAAAGGCGGTGGCATTATTTCAAGTTTTAACGGTCAAGTCGGTACATTGTAAATCTTAAAAGGGTTAAGAGTAAAATGCCCATGTGATAAAAGATGGTTCAAACGGGACAACGATATTAATATGCATAACTTTCTGAGGTCCTGACGGGTAATTAACTTATGACCTACTTACTCGTACTGAGAGAACAGAGAACTACCTAGGTATAATGAAAAAATATAAAACGTCACGTCATGAAGTATACCTACTTGGTTCAATTAACCTCAACAAAGTGCCTAGCTCCCGTTTTCAAATGATTGAACTGTTGACTGGAAAAAATATTATTTTATTACTTTGGGCACACTCGCTCAGTTTTATGTAAAATGACCATGAATTATGTACCAAGTTAATGTTGTGTTTCTTGATGAATATAAAAAAACCGGTCAAGTGCGAGTCTGACTCGCGCACCGAGGGTTCCGTACAAACTAACAATTAACTCAAGGTAAAGTACTTAAATGTCCCAAAATTTGTTAATAAAATTTAGGTACTTATTTTAACCCAACACAACAGAATTCAATTTCAAACAACGAATAACTTTTACACCAAGACCATCGAGCTACCAAGACAATTGAATCGCGACCTTTTTTTGACCTGCTATTGAAACATATCCCATTAATTGTAGAAAAATCTTAACAGCGCAAAGTTGGAATGGGGTCAGCGCCATCTATCGGCCCCATTTGGTACTAACTTGCCCTTGCACGTTACCAAGCAATCAGCTTAGTATGTATGTTGGTGTTTTAGCGATTATTGTTTATCACGTGAACCGATCTCGATTATCATTATTGAAAATAACAAACATTTTTGAAAATAAAACAAAATTAAAGCTAGATACAGAAAAAGTTATACTTATCCAGTTATATTTATGTTTATCTTAATCACCAGTAATTATTTCAAATTTTTCGCTTGGACAACTTCGGAGATAGGGGTGGAATGGTTTTTTTTTTTACTTTTTCCTTCATAGAATGTAGAAAAAAAAAAAAAGCTGTTTCAAAAACTGCAACTCAAGCCCTTTCAAATGATAATCCACTTGACCTAATAGTTGAATTTTTTTTGCTCCCTCCTCATTTTCGTAATTTTTCGTAGAAAATTAAAATGTATTTTTTTTTTCATCTTCCATGCACGTGGATAACTCTCATTTACAACCATTCCGAATTTCAAATTGATAGCTTGAGTAGTTCGTCAGATATTTCACTTTGTAACAGACAGACAGACAGACAGATGGGGGTTCCTTTTTTTACCTTTCTGGTACGGAACCCTAAAAATGGGTACACGGCAACTCAATACAAAGTGTAATATTGTTTTTCTACTCTTGGGTGTATTTTTTATACAATGTTAATGGCACCCGTAGTAGTTACATTAAAATGGGGTAAAACACTCATTCAAGTTGGCACGAATCATAAAATCTAAATTACTAAAAATCAAGTAAATAGATAGACATCATATCAAATGTAGGTACTTTGAATAATTTGAACCATTGAAACACTTACCTGCCGAAGAAATTCGGTTAAAAGTAAATTTATAGATCGTAACGTAGGTACCTAAGTGAAAATCATATTCTTCAACTATACGAATAAATATCAAAGATCTCATTTAGGTACTTGTAAAAAAAACTATAGCAAAAATTATGAAACCTAGATAAGACTGTACCTAGTAACTACAGCCCTCCTTGTATTATTGTTCTTTTACACTAATATAATGCATGATTAGTTAAGAGCATGCTTACACTTTGATATATTTGCCACAAGTGCAATCATTGGGCTCTTTGGTCATATCTAAGTGTAAACAGGCCATTAGTCGTCTCGTCACTAATCGAACGCGACAACCCGCTAGTGTCCTGTGCCCTAGTGGCATCTAATCCGCGCGGAACCGCGGTGACACCAGCCGTCTCATTGGCGGCGAAGAAAGGGGCGGCTCTTCTCGACACGCCTTCGTTCATACTCTCATCATAGACAATGTCAATACGCATGAAATGACAGTAAGAGCGTTCCCATTTAAGCCTGCGTCACACTGGCGCGGCCTGTGGTGGCGTTCCATAGTTTTGACAGCTAATGACAAGTTTACTATTGACCGCCGCGGCCAGCCCGCTTGTCTGTGAGTGGCCTTAAGTGTGTAGGATTCTATAACGATATCGGTGGCAAGTCAATGTAATGAAGAAGGTGCTCACCGAACCGATATATATATATATATAGCCTGCTCCATACATTTGATATTGTTATCGGATCCCACACCGATAAATGTGAACACGCTCTAACTAGTAGGCCGGCACCGCTGCATCAATGTTTTCGATATATTTAAACATCAAACATGTTATTCATCGATTTCGGCAAACAAATACTGTTAGGAAAACATGTTTGACGTTTAAAAACCACGAACATATGGCGCAGTAGACGCAGCTTAAGTTTCATGCTTCTATGTAATAGATTCTTCAGCATGTTTCTCTGAGGTTGATGAATGAAATATATCAGATGTTTATTATTCGGGTCCATATTGGCTGCCATAAAATTCGTGATCCTAATTTTTTTTGTACTAACGTATTGTAGTCATAATCATCGCTAGTCCTAATTTCTTTCGTTCTAACTTTTTTGTTCCTAAATTTCTGTCACTATCATTGGAAGTCATAATGATCAGTTGTCCTAAAATTTTACTTCCTAATTTCATTACTAAGAACTTGCTTGAAGTCATAATTTTGTTAATCATAACATTTTTCTTCATAACGGACATACATCATAATTTTGTTAGTCCTAATATCATAACTAAGAACATACTTTAACTCCTAATTTTGTTTTTCCTAATGAATAAAGCTTTCGCTAAGTAAATTAAAAAAAAATCGGTTCTGGCGCTTCGCCGGCCGCTGCCGCGGCACGCTCGCTTCGCTCGCTCGGCTCGCGCGCGTAGGGTCGCAGTACAACTAACACTCCTCCTCGCTTCGCTCGTCGTCGTACCTACACGGACCTGCCTTAGGCTACGTCCGCACAGACAGGCGGCTAGAGTCTGTAGAGTCGATGTAGAGCGAATATGTGGAGTCTATGTAGATTCTATATGTAGAGTCGATGTAGAGTTAATGTAGAGTTGATGTAGAGTCAATATGTAGAGTCGATGTAGAGTCAATGTAGAGTCGATGTGTGAATGTAGAGACGTCTAGCTAGAGTCTTGTGACCGCGTCTTGTACCTAGCGATAAAAAACCACACGTTTATTTACTTCGATAACGCCAAGTAACATTTATGATGAGAAATATTATGAAAAACAAATTTAGGATTAAAAAATGTATGACTAGTGTCATTATGAATTGAAATAAAACGGACAAGTGAGTGTTATGACGAAAAAAATTAGGAAAATAAAAATTAGGACCTGTGAAACTTATGATTACTGTCATTATGACTTCGAATGGTTATGACTTACGATCGTTAGGATCAAGAATTATTAGGACTAACGATTATTATGGCGTAAAATTTTATGACGAACATTTTCGGACTTCCAATAATAGGACTTAAAAAAATAAGTGAAACAAAGCGCCCCCTTATTATTCATATTAAATGTATGTAGGATTATGTTGTAATAATTCAGACACAATTTATATTGTTTTTATCAATAAAATAATTGAAATGAAATGATGATAGAAGACGCCTTTATGCTCTAAATTGGAAATTCATGGCTGATATAACAAAAACGTTAAATATTGTACATAATTACATACCTACAGAGTGTACCAAATATGGGGTGTGAACCGATCAAGGGCATAACAGGTATCGTGTTCTGATAAGAAACAAGTTTCGGTCAAAAATTTCATTTTTGGTACAAGCTTTTATTGCCGACTGTACTTTTCTTTATACCATCATCAACTCCTCATTAAGACTATTCTAACGAGCCCAAACTCAACGGGGTTACGTCGGTCAAGTACTGAATTCCCATGGCCACCTTCTGTCTCCATCATCAGATCGATTCGATGGTACCATAATATTGAATTGTCATCCAAACTATACTTATACCCAAAATTTCAGCTCAATCGGTCACCGGGAAGTGGGTCAAATTTAACTCCCAAGATTTGTCCCATACATACATACAGAGTTACAGACACACATACTACAGGGCAATTTAAATAAAAGCTTCTAAAAACTGTATTGAGCAGTTCGCCCCAGTCGGCCAACGCTCCATACAAATGTAAAAAAACCGCGTAAATACAAATGTTTCTTTCGGGAAAATTGGTATTGGTTATTATATTTGGTATTCACACCCTTATTTTGATGCCACGATCCGAAAACTATTGTATCAGTTCATCACTGATAGAATACATTTCGCTTGATAGACTATCAGTTGGGCCATTTTATGGAAATTGTACACTAGACTATTTCTTTAAATTTTAATGAAGGTTTTTTTTAAGCAATGCACAAGTTTTCAGTTCTGCTGGCACTCCCGGAGTGCAATCCGGTCTTTTACGTAAAATGAGAGACAAAAGCCTCAGATTGTCTCGGGCGTCAAGTACCTACCTGTGATCTGAGACAATTGAGACATTCTTTGTTTTATCGCCCTAGGCAAGTAATGTACTATTTTCAAATCGGTCCAGTAGTTTCGGAGCCTAACACTATTCAATACAAAAACACAAACAATCAAATCTTTTCTGTTCATAATATTAGTGTAGATTTAGATAAATATAGACATTGACAAATCAATATAGTGGCAAATACTCCGAGTGAATTCTCTCAGAAAGTCAAAAAATCAATCGAGGTTTTGTAAAATTACTTATTTTATAAAATCATCATTTCATTTTTAAAATGACAATTTAACATTTAATATGTTTTAGGTAAGTGTATCATTTGCTTAATATTTATACATCATCATCATCATCATCTTATCAGCCGAAAGACGTCCACTGCTGGACATAGGCCTCCCCCAAAGAGTGCCAAAGTGACCGATCCCGCGCCACCCGCATCCAGCGGACTCCCGCAACCTTATTATATTATAACCTTATTATATATTTATACATAGACAGATATTTTGTCAACTAATTCTTTATAAGTAGTTTGAGTAGTTTGAGGAATGAATGATAGGTTTGTAAAATGAATACCTAGTTTGTGAAATATTTTTGTGAATCGAAAATGACTATTTATGACATGTTGATTATGAAATGATGATAAACCACTTTTAAGTCACACTTGGTGTTAAACTGTCAATTACCTAAAATGCCTGGCCAGAGGGAGACATACATTTTTTTACTCACCACGGGTGGTAATGAAGAAAGCCTCAGTGTCGGACATGTATCGCCCTCGCGTCAAATAGTGGCGATCTTTGAAATTCTTTGTTTTAGGGCCTATCGAGGTAAGTAATGTATTATTCTGTACTTAGAATGATATTTGTTATAAGTAGTACGACGTATAGCCATGCTAGTTCAAAGTCCGCCGACGCGGCATTAACGCACTAATGGCCCTTGATTATGATATTTACAACTAAACTTCGATCCCACTTACACTACAGTCCCGTCACGCAAAACACACTCTTAAGCAGTTGACATAAGATCGTTGTGAAATATTTTGTGGTTGTTTTTCTATGCATACGTTGGCCTTAAGCCGCGGCACAGGTGATGTTGCCACTAAACAAACTTATTAAGCAAATGGACGCAAATTGATGTGTTTAGAACGTTTTGCATTATGCAGTATGTGCAATGGTGCAGTAAGCCGTTCATATAGAAAAGGTTATACATGTCATTATATATGTCAAAGCCGTATTTAATAGAAGTAAGCACGTATTATGACCTACAATTTATATATTTTGCTTCAAGACTTACTAGCAGAGAATGCTTTATGGTATTAAGTACGCCGTTTGTACTATAGGTACGTTCTTTTGAACAATTAAGGTTAAGTACATATATAAATAAGATAGCTATACTACCCCTATAGTATAGCTATCTTATTTATATCCACTATTATAAACTGAACAGAATTGTACTGAAAACTCCCCAGTTTTCAGTACAATTCTGTTCAGTTTATAATAGAATATCACACCTTAATACATTCTTAAAATATCAGTACCTAATTTAGTCAAGTCAAATGTTACCGAAAGTAAGTATTCAAAGAATCATAGCCTGCACCAAATACTGAGCGGTAGTAGAGCCCATAACAGAAAACCATAACTACTAGCAATAAACGTCACTATTAATTATATCCTACATAATTATATTACATCAAGTTTGAGTGCACGGTATATGAATAGCGGGCATTATACTGGGACCATACCTTATGCAAATGAGGCGGCTTCGAGCAAAGCGTTGCCTAAATATTAGTTTAATATTTGGGAGATTGTATCAAGGCCGGCGGCTGCTTGGAATAGTGCTGTAAATGCGTTTGTCCGAGGGTATACCTACCTAGCTATAATACGGTCAATGTAGGTACGTATCTACATTTATACGGCTAAATATTTGATGTTCGTTTTAATCGGTTCTCTGGTCCGCGAGCCAGCATCAGATTTCCATGGCCGAGTTCCTCTCGGTAATTAATTGTAAAATACTGCAGAGTTGTATAATGAAGCCCCGTGAACGTCAGCTGTGGTATGGTTGGTGGGCAGCCTCTCAAATTACGTACGAACTTTTTTTTCCGATTCATTATATATTATCAAATATCTAACCTAAATAGCAGCTGATATACGTCAGCTGACGAATTATTCGCCACCTTACAGTCAGTCAGTCAGGCAGTCAGTCAAATAAAGGTAACCTTCATCACTCTGCCAAATAAAAACAATTACTGTGGACTCTTACCGTCACTTGGTAGTTACTTATGGTTTTCATTGTCGTTCACAAGAACATATATTTGTTACAGTTTGTTTATTCTAAATACTTACAAAATCCAAGTTACAACCGCCAGAATGTCAGCCGAATAAATTATGTAAATAGTACGAGGCGGAGTCTCGCTTTCTTGTAAATGATTTGGCGTTTTAGCTCGATCTAATGGCGGCCCTGCCACGCACCTCATCTACATATCCAGAACTCCCTTCCACAAACTCCTATCTCACTAAACCGTGTCATTGTAAAAGCAACTTAGAAGACTTTCAAACAAAATTCAAAATTAAATTCAAGAATTCAGTGGTATGTGAGGTTAAGTTTGCTTAATGTCGATATTAGTGCCACAAATTATTTAATTGCCCTTTACAGCGGCTGGCACGCAAACCTCGCCTTAATAAACAATAGGTTTTGTTTTATGTCAACGGGCTTTTGATTAGGTATTTTAGCTAATTGCAAGCGAATTAAGTTGAGTAGTTTCATAAGTTAATTTTGGCGCGACATTGGGTTGGACATTAGCTAGTTTTCCTTGATTCACAATAGTTCATATGAACAGTGCTCTTTGGTTGTAAGCTACCGCGCTTTGCATCTTTCTGATTATAATCCTCAAAAATTATAACTATATATGTGTTTTTTCCTGACGGAGACTGGGGTCCACCTTACCAATACCAAGTGAGACGGGGGTTTTGTACATACAACGAACACATCAAACCTTTTTAGCTTACCTTTATTTTTCTAAACTTATAATATAATCTAACACTTGATTAGGTACGGATTTTAAAAAAGGTAGCCTAAATTGCTTTTAATTTTTCGTTATCAAAGAAGTCCATACTTCGCTTGGCAACCACAGTTGCCACCATCAGTTTCGGGGTGCGCGAAATTGGCAACTATACAAATACAAATACAAATACAAATGATTTATTCTGCAAATAGGCCACAAGGGCACTTTTACATGTCAAACGGTAGTTTACAATAAAAATAATAATCTTACAATAAAAGATTATAATCTAACACAATAATAATTTAAAATTTGCACATTAACGACTGATATAACAACACACTAAATGTCACAAAGTAAATGAAAACAAAACAAAATACGACCATTACATTCGATTAGAATAAGGTCTGTGCATTAACAGAAAGTTAATGATATTAATTCAGTATTCCAGAGATGTATAAGGTCTCTGAGCGTCCAAATACAATCAATAATTATTCAATGTTCGTAGAGATGTATACGGTCTCTAAGCGTCAAAACAAAACAATAAAAAAAAAAGGAATATTAATGTAATATTGTCAGTGATGTACATGGTCAATAACAATAAAACGTGTCAAGATCGGAATGATGTCTCTCGTCAATACGATAATAATAAAATAACACTAGTATTTAAGAAGTTGGGTACTATGCCCTTGCAAGCATGAACAGTCCGGACTCCACAAACAGCACCCGATCACGAGTATGACGCATATCTCAGCCATCGCCTCCCTCAACCATATGTTAGGGAAGGTGGCGACCCGATCAACGGCGCCACCGTAAGCAAAGCCCTTTAAGCGAGCATGACATATTCAAGCCACCGGACAATGTTAAAAAGCAAAGATTAATAAGCGACTTGCTCGGCGAGAAACAGCATTACGTGCTCTCTTCTTACATACAATGGAACAATTATTTCAGGTAGGTACTTATAATGTGTATTTAGGTATATTCCTAATAGAATTAGCCTACTACTGGCTTAAAGGCATTTTTGTCGTTTAAGATATCGTTGACAGTATAATACGCCTTGCTTAGCAAATTACTTTTAACATGAGACTTAAATTGACTGAACGGTAAATTAACAATTTCGGTGGGTATTTTATTATGAAAACGTATGCAGTTCCCCACGAACGACGTGCTAACCTTGCGGAGACGACTGGCCTTCACTGCGATCTTGTTTTTACTTCTGGTGTTGTAGTCGTGGATATCGCTGTTGAGTTTGAACTCGTGAAGGTTGTCACAAGCAAGTGAGTGGCTAAAAGAGATTGTCAAATTGGAGACTACTAAAAAAGGAATGTAAATGACTACTAGTCTCCAAAAAAGTTTTATTAAAATAATCTCTCCCATAAAGCAAGGGAGACAAGCAAGGCTTAGAGAAACTTATACAAAGCCAAACAATGTACGTGTAAGTAATAGACTATTATCCCATAAAAAAACATTCCATCTAAAAAATAGGCCAAGTCTCGAAACTTCCACCGTAAAAAGTTGTGAGATAATTCGTAGAGCATTCTCAGGCATTGTTATTAATCTTTATTTTACAAGCTAAATAAAATTCTGCAACTTGGCAATCACGTTTATTTATGCAGTTGATGAATATATAAAACTGGACCGAAAATGCAAAATATTTTAACTTTTCCTTGATTTATACACTAAACACTATTTACACTCGAGAGCAAAAGTTTCGGGTCACTAGCATTTACTTCAATATCTTGAAAACGAATAAAACTATCGTATTGAAATAAATTGAACCTTATAGACAATTTAATAATCCTTCGTTACACGTATAAAAACTTATTGGTTGCCGTGAAGTAATGGCATTAAAAAAGTTATAAATATAATGATCCCTTTTTTCAAATCAGAACTTCTAATTTTCGCAACTGTTTTTGCTTTTGTTTTTGTTCTGTCATAAAATGTATTTATAAGAAGTCTTCCAGGTATCCAATAGTCATTATTAAAGTAGTAATTATGTCTCTCACACCTGAGGAATGTACGAGAATCCTCACGATCCTGGAAAATGGGAGCAGTCAGCGAGAAACAGCAAGAATAGTCGGTGTATCGTTGTCTACAGTTCAGCGTGTTCGCCAGTGGTTTCTAGAAACTGGTTCGAACCTACGCAGACCAACAACAGGCAGACCCAGGTGTACGACGGCACGGGAAGATCGATATCTAGTCAACTCTATGCTGCGAAATCGGTTTCTTACGGGAACATCACTGACTCATCATTTTTTAGGGCTTGGTAGAAGCAACCCTTCTGCTTGGACTGTAAGACGGCGACTTGCTGAAGGTAATTTGAAACCACTTAGACTCGCAAATGGTCCGAAACTCGAGAGGCATCGTAAAGCAAGACGAATTTATGCACGCGAACACTCGCATTGGACGATTGAAAATTGGTCAAATGTCGGGTTCTCGGACGAATCAAAATTTATGCTGTATGTGTATACACGTACGACGGAAGGGCAAAGGTGTACAGAAGACCAGGAGAAAGATTTATGCAAGCCTGTATTGAAGAAAAGGTGGCATACGGTGGTGGTTCGGTACTCGTGTGGGCTGGAATTTCTGCGGAAAGCCGAACAGCTTGTACTGATCGAAAACGGTACTCTTAATGGCGTAAGATACGTGGATGAAATCCTCAACGAGCACGTCGGTCCATTTATGGCAAGACTTGTGAGAATACCATCTTTATGCACGATAACGCCCGTCCCCACACTGCTCGTGTAGTGCAAGACTACCTTGATGAGGTGAATATTCGACCCATGGTGTGGCCAGCACGTAGCCCCGACCTCAACCCGATCGAGCACGCCTGGGACGAGCTCGGACGACGTGTAAGACAACGAGATCCTCCTTTAATTACGCTTCGTGACTTGAAACATGCATTTGTAGAGGAATGGGAGAACATTCCCCAACAGTGTTTCAGAAACTTGGTGTACAGCATGCCGAATCACATTGCAGTAGTCCAGACAGCACGTGGGGGTAATACCAAGTACTACTAACTGTGTTAAAACTACTTGTAAATATAAAAAGTTTAATATTTTCAGTTTTGGTTTTGCAAGCAAAATGACGCCATTTTTAATTTGTCGTTTTAAACATAATAAAATAAATGGTCAGTAGTAAATGTAATGCATTTTATTTTATTAACATTAGTAACATTGTTTTAGTAGCATTAACATTGACAAGTTATAATTCTTAAATTTCTCGTTCGAACTGATTGAAAAATTAAATATACCGTCTTTATACAATGCCTGCTTGGTTACAGAAAATTTAGTCTTCTAGTTTTATCCACAATTAAGTTATAGGGGAGTCGAAAATGGCCTGAACTGCTTCAAGAAAAGGATGGTACGGCCGGGCCGCTATTTTGCTCGACTTAGCGGGGGCAATACCGTGCCGTGCCCCAAGATTTGACAGTTTTGAATTCGGAGCATTCACGTTAAAACTAGGCTTAGCTGCCGTTATAGATTTTCCGTCAATGTTGATTTAAGGTTGACTAATAAACTGAATTAATCAATTCGAATGAAATCTGTATGACTAACTACTGAAGCTCAGTAGATTTCAACAATAAGGTTACAAACAAAATGTGTGCTGATCACATTATACTTCGAGAGTCGAAGATAAATTATTCAATAAACAAGCAATAAAAAAAACGTTCCACAAATGGACCCTAGATTGCCAGTCTAAGGGTAGTTAACATATCCTATTAGAACAAGTATTACCCCAATTTAGAGCAGAGCAGTTGCATCACATTAGAATGAACACAATAACTTTTAAGAACAGCTTCAGTGTGCCACATGACGCAATAGGTCGCAGCATTTAACACCATCTGACGACATATTAGCACATTATCCACAATAGCAGCATGCGAATGTCAATCCCATTTCCTAATTTTGGTGAAGAAATGACTGGCTAATGCCGTTTAATTAAGATTCCTGGCCAGGGAAGCAAGAGGTGCCAAGTGGGCGGGCTTCACTTAGCCCGTCACCTCGTTCCCAGTTAGTGACAAATGGTGGCTTGGTGGCGGCATCTTTCATCTCCTCAATTTTTAAATGGACTCCATGATAAACATAGGACCTTACTGTGACAGAATAGAGTGCATTTTGTAATGGACAAGTTTTTGGGAAAGACGAAATGATAATGCAATATCAAAATTTGGAAATAATCGCAAATGGCCTTTAAATGCCTCGAGGGAGGTATTGCGGGTTGAAAAAGTGCCTGTGCCTACCTGTTATAAGTACTGTGAGACACTACAGATAAGAAAGTGTGAGAAAATCACAAATTTTTAATAAGAAAATGTCTTTCCGTAAATGTATTTCTTTATGAAATTGTAAAGTAGGTATCAGGGACTTAAATCACGGAAACTTATCTATATCTACTGGTTTCGGTACGATATCAAAGAACCTAAATTCATAACACACTAATGCTACCTGGGTGCTCGTTCGATAACTATTTTTATAGCACTTACTTTGTTTGTGCCTATCAATTGTAGCTAGTTACTGTTAATTTTAACTTTAGTTTAGATTAGTAAACTTCACAAGTTTCGCACGTGGAGTTTACCTTTATTTATTTATTTATTTATCGTATGGCAAATCAGTATTTAGAACCGTGAGATCTTGGAAAAGACAGTACGGTTGCCAGGTTGTTGCACTTTTAGCACCACCCAGGGGTCACGTGTAGGGTAGCGGTGGGTAATTCCTACCTTTAAGTAAATGTTACGCTACTCTTTAACACATTATCATGTATACTATTCTAAGCACTTGTGTAAACATTTGTTGGTAAACCTTGATTAAATAAATAAATAAAATAAAAATAACACTTTAGAGTGTTTGCATTTCGTCCACTTTTCTTCGTTTATCTATGATATTAAGAGTAGGTACATTTCAAAATCATTTTCCTCGAAGACGCATGACAATTGCCGCATGATTGTTCGAATCTTAATGTGGAATAAGGTATACATACACATGGTATAATTACATAGATAGGTTTGAAAGTTCCATCATTGCCAATAAGTTTGGCGTGACTTTTTTTTCTCATTTGTATTCGTGCTGTAATTATAAAATTGATCAAAATATAAATCATATATAAAAAGCTATAACAAAATGCATAGCTGTTTAATATCCCACATCCTTACATTACGCGATGATTCGAAGTAATACCGATATCAATCGCCCATCATTACGTACTGCACAAAATGGCTACTTAAAGCATCGCGAAAAATTAAAATCATTCCCAGTAATTACTATAAGTCCGACTCATGCATAACAACGATATTTACTAATTCCGATGCGGAATCTCTCGGCCATTGTCTAAGGCCGATTATTGAAATGGCGACTCATTAAATTGATAGTCGCTCGTATGCGATAATAGGCCTTAATGTGATACGCGTAATTACAGGCGAGGGAATTGCCTTACAGTAGTCGATGAAGATACTCGTATAATGGCGACTTGTCGTAATGGGTAATGGATGCGTGATGCGCCAGTTTGTTGTTCGTTGGTGGCCGAGGGTTTATCGGAGGAAATGCAATTGGTTTCATATTGAAATGACATGATGACACGAGCGCGGTCGCAAGTCAAATCGAGTTGCATAGGGTGACTATCCTCCAAAGTTATGCGAGATAACGGAGCTACCTCACAAAGTTCTGGTGAATACCACCGTAAGGCTCAGTTCATGTTAGGCTGCGACTATATGACATTTCTCGCCTCGCTACTGCCGGTCAAAGTCGCCTTAGCGCTTGTGCGCTGTGTCGCCTGTGCCTAAACGCGGCCTTAAAACGAGAGAGCTCATTAAAGGCCTCCACCGACCGGACGCGTATGCTGCGCCTGTGCTGCGCTGCAGCTGCGCGGGTGCTGCGCGTGTGCCGCATTCGATGTGTGTTTGAAGTGTAGTTTCAATGCTTTACAACTTGCGCGTGTGCTGCGCTGCAGCTGCGCGGGTGCTGCGCGTGTGCCGCGCGGGTGCTGCGCGTGTGCCGCGTTCGATGTGTGTTTGAAGTGTAGTTTCAATGCTTTACAACTTGCGCGTGTGCCGCGCAGCACACGCGCCGCGCAGCACACGCGTCCGGTGGGTGGAAGCCTTAAATGTATCCACACATATGGTTAAGATTATTAAATGTGGCCGACTTTTTATAAAACTGTCATTGTAATCGGAATCTTCAACCTTAGACGTTAGAGGTGCTTTTGAAAGAACTACTTTGATGCATTGGGCCAACTCAAATAATCTCAAGGTTAAATTGATGCCAAACCAATACGTTGAGACGAATAGTCCTCGGGGAGTGACTTCACGGTTGAAGTTCCGTTTACTGTGCAGCCCTCGGTGCACACAAGAATGTATAATTATGCACTCCTTTATCACAAAGGTAACAAAATGTGGGTTTTGTATTGAAAAAAAAATGCTTTATAATTTTATGGTGACACGTAAATTAGAATCGAAGAAACCACATATTTAGGGTTCCGTAGTCAACAAGGAACCTTTATAGTTTCGCCATGTCCGTCTGTCTGCCTGTCCGTCCGTCCGTTCGTACGTCCGTCCGTCCGTACGTCCGTCCGTCTTCGGATTAGCTCAGTAACCCATGCTGGCCTTACTACTAGAAAACTGTAATTTGACATGGGTATATAAATCAATTACGCCGACAAAACAGTATAATAAAATCTTGCAAATAATTTTTTTTTTGCTAAGTGTAGGTATGTAAAAACAAATCTCGTTAAAACCATAGTGAGGTAACATTGTATAGCATGTTCATAAATATTATGGGTTTATTAAAACCATTATTCAACTCAGTGATTCGTTTGCGAGATCCTGAATTCCCCTGAGATCCCTAATTTTTGTTCGAGTTAAGCAAACAGACTATGACAGTTTAGTACAGTTAGGGATAAGTTCGCCTTTTTACTTTAATCTTACGTGATCAGTTATTGTGTACAATAAATTAGGTGCTTGTTTATGTAACAAGCACCTATTTTATTGTGACATGATGAGAAAAATAATGCCTTAGGAGTGCAAAGGGACTTACGGTTTTTGATTACTAACCTAGAATTATAACTGTTACTTTCGACTGCGAATCGATTTAAAATTTATTTTTATAATTTTAATTTATTCTGGCCTTCTCATTTCCAATTTTATAGACATAGGTAGTAAATGTTCAAATAAAATCGGTGTCAGATGAAAACTGAACAACCTTATGCAATTAAGTTTTATTTCCATATTTATTCATCTAGATCTCTGTGTCCGTGTACTTAATTTCGAACTCGTCTGTACATGAGATAGCCTCTCATTTAGGTACAGTCAGCGTAACATAGTAGCAGCCCGAGTAGCCAAATATTTCGTAACACACCCTTATTCTTACAGTAATAAACACGTGTAGCAAAATATTTGACTACCTTGGCTGCTAGGAACTGTATGATGCTGCCTGTACAGTTTCAAGGTTGTATCATATTCTTACTTCATAGCATATCATCGCTCTATTTTCATCCTAACTTTTACAATGAAAACATAAAAAACTGTAACTATATTTATTACAGAATCGATACATTTGTAACATACAAATAATCTACGACCACAATTTGCCCAACCCGTCATTTAGAATACCAAAAGCAACTCCACTTTTTTCATAAAAACCAAAGTCAGGCAGGCGCATAAAAACTCAATCAAAGGTTAACATTCAATTTGTAATTTTATGCGTCAGTCAAACTTGTTTATTCAGCCAGAAGTGGATCATATTGGGCAACGATCACGGCATCCGTGGTATAATTATGATCCGATGGTTTGCTCTCTGTTTTTGGAGCTACTGTTTTTGCTGCTAGTCATTAATTCATTATAGTCTGCTTCTATATTATTTAAAATTTACGTTTCGATCTCGTTATGGTATGAATTCTTCTCGTTGTATTCGAGAATAATTCATACCATAACGCATATCTACACATACATAACCACATACATAACCCTCAGCTCAGATTGTAATAATACTAATACTAACCTAACCTAACCTAACCTAACCTAATACTGTGCATTCAATAAAAAATAAAATCATACACAAACAAATCGAACTAACCTCATAGCAAGCTCAATAAGTCTTGTGGGTACTAGACACTGTGCACAGAAAATACAGTCAATGCACACAGAAAACATCCAAGACCCTGAAACAAATATTTGCCCTTACGGGGATTCAAACCCAGGACTTTCAGCTTCGGAGGCAGCACTAGGCTAATCTTGTTTTTAACCTACTTCTTCTTCTTCAATTAATATGGCGTCTATTAATTGAAGAAGAAGAAGTAGGTTAAAAACAAAATTACTAATGCAATTTATCTGAGCTGTAAATACTTTTTCACACTACATGCTCGACAATGCCGAATTATAGGTCATGTAAACCCTACCGAAAGCAAGACATTAAATCCCTTGGTATTAGCCGGGTTATAATGTTGTACTGAATTTCATTATAACCCGCTGGTTAATAATATGATTTCACTTTTCATAATTCTTATTACGATATGCATAAAGTTTAATTTTGCTAAACACAATTTGTCCTAGGCCATGGCCTACTTGATTTGACAAAATAAATGAAGTTTGCCTCCGTGTGAACCCCGGTCCGGAGGAGCGCGGTGTTCGAAATTCGAATTTCGAATCTAGGATTCGATAGCACAGAATTTGGAACGTCGCGCGCCTTCATTTGTTCACGCGTGACGAACAAATCGAGTTCTTGTAGGTGCCTATAGAAGATTTAATTTCAAAAATAATATTGAAAATGTCGAGTGATGAAAGTGTTTTGACTCCTGAGTTTATCAAATTAGACAACTCAACCTCAATAAACGTACCAAATAAAAACATTACCTTATCTTTCCATAATTGGACTAACGTGTCTAATGTTACTATGTACTTTTAATTTGCTAAATAAACATTATTTATCTACTGAGCCTGTTTTTTTGTCTCGCATAAGGTGTGAAAAGTAGAGTATACACCTCGGGGATAAGACTGTTTTAGTCTTGGGCGGTTGAACCCCTCACTGCACTCAGGACTCAGTCTTAATTCCCTCGCTTCGCTCAGGAATTAACTTATAACTCCCTCGCTCCTACGCTCAGGAGTTAAATTATGAGTCCTTCGTTACGTTCGGGATTCAATTCGCTCCCGTGACATTAAACAGTGCTTTATCCCCTTGGTGTATAATCTACTATTACTTACCTGATTGCTAAGTCGGTATGATAATAGTATGCAGCCACTTCAAGGTGTTGCTTTATGTTAGAGCTAAAAGTGGTTCAACTATGGCATTCCGTCGTATCTCACAATCTCCCCAAGGCAGAGCATCATCTTTGCTGTCCTGTGCAATTAAGGATTTTTCAGTTTAGTATGTAATGTTGGCACAGATAAGTACTTTTATAATACTTATCTGTGCCAACATATATTTAATTTATCATCCAATCTCCAAGTACATAATTGCTCCTCTTGTAAGCAACGCATGTAACATACCCTTATTAATCGCAGTTAAGGAAGGCACAGTTATGATTAAAGGCTTACAGATTTACCAAGATTTAAAGTCAACGGATCAAGCAAAACTGGCACTTAACAGAATGTCTTAAGAGCTTTAGTGTATTGTTTATTTCCATGGTTGCTTACACGTATCGCACAATCTGTGTGTAATTGCGGCTTGACGCGGACTCAAAATTTAATTACTTAGTGGCAAATAAGTGCCGTTCCGAGAGGCCGTCAATCAGCGGCGTTGCGTCTCGCTCGTTAGCTACTTGAGTCAGTAATGTCGTCTTAGTTGGATTGTATATTACCTACTTATGCCGTCAACATTGCCTATGAAGCCTAATTTTGTCTACCTTAAAACACTAACGCGAACACATTTATTTAGGAGTGAAAATAGATAACAAATTTAACTAGGGTCCACACGTCGACCAAGTATGTAATAAACTCAGATCAATTTTGTCTCAACTATGTATACTAAAAAAATAAACTGCCTTATGATGGCAGCATGCTGCATTGAGGCTGCTGTATTTGGCCATGGCGGATTCTGTCAAAAGTTATGACTTGTCCAGTTACGGCAGACCATATAAAACAAACTTAAATAACATTCATAATCTGCAAATAAGATTACTGGAAAAAATTGTACCATTGAAAATAAGATAGATGTATAAAAATAATTATGAAAGTCTATTTAAATACTGCAGGGTATTGCCAGTTCAGGACAAGGTTAACCTAGCCGTTGTGACGCAATATAGTGGAAAAATCCCTGAATTATCTGTCAAACATAGACCAAAAAAATTGCGTAAGCTAACATACCACTCTCCATTCGTAAACTCAATCTACTAGCAATGAATATGGCAAAAGAGTCTGGACAAACGCATTGCCACACGCTTTAAATACAATTTCATACGACTTGATACCCTTACTATAATCTGATAAACTTATAGTAAAAATATATAAGAAAATGTAAATATATAAAATAATGTTACTCTTAAACTAATTTTAGTTCTTATTGTGTTATAATTAATAAAATTCTAGGTCTAATTTTAAATTTCGATTAGGCAATTTAATTAAGCCTTATCGCTGGAAATGTAACTATTTTTTTTTCTTCAGAAATAAACAATTCAAATTGAAAACATATTTTTTTTACTACAACTGTTTTATCGATTTAATCATCTCATACCATATATGTATGTCGAGGGCCATGTTTTACTCTTCTATGGACAGCAATTCATCAATTTCATAAAAAACACTACCATTTTAGTAAAACTACCAGATATTGAGATTTAAACTTTTCAATAAAAAGTTTTAGCATCGTTTTTAGTCGACCCTTCCCTATGCAAAACTGCATTTATTCTCGGATTCATTTGGCTGCTGCAAAAGCTAGTTCTTGCTTGAGTCTGCATCGCTGTACCATTTAACGCCGACAGGAAGGTGAATTATGGCCTTTAATATCTGTAAGGTAGCCTATGAATGCCTAATGGACGCGCTCACCGCGAAACTAAACTATGGCTTTCCTTATAAGCGGTATATGCGTGTATACGAAATAAGTTTTTTTTAAATTAAATACAGCAACTATCCTTGCAGGTAACCCTAATACAATACCTAGTGCTACTATTTGATATTTAGCAGTGGATTTTCGGTGAAGGATAACATCGTGAGGGAACTGATCTAATCCATGCATGTCATTGGGTTCGCTCGCTCACTTTCATCTAACATTATATTTATTTATTTATTCAAAAGTTCACCAACAGTTATTACATTGATACTTACAGATAGTTTACAGGAAAGTGTCTTATGCTTAATGTATAACTACGAGTACTTGCAATTATACGCAGCATGTCGATATATAACGAGCATATATGAAACACATAAATATTGAAATAGCGGCTCTCCCTCCCTCCCCGGCATTGCACGGGTAGTTCAGTATTTTTACAACTTATAGTTAAAAAAAGATATCATAAGGCACATTTTGACTAGCCGATAAATCGGTCGATATACAGCATGCAGGGGTGCTTGCGGTGCTCTGTTTGTTGAGTTACATCGAGTAAAGTTTCTACGACAATATAAATATGGCGTAGGTTTACGGTACTCCATACCGAGCGTATTTTAAAGTTGCGAACACTTATTAACATCAAGATTTAAGATGCAATTACATCCATACAATTGCGTGGTTACGCTCCATAACAGAGGCTTTTGTTCAAATCGGAACTCAACCGCAGAATCAATTCATTAGACTCGTCAAAACAATTGAATATCTAAAACACGAGCGCAACAAATCGTGACCGCGTGCCGTTGGAAAAATCTATCGCTTACCTTCTCAACCTCGTGTCTTCTGGAACATGTTGTTGAAAAGTCGATCTAGCGTTGTTTAGTAAAAGCTCAGATTTGAATGAAATATGATAAAACGGTTAAGAGGTATGTAAAGAAAATGACTGAAAAGTGCTTGTTCGATTTCACACATAACTCCATAATATCGTATTAATTACCCGAAGCTTCAGCGTTGCGAGCCATTTAACAATATTGTCTCTGATCAATCATTGGATTGCCTGATGAGTACGAGCGTTAGGCTGCTATTCCACCAGATTAATTCTAAACATATACCCTATTCATAGAAAACCTTTAAGCTATGAATCTTGTATAAAAATACAGCTTAGCAATAGTTCTTTAAAGTGTCATTCAGCGGCGGTGCAGTCGCTACTTAATGTTGGCTAATCATTATTTGTCAAAAATAAATGTCTGTGTCTTTGTTTAATGTGGCAGAATTTTGATAGCTGCTTGGCAAATTGACGGATATATTGGGTCATATAGAACGATATACGGCGTCGTAGCCACAGAATGTGATGGTGTCATGCCATACGCTATCATTCCACGATAAAGCGAATGCTTGTTACGGCCCGGTCGCACGCGCCGATTTAGGAATGTGCACACCTCCGTGACTTGCGGGATGCGAGTTGCAAATTCACTCGCTTGTTATAAATATAATAATAAACACGTGGGCAATTTGCACTTTACCTATATGACCCAGCCATAACTAATGCATGACTTAGCATTGAACGTAATCTTTTACACAGGTCTAACGTGTGACATTATTTTTTTTCTGTTTTCATTTATTTCGGGCTTAACTGGGACGGAAGACGGTTCCAATTTATCTGTAACTTGGGACCAGTGATTCAGAAAATAAAATCACAGAAACTGTATTTGTACCAAGAGCGAGAGTTTAAAGTTCATATTATAAATGTTCCTACTGTTCGAAAATTAAGCGCATTGTTACTACACACACAAGCGTAGGTGCCTGATTCATTTTAGGACGGATATTATACCGTCCTAAAATAAATCATGAAAATTTTATGTATCCAATTTTAGTACAATTATAATCCAAATCTCGAAGCTTTTCAACTCTCAGCAACAGAAAAGACGAATTAGATCTTAAATCTGTGTATAATGCACAAAGTATATTATTTACATATTACCTACTTAATACCGCTACGGGTTACTGCGTAGCAAATAGCGGTACGCTTGCTCCGTGAAAGAGTTAATCGTTAGGTTGAAGTCCAAAAGAGAAACATTAGTCATCCATACCATTATGTACCTATACAGGATAAAAACTGACATACAATTTTACAATACTTTGTCAGATTTATATCAGCAGGTCGATCACGTAACGCATTGTACGCGCGTCAGGTAGATCTAAATGTCACTTTTTGTATGGGAAAATGACAGTTGTCCTAACGTGCGTTCAAAAATGTAGGTGCGTGATCAGTTGATCACCCCTATGAATATTCCCAGAATTCGCACTTGTTTCACCACAGCCCGTGTAGGTGTGCGTCGTTCTCTCAGGGCGTATAGAACGCACGTTTATCGAAACCACCTCGAACAAAGGCATGCCTCGTCTTAATTATTATGATTAATGACGCGGGCCGCGGCGCGTTTTGAACTCGCTTTACTGTTGTAATCGAGAAATAAATTAATTTTATTAGTCGCCTTTCTAATAGAATATCAGCGTCAAAAACTAATGAGACTACCAAAAGGCTTGGGAATTTTCGTGGTTTGAAGTTAATGTTGAATCTTATACATTCTAAACATTGCATTGTATTTGGCTTCTACTCCTAAGCTAACTATGGCTTGTTAACTTGTAAATGATTATGCCAAGCGCAATGTGTAGGAACGGCGCTAATCTCCTCCGTGATTTGATCGTAATGCTCTTAAAAATAATGAAAAACCTACAAAACAAAGAGACTGCACCACTTGTTACCATTTCAAACATTTTCTCATGTGTCTAGGTAAAGCCGCGTTGCGTATCTATGACAATGGTCGGACACAGTGGACCGTACGGCGTAGTGCGAAGGTTGAGTTTCGGTTGCTTGCCGCGCCGCCGCGCGCCGCGGGGCGAGATCGTGGCGGAGATAATTAGAGGCCGGCTCTGTGGGAGCCATAAAAACGGCAAATTGACCGGCGGGATAACCAGAAAGGCACAATGTGTTAGATAATAATTTCCAAATTACGGGTTATGTTGGTTTGCGAGCGAGTATCGACGTGCTCTTTTTTGACCGAGGTGCTAAGGGCAGGCTAATTATTATTTGGGTATCAGAGTGAGGTTTAGTACAGCTGCTACCTGTATAAATATTTATTATTTAAACTTCCAACGCCAATTTTGATGGAATCCAATTTGTGTGAGCTAATTAAATCGGCTATAAATATTGGAACGAGTTGCCGACGAGCGCGCTAGGAGCCGTGGGTGTTGTGCAGTTGCTGAACAAGTTTTTTTGTAGTTTTTATGACGACAATAAAGTTATGTCGTATCTTAATACCATTTTGGGGTTCCCTTGATATTTATGTACTTACCTACGTTCTTTAATTAACGTTCTTTGGTGTCTAATAAAATCATAGGCACTAAACCGTTAATTCTGGAACCTTTTGTTAATTTGAATGATGAGAAAAGTGATTCCCTTTAACATATAGTAATCATGATAATTAAATAGTTGTAGATGAAAATAAAGCATTAATCAATTCAGACAGAACCCGCCTATACAAGTAATTTCCAATACGATTATAACCTATTAGGTCTTAATGGATCCAAAACCATTCAATGTAATAACTAGATATGGAGTGTGAGAATCAATAAAAGCGAGGATTAGGTAGCTTTAGTAGGATCCAATTCTCTCCGAAAAACATCTATGTGTATTAAAATATGAAAATGTCGAACGTGTTATAGATTATAATTTACAAGTTTCTGGTTTATAAATATGTAAACAACTCTTGATTAACAATATTTAGAGGTTTTTAAATAGATCAAAACAAGGAATCGCAAGCAAATGATTTTAAACCAATTTACTGGCATTTTCAAAAGTATAAGTTACTAGTTACATTAGTTGTTTAGAAATTAATTAAATCTAGATAGGCAATAGATAACTACATATTTTCTGGAAGCTTAACTGAGGTATGGGAACCCTTATCAACATGTATACAGTTATTTTCCTCATCACATTCAAGAAACAACATTGTAGGCCTGATGATCTTCAATTAATTGCGACATTTACAACATTTTATGACCAAAAACGAGTTCCCATAACGAAGAGTGTTGTTTGTTTTTGCAAAATGCTTAGCTTGTAAAACATTGTTTTTATTTAGCTTACTAGTATCAATATTGGTGCCGGTTTATAGTTACAACTGTATACATAGAGTATGTGTAAAATAAGTATGCAAGTAAAGTAATATCAACGTTAAAATCGTTAAATATACATTTTCACTATAATATTCATTATCATATTAAAGCATGCCTTTGTAAGAAGGCGAAATATGTAGACATTGATTAATTACTCATCTAAGGTTCCTACTAGGTAGGTATATCACTACAATTAAACTCGATAAGTACTTTAAGGTGCAAAAGTTAAGTGTAAACATACCTTTGCTGTCGACTGTAGGAACGAAACTTTAAAAGTATAAAATCAGTATCATCGTCAAAAAAAAGTACTGTATGCTCTGAGTCCAACGTAATGTCGTAATAATGCTTGTGTATTTTAACAGAACTGTTTGTTTCGGATCTCGAATTCAGATCGGACCCATTTTTTCTACTTTGGAGGAATAAAATACGATGTCTTATCGACCGGTGATTGTTCACAAAATCAGAGATAAAAATGAAAAGCAAGCCTTCAGTCTATTAAGAAGAATTGAATTGCGGTCATGTATAGGTAGTATGCCACTAAAAACATTTCGTGTAAAGTAATTGCCAAGACTCCTTTGCTCATAAAGCTCTCAGCGTTAATAAGATATCAGATCGCAAGTAACGCCAAGCTTCCTACTCCACACGGTCTAACTCTGCCAGCCCCGCTCTACAAATTCTACATCTTGACCAAAGAGGCCAAGCTATTCCTCAGGCCAAACCAGACCCAAGACCCCCGACAAGAGCGTCGTATCGTTCTATCGATCGGTGTCAGCCAGTGACGGACGCCCTGTCCTATCACTTATCGTGTGATAAGGCCGACCATGATACGGGGTCAGTTCGCCACATAGACACTTTCGCGTGCATAATACGGTATGAACTTATGATGATAATAAGCGGCGGATCTATACTTTTTAGCCAAGATTTATAGAATTTGCAGAGCGTCGCTGGTAGAGTTATGCCATGTGGAGTAAGAAGCTTAGCGCTATTTTGCGATCTGATATAATTTTAACGCTGAAAGCTATATGAGCCAGGGAGTCTTGACAATCACTTTACATGAAATGTTTTTAAAGGGATTCCATTTATTTTTGTAGGGTTGTTGCAGCCTGTTTTGGGGCTTGAATTTTTTTTCGTGTCCCTCTTAAAGGGTGGAAGGGATCGAGGGCTAAAAATTGATTCATGTTTGTCACCTATTTGTATTTTATGTACCCAAAGGTTTACATACACTACTTGCACGACTTCGAGATGCATACATCCGAAAACACGTAGGTCGAGACTGCACGCAGAGGGCAACAAGGGCAATGGAAGAGGCCTAAGTTCAAAACTTACCAAATGGAGGCTGATTCAGATAATTTTATTGGTAAAAGTACAGGTACATTTTCCAAGTCAAATCTGACAATGATTATGATAGCATACACCCAAACACACACTAACACACTTAATTAAATTTGAACCCGTTTTTTGAGCTCTAATGTGCCCGAACGAAGGTAGCTACAGCTCAGATCTTTTTAGTTAAAATTCAAAAGTAATTTACTTAGCTATCGTTTCTTTAATTAAGGAAACAGTAGGTTTAAATTTATTAACATATACCTAGTTCTATTTACTGTAAATGTGTACAACCGTTTGTTTCTTAATAAACAGTAAATAAATAAATAATAAATGAAATAAATGCATTTTATTCTGCAAAGGCACTTTTACAAGTCAAAGTTCTACCAGCGTTTCTGAAAAAGAAGACCACTGTTAAGAAGAAACGCCGAAACAAACTCAACAGTCAGTAATATTTTTGCCAAAAAAAGCTAATTTAATGATAGTAACAATTTAAAGAAAAAAAACATAATGCGTTGTTCTACAAGATCACATGTCCGAATAAGCTACTTATTAATGGCTCTAGTTTGGGCCATGCATTTCTGTCAGTGAGATAGTCCTCAACCCTGTAATAAGCCTTTGACATACATTTTATTCAAGTAATTTTTATTGCAACCGCATCCCCGCAACTGATTCACCTGCCTGTACCTATACAAAAATATGCAGTAACTTTTGACTCTGACAGTTCTCGTACTCATGGTAAAACGGGAGCCACGCAAGCTTCAGGGGTAGACAGATGAATAGGCTAGAGTTAATTGCGTTGCTTTAAAACCCAGCTTTTACATTAGCCACTGTATTGCATTGTAAAGCTTACCCGACTGAAGAAAATAATTATAAACCAATCACGCCGACAAAACGGTTTTGAAAGAAATTTTTTTTAGGGTACCTCCCCTACATGTAAATTGGTGCTGATGTATTTTTTTTCTCGTTAAACCTATAGTGTGGGGTATCGTTAGACAGCTTGTTCAAATATATTATGGGTTTTCTATTTTTCAACTCAGTTATGCGTTTGCGAGATAATGGGATTTAAAGCCCTAATTTTAGTTCGAGTCATGTCCCCCCCCTCCTGCCGGCTAAATGGCTACTACTGGGGACGTGAAAAAAATCGTGGCAGTACATATAATGAATCTAAAAGGAAAACTATCACAGTTAAGTAGACATAACTAGTTAATGAGTAGTAGACATAACTAGTTAATAAACATTGTCATTGGAATTTGAACCTTTTACCGTGGACGGTAGAGTTGCGTTTTCACTGCACGTTATCTTCAATAGAAAAAACCTTGTCCTTCAGGTGGTCGCCAACCGAAGGTGTTCGCGTAACAGTCGAAACGACCCTATACATTGGTGTGTTATAAAAATAATCATATTTAGGATTATTTACGAGGGTAGGTTGCGGGAGTCCGCTGGATGCGGGTGGCGCGGGATCGGTCACTTTGGCACTCTTTGGGGGAGGCCTATGTCCAGCAGTGGACGTCTTTCGGCTGATATGATGATGATGATGATGACGAGGGTAAGCTATAATAAAAACCCCAAAAGCCCCTTTTCAGTCCGCATTCTGTGACAGACGGGCAACTATGGAACCCTACCCTGCGCGTGGCCCGACACGCACTTGGCCACTTTTTTAAGTTTAGGTACTGTAGTATTTATTATCCAATCTTTTTGTGTTTTATTTCTAAACTGGGCTTTATCCTCGCATTACTATTTTTATGTAAAATTGTATACGCAAGCGTAAGCGTTATAAAAAAATTGTTTACCTTACTGTGTCGATTTAATCGTAATTTATAAAAAAAAATGTTTAACTAAGTTAAGAGATTTCTCAAACGAAATATCAAATCGATACGATTTGATATTTCGTTTGAGAAATCTCTCTGTAGAGAGATGTGACAGTTTGCAGTTACTGTAAAAAAACGGGTTTTTTTTCCTTAAGTTCCTTATGGAGTACTCTTACAAATGTAACATCAGGGCTATAATGGAACCCGGCATAGGCTACATTGTCTAAGTGAAATGCAACCACTCAATCATCCACTAATGTTGATTGTGAGCTCACGCAAACAAACGCAAGCGCTTCGTCTGTTAGTTAAGGTGCAGTTTCGCGTGCTGTATTGAAATGTCACAGGGCCCGGAATCAGTAAGACAATGAGCAGATGGTGCATCGGCCCCGCCGCTATTGGCCCGCCGTGCGAGGGCGGGGCGCCGCGCACGCCTCCACCGCATCCACACCACAGCCACTGCACTCCTAGATTAATGTCTCGTTAAGCTGACATCCAATTCTCTTTGAGGACGTCAAGAAACATTTGAAGTGCTGATAGGCAACTTCGTTAGCACCGGCGTTATGGACGCTGTCGTGAACAAAGGCAACCGTACGCTAAATGATAGCTATTGTTTTGAGGTAGGTACTCGTGGGCTTAATTATGTACCTACTGAAAAGATTTTTTTTATTATGATTAACTAAAAGCAATAGTAGGTATCAGTAAAGTAAGGAAAGGAGGGTGAGAAAAACGGTTTTAGCACTTAATTCCGCCCGATTTCATTGCGTCCTCCTATTTCGAAAGCCCATTGTTATTTGTTTAAGATCTACGTAAACATTTAATTATTACCTTAACTAGGTAAATACTCAACTTAGGTAACATACTATCGTATTAAAATCGTTACCACTTTTTTTCTCCTTTCTATACAATCCGTAGAACAGGTAGAGTGTTCTAGAATCGCTGGAGTCTGTGCTTCAGTATGTTTGTCCACCGATTTCTCGAGTCCTGTCGCAATACAATTGTATTTGTCAATGATAAATGGCTGCGGTGCTTTTCATCTCCTGCAGTCAAAGGCGCCGACGGCTGCGCTCTCTCTGCGATTAACAACTTTGCGTCTCTTACTGTAGGGTTGCATTTGGATTGGCTGTTTACAATTACAACACAGGACTAAATGATACGGTACTAATCAAGCCCGGGAATAAACGCGGATAATGCGGTTTAATATCGTTTGAAAAGAGCCTTTCGGCGGGTAGTCGCATTCAGTCATAATGAGTTTATTCAAGGCTTTAATCGAGTGAATCGTGGTAAGCAAACAGTACTCGAGAGGTGCCGGTGTGGAGTGGCACCGCGGGGGCTCTATTAGTTATTCGTTTTCAATTTATTTACACCCATGATTCAACAATAGCATAGTTAGGTATATAAAAAACACATTACTGTTCAGATATGTTGGAATTATTTTCACTGTGGCAACATTTATAAATAAATAAATATAAGGGGACAATCTTACACAAATCGAGCTAGTCCCATAGTAAGCTCAATAAGGCTTGTGTTATGGGAACTAGACGATATATATAATAGATACAAATACTTAAATACGTAGAAAACATCCATGACTCAGAAACAAATATTCATCCTCATCACACAAACATTTGCCCTTACCGGGATTCGAACCCAGGACCTTCAGCTTCGTAGGCAGCGTCACTACCCACTAGGCTAACTAGTCGTCAAATCTCATCTCATCAATCGTCGTATGTTTAAAACAAAAATTAACCGATTGTAGATCACAAACAAAAAAGCTCTCTGGGCCTCTATTTGAGCGCCACAAGTGACAAGTCTTTGGCAAATCATGAAGATGTCCCCACTCTCAAGTCTCTGTCTAAAAAATATGAAATCATACTAGCCAATGATTTCTGCCCATTTCCGCTGAATGGATAATTTTAAACTCGAAATTATTGGTCGACTCTGAATAGTGTCAATTTGAAGATCTTCTTCGTGGAAAATTTACCAGCCTGAATACCTAACCTAATGCTTAAATTTTGTTATGTCTTAAAAGTTAATTGACATACTTGATTTCGGTCGAAATAAATACGTCAATATAGATTTACGTACACTCATCACAAATCAGAAATGCATCATAATGTGTCTTTTTTCATGTTCGTCCAATTTCTTATTAAATCTTGACATTCAAACTAAATTAGACAACATTCACTTGAAAATGTTTTAGTGTCTGTGTACCTCCTTTTTAGGGTCCCGTACCTAAAGGGTAAAAACGGGACCCTATTACTAAGACTCCGCTGTCCAACCCTCTGTCACCAGGCTCTATCTCACGAACCGTGATAGTTAGACAACTGTAATTTTCACAGATGATGTATTTCTGTTGCCGCTATAACAAAATATAAGTACATAAAATAGAATACAATAAATATTGAAGGTGCCCCCCATACAACAAACGTGTTTTTTTGCCGATTTTATAGATAAGAGCACTTGGCCGGATTTCTTATAACCAATTTTTAGGGTTCCGCAGTCAACAAGGAACCCTTATAGTTTCGCCATGTACATCGTATCGCTTGCAAACGTTGATTTCCTGACTAAAGAGAAACACAGTTTTTTTTTCTTATGTAACGTTTATTGTTTTCAAGATAATAGTTTTTTTCCACTTTTAGGACAATTGTTCAATTGTGATAAACAGTAACAAAAATAACAAACAAAAATCCTAGGGCCGGCCCACATCCCACATATTTCATTGGTGGATGAAAGACGGCAGATGTTTCTGCACTGCAAGCATAATGTGCCTTTAAGGTGGTCGACTCTGGCTTTGGGCGATAGTACGTCTGTCTGTCTGTGTGTCTGTCCGTCTTCGGCTTAGCTCAGTAACCATTAGTACTGTGATTCGGCATGGGTATATAAATCAATCACGCCGACAAAAAAAACAATAAAACTTTAAAAAAAAAAAATCTTTACGGTACCTCCCCTACACTTAAAGCGGGGATGTAATTTTATTTTCTCCAATATGCTCGGAAATGTTCGCCTTACTGTAGCAAAAATAATACGTGAAGTTCCTCGTTACTGACAAACTCAGATTTAAAAAGTTAAAAGTCATTACTGTACAGTTTTAGCGGCCAGGAAAGTGTATGAAATTCCTTTACTGTATACTTTTTTATCTTTTAACTATATACTTTGACTAAGACAAATCACTACAAACAGCCAAGTGCTCGTATGTTTAAAGACCTTGCAATTTGTCACAACAACTTGCGATAGTTACACTGGTTAGTAGTGTATGGCTGTCTCTTTCGAACGATTGCAAGTTGCTGTGACAAATCACGCCGGTTGGTAGCCTGCTTTAAGTTTTCTTTTTTTTAATGGTCATAGACAAAACGCGTACTTTTGAAAGTGATCGAAGTCACGTTTTTAAATATTTCTCAAATAGTTTTCAATGAAGAAATAAAAAAAAAATATCGAAATAAAACTCACAACGGACTGAAATGCATTTAGATTGCAATCCCGTTTAATCTTTGATAATTATAATTGCATAAAACATTTAAAATTGTAACCGATTCTAATAATTTTAAAATTCGTATGTATGCCAATTGAAACCGGCACTATGAGTCGTGCCGTATACATACTTTTTAAAAATAAGTCGGGCGGGAACTTGATAGGTTATTTACATACTCGCTATTTTAAGATTATTGTAAATATTATTTGATTTCCTCACATTTTTGGAGAAAAGCACTATATCTGCCTTGGCGGGAACGGCAATTCGTGGATTCGTCTCTATTGTCGGATTCAGCTTCGCTTCATCCGACAAAATCAACTTATCCACGAATTGCTACTTCCCGGCCGCTGCAATAATGTACTATTCTCGTTAAACCCATGGTGTGGGGTATCGTTGGATAGCTCGCTACTGGGATGTAAAAAAATTCGTGGCAGTAGTACATATAATGAATTCAAAAGGAAAACTATCACGAACAAGTAGGCATAAGTAGTTACAGAGTAATAGTCGACCAATTTAATGTGTACTTGGAAAGGCCAATTTTCGTACAAATTCGGCCGACGCAACCACACCGCATGTCGATGTAACTAAGACAGACAGGCAACTACGGAACCCTACATAGCGCATGGCCCGACACGCACTTGGCCGGGTTTTTATCTTGTTCAGAATGATAGATTCATTTGCGTTGCATGACATACATAATATGTATAACACATATTACTATTAGTGTTGTATATTGTTATGTATGTTAGTCTGTAAGGTAAATATGAGGCTTGTTGCCTGACGCAAATGAATGGAAAAAATACGGTAAATATAACCTATAACATAACTAAGCACACGCCTCTATATCGAAGCTATTAGACACTATTTTGCAACTTTGTTTTGTTTCCATTTAGTGACATTTAGTTTGGTCGGTCGTTAATCTGCAATTATTAATTTTGACAGATTTTTTATTTTGATAGATGGCGCTATTGTGTTAAGCAGGGGTCTTATTGCCATACAAAACTCTTTATGTTCAAAATAGCTGCAGCAGTCTCATTATGTATCAAAGGTAAGATTCACTATATGTTACATTTTGGTGCCGTGAACAGGATAGCATTATCTAAGATCCGTATAAATCAACGCTACGAGAAGCCCTATCGCAGTCTTTAAAATTTACTAGTCTCTGGTACACGGCTACCACGTAAACGACATTAGGTTCAATCAATTTCTGGCCATTTTGAGCTTTGAACGAAGATACATTCAATAAAAGATAACTGCTTACCCAACTAACGACTTTGACACGTGTGCAACAGCACGATATGCGTAATTACAGGAACGCAATATTGTACTGACATTAGCAGTCTTTAAAATTTACTAGTCTCTGGTATATGGCTACCACGTAAACGAAATTAGGTACATATTCAATCTCTAGCCATTTTCAGCTTTGAACGAAGATACATTCAATAAAAGGTAACTGCTTACCCAACTCACGACTTTGACACGTGTACAATAGCACGATATGCGTAATCGCGCTCTAAAAGACATTTGCGGTTATTGCCAACACAAAAAGCTCAAGTGAAATTACCGCCGTTTCTCGACTATAATGACGATAGACATTAAACAGTACAGTTAATGCATTTAAAATCAATGCAGGGATTGTCGTCACACAATGGTTGCCGGGAGGTGGGCCGGGATAGTCGTCGATTCGGCACGCTCCGGCGGTGCCGTGACAACGTCACAATGTGCGAGAGCAGGCGATTCAACGCGTTTAGATAAAAGATTAACGACGCGGGCGCAGGACCACCTCGATAGAGCGCCAGTCAATTGTTTCAATACACTTTCACCACACGCGCGCTTTGATAGAATAGTTACACAAATATGGCGAAACGAGGACGCGGATTAATTGTAGAGATTGATAAGTAGGTGTGGAAGTGTTGGCCAAGTCACCAGATAATAAAAATAAATACATTAAGTACACCTTTACACATTTCTCATTTGATGTCCCCAGATTAGGTAGGTTGGTATATCCTTTGGTCCGTCAGCGGCAAAAAATCCTACTGTAAATAAATTACCGGACATTAGTACAAAAATCCTATAGTAAGGTAATTAATGTTATGGGTACTAAATACACGACGATATATTTAATAGATTTATGTAGATACTTACCCACAGACTTAAAAAACACTCAAGACTCGGAACCAAATATGTATGCTCATCACACAAATATTTGCCCGTACTGGGATTTGTACCGAGAACCCTCAGCTTCGTAAGCACTATCCGCTAGGCTAGACTCAGACTAAACCAGTAAATATCCACCAACAGGAAGACACGTGTGAGCGAGACTAGCAATGCTACATATTAGTGTTTTTATTCCTTCTCACCGCGCCGCTACCTCGCCCAGCTCGTGGATACTCACTCTTACTGTAGACCATTTTTCACCATAAGCAAGTAATGCTAGACAATATAATTTTCTGCAACATGCAATGAAATATTGACGTTGTGTTCTTCATAATGGCTCCGAAGTATCACGTTTAGGGCGCCGGGAGACGAGATATCTGTAATGGAATATCATACAAAATTGGAGGCCTTGGCCTGCAAAGCGACCTTCTTTTATTTCAGTATCAATTCGTGAACCAACATGGTGGCGTTTAACCATTAAAAAAACATTGAGGTTCTTATTTTATTTTGTCTTGAAATCACTATAGCCGAGGTATGCCTCGGCGTGAAAAGTGATTACCAGCCTCCCTATCCGGCCTCGCTACGCTCGTTCATATTTTCCCGGCCTCTGGAGTAATGTACTATAGTTGGTTTATTAAAAAATCACCTTTTTCGCAGGTTCACAAATATGCAGACACTCATTCTTAGCATATACAGGGTGGAAAGATAAGTCGGGCCCTGGAGGGAAACTACCTAAAATCCTTAAGCTGGCTCATTTTACTTAAAGGAGACATTCGTTTATTTTTAAAAAGAAACAAAACTGCATTCAAAGATTTTCGAAAACTCGCTTCACCTCGCACCTCGCCCGGCACTCGAACCAGCTAAAATAAAAATAAAACGAACACTCGCTATTTTATTACACTAATCGATAGGATTATTATTCAGGATAAAATTTATCTAACATTCGGTCTTAAGAATAAAAATTATCGTAAAAACTAACATTAACTTTATTTTATCATCAATTGGTTACACTTAATTTATTTAACTGATAATTTGTTCGAAATCAGCCCTCTCGTTCCGGATACACATAAAATAAGCCAGCTTAAGGATTTAAGGTAGTTTCCCTCCAGGGCCCGACTTATCTTTCCAGCCTGTATATACATATAACCGGCGCACCATCGACTTTGACAAGTTTTGCATGGCAGTGCCTCCACCGAGACTGCAAAACACTTGAAAGCATCCAGAAACAATAACATGTTATTCCTGATATGGAAATGTAAAGTTGGAGGTAGATTTATAGGTAGCGTTAAAGCCATACAATGGCGGTGCGGTCGGCAGCGATGCGGGCCCGTTGCGGCTTTATGCGACCAATTACCCTTTACTGCCAGTTTTACTACCCCCGTATTTAGTAAACATTGTCCCGTTCTACATAATACTTGCTTGCTGTTACAATTGTTTCTTTAGTTTGCTCTTTTCCGCTATAGCGTCATGGGTACTTACTCTGCCGAGTTTGACGCGATGCTCCGTGTGTCTCATACCGATCATTGAAAACGTCCTAGCGCGTAACTGCCCTAAAGGTCTTTCAATCGGTTTACTAACTTTTGATAAAAGATTATTCCTAAAAACCAAACCTAACCTAACTGTATGGACTCTATGCGATATTTTTTCTTAAAGTCGTGTAAAGTTAAGACAGCGTCCAGTAGAGCACGGTCGGTTCTGCATACAAAGGTAGTCTCGTTCACATTTTTAAAACGGCAGACCGGAATAACATGAATATTTTTATATAGGGTGACATTTTAATCAGTGTCCAAATTCAAGTATAAGATTCTTCAGCAAAATTATTAAATACATTTTTTTTTGTTTCATATCTCTCAGTACAAACATTTTTAGTAATTGATGCTTAAAGTTATCCTAAAAAACCTTACCGCGCGGGCACCTCAGCGGGTAGTAACGTTTGCGCACGGCAATGTAAATGGTTTGTAAGGGTGGCCAAAGCGGGATGAAATTTCTTTTTCAACACAATTGCTCGTAACGTACCTCTTATTGAGTCGCTTTTAGGCTCATAATCCTGGATATTAAAAACGCGTGTTTTATAAAATTACAACTCTTGTGTGTTATGGTTATATCCCGATTAAGTCACGTTGGCACCTTGCTGCAAGATATATGCTTGAACACGGTGTATTCTTAAATTAACCGGGTTGTACAGAATGTACAGCTTTTTTAATTTTCGGCAAATGGATTCTTACTCGACTAAACAAATTAAATCCTTTTTGTTAATTAATTGACTATTTCTTTTTGTATATGATATGGTAACGTTTATTTTAGTAAAACTATTCACTTTTCATAACATTTTACATGAATTAAATACAGATAACATTTTAAAACGAAAATATGATTTTATTTTGTATTGGCTGTTTAGAGATCTCTGTGCCCACACTGCGCAAACTTCACGAAAAAAATACTGTTGGGCGCCATTATAGGTTATTTATTTGACAAATATTTGGAAAATTTGTTTATGCGTGTTTTGTTATTATCAAAAATGTTGACTCGTGGTGACTAGAAAAGTGATAAATAGAATGGACGCCACTGGAAATTCTTGGCGATGTGCAATTGTGAGTAAAAACCTGTTGTCATCTTAATGATTTACTTAATGTACAGTTAATAATTTGGCAGGCCTATAACATTTTCATCTTATGAAAATGATTTTTTCCTCGCAAAATGTGTTGAAAAACGTCGTATGATACGCGTGAGCTTTGATAATTACATCCTCGGCTTCCTTATCACGCTCACCTGCGGTTCACGCAGGTGAGCGTGATAAGGAATACAACAATTTCGCCTCTGATGTAATTATCAACATACCTCACTTGTATCACAATGTACTATTACAGTATGTATGTGATGAAGAACAAGCATGGCAATTTTCAAGCGGTTGCCTGCCAATTTTTTTTTCTTTGCTGGCTAACTCAGCTCCGGTCGCACTAGGAGGGATGGCATAAAAAAATCGTTATGTAAACAGCGTACACACTTTCAGGCTACCGCGTCGGTTGCCTCGCGACAATTTTTTTTTATCACCCCCTCCTATTTCCGAACCAGTCACAGTTGGGTCAGTTCGGATTGCACAGGGCGGTTCCACAACACTTCGGTAGCTCAAATACCGCGACCGTCCGGTTGCCTCTCCGACATTAAATTACGCGTCATTGCTCTGAATATTACAACATCGTCATTGGGAATATTGAATATTTGACAGAACGAGATATGTCCCTGCTTTCTTGTCTCTGTCGAATGACATCGGCATCAAACTAGGGATACGTCACCTTCTGTCAAAATACGGACGAAATACCGACACCGTTCACTTATTTACGCGGAATGTAAACTTAATTCACTCGACAGCTACAACCATACCCCTGTTATTACCCGCGATGTAATCTAAAACAATAAAGCAATGCTGTGTCAAAAAATAAATACTTGACGAGTACACGTTTTGTTATAAACATCCAACACCCTTCTCATGCCAAGCTCATAATTAAACCTTAATAATAAACCCAGGAACAAAACCAACATGATAAGTTTTAGTAAATTACAGCTGTCAGATCGACAGCAAAACGCCGTAAACCGTGTTTCTGAATCGAAAAATATGAAAGTGACTCAGCCCCTGTAATTAGGACGCTCTTTCCATCGCCGCCAAATGGTCTGCCGGCAATCAATTAAAACAATATTTGAAATAGTGCCCTAAAAAAAGTTAAAAGGAAGTGCTCGAGCTATAAACATTTTGTATTATGTCCGATAGGGTCTTGCGTCCTTGTCACTCGTATGATGGACGTCCCGCTCGCTTGCGCCGGTGCGTCTACGCATGCTGGGCTGGGTGATTCACAACGCTTCACTTCACCTCACCTGAGGCGAACCAGTGTAAGTCAGAGCTCCGTTTACGCCTTGTTATTAGAAATCCCAACGTTAAAATATACTGGAGCTGAGTGGTGAGGCAAGGTGGAATAATTGTGAATGGCGTAGCAGGGCACAAAGAGAATGCGCGCTCGGATGAGTTATGGCCGCGCGCGTTACCGTCAAAGCCTCCTTGTTTGAGAGAGCCGAAAGTAATTAACTTCAACTTAGTTGAGATTACGACTTTTAAATCTCCGCAAGTGATCATTTTTGAATAGTTTGTGAGATTGTATTGTACTCCAATCGATGAGGCGTGTTAAATATACATAAACATGTCCTATTTCTTACCTTCACTGTATGTCTAGTGCGTAATTTACAGTGAATTGCCATCATAATATCAATCACTTACTTTGTGTTTTTTTTTTTCAAAACGTTAAGGAACGATTACGTTATGTTGGGTAACATACCCTAAATTTCAAAGAATATTTTGTATTAAATAACTGATTGAAAAGCTACGGTAGCCTAGTGGTTCCAGGCATGCGGCTGTCAAGCGGTGGTCGTGGGTTCGATACCCGGCTCGTACCAATGAGTTTTTGCGGAACTTATGTACGGAATATTTACCGTTAGCTTTTCGGTGAAGGAAAACATCGTGAGGAAACCGGTCTAATCCCAATAAGGTCTAGTTTTCCCTCTGGGTTGGAAGGTCAGATGGCAGTCGCTTTCATAAAACTAGTGCCTATGCCAAATGTTGGGATTAGGTGTCAAAGCGGACACCGGGCTCCTTTAGGGGCATTACTGGGAATAACGCTAGGAGGATGAAATAACTGATTAAAAAACATTGCTGAACAATTATTGTTATTACAACGAACGACTTAAAAACGGATTTATCGTTGCATGCTGTTGGGTTTAATATTAGTTTTATCGATTAGACCAATCCTAGCCCTATCCTATGGCCCTACCCTCTCGTTGCCTAGAGCTATGCCCCGCGCCATAGCGCTCAATAAAATAGACACTAGGTATCAATATCATCCAAGGCTGGCCTCACTGAACGGAATTCAGTCACTGAATCAAAATCGGAATCACTCAAGAGCAAATAAAACGGGACCTACACGTTGTGCAGAACTCCTGCCAAAGGATGTACCTTTTTTTTGCTCCATATACTGCATTCAGTGACTGATTCCGACTGTGTGAGGCCTTCCCGGTCTCCTGACATCCATTATCGTGCATATTTGTTGTATGAATAGGTATTTATACTGTCATAGTATATATAACAAATAATTTATATAACAAACCGGCCAAGTGCTAGTCGGACTCGCACAGGAAGGGTTCCATACCATTATCTATAAAAACCCCCTATATATTGTCCCCAATCCGCATTGGGCCAGCGTGGGGACTACTGCCCGTTCCCTCTCATACATGAGAGAGGAGGCCTGTGCCCAGCAGTGGGACGTATATAGGCTGATGATGATCTATAAAAACGGCAAAAACATCCACGTTTGAATTAAATAATAAGCGGATTAATAAGAATACATTCGTTTAAGTCGAAATACCCCAGTAAGTATAACGTGTGTGACCGAATGGCTTGACACCTGGCGCCACACGTGGCCAAATAGCGTACTAGCTTTATAATAGACAGTGGCACAATTTAATTTCAATAGTTTGTTGTACGGGAGCCCCATTAAATATTTATTTAATTCCGTTTTATTAGTATTTTTTGTTATAGTGGCAACAGAAATACATCATCTGTGAAAATTTCAACTGTCTGACTATCATGGTTCATGAGATACAGCCTGGTCAGACTCTGACACACAGAGTAGGTACCTTTTTTATTGGACGAAATTACCTCTTTGATGCCCCCGCGCCGCGAGGATAGCGCGGAGCTTATGTCAGACTCGCGCCGACTAAAAACCCCCCGATGGACCTCCTCGACGCATTTCGGACGGCTCTGGGGATCTCCAGGAAAGCACCAGAGTGCAGTGCATGCCTCTGTGGGTACTAACTTTTTGGTTTTATACAGGGTGCATTTAATAAGTACTTACCTATGCTTAACTTTCAAGGTAGTTACCTAACATGATTACCTCCTTAATAATAACACAAATATCAAACTAGTGGCTCTGTGAGCTGTAGACCTCGCGGGTTTGTTTCAAAACGGTTGAATTGAAATCGTGGCCATTATCAAAAAAACGTCGAAATGTCGAGGTAATTAAATAAACACCTTTTTGAACACGATCAAGTCCGATTTTGTTATAATAACGTGTAAAAACCGTGGCCATTTGAAAAAAAATCGAAAATTTTATAAATTTACATTCGGACATCCAAACATACGAAAGATGGATTTAGGGTCAAGCCGGAACGGACCGGCTTCGGTCAATAGTGTCGAAGGTCTCGATTGGTTTGTTCCGCCAATCTGCTTAGTCTCTTTTTCTCTTCAACTCGTAGAAAAAGAAGTTTCATGACCCTGATTCTGGTTAAACGATCAAAATGAAAGGGTTCCAGAATTAAGTCTTTCAGTCTTTGAACTCGTGAAAGTGCAACATATGAGCAACCCACAGCAAGTTCTCTAGACCCAAGGTCAACCACTACCCTTGGTAACGTCAAGCCCTGCGACTTATGAATGGTGACTGGTGACTGCCCATGCTCATATAAGCGGAAACTGAGTTGTAGAACATGTGAGCTCCTTGGAACGCGAAGTTCTCGTGGCAGCGGCGATAGGCACTGATCCCATTATGGTTGGGCCATTGTAGTTGTCAGCGGGTGGTGCACGATTAGGTGGATACACCATGGGAATCGAAGAGAAAATACTCCCCGTCCCGTTTCCAGACGCCCACCGTCATCCCTTGAGTGGTAAAAGTAAACCTCCATTTGCGTCAGTAAAGGCCTCTCGTAAGCCCATCAAAGCCTCATTCTGCAATGTACCATCTCCAGAGGATTTGGTAATTTCATCTGCCTAATCACATTTTTCTACATTGAACATTGCCTAAGATATCAATGGTAGGTAATAAATTGTCGGAACATAGCTGTTCATGTCCATTCGTGCCCTGCATCGTTAGTAGACATGACCATGATAGGTGTCGCCGGATGTCAGTAAACCAACCACATCAAAATTATCAAAATCAATGCCACGATACGTACCTACCGTAAATTACCGCTGCAACAGCCATCCCGAAACATTGCTGCTGCATGGGGTTGGCGGAAGACGTTCTAGAAAATTGACTAAGTTTCCCTCGTTTTGATATGAAATTCATTTTGTTAAGCAGATAATTAACCAAATTACGTATTAACTCTGTTCCCTGAAAATTTAATTTTCCAACCAGCACCAAAGTCCTTCTAGAAAAGCCAAAATCATTTACCTACATAAATCCTAATAATATTAACATTCCAAAGTTTTGAGATATTCGAAATTTAAAAATGGAACGCAAATTTATTTGTTGTTTTAGGGCGGGTTGCACCGACTTACGATTACAGACCGATCAACGTTAAATATGACGCTGGCAGCTGTCAGTCCATAGAAACTTGTCAAACGTTCTATTTATACATTCAGATTTTAACGAACACCGCTTACGATTACAGACGGTTTGGTGCAACTCACCCTTAGAGATTATTTATTTGCAATTCAAACACAGGAAACCGTCATCAATGTCATCATAACGATATGCCTTAGTTCACACTCGTACTAATTACAATTTTTTGCCGTTGAAATTTCAACCTCAGATTTTATGCACTCAGGTACTAATTGCAACGACTTTTTCCGAAAAGTTAGTACGACTGGGCTCTAAGGCATCGAAATCGGAGTTCAAGATGGACGGAACATAAAATTTGTATTAAAAGTCAGTAGTCAACGCTGACCCCTTTCTTGTAATTTTTTACTTTTTCACCCCATATCTCCGCCATTTTTCAAAATTTTACCGAATCTTCTCACAAAATTTCATGAGAATCGGTTGAGAAATGTGAGCTCTAGGTGAGAACAGCCGGAAATCTTAACATCCGGACATGAGGAAAAATGATTTTTCGTCCAAGCTGAAGCATAGACGCTTCGCTCGCTACGCTCGCTCGGTCGATTAATAGAATATTCAACTATCACGTATGCCTGAGGAAATAAAATAAAATAAATTTTAAAATAATTATTTCCAACCGCTGTCCGCCTATCCCTTGAGTTCCATATGAGGCACCATTCAAACAGCTAATCGAGTTTGTCGGTCGATGGTATCTCTGAACCGGGCGTTAATAATACTAACGCCTCGCTATCGTGTGTTATGATGCTGCCCAGAGTTAGGCCGACCTTCTTTCATTTATGAGGGTATTATTAGTACACTAGATGTACCTGCGACTTCGTTTGCATGGTAATGTGGTGGGAGTTATCGGATTTCTTCTCTTGGACTTAGGACACATGCAGTTCTTATTTAGCCTATCAAGTAAAACGAATAAACCCATTTTAGCTGAAATGCCGTTTCAATTCGTTTGTCTTTATCTGTCACTCTGATATTTAAATTAGTAAGAAAGGGACAAAACTCGTTTTTATTTTAACAGAAGTATTTTAAGTTTTATGAATACCGGGGGAAAAGTTCATTAGACGTTTGTGGCAATAGATCCAACAGGTAGCACACAGGCTGCAGCATTAAATGTTTATTGATCTTCTTGTGTACATATTTGTAACAATATAATATAATAAATATAATAAATAAATAAATTCGTGATGACCAGTGATCGGCACGACCCGTGCAACACGGTGTCAATGACCTCAATAATTATGTTAATATGGATATTCCCCGGGATTCCCGCATTCGATTCGGTAAAGGAACACAATATTTTTTCATTTCAGTTAAGTACAGTATGATGATTTTTACCATAAAATAAATCAACATGTGTCAAATAACTTTAAATTTAAATCACCACGTCCGAACTTAATGAACCGAAGAACATAAGTAAAAGTAAACATATTTGTGGTTAGAAAATGGTTGCATTCCTTATCAGTAAATTGGAGAAGGATGACATCAATTCTGTTAATATTACTATTAGCTGTCTTTCGCATCAGTTTAAATTATGCGTTTGGTCATAAACGCAAACAATAGAAAATCCGAAAGTAACGCTCGACATATCAGGTAGTCGGGAAAAGGGTTTTTTTGCACTTAAAATGGTTACATTTCAACACTTTTTTATATAAGTGCATTTAATATTTTACGCAATATAAAATAAAACCAATGTATATCAAATTTTTCTTTAATGAAAAATTATACAATTTATGAGTTTATTAAATATTCTGACTTCTATTTACAAATACAAAACTCTCAATAGAGTTATTTTTGCGAACTGGATCACGGGATTGTAATCATGCATGTCATGTCCGTATTAATATTTCTTCTCGGAATCCCAAGGTGTTGCACGGGTCGTGCCGATCACTGGTGATGACCGAAATGATCTTGAGTCACTCCGATGTTTATTTTTTCATACTTATTGCAATGTTACAGATCACATTCTGCCAAATCTAGTATATATTCCCGATATTCCCGCTATTGCCAACTTAATGAAATGTGTGTTGCAACACGTCTATCATCCGACGGCCGCGACATTCTATCGATTTTTCTCGCACTATATCTCTTTTTCTAAGTGTTCTAATAATAAATAGACGGATAGTGCGAGAAATATCGAGAGAGCTCGCTCGCCGTCGCATGATAGTCGTGCAGGCTTCATGATAAAAGAATTTTCCTGTATGATGGCCAATTTCTGTGTCTCTATATTGGCTGAATGTCAACTTGAAGGCGCGAAGTACATAGTACAAAGTTATAATACCGCCTTAATACTGACGCGCTTGATAATTAATGTTTATAAAAGGCCCGTTCTGTACTGATTTAATACATTGCTGATAAACATAAATACTGACAAACCAGCATGGCTATCACAAGACGGCGCGCAAGCTCTCTCGATTTTTCTCGAACTATCCTTCTCTTTCTTATTAGGCAACTTAGAAAGAGACGTATAGTGCGAGAAAAATCGAGAGAGCTCGCGCGCCGTCTTGTGATAGCCGTGCAGTATCGTGACAAAATACTCCGCGTGTAATCTTGCAGAAACTCAAATAGACTTCATGGCTGAACGCGAGGACAGCGCTTTCATGCCATTAAAAAAAGGAAGACGGTCATTTATTTCGTTAATTCGTTATTTTGTTGAAATTTGTTGATACATTTATTGAAATTACGCCTCAATGCGAGTTTAGCGTATATAAGTTTTCATATCAGAATCGATTATTTTTTTATGCTTTAGAATTTAATATGCGTATTGTGAAGGTCTATCACAACACCGGATCGAAATTATTACTGTTGGATAGTTAAGGCAAGGCCGCCATTTTGACGTCACTGACAGTTGACAGATATGGCGGCTACGATTTCAAGCAGAAGAAATGAATTATTAATTGAGGTCAAATCTTTTGGAAAATTAATTAATCGTCGCAGTCGGATAAAAACTATTCTAAACGGAAGCTAGAATAATAATGTACCTGTAAAAAAAGTTTCACGTATTTCCGTTCATGGGAAGCTGAGATCATTCGTAACACAAAATGTTATGTTTGATACTGGATGATTCTTTTTTTAAATTTAGATATTTATTATAGGTGAGAGATTACATACTAGGGCGGTGAATTCGTGAATGGCCCAGATTGCAGGTGTTTGTGGCCCGAACCGAAGCTGAGGGCCATAAATATGCGATTTGGGGCTTTACGAATTACCGCCCGTGGTGCATACACAATTTTACGTCTTCTCCTGCGTGTGAAGTGAGATTTGCCACCTAACTGACCCAAATCTAACTTACCGCCCAGGGTGACGTAAAAAAACTAAATATAGGTTAGTGCGATGGCCGAGCACTTGACTCCGTTTTGATCCTGGTTGTTGTCTTTAACAACAATCGCCAAGCTGTGTGAGAGGTATTTCGGTGGCTTAAGAACTTTTTACTAATTTTGCCATTTTTTGCCTAACCACTTAAACATTAAATTACATAATGAAATAAAAGCGGCCAAGTGCGTGTCGGGCCACGCGCAGGGTAGGGTTCCGTAGTTGCCCGTCTGTCACAGAATGCGGACTTAAAAGGGGCTTTTGGGGTTTTTATTATAGCTTACCCTCGTCAATAATCGTAAATATGAATATTTTTATAACACACCAATGAATAGGGACGTTTCGCCGGTTACGCGACCACCTTCGGTTAGCGACCACCTGAAGGACAAGGTTTTTTCTATTGAAGATAAAGTGCCGTGAAAAAAGCAACTCTACCGTTCACGGTAAAAGGTTCAAATTCCAATGACAATGTATATGCACCCGAAATTAAGTGCATTTCTTACCAGTTAACTAGTCAGGTCTACTACTCGTTAACTAGTTATGTCTACATAACTGTGATTGTTTTCCTTTTAAATTCATTATATGTCCTACTGCCACGAATTCACGTCCCCAGTAGTAGCCATTTAGCCGGCAAAAATTAGGGCTTTAAATCCCATTATCTCGCAAACGCATAACTGAGTTGCAAAAGTTTTAGAAAACACATACCTAATATATAATATTTTTGAACAAGTTATCCAACGATTGCCCACACTATAGGTTTAACGAGAAAAAAAATACATCACCAATTTACATGTAGGGGGTACCCTAAAAATTATTTTTTGAGGATTTTATTCTGGGTAAGTAATACGAGGTATAACAACTTATCATATAAGGGTCATAATATATACGCTCACTCTATATAACTTTGTTGAGTATAACGTTCATTGCACATAACGAACGAAAGATATAATGTCAAAACATATAATCTCGTAAAGTATAACGTACTTTAGAAATAATATCAATTGATATATCGATTAAAGCGTATAATATTCATAACACCTAAGGTTTATAACATATATTGTTCAATTTATCTAACATCAAAATGTATAATGCTCGTATAGTATAATTGGCTTCAGTCATTTTAATAGCAATGCCGTATGAAGAAAATATGTGAATTTCTTAGAGCGATAGCTTCAACTTGAGTTTGAAAAAAAAACAATACCGTTTGTAAGATTAAAATTAAATTTATTTTGAGATGAAACACGTCAATTATTTTAACAAACCATACCCAATCGCCAGCGTGTCGACGCCACCCCGCTTCGCGGGGCGTCTAATTCCACTCTAAGGGACACAAGGCAACCCTAACCTAACCTACAAGTAATACCATTTATAAGAGTGTTAGTTGTTTTTTACTTCTCCCCCGAGCCCCCTTTCTACTGTTTTGTAGTCGTGATTGGTTTATATACCCACGCCGAATTGCAGTTTTCTAGTGGCTATGGATGGGCGGTGCTGCAAAAATATCTGATCATCAATTGAAGGTATAATTATATGACGATACACATACGGTAAAAAAATTGTGGTGATTTGCAGCCGGCTTAAAATCATTTGCCTGTAACAGCATAAGTACCTAAATATCGGATCAGAAGAAAAAATATCTGATACTCCACAAAATCAAAATGATGTGACATAAGATTATATATCGGCTGTAGAAGCATACATAAAAAGCGGCCAAGTGGGTGTCGGGCCACGCGAAGGGTAGGGTTCCGTAGTTGCCCGTCTGTCACAGAATGCGGACTTAAAAGGGGCTTTTGGGGTTTTTATTATAGCTTACCCTCGTAAATAATCGTAAATATGATTATTTTTATAACACACCAATGTATAGGGTCGTTTCGCCGGTTACGCGACCACCTTCGGTTAGCGACCACCTGAAGGACAAGGTTTTTTCTAATGAACATAACGTGCCGTGAAAAAGCAACTCTACCGTCCACGGTAAAAGGTTCAAATTCCAATGACAATGTATATGTTACCCGAAATTAAGTGCATTTCTTACCAGTTAACTAGTTATGTCTACTACTCGTTAACTAGTTATGTCTACTTAACTGTGATAGTTTTCCTTATAAATTCATTATATGTACTGCTGCCACGAATTTTTTCACGTCCCCAATAGTAGCCATTTAGCCGGCAGAGGGGGACACATGACTCGAACAAAAATTAGGGCTTTAAATCCCATTATCTCGCAAACGCGTAACTGAGTCGAAAAATAGTTTTAGAAAGCCCATAATATTGAATAAAAGCTATCCAACGATACCCCACACTATAGGTTTAACGAGAAAAAAAACACATCACCAATTTACATGTAGGGGAGGTACTTACCCTAAAAAAAAAAAAACAAGATTTTATTCTACTGTTTTCTAGTTGTAAGGGTTACTGAGCTAAGCCGAAGACAGACAGACAGACGGACGGACATGGCAAAACTATAAGGGTTCCTTGTTGGAACTACCAAACCCTAAAAATTTTATCCTGCACGTAGGCCGCAATGCAATGGCACTTTCGCAGTTGAATTCTAACAGAGTTTCTGAAAAAGAAGAAGAAACGACCAAACAAACCCATTACAATGGTTAGGTTAGTTAGTTAATACCACACCACAAAATGGTAGTACTTAACATAGATACTTAAAATAACTTGGTAAAACCCTGAATATGAATGTAAAGAAAAAAACACAATGCGTTGTTCCGTTGTTCTATAACAAAACGTGTCCAAAACTGTGTTAGGTGGGTATTATACTAAGTTACAAGTCAATGAAATTAAAAAATCTAAAACAATGGAAATGCGTCTATTAAGTAAGTAGCTATATCGTTGGAAATGCTCTCTTGCACAAACTGTGTCATCTGCTTCCCAATAGGCGTGATCCGCATGATACAGACAGTAAAGTTATGAATGATTAAGCTATTTTGGGCTCTGGTTTGGGCCGTGCAACGCCGATAAAGCAGCCACTACCTTCATTGTACACACACATATAATCAAATCCATTAATCAGGACAGTTTCGTTGCTCCGTGTGTCCGGAAGCAATACTTCAGGTTCTGTTGTTTCACAAAAGCGTCCATTTGCTTGAATGTAATATAATACCTATTGTTCCAAGCCCAATAAATAATTGCGGGAAGCTATTTGCGCTTATCGTAGGTGTATTGTTGAATATTATTGTTAACATGGAGATATCTGGGTTAGATAAGGTGTAAAGTAATTTATGATCACGTGTCAGGTATTTTTGATGCTGCATTTTAAATTTTCGCTCCTGTCTCCCCTCGGTTTAGACCAGGACTTCTCGCGGAAATAAGCACTAACATAAACAAAGGAAAATAATGCCCAAACTAGGTCTTAACTAGATCTAAATTTTATTCGACTAACATCATGAGATTCATGACAGCGTCACTAAGTTGATAAAACAACGATTGGATTTCAAGTCAATATTATTGTATATTGTATAAACGTAGGCTGATTGTGTATTGCTCATTTGTAATACTAACACGTCATGCAAACGCAAGGAACAATTCAAATTGAGTTGAAGTAAGAGCCATATTATTTTTGCCGACATTTTTATTATGGCCTCGGCGAAAAATTTGAAAGAATATTGAAATTTCAATTGTTTCCATTATTCTTTCAACTTTCCTGTTATTGTTGGGGTCGCGAAGGAAAATAATGGATAGATGGTGTTTCTGCTTATTATTCATTGTGGCGAGGGCGGGCGGAGGCCCGCCGCCGTGATTTGACTCATTTTTTAAAGTAACAAAACAAGTAGCGTTTCTCGAAATATTGAGCTCCGTGAAAAGTTATTCTTTCTGACAGGGTAATACGCAAACCTCTTTGAAATATAAAATGTTTCCTTTAAAGTGGGTTATTGATTATGCCCGCGGTGGAAAGAATAAACCCGCTACCGGGGTGTTTCAACTTTCAACTCGTCTTAAGAACCACTCGAGTGAACAGAAACAGTCACTATTCCTATTCAATCATATCAAAGGCTTTAATGAACCCAGCCATATTTTAAATCAAACATTCAATTCAAATCAAACTAAATCGATCTGCTACGCTCATAATCAAAAGTTCGTGATGCAACAAAAAACTAATTGACAACAATCAACAATGTTGCAACAAAAAACAATATTTTCTATCATTGTCATTAATAATGGTTAGAAAAAAGTCATTCACACCTTTGGAGCGCTAACATGACAAATGCGGCGGTGGCGGCGGCACAAAGCAGCGCCCGCGCCGCGCCGCGGGGCGCTCTGCCTAAATATTAATTATCTACAACACAACGAACACCTTTTAAAAGATTATCGCGACTTGTAGCTGTACAACATCTAGATAGCGCCGGCCGTTGCGGCTGCGTCTTCTGTGTGGCGAGGGAAATTAACATAATATTTGTTTTGTAAACGGTCACTTCGCGGTGATGACGGAAGGTGGACAAAAATGATAATTGAATTTGACACATTTACACACGGCGGTATAAAGTGAAAGAGGTTCTTATACAGCATAGCGGAATGTTAACTCGCAATTTTTTCTCGCCCTACTGGGGAAGTACGAAGGTACCTACTTCCCCAGTAGGGCTAGGTGAAGACCTTAATGAAGAACACAGAATGTGGTGTTGTGTTCCTGGTGGTAAGCAGGTATGTTCGCCAAAGACTGAACTGAACTGCACTGCTTCATTCAAACTGCCCACACAGGGAATCTTCATGTAATTTTAAAAGGTAACCAATAATTTATTGGCATCCTGCTGCCATGCCGTTAGAAGGTTCCAGACGCGCATCGATGTCTGCTGGAAGCAGACGGACGGGCGGCCATCGCTGTGGTGTATAAAACGTAGGTACAATGAACTGACGTCGGTTACTATAGTCATTATCGTTACATACATTGAACTCGGCATCATGCGCATCATTTGATCGATGTGGAATTAATTAAGTAAGGTTTGCGGTACTGCTTGTGTTTAAGCGTGTTACAAATCGTGCCCCGGGCAACGCCATGTGCGCGCGGGCACGGGCACGCATTCACAACGAAATGTGTAACGGATAAATTGTAGGTATATTTTGGATCGTCGCTTCCAATTCCAAACAAATTTCATGTGTTTCGCAGTGCCCTCGCATAGGTACAGGCACGTTGAGCTAACGCGTCAGAACGAGCGGGCGAAGCATTTAAAAATGCGATTGGGAATATTGGGATGTGAAAGACCTTGCCTATTTATTTTGAATCTACCCGGTCGTTAATTTCAGGAAAGTATCGGAGTGCGAGTAACATATGGTTTATAGTTTTGTTATACTGGCTTGTCTTATGTATACCATATCTATTATTATTTATATTGTAATATCATCAACATTTTAAATCTGCCACTGATGGTAAACGATCCCATTGACCTTACTAGATCCATCTCGCAACAGACACGCTTTATTTACATAACAACCTGTACTACAATAAAATACAAATCAAATATTATAATTTGAGTCCAGTTCAATACAACCGGCCAAACAACAGTCGCGCCGCCGACGTGAGCCGCGACAACTAGTCAAATAAATAACTTCCAGCAACAAATAATTCTCGTAACCTTACCGGCATCGCACCGAAAAACCAATCAAATAAAAATAAGACCAAGTAATAACGTATTTAGGGACCAATGTTGTGTTGTGCCACACTAAATGGCAAGCGGCCTTAAGTTTCTTTTAATCCATATGAAGTGATATACATTTGCATCCACCAATGGAAATTCAATTCTCATAGATCACGATAAGAATTGAATTTGGTCGTCCTACGGGAACGAGTAAAGTTTTATGAGAACATTAAAGGTGGGAAATCCGAAATGAGTGTTAAAACTCAACCTAGCAGATGGCGGCGCGCCGCTGATACAAACTCAATTATTTACACTCAATAAAAAGGACATTATACGAGCATTAGAGAATAACCTGCTGAAGAGCTATCAGGGCCGAATAGCTGTTTACGAGATAAGAAATTACCTTTAGGAATTGTTATATCTCTCCAAGTCGGCTATGTTCAAACAGTGTTTAATACCCACGTCTTTTAACGATTTAACGTAATATTATTAGTGAAAATAATTCCCTGAGTTAATGAAGCGGCATTGTGAGTAGGTATACTTGACTGGTATTCACAATGATTTCGGACCTGTGACGAGGCCAACTAATGTAAGTCTAACCTCCGAATATGCGTAGTTGTGATGCGACTTACGAATCTCGGCGACCAGATACACTTTTAAGGCCTTCACACACCGAACGCGGGGGTTCGCGGCGCGGGTCGGGCGGTATCTCTGTCTCTTTCGCACCGTGGAAATAGGTAGGACATACGCAAAGAGTTTTATGGATGAAAGATGTTATTGTATCGCGCCTGCATTACTCCGCCACGGCTGATGATGTGGCGGAGTACGTTCGTTAGGGCTCCAGTGTACAAACTTCCCCGCGTGGTCGTGCCGGAGGCTTCCCCTGGATTTTCCCCAGGCCACCCTCCAACCACGCAGTTCGACCGCTATATTGGGTCCGTCCTATTATAGCAACAGTCAGGTTCAAAAAAAAAAAAAAAAAAACGTTCGTTAGAAGACCGGCTTCTCGCTGAGGGTGTTCCAGCTGCGTTCGCGCCACTATGTGCACTTCAGCTCGTTTGTGGTGCGCGTGCCGCGGCCGCTGCAGGAGACCGTCGCATGTGCTGACTTCTGGCCGAAGGGTGTAGTGTTTCGACGGTTCCGGGGTAATCTGCCGAATCCTACACCGGAGACGACGATGCAACGGGGCCACGCCGCTTCGTCGCCTAATAAATAGTATTATTTGTTGTTTTGGTTTCGTGACGCATTGGTTGTTACTGTATTGTCACGTAAATGTATTTATCAATAAATAAATAAATAAATAAATAATAAATAAATGTTCGCATACACTTATGAACTGTTTACTGTTAACTGAAAAGGCAGACCATTCAAAAGGTGGAGTGATGATATTGTCAATAATATCAGGTAAACCATGGGCTAGAAGACACAGAGGAAAATGGGAGCAATTGGAGGAGGCTTTCACCGCAATGGGCGGTCCATACAGTTAATTAACATAATTAAGAAGGTTGTCTATTGTTTGCCCGACATTCATATACTATAATAATCATTTGTCCGAACTTCGCTTGCCCGAATTTCATTTGCCCGAATATTTCGTTTACCATAATAGTTAATTGACATACTCTTGTTTACTCGAATATTGAATGTCATAATGATACGAATGCCATACGTATTGTTTTCCAGATTATTTTTTGCAATAATATTATTTAATAGAATATTTAAACGCCATAATAACATGCATTCGGATTCATCTTTGGTAATTTGTTAGTTTTTTCGCTCTTCTATAAAAAAATAACCTTTCTAACCTATCCGCGATCCGAGTCGGTTTTGCCAATAAGCCCCTGTTCCCTACTGCCTACGATACACCACTATCTTGGCATTGGGTAATCTCAGAGAAAAGTTTATTTTTACTTAGTGGCAAAACTAGGATCGCGGATAGGTTGGAGGTATTTTTTTTTATTTTTACTGCAATACGTACCGACTTTATTACATATTCTGAATATTATGGATGTTGAGTTGGATGGCAAATGTCATTATGGCATGTGATAGTTATGGATTACAATGATTATGGAAAATGAGATTATTGATATTGATATTATGGAAAAGAAAGATTCTGGCATATAATTAATATGGTAAACAATGAGTATGGCATACAAAATTATAGAAAACAACATTATGGCAGTTGAATATTATGGCAGATAAAATTCGGGCAAATGAAATTCTGGCAAGCAAGAGTATACCAATTAAAAAATATTATGCGGTAAGGAGAATAAAGCGTACTATATTATACTATCTTATGATAGAATATTATTATTTTACTTTTCACCTTTACAGAATTGGGATTCGTTCCATAACTACTTAAACATGTTCTGCTATCTATTGGAGCATCGATTAGTGTTGATGACGTGGAAACAAAACTAATCTGCATGTGACTCACGTTTATATTTATAAAACCTATTCGCCAAAGCAGATCGACCGAGGCTTGTTCCCTAACGCACCGTGCTTAATCAGAAATAGCATTTATAGCATCCTTGATCCCGTCACAGCAAATATAACAAATGTTGCTTGAAAAAACACAGGTAGACGCAAATATTTGTGAACAATTTGTAGAATTCACACTTAATAACGTTGATTTTTTCCAACGAATGTTTAGGAGCCGGCGGCGGCGTCAAAGGCAATCATTAGGGCGATATGACTATGAGTGAGGTGCTATGATTGCTTCTTCTCTAGGAGACCGCAACAGGTGACAGCGACCTTCAGGTAAAAAAATATAAGTAGGTAATCTAAAGTGGTTTTATTGTTCTTTTTTATAGTTTTGTTTCTTTGTGATGTCCGAATGTTTCTGATTGTGACGTTTAACAGGGGTTTAAGAGTAATCAAACATAATTGACCATTGTACTGGCGGTGTGCATCATAAGCAAGTACTTACTTAATTGCGCCGTGACGTAGAGGTCCCCTATGAAACCACGACAGTGCTTGCACTATTCTCATTTCAAATCGAGTAAGAAATCATTTCAATTTTGTAAGTAACTGTGTCACAAAACTTAGATATACCTCTCGAACCTTTTCTCAATAAATATGTTAATATTCTAACGCGTTTTCCTCTACCATCCCGCTTACCGTCCCTATACAAGTCAAGTACCTAGGTACATATCATTTTATGGGGTACATACGATTAATTCCTACATCGCCTATGCTTACACATAAAACATAAAAAGAACATTCAAAGCTAATGTTGCAACTCCGGCTGTAAAAAATATTTAATTTAATTTACAATTATTCAATAAGCATGAAGCGTATCATTTTGGAAGAACGCATCAACTATGTCGAAATGCTCACAATACATTCGTAATTGTGTCACAAAATATGCAACTGCGTACAGTGCGCACACATGCATTATGCATGATATGTAGGTACCGACTAACAATTTGTAAACCCAACATAGGTTTTGTGTTAACTATTCCGCTGTGTTTTTTTTTCTGTAGTATTTTTCACATTCACATGTTGATAACAGATTCTATTTTGTAGCCAAAAACTCATTTAAATATAAATACGTAGGCAAGGTAAACGTGCTAGTCCTTGACGTAAACTGTGTATGATATGCCACTTTATGTCAAAGTGACATGGCTCAAATTCAAATGAAGAAAAATCCTCTAAGTTCGGTTTTAACCATATTGCTTGACATAAAGTGACCATGTCACACACTAGTGCAAGTGCAAGGTCGAGGACTAGGACGTTTACTTTACCTCATTTAAAAGTCATCTCATCTACTAGGAAGCTTTATAAAAATATTACAGTATGTTGAGTTAGATTCTAATAAGATCTCTCAATTCTCACAACATTCCGCTAAGAATAATATTCTCGTAATGGAAACAAGGACCAATTTTAGTGGCAATTTACTGTACATTGTTGCTTAACCACACGTCGCTTCATTGTAGGAAGCTAAGCGATCTAATAATATATTAAAGTACTTACATTAAGGTAATTTGTGTAATTTGATACTTGAGCTTGCGCTGAACATCTTCAGGTCGGGTCGGGGAGGATGGTGCTTGGTATACAGAGCACGAGGATGGTTCGGTGCTGAAGCCCGTAGTGTTGAGTTAATATCTCTAAATTATATAGTGGACGGGTAAATGACGCTTCTGTCTTCTTGTAGCGGGACCGATTGAATTTAATGGGCCTATTTGCGCAGACGCCGCTAATTTAGCGCGACGTGGCTGGCGTACAGATGGATGGAGAGATAATACCGTAGCTGCCTATTATACTATTAGGATAGATTATCTATGAGCATACCTTTTTCTCGGTCTGCTAATGTAATTTAAACATGTCGCAATGTCATTGGTCAACTCAACATTCATGATTTCATGTATTTGTATGTAATGAAATCTTGCAATACGATTTTCACCAACTTATATTTAGTCGTATGAATATTAAACTTTGCAAGTATAGATAAGCACACAAGATTCGATTTCAATGCAATAATAAAGTACTTTAGAAAACAAGAGCATTTTCCCTAAATTGTACCTACTTATTTAGGTTTGTTTTAGAATGGGATACTTAATATCTTATATCTTACAAAAATATACCTGCATGTAAGTTCTAAACCTAAATGTAATTTGAACAATACATTTTCGTAGAAACTACTTGCCTACTATCGTTTATGACCCGCTCACAAGTTGTGAGTCACAACATAGTGCACTAAGAAGTCAATTTTCGCCTTTCGAGTTAGTGGCATGTAACAAATCTGGCTTTCTAAAAGCTTCGCAAATACGAGGGCGTTGCGCGACGGGCCATTAGAGGTGAACAAGTGAGGGTAGTTAGCACCCCCGCATTAGTCGGGGACTATTTACTCCCGAGTGCGGTAATCCAAACACAAAAACTACAAATCACTGTATTTTTACTCCATTATTCTTTTCTGTTGGCGTTTTGGACACGGGCAAATGGCATTAAGAAAAATTGAATAAATCGTTTTAACATCTGAATTGCCGAGCAACTATTAAAGTCAGTTAGATTTTCTCTATACATGGTTATAGTTTATAAAGGGATATAACCACAGGATGAATGCCAAACTCGAAGAGAGGGCTGTATCTACCCAGCAGTGGGCAGTTAAATTACAGACTGGGCTTGTGTGACGACAACGACGGTGATGAGGGTGCATTAAATACTTAACTTATATCCCTTTCACAATTCTGGTAAATTCGGAAACCTTCGGGTGCAAAATAGTTCGCACTAACTTAAAAATTAAAACCTCACGAAGTACCACGACAACCTTAGTTCAAAAATAGGTAAGTCAAAGTATCTCGAAAATAGAGGACGTTAGATGTTTTTACAGATCTATGTTTGTTTACAATGTATTTAGCTCGCTATCGCCTCAGGTATCGGTGGGCTGTTGTGGTGTCAGACAGAGGCGTATGTAGCCCATTGAGCGCCCGTGTGCAAACATTACTCTAGCGTCCCCTAGTAAGCGGGCGTGCCGAGTGGGGCTCCGTAGCGGGCGGCGCTCGACGCCCCCTAGGACCGCTGCGCCCGTGTGCAACGCACGCCCTGCACCATAGGTAAAGACGCCTCTGGTGTCAGATCTTCGCGAGTTCTAAGCTGGCGATTGGCGAGAAATCACTCAAGATCGGGATCAGTGGCGCGCACTCGTCTTGGAAGTGCGGGTCGTTTCGCCAGAGGAGTAAGTGGGTAAAGTGAGTAAGATATTGCGCTCCAGATATAGGCTCTTCTAAATTCGGTATCCAGTGTCTACCAGCTGCAGTTAAATGTCGTCTATCGATCGATCTTCTTTTCAATACATTTATTTTTCTGTAAATTATGGACATTATGGTACAAGTTTTTCGCTGGTTCTATATTTTTCTCCAACCGTTTGACTTGTTAACATATTAACTGAACTCTAATTTGCATTTGTAGCATCATCATCATCATATCAGAGAACGTCTACTGCTGGACATAGGCCTCCCCCAAAGAGTTCCAAAGTGACCGGATCTGCGCCACCGGCATCCAGCAGATTCCCGCGACCTTTACCAGGTCATCAGTCCACCTGTCCAATTTATAGAATAATGCTAAGCAATTGTCTCTTGTCGGTTAACAAATGAATCATTCACTATCTATCATCACCCTGTAGGTAAGGATACGTCGCGCAATTTTAGTTAATAATAAGATAATTGTAGATACTATAGTATACCAAGTTATATAACTTAGTAGGTTACGAACAGTCACCGGCATCAATATCTGCCGAAACAAAGCTGGCAAAAATATTTGACACGTCCTTATGGCATTAGACATAGAGTCGTGTTAGATATTTATGCGTGCTATGTTGTGGCAGATCTTATTGTTGGTGACTGCACCGATCATTTCTGTATCTTTTTCTTTTGAATAACAAAACTGAAGATTGGAAAACAAACGCCCCAATGTTTGAAATTCTAATAAATGAAAAGAAAATTAAGCTGTTCCTTTATTATAATTTATAAGCAGTAGGTAGATGGTGTCAAATTATACCTAACTTTTGCACAATCTCTACTTTGATCTCATATTTCATTGGCTAAGGGTTTCTAGATCTAATCTAATTTAATTTATTTACTTTCATTTATTTTACCGTTTCATATTTTTCCTTAAATATATGTTTTGTCCTATGGGGTCAAATTAACACTGTTCTTATGAATGTCTAAGGTTGAAGAACGCTGAGTCGTATACCTTCAAACTTCGCAAATCGAATAGATTAGAAAACAAAAAGGTTCATCACTGTGTCGTGTACCTTCAAACTTCGCAAATCGAATAGATTAGAATAAAAAAAGGTTAATTCAAATAAAGCAACACAGACACAACTACAGAACAAAAAAGGTATTTAAACCTACTTAGACATGAAAACAAACAATGATATCTTATGAATTCAACATTGTGTGTTATAAAGGATAAGACTTAGCATTCATGTTAACGAATAACTTTTCAACAACCAAAACGCTTCCTGCTTAGCTCAAAGCATCTAAGGCCCCAGCTACGACATTGCGCGGCAGCGGTTTTTCTAATTCATTGCGTGTGATCCCAACTAACCACAGTGCGTTGCGCGTCTAGACCGCGCAATGAACAGATTAAGCGCATGCCGCGCCGCAATTCGCGCAATGTCGTGGCCGGGGCGTGTACCTATTATTTGACTGACACTGCGTTTATAGCAGCAGCCTCACTGGCAACACGTCGTCGATCACCTCGTCGCCGCAAGCCGCTCGTTCGTCTCACACCTTAGCATTTTCGCGAGCCTCGGGCAAAGCGAGCACTGACTGTAGTCTACGAGCCATACGGATGGAATAGTTGAAAGATTTATTGTAGGCGCTTGCAGTTTAGCATTATTAATGTCGTTTGGGAATATGTATGTTTCTCAAGGAAGCTTAAGTTTATTAAGATCTTGGGTCTCTTTTCGATTGCTTCGTTCTCGCCGTTCGTAATTTAAAGACGGAACATAAGTGAAGGTTGCTGCCGTGCATCACGCACGAGAGCACCCAAGAGTGCGCAACTAACAGTAAATATTTCTTTTGTAATCTATTCTATTCGAATCTTCTGATCAATAATGGGTCGATGGCGCGCTTTTGTCTTGTCTTACAAAGTTCTGAGGCCGGTGCTGTCAAAAAAATTGACATCAATCCCACTATTAAACGTACCTATAGGTACCTACTAGGAAACGTTTGAAAAGGCCATATTTCTTAACATAAGTTTTTCTTTATATGAAACATGTGCCACGACACTCCTCGGTTTTAGCTTTAGGTTCCGTTGGTTTTCATAATTTGTCTCTTTCTCGCAGACACAAATTTGAAAGTGACAGACAACGGGAAACTGGTTTTAGCGGCAAGAGTTTAAGTATAGGTTTGATAGACGTTTATAAATAAAGGCATGTACATATTATTACTTGCGCTGTGTGTAACGTGCTTTAGACTTGCAATGTAATGCTGCTGCAATGCAGTGCGGCGTAGAAGCGCGTCCTTATGTATGAGACGGTTGCGCGCAATTGGTACAGTGACGTGTCACGGTCTTTTCAGTATCTTCTGAGTACTTAACACTTTCGCTATCAAGAATCGCTACGCGCTACGCTCGTAGCCGATCCTGTGGTTTTCCTCGTATGTAGCGGAAAGCGACGACGGCGTAGGCGCCCGCTAGGCGGGTTCTTGCTTGCGAAAGTATTAACTGAACACGCTCAGTGCCAACTACTTCGTAGCACTAGGAATGTATGGTTGAGATTATTTATGTGGCCGACTCTTTATAAAACTGTGATTGGAAGTAGAATCTTCTACTTTAGACGGAAGAGTCACATTTTGTTTCTTTTTGTTGTACTGTACTATTTTGATGCAATTCGGACCTATAGCTGATATGTTTTGCAACGATATGTAGCGAAAACTGTCTGCGAGTCGAATACACCTTCTGTTCGGGTTCCTCACTCACATAGTTAACGATGGATTGTGACAACTCTGTCCGAGCAAAGAAACCACCTAGCGGGTTCCTGGCTTTAATTATTAACGAGCAGGGAACCCGCCTAGCGGGTCAGGACCATGGCTCTCGGTTTTTACGAAAGTACGATTCGTAGCGAAAACTGTCTGTGAGCAGGGGACCCGCCTAGCAGGTTGGGACCCTGGCTCTCGGTTTTATGAAAGTACGATTCGTAGCGAAAACTGTCTGCGAGCAGGGGACTCGCCTAGCGGGCTGGGATCCTGGCTCTCGGTGTTTACGAAAGTACGATTCATAGCGAAAACTGTCTCTGAGCAGGGGACCCGACTAGTGAGTCACTGGCTCTCAGTGTTAACGAAAGTACGATAAGTACCAGCCGCCCAGCTGGTTGGGACCCTGGCTCTCGGTTTTTACGAAAGTACTATTCGTAGAGAAAACTGTCTGCGAGCAGGGGACCCGCCTAGCGAGTCACTGGCTCTCAATGTTAACGAAAGTACGATACGTACGGAAAATTGTCTATGAGCAGGGAACCCGCCCAGTGGGTTAGGACCCCGGCTCTCGGTGTTTACGAAAATACTATTCATAGCGAAAACTGTCTGCGAGCAGGGGACCCGCCTAACGGCTCTCAGTGTTAACGAAAGAACGATACGTACCGAAAACTGTCTAGGGAACCCGCCTAGTGGGTTGGGACCCTGGCTCTCGGTTTTTACGAAAGTACGATTCGTAGCGAAAACTGTCTGCGAGCAGGGGACTCGGTTAGCAAGTTTGGGACCCTGGCTTTCGGTTTTTATGAAAGTACGATTCGTAGAGAAAACAGTCTGCGAGCAGGAGACCCGCCTAGCGAGTCACTGGCTCTCAATGTTAACGAAAGTACGATACTTACGGAAAATTGTCTACGAGCAGGGAACCCGCCCAGTGGGTTAGGACCCCGGCTCTCGGTGTTTACGAAAATACTATTCATTAGCGAAAACTGTCGGCGAGCAGGGGACCCGCCTAACGGCTCTCAGTGTTATCGAAAGAACGATACGTACCCAAAACTGCCTAGGAAACCCGCCTAGTGGGTTGGGACCCTGGCTCTCGGTTTTTACGAAAGTACGATTCGTAGCGAAAACTGTCTGCGAGCAGGGGACTCGGTTAGCAAGTTTGGGACCCTGGCTTTCGGTTTTTATGAAAGTACGATTCGTAGCGAAAACTGTCTGCGAGCGGGGGACTTGCCTAGCGGGTTGGGACCCTGGCTCTCGGTTTGTACGAAAGTACTTAAGTAATCTATACCTACTTTCTCGGTGATTTTTAATTCGTGATAAGGAACGAATTTTCTAATTGTGCAAAACACGAATAACTCGTAACTAAGTACGTAAAACTGTTTATCGTCAATAAAGCTGAATGAGGAACTACTCTTTAATTAATAATCATAGTCACCCTAACAGTAGGTAAAATCAATCTTTCGAAAACAAACTAAAAATCCCTTGTGTCCAATTATTAAAGTAATAGTAATAAACTGTCAATTGTCCCATACCTATATGAAGAGTAGATGTGATAGTTTAATGACGTTAGACCTATCAAATGTCCCGCCGATGCACTGAATTTGACGTAAAGTACGTATTAACTTAAGTTCAAGAAATGTAGGGTGACCATACATTCAGTGTACCTACGTGGTGTTAACATGTGATGTAATTGCATGAGACTTCATCCATTGATTTGGCTGGAAACTAATATTTTTCGACTCCTGCCGGTCTAGCACGTAACGCATTGTACTTACCTACTTAGGTACCGTAGGTAGATCTAAATGTAATGACCTAACGCGCGTTCGAAAGGATACGTAATCACCCCTCTGATCACGGATTTAAGATCACCATTTATAGCCTCCCTCTATTTATTAACATCAAGACTAATCTAGTGTCCTAACGCCGCGAGCTCTAGTTACACACTCGCTCCGCTAATAGGGATCATCTCCCATCATTTCAACTCTCTCACCCAGCATCGATAAGTACCCACCTACCTACTTCTTTAATCATTGCAATTTCGAAACAAGCTCAAGCGTTGTCGGTGTCGAATAAATTTTGTATAATGTAAACGTGATAACAATTTAAATTCCTCTGTAAAGGGTCTTGAGCCGACAAAAACAACAAACAAACGGAGCGGCGCGCGATTGGTGCAGCGGCGAGGGGCGGCGTCGCCGACCGGCTCCTCCCGCCTCGCGCGCTAGTCTCGCTCGCTCGCCCAGTCCTTATGTTCCACTCCGCTGCGGGAGACGTGTGACTAAAACAGTTTACAAAATAAGTTAACATAAATAACCAAAACAATTACGCGTTAGTGACAAACTATGCCTCGACCCACACGCGAGTCCTACGGCGACCAAAAACCACCGTTCTCATACATAGCCCTAACCGCGATGGCGATCTGGAGCTCGCCGGAGCGCATGCTGCCGCTGTCGGAGATATACCGGTTCATCACGGACCGCTTCCCGTACTACCGGCGCAACACGCAGCGCTGGCAGAACTCGCTGCGGCACAACCTCTCCTTCAACGACTGCTTCGTGAAGGTGCCGCGCCGCCCGGACCGGCCCGGCAAGGGCGCCTACTGGACGCTGCACCCGCAGGCCTTCGACATGTTCGAGAACGGCTCGCTCCTCAGGCGGCGCAAGCGGTTCAAGTTGCATAAGGGAGATAAGGACAGTTTGAATGCCGAGCTGGCGGCGCTGGCCAGTTTTAACCGTGCGTTTTTAGCGCGTCAAGCGGGCGGTCCTCCGCTACCGCCGAGTATGCCGAACGGGGGTTTGTACGCTCCCGCTGTGAGTTTATGCTCACGACTGAGTCCTGAGCCGCTGGAGGTGCCTGACACGGCGGCGCTGCTGCCAGCGGGTCCGCGGCCGCGCCGCGCGTTCACGATTGAAGCGCTGCTCGAGCCGGAACCGCGCCGCTCACCGTCGCCAGCGCCGCCGCCGCCGCCGCTGCCGCCGCACTGCCCGATGCCGCTGCCGCCCGCGCCGTACCTGCTGGCCGCGCAACGCTATCACGCTGAGCTGCTCGCTGGCCTGCAGCAGTCCTGCCTGCCGCCGTTATGGACGTGGCGGGACACCAACCAATTCTCACATTATACGCTTAATTCATGAATGGTGAGTGCTTTACATAAGTAATTAAATAACTTGCAGCTTACCCAACCAAACTGATAGGAAATATGGATCATCCCCATCCACCTTTCTCTGAGTCATCATCATCGCCATCATATTGGTCATCTAATGATAATGATCTTAGGTATAATGGCATCTTACTAATTGGTATGAGTACTTACTAGGTACCCACTTGATCTATTCCAGTAGCTAGGTAAAATGTAGCTAAGTACAAACCTATAAAAGGTGCATGTCTACCGTAAGCATATGTAGCATTTAAACTAGATAGAAAAGAGTTGGTATTTATCGACTACTTTTTATCGACACTTGTAAGTACCTACAACGCACTGGCGGTATATGTTCGCTTAGCGACAAGCCTCTTATTATCAATAAATAAATTAAAAATTACGATACATCATAGTTACAACATAATTATGTAGGTACCTACATATATTTATAATATACTCGCTGCGCGCGCGGCTTCGCCCGTGTAATGCAAAGAACTCCGGCAAACCCGCGGGATAAAATATAGCGTAGGTATGACCATCCAGAAAGTCCATTGTACACGCAGGTGAAAGAATTTTTGAAATCAGATAAGCAGTTCCGGAGATTACCCAAAACATACAAACGCTACAATCTCACAGACTTTTCCTCTTTATCATAATCATAATAATTTATTTATACCTAATATAAAATGGCATGTCAAGTATTAAAAAAAAAACAACTTAAACAACACAATATTAGTATAGATTATTCATTGGTCTTAATTGAAGTAAAATATTAACATGAAAGAGTACAAACATAATACGAAGAAAACACATGTTTCAAAATAAACTAATAAAGAAAGAAAGTAACATACATACCTACCTACTAAAATAAACTATAAAAAGAATACACCATCCATACTTGGTCTTTAATACCTATCTACCAATAACAATGCTGTATAATTTAATTATTTTATCGTGGTTTAAGGGATCCAGAGGTCATCCAGCTTTGCCACAGGTGATCTAAAATCTATATAAAGGTCCGAATAATCTCCAAATGTAAATGGGTGCTGTCTGAAAATAGAGAAATAGCGGCCGCCATTTAGAAAGAAAGAAAGAAAGAAAAGCATTTATTTGTGACAAACACATAAGTAGGTAACAAAAAATACAAAAATAGGACGAACACTGTTTGTCACAAAAGGGCCACAACTCAGCATGAAGCTGGCAAAGCCAGCGCTGTTCTTCCGTATTTTTTATTTTGAATTATTTGATTATAGTACCTACACTGATAGAGTTCAAAGTAGGTTACTTAACTAAGATAGGTACAATTAGTTATTAGAGAAAACGAAAAATATCTTATGCATTTAGTGTTTGAAACTCATAAATATCTGCAATTTTGAAATTTACAAATTCACGCTATTTTCAAATAAAGAAATATTTTCGGTTTATTACGATATGCAAACCCCAAAACCCTTTTTCGCAAGTTATACTCCTAATATAACTTGCGACAAGGTGCATAGCCGCCATCTTGGAATTCAAGTTTACGCGGCAAATACCTACAGCTATCAGTGGCATATTTGAAATCTATTCTATTACTCATTTCGATATCGACCTACAATTAAATTACAAGTAGGTAGGTATGGGAAAAAAATCTACTCAACATCTATTCTTTCTCAATTACCAAAATGTTCGTTAAATAAAAAGTTGAAATGTGATATATGTATATATATATAATAAATTAAATCTCCTTTGTCTACAGGTAAAATTAAACAACGTTAATTAAAAAAACTATCTTTGGATAACTCTAGATTTAGGCTAAACCTAATAGAGTCGACGTAATTATCTGAATTAACCTATTGAAGAAGATTAATTAGTGCAACGAATCGGATTGACCTTTTTACATAACAATAAGACTGATAAGCTATTGCATATAGCGTAGGTACTCGTATATTCGCGTAGTCAAGTGACGACTTACAAAATGAACATAATGTGGTAAGTATCTATTACCTATATCTATAAAATATTGCAATCATAACTACATTTTATTTATTCAACATGAAATTGTAGTTTATAGTAGAGATGCAACGGATATCCGGTTGATATCCGGTATCCGGCCTATCCGGCCATTATTTTACTATTCGGCTGAATACCGGATAGTTGCGTACTATCCGGCTCCGGCCGGATACATAATAGTGATTCTGTTTGGTATTTTACTTTGAAAAGAAACAACAACACATTAAACACAAAAAAACCCTTATCTCGGCGCACGTGTACTGCATACGAAATAGTTCCGTACACTGACCTAATAAAACTCATTTCTTGCCTAGAAAACGTTCCGCGCGATCCTACAATACGTAACAGGTTGAAACCTTCACGACTAGAGATGCAACGGATATCCGGTTACTATCCGGTATCCGGCCTATCCGGCCATTATTTTACTATCCGGCCGAATACCGGATAGTTGCGCACTATCCGGCCGGATACCGAATAGTGATTCTGTTTGGTATTTATCTTTGAAAATGGTTAGTAATACAAAAATTTATCTATTCAGCAAAATAGGCGGGCGCACGTGTACTGCATACGAAATAGTTCCGTACACTGACCTAATAAAACTCGTTTCTTGCCTAGAAAACGGTCCGCGCGAACATACAATACGTAACAGGTTGAAACCTGCACGACGCGCCCGCCGCCAAACATTATATAATCTGTAGCCAAACTAAAATGTAGGTATCGTTTGGCCGGCCGAATATTCGGCGGCCGGATACCGGATATTCGGCCGGTGATCAGGCCGAATATCCGGTATCCGGTATCCGGCCAAACGACTATCCGTTGCATCTCTATTCACGACGCGCCTGCCGCCAAACTAAAATGTAGGTATCGTTTGGCCGGCCGAATATTCGGCGGCCGGATACCGGATATTCGGCCGGTGATCAGGCCGAATATCCGGTATCCGGCATCTGGCCAAACAACTATCCGTTGCATCTCTAGTTTATAGTACTCTACTTATTAGCGTAACAATGCCGCTATCCGACGTATAGAGTTTTATAATGATACTAGCTTCTGCCCGCGACTTCGTCCACGTGGAACTGGTTTATATCGTAGCCCATACAAACTTTCACCCCCATTACACCCCCTTGATAAAAACTTGATTTCTGGGATAAAAACTATCCCATGTCCTTCCCCGGGACTCAAACTATCTCTGTACATCTAACTCGGTTCATTGGTTTGAGCGTGAAGAGATAACAGACAGGCAAATACACAGACAGACACAATTACGCATTTATAATATTATTATTATTTATGGATTGCATATAGGTAGGTATATTTAATAAACATTGAGATCTGATGTTACGGAGAAATTAAATAATGTACAATAATAGAAGGTTCTTTTTCACTTCATCTATGATCTATCTGTGGAATGATAAAGCAACGCTAATTTGTTACACTGACGTCTATATTATCACCTACCTACCTACCTCCTACCTACTATCTAGACGCGATTGCAATGGGAATGGAGGTGACATTATTTGAAGTAATCTTACAAACTTACTTATATGATTTGAAAGCTACCCCACTTGAGTTCTTTGTATACCATACTAGGTGCCCTCGCACATTCGTCTGTGTATTGTAAAGAACACAGGCAAAGCCGTAGGATAAAGTATAGCCTATGTTCATATCAAAAGTCCCTTCTATACACAGTTGACATTATTTTTGAAATAAAAGTTATCGCGCGCTTTTTAACGCCGTTCTGACTAGATTAAGAAACAATAAGGTCTGATTATCAGTTTTTTTTTCAATTAAATTTCATTTATTTAAGAGAACAACTATTTATTTACACGACGAGAACAGAAAGATAAAAATAAAAAACTTACCTAAACTATACATACATATTTCCCCCAAATCGCTGCCACTGGGCAGATGGTGATTCAAATTTATGATTCTTTACAATATGATTGTTTATCTGATTTAATCGATACCTGATTGTCTAAAATTTCCCTCGACAGAAAAAAACCAAAGTTGGGTCTTTATTTTTCTTTTTAATACTCAGCCTACTCAAACAATACATTACTTTACGACACAATCAAGTTAATATTAAATGGTATTTTATCTCATCTAAAATCTCACTTAACTGAAATATAAATAAAACTTCACTCAGTTAGGTATTTATCGAAATTTGACAAAAAAAGCCATTCCCGAAGAGTGTTGCATATCTTTATCTCGTGCGCGGAAGGCATAAGCGTCTCTATGTCAAGGGAGCGTGGTCGACTTGGTTCGAGGCATCCTCTTAAAGAACGCTGGTGAATCCACGGGGTAATCAAGAAAGTCCATTCTACACGTAATTGAAAGAATTTCTGATATCGGATAAGCGGTTCCGGAGGTTACAATAAAACATACATTACAAAGATACACTCTCACAGACTTTTCCTCTTTATTATATTAATATATAAATACATTAGTATGCTATGGTATTTATTATGGGTACTTCTGCCTTTCTGAGATTAAAACCCAAATTTCATCTAAAGCGTCGTGTTGGTTTAAAAATCGAGAAAGTTCACAAACACGGTTTATGACACATTTATAATATTTATACCCAATGTTGGAAATACCTGCGCGGAAAATAGTAGTTTATTTTATAAAACTTGAATTTTATAATACTTTATTATTTTTTATTTACTTTACCTACTTTAAACGAGAAGCCTAACCTAACCTAAACCCATTTTCTTTGTTTCAGGTTCCGTAGAGAGATATTCCAAACAACTACGCGGCAAGTCTCTATACGCCAAGATCCATCATCTAGTGCCTAGTCGCTTTCATTTCATAGTGCTACAGCATGCTGTGAAGTGGAATCATACCTCGGTCATTTATGATTGGTAGTGGGTGAGAGACACTTCAACAGTGATACCTTGTCACACCGGCTTTCATATCTCATTCGATACGTTACCTGTTAAAAATTATACCACTGGTATAATTAGTAGGTACTAATTATACGATTGAACTCACATAATCAATTGCCACTACGGGTGATTTGTTTCGAACCCTTCAAGAGTTCTTCTACAGGATCAGTGTTCTTGCGAATGATTCAAAACATGTTCCCAATTTAAAACATGAGTAAAGAAATGTTAAATTCAACTCACTTCTTAATCTCTGAAATTATTTGCTCGACCACTTTAAATTGACCAAGGTGAATGAGTAGCATGGGACATCCCAAAATAGCCAAGGGTTTGACAAAAAAATATCTTGAAGGCATTTTGTCGTAGACATTAAAAGTAGGTACAGATCGAAAGTTTATTGAACATTTTTAAATAAGTACCGTCCCTGATTTCATACCACATTGTCCGGTCTAGGATGTATGCCGACAAAACTAGAAACGAGAACATTCCTAAAGTAGCGAGATTGTTTAACTGTGATATTTGTGCTAGAACGTAGATAAATTATAAATTGTAAATACTGTACAGCTTATTTAGATAAATGTACTTGTTATAATAATTTATTATAGAAAATGTAATCTCAGGCTAATGAAAAGAATTAATATAGAAATATTGTGTTTACTGTTATACATTGGTTTGATTTCAATATACACATATAGGAACCATATAATACGTCAGTTCTTCATCGTCACCTCTTATCAACTCCTATTCAAATTTGGGTTCAGACTTAACAATCGGTGATGATGATTATGATGATGATGATGAAACACTGTATCTACCTACTAACGAAAAAACACTTTACTAAATAGAACATGACATCAATGAAAAACACAACCTGGGCCGGTATTCCATCCACGAAGTTGGATATGGATACAATGTAATGTTTTAAATTTTTTTCTCGGATATGGAAGAAAACAAGTGAGATCAAAACATCTGTTTATTACAAAATGCACCACAACGGGTACTTAGCACTAAGATATTATTCTAGGATAGGTTAGTAAGGCAAATATATCTATATGCTAGATCTCCTAAGCTGTTTCTGATTTCGTTTCTTTTTGATCAAATCCCTGAATCGACTGAGAATCAGGGATTTGATCAAATGACTGTTTTTTTCTAGGCAAATGATTAACTGGATTCGCCATTTTAACATTCTGCGTGATTTGGTCATATCCCTTAGAGATTTGTACAAATCTCTGTTTAGGCCCATTTCCCTGCGACATATACATAATATACAGACATACGCTCGGAAAACATAACCCTCCTCTCCTTTTGGGGCAGTCCGGCAAAAAAACCATCACAATTCCGCTTCCATACTTACTAACGAAACATCACGCACGATTTTTTCAGTCAATAAGGGTTGTTTCAGACAGCTGGTGACAGGTCTTTTTGTCAGCAGCTTCTAAACTGCCCTGATCAAATTGATGACGATTAAATATGATCGCTGGATTTTGACACCTACTCATTACAGTGCTGTCAGTTGGTGACATACTGCGCTCTAAAAAACTGGTTAGCCTAGTGGGTAGTGACGCTGCCTACGAAGCTGAAGGTCCTGGGTTCGAATCCCGGTAAGGGCAAATGTTTGTGTGATGAGCATGAATATTTGTTTCTGAGTCATGGATGTTTTCTACGTATTTAAGTATTTGTATCTATTATATATATCGTCGTCTAGTACCCATAACGCAAGCCTTATTGAGCTTACTATAGGACTAGCTCGATTTTGTGTAAGATTGTCCCCTTATATTAAAAAAAAAAACAAAAAAACCCTCAAGGTATACAAAGTGAGCAGCTGAGCAGTCCTGGTATATGGGTCAGAGAGACGAAATCTGACTAAGAGATATGGAGTTTTGTACAGTCGAGTTCTGTAATATCTAGGCAGACATGCCTATAATGAAGCTAAACATTCATCATCAGCCAATATACGTCCCACTGCTTGATACAGGCCTCCTCTCACGGATGAGAGGGAATGGGCAGTAGTCCCCACGTTGGCCCAGTACGGGTTGGGGACTTGAATTTCTTTGCAATAGATACTGGAGAACTCTACTGTGCTTAGGACTTAGTTTTTTTTTAAATTATGTAACCGAAACTCAGTGCCTTCCGCGAAACGTAAACGAACTTTGATCGTGTATCTCCCTCTCTGTCGCACTTGCTAGTTCAAGCGACAGAGAGGGAGATACACGAACGAAGTTCGATTTCGTTTCGCTGTAGCCCCTCTGCATTCGACTATTTCCTACAACCTTCACTTCACAAAATTGAGTACTGAACTGAAAGTTGTTTTTCCTGGTGGTCTATCACAACTGATGCCCTGACACGTCGCGAGACGAGAAAGATCTACCCTGCTCTTTCTAATTTATACAGCGCGAAAAAGACAGGAGGACCTGTCCGTGCCGCGTCTTGACAGCAAGTTGTTCTAACCGTGCAGGTTAAATCGTTAGCCAAGGTAGGCGCTAGTGAATCGCGGAATACATTTTAAAGGCTCGGTAAGTCTCTCACATAGGTACTGGTGCGGCCTGTGTAGCGATGGCGGTCAGTAGTAAACGATACATTTACTGTCAATAAATTGTAGATTACTACTGACTGTCACCGGAGGCCGCGTCAGTCTATCAGACGCCTTAAAATATTTTGCAGAAATTCACATATCCTCACTTTGATATCTGTCGTCACGTCCAGTCATATAAGAATGTTACATGTTAAATTACATGTTATTACTCTCGTTTAATAAACTCAGACTGCGTTAATCTTGAGGACGTCTCGACAATGTTTGATATGATTAAGGAGAGATCGTTTTGAATCCTACCTTAATCCTCTACGCAGTCCATAGACTTCTGCTTCGCTCTGTGCTGGACTTATCTGCTACACCTGAGGGGGGGAAAAGTGACATCAAAACATCGTCACTGCGTGCCTCAGATCATAGCATATATAAGTCCTAACTACCAAACTACTGGAATCGTTCTAATTCATGTAGATATACTCATCATCTCGTACAATTACATACTGCCAGTTCCTTGTACTATTCATATCTTCATATGTTAGTCACATAAGGTGTATGCACTGTATATTACCGTCCAGGTTCTCGCCTATCGGCCAAGCAATCTCGGAAAACCTTCATATCTATACTATCTCTTGTCAACTTTATATGTACAAGGGAAATGTCTCCTCTCTGTCATACTAGCATCGGTCAGTCGTTATGTCTCGTGTCAACGTTTATCGTCCTTTTAAAGTCTCGTATTATGCTAGTGGTACATTGCTATCCACATATTGCATCTTTGTGTCACCACACTGGATCTACACTCCTGCTCAGGCTACGAGTAGCAAGTTCTTATCATTACATTACAGTGGAATCAGGAAATACCACTCTTAGAGACCATCTAGAATATGCATGTTAAGGATCATAATTATAGCGGAACAATATCTCTAAATAGAACGAATATGGTACTATGATTCTAAGACACTTAGCTTTTGTATTGGACCGTCAGCGCAGCCCCCCGACCTCGATGATAAACCACTTTAACGTAGTCACAAACTCCGGTATTTCTCTTCCTCTTTCAATGTTCCAATCCAACGGTGTCCTCTTTTGAAACTGTCTCCTGTGACACTAATCACTACCTTGCTACGCTCCAACCATGAGCTAAAGACATCGCGATGTCATAAACTGTCACAATTCGCGGCACTCCGAACAACCACAAAGAAGTCCAATCATCGCGAAGTGACTATTAGCGACAATATCTCTGTCATTCAGCTGGTCGATCACGTAACGCATTGTACGCACGTTAGGTAGATCTGAATGTTAATTTATATGGATCAATGACAGTTAAATTGTCCTAACGCGCTTTCGGCACGTTACACGATTACCTCTTAGAGTGCTGATCACGTAACTTTTCGAACGAGCGTTAGGACAACCCAACTGTCATTTTCCCAATATAAAAAGTGACATTTAGATCCACCTACAGTGTTCGAGATTTGGAACTGGTCTTTTGACACATCGCGACACCCATATAATGTAAATTGGCACTGCTCATCGAAATAATAAAAAAAGTTTCAATAGCTTCCGAGTTACAAAACAAAGTTTAATCTCCATGCACGCTCTTTTTAGCACTTATAAAATTACTGTCATATTTTTTTACGGCTTATTTGTATAGAAATTAGCATTGAATACTCGGTATGCAAACCATTTTTATTTTTAAATTTAGTGATATACTACTTTAATCGTTTGGAGTCTGTCATTTTAGAAATAAATCGATATGAATCAAATAATTGTGAATAGGAAAATAACAATATACATACATACATACACATACATACATTCACGCCTTTATCCCTAAAAGGGGTAGGCAGAGCACATGAAACTTATGTTCCAGCGCCACTTTTAGCATAAATGTGGATATAAAAGATCGACAAAATGTGATATTGCAGTGACAGGTTGCTAGCCCATCGCCCACAACACACTTCAACCCTGGTCCCTTAGTCGACTTTTACGACACCCACGGGAAGAAAGGGGGTGGTGAAATTCTAACCCGACACCACACGGGGATAACAATATGTATATTATTTAATTACTGTTACGATAATACGAAATAAAATCACATCGATCGAAACCGACATATTTGATTGTGCAAAATGTTGCCTTTGAAAATATGGCATTGATTTCTGCACGGCGCGCGAGCTCTCTCAATTTTTCTCGCACTATCAGTCTCTCTCTTTACTTACAGGTCATTTGTGTTAGCAGAAGATAGTGTATAGGCTCTCTATTTGATTTCCTAAAAATAATTATTACACAGTAATCAATCGATACCTTTTATTAGCCATCATCAATCGCAATCGGATATTATGACAATCGATTTACTCTAGCCACATCACTCTTTACATCATATTGGAACTGTCCAAAGACCAGTCCCAAATCTCGTACACTGTAACGTGCGTACAATGAGTTACATGATCGAGCAGCTGATTTTGAAAGACGGGAGACAAGTAGGATGTACCCGCTTCTGTCAAATATCGCGGATCAGATACTGGTCGACGAATCGGTTTGATATCAAACCAAGCCTATTGTGTAAGTATGAGCGCGCTGAAACAAACGTCAATTTGATTTCAAATCATAATGCTAAATCTTTTTTGAACTCCTGGGGCCGTAGACAAGGTTACAATCGACAAGCGCTAACGCCAATAGAAAATTAATAAAATATGGGAATGACAGATGTTAACTAAAAGTGTTTCGTCGGCATCTGTCATTCCCATACATTTTATTATTTTCTATTAGCGTTAGCGCTTGTCGATTGTAACCTTGTCTAGGCCCCCTGGAAGTGTATCCGATGTATTATTGGTGTGATATCAAACAACATCGAAGCCAGACGTGTGAGTATGGGCGAGCGAGAATAAATGTAAAGTATATTTCAAATCCATACGTCGTCAACTCAGTTCGAGAGAAGAAGATCACGAGAACCCTCTGCACTCTGTGTACAAGGTTCTTCAGATTATGCCCCTCATAATATTTGAGGGCACGATAGTGACCCTGCCAAAGCTTCACGCTTTTCATGAAGCGTTTAGTTTTATTGTTTCTAATACAACATAACTCTTTTATTTTATTGGTAACCTTAGCATCGAGGATCGACGATATCCGAGATTGTTCTAACCGAGACTGACTAGATACTTAATTTACAACTGATATCTAAATTACACGTGATATGAAACTTATTTTCAGATATGATACAAATCAGTATGTGCAATGAATTTGCATCACTGATAATGGAATCAGTTAAGCGTTTTTGCAGTACCTGATGAAGAAAATTTAGTTTGGTATTTCGCTCAATAATTATTTTAAAAAAGTACGCATTTAAGGAAAAGACAGCGTGTTGCAAATAATATCATGAGAATAACGTTGTCGGGACATGTAAAATTAAACCTGGTTTTTAAAGACCATTATGAGCGATGCCATCTACGGTGACCATTAAAAAGAAGTTAATTTTAAATCACTGACATGAAAACACGTATGGTAACACACATAAAATTGGTAAAGGGGTAGGTGTGACCAATTGCGTAGTGTGCCGTTACTTTCATAAAGCACATAATGGCTAATGCAATTAAAATCGCATTACTTACACATGCTTGCATGTATCTCTCGGCGCTATTGAAAAGAGCTATGTATGAAAAATTTTAAGGGGAGGCAGATAAAAAGGAGATGGCGGGAGGATTTGAACGCGTTCTGGGTACTGGCGGAAGCAAGAAAGCAATAGAACCAGAGGAGAAAAAGAGGGAAAGAGCTATGCTCATCATAGGAGTAGTACCTAAATAGACTTTACATATAAAAAATGTTTTTCACTTCTCATGCTCAAAAAGTGCGTCATATTAGACTTAGCAAGCGGGGCTTTGATCAACATTTTCGCCTTGGTATAATTGTTTATTGTGGATGGTTAATCTTTGTTTTTACTATTTTCTCGCAGTCAACGTGAAAAGTAGAGTGTATAACTCTGGTCTAAAAGCCATATTACCCCTCGAACTATTTCCCCTCACTTCGTTCAGGTAAATATCCATCTCGTGGTAATATGGCTTAGTTTAGACCCTTGTCATACAATCTACTATTAATTTGATCAACTGTATGTCAAGCGACCCTGATGGACAGGAACTATTGATTCCTATAAAATTAGTTCGGTACTACTTATTTATTGAGATTCGATTAAAACTGTGTTGACTAAGTGAGCTTTCATTGTTTAGGTATACTTGTAACTTCATCTGTGACAAACATTTCCTTTTGCGGACGTTTGAAAACCCCAAAAGCTATATTTTTCTCGCAGTATTTAGTAGCATATTTTTAGTCATGTTCCATTCTGTTTTGGTATTTCTAAGAACGTGAAAAACCTAAGTAGGTACTCTTTGATTGTTTAGACTAGTGTCAATATTGGAGTATTCATGTATTGACTGGTTATGATGCTATTTTGTTCAAATAATGGTGGTTTTTTGTATCGGTTGCAAAGTATATGAGTACGTATTTTATTGTAATAAGGTCAAATTTGGGCAGGTCGTGTCTTGACTTGTTTTTATTTTAGGTGTGGTCATATCTCTACCGGAAAAGTAAAGTTTGCCACTGGCTAGTTTAAGTCGGTATGCCATATGATGCTGAATGTGTTTCAGAGAAGAATATGAGGAAGAGAGCATAAAGCAATCCAGGAAGGCTAATAAGAAACAACAACAGATCCAAAACAGAGCTCGCGTAAACGAAAGAAACTGCCGCGACTGTGGGGAAAATTATTATGAGACATCTTCGAAGACTGGTTACAATGCAGTTTGGGCTTTATTAGAATTGCACCGAATTTGAGGATATGTGCTTAAAAATGGGAGAGTTAAGTTATGGCCATCTTTCATGTAAAGATATACGATCATCACACCCGGAAACCTTGGGAGAGATGGCCAATCGTGTTTTATTTTCAAATGTGTAAGCTTTTAACAGTGTTCCAAAAAATATATGACCAATTACCCCTAATATTTCTTAACATCATCCCTCGAATGCGAAGTAATAATTATCCCTTAAGTATGTATACACTTAAATTATAAGTGGAAATAGTAATGTTTCCTGGCAAACGCAATCTACAACTTTCCGTTTTCAACATGGCTTACACAGATAATTAATGTGACTGTTAAATACAAAGGATGGGAAAAATAGTTTCGGCCGAGATCTTCTTACCACGCTTAATATACAAGAAACACGTTTCGTATTTAGTTGCCAACTTCATGTTCTGCAGTTTTCCATTCATAAACTTTACTTGTTTATGAACACATTCATCAAACGTCTCATTTAGAAAGGGATCTGATTGCGTATTATCTCGAGACACGTACAGTCAAGTCTATTTTTACAATATCCAGGATTGAGGCCACACTGCATATAGTAGGAACAGCACATTTTCCGAAAGCATCGTTATTCCGGATATTTTTTTGCAAAAACCTATGTTTTCTGAACGACTTTAGTTTTCAGGTTATAATCCAAACTAGCTTACTTATGCATATGACTACGTTTAGGCTACAGAATCATCTACGTTGACACCGTCGTTGAGCGGAAAATGGCTTCCGGAATTTTGAGATTTCCGAATACATGTTTTCGGACTTTCGGTGTTACCCTGTTGTTCGTTAATTAATGTGAACTGTACCAATTTGTAAACTATGTTATGAGTTTGCTTCCAGTTCACTGGTAGCTATCCTGTAAGCGCGGTGATATATCAAAATGATATATTGCATACTTTAGCTAACTGAGGTTTCATGCTTGTGCAAATGTTCAGAGTAATAAGGGGTTACAAGTAGCCATGTTCCTACTTTTGAATGTACCCATCTAGCATTGATCTTCGAGTAAAACAGTTGCTGTATTATTGCTTCGCTTCGAAGAGACGGAATTAAGAGTTATTTTATGTCTCCTACGGAAACCTAAGTAATTTTTGGGCAGTGTTGGCATCAATCTGAACTAAATATCAATCCGGATTGATCAATCGAATTGACGCGTCAATCCGAATTGATCTATCCGGATTAATTCAATTCTGATTGACCATAGTCCCTAAGATTACTTTTCATTTTCAAAGGTTTTTGGGACTTACTTACTGGACTTAAAGTCGATATCTGAGGTTCCCAGAGGTTCGAAAACATGTTCATGATCATGACTGACTTTTAGGGACATTTTTGGAATTGGCCGTTTACGTTCATATTCGTAATAATCGATGTCGACCATAGGTCCCGAAAACTGTTTCCGACGTCACTATTGAAAGATGTCCCTTCCATTTCGGTACATTTTTTTAAATTGTTCGTTGTCACTTTAAAACGATATCTGAGATTTCCAAAGGTTCCGTAACATGTTTCCAACGGCAATACAGAAGGAGTTTCCTTTTTTTTGGACATTTATGGAACATTTCTTAAAATTAACTGATTGCGTTCAAAATCGATATCTGAGGTGCCCAAAAGTTTCGAAACATGTTTCTGACGGCAATACCGAGAAATGACCTTTTTGGGACATTTTAGGACGTTTCTAGAAATTAACCGATTGCTTTCAAAATTGATATCTGAGGTACCCTAAGGTTCCGAATCATGTTTCCGATGGTAATATTCCGAGATGCCCTGTTTTGGGACATTTTGGGACATTTCTTGAAACCAACCGATTGGGGGTTGAAGACCGAATGTCTTATCTCTACTGGACTCAAACTGGACACCACTAGATCAATAAAAGGATCTCTTTCGCACTCGTACGTTCTTAGAACGCATCTTGTTATCAGCAGGGTGGCGTAATGCAGGTAGTAAAGTAAGTACACGGCTAAAGTGTAGAATTTAAATATTGCCGTTGAAGTTGAATCCATGTTTTGCACCTCAGATATCGATTTTGAATGCAAGCAGTCACTTTCAAAGAATTTCACTAAAATGTCCCAAAACAGGACACCTTTCAATATTGCAGTTTTAGAAACCTCTGGTTACCTCAGATATCGATTTTAAACGTAATCGGGTAATTTCTAGAAATGTCCTAAAAAAGGACATCTCTCAATATTTCCCTCGGAAACAAGTTTCGAAACCTTTGGGCACCTCAGATATCGATTTTCAAGGAAAGTCCCGAAAATGTTCCAAAAAGGACAACCTTTATATTGCCGTCGAAAACATGTTTCAGAACCTTTGGTAAACTCTGACACCGCTTTTGAACGCATTTGGTCAGTTTCGAAAAATGGCCTAAATAAAAAGGACATTAGGTAGGTACATACAAAGTAATCGTCAATCTTCAATCGGTAGATTTAGAATTAATTTCGTCAATCGTCAATTCGAATTGATCGGTCAATCCTCAATCGTCAATTCGAATTGATCGTTCAATCCTCAATCGTCAATCGTCAATTCGAATTGATTTTTTGCCAACAATGTTTTTGGGCCGGATCACACTTACGTGGTAATTGAATTATCTCACATTTTTATCTGAATAACGAATTCGAATTCTCGTCAATCAAATCATTTAAATATAATATCTTTAATATATTATGAAATGAAAGAAAATGTTGTTGATATAAATGCAGTTCCAAAAGAAAAACTCCATAATAAAACCAAACAATTCATATATACACACGTACATATGTAAGAATTGTTTCAGTCGTCAATGTGTTCATGCGGACACAACTTTAGACGCAGTTCCAACCCGCACGCCCAACGGACGTTATAAAACATAATGTAAACGCCTCACTCAATACCTAGGTCTTGCGCAACTGTAAACACGGCCCTTTGCATCTGATTTAACTCCATAATAGCTATTCAATAGTAACAAAGCTCAGTCCATAAAACATTTGGAGTCATACGTCAGCTATGTCGGCGGTCGGCCGACAAACGATATGTCACGGCACGTAGTACAATACAAACAGTCGGCGTTTTTGTCGGCGCTTGTGATGCGTTGTGCGAGTGTCACAACAGTCATGCGACAGTCGCGGGCCGGCGCCGCGACCGCGCCTAATCGCGCGACAATGCCGCCGGACCGCCATGCCGATGAAAGCCTCGCGGTGGCGACAAAGCCTTTGTACACACACCGGTCATTTGCGCGGCGGAGGCGACGTTGCACCCTCGAACCAGTGATATACATTAGTTTTGTGCTATGTGCATAGTAACGAATGATTTGATTCAGTTGCTAGAGACAAATAGAAATTCAGGGGGTCAATTTGAAACATGCATTTCGCATTTCAATTGGATTTGCATTGGGAGCGCGTGAAAGCATTGAAACTGTAATGCAAAATATACTGAGGTTTTAAATCAGGTGTTAATTTATGTGTCCCATTCACTTTGGTTAATGGACATTAGATATCCTACAATCATTATGCCGGTTACCCGACCAGCTTCGGTTGGCGACCACCTTAGGTCAAGGCTTCTTAAATTGAAGATAATAACAATTCTGTAGACGCTTAACAAATAATCAGACACTTTGAGTGAGGTAAGTCTGTAATTTTCCCTATGAATGTTATTTTAGTGGTCTAAAATAACATTCACAGGGAAAATTAAGAAAAATCATGAAAAATCGATGTAAGTAACTATCTAATGATAGTTACATAGATTTTTCATAATATTAAATTAAATTACGAGTACTTACTCCACTGTACAATATGTATTACAAGAAAAATAAATATCTATTAAATATATCGTCGTCTAGTACCCGCAACACAAGCCTTATTGAGCTTACCATGGCGCTAGCTCGATTTGTGTTAGATTGTCCCCTAATATTTTATTTATTTATAAAAAAACCCTCGGTGCGCGAGTCCGACTCGCACTTGGCCGGTGCGAGTCGGACTCGCGCACCGAGGGTTTCGTACAAACCTGTAGGTATTAAAGGTATTATAGACCTGAGCATTTGATATGAATTTCAATATATACCTCTACGCGTTCATGAGGAAGGGGTAGTTACTTTAAAATTAGTAAAAATATTTTTATTATATGATGTACCTAACCAAAAATTTACGGTTTTCGCAATATTTCCTTTATCTGTGCTATGAGACGTTGCTTCGTACCAAATTTCAAGATTCTGAGTTCACGGGAAGTACCATGTAGGTTTTGATTCCCTTGCGAGTTTCGAAAATTTGCGGAAATTTGCGGCACAAACGGCTGTGTCTTTTGATTGCGTTGGCTTAGAAGTTAGAATTTTTCACAGCTCCAAGAGACAGTAGACCTGAGTATTTGGTGCAAAATTAATCTTGATACCTCCACAAGGTCCTAAGAAAAAGGGTCTTGACAGACGGACGGACGGGCAACAAAGTGATCCTATAGGGTTCCGTCTTTTCCCTAAAAAAAGACATGGCCATGGAGAAAAAAGAAACTTATAAGACTTTAAGTACCACTAAAATAACTAAAAAGGAGAAGTAGAATTAAAAAGAAAGTCCATGAACGTGCTACGAATAATGACGAGGAATACTAAATATGTACGTGATAACCAACTCATCAACTATCCTTATTTAACCTGCAAGGTGTGGGGTAATCCCGGACACTAAAGGTTTTTTGATTTTTATCTACATTTTTATTTTTTGTCTACGTTGATTATTAGAACATCAAAATAATTAGGTTAGTTAGCATTAAGCTGTAAATAGGTTTTGTAACATAATTTCGTTTTGTTTTATTTCAGTTCTCCAAGTGTTCGCATTTACCCCACTCGCCCCTATGTATGGGTCAGTTGTATCACAAAATCTTTGATTTTATAGTTGATATTTTGTCTTTTTCACAACTTTTACAAATTTAACTTAAGGTTTGTTCCTATGTTAAGTAGTAAGGTCGTATGCAATGATCTTGACTGTAGGTATTTACAGGAATAGCAAATGATAATCGAGCTGGTGTACATCAGTATATTGGAAGGTAAACTGCTAAATAAGTAACTACCTCTAAGCCACGTACGAAGAGATACAGCATATAAGTCCATGGTTAGGGTGCGCCAAAGTTCATATAAAATTGCAACTTCGATTATTGGAGTTCCGAAAATTTCTCTTATACAATTTTATCTCATAATGATCACTATTCATAATTATTTGTGCTAATAACTATGGTATCTCCGAATTGTCTATATTCATAATATTGTTCAACATAAGTTTATATACTTTTATATCATAACGATTTTTAGCAATATAGTTTAATATCATATTTATTTCTATACATTCTAGTAGTTATTGCTGAATTTTGTATTAATAAAGACTTACTCTGAGATCAACTAGTGCCAAGATGGTGTATAAGTTCAAGTAGCAAAACCGACTCGGATCGCGGAGCTTCGCTCCCGCTTACGTCTTTGAGGTTCTTTTTTTTATAAAAGAGAAGAAAACAAAATAACCACAATAATAACAAACAGGACTAACAAAATTATGATATATGTCCATAATGAAGGAAACTGTTCTTAGTAATGACATTATGAAGAAACATTTTATGAAAACTGTTCGTTATGAGTTCCGATGATAGTTACAGAAATTTAGGAACATAAAAGGTAGGAAGAAAAAAATATGAATAGTGATGATTATGATTGCAAAGCGGTATTACTAGAAAAAATCGACACATCAAGTTTATATGAGCCAATATGGACCCCCATGGTTATTTGTGTATTCGCACTTTCATTGCAATTTCACATTGGCCTGCAATACCAGTCCGTTTAGCCGAGCGTAGACCAGTCACGTTGGTTTATTAATTGGTTCATTACGAGCACCCGCTTTTGCACCTCATAGATACTATCACAGTACTGGCACTGCCCATACCCGTACCCAGTAATGCGCGGGCTCTCGCCGCCATCGACGTGATTGCAAATCCGACTCAATCACCTGTCAGCCATTATTAATCCACTCTTCATTAGATACCTACCGTCTTCTGATCTGCCGCTTTCAATTGAAACAATATTTTAATGCTTTGCCGCCACAGGAATAAAATAAAACGGTAGAACCATAAACATTCCACATTTATATTCGACCTCAGACGTTCGGTCGAATGCGGCGTCTCGTTCTGACGCGTGTGGGGCGTCTCGTTCACTCTGCGCCGAATCGTCTGCGGGAACCGTGCTCCTCAGGTCCGTTTAAGATCCGAGAGGGAGATAAAAATTGTATGGCTCATAATGTTTTAACAGTCTCATCGTTTGAGAGCATCAAGCCGAAGCCCAATTTAATTTTCCTCCTCGGGTTGGTAATAATTGAGTCGATTTGTTCTATGAGTAGGGAGCCCGCCGCGCCGCTCCTCGTGAGTGGTTTAATTAATTCATTCCACTTGTGCATCTGGTGCAATAATCATATTAAATAGTCCATATATCTGTTGTATTTTATTAACATTCAGAAACTTTCCTTGGTTTGAGCAGGTAAGGTTATGTCGGAAAATAATTATGTACGATGCTTCATTCCCTGGTTCGACATAAGAATACCTAAGTGTCTACCAATTTTCAGGACCACCCAACAATTGCGTCACGGATGCTTTATCTTATGTTTACCACGTGATTGCCATGGCCATATTAGGCTTTATGAAAGTTCATTAGAATTAAATAGACTTGTAAGATTATAACTATTATAAGTTTGCAGAGGACAGTTGAGTTCGACCAACTAACTAACCAGCTAACCTAAGAAGTAATATAATACAGTAATAATTAATTAATTATAGTATTTAGGCGGAGCACACTCCTTCGGCCTTCCACATTAGTCCCGTAGCTCTTAGTGTCTTCCGTCTATAATGACTGGACAATACACAGAGTAAGAGTAGAATATAGGTATTGATTAAGTTAATATCGGGAATTTAGAAAATACACCTATTTTATATATTATATTTATTTCACCCTCCTAGCGTTATTATTCCCAGTAATACCCCCAGTAATAAGGAGCCCGGGGTCCACTTTGACACCTATTCCTAAGACTTGGCATGGGCACTAGTTTTACGAAAGCGACTGCCATCTGACCTTCCAACCCAGAGGGAAAACTAGACCTCTTCCGCCTTTTTTTAAGTCCATAAGTTGTTCTTTTGTGCAATAAAGATTAAATAAATATACATATTATATTTATTTATTTAATCTTTATTTGACAAAAGTACAAATTATCGTACAAAAGGCGGACTTAATGCCGTAAGCATTCTCTAACAGTCAACCTTTGAGCAAAGCAGACAAATTGTGCAGTAGTATATACCTATATAGAAAAAAATATATATAGTTAGGTCCTTTCTTAGTGAGTGAACATTTAATTTTGGTTAAATCTATGTTGAATGGCAATCGATCCCAATTGATCCCAATTCTACACAATTTGAAAATAACCAATGTTAGGCTGCTGAAAAAATCATGTTTTTTTTCGAACATCGTGCACCGTATTTTTATGCCATAACAGTAATTTAGTAGTAGGTATGCCCATATTTCCTAGGAATAATGCCAACATCAATATAATAATTACCTGATTATCGGCGAAATTCACTTGCCTTCGCGGTAATTCGCATGTGAACACTTCCGAAGTAACTATTAAATAAATTAAATAAGTAGGTTACCTTTCACCTCCGAGCTACATGCTATATAACCAAAATGCAACATTATGAATACCCAATTCAAATGTGGCGGTGAAGGTATCCTTAATTTGCAAGTGGTCAGTAGATGACGTTCACACCTGTTTAACATACAAATATTTCCAAATTTAGCATTCGTATTCTATCGCCTAATTCTTATAAACAAAGAACAAATGTATACAGACAAATATTGTCAATTTTGCAATGTTATTATCTCACAAACAGGGATTGGTCACAGTCCGGGCTCAATAGCTCGCCGGCGCGCCGCCCGGCTCCGGCATTCAAGGAAACATTTGTCGGCACACCACAAAGACACCTCAAGTATACAAATAAATAACCCGGGAACAACAAATATTTTAATAAGCACCTCTAAAGAAATTGTTCTACGCTTAGTTACTCGTGAGTGTGACACACATCGCGTCCAGTACCCACCTGCTTGTACGCTTCGCTTTCAGAATCTACGATGAATAATGCCCCACAGTTCTAAAGGCATAAGCACTCTTTTCGTGCAAGCCTTAAAGGTTCTTTATGAAGAATGCGCGCAGACAGCATGACCAATGCCGAAGTGTGGAGTCGACCGGTAAATGTCGATCTTTTTGAAAACAAGTTTTATGACGATACATGGAAGAATCGACGGAAAATTGGGAAAGGTAAGCGTGAAATCCTGGCAGATGTGAGATCGCCGTAAATCAGGCGGGTGGCTGTACAGGCAATTAAATAAAAGTCTACATCTGGACAAACACTACCACAATATCATCTACCTTCTTCAAGGACAACGATAAACCCCTGTTGAACATTCAACCTTTAAATGTATAATCATAATTGTATTGCTTATTAGAACTAAGCAAATGAGTATAAACAATGAACCTAATCTTTTCTTATTTTACGTACATTTTAATTTGTAGCACGTTATAGGTACAACTATTAGCTAAGTATTAGTCCTAATTGAGACTAGACAATGTCGTGAAGTTAAACTTCCAACAGTTCCAACTACACACCATCTCCTTCCGTATCTTCAACAAGATCACCCGCCTTCGGCAAGAAGTATCTTCCGACAGCCCTCATAGTAAGCGTGTCTTTGTTTTCAAGGGTACGGGTCGGGTAATACAAATAATGGGTCACGCGCAGACAGCCGGGCGGACGTGGCAGACGCGCAGGCACCTCCTGATTTATACCCCGCTGATAACGCGACTAAGGTAAATACTATAGGGTACTGTGTTACAAATGGATGCCGTTACAGTAAAGAATTACATTAATACGTGCGATATTTTCATTCAGTTAGGTATTTGGATTCGATTATGGCTATAGCGGTTTGAAACTAAAGAGTTACCGCACGAGCTGTCGACGGAGATAGCAGATTTATTTGTCAATGTTTTTGTCTTCGAATGTATTGCATATTTTACTCTTGTGAATTCGTGATATCTAGTAAATCAATGTATTTATAGTTCGATTGTCTTTTTTAAGGTTAAGGTAAACGGGGCTTCACAATTAGTTATTATTGCAACACAACTGGGCACGACGCTTCGTATGTGTTGCAATGTAACTACCCAAAGGAAGAAACGTTATTGGGTAAAAATAAAGATAATGTGGAATAACGAAACTGTGCAGAATTGCGTCCGTCAAAATTTGCAAACAGGAAAAAAGGCTTCTGTGTAAAGTCTAGTATAATTAGCGACGAGACAGCATGACTAATAAGACGCATTTTAAATGCAGTTTGCACAAAATAGTTATGTAATCTTCAGCCATTCTAGGCTGCATGCTAATTTACCCTTTGTTTTCTATTTAAAAGAAATGCAAGGAAACAGTATGACCTGGCATGCAATAACTATAATGAAATGAACTACATTACCAATACTTTTGAGGTAGATGGTGTGTGCGCATCCCCATTACACTTCTTTTTTATCACGGTCCCTTGATAAACGGCTGTCATTTTCACATCCTATCATTTTATTACCAGTAGAACGCTTTTTTCTGATGGCGTGTAATTAGGTAATGTTGTTTGCTATGATGATTACTGCCATAGGCAAAGATAAATAAAATGGTAGTTCATCTATCTGGATAAACCGATAAGGATAAAATCACGTACGCTTAGCTTAACCTTTGATGCATTCATAGTTACTTCAATCCTTTTTCCTTACATTCAATAATGCATAAATGTTAATAAGAACAACCATTAGCATGTTTTTAATTATCTCACCTAATAAATAAACCAACTATAATTTTAAAAACAATAGACTACGTTGAAGGTCTACGATGTTCTACGCCGCTACGCGTCTGCTACGACATGCCGAAGCGACAGCTAAATTAATGCAAACATTCTTAAATCGCATTCATTGGTTCATGTTTCTACTTTACATGTAAACGTAATACGAGTACTTGTGTGTGTAGTAATAATGATCTTTAAAGTATTTTAAAATTGAGTGGCTTAATTTTAAAATATGTTTAATGATTTTTGTTTTCACACTTTACCCAGAACTTCGGGCACCTCGGCAGTATTTTTTGTTTCTGCTTGTTATTTATGAAAAAGAACATTATGCCGAACTGGCAACACATAATAGCTTCGCTTACTAATACCGCTCGCAAAATGGTTCGCTTTCATCTCGCTAACTTTTTCGCGTCTTTTTGGCCCCGAATCCATCAATTCTCGTGATGGATGGACCATTGGACCCGGCTGGCAATCGAAATTCAAATTCGCTAAATCTTCCCACACGGCATCGAAAACAGGTCGAGTCGTTAACAGTGTACGCTCGCCGCGTTGTGTTTGGGTTTTTTTCTGTTTGCTCTGGAGATATTCGCCGGAGGGCGCGCGGCGCGGGCGGGGGGCGGTAGGTCCCGGGAGGGGTGCGGGCGGGGGAGGGACCGGCGCAGACGCACGGGCAACAGAGGCGTGATTACAGGGCTGCGCGCGGCTAATCACTCCGCAACACGGCCCGCATTGCACGGTGTATGGAAAGTAACGAGACTGCCCGTAATACCGTAATAACCATGGGTTGCACTTACAATATGAGATAATTACTGGGCTTGTTTTATAAGCCGAGCAATAGCTAATTGATAATCTGTGAGGCTCTAGTAAGTGGTTAATATTTAATTCAGCTAAACTTGTTGTTACTGTTCAGTAAGAAGAAGGGATTACCTGGTTAAAAAAACCCGGATTATTATTAATTATAAAGTATAGGCTACATTTCAAACCACTTATAACATATAATTCGTTCTTATAGTAAGTGTGTCAATAATCCTTGCTACGATACAAAAGTATACTCACCACCGCCGTCTGCTCCGTACTTTCGTCCTCCCATCCGCGCAGGGTCGGCTCATTGCTGTTAATAACAAACAAGGCAAAGTCTCACCGTTAACTACACACGTTTCTCTGCATCTCGCGTTTTTTCATCGCCGACGATAACGCATGGAATATGATCACGGTCGAATTAGCACTGACAGTATATTATCTTCATAAACACGCCGACGGACACGAGCAATTTGAGCACTCATAATTACGACTCCGAGTCCTCAGTGAATCACTTTAATTTACAGAAATGGTAGTCGAGACGTTTTATGGCATCTTGAGATATCGCCAACTTTGATTTAATGCACTTCGAAAAACTAATTTTGACAGATCGCAACATCGCAGGATGTCAATAAAATCAGGAATGCCCTTCGTATCTTTCATATAAGTACCTACCTATACATATAAATTTGCCAGTATTTTATAGAAACTCTATAACTAGCGTTTATGTATTCATCTCAGACTTAAGAATCTCATTCTATAAGTGTTCATGTACTAGGGGGTATTCCAAAAAAAATCGGATCTTTCTTTTAGTAATCAGTTTTTGCGATTATTGTAGCTCTGGATGATTAATACTGATGAAAGAAAAAAAGTGTCACTAATATCCCATTTCTGATCGTCACAATTTCGTATGCCGTCATTTTTATAAAAAAAATATCTGGGACTGTATTACTCTTGCATAAAAGGTACGATTGTATCAACGATTCTGAGTTAGAATAACCCAAAAAAAAAGCTGCAAAAATAAATTCATGTACACTTTTTAGAAAAACGTGCCTTTTCCGACGGCGGCGTCAGGTGTATATAAATGAAGCATAAGAGCGGCCACCTTTTCCAGTAGATAATAAATACGCGATACAGTACCTGTATCGCGTATTTATATTCGTTATTTATCGTTTGTATCGCTGCAAAAATCGCCGTACGTAACCAAACCACTCTTACAAAGTGAAGATACTGCGAGCCATACTTGTTCGCAGTTATGATGCCCTGTCCCCCAGAGCTGTTCGCCGCGGCATAAACGCTGGGCTAAAGACAGAAAATTAGGTGCAATGATCGCTCCTCACGCAGTGATTAATCTTCTCTAAATAATTCTCAGCCGCGTTTATCGTAGTTCTCACCGACCCGCATATTCGTAGTGCAGAACTAACGCTGTCAGTTGTGCTGTGTAGGTTTTTGATTTATTAAAGGTAAATTTTGCGATGACTCCAGGTGGAACTAACTATTAGTTGGCTAACGAGCTCATACCGGTTGTTGGGGTTACTTATAATAAAGTGTGAGTAAACATAATGTATTCGGAAACATGTTATTCCAACTATCATAATGTTATGCGAACGTAAGTAGTTTTAAAGTTTGACTTTGGTTTTCACATTCGACGAACGAACGAGGACGTCATTACTAATCCAATTCATATCTGATTTCAATGGTTTTATCTATAAGAGTAAACTATTACCAACTAACGCTCATATTTATGTAAGAGAGAATTAACACTGTCCTAACGTAAATTAATCGACTTCATTAACTTATATTCGGCCTACTAAAATCTAATCTACTTTTACTACAACCAAAATGATAATTGAAAACATTAGTTAAGTTCATTTCTCGTAATTAAGTATGTCGACTGTCAAAAGAATGCACCTACTAAATTAATTATGTATGATTATACATCAACTGTATTAAACAGTGTTGTCGTTGGACTTGACTAACGAAACAATTTACATTTATGTCGTTAATTTTAGCTTACTTTAATGTTAACAGGAGCCCTGAATCAAATGTTTACATTATATAGTTTTTCTAAAATGAATAACTCGTTGACACATATAACAAAACATTCTGTAAGGTAGATATTTTCGGAAATAGTATCTTCGTTTATAAAAAACTAATCATCGACGTACTAAAACCTAAGCACTGATCACTAACTGTTAATATAAACAATTCGATTTGATTTATAAAAATAGACATATAAAAGGATTAGGTAAGTAAGTCACCTTTTATGTTGTTATTGTTAACACCGTCAGTCCTTAAGACTAAACGTGTTATGAATGACCCCGAATGACAAACACATGTTTTCTAATATGTGGTAAACGGTGTGGGTCACACATACTGTAATCACTAGTAATAAGAAATATTCATAAGTACCCCTTGTAGCGGCCGTTTACTTACCCAAATAAAAAAAATAAAAAAAAACTAATCTAGCAACTGAAATGGTAAACACCTGACCTACCGAAACGGGTATTAGTAACTAAGTAGAACTTATATTTAGTGTTTACAATTATGCTGTGCCATAAATATGCGCTCTGGGGCTTTAAGAAGTACCGCCGCGCACGCACCGTACGCGCAGCGTGCAGTAAAACTCGCATTATGGCCAGTTGTGACGTAAAACAACATTAAGAGATGTGTCTTAAATTATACCAATCAGTTAATGTCGAAGCTTTATAAACAAGAATCATAAATAATAGTAATAAGATGTTTCAAATATTCTCGCGATTCTCATTACCACCTCGTTACACAAGAATAAATATTCTCTCAATGTTACGTGCGCATATATTTTGGTGCTATTTACAAACATTATTCAAATTTAATTGAGAATCGTATGGGTAACGTCACTCTCGATCACGCTCAGGAATAATCATATGTGGAACTCCGAAGTGAACTTAGAAGATTAACCTCTCAGTGCTTCGCTCTGACCCATTAATTGAAACTTGCAATTTTATACCGTAGCAATAGAAGGGAACGATGTGTCACATATTGGAACGTTTATTGCTACGAATTAAATATTAGTCGCAGATCGGAGACTCGTAAGTTGCGTGAGGTTAGCTAGGCGCCTCGAGGGCGGCCTTCCGCGTCGCGACCCGTCACCGCGCGACAGCCGTCAGCCACGCTCGTCAAACTTTACAGCGCGATATTAGACCAAATTTAATTCAATCCCGCGACATTTTATTCACAATGCGATTGCTTCTCATTACGACTTCATTTTGTTATAACAACAATGCGGGCGCGTTTGCATTCATCCTCCGAGCTTGACAGCCTTTGTGCGGGAATCAATCTTGCGGCCATAACATAATGACGCAAAATCAGTTCCAGTAGACATTAAAGAAGTCGCGTCGCTAATTTTGTTTATTCCTTTATTTCTTTTTAAGCAGGAAAATCATGAATGTATTTCAATTAGGTAGGTAGCCGAATCGCGAACTATAAGTGCTTGTGGGCGGGGCACATTGCACGTAGAACCGATGGCCGTTGTGGCGGAAAGGTTCTCGAGGCGACCACGTACCGGAAGACGCAGCGTCGGTAGACCCCGACAAGGTGGACTGATGACCTGGTAAAGGTCGCGGGATTCCGCTGGATGCGGATGGCGCAGATTTCGCAAACTCTTTGGGGAGGCCTAGCCTAGCTTCTATCCAGCAGTGGACGTCTTTCGGTTGATATGGTGAGATAGATTGAAAGTAAAAGCCATCTAGCCGCAACTGTCATGCGGTTTGACATGACGTAAAGCTTGCATCATTTCCGTTATAAGGATTAGCACTTAAATTTTCAAGCGAGCCTGATAACTTCAAAATGTTCTCATGAACATGAACAAAAACGCTAATAAGTTCAAAGTAGATTTTAATGGAAGTGTTTTAACGGGCGGTGCGTTGTGTTTTTGTCGCAACCCTTCGCCCGACATCCAACACTTGGGAGCTAATTCGACTGGGCAAATAGTCCCAGGCGCCGGTTTTACACACAGTAATGTGTAAATAAAGACAGGGTGCGATCTCCGCCAACACTCAGCCATCTAGGAGCTCGTTTATTTGCTATCTAAAGGGACCAGAGAAACCTGTTGCAGTGAGTCTCTGAATTGATGTTCTGACTTGGCGCTCGTCCATTATCCTTGGCCATCTGCCTGACGTATGGTGTCAATTAGTATCTATGCTGTTATCATAACATATAAAAGTGTTGTATTATTGCAAATGAATTACATTTACTAGGAATAAAACCAGTCTCGATTTACTTACAGTATAATTTTGTTGCACAATCGGCTTTGGCTAAGTAAAACCTGATTAAAACCGTACCTTATTTTGGTCAGTAAATTGCGATTAATTTGTATGATTGATGGCTATACTTCCTAGTAACTCCAACCTACGTTCATTTATAAAGAATTGACCAATCATGAGCGATTGCGGTCGGGCGCAACATTGAATTCGTAATATCAAAAATAGGTAACGTAAAACGCGTAAACATTGAGTCGCTTTTTGTTAAAAACCAATCACAAACGGAATCACTTCACAATATATCTTATTACGAGTTCGGAATGCAACAATAACAAACAAGAATGAATTAACAATGGTTCCCTACGTGTCAAGTCCCACACACTCGGCATTACAAACATCGACAAAAAAGAGGTTGCGTCCTAAACGCACGCAACAAAAAGTGGTTCATACAAAACGGTACCGTCGGCCTCTTCAAAGCGAGAACAGTCATTTTACACCATCATCCCGGCGGCTGCTTTACGTGACCTAATGACAACTGAGACGCATATTTCACGTATGCGCCGTCAAATGTTACGAGACGAATTAGACCTTATCTTTAACTCGAATAGGTTTTTAATAAAACTAACTAGATGTGCGAAAATTGATGTAGTAATCATATGCCGTAAAATGATGTTTAAGATTAATTCATTTGATTAATAGTTAATTATGTTTGCAATTCAGCGAGGAAATGCCGCCAGCATCCTCGGAACAATGCCTCGAGGGCCTTTTCTAGATTTAACTTAGTTTTAATTTAATTAAGTTGCCTTATGTAATATTATATCGGGTTGCTATCGGGTTGCAATAGTTGCTATCGGGGTGCAATAGGGACGAGCCCCGCCAAAGGATCTTCTACAATAGGCCTTTACCCAGCAGTGGGACACTATAGACTCCCAATAATATAAAAAATATCAACTTGTTTATAAGTTCGAAATAAAAATTGTCGTTCAATTATGCGTTATTGTTCATTAACATCAGCAGCCTGAAGACAGGCACTTGTCCCACCGCGGCGCCGCCGAGTAGCGAGTACTCTCATAGTAATTCTTATATACTCGCTTTTACTCGCGCTACTCGCCGGCGGTGCAGTAAATTCACATACCAATTGGTAAATTACTAAATCGGTAAATATCAATATGCTTATAAAATTTGCTGATGATTATATCAATAATCAATTAAAAAACAATACGATTCACAAGAATAATTATTTTCTTATGGATCGTATTTCTTTCCTACTCTAAAACTAAACACCATGAGGATTTTCTAAAACCTTATCCTTGTTATCATAATTTGCGCCTATTTCAGCCACACCCTACTGGATGCAATAGTGATTATACTTATACGAAGTATATCGAATTATATACTTCGTATAAGTATAAACGTAATCTATATATATAAAACGCAAAGGTGACTGACTGATTGACTGATTGACTGACTGATCTATCAACACGCAGCCCAAACTACTGGACCGATCAGGCTGAAATTTGGCATGCTGATAGCCACTATGATGTAGGCATCCGCTAAGAAAGGATTTTTGAAAACTCACCCCCTAAGGGGGTAAAACGGGGGTCCAAAGTTTGTATGGGGGAAGCATTATTTTTTGAACTAGAGACTTAAAACTTTGTAGGAAGATTACTTATTAAGATACAAAAAAATCACTTTCAGCGTTTTACAAAATTGCACCCCTAAGGGGGTAAAATAGGGGTGCAAAGTTTGTATTCAAAACTACTGGGGCTACAAACTTGAAATTTACACCAGACCTTCCTTTTATGACGTAGGCAAGGGATAAGACGCGATTTTTGGAAATTCTGTCCCTAAGGGTGTTAAATAGGGGTGCAAATTTTGTATTCAAAACTACTGCGACTAGGAACTTGAAAATTACACCAGAACTTCTTTTTATGACGTAGGCAGGGAATAGAGCAGGATTTTTGGAAATGCTATCCCTAAGGGGGGAAATGGGGGTCCAAAGTTTGTATGGGGGAACATTATTTATTGAACTGGAGACTTAAAACTTTGTAGGAAGATTAATTGTTGATACCAAAAAAGTACTTACGGCGTTTTATAAAATTCTACCCCTAAGGGGGTTAAATAGGGGTGCAAAGTTTGAATTAAAAACTACTGGGACAACAAACTTGAAATTTACACCAGAACTTCCTTTTATGACATAGGCAAGGGATAAGAAGGGATTTTTGGAAATTCTATCCCTAAAGGTGTTGAATAGGGGTGCAAAGTTTGTATGGGAGAAACATTATTTTTTGTACTAGAGCCTTGAAACTTTGTAGGGATATTACTTATTAAGATACAAAAAAAGTGCTTTCAGCGTTTTGGAAAATTCTACCCCTAAGGGGGTCAAATAGGGGTGCAATGTTTGTATGAGGTAAACATTATTTATTGAACTAGAGACTTGAGACTTTGTAGGAAGATAACTTATTAGGATACAAAAAAAGTAATTTCAGCGTTTTATAAAATTCCACCCCTAAGGGGGTTAAATGAGTGTCCAAATTTTGTATAAAGGAAACTTATTTTTAGCTACTACGTACTTAAAACTTTGTGGACAGATTACTTATTCATTTACAAATAAAGTGCTTTTAGCGTTTTGGAAATAATTACACCTAAAGGGGTTAAAAAGGAGGTCCAAAGTTTGTATGGAGAAAAAATTAGTAAGACAATTTTATTCGAGAATTCACAGGATAATTCCTAACGATAAATGAGTAAACAAGCTTTTTGAGAATTCAACCCCTAAAATGAGACATGTGGTGACAAAATCTGAAAATCAACATCGGCATCTATTGTTTCTATGGTTTATCGGGTCGCTGATTAGGAAAACAACAACGATTTTACATTCCAACGTGGCGTCTAAATATCAATATGGGCGTTGTTATTACGGTCCAGTTGTTTTCGTAGCAAATCGGTTGTAACAGACGGACTGACAGACAGTCACACGTGATCCTATAAATAAGGGTTTTATTTTTGCTTTTGAGGTATGGAACGAGACCCGCGTTATATAGGGTTATAGGTTTAAAAGCTTGTATTTGGTGCCATCTCGATCGTCAGCAATCGGTACCTAGGCGAGTGCGGGCGGCGCGGCGGGACGGGAGGGTAGGAGACATTGGGAAAGTGCCTGCATCCGTAATGTACATTCAAGGTGCTGCACGAAGATCTGCTTACTTTTTATAAGTTAAGCATTTTGACCGCCGTTAAATTAAAATAAATTTTTGGGTATTTATGTTAAATACTGGTTCGAAAAGCATGGAAAAAAAATCTTAGGAAACTAGCCTATAGCAATGTCCAGGCCACAAATTTGACTTGACATTCGTGGAGATATTTTGGTATTTCAACATTAAAGTAGCTTTTATTCCAGAGGACAGATTCTCATTAATCATGACTGTACATTTAATAACAGATATACGTACATACATACATACATTCACGCCTTTATTCCCAAAAGGGGCAGGCAGAGCACATGAACTTTATGTTCCAGCGCCACTTTTAGCATAAATGTGGGTATAAAAGATCGACAAAAAGTGATATTGCTTAGGTTGTTAGCCCATCACCCACAACACACTTCAACCCTGCTCTCTTAATCGACTTTTACGACACACACGGGAAGAAAGAGGGTGGTAAAATTCTAACCCACCACCACACGGGCATAAAAATAATAGTAAAAAAAAAATAATTTACCATAATGGGTTATGACGAAGGGTTATTCGTAGGGGAAGTTAGTAGTAGTAGGTTAGTAGGCGGCGTAGCAATTCAACTATCATTGGAAAATTACTTTTACTACGCGGGCGAAGCCGCGGGCAAAAGCTAGTAGTATATAGAAATATTAATAGGCACTCATGCAGTCACCAAAGCCTACATGTTTAATGGATATAGTTATTTTGAAAAACAATACAAGGTAAGTACACTAAAGTCATAACATTACTCGTTTCCTTTGAAAGTTTTATCCTTGTTCATGATAACAATTAAAATTTAATTTGCCATTATTATACCATAAAATGTTAAACAAAAGAGCGTTTAGTAGGTACGCGTACTACAACGGTTTGTTGACGGAAGTGTCTAAGAAGGAATAACGCTTGATCAAGCATGTCATCTCGCTCTATTGTTTTATGGTAAGGTACCGGTTATTAGGTAACTGTGTTTTTGAATAAAGGCGTAGGAGTATGGGGAACGGAGCAGGCGAGGTGTACGAACATAACCAAGTTATACGTTAATCATAGCTCCATACGTATTTGAGGAGTTTTAGGGTTCCGTACCATAAACGGTATAAATGGAACCCTTATAGTGCGACTGTGTCTGTCGCATCCTACTAATATTATAAATTACTCATTCACGCTTAAACGGCTAAACCGATTTGGATGATATTTTGCACGAAGATAGTTTATAGCTTGGATTAAAATATAGAATCGTTTTTATCCCGGGTCCACGCAGACGACGTTGCAGGCGGAAGCTAGTATTTATATATGTTTTAATACCACGCGACGCCATAATCGTCATCTCGAGAATGCAAAGCAAAATTGATTTTACGGGTTTATTTATTATTGTTATATACCTTATATTCTACCTACCTTTGCTTACATTACAATAATTTAAGAACACTTCTAATTTAGAGATCAAATACCTACATCGTGTAATGATTCATTCTCTTAGCGTTATTCCCCGTTGTGCCCTAAAGGAACCCCTGATTACCAAGATTTGGTGTAGGCACTAGTTTTACGAAAGCGACTACCATCTAACCTTCCAACCCAGGGGAACAATAGACCTCATTGAGACTAGAAAAGAAACACAGGACCATGTTTTCCTTCACCGAAAAGCCGCTGTTAAATAGCAAATGCTTAAACAAAAATAACAAAATATACACCTATCCTACCTTACTAACCTTTACTCAGTAAGCACGTAAGTTACCTTTCTACATCAGAAGGCTAACAGAAAATCAAGTAGATAGGTAACTATCACCTTTCCTTTGCAACATCCACTTTCCTCACATTACGGCTATCAAAACGGTACAAGCCACTTTTCCTTAGAGAAAATCTAAGCACCCGTCAAATTCTATTAAACTTACTCCCAAGTTATCCATTATCATGTAAGTCAAGTGTAAAGTGCCGCAGGGGGCGGTCCCCACGACACAATCGCCGGAACCACACCGCGGGACGCCGTGAGGTCGCCCATTCACCGACGACCGATTGTCGGCAATGCGCCGATCCGACCCCGACGTGGCACCGACACGACTAAGTTTTCGTGACGACGTCGTTCCGGCAAGGGCTTTGTTTGTCAATGCGGTCTTTGCTGTAAATAGTCACCCGTATTGCTCTTATCTTCTTGATGTGTTCGCCGACTTGTAACCAAAATATTATGCAAATTAATAATATCACCTTATCAGTTTTGGTTCATTTTAGACGCGTCTAGCAGCTTACAATTTCTGCATACTTAGTATTGTATTGGTACATAGGTATAATAGAATTAGTCAATTGAAATAGACTATGGAGTAACTGAGTAACTGGATAATAGTCCTTTTTCTGTTGCCGCGGCCAAGTATGTCTTTTGTATTTATTTAGAGGACCTCTTAATACGCATAGATATATAAAAATCAACGTGTTTAACAATATCAGAGCCGAGATATTTAAGGTTTATTTTATAACTTTTCAAAATGAATTTTGGAAATACCTATATATTGAAAATATCTCGGCTCTGATGCCATTATAGAGTACCTACTTCATTACATAAAAAATATGTTTTTTCGAATAGATGATTTATCATAATTTACCAGTTTGACGACTGTTGGTGGCCACTCACCTAAAAAAATTACAACACTTTACCCAATGCCCTTTGGTGTTCCTTCGACGATGAATGTTGCCAAATGAAGCGTTGCAAATAACGAATCATGAATTGTGATGGTCAGAGGTGAAATATGAAATCATGTTTCTTTTTTCTTTTCATGCACTCCCAGTTTAGGTAATCGAGGGGGGTAACTTATCTAGAAGTTTAACATGACGTGTAATTATCTGTGACTGTATCGCAAACGGGTGAACCGATTTAAGTGCGGTTTTTAAAATCGAAAGTCTTGTCGATAAGATTCCAATAAAGTTTACAAGCTTTTATTGAACTTAACCTGCAGGTCGATCACGTAATGCGTTACATTGTACCTACGTACGTTAGATACATCTAAATGTCAAATTTTGTATGGAAAAAAGACTGTTAAATTGTCCTTACGCGCGTTGGAAACGTTACGTGGTTACCCCTCTGTTCGTTTGTATAGTTTGTTAGTGTGGGACAAACCTTGGAACTGAATTTTGTTCCAGTTAACCTCAACCGACTGAGCTGCAATTTTCAGTATAAGTAATATCTTAGTTTAGATGACAATTCAATATAATGGTACCATCGAGCTGATCTGATGATGCAGACAGAAAGTGGCCATGGGAATTCAGTTATTAACCGAAGTAATCCTATTGAGTTCGGGTTCGTTAGGAACGTGTCAATGAGTAGTTGATGAGGATATACGGATATGTAAGTACATCACATACATTTTAGCGGTCAAGGTGTTCGCAAACATCTGAACACGACTTTATTGTCAAAGCCATAGAGTGCATGCCCAGTTATTTTTTAACACCCTGAGGGTACAGATACATGTGACGCTGACTGTATAGTTAGCAATACAAGATTGTACTAAAAAGATTTTTGTGACAGAAATTTTCCATACCTACTTAATATTATAAAGGCGAAAGTGTGTCTGGTCTGTTATCTCTTCACTCTTAACCCGCTGAACCGATTTAGGTGAAACTTGGTATAGAGATAGTTTGAGTCCCGGGGAAGGACATAGAATAGTTTTTATCCCCGAAATCATCTCCTAAGGGGGTGAAATGGGGGGGGTGGTGAAAGTTTGTATGGAGCTGCGATATAAACGAGTTCCACGCGGACGGAGTCGCGGGCAGAGGCTAGTATCTTTATAAGTTTTTGCTTACTTATACCTCTGTATACCAACGTTTGAGACAGAAAAGATAGTAGGCAACTGGGCAATCTAATTACGTTTATGCTGATGAAACTTGTAGTTAGGAAGTGAGTGTGGTGAGTGTTGAGTATAAACCACAGTTAAACGATTAATGCGTGATTGCGCAGGAGCCGGCCCGCTACAACTGTAATTGAAAATTCATTTAGCTGTTTATTCACACGCCTGTCCCGTCTTAGCTAGGCATATCAACGCTACATGGAACAGTACTAGGTAATCGTAATATTATTATTAAAGGTCACTACGAGTTTTTGTAAATGACTATCTAGACACTTGGATTTTTTTATAACATCCCTTGTAACTTTTGAAACCAAACTGAATGATTCCAGATTTTTTTATTGTTTTTTTTCCACTCGCAATTAACTGGAAAAGAGTGTCCTCAATCTCTGATACATTTTACAGGTTTCAACTAGGTATCGAAAAAATATTTTTCAATTTTTTTGTTAATGATATATCGCAATTGTACACAACTTCTCACAATTCTATGAAAAAAAGTGAGAGTAGTTCTTCAAAGTATTATTGTTATTAACATTAACGATATCACTGTATACATAATTAGCAGTTAGGGTGTCGGAAAGGATATAAAAAGGGCAAATCGAGGGACGAACGGATAGACACAATGTGTTAGATATTAATTTCAAAATTATAGACTACACCTATCTGTGCCAAGGTGTTTGGGCAAAAACGGCACCAGAAGTGCCAAGAGAGGCCAATTTTGTACCATCCCGGCCGTGTAATTGGCCTTATCAAACAGCTGCCTCTACAAATATTTATTAAGTACGTCAGAGTTGATTTGTTTAAAAAAAACTTTTGTGTGACTGTAATGAACCAACAAAACGAGAGCGGTGTTGTCATAATGACAGGATACTGTAAGGGTATCATTATTCTTATTTTTTTTATTTAAATTTTTTATTTATTGAAATTATCTTTAATTATTATCTAGCTGGGTCTCATGTCTGGGAAAATTGATTTTATCCGTATTGTTTATATTTTCACTCAAGCTGAGCTCGGTCGCCCAGGGACTAATACAATGTGTTAATAAAATAACGCAAAACCTGAAAACAGTATGTATCTATACAGTTGTATGGAGCGTTGGCCGACTGGCGCGACCTGCTCCATACCTACAAATGTAAAAAATAAATCGCGTCAAAAAAAAAGATAATGAACAAACTATTTTCAGGTTTTGCGTTATTTTGTTAATACGTTGTGATTACTGTTATGGAATTAAAATTCTGAATATCGTTTTAATTCTTTTGATATCGTTGAATGAGTAGGTATATAAATATGATTGGAATGCATATGGAGCATAAAATAAGATAATTTAAATAAATAAATAAACTATTTCGTATTATTTGTTTTCGTGCGCCGCCTCTACAGTAATAATAACTATGTTTATTTATTATTTAGTACCAATAATAGAACTATTTGTATAATACAATAATAAAGCATTGTAATATGTAGGTGCAACTGTCGGCAGCACTAAAAACAACTACAATACGCACACAGTGTTCTAACACAATTGTTTTCATTTCGACTTACTGGTGAATAAATTACGAGCTCATAGAGGCGTGGTGCATACAACTTCCTCATAAATATGGCCCATGGCTCTATGTCAGCGGATTTAGGTTTGTATACATATAATAGTAATAATAAGCCAGCCTATATACGTCCCACTGCTGGGCACAGGCCTCCTCTCATGGATGAGAGGGAACGGGCATTACATATACATATACTTATTTGACTGAGGACCAACCTTGGCCAGTAGTTAGCATTGGTTGCTCGGTGGTTAGCCATACAAACTGAAAATGTGGACAAAGTTCCGTTGTGACAAAAAAATAATCATGGAATTGTACAGTTAATTTTCGTTTTACAACGGAAAACTTTCATAGAAAATTTAATTGAGTCAGTTAAGCTGGCCATGAATTTGATCCTTACCCATTTATGACAGGATTAAACCGACACATATTTTTGCACTTGACTGTACTAGGTACCTACCTACGTTTTCTACACTAATATTATAAAGAGGAAAGATTTGATTGTTTGTTTGTTTGTATGTATTGAATAGGGTCCGAAATTACTGGACTGATTTGGAAAATTCTTTTACCATTAGAAGCCTACATTATCCCTGATGGAGATAGGCTACTTTTACTGCGGGATAATGCTTCATTCCTACGGGAAACCCGAAAACTAACCGTTGCGAAGCCGGGCAGGTCAGCTAGTTTTTTATAATTTTATGTAATTTCGACGCCAGGTAATGTTTGGATGCCAGTTTATTTTATCAGCAATTTGGCAATATTAATAATTTAAATTACTTATGTTTACCTAGTATTATACTCCGGTAGATTTATCTACCCGGAAACTAAAACCATACTCGTACCTACTCGGTATACCTACGCGTTTATTGCACAGTATTTTAATGTGTCATAAACCTATATATACGTATGGTAGTCGTTTATATAAAAAGCATAGAAGTGAGTTTGTTACAAAAAAATATACATCACCAGAAATAAAAGAATATTTAAGAGACATAAGTTGACCGGTGTATATACACGAAAATGATTTTCATGAATAGTCATTTTATTACGTCGTTATACAAGATAATCTTTTTTTTACTTCTTTTGTTCATGTAAAGTGAATTTGGTATAACCCAGCTATGGCTTGCCGCATACTTACATACTAATGAGTGACGTAAAACTCGAAGATAATTTACCATGTTCACCTGTTCAAATATAATCATTGTACTATATTTGTTCTTGTAATTGTCTCGTTGGAAATTCCCACAAGTACCCAAGTTAATTAGATGTCAATCAAAAACATATATTTTTAGTATCTAGTAACATTACGTAACTAGGGCGGTGAATTCGTGAATGCCCAAGGTCGCAGGTGCAGTTTTACTGTACGCTGCGCGTACGGGAAAACTCGCATTGTGGCCAGGTGAAGACGTAAAATTTTGTACGCAACACGGGCGGTAATTCGTAAAGCCCCAGAGCGCATATTTATGGCCCTCACCTTCGGTTCGGGCCACAAACACCTGCGATCTGGGGCATTCTCGAATTCACCGCCCTAATTACGTAATGTACTATTATCCACTTTTGTTTTTAACATAATAAGTCTTCAAGTTGTTGACTCTTCTTAGCACTAGAGAGAAAGACGACTTTTGTGATTGAAATAGCCAGTATAAATTTTATTATAATACGATTGCTCTTGCAATAGCCCCCGTTTGATGTCGGGTTAGAATTTCACCACCCCCTTTCTTCCCGTGGGTGTCGTCGTAAGTCGACTAAGGGAGCAGGGTTGAAGTGTGTTGTGTGCGATGGGCTAGGCTATCACCTATCACTACGATATCACATTTTGTAGATCTTTTATACCCCACATTTATGCTAAAAGTGGCTTTGGAACATACGTTTCGTGTGCTCTGGCTACCCCTTTTCGGAATAAAGGCGTGAATGCACATAGATTCTACATAGATAGAAGAGCAATATTACTTCCTCAAGCATACTTATAACACAAAATCCTCTATGCTCGCAGAGATCACATTTAAAGTGTATGGACGCGGTTTGTGCATTCAGACGGGTTAGCGTAGCAATCTGTCATAATCTTGTGATCATAATATTTTATTATTAGAGGTTTTTACCTAGGTAGATACTTGGACGCAGACATGGTAGATATGGTTATTGTTAACTCCGAGACGGGCACCACTTTTAGTATACAATAGTTTTAAATTAATTAATCCACCACCCCTTTCTTCCCGTGGGTGTCGTAAAAGTCGACTAAGGGACCAGGGTTGAAGTGTGTTGTGGGCGATGGGCTACCAACCTATCACTGCAATATCACATTTAGTTGATCTTTTATACCCACATTTATGCTAAAAGTGGCACTGGGACATACGTTTCATGTGCTCTGCCTACCCCTTTTGGGAATACGTGAATGTATGTATCTATGTATGTGTGATATATTTATATTGCAAGTGCCTAATGCCCGCCAATTCCGACGCCATGCGCACTTTAGGCCTAAACTTGAATTGGTGTGACGTATAAGACAGCAGCTGGCACTACCTACTTACAACTTGGTGATTGGTTACACAATCATTCCAACGATATAGGGACCCTATATAAATACACCACTTTTAATACTTTAGTTGAGAGACAGATTTTTGAATGTAGGGAATAAAAAAATATATGAATAATTATTAATTACATTAGTTGCCCTACAGCATAACCATTAACCATAGACATATTATTCATAAGTTTATCATTTCTAAGATTTCGGCGTTTGGCCATCAAAAAGTTTTATTGCCGAAACATTTCCTTCCTTTCCAATCTCGATTAAGTAAATAATCGTGATCATGAAATTGTTAAATAAATCTATTGAAATCAATTCTTTATTTGATTCCAATCTTTTGTTTTTCAAGAGTCAACGATGCTTGAAGGGGCAGCGCTCCGTCCCTCGGAGAATTATCCGACTGTTAAGGCGTTGGTTCCACTGCCGCAGAAGGTATGTCTAACAAGTATAAGAGGGTGGATGACTCGGCACCAGATCCGGCCTATATCGGGCGTTATTAGTCGACAAACGCGCGCGTTTCGCTGCGTTAACGCGTGAAACGGACCACCGGACTAGAACCTTTTTTACCAAAACACTTTTTATCCCCTCGGTCTGCCCCCCCAAGACGATTTACTGAAACATTATTTACTCGAACAGTCCCTTCGACAAATGAAACAAAATTTTGTACTAATAAGAAAATTTCCATTTAATATTCCTATACATTATTTTTAACAATTTAAACAATATTTACAGATATAATACTTATCTAACTGTTTTCTATATAAACAGGTAAACAATAAAGTGATTTCTTTACTCAACTAAAATAAATAACAGCTCTTACGAAATTTAACACTGCGTTATTTAGACGAAAAAACTAAAAGTATATTTACAACAACATTTAGTCTTGTAAATGACCGTCAGATAAAAGCATTCGTTGTCAGTATTGTACGTACTCTTATGAAGGTATACACTTCATGCGAAGTGCCGAATAATGATATACAACATGTCCATCAAAGTCTTCAAATCTACCTACCTGCAGTTTTAATAAATAGTCATTCCTTAACATTAATGTATACATTAACTAATTATATGCCTATATTTCTATAAGTGAGATCACTAAAATATCAAAATGATATTTTTAATCGGATTATTCTTTTTAGCCACGCTTGCGCGACGCCCCAGTCGGCCGAGCCATTTATACCCGTTCAGGCCTTATTTACTACACGGCTGAAATATTGATGTTTAATATCAGACATAATTTACAAATATATCAATAAATGCCACCAAATATAACTTATTTGGATTATTTGACTTCAGTAGATGACCTGAAACGCCGACTTATTGGTAGGTTAACCCGCTTATTGAGTACATTAAATTCTCGAATTCGATTGTTCGTAGAGCACTCCGAAATCTGCACAAATATTCTTCATATTCATTAAGTACTTACAATCTAGCATTGCACGAAATGTTGTGGCAGGTCGAGTGAGCGGTGTGTCACGCGACGGGCAGCGGCGGCGGCGGCAGGTAGCAGGGGCGCAGCGCGTGCGCCGCCGCCTGCAGCAGCTCGGCGTGGTAGCGCTGCGCCGCCAGGATGTACGGCGCAGGCATCGCCAGCTCCAGCCGCGGCATCACCATGTGCGGCGGCGACTGCGCTGGCTCCGGCTCCAGCAGCGCGTCTATCGTGAACGCTCGCCGCGGCCTCTGGCGTGGCAGCATCGTCACTGATGTCACTTCCGGCAATTCTGCTGGTTCAGGACTCAGTTGCGGGCACAGAGCGGGAGTATATAAGCTGGCGCTTGGAAGAGCTGGCGGCGGCGGTGGTGCACCAGCTTGACGAGCCAAAAACGCACGATTAAAACTAGCTAGCGCGGCGAGCTCCGCGTTAAGGTTGTCTTTCTCTCCTTTTTGTAACTTGAACCGCTTGCGCCGCCTGAGCAGCGAGCCGTTCTCGAACATGTCGAAGGCCTGCGGGTGCAGCGTCCAGTAGGCGCCCTTGCCGGGCCGGTCCGGGCGGCGCGGCACCTTCACGAAGCAGTCGTTGAAGGAGAGGTTGTGCCGCAGCGAGTTCTGCCAGCGCTGCGTGTTGCGCCGGTAGTACGGGAAGCGGTCCGTGATGAACCGGTATATCTCCGACAGCGGCAGCATGCGCTCCGGCGAGCTCCAGATCGCCATCGCCGTCAAAGATATGTATGAGTAGGGTGGTTTTTGGTCCCCATACGATTCCCGGGAAGGTCGCGGCATTGTCACTACCACAAACTAGGAACAGTTCGAAAATGGTTGTCAAAAGTGAGGATAATAAAACACGAGTGTGCGGTCACGTCACTTCAGAGCGAGGTGTGTGGAGGAACTGAGGCGCGGAGAGCTCGCCAGTCGGCCCGCCCGCTGCCGCCGCGCGACGGAGCGCCCCGGAGCGCGCCCCGGCCTGCGCCCTCATTGGTCGACCCACCGACCAATCGCAAGCCTCCACTCTCAGGTATGATGTCGGCTTTCGCTCCACTAACAAGGAATTTAAATTGATATTATGTTTATATTGCCTCCAAATATCTTTTGTGATGACACCGCTTTTTATTTAGCGTATGTAAATTACGATGATACAGAAAAAGAGATTTGAATTATACACCAATTCGACGATGAATGAGCAAATTAAAATTTGGAATATTATCATATCCCGGGAGATTAAACGGTGCCGTTGAATTAAATCGAATCATCGAGTAGGGCATTGAAATGCATTTAAAAATATACATACATAATTAGGCTCCTACTAATGAAAATCTAGGCAATAACAATACAATACAAATACTCTTTATTGCACACCTTACCAAAACAAAGCAGAAATAGGTACATATTGTACAGAATCATTATTAAAACTTCTAATTTGTATAGGTAGTACATTATTTATATCGCTAATTATTTATTTAAAATTATAACACAGCGTTACAGTTAAAAACTAAGTAACTATGAATAGGTACAACAAATACCTAATAGGCACCTATGTTTTAATTTGTAAAAGTACACATTATGGGATTCCGTACGTCAAGAAGAAAAACGGAACGGAATCCTTATTGTCCGTCAGTCTGTCTGTCAAGACCCTTTATCTCGGGAACGCGAGGAGATAGTTAAAATTAAATATACTTAGGTAGATATGTACTAGAGTCTACAGTCCCTTGAAACAGTGAAATAATCAAACTCTTAAGTTAACTTACAAATAATATAGGGCCGTTTGTTCCGCAAAAACGTAATATACTTCAACACTCTCAAGGGAATCTGAAAACTATACCTTGTCCAGTTCAAATTGAGTAATTTGGATTCAATATTAAAATATATATATATATTCGTTTCAACCAACAAGGGTACAAAATCATTTAAAAGTACTTCTAATTTGTATAAGCAAGTTCATGTAGGTAAGTATACTATATTTAGATATCAATACACGTATTCATTAGTTTTAACCAACAAGGGTACGTAAAGTCTGGCAAAAAAGAGTAGAAAATATTAGGGGCGGCACTATCGCTCATATGGCAACACGAATAGTACGACTAAGAGATTTTGATACTTCACGGTTCCTAATTTAGAAAAATGTCATACAAATAGTTACATTTTGGTATAGCCTACAAAAATACAAACATTCAAACATCGTGAGGAAACCGGTCTAATCCCAATAAGGTCTAGTTTTCCCTCTGGGTTGGAAGGTCAGATGAAAAACTAGTGCCTATGCCAAATCCTGGGATTAGGTGTCAAGCGGCATTACCGGGAATAACGCTAGGAGGAAGATGATGTACAAAAATACAAACATTACCTCTATGTAATGTTTATGTAGACAGAATGCTAGTAATTTAAATATAGATACAAGTTTTGTTTGCCAATTTTATGAAATAGTATACAATATACAGTTTCTTGTTTCTCCAAATATCGCACTTTGGTAAAGTTATGCTAAATTAAAACACTCATAATTCATAAAATATATTGCAAGTTGGTTTTACGTAAACATAACCTCTAAATACACTAAACAAGACGAAAATTATCAATTGACTTGTAACTCTAGCGTTAGGAATAAATAAAATGTTTATAACCAATCATAATTGAACACTTATTAGTAGTCTACCTACTTACTATAATTAAAAACCTGTCATTCCAGCAGTTCATCTATAAAAATTGCGCACAGCTTGATATTCCGCAAGACATCGCTTGTATACATTATTAAATTACTTCCCGATCGGAACCGGGTATTGTCTTGCTCATTGTATGGAATTTCTGTTGCATTTGAATGTTAATATTTCCGCGAAATGTACCAAAAACGGTAAAACTGTTGTTGTTACAATGACAATACATAGGTGGGCATTTTCAATAATTCGTGCACCCAATTACCGTGAATTGTTAAATAAAAATTAACTCGGTGTCAGTTTTGTAACGGCAATTAAGCATTCAGTTTGTATTAAAACTTTCTTTTTCTGTGTAATTTATGAATGATATGCCTATACACGTTAATTAAATGTGAAAAAAGTTCATTTTCACATGATTTGTATGCTTAATTTTCGTTACAAAACTGACACCGAGTTAATTTTTATTTAACAACTCACGCTTATTGCGTGCACAAATTATTGAAAATGCCCAGGTATGACAAGTTTAATGAAGTTGCCAGTGTCGTAAAATAGTATTTTATGCAATCGTTGTATAATGTATGCTTTTTCAGTCGAGTGCCACGTTAAGGCCACGAAGCTTGCTGAGTTAATATGCTAATTATTATAAAAAGGTTTATTTAAAAAAAAAAAAAAAAAAATTATATATAAAGCTAATTATAATATGTAACTATTGTAAACAATACTTTTTCCACGAGTCAACTAAACTAATTAAACAAACTTAGTTTCTATAGAAAATCTAAGCCCTGCTGAAACGAAGTGCAGGCAGCAGCTTTTTATTTTTACTGCGTTGATGTCTTTTAATTTTGACTTTCTCATGACTGCGTCCTATTGGTCAAATTCATTTTAGTTCAGTAATGGCGCCACGTGATTGGTCGAATTTATTTTAGTTGTCTACACAGTTGTAAAATGTTGAGTTGGGACTTGGGACCTCCATAGTAAAAAGTATGTGATTTAAGTTTGGTGTACGAAGCCTTAACTCAATCATTAAATTCGACGAGTATAAAAAAATAGTTCCGTTTCTAGACTTTCTGCCAAGCTGTGGGTAATGGGTCCGTTAGGATTTTTTTTCTATCTAACTAATACAAAAATATTCTATTAACATAACCGTTATATGACATGGAATTAAAAGTATAACGGTCAAGAAACAATCATTTATTTTCCTTTAAAAAAACGTCAATATGACACAATGAGAGAAAATCCGCAGCAATAGTAACGGATCAAACAAAATGTCGGTTTACGCACTAATAGAGCTGCGCCGGAGTTTGTCACACTCGTTTTTGCTGAAGTTCATTTACCCTACCGTCATTCACGAATTCGAGAAACGGTATCCGATAAAAAATAACGAATCGTGACCGATAAGTTAATCTACTCTAATTTTATTTTGCTTTGACAAACAGCGATGAAAATGGGCATACCTATAAATTCATTTAATACTATTTATGTAGCAACTTTGGTCCGAGTCTGTTTAGGAAGCAGTGTCTTGCAATATATTCGTTCTCTTTGCCAATAGGTACCTTAGATTGACGTGTTCTTTACACCTCGATCATTGTTTTAAATCCATATACTAGCACTGCATTCATAGCACAGAAAAAATGTACACGTGCTATTTGCGGCAAAGCCCCTTATATATCATGTAAACCCCTTTTCAAAAAACTTAATATACTACCCCTACCTTGCTTATATATACTAGAAATCTGCATGTTTGTAAAGAGACATATGCATCTATTTACAACAGCTGCAACCAATTCTACTAGAATTCAACGTAACCCTGGACGGTTGGTTCATAATAACGTTCCAAGGACAAAATTGTACTCAAACCAATGCTTTGTAATGTGCATGAAAGTTTTCAACAAGTTACCAAAATGTATACAAGAGCTACCTCTAAATAGATTTAATAATAAATTATGTAAGCTCCTAACTGAAAGGAACTATTATAGTATAAAGGATTACCTCTCTCAAAATATTGAAAAATAAGATTCCGAAAGATATTTGCATGCTAGTATTTAGTACAAATAGCAGAATAAGCTACCGTTTGTCACCTACCGCCTATTGACACTGATGTCCCTACTTATTCTATGCAAATAAATTATATTCTATTCTATTCTATAGCAATAGTTGGGACTGGGAGGCCCAGGAGTAAGCAGATCCAGCTTGCCAGGTTCAGTAGGAATTTTTCTAGCGTCTTTATAGTAAAGCTATTGCCCGGGGTGGGCTCGGCGGATGTAAGCATATGTGTTGGTTATAAGGAAATAGGTAAGACCATCTAAGAAAACCAAAGAAAAGTTGGGGCCGTTAGTTAAAGGTGGATATAGGTATTAAAAACGGATATGCGGCAGAAATACCCTACAAAAAAAATGTAAAATTGCATTTATTTTGTAGATCAGTTTAAAATCATATAATGTTGATGTTGTTTACTTCTTCTCTTCCAGAACCTCGACCGTTGTCTAACATAATATACTATACTCTTGGGTCATAAAACTTGTTTATTTATTGACCCCTGTCTTAATTGTCTTCGTTTAGAAATTTAGAAGAACTGCTTAACCTTATTTTCCTTCATTTAATCCAAATTCCAATAAAGTACAGGGTTAACTAAAAATCAAATTTTGAATTAAATGTATAACTTCAAAAACGTATGTGTGTGTATTGTGCACATTGTATTGTGTAACCTAACTAACCTAATAATTAATGTTACAATGTTCGAGATTTGGAACTGGTCTTTTGACACATCGCGACACCCATATAACGTAAATTGGCACTGCTCATCGAAATAATAAAAAAAGTTTCAATAGCTTCCAAGTTCAAAACAAAGTTCAATCTCCATGCACGCTCTTTTTAGAACTTATAAAATGATTGTAATATTACGGCTTTTTTGTATAGAAATTAGCATTGAAAACACGGTATGCAAACCATTACGTTCTACGACTTTTTTTTGAATTTAGTGATACACTGCCTTAATCGATTGGAGTCTGTCAATTTAGAAATAAATCGATATGAATCAAATAATTGTGAATAGGAAAATAACAATGTATTATTTAATTACTGTCACGATAAAACAAAATAAAATCACATCGATCGAAACCGACATATTTGATTGTGCAAGATGTTGCGTTTGAAAATATGGCATTGATTTCTGCACGGCGCGCGAGCTCTGTCAATTTTTCTCGCATCGCACTATCAGTCTCTCTCTTTACTTACAGGACACTTGTGTTAGCAGACGACAGTGTGTAGGCTCTATATTTGATTTCCTAAAAATAATTATTACACAGTAATCAATCGATTCCTTTTATTAGCCATCATCAATCGTAATCGGATATTATGACAATCGATTTACTTGGAACTGTCCAAAGACCAGTCCCAAATCTCGTACACTGTAAATGTATAGGTAACTAACCCTGTTATAAGGGTCGATGAATTATTGTTTGATAATTGCTCTTAAAACTCGTAATGCGCTTCCTAAATTAGGAATCCTAATAATAAAAAGTGTAAAAAATAAATTAACTAAAACGTATAGGTAATTAAGCAATCACAAGTAATAATAATGTCAAGTTATTAATCATGTTCGAATTAGCGTTAGAGACAGGTGCTCAATCAGCCGCGAAAGTAGAGCGGAATGTGATTACAGTGTAAATGGCTAACGAGTTGTTGGTACTGATTATTTGCAAATATTAATCGAAGTAATTTATTTATTTGCACCTTGCCGTGCTCTCTTTAATGATTTTGAACTATGACCGTGAGTCATGTTGAAACGGTTCCACTAGCTTGGTGCTCGTAGTGTCAATTTACACGTGAGTGGAATCGTAACCGCATTATACGGTTCCACTCACGTGTTCAGATCTAGAATTATGATGATAGTTCTAAAATAATGTATACAATATCATGGCAATACAGTACCTTGCCGTAATAAAGTATATAAAACTAGTACGGAATAAGATAATACGCGCCTACGCCCCCCGTCATGGTTTTCGTAATACATTATAAAATATGTTATACTCTAAATATGTGTAAAGTTAAAAGTAGACATATATATCAACCTTGAAGATATCACGACCATGTCACGAGCTGTCAAAGAGAAATTGATGAAATCCTTGCAACATAACACTACTACACTGGAACATGTACCTAAGTTAAATATACACCATGAAAATGAGCAAGTGAAAGAAGTAGAAATGACCAAATTTTTAGGTATTTATATAGACCAATTTTATATTGATTTAAACTTTCACGATTCTCACACATTATTTATACTAAACGGGACTTAATCGCGTATTAACTTATTTATTTACCTCACTGAGGTCTCCCGACGTTTCGGATGTGTTGCAACATCCATGGTCACGGGACAACTGGCTTGTGCGGGTATCAACATCTTCTTGCTGCGCGGGTTTTCCGAACTACCCGCATTTGGTCTTTTTGAACCACTTGTACACTAGGGTTGTCACCCGGCCGACACACGACACTAACAATGTCCGGTGATATAACGGACGATGTTCTCTGACGCTGGCATTTACTTATGATAGGATTTCACGAAGATGAAATCTTAAAACCGTCATCCCGATTGAAATTACGATGTTTCCTGATTTCAACGGCTTCACGTATTTTTCTACTATAGAAATGACGTTCCGTAGACAGGACTTTCGGTTTATGGAGCTCAATCCAGTGGTTTGGTCCTGACTCCAACAAATGCTCGGCTATCGCAGACTTATTCACCTGCCGATTTTTTACAGCCGCAATATGTTCCTTGACCCTTTCCGCGATGGTTCGCTTGGTCTCACCAATGTAGGAACTTCCACAACTGCAGTCAATCTTATAAACTCCTGGTGATTGAAAGGGGATAACATCCTTCGGTGATCTTAGATGTCCCACGACCTTGGATAACGGCATGTATACGGTTTTAATGGAATACCTTCGCAGTATTGTACCAACTTTGTCCGTTACCCCCTTAACGTAGGGCATAAAAGCTGGATGCCTTGGAACATCAGGATGTTTTCCTCTAGACTTCCGTCTGGGTTGCCGTCCGTCTAACTTATACCCATTCCACCTAAGGACCTTCTCAATGTGCAACATCTCGCTCTCTAAAAATTCAGGATCACAAAGGTCCTGTGCCCTGTTCCGCAGAGAGTTAACCACAGACTGTAGGTGGCGGGGGTGATGATGAGACAGAGCGTTGAGATACTTGTCTGTGTGTGTCGGTTTTCTGTAAACAGTGTGCGTTAAGGACCCATCCATCCGACCTATCACTTTAATATCCAGAAAAGGCAGACTGCGTTCTGATTCCAATTCATATGTGAACTTTATTTTTGCGTGAACGGAATTCAGATGCTGGAGTAATTGCTCAACTTCCTGCTTGCCACCTTTTATAATGCAAAACACATCATCGACGTATCGCTTCCATAACTTCACTGCCCATGGTTGCAGATCTATATTGGATTCGAAGTGCTCCATCCAGATATTTGCCATTACCGGAGCAACTTATTTATTTACCTCACTGAGGTCTCCCGACGTTTCGGATGTGTTGCAACATCCATGGTCACGGGACAACTGGCTTGTGCGGGCATCAACATCTTCTTGCTGCGCGGGTTTTCCGAACTACCCGCATTTGGTCAGCATTAACGTATGTTTCTTCTATGTTGAGTTACGCATTACTGACATGGGGTCATTCAGTAGACGTGAAAAATGTATTATTGGCACAAAAGAAGTGCCTAAGAGCTGTGTGTAACACCCACTATCTGGCCCATTGTAAACCTCTATTCCAAGCTACGGGGGTCTTAGCTACGGGGGTCTTACCATGCATGTAATTACATTAGTGCGCTATTTGTAAAACGAAATCCAAAATACTTTGCTAAACACACTCAATTCTTTAGTAGATCAACTAGATATAGAGATAAATTATACTTGCCTCGATCTAAGACGCATATCTTTAGTAATAATTCGTATTGTATGGCAATTAAAACTTTCAATAATTTACCGACGCATATTAAAGAATGCCCCCAAAATCAATTTGGCAAAGTCATAGCAAATTGGCTTCTTGAAAAATGTTACTACTCCATTCGGGACTTTTTGAAAGGAATGCCATAATAATGATTTGCCTGATTTTGACACACAACTGCTATTTAATAATAATAATCTGACATTTAAAATAACATTGTGACATTTTAAATGTTAAACATTTTATATTTTTTGTAAAATAAACAAACTATTAATTATATTGCATGCCTATTGTAGGTCGAACATTAGAACTCCAGTTGTTATTAAGATCTTGTATACTGTTCTTGCAATAAAATATCTTTATCTTTATCACGATTCCATCCGCGTATAAATTTAACCACTTTCATTGATCTTTCTTTCAAAATCTCACATCAATCAATTATAGCGACGGGGATCAAGAGATCAGAGGTTTATCAAAAATAAACTTTTAACTCGCAGTTCACTCGTCTATCTCACACTGTGCTAAACGGAAGGAGATTAATAATCACTAAACAGAATAATATAGAAAAATATTTGTTGAGTGACATGAACTCGCGTAGCCAGTATTGTCCTAAGGAACTCCTACAGGAGTCCAGTGTTTTGTAAAACACTCGGTGCAGTAATAAAATTATGTTCAACTAAGTACGGTATGAAGAGGAATCGTTGAAAACTTACTTTATTGCGAAGTAAATTCCCGAAGTAGGATTTTGGGAGGTACTACATTTCTTAAGTTTATTAGTCTTGATGTTGCGCCCAGTTTATTCGGTCCCACAAAAAGTCGAAATAAACTGGGAGATGACGAGCATCATAATTGGAAATAAATTTATATCGATACGAATATCTCGGTCTTTTTCTTATGAAAAGAGTTTCATGGTAAAACGTGTCTAGGGAACGTTTGAATTTGGACTTAATGATTTTGCGTGAGAGTACATTTTCGGTTGGTGATTATCTATGATGCGTCGTTATGGAATGTATAGTTGTAGCAGCATGCATAGTCCGATGGTGCGAATTCGTCACGGATGCTTATCGAGCAGGCAGCCGATAAAGGCGGCTTGTCGATATTTTATTATTACAGGGAGGCACGGCACGGGGTAATCATAAACCGAAGTTCTGCTTTTGACGAGGCCTGAGAGCCAAGACATATTAAACGCCATATTGATAATTTAATATGTATACGTTTTACTAGCAAATAAAAGATAATAACCCTCCGGCTCATTAAAATCTATCATATTAGTCTTGTAATGGCTGTTTCAGGTTGGGACCTGAAACAGCGTCCCAGCCTGAAGCTTGGGAGCTTTAATCATATCACTGTAACCAGTCCTGATCAATAATTGCCACTATAGTCTTCCTACAATTCCCGCTACAGTTTTAAAGAATTGCCGGACTACATTGACCTCTGTCGGATCAGGCACATGATTTGTTTTGCCAGGAGTTCCTATATTGCGCCTCATGACGGGGCTGCATCCAGTTGTGTGACTTATGTCAATCATCCCCTGACGTAGGCAGTTAACTATACCAGTGACGCAGTGTCGTATATATCCGTTAGCAAACCACAGCTAATTTGGGTACCTTTTTCTTCTCGAGCTGTAGAGTATAATTCCCACAGTGCTAAGTTTAGCACTCTAGGGTCTTTAGGTACCTATTTATACAAGTTGGAAATCGAGAAAAATAGTTGCCTAAGCGTGTGAGCATTGAACTCGAGTTGTATTCATAACGTGCACTAATTGCGCCAGGTGGATGTTATGTGGCTCGGCTAAAGTGCCTTGTGCATGCTCTTGTTTAAACAACATTATGCACCAGGAGCTCTTGACGATAGTCAAACGGTTACTTATAAGTTATAACCACTTAAAACAATTAAAAAATCAGTTGCACGAGTTTATAGTGAGTTTATGTATCCTCTTGTAATTAAATTAACTTGCACTGTGCCATGCAAGATACTGACACGACGATTTACTCGTACCTATTCTACTTGTAACATGATTTACCTATTCTGGATTTCTTTTCTAATGTACCTAATCACCAATTTTTTAAGTTTTGTAACTTACTTACGACGCAATTCACTGCTTCGGTGCTCCTGCAAGGATGCGCTTGATAGTGAGGGTTTCGTTTGTGATTTGCGTTTACATGATACGGGGTCAGAGCTCCGGCGACCTTCCTTCCGACCAGGGACAACGAATTGAAGTTAACTTTTTAAAACTAACACGTTTTTGTTCGCCGCCTCCTAGCCCATTGCCTTGAATAAATGAAGACGCCATGCACGTAATGACATACCATACCAGTTAGGCATTATTTCATTTGATATCAAAATTATGAGCTCGCTATCTGACGTATCTCGATTGCACGTCGTGTAGCGTGACCGTTACAAGTTGCAACTACCTAACACTTTACCGTCAGCTGAGCAAATATCTTATCATACTTAGTTGACGGCATTTTTAACGCTTTAAACAAGCATACGTTTCTAAATTTTCAGAGTACCCTATATAAGTTTTAGTAACTATTCATTAACATTTAGGCCCGGTTTTGTAAAGATGCGTTACACCATAAGTCAGATATAGTAATTGAGTTTTTTTTTGACATTAAGTAGACCGTACTGACCGATATGACCGAAATAAGGTCTAACGATTTTTATAATCTCTATTGTTTGTTTTTAATCCAGGGGGATATAATTGAATGGTTTTTGTAAATCTTTTAAGTATCATCATACATTATGCAAACTTGTGTAGAGTTTACAATAATGTCATTTTGTGTACTTTTAGCATTAACAAGATATCTTGTAGGAATTTGTCTCCCTTGGTTATTTTAAGTGAATACAAATCGCAATTGATTTCATTTAATTGCGATTACAAAAATATTCCTCGTTGATACGGAATAAGAAAACAATGACGCGCAGCTTTTATCGTCTTATTGCGGGAGCAGTGACAGCACTTGGCTATTAACTACTATTGGCCTCAAGATTATTAATTCTAGCACCGTCCGGGGTGACTTAAAAAAGCTCTCAGAGTGCGTTCGTTAGTCATTACTTGCATATTTTTTGTTGGAAGTAGATCGCATTTTTTCGCGCCCTCGCCGAGCCAGAGGGTGATTTATGACAAAAGTTATAAGCGGCATTTTTAATATCAACGAGCCTTTTAAACTGGGCCCTTTGTAGATGCCGCTCGGGAGATAACCTAATTAACAAACGTTGTATATCATTGGGCAGTGGGCGAGCGCAAATACGAGATTTTATTTATTGTACGGGCTCGGAAAAGTGGTTATATACGCTGCGCCGGCGTTTAATTGCTTCTTATCTTGGATCTGCCAATCGACGAGATCACAACTCCCAATATAAACAGCCAGGTATCGCGAACCAATTGCCGATTCATTACATACTTTATTATGTATGTTTGATTTTAAATTATTGCCAGTATCACTCCGACTCCGAGGATTATTGTTTATTTATGTTACTTTACGATATTCATTGAACTTATTTTTTGATGTGAATCTTATAAGACTCGTTTCTGATTCATGTACAGTACAGAAAAATGAAATAAGCGGAGTACTAATCCACTTAGTTCGCACGCATTTTTGGGTAAGTAGTCTTACAAAATACAGACTTTATTTCGAGTCCAACCCATGTTTTTCCAAAACGAACTTTCTCAAAACAAGACAATGGGAGTATCGAACCACTCACGTACCTACTAATAACGTCTTGTTATTTGTGGCCTCCAACCAGCCAACCTATTACGAGTAAACCGCTTTTCGAACTCCGTATCTTCATACTGCCAAACTAAACCTTATGGGTATGTAAATAAAGATCAACTTGGTTTGTAGGGCACTTGGACTGAATGTTTATTATAGTTAGTTAGCGGGCCGACGTTAAAGAGAAGCCGATTATTGTTATTGAATTACATATCAAGCAGTCGTGACTTGAGAGCGAGACACTGGATCGTAGCGAAAGCTCGCGCAAAACAATATTCTGCATTTAGCTTTGGCAATTACCACTTTGATCTTTAGGTTAGTATCGAAAATTGACGATCGAAACAGAACAACAAAAACTGTTAGCATCAATTCTGAAACCATAATGAAATGTACCTACATGAAACAAAAGATAAAAAAAGAAAAATACTATCAAATAACTTGAATCTAGTTAATTAACATAGGTGTGGTAACAATGGGAGCCGATCTCAGCATGTGCTAGGCTTAGGTAAGTGCCCAGCGCTGGTTTTCAGATTGGTCCCTCAGAAGAGGAGGACGGTCGCATTTGAAATTAAGTTCCGTATCCATAAAAATATTTTGCCATTTCTGCCACTATTTATAATTATTACTTTAAATATAACTAAATATGGTGTGTGGTGTCGGGCTAGAATAGCACCTCCTCCTTTCTTCCTGTGGGTGTCGTAAGAGCCGACTGAGGGAACAGGGTTGAAGTGTGTTGCGGGCGATGGGCTAGCAACCTGTCACTGCTATATCACATTTTGTCGATCTTTTATACCCACATTTATGCTAAAAGTGGTACTGGAACATAAGTTTCATGTGCTCTGCCTACCCCTTTTAGGGATAAAGGCGTGATTGTATGTATGTATAACTAAATATACTGGAACAAATATAATGAAAATAAGAAATAAAAAATGGGCGCAATATATTGATTATGTGTGTGTACGTGAGTATGAGTGTGCGTGTGTGTATGAATGTGTGTCTGCATTTCATTTTCTCGCCATATGTTTTATTTTACCGAAAATAAAACCTAGTTAGATCGTTTTTTGCCCCCAGAAACCCCTGCATAGCAAATCTTATTAGAGGCGCTTTTGAGTACATTATTACAAAAAATGCTCGTTTAGAATATATACTTATGGGAAACGATCAAACTAAATGCAGACGCAAAGCATTAAATCACCCTTCCTTATTCATAACATTCGCATAAATTTCACTAAGCACGGAAACTTGGAGAGACATAGTAGCATAGCACACGTAAGTAACAGAAAGCAAGCATCGATGTTTATGTTAGTTTTCCTCAAAGCGCCTGAGCAAACGAAGTCACGTCAGCCAGGCGGAATCACGATAACGCGCCACTACCGAACTTGTACCAAAAGTCTCTATTAAACACACCCTTACACTCTACATAACAACTACTGAAAACTTTGTACTGCCAGCTACGGGAATCTTAAAGCAGAGCAAGCAATGTAAGCCGATCCGAGCTAGTTTTTGCTGAACTAAAGACGTGTTGAGTTACGGAAACGGAAGCGCCAGGTTGTGCTGGTAATGAATTTGCGAGGGCGGGCGCCGCCCTAGGAAAATAAATTGCGCTGTAGTTTCGTTGTTTTGCTTTAAAAGCTTTAGTTTGACTTGAACAACTTGTGGGTTAGTGGGTAAAAAACGTTCGGTAGTCATGTAGGCTTCACGATTCATTACCATATTTCCTTTTTGAACAAGGTTTTATTTCTGTTCACCTGTTCGTTTATTTCATGAAATTTTATCGCGATTTAAACAATGATGTTCAGTATTCACTACAGATGCGAATGAGATCACATAATATGCGGTTTTCTTAGACACGTATTGTCACCCGTCATAATCATCCATTTACTCAAGTGTGTAACTTAATTGTATTACATTTAACATTTATATGTTATAATTGCAGAAATATCCACCACAATCGCGAAAGGGCTTTACTTAACATCGGACTAAATGCAATATTTACCGTAAGTACCGTCTATGAAATTATTATAACACGAAACATTAATTTACAATAAGTAGTGCCTACCAAAGTTATATTTCGAATAATTTCCAACAACAATATTTATATCAAACGATCGGAACTAGCTAACAACTGCCCTCTAAGGACAAAACGATAAAGTATTCATAAGAACGGCATAATTTGTTCAACTTTCCCGTCAGCACAGACAGTAGATAATTTGAAAAGGTCGTTTGATATAACTAGGAGATCTATATACACATGGAGTGGCTGCCCGCTTCGTTCTTGGCAATCTAACCACGGCAGTGTATGGAGAGAACGCAACTGGATAAAATTAAGATTTTTCAAGTTGATAGTTCCGGAAATTAATGTAGGGGCAATCAATTTTAAGTTTGATACACTAAGCTACGAGATTCTTTCGTTATAATAAAAAAATAGTATAGTTTCCTAGAATAATTAAACATATTTTACAAAACATGTTAGCTCATGCTAAATGCAGTAAGTAACATTTATAAAGTAGGTACTTATATTGAATCGTAAACCGATACTGAATAGTAGATTGTATGACAAGGGTCTAAAGTAAGCCATATTACCACGAGATGGATATTTTCCCGAACGAAGTGAGGGGAAATAGTTCGAGGGGTAATATGGCTTTTAGACCAGAGTTATACACTCTACTTTTCACTTCGACTGCGAGAAAATAGTAAAAACAAAGATTATCCATCCACAATCAACAATTATACCAAGGCGAAAAGATTGTTCAATTTGGCGCCATTCTTTTTAATAAACTGTTTTGACACAGATACAATACAAAATATTCACAAGACGAATAAACGCCCCTGACCGTCTAATAGCGGCGTAGTCTATCCCGCTCAATCTTCATAGCTTATGTCATGCAATTACATCCACCAATCACAACTCTTTAAAATAACATTAGTATTTGCTGTCTACTAATTAGAATACAGCTAGACATTAAAGTCGACCAATCAGAAACCAGAATTCAATTCAAACTTTAGGAGTTTTTCATTCCCTAATTTACAATAATTAAAAAAATAAACGCCTCTGACCGATTATAGCTCCATCGAAACGTTCAAGCGTGGTTAACTGCATACATGAGTCATGTATGCAGTTAACCACGCTTGAAAAACACCCAATGTTTGAATTGAATTCTGTTTCCTGATTGGTCGATTTTAATGTCTAGCTGTATTCTGGTTAATATATAGCAAATACTAATGTTTTTTTTAAGTGTTGTGATTGGTGGATATAATATTGAACTGTTGTGAGTGGTCAAATTAAAATGTTTTTTAAATCATAAATATGTATACATATTTTCCCTAGGGGCTAAATGTACTACTTTAGCCCCGCTTGCCAAGTCTAATATGATGCACTTTTTGAGCATGAGAAGTGAAAAATGTTTTAACCACTGTTTGCGATAAAAAGTAAACCTACGTTTCATCTCCACTCCATCGTAGGGTACTGTTACAGTGAACGTAAAAGCAAACTTTGCCAGATTACTATTTATATTCAGATAACTACACAATACTGCAGCTCTAAGTAGTAGATTTTTTTTTAATTATCTAAAACCAATAAAATTAGGTGTTAAAGCGGATCCTGGGCTCCTTTAGAGGCATTACCGGGAGTAACGCTAGGAGGATGATGATCTAAAACCAATAAAATATACTATATACTTATTATCAAACCTTGGTCAAGCGTCTAGCACCAAAAATAAATGAAACGATGAATTTATAAATAAATAAATAAATAAGGGGACAATCTTACACAAATCGACCTAGTCCCATAGTAAGCTCAATAAGGCTTGTGTTATGGGTACTAGACGACGATATATATAATAGATAGAAATACTTTAATACGTAGAAAACATCCATGACTCAGAAACAAATATTCATGCTCATCACACAAACATTTGCCCTTACCGGGATTCGAACCCAGGACCTTCAGCTTCGTAGGCAGCGTCACTACCCACTAGGCTCACCAGTCGTCTATCTATCAAATGTAATATCTATGAACGATGCAATTTCCACAACAACTGACAGAGACGCAGCTGTAATTAGAGTGAAATCTATGTATGTAATGCTGTCTCGTACCAACTTTAGCTGCGTCTTTGTCGGTTGTTGTGATAAATTGCAAGGCTACGAAAGTTATTTCATAGAAATACATATAAACCATTATTAGTGTCGCTACGACTTTTACTATTGGCTATTTATATCTAGGATGCCCTAGCTTTTATTCATAATTTGACATTTAAACACATTTTACTTCTTTGACATTTGTACCATTCTAATATTATCTCAATTGTTTCTTATTCCTATTTTGGTTTTTCATTTTTGCAATATCGTCTGCTGCTGCTGTCTGCGGCCGGGTTCCAACTTGTACCTTAAAGGTTATCTTTGACGGGTTATAATTAGTACCTATATTATATCGTTGCAGATTCCTGCTTTTCATCTTTTATAACACAGTTTACCTATTATTGTTTAGCTAAAGTCGGTAATAAAGTAAAGATAATTCGGGCTCGAAATGAACGCAATGTAGGAGCACCCCTATGTTGCTGATATTACTAACAAGTTACAATATAGAGCTTCCTTTAAGTCATAATTAGTCGGTTATTATTGATTGAATTTCTCGTTCGTTTATTACACTAGAAAAACAAGAAATGTACAATGTAAACCCAAGCAAGTACCATTACTTTGTATGTGTTATCTTTACAACTGTATCACTTGTGTCACAATTATGTTTAATGTTGTTGTGTGTTTTATTGGAATGAATTAATTGTTTCTCATTCTATGTGTATAATGTCGGCGGATGTATAAACAGGTATATGTCGCAACAAATGTATGTAGGTATCATATGAACTTGCATATATTCTGCAGTTTATTGCCCTTTCATTCGCACGTAATCTACACAATGTTTTGACTCTCTTATAAATTTTTGTAGAATTTTTTACTCTACATGTTGCAAACGAGGCTTGAACTCCCTTTGTTTTAATTTGCGAAGTAAAGAGTAGTAAAAGACGAAATGTGTTTACATGTTTATGACGCTAACTAAATATAAATATTTGGAAACAATCTTACGCTAATCGTCCTAGTCCCAAACTAAGCAAATCTTGTGCTATGGGTACTACACGACGATATATACATACTTAAGATAAATGAATACTTAAATACATAGAAAATATTCATGACTCGGAAACAAATATTCGTGCTCATCACACACATAAATGCCCTTATCGGGATTCGAACCCGGGACCTCCGGCTTCGTAGGCAGAACTACGCTACGGAGGTCGTCTGTACAAAAGGCGCCAATTTAATTTATATCCACTACTTCGACGGACAAAGCTAGCACTGATTCTGATCAAAGCTAAGCACAACAAAGGGGCAACCGTTAGCCGGCAATTGCACGAAATTCAATTTGTGGCCGCGAGTAGAGTGACCACAAAAACGCTCTCCAAACAGCGGTGTATAACAATTATTGTGTTGATTACGGCATCGCGGGTCTAATAATTCACTCTAGGGCCTAAACTCTGTAATTACGTGGATGGAAACGTCGGCTCACCGTTTGAGATAAAAATCGGGGTACGGAACTCACGCGCTCGAGTCTTAGTACTGCGGCAAGTTACATGAGATTGTCATATGTGGGTATGAGCCGGAGTATGGGTATGACCCTTAAGCCTTTCTGGGTAGTATTGAAGATGGGACGTTTCTCCGGGCACCTGTAATTACCATCCCTCCTAACTCTACAAAACATACTTTTATTACACTGTTTAATATACCGCCTGATTGTCTGAATAGGCAAACTTTACCTTGTATCTAGTTTTAGGGTTCCTTAGCCAACCGGAACCATTATAGTTTCAGGCGTTGTACTCAAACTATAAAGTGTATATTAATGGAATTTGAAGTAAGTATAGGTATTTCGGTAGCTGCTACATAGTTCTGAAATCAGATGACAGAAAAAAAATATGGGTACCACTAAACATATTATGACCTGTTGTCAAAAAAAATACTGCAAATCAACATGTAGCACAACAATCGATAAGTGGTTAAATATAATATATAAGGTCTCTCAGCATTTTTTACAAGCTTTTATTTAACTTGCCCTGTTAGTATGGGACAAATCTTGCGAGTTAAATTTGACCCACTTCCCGGTGACCGATTGATTTGAATTTTTGGGTATACGTATAGTTTGGATGACAATTCAATATTAAGGAGGGGCAGGGGGAGACCGGGGGAGACCACGACGTAGTTATATAGACCAAATAAAGGAAAAAGCTGGTGTCGTGTCGTATCAACAAATCAAAGGGCTGGCGTACGACAGAGAGAAATGGAAAATACTCAACCGACAAGAGGATCAATCTTAAATTAATGATGATGATGATAGTTTGGATGACAATTCAATATTATGGTACCATCGAGCTGATCAGATGATGGAGACAGAAGGTGGCCTTGGGAATTGTTAGTATGTATAGGACAAATCTTGCAAGTTAAATTTGACCCACTTCCCGGTGACCGATTGAGCTGAAATTTTGGGTATAAGTATAGTTTGGATGACATTCAATATTATGGTACCATCGAGCTGATCAGATGATGGAGACAGAAGGTGGCCATGGGAATTGTTAGTATGTATAGGACAAATCTTGCAAGTTAAATTTGACCCACTTCCCGGTGACCGATTGAGCTGAAATTTTGGGTATAAGTATAGTTTGGATGACATTCAATATTATGGTACCATCGAGCTGATTTGATGATGGAAACAAGGCGGCCATGGGAATTCAGTACTTAACCGACGTAACCCCGTTGAGTTTGGGCTCGTCAGAATCGTTTCAACTACTGTTGATGATGGTATACAGAAAAGTACAGTCGGCAATAAAAGCTTGTGCCAAAAATGATTTTTTGACAGAAACTTGTTGTGATTAAGTGGATATGTTCGGAGATAATCGCTCCGTAATCCACAAAGAAGGTTTACGGAACTCTACGGTTCGCTGGTCGGTACGCACTTACCCGGTTTATTATAATAAAAAACATGTTTTATTTTTTCGTTTGCCATCTGACCTTGCAACCCAGAGGGGGTTGCAAGGTCAGATGGCAATCGATTTCGTAAAACTAGTGCCTGTGCCAAATCTTGTGATTAGGTGTCAAAGCGGACCCTGGGCTCCTCTAGGGGCACAACCGGGAATAACGCTAGGAGGATGATGAGGTATAAATTTAACGGCGAAAACACATAATGACATCCAATGAAATTGCCCTTCTTAGAATGCACATTAATAAGAGGCATACGTCCGAAATAGATCTTTCTTTCAAATAATAATAATAATGAATCAGCCTGATATACGTCCTACTGCTGGGCACGGGCATAGGACAGGCGTCAGGCCTCCTCTCATGGATGAGGAAGTGTTTGTGTCCGTCAGACCCGGTAGGTAGTGCTGACTTTCACTGTCATTTTAGTTAGCATTTGAACGTTTGTAACTGTGTATCATAATTACGTACCATTACCGTACCGTACCGACTGGCCGTCCTCATCATGGAGTTTCGGGTTGAATAGGTTCAGAGTAGTTAAACATGCGGCAACCTTAACATGGTTGCTGCTCGATCGCGAGCGAGTTGAGAGTTGCGAGCATACTTAAGTTATAGATAGTTATATCACTTAAGTTACAGAATTCCTACCAGTACCTTAAAATGTTTATATAAGTCATTAGTAGAATCCATCCTTTTCTATGCCCTTGATAGCTATGGTTTAACTTTCAAAACTAATATTGAAAAATTAGAAATGTTACAAATCCGTTTTCTGAAATAGCTTGTAAACAAAAAGACAAAAGATAACTGTAAAAATAACTACCAAAAACTGTTTAAAATGTGTAAAATCCTACCGGTAAGCTCTAAACTGAAATAACTGTTAGCAGTAAATAACCATGTCAACCTCAAATACTTACATCTAGTTAAAAACAAACATAACACAAGTAAGTACAATGACCGCGGGCAAGTATGAAGTACTTAGAGTGTCCAATTACTATGGTGATAGGATACTAAAGAAACGCATACCATATATACTAAACACTCTGCCCGCGGACATTGTTCATGAACATAAAAAAGCTAGATTTAAGAATTTATTTAAAAAAATCCTTTTTTATGCCCTTTAGAAATCTCCTTAGTATACCAAACTATATATTGTAGATATTTAAGACACTACTAATATTTAAGAGAAATGTGACTGTAATTTTTGACTCCACAGTCGAACTATCAATGTAGTTTTGTGGAGCAATGTACCTTATGTTAATGTTTAATTTTAGTTTTTTAATGAATAGAATAATACAAAAAAGAAAATACTCGCTAGCGTGCCATGCTCGCTTGTGTATGTAGTAAGGTTAAGTATCCACCAGAGTCGTGCGACAGCGGAGCGGAGTGCGAGGAATAATTCCACAGAATAGCACAGAATAAATAATAGTACTACGTACAGAAGGTTCTCTGTTAACAAATCCCCTGTTTGTATATGCTGAACGAGCCTAAACGTGGCCATCCCCTTCTATCGCATACAACGCGCTGCGATAGAACGCGTGCGTGCTGTAGCAACTAGCAACGCTAACATACCCCCTGGGGATATGAGTACCTAATAGGTACTAGTAGCGGCGCGACCAAATCGCGGAGTGAGCCGCCCCTGCCAATGAAAGAGATACGTCAGCAAGGCTAGCAATGCTATTGATGATTTTTAGGGTTCCGTACATAAAAACCGGACCCTATTACTAAGACTTCGCTGTCTGTCCGTCTGTCCGTCCGTCAGTGTGTCACCAGGCTGTATCTCAAGAACCGCGACAGCTAGACAGTTGAAATTTTCACAGATGATGTATTTCTGTTGCCGCTATAACAACAAATACTAAAAACGAAATAAAATTTAATATTACCGGGGGGCTCCCGTACAACAAACGTGTTTTTTTGCCGTTTTTATAGATAATGGTACGGAACCCTTCGTGCGCGAGTCTGACTCGCACTTGTTTTTCCTCGCACACCGCTCCGTTGCTTCGCACAGCTCTGGATGGCTCACACCCTGAAGGTCTCTCACACACTGAACGCGGGTCGTGCGCGGCGGGGGTCGGGTGGTATCTCTATCTCTTTCGCACAGTAGTGCGGCGGACACGACCCGCGTTCGGTGTGTGGAGGGCTTAAAAGCGCAGTGTAAACAGCCGGCTAGTTCGTTTCGGAGAAGCACGGCCGGCGGCGCGGTAATGACAGGGCTCTACGATCCGCGCTTGTCCTAATTTCACGCGCCGCTCTTACCCAAACATTCCAATTAGAATAATGACCATATTATAGCACGCGTTTGTCTATTTTGAAGGTGTAATGCTGCTCCGCAGTGGGATGATGGTAGAAATTACCTGTACAGCGCTAGAATTCATAGAATTAATTGTTTTCGATCAGTGTGAGACCGTGACTTTAGACCAATAGTATTCTTTTATTGAACTGACAAAACCTAGATTCGATGAATTTGCATTTCTTCATTACTGAACTCCTATGAACAGTTTCCGGCTTCATAATCAGATTACATGATTTAGGTATTTGCAAAGTTTCTGCTAACTGAACACCGTTAGTTAGTTAGTTAGTTTTACTGGGCTCTGCAAATCGACATCCAGTGTGCCTATTTTGCGTGAAATGGTGGGGTAGCGCTACTCTAACCACCCCAGCTCCTCCAAAAAGTTGGTGAGTGCCTTTGTGTTTTTGACTGCGTCCCGTAGTGTGTCCTAGTGGGCCCTATTAGGTATAGGTACTTTTTCCTGTATACTTCTACCTGCTTGCAGTCCAGTAATATATGTTTGGTCGTTTCTTCCGCCTCCATACACGCTCTGCACATGGGGCTGTCCATGATGCCTATGTTGTAGAGGTGTCTGCCCAACTAACATTTTGGTGTCAGCTAATAAGGGTTTTATTATAACTTTAACCTTTATAAGTGAGTTATATTTATCTCAGTTGGTCTCTCAACTCCTAAAGTGTTATACTTGAGCTTTATTGAACGCTGCTAAAAAGGTTTTAGGTTTATAAGAGTGTTACTCAAAGCAATTATACAAGATGTTAAAGCTTTAACCTGTTTGTAACGCTTAAACCTTTACAAGAGTGCTCGCTGACGCTCATTAACTCTTATTGCTTTTTAGTTGTTGCTGTGGAGTGTCTTATAAAGCTTTAGGTGTTATATCTGCTATAAGGTGCAGGCAGCGACTTTATAACAGAGTTGGTCAAGAGTGTTGTAACACGAGATACTAGAAGTGTTGAACAACACCGTTGTAAAGGCAAAGCCTGCACAATATTCTTGACTAAGGGTGTTGTAACTCAAAAAGCGTTATAGATTACTTAACTGACGCCTAAAGCTTTAAGTAAGTTCGCCATTATTTTGGTGAACTCTAACCTACAAATTGATTAGGTTATTCAATATTTGACATCAAAATACTTCACTGTTTATGTTACTCTTGCCATTCTATGGAAGCCACTTAATTTAACATGCCACTGGCCAAGAAACAAGAATAGAAAATGATAAAAACTTTAGGTGTCTTTTTTTATTCTTCATAAGTTTTATTAGAAATCTTTAATAAATCCTGGGCGCGTTAAAATTGAGATGCGAAACATGGTACACTTACCGTAAAATCACAAGAGCAGATTGTTTTCACTTAATGTCACAAACTCTTCCAATTTAATTCACTTTCAATTAGTACGACTCCTGTCACATATATTGATACCTACTATTTTCGCCATTTTATGGGTAGACTATATTTGTCTCATAATTTTATAGTAAAGAAAAGAGTAAGATGCTCACTTGAAACTGGGTGAGCGCAAGAGTGTTATAACACTCTCAGCTAACACCTTAAGCGTTACTACGGTGTTTGTAGAGCGTTGGCCAACACTATGGGTGTCAGATAACACTGCTCTACAGGCTTTCTAACACCTTAACCTGTAAGACGTGGTCCTCTTTCGTGATTATATGGGTGTTAGAGCATGCTCTAAAACCTTTTTCACAGGCATTCTTAACACCTTAACACTTGGCTGGAACCGCTATAAGAATGATATAAGGGTTATCTTAACGCTAGTGTGCTAGTTGGGCTGTTCAGGGTGTTGTGTCCTGTTATTATTCCTACTATCTTGCTTAGTTGGTTTCTATGTGTCCTCAGTAGTGCGGTTGTGAGTTTGATGTCGCGTTCTGACAGAATCTCTTTGGTCTGTCTGCATGTGTCTATCTCCTCCCAGTGTCTTTGGTGTAGGTTTTTGGTGTATAGGTCAAGTTGATTGTATATGTAGCTTTGTGGCAGGGGCAAGATTGGTTCGGGTCCGTATGCCGTTGTTTCTGAGCCTTTCCAGGCCAGTTCGTCCGCTGCATCGTTTCCTCTAGAGCCACTGTTCCCCTTGATCCATTGTATAGTGACGTTGTTTTTGTCTGCACACAGCACCTCCGTTAGATTTTGGTGGCATTCGTAAATCAAGCTAGATGTGACGTTGTCACTGCTCAGTGCTTGTAGTACCGATTTACTGTCTGAGAGTATGATTCGTATGTTTGTATTCTCAACTTATCGTCTCTTTATGGCATTGCAGGCTTCGATTATCCCTACGCATTCAGCCTGGAATACCGTGTTTTTTTCGCCCAATGGTTTGGATATGTGTATGTTAATTCCTCTGAGAACACTCCACATCCCGTTCCCGTATTTGTTTTCGAACCATCTGTGAAGATTCTAAGGTCTGTTTGGTTTAGCCCCTCTCTCGAGTCTTCTGTTAGTGATATGCCGTAGTGTTTCCTGAAGAGATTCTCCCTTTTTAGGTGTATTGCCGTCGCAGCCGCTTCCTTTTGTATATGCATGTGTAAAGGTCCTAGTATTATTTCTAGTGCTGCCGTTGGTTGTTCGTTGGGGTTGTTCTCATACATCCTGTGGCCGCTACACATAGTCTAGTCTAGTCATAGGCTAGTCTTTGTGTTTTCTGGATTTTCTCGTGGTTTGGGTGCGGGGCCACCATACTATCGCACCATAGCTTATCATTGGTCACTATCACCATTTTGTATAGCCACAGTATGATGTGGGGAGCTAGGCCCCATCTCTTCCCCACCATCCTTCTGCATTGAGAGAAGGCTACTGTTGCTTTGTTTAGTCTACTGTCTAGGTGTTTGCTCCAATTAAGTTTGTCATCTAGTGTTATACCTAGATATTTCACCTCCTTCGAGAGTGTTAGTTTTGTGCCAAAGAGTGTTGGCATTTCGTAGGTACCCAGTTTTCGTTTATTTGTGAATAGAATTGTGTCGTTTTTCTTTGGGTTTACCGATAGGTCATTTCTCCTTGCACCATTTCTCGATTTTTTTCAGTGCTTTTTGTGTGAGTTCATATAGTGTGCTTATGATCAGGCCGCTGACCAGTATGACTAGATCGTCTGCGTATCCTATAATTAGAAAGCGGTTATTATTTAGTTTCGTTATTAGGTCATTAACTACCAGGTTCCACAGAAATGGCGAGAGGACTGAACTGAACACCGTAAAAAGGGGTCAAATTTAACTCGTAGGATTGTAACAGATGATATGATTGTACAGACAAACACATACCGGGGCAAATGTTTGAAAAAAAAAATCTATCTGTAAAAGCCAAAAACAAGCATTTACATAGCATAAACAGGAATGTAAGGGCGTATGCATAAATGACACAAAGACAAATAACATAAACACTCCTCATATTAAGAATTCTACCGTTGCAGTCATAATACTCGCAACCAAGGAAAACCGTATAAAAGTAATGTTTTTACTTACATAAATGTGTAACGACGTTTAAAAGCGATTTATACGCGATAATTCCACCGTATAAAACATTTCATTATAAGCAGCAAGGTCCCATTATTCAAAGATATTTATTCATGTCGAATGATTGCCTTTCTTTTGTGGAGCGACAAAGGCGTTCGGGCCTTATTCCATTTGCGCGGTTCGTTCATTGTGCACGCGAGTGTTTTGTTTCTTCTTCCCGCCTCGCGCTCCATTCTATTCTCCAATGAAATGGAGCCAAGATTGATGAGTTTAGACACGACCTGTGACACGCACTACCGAATGTATCTACTTACGCCTTGCCTACGTCCGACGCCGAACGTTTGTTTGGAATGTGCTTTATTTCACCCTTTATAATGTACGGTAATTACTGGCTGGTAGCGAACGCGGCCGTATTTATGTAGAAGATATCGGTTCGTTTTTGTCTAATGTTTGGGCGCATTCGTCCGACTAATAGGATTTTTTTGTTGATCGAGTTTGTTATTATAGCTGGTTTCTGGCACTGCTAGAATAGCCATATTAATATGACGTTAATTTATCTGTAGCTTCCAGCCGCCTTCTGATAACTGTTATGAACATTACTTTGCTGGATTGTATCGACAGATTATACGGAATGACCTGTTTTCTTCCATTAATTTTGATTGGACTATTTAGATATAAGATAGTTTGGTACCAACATTTTATCTTAATGGTGACTCTAACTCCCACACGATATTATTTAAAGAAGCTCCTACTATGTATGTAAGTACCTAAATACCACTTGCTACCATAATCTCGACGAAATGTGTTTTTTTAAATTGTGATACTACTAAATAATTACTTTTATTTAGTTATATTTTTTCCGTTAGCATTTCTTATTTGTTTATTTAATCATATGGCATATTCCACATGAAGGGTCCACGGAAAGAACATGTCTAGTCACATTGACAACATTCGAGATATTGCGGCTTTTAAGTTTAGAATGATTCAACTAACCATACTATCTTCGTGATTAGATGCTTTTCATGTGCATAAAAGTGGATTTATATTAATGTTTACAATTATAGCAGAAGGTGTGGGTAATATTTCGTTTAGAGCTCTACATTTTGAGATTAAAATCTAATTTTTTGGGCTTTTAAAGTTAAGCATTTCTAAAAATACGTTTATATACCTACTTATATTACATAACATTTATGCGGAGATATGTAAGGTAATTCATACTCGTAATCTAATACATATCTATGAATTGTAATAGCAAACCAACCGCTTCAAAGGGCGTCTCGGTTTTAGTTCTGGTTCTAATCACATACACAAGATGGCCAACAAACCATACCAAAGTTATTATCCAGAACGGAGACTATGTCTTTACATAATTGGAGGCATTTTATCAGCGACATCTGAGTTTTAATTACATTGTTTGTATAAATTAATTAAAGCAGCCCACTAAAATGTTTCTCAAGTCTCATGACGGGCATATAAAAGCATATTACATACATATATTGAAATTTTTAAGTAATTTTCTCACAGAATGTATACCTAGCTTAAACAATAGACAATGAAATAGGTACTCACATCAATTTTGTTTTGTTAAACGTCTCTCCAAACAGCCGGATATTCATTATAATTTAACAACTCCTTTTAATTTGTAATAAAATTGCATAGGTACCTAATAACGTTCAGTACTAAGATTTTTAAACATGAAAGCTTTACATAATGTTCTATGTAAGACCTCATTACCATTGGATGGGTTACTCTACACCTTATACATAAAACCTTAGGTACCTGTCTCTGTTACCTAAATTTTTATTTATTACTACGCTAAATATACGTTGTTTGATTAATCTGATGTATTTCCATTATGGATATGTATGTAAATACTTTATTGTAAACAAGACATTAGAGTATTAAGAAATATGCTTATTACATTCATTAGATTTTGATTCCACACCATCCATCTTATCAATCTGCAAATGTTTAAAGATGGATCTCAGAAGATAGATTACAGTGCACGGCCGCGGTAGGTCATTTATGCGTTAGATTCCGGATCTAATAGCATTAATTACAGTGTGACGCGCAGCCGAGCGAGGAGCCGAGCCGGAGCCTGCAGGCTCATTATTCACAAAACATTTTTTCTCGTGAGATCACTCTAAATATATCTTGACCCCAACACAGGTAACAACGGAATGCAATCCTCGATCAGATTTACACTGGTCTGTCTGTGGCACGGCCGGGCAGCGTCGCGAACAGCCCAGGTCCGCGGGACACGCTCTTCCAATAAATCAATTTAATCTAATTTAATTTGGGCCGAGCTTCCTTCGAACGTTTTCGTAAAGTCACGCGATGCTATTACGAGCAATTACGTGGCGATCGACCAATTTTTCAGAGCGGGCTGTTTCAGAACGTTTTCGGCTTCAACATTTCGGTCAGCAATTTTGGAAATATGTCGCGCAGAAATGATATTGCCAATTTCGATACATTATTTTAATCTCATCACAAATAAGTAGATACGAGTACCTATATTAATTTAGGGTAGCGCTGATTATGCATATTTTATTAATCGTTTCTCACTAACTTAAGTAGACGTACAAGTATAAATCTTCATGCAACACTCGATTTCATATTTGTTATATCGAGCCGCACGCTGTCTTTAGGTATTGTTCAACTTTTAATACGTATACAGAAATAGCAATAGCTACGTACTAAATGGTACGGCATTATTCCTTTTGACCAATTACTTTAAGAAAATTATGACATGCCATTGAAGGCTGATTGAAGGACAAACTAAAATCGCTGATAACTCCAAGCTAATAAAAACTTAAATAATATATCACCGGTGGTGCCAGGACACAACAGACTGTTACTTCACACGCTATCAACACAACAAATTGATCCACACCTGGACAATAGTAAGTTAATATTTAATTCAATTTCCCACCAAATTGAATTTGGTGTACTTGTCTTCACAATAGATTAGTCTGCTTTAACAATGTGGCAAATGCCGGTGTCCGGTAGCCGACCACACAGCTCGCTGCCGGTCACGTCTCCAATGAGATCGGTGCCGCGATGACACCCTTGAAATGTTTTTAATGGCGTGATTCATAGAGCAAATTAAACATTTGACTTGGCGTGAATGCGATGCTGAGTGGATCGGTCACGCACGGACGCTCAGTACAGCTGAGCGCAACTTTCTAACGCTGGCTTTCAGAAGCTTACGGCGGCGGTGTTTTTCAACACTCGGGGTCGCGAAGCCTCTGGACGCGACGCAGCTGTAATTTTTAACTATTTTTAAGTCAACGATTTGTGAGAATTATTTATTTGTGAACCAAATTATATATATAAATAAGATAGGAAGAGGAGGGTGAGTATCAAGAACATTGTTTCCATGCTAAGGGGGCCTGCCTTTATGAAGCTCATAGCAAAGTAATTTATTTAATTTAGTATTAAAACAAGAGGAACTGAAATAACAAAAACCATCAGAGGTTTTTACAACGTGCAGAGTCCAGTTATCTGTCTGACAGATGCAAAATATAGAATCTAAGCCTACATGACTAACACGGGCGCATATTTACGTATTCGGGGTTTCCTACTAATTCAAGATAATCTACTTAACATTTGATTTCCGAGTATTTTATTAAACAAAATTTACTAAAATACTCGGAAATCATCAAGCTTCAACTTTTATAAAGATAAAAAATGGATAGTGCAAAAAGCACCCACTTTTTTTCTTTATGTACATACATATTATTGTGGAATAGTTACTTCTAATTTTTTTATAGTCAAAACTATAAAAAAATGTGGAGTCACTCCTCTGTAAAAGTACCTGTAGTAGTAAGTCCTCCTAAATAGAAACTCTATACTTTACTTACAGATAGTTTTTTGACATTTCATACAAAGTAACTATGTAAATTGACTAGGTATCCGTCAAACGCCATATTCTATTGCTGATTCTATTCCACTTGTCTATCTGTCTGTACGCATCGCAGAGCATTGCGCGGTTGGAGCTGATTAACGCGCCGCTACCGTATTCGACTGTTGGTTTTTTATCGCGACGACACCGCGCGTGTCCGTGAGAACCGATTTACTCAGCCCCGCTTAGAAAGTTTGGATCTAGAAAAACTTTTTTGGTATGATATCGTGCTGTCGTATTTGTATGTACATTCGAATCAGTTGATATTGTATTACTTAAATAGTATTCGAGTCAGTAAAAAGAGCTATGCGGACGTAATGTACAACATGTTCTGCCTGTGTACACTGGCAATACGCGGACGAATTGCCAAAGAAAAACTTATAAAATACCTTTTAACCGACGGTTCTAATATCTGCAGTGGTTGACCGAGCTAAAATATTATTACGAGTACAACAAACACATATAAGTGAAAAAGGTACCAGGTGCTCCTGGCACGCCTTTTCAGATAAACTAATATTATAAAGAAGTAAACATTCGGAGTGATAGTTTAGTGAGGCTGTATCTTTGTAAGTTTTTTTTTATGACTTGGGTAATCTTCGGAACAACGCATCCACACAAAAATTATTCACCAGTGTAGGTAAATTGCATTCTTTGTTTTACGCAAGCGGAGCCGCTCGGGCAGCTAGTTGCTGATATTGTTGATGAAACTGCTACGAGAGCTCTACGCCCGCTACGACGTAGCAAGTGCAATTAGAAACTTCGTAAGCTATTCGTAGATAGTATTTGCCAGTCCATCTCACTGGGGCTTAGGTGGTGATCACACTGCAATATCGCCCGGCGTTATTTGTACGTTTGTGGAGGTGAGGTGCAGTGTGAAGTACCGGGCGGAATTTATAAATATACAAACTGAGGTATGCGCAGTGGTATGCGGCGGCAATGTGAGCCGCCCCTAAATCTGGCATACACGTCGTATTTAGATATATTTCGTTCGCTAGTTCCGATACAACCAGCACGCGTGGAACATATATGAAATGTGGTACGAAACATGCGTCACATTGAACTAGTCCATCCAACAGGCGAACAATCGCCGAACCACTCTAGTAACTGCTTAGCCAGCCTCTATACTCTATAGCCATCAGCGCTTAATTGCTTCGTCGTAACACACATTCGTAATCATATTGATTGAATTATTACTTCGAATAAAACAAAAACTCCTACACGGTATCAAATTTACTGGGTGCAACTATTTGTATGAACAATCAAAGCGAAAATAGACGCTTCAAACTATTTGCCGACATTAATTTTTATAGCAACCACTTGATTGAGAGATGCCTACTGTCTACTCTCAGATTTATATGTTGTTAATTGTGGGCGAATGGGTTTAGGAAGCGTTGAAGTTGAAATATAACAAGCATATAACAAGTCAATATCAATAAAGCTTTTTCGTTCCAACTTTCGACGTGTACCTAATATTTATATTCCTAATGAAACCTACTAAAAAACATTGCTAGCATTAATATGTACCTAAGTTTAACTTAAAAAAAAAGGTAGCAAATTACTGTTAGTCAAATGTCTCAAGGCCGATTTGATCGGTCATTGTGGCACTCTTTGGGAGAGGCCTATGTCCGGCAGTGGACGTCTTTAATATGATAATAAAGGCTGATAATATGATGATGATGATGTTTGTTTGTTAGTGAGGGACAAATCTTGGAACTGAATTTTGAACCAATTAACCTCAACTGATTGAGCTGCAATTCTGGGTATACGTATAGATTCAAATTCAGATTCATTTATTGCTTATTGAAAATTTACATTATATTTACAAATTTTCTTTGTATATAAATAAAATGAATTCACGGAAAGCTCGTCAGGTGCATAAAATAAAGTTACAATAATTTGATTTCTGACAATAATAATTAACAAGGACAGACAACCAATTTAAAATAATATTGAACATAGTAATGGCAAAAATTGTAATAAAGTGTCAGACCTAACAAAATAAAAAATATACGTATAACTATATACAGGGTGGAAAGATAAGTCGAGCCCTGGAGGGAAACTACCTTAAATCCTTAAGCTGGCTCATTTTACTTAAGGGTGACAATCCTTTATTTTTAAAAATGACCAAAACTGCATTTAAAGATTTTCGAAAACTCGCTTGCCTCGCCCGGGACTCGAACCAACTAAAATTTAAAAAAATCTAACGCTCGCTATTTTATTAAACTAATCCATAGGATTATTATTCAGGATAAAAATTTTGTAACAAACATCTTCTTCTTCTCTCTCTTATGAAGAAGAGTCGCTAGCAACAAGTCCAGACCTGACGCCCGTGCACTTCTTTTTATGGGGTCATGTAAAAAATGTTATTTACGAAACCTGTTATGAAACCGTGAGCCAAGTGAAACCAAGGGGTTGTGTATTCGGAACGAGGGGGCAGATTTCGAATACTTTATCAGTTAAATAATTTAAGTATAAAAAATTGATACTAAAATAAAGTTAATGTTAGTTTTTACGATCATTTTATTCTGAACACCAAATGTTTCCTAGAGAAATTTTATCCTGAATAATAATCCTATCGATTAGTGTAATAAAATAGCGAGTTTGCTTTTTTGGAAATTTTAGTTGGTTTGTGTCACGGGCGAGGCAAGCTAGTTTTCAAAAATCTTTGAATGCAGTTGTGTTTCTTTTTAAAAATAAAGGAATGTCTCCTTTAATTAAAATGAGCCAGCTTAAGGATTTAAGATAGTTTCCCTCCAGGGCCCGACTGATCTTTCCACCCTGTATATAGTTTGGATGATAATTCAATATTATATCATCGAGCTGATCTGATGAATAATTAACCGACGTAATTAATCCCGTTGAGTTTGGGCTCGTGAGAATCGTCTCAATGAGAAGCTGATGACGGTATACCTACAGAAAAGTACAGATGGCAATAAAAGCTTGTACCAAAAATGATTTTTTTGACTTATAGGATGTGTAGTTTGAATGAATAGTTAGCTAAATCATCGAATAGCCTACGCGTACATTTGAAGACACGTCACTAAAACGGTTAGTGGTTACATGTCACATTGTAGAAGCTCAGTATATAGATATAGTAAAATGATATAATTTTTGGGCCCGTGTCTCCCTTACGTACAAGTACTTAGGTAGGCAGGGTTATATTCTCTGCGTAGGCAAGTTCTGTCCAAATATAGAACACCAGCTTTTGCCCGCGACTCCGTCCGCGTGGAACTCGTTTATATCCTACCTTTATTCGCCCCCCATTCCAGTCTCTCAGGGGGTGATTTCTTGGATAAAAAAGTATACAATGTCCTTCCCCGAAATTTTAACTACAAAATACAAAATTTCATATCAATCGGTTGATATAGGTACCTATGCGTGAAAAGGTAACAGACAGATAGACAAACACACACTGAGTTACTTTCGCATTTATAATATTAGTATGGATTACATGCAGAGTTCATAAATATATCTGCGTTCTCAAAGGTTCAAAAATATCTGACCCTTAAAAAGCCCTTAACAATTAAGTCGCGTTCGCATATTTTTGATCGCTTTCTGTGTCAAATATTTTCGAACTCAACATGATCTTAAATAGTGCCCTAAATGAGGCTCATTTCATTGCAAGCGGTCATCCAATACTTGTTATAGACCTTTGGGAGCCACAAGCACCCATTGTGATCTCACGTGAAACTCGAGCAGTCAATAGGTCAATTTACACTTACTTTTCTATTTCCAAGTTGACTTCAATGTGTTTCGCGCGCTCACTCCCACGTTCGCCGACCAGTGTCAGTACGAGATAGCACATTCATTGCAATGCGATTTTTTTTTGTCTAATTTGCCCCGTGATAGACAATAAGCAGCTAGCGACTGAAATCGCTTCGTCCTACTCGATCGATATAATGAAGTAGGTAAGTAAGTATACTTTGATTCTATTGAAAAATAAACTAAAAAACAAAAATATGTATCGATATTTATGACCGCTTTAGCCTAGTGAGTAGTGAACCTGCCTACGAACCTAGAGGTCGGGTTCGAATCCCGGTGAGGGCATGCTTTTATATGTGTGATGATCACGAGTATTTGTTCTTGAGTTTACCATCGTCTAGCTAGTACCCAGTACAAGCTTTGTTTAGCTTGGGACTAGGTCAGTTTGTGTAAGATTGTCCGGAAATATTTATTTTATCGATATATATAACATACTAACCAAACACAAGCAAGTACGTAACCAAAATGTGTGATATCGTATTTGCATGCCGTTCCACGTTAATTCTTTTTCACTTCTCATGCTCAAAAAGTGCGTCATATTAGACTTTATTTTAAAGAGTTGTGATTGGTGGATGTAATTACATAACATAAGCTATGAAGATTGAGCGGGATAGACTACGCCGCTATTAGACGGTCAGAGGCGTTTATTCGTCTTGTGAATATTTTGTATCTGTGTCAAAACAGTTTATTAAAAAGAATGGCGCCAAATTGAACAATCTTTTCGCCTTGGTAGAATTGTTGATTGTGGATGGATAATCTTTGTTTTTACTATTTTCTCGCAGTCGAAGTGAAAAGTAGAGTGTATAAAACTCTGGTCTAAAAGCCATATTACCCCTCGAACTATTTCCCCTCACTTCGTTCGGGAAAATATCCATCTCGTGGTAATATGGCTTACTTTAGACCCTTGTCATACAATCTACTATTTTGACGGTTCGAGCATGGAGTCCAAAGTTGTGAATTTAACTGCTTAACGAATCCAGTAAAATCAGTAGGTTCCTACCTATCGGTGGAGATCGTTGGCTTAGCAACAATGCCCAATTTATTAAGATTGGTTTACTTTGTAACTGACTCAACTAAACTTAGACCAGTCAACGAAGGAGTAGACACTTAAAGTAACTTACCCAGAAGCAAATTGAAGGGAGAGGAGTACAAGTTAAATATGCCAACTGACTTTTTAGTTCGTTAATTAGCTTATCAACTATTTTTGTTGCTCGTTGCCATGGTTACGTGTCCTGGTTCACTCTTTAAAATTATGATTTTATGGAGTTCAAAATCCACTTAACACATGTTTTTGTTATATTGGTAAACCCATGCATTCCATGGTGGGATTCTTGCAGGATAGGAGTCCCATGTATTTTTACTGTCATTGTTGTCTCTCTGCTTACAGGGACAGAATACCTAACAACAAGAAAAAAAATGATTGACCCTATTGCAAAGAAAAACGTTAGCTGAAGGCGATCGCTTAGATATTTATAAATATTTCTGGTTAGAGTGATCAATAACACGCGACGCACCCTAGGTACTCTCACGCAATGGCCTACCTATTGGGTAGTTGTCGGTTTATCCATTTCGTTTCGTTGATGTGCGTTTTCGTAAGTACCTATTTTGACTGGGGTACATTGTCCTTGCTTGCAAGAAGGCACCAAAGTGCCCTCAAAATGAGGTACCTATGTTTAAGTAAAGGTATCTTTGTTACACCGTCGGTATAGCTACCCGTGGCGGCGCGTGTAAATTTTCGATTTGCCCATCGATGAATGCGTAACAAAAATGTTTTAAGTATGTAACTAAAGGCTTGCCTTGAAATATATTTTTTGGGAAGCCGATGGGAATTGGCTTCTTGATAATGATATAGGTGCTCCGCCTCTGATAAATACCTTACCTACTGTCTGAATAGGATAACTTCGTATTTTAACGATTGTCTATTTAATGTCGCAGAGGCCATTAGACATCATAGAGCTGCAACATAAGCTAATAAGAGTATTTTTTTTAAATAATAATATATTTATTGTATACCTACCTAAGTAGGTACAGCGATACGTCCTAACCCCTAAACTAAACTTGTTTATATACTTGACCAACAACCCGGGCAAGTATATAAACAAGTTTAGTTTTTCGTAACGAATTCCCAATACTTTGACGTACCTAGTAGGTATATAGGTACCTTCTAATAAATGTTTCCATGCTTCGTTCAAATTCGATTAGGACCACAGCATAAATTTAATCAAATTGTTGTTCTGCCGCCCATTAATATATCAAAACTCATTTAGATTTATCGCTCCTACATCAGCCGCTCTCCCCATCCATTCTTAAAATAGTGTGTAATTGGTGACAGTGGAGTTAATACGCCGGCAACCCCGAAAGGTGTTCGGTCGCGAGCAACACCCCGCCCGCGGGTAAACGGCACTCAATTTAACCATTTCTCTATATTAATTACCAAAACAGCCCCAACCAAGCCGTTGCACATAAATAACAAAAAATGACAAGTATCCAACACCCGCTCGTCACGGGGCCTGATTCGGCCGATTACATTCGTACCCTCCTTTCTTAAAGCTTAAACGAACTAGAGGAACTATTTATCACATTTTAACAGTTTAAAATCATATACGCTATGCAAAACCCATAAAAAGTGGTACTTTATAGCGCGTTGATAGGTATCACCTGCCGAGTCGGTGTGAACAGTGCTTTTGGCTGGGGAGGAGAATAGCGTTATGCAAATTAGACAGGTGGAAATTACTTACTGTTGGTTAAAAAATAAGTATATATCTAAGTACCTATTATTATTCGGTATATACAACAATGTTCTTATCAAATTCCCTTTATAGGTTCACTCTACTCTGCCTTCTAAAATGTTGGATAAGTCGGCTCCGATTATGTCTCAACACTGAAAAATATCCTGATATCGACTCTAGTGATTGAAAAAAAAGTTTAGTGAATACATATATGTAAGTATCTAGAAACTTACATAAAGCTGCGTCCGCTTCGCCAATGTTTTCGATGTTTTTAAACATCTAACATATTGTCCGTCCGTTTCGGCAAACAAATAGGGTATTAGGGGAGACCGGGGGCAATGGTACCACTTTAGAAATAATTACCTGTAACTCAAAATCTAACGCTACCACGTAAACATCGCTTAGGATATAACATTCTAGTCTCATTGGCTACCAGAATCTAGAAAAATATTTTCATTGAATGGCATCAGAATGGTGCAAATTGAGTTTTTGTTCATGAAGTCCTTGTGTTACAATTGACCCCTAGTAAGGGTCAATTGTACCAGATAATCAGAGGTAAATAAAACCCAAAATAATGTCTTAATAAATCAGTAATTATTGTTAATTTCTTCAGACGAATCAGTCTGTTACGTACATCAGTCTTAATTAAAGAGACCCTTATTTGCACTAGCCAAAGGTAGCAATTCAGTTGAAATAAAAGTAACAATATTTTCGAAGTTTTGAAACATGTTATGTCGACTTATTATACAAAAATACTTAGGGGTGCTCATAGCACACATCTTTCAAGCAATAACAACATCTCAATACAACAAAATAACGAATTCTTTAAAAATTACTAATCCCATACAGTAACAATTGACCCCTGGTACAATCAACCCCATCCTTCACCACAAATAAATATTAAATAATACCACTGAAACGGATGGCATTGCGGGTATTATAATGTATATACATCCCGAAGTGCCGTATGAATCATAGGTATAACATAAAATACCTACCCGATATGTAACTTGTTACAAAAATAATTAGATTCAATTGTTTTATTGTGTGAAAATTTTGGGTCAATTGTAGCACAGGGTCAATTGTAACGTTACAATTAACCCCGAGTGTTGTAGTACATTTGTCCTTTTTTACTCGCACTCACTAACCTTCACAAATCTCGATTTCTATATCTAACTGACCCCCACACTGTGACACATTAAAAACTTCAATAACTAGAGAATCACAATTCAGTACAAGTTTCACACTACGACTATCTAATTATAAACACTAGTACAAAACGTAAATCGTAAATACTTACTTTGGTCAGTCAAAAATGCAAATCGTCGTATAGCACATTCTTTTCGCACGGCAGCGAGTGGCCGACTAGTGAGCATGTAGAGACACGCTCAAGGCACACTGGTGTATACACACACATGCATATTTCGATGTGGTTGCAGAGTTATAGGCGATGGTACTATTGATCCGTGGTACTATTAACCCCGGTCTACCCTACTTTGATTGACAAAACATTTTTGTCGTTTATAATCCACGATAACATGGTGCAGCGGACGCGGCTTATGCTGGTTCGACGGCCATACAAAACGTTTTTAGACATTCGCAGGCTAACGGCGTGATATTTTATTTTAAGAAACTTTTATGACACATTTTCATAAGTTGGCTTTCCATTTGCGCAAAATTCCCCCTTTCCTAGAATAAACACGTTAAGAGACTGAGCTGGTAGGCGGTAGCGGTTAGCGAAAACAGGGCAGCTGCCCTCGTGAATATTTGTTTATCTACTAGGTACCTACCTAGATACGAAGGTAAAAAAATATTCGCGATGTATCAAATGGAGTGTAAGTAATTCTAAACTTTTCATCTATTATAATAATGTATTTATTCAATAAAATCCATGACAATAATCAACAATGTCTCGTTAACATAAAACTAGTTAGGTAGGTAATGCTACTTAAGTAGGTACGATCTATTTGACTTTCCAGTTGATAAATAAAAGTGCATAAATAAAAAAATACCTATCCACGTCAAAACATTATATCACTATACGACTCACACAATCATTATTAAAGAACTGTTGCTTAGGTAAACAGTTGCCTCTAGTTCTCAAATCCCTTGTTTTCGTCTTGTGGCAATCACTTAATATTTCCTAAAGAATATTCACCCGTTCCCGTAGAACCTCCTACCGAGGGCCAAATGGGGAATGATAATAAACATCATTGTAGCTGTTCCGAAACGGGAACGCAAAGTGCACTGGTGGGTACAGAGGCAGGTGCGGGGACCACATCGCTGCACACAGCGCTAGCACCTCGGGTCCCATCGAAGAGACGGGGCCCTCACTCGCACTCACAGCCACGCGGTCTTCACTCGGTCTTTCCACGTCACTTAACAAACTGTCTATCATGAATGAGGTATTCGGTTTTACTTTCGGGACACTCGGGACTGCAAAGTTTGCTTCAGGTGCATGTGACTCCAAAGCCGTGGCCGGTGGCACCCGAGCAAGTAGCATATGGTTCAAGTTGAACAGCGCTGCCAACTCTGAGGATAGAGAGTTATCTTTCTCGTCCGGGTGTAACTTGAACCGCTTGCGCCGCCTGAGCAACGAGCCGTTCTCGAACATGTCGAAGGCCTGCGGGTGCAGCGTCCAGTAGGCGCCCTTGCCGGGCCGGTCCGGGCGGCGCGGCACCTTCACGAAGCAGTCGTTGAAGGAGAGGTTGTGCCGCAGCGAGTTCTGCCAGCGCTGCGTGTTGCGTCGGTAGAACGGGAAGCGGTCCGTGATGAACCGGTAGATTTCCGACAGCGGCAGCATGCGCTCCGGCGAGCTCCAGATCGCCATCGCGGTTAGAGATATGTACGAGTATGGTGGTTTGTGTTCAGCATAGGATTCGCGCGACGGTCGCGGCATGGTCGGGCGCTGTGAGCGCGGCGCGCGCGGGCGTGGCGGAGAGGCGGAGCTTGTGCCGCGCCGCCCTCGCCCCTCGTTGCCCGCAGATATGATAACGAGGATGCCACTCGTCGGACAAACCGCATCTCCCTCTTAGGTACTATCATTACAGGCGTGATTGACTGCGTACCTTCTGCTGGTTAAATACCTATCTATCTACGTGCGTAGGTAGATCGTAATATGGGCAGGTTATGCGCATCCCACGCAGTGTGCATTTTTAAGTGTGTAGGTAAGTACCTACTTAATGAAATACATGTTGTCTGCAGTAAAATGAAACTTTTTATCGAATAATATAATCTATTATCATCGTATATTAAGTAATATAATCATAGATATAGATTTTTATATACAATAATGGATTATATTATAGCGATCTAATTATCAGTGTGTCCATATATTTCAGTTGATACACCTACTAGCGCCATCTAGTGGCGAGTAGCGTAACTATTTACTATCTCACTCGGTAAAATGGTTATGCTAAAATGATTTTGATTCTTTATCTTTTCATTTGAGATCTTAGACTTACAATAAGCCATTTTAAATAGCAATCTTAAGACCTCATCGATTTCGACTACGGCGCCCCTAACAGTTGAGGTTTCGCTTTCGGTAATCGACGTTGTACGTTTAAGGATTTTTAGTAGGCGGGTTTCCTCACACCTCTCCTACTTAATCCCTCCCAGCCGACACTGTCATGCCGAAGTTAAGTTAGGGAAGTGGGCAAGACGGTTGTAAAATGCGGTAATACGCCCGTCCTGCCCACTTCCCTGCCCTGTAGGGCTGAGAATTAGAGCGAAATGTCAACATATTATTCTAATTTTGATTCAGATAATGTAGCTCCTACCGGAAATTCCATTTCACTTGTTGAAAATCTACTACAGGAAATAGTAAATTTTACTTTAGTAATTATAGAAAGTAAAAACACTTTTAGTAACAATTTATTTGTATAAATACATACCGTTTACACATGATCATGGATTACACATTAACAATTGTACATTATCAAAAATCTCACAGTGTGCGAATTGGAGGTAATTATAAATTACAATTATACTAGGCCAAGACCCTTTCGTTGGCTGTTTGCTTACAGCTTGCCTGTGAGCTCCGGGACTGCCTTGAACAAGTCCGCTACTAGTCCGTAGTCTGACACCTAGAACACAAATTAAAAGTATAGTAAAAGTACACAAATTATTAAAGAGAAAACATTCGAAATTTGCGTAATACCCCAGGAAAATTACGATTTTTTCAAACATTAATTTATAACAGTGTTTTTTTTGTTTGTTTAATTTTCAAATGTTATTCTAAGATGCCTTATCCAAGAATCCACCAAAATTTCCATCGGGAAGTATAGTACATTACTGCAGAGGCCGTGAAGTAAGGGATTGCTGGATGAGCTTGGGGTAGACGGCCGAGTCGTAGACGAGGCCGAATGCAACGAGTCCAGCAATCCCTGTTCCGGCCGAGGATTGTATAGTGCTTTTCTCAAACGATTTTTTTTTTATGTCGCAAGTATGCTTACAGAGTCTAGTGGTGGTTGGCAGTATGTAATTTTTCCTTTGTCAGTTTAATATTAGTAAGCAAATTTAAAAAGTTAGAGTAGCGGACAATAATGTTTTTAGTTAGGGTTTTCATACATTACTTCTTGGCGTAAGGCCAAGAAGTAATGTAGGGAGCCATAAACAAGAAACTTCTTATCTTCATTTCGTGATATTAACGCATACATTTCAGAGCATGTTTGAGAAAAATATATAAAAATAAATGACACATCCATTATGTTTTTTTCTGTGATTTCTTTATTATTCTTGAAGAGCTCCTGTAAATTAACCAAAACAAAAATTAAAATATCTATTAATATTTTTCCTCTTTTTTCAGGAATTGGTTAAATATCGATTTTTTGATGACTAATATTTTGGTGGATTTTGAGTCTACGTAATTACTAAAGTGATAATATATCAGTTACACGCAAAAAAGCTGCTGTTATGAATTATTTCCAAATTTGCATTTTTTTCCATACTAATGAAAATAAAGTGCTTGGGCTATAGCTACAAAACAATTTGTTATTATTGTTTAGTTTATTCAATCACATTACTATCGGGATTTATTTTTAATATAACATGAGTATAAACATGATAATAAAAACAACTAAGCATTACTATCAAAGTTAATATTTATAAAATTAAGCTCATCAAAACTTTATCAAGGTGTTAAAATTATATTTGTCAAAGGAATAATATCAATAGTAGATGGCGCCACTTTTCGGTGTTTTGCGCACAACTATTGCCAGCGGCGCTACCACGAAAAACGAAACTCAAAGCTCGTATACTTGCATCCGTCACTCGAGTAATCTGATTGACATAGAGAGGGAAATACCCGCACTTCGAATTTAACTCTTTCCTGGCCCTGTATTATGGTCATGACATCATCATTCCATATCATCCCGTATCATCTTTCCATCGAACGGTGTCATCCAGAAACGGACGCTCTATCTTGTCACTTATCGCCTGATAAGGCCGATCATGATATGGGGTCAGTTCGGTCCAGGTACAACTATTATGTCATCAGACCATCATACCTTGGGCCTTCCCACTCGTCATTTTCCTAGTGGCTCTGGCGATTTAGTGGCTTCGTTAGTCCATCGCTTGTCGGTGATTCTTATGGGGTGGCCATATATGGCCAGCCCATCTCCATTTTTGTTTGAGTATGAAGTCGAGTGTGTCTGTAAGTTTTGTCTGTGACATAAATTGGTACCTGGAAAATGGGAGCTTCAGGGTCCTTGTTGATAGCGACGATGGTCTTGGAGTCCTTCATGCCAGCTAGATGCTGGATGGCGCCGCTGATGCCCACGGCAATGTATAGGTCCTGCGTGACACAATATGATGCATACAATAAATACAATTTTATTGAATAGCACGAGGACATTATTATGTGGGAAAAACTGCAATTAGAGCTTTACAAAAGACAGGACTAATTCCACGCAAATCGAAATTCTAATATTTACATCTTTATCACTCTCTCTGAATTCTATATTTTTCTATACACTTCCTTACAAAATTCAATTCCACCATTTTCATTCTAATGATCTACATTAATGGATTTTTTAATAGTTCCACAGTGGCAAACAGGCATACGGCCAGCCTGAGAATGGGCGGACACCACAGCCCATGGATGCTTGCGACTCCAGAAGAATCAAGAGCGCGTTGCCGCTCCTCTATTGATTTGAGGATTCCTTGACAGCTAGCTATGACTTTCAACACAGTACATCCTTCGAGCTCTACTATTATACCTACAGAGGAAGTAATAGTGTTATTATGGCTACGGTAAGGTGGTGGTACCTACTTCCCCAGTTGGAATGCTCCGAATATGAGCGGCATGACATTCCACTGTGCCATGCCTCGCAAACTTACTCACTTTTTGTTGTGTGCAATAAAATTTAAATAGGTAAATAAATATCCATATCCATACTAATATTATTAATGCGAAAGTGTGTCTGTCTGTCTGTCATCTCTTCACGCTTAAACCGCTGAACCGATTTGGATGAAATTTGGTATAGAGATAGTTTGAGTACGGGGGAAGGACATAGGATAGCTTTCATCCCGGAAATCATCCCCGAAGGGGGTGAAATGGGGGGTGAAAGTTTGTATGGAGCTACGATACAACCGAGTTACACGCGGACGGAGTCGCGGGCAGAAGCTAGTTATTAAATATTCTCTCTTGCTCACGGGCGCCACAATCTTGCCGGTCTGTCCTATCTGCAGGTCGTTGGGCACGAAGCCCGCGTCCACGGCGGCGCGGGAGGCGCCCACGGCAGCGTTCAGCTTGTCCGCTAGGTCGTACAGCAGCTTGAAGTTGTCGCCCGACTTTAGACCGCGACCTGACAATGACACGGGATTATAAGGGGTACTATAACATAATTATATACTACAATGTACTTTCAATAGTCATCAATAGTCTAAAAACTCTCCTGCCACAATCAGTTGAAAATAGTAACCTTAAATGTTCAACAGAGAAGGCCTCTGATCGTAAAAGCTGCAAACGCACAGAGAGCAGTGGCGGGGCGGCGCGGCGTAGTAGGAGGCGGTACCGGTTGTAATGTTCGAGCTAATACGAAAGGGTCCGCACAGAAAACCGCGCCGCGCCACACTGCTCTGTGCGGATCGTTTCATATTAGCTCGAACATTACAACCGGTACCGCCTCCGCACCGCGCCGCGCCGCCCCGCCACCGCTCTCTGTGCGTTTGAGGCTAAAGATCTGAAGAGAGAAGACAGTATATTAGGGACTCTACCTTTTTTGCCTCTTTAACATACATTATTAATAGTTATGATAAGGCATAACAGGATAGGCTGCGATAGGAACTAGTCTGGGCCCGTATCATGAAGCTACATGTCACAATTTCCCAAGTGTAACTGCACTGCGCCCGACCAGTAACAACTGGCCATTTGACCACAGGTGACATGGGCCACTGGTCAGCAAGATTATCACAATATTGATCATCATATGTTTCCTCAATGAGTGATCAGTTATAAATAATGATATTTCAATCTGTGTAAAGTTAAAACAATTACTTTCAAAATTGTGCAATATTATTGACATTCTTCATTTATCACAGAAACAAATGATTTCGAATTTTTGTTTCATATTAATTTAACGTCGAAGTTACCACAATCAAATTTTAAATGATACAATACAGAGATTTTTATCACATTTGTTGATAGTTCAATGCGATTAATAATGTAAATAATGATGACATCTTGATAAAGTAAATATATAGGAACTAAGCTAGTTATGATATGAACAATTTTTTTTTGTTGTTAATTGTATCCTTCTGAGATTGTAAATTATATATGAAAAAAAAGCCTTAATCAAATATGTATCTATACAACACCCTGGAAGTTATTTAAAATTAATATTGCAAAAATAAATTAAAAGACAATGCAAAAAATAGTTTACCTCCAGAAACAATGTTCTTGGCGCTGGTCAGCTCTGGCCTGTCAGACTTGGAGAGTTCCTGTGACACCCACTCCACCAGATCAGTCTTGTAGTCACCTTCCGGAGACTTCTCTACTGTAGCTGAGCCTCCATCCAGTGAAGCCGGAGGGAAGGCAGTGCCTCGAACAGTGATAACTTTGATAGCATCTTTAGCTTCAAGTGTCAGCACTGCATTTCCTGCATAGATGGTCCTCACAAATGTGTTAGCATCCTTGACCCCAATAATGTCACTGATAGGAGACACATCAAGCTTGGCAGCTACTCGAGGAAGCACAGCCTTGCCAATAGCAGTGGCTGGCGCTAAGATGTGAGTAAAGTTGAACTGTTTCTGAGTTGCAAGGATGAGAGGGGTGAGTGCCTCTGCGGTGAAGCCTTTGAATGCTTCACTCTCTGCTACAAGGACCTTTGAGATACCACCAGCCTTGGCAATCTTCTCTGCCGCCTGTATTTTAAAAAACAAAACATGCTTTAACAATTCAAGTATTTTTTTATATGTAACACGGCAACATATGGAACAATGATGTACCTACATGATTTTAAGCAGTATAATATAAAATTAAATTAATTAAAGTGATTAACATTCATCTATGGTACTTACGGGGCCACATTTGGTGCCTGCAACCAGAACGGAAATTTCACCACCAATTTTCTTGGCTGCACTGAGGGTGTTCTGGGTAACTGCATTCAACCCCTCATTGTTGTGTTCAGCGATGACCAGCGTGCTTTGCAATCGACGCAACTAGAAACACGAATTAGCAATCAAGGGCCTTCATAATCATTCCATTATCAAATTTAATCATCGAACTCTTATCAACATATTGAGGGTAAAACGGATATTACCTGCGTAGAATAGAACAAATGCCTAGTAGATGGCGAAAACATCTTGCCGGCCAGTAACTGCAAAACTTTTAGGAAATTTACAGTCTAAATCGTAATGAAAAATAACTTCTAAAAAGGTTACAAAGTCCACTTTGTATCTGCCAACCAGCGCGTTGGAGATCAAGTAGAGTAGAAGAACAATGATATCTGTCAATATAGAAAGCCATACAATCGTTTTATTTGTATGCTTAAACACTACTCAGATACTCAGAATGATAAAAAATAAAATTTATCAATCATAATATTTTTTCCTGGCAAATCTTTCCTATCTGTCACTGTCATTGTTTAGTGCCTCTCTCTCGCTCTTCGCTCTTGTCTTCTCTTTCGATTCCATTCGTTTAAGTTTCAAATTCATTCTAATGGGGTTGGCAACTGTCAATTGTTTGACTAGATGCGCCATCATAGGTTTTACCTAATCACTAGCCTTTTTCTATGGGATTTCGCTTAAACGGCTTGATTCTAAACAAGGAGATTCCGAAAAAAAAAACAAGAATTTGACAGTTTTGGCAGGACTGACGGTAAAACCTATGCTGGCGCCATCTGCAAATACCTTCGACCGGCCAACCCCATTCCAACCTGTGATTCCAACTCAGTACTCCTTGCAAGTTGCATTCACGCATTCGAGCGAAGCGAGATTCATTCATTCATTCAAGACATTCAAGTGAAGTGGAGTTACTGGAGTGGAGTTACTATTACTACTGTCTGTGCTCCGGCTGTTCGATTATAATTTACTTTAATGACTGACAATAGTGACAATTATCAATAACGCATTAATTATATATTAGTATTAAATAGTGTTGCCGACATTCAATAAAAATTCACATTATCATCGAACACTAATACTAACTCTGAAACAATCGGTTTACGAAGGCAGAATTAAAGACCTTTAAGTTTATAATTTTGATATAATGTCGTTACCCATTGTTTCTATAACCAGAAGGGAAACTTTTAGCTCTTGCCATCGTCTACACAGGTATTGTGACATCTTTAATATACATTATCTTCAACCATGATCACCTAACAACAGCCGAGTCAGCTAAGTTTATTTACTTCTTGCTGTCACTAGTGTCGGCACCGATTGCTTTAGACAATTTTAGATTTTCAGTCCTTGAATTAAGGTGTATTTTCATAGTTCAATAAGTTTGTACACGTGTATAAATATTTTTGCTGTGTTTCAAATATCAAATGACATATATCACTTAAATAAATTAATAAAAGTATCGCGTAAACATTTTCTACATATCCAGAGCAGTTTATTCTGCTTCTAGTTAGTTCTAGATTCACTCAACACAATATGTTCATCTTGTGACCTTTATTATCAGAGGTGAAAGGTCTCATAATCATTATATTTTTTGCAGTCAGTTTCTAAGTGATGAGGAGAATAAGAAACTCTACGGCAAGTGTAATAACCCAAACGGCCATGGACACAACTATGTTGGTAAGTGATAATTGAATCATAGGAAAGATTTTATTAAGAGTTTAAGACAAAAGTTGTTGGACTTTCTATCATATTCAATTTCAAAGCCTTTATTTGCTGATACATTATGATTACATGTTACACACTTTATTATATTTATATCTGATCAGCGTGTCCTTTTGACACCAAGGCCTCCTCTGTTCCCTTCCATCAGAGCCTGTCTCTTGCTAGCCTGACCCACAGTGGGCCAGCGACCCCTTTGAGGTCTGACCGTCTCATTCATGGTCTCCCTCTTTTTCTTTTCGCATTGTGCTGTGGTGTCCATTCAGTAGTTCTGTTTGTCCATTTCTCCTTACTTCGCATCATATGGCCTGTCCATCTCCATTTTGCAGTATTTGATTTTTTCTCTACATCTTCCCATTTTGTTATTTTTCTAAGATCTTCGGCTCGTTTTTTGTCTTTCCTGTGTATCCCAATATGCTTCTTTCCATTGCTTTGGCAACATCTAAGTTTTTGATGTTGTTTTCTTGCGACTGTCCATGTTGGGCATCCATATGTTAGTATAGCCATATACTAACATATTCTATCATATTAGCATCCTAAAAACAGCTTTAAATTGAATGGCGGACTAACAGGGGCCAAAGGGACATAATGCATACAGAAAAAATATATCTAAGACTAGGCAGCTTTCATCTTGTAGTATAAGTACTAAAAGCTGAACAATGTTAGATATGGATGGAGTTCCAGAAGTTGCATATTGGTAGTTCACCATACATAACTAGCAAGTTAATCTCAGATATGTATGGTCAAATGTTGCGCAATAGTTTTTTTTATCTTTAGCTGTGTCAGTATAACTGTCCAGCTTTTGCACTATATTTTTTTTATTCTGAGTAAGAGTTGTATACATACTTCCAAAGTTTCAAATCAAAACAAATCAATTTATGAATGTGGGTCATAAACTTGCAAGAATTGATTACATTGATACATACACCACATACTTAGTTATGAATTTAATATGGCTTCTAAAATTAAAAAAGCCCTTTTTTTCCAGTGCTGGTAACAGTGAAGGGTCCGGTGGACGCTCACACCGGCATGGTGATGAACATCCATGACCTGAAGCAGTACATGAAGGAGGCCATCATGGATCCCCTGGACCACAAGAACTTGGATCAGGATGTGCCATATTTTAAGACTGTGGTAAGTGAAAGGGCTAGTGTAAACCGGACCTAGCTATGGAACAGTCTGCACCCATCCTATTTTAACACTTTCGCAACGGTACTAAAAATGGAACAATTCACCAGAAACCGATAGAATTAGCTAGGCGTGCAAGTTCATACTACTGCCCGCCTAGCGGGCTCAGCCTGCATCTAAGCAAATATTACGAGTGCTCGCTCGCTAGGCGGGTTCTTGGTTGCGAACTTTCTACGTTATCTGGTTTTTTTTCTCCATCATATTGTTTCTCTTTTGTCTATGCTAAAACATTATAAAGATAGTCTGAAATTTAGCTTTGTAAGTGGTGCAGCGTTAACTCATCTGCAGAACAACACTGTCGGTTAAACCGCTGAATTTTTAAATTACTGATTTTAGTTCTGCGCCATCTAACGCATATTACTTGAACCTTTTTCCCTCAGGGTTCATGGTCACTTGTGTTTTCTGTTATCGTTGCCAGGTGTCTCTAGGACTTTTACGTCTTCCCGGTAGGTGGCGTCCACAACTTAAGACTCCCTGGTACGGCCTCGGTACATGCAGTACTCTTAGCGTATTTGTACTAGTGGGATTTAAAAGGACAATTTGAATTTTAAAAAGGCAATTCGATTTTTCAAATATGATTGGTGCTAGGTTCTTTTCGAAGGTCAGAGAAGCAGTTGACATTGGTCAAGTAAACAACTATTGTGATTCGAGACTGTTGTTTTTATCCCAGCTTATAACTAGAACTAAGGCTAAGAACTAAGGGATAGTATTCTTCGTTTTAAAAACTCAGTGGCGTTGGAGTGAATCTCAAGCAACGAAGATTCTGGCCGCCAGCACCAAGTGCTATTGTGTGAAGGAAAAGGAGGTTCCTAATTCACAAGCGTCGTCTTACATCGAGTGTGATTGTATTCAAAGGCCAGCCGTCGAGGACGTGCTGGGTAAGCATTGGTGGTATAAGTCTCTAGTCAGTTCATAGTCGCATCAAGAAATATCGTAGAACTTACCTTTATTTTTGTCGTAGCTTTCTGGTGCGGGTACTCAACCCAGCGCTTGCCCTATCGGGGTGCGAGGACCCACTCCGTCAGGTCGTTACCCTGTTTAAGAAGCTTGTGCCCACGATTCCTGCGTGCTATCACTGCGGGTTTTTATACTCCCGGAATGCGGAGTTCGTTCAAAGGAGCCTACCTGAAGTGGATCAACGGTTCGTCGCAGCGGCTCAACTAGCTAAGGAGCTCAGGAAGTCTCAGGGAAGTCAAGTGTCAGGGAAGTCTCCGGAAACCTAATAATCGTCTACCTTCTGTTAGTTCTAATTAGTTACCTATGTAACCGCGATTTAGATTTAGTGACGCTATTGTGTACACCCACGCTTGCTGATCCTTGCACGAACTGAGCGCAGGGCGCTATCTTTAGTTCGGGATATCAACCATCCGGTTCCGCATCTCAAAATTCTTAAAGGCATCAGCACGCCCACGCGATTCATTCTTTCGTTTCTCCTCCTTTCGGCTATCGTCTCCACAATCACCCATACACCCATCTCATCTCACATCATCCGCTATCCGGTGTCCTATTGCCCACCCTCGTGGTGGAAGGTTTTTTTACCATCAGATGCGTTTCTCTGACGTATCGTGCCCTGTGCCAGGGATCTGTACGGTTCGCGAAGCCGTTTGTGCTACTTGTACCTAATTGTAATAACCCATTTGGGATCGACTTGGTTGCCGCGAGCACGTCGTCGGGATATTATAACTTTGTTTAAAATGTATAAATGTTTCGGTTAGAACTATTAAAATTACGATCGTGATCTTGCTAGTGATCTTTTATTGTATTTTTCACTACAGTGGGTAATCTACGGAACCACTAATCCGATTACAAAAATCTATGCAGTACGCGGGCAAAAACGCGCAAGCAGCTAGATCTAACTAAAAAAAACGGTGCAGATAGAAATAATTCTATAGTCTACCAACTCTGTCAAACTTGTTAGTACTAGTCTATAAATCTAGTTAGTTTGATCGTGATTCAGATACACAGCGAAAAGAAGTGGTAACGTGGGAATACGCCCTTTATTGCTTAGCAGTACCTAACGGTGACAATAGGCATGTTGACACATTTTGAAAAACTGTTCTATAATGTTTAGAAACATTTATTATGTACAACGAATAAGATTTTTCAAGAGAATTTAACAGTTAAGTAGGAAAAAAATGCATTTTAGTTTTTAAATTTCAAATTGTCGCTAAAACGCTTGTCAGTGTCATGGCGTCCCGAGTGACGTCGCGTGTGTATAAAAAGAACGCAGACCTTCGATGTTTGCTACCTAGATCGTTCAATTGCTCATTGAATGAACATAAATTAAAAAGTTTACAAGTCTTGCGCGGCCGTGCGAGCGAGACAGCGGGACAATGACGTATGAAGATCTGACAGATAACATGGTTCTATCATCAGTGTCTTACTATTCGTTCAGTACGTAAGTTTTCTCTGTAATCTGTGGTAATGGCCGTTATGGGTATGTATTTCTACAAACGTGACGTCATGCGCTCTGATTGGTGTTTAACATATCATGGCGGGCGTCCGTATTTTTCAGTTTAATTTTATCAAAATAAATAATAATCTCATACTTAATAAAAAAATATGAGCAATTTTCGAATTCTACGATTAAAATTTCACTAAGAAAATACCATATTCTAGTGATTTTCAATTACTGTCATCATGCCTATTCTGGGTGCCAATGTCTGACATTTAAGATGCCAGTCAATGGGTTTTTTACCCTATAGTATAGTATTGTAGACCTAAATTACTATCGGAATGTAACTGTGTTTTAATATTGTGAAACTGTTAATGAAATATGATATCAAAGCAATGCAAAAACGCAATAGAGCAGTAATTTAATATCATCTGAGGTATACTAATTGTATAACATAAAAAGAAAAAAGAAATATAACTATGCAATAAATAATAATTATGGTGTAAGTTAGTACTTTGAATATGTTTAAAATCGATTAACTAATTACTCAATTAGTAGGTAACTGACAAAGTAATTTCATTAAGTATTAGTATATTTATTTGTTCATTAACCTTATTACGATTGTTTTCGAATTTTATTTTTAAATATATTATGACAGTTTAATATCTTATTAATTCACAACAATAAAAATTAAAATTAAAGTATGTCAATGTTCAGCCAAATATCTTGCAAATACGTCACTCCTGCATCAACAATGCTCCGATTGTTTTTGAAAAGGTTAGGTCTAGTAATTTAAATGTTGTTCATCTTTATAGGTCAGCACTACAGAAAACCTGGCCATATACATATGGGATCATCTACAAAAAGTTATGGAGAAACCGACTCTATTGCATGAAGTGAAAATATTGGAAACTGAGAAGAACCACGTGGTTTACCGCGGGGGCTCGACTTACCCGCGCAAGAAACACGAGAACTCTAGCCTACATTCCACCCACCACCACAATGTCTCATCTGACTCCGACTGAATTATGATACCCTAATGTACGCGCCGCAGTTTGCGTCTGCGATGTTAGCTGCTAGTAGCTTCGAAGAGGTGTTAGCACAGTTAGCACAAGACGCGCGCGAGCTCTCGCACTATCCGTGTATCTCTTATTAGAAAACTTAGAAAGAGACGGACAGTGCAAGAAAGCTCGAGAGCTCGCGCGCCGTCGGGTTCGAAAGGTGCGAGAGGCGGCTTCAGAGATGTAAACTTATGTGGCGCGTATGTACAATAGCATCAACACCTATGTGTTTTATATTATGAAAAACTGATCTGTTTGTATTATGCTTATCATTGTTCGAATAAAAACTTAAAACAACTGTTTTTTTTAAATTAATTTCTATATGTATTTGGATATATTTCTCATCTCTCTGCCCAATTTTTTAATTGGCTGAATGCAGAGAAAGCTAAAAGGCAATTAGACTCCCAATAGTGCAAAAAAATTGAAAATTGCAAACCCTGTTCAATCCATTTCCATCTATTTCCATGTGGATGTAGGCAATTGAAATGTAGTTTCGCTACCAGACACTAGATGGCATTGTCAGTAACGAAGTATGATTAGATTTGCTAAAGAATTGCTTATCAAATCAAAGTATGGGCAGTTAAGAAGTTTGATTAATTCTATCCAATTTTAATTAAATTTTCATTGCGTTTCGTATGCACACCCACATAAAACATTGGAACTTTCAAATTAGTTAGCCTCTACCGTCGATGCCAGGTGGTTTCCAGATTTTCTACAATGTATACTAATATCATAAAGAGGATGTCTGTGAGTTTCTATGTAGGATGTAATCGCCGGAACCGCTTGATGTCAAAAAACTCATCTTCACCTGTGTAGGTATAGATAAAGTGGAATGGACTTTCCGGTTGGACACAGTATGTTGTAATTGTTACATGCGGGTGGGTTTCTTTGCAGTATTTTTATTAACTCTCACTGTAAAGTTGGTATTCCAATGTGCATCGCATCTCACTCACTCCTTAAGCGAAATGTGAGACAAAAACACATTTGACAAAGATCTTAGGCAAGTGGAATACCACCCTAATTTATATTTAAACCTTGTAATCTAAGCTACTATTCATTATAGGTAAAATAATAACAAACAAGAGTATTTTTGGAACAATTTATTAAATACAATATATTAAAAACTATTCGAAAAGCAATGCCATTCGCAGTTATACAGTAAAAAAATACTTATATGTCATAAATAATAATATACATTTGGTTTGATGCTAACTATCGTTATGCAACATCGAATAGTATGTGAGACGTCCTAGAAAAAAAATATAGCCATTTTTAATTTTTGTTACAATTTTTTTAAGTAATTTCTAATACAGTGTTTTGAGATTCTTTGCAATTAAGTCAATATACGTATAACAGAATTATTTGTTAAAAATAGTAATTAAGTTTTATGATAATAAATGAATATCATCGAAAAAATGGTAACAAAAAGTTTACAGTTGGTCTTAATAGAAGTGCTAACTTTGTAACAACTTTTCTGGAACTGCTCTTCTATTATATTAAGGAATAATACATTATCGACCATGGATACATCACGTTAAAGACGTATTTAGATGGTAAGAACATTACAATCAATAGGTAGTCTGTAACAAGCATATACACTTTGGATCTTATGACTGTGGACGTAAGTCTCATTTCGCATGTACGTGTTTTGATTTGACCGTTGATAACTATTTCCCTTTTCACTCTAGTACACTGTATGTACACTTCCTACCAATCTCAACGTGCTAACGCAGTTTCTGAAAGAATATGTAGCCTCATTTCCACTTCTATTAAATTAATCGCGACAATTATTATTACTATGTCCCTCTTTGGAATCATATTAGATAAATGATTGGGTCTACATCATAGGCAATACTACCAATATTTTTTAATCAAGAGTCCTATATGTTACATTCTTTTTCTAGAACAAAAAACTATTGTCGTTAATCTTCAAGAGTAATCGCTAATTGTTTACGTTTTACTAACTATGCTGCAAATACTAATAAAAAGTTGTTACCAATTACATAATATACCTTTCGATTTGAACCATGCTACTTTAACAATATAGTCAAGCATTTAATTTTATCAAAAATAGCCTTTTCATTTCGAAGCGTTTGTGGCACGTGGCTAAACAATGGTATTGTTGTACTGATGGTTCTTAAGATAAGATCCGTTCTAGAAACGGACTTCGTACTATACCAAAACACGACCGAAAAAATTAGACCTTAACATTTGCTTTATACTTTGCCGACATAATTCGACGATCGATACCGCTACGGTGTTTTATGGACTTTCAAAGTCCATTTCGACTATTATCGACCATCGTGTCAGTGATAATCAAGCCTTAATAGATATTGTTAAAGAAATATATATTTGTAAAATAAATACATTGATAAGTACTTACAATATTCATAACATCACAGATTGGCACTAGGTGATATGATAATACACGTAGGTATGACCTATATTACATATCGTTTAATTATAAATTAATTATTTAAAATTTCGAATAGTTTTGACTTCTATTATAACATATATTATTTCTTGTAGCGGCTTCCGGACCGTGAGAGCCCTTATCACTGCGACCATTGCTGATCTATTGTGATCGCCAATTATAACATATAAAGAAACATAATAATCTCACTCCAATTTCAAATAGCTAGAATACGAAGTGCATTAATGCACGTCTTAAATATATACCTACCACATTACTGACGAGGGAGATCATATATTATCGCAAACTTTAGAGCCAAGGATTGGAAGAAAACTTTTCGACTTTATTCCATGTCGTTACGGTTCAAAATTGACTAACCTTTTCATTTCCGCGTCGTATGTACAATAGTAACTTGATGAAACCTGGCGCGAATGGTTTAAAACCATTCATGCCAACCTTCGTCAATTTAAATAAAAATACCACTACGTTATACCTCGTTATTTTATTGAGCAATACCCTTGCGAATTAGCTCTTAATAGAATAAAACCTAGTCTAGTATAAACATAAATTTGTATTGTTATTTTCCATACATACATATATAAACCAACTATCCCGAGGCCCACACGTTCTCGTCTAATACCATACATTGAGCCTATGCAACGGTCGTTTCAAACCGTTTGTATTCGTAAGCCACATTTATTTAAATCTGCCGGCGCCATATTTTACGTTAAACCATTAAATTATCCTAGCCCGTTAAACGTTATCGGTATGTATAAAAATAAATAAATGTGATCGGTACATGACGGAAATTGTTTCACGATTTTGTAATAATACTACTATCTTACTTAAAAATAATACAAAATACCTTATATAAAAAATCACAGCAATATATATAGGTACACTACGAAACTAAAACTCTCTTTAACAGCTTAGGATAATGGCATAGAAATATCATAAATCTGCGCCGGTACGGTCGAGTTCTCCAATATCTATACAGACAAACTTTCAAAAATATCTCCACATGCGTTTTATGTCAGTAACAATTAAGACGGTGTATGTGTGTATAGATATTTTTACACAATGCATCGGCCACGACCAATACTAAACCCAAATCCTCAAAGAAATAAATCCTGAAAGACAAAAAGAAGTTCAGACAGTTCCAATACAGCATTCGCGAAGCGTACATACGTTACTCTAGCGCCCCCTAGTAAGCGCGCGCGCCGAGTGGGGCTCCGTAGCGGGCGGCGCTCGGCGCCCCCTGCGACCGCTGCGCCCGTGTGCAACGCACACCCTGCACCATAGGTATCTTTACCTACGCCACGTCTATGATCCGCCGATTAAAACGTGCTGGACGAGGGAGAGGGACCTACATTTGTCTCAGACATAGCGAATCATCCAATAAAGGGAATGCTACACGGTTGTGACTCCTCTGGGGCGCCCATAGGCTCCGGTATCCGCTTACCATCAGGCCCGCAATCTTATTTGCCACCATCATGGTGTTTTAAATAAGAACACAGTCGCACCATAAAGTTTGCTTTTTTTTACCTTCTTAGTACGCAACCTTATATAGTTCTTTGAGCACCTTAAGATAAGATAAGAGACTCGCTTTGAATATCATGTTCGTTAATTCCAACGCTCTTCAAATAAGTTAGTCGAACTTTACCCCTACGCCCCAATGCCCAAGGTACCTATAACTACTTTGACGCCGCGCTTCCTTTATGTTTGCCAGTCAAATGCAAAAATGCCTGCACTACCAAATGTCTTGGCACAGATTGTACCCTCACTCAGTTGTGGTGTCAAGATATTTTAGCAACTGACCTTACCTAACCTACATAAATCTGCCCGAGTCACTTCTTTGGTAATAAATACATAATATATTCTACGTTACAAATACCTAAATATTTTGATTAGCACTACACCAAGCCATAATCATGATTTACAATCTGATTCACACTTAGATACATATCACATTCGATTTAAAGATTAGTTGTAGTCGAAATTATTTGAAATCATCTGTCAACTGTCATTACAATATGAACCTTTCTGTTAAAAACCATAAGGTCGACATTAACGGATCTTTGTTACAAATAATTCAACCAACTATATGCGAAAGAATAAAAGCGTATTATATAGCCAAATCTTCTTTCTTACACTTCCGCTTGACAGTAATATAAGGAATTCCCAGTTCAAAATCGTTGCTCGGCCAATACTTGAGCACGGGTTTTTGATCGGGATTTTCCTCATGTACATTGAAATAAGCTAAGACCACAAGGGCCGTGTAAGTGGCAATGAAGCTGAGTATGTGCCAGACGCCGTGCATGTAGGGGAAGTCGATGGAGAGCCACGCGTCGCAGAAGAGGCGGTCGATGATCCAACAGAAGAGGGCTAGGAAACAGACCGCCATGCTGCGGAGGCCAAGCCGGTAGACGCGTGGGCATTTTACGCTGAAATATACTTGAGATTACTTGAGTTGACCTAATAGGGGTGTAGACACTAAATAAAATAATCAATGTCATATTATCTCGAAAAAGGATTAAAAATGTAGTCAAATGGAGAAAAAAACAATGCAAATAAGCAATGCAGTAATGCAATATAAGTGCCCAAAGTTTTAAGAAGGGGTATGTTCTGTCCCTTTTTCGCTGAACGCAACTTCATATGAAACCATGACGCTGGAATATTGTGACGTCACTAAGAGACGTCAATGTGCCGCGCCGCGCCCATCGTGTTCGGCTCCGCCGTCGACGCGGCCCCCCGGCCGTGACGTCACACACTGTTTGCACGCACTGGTTTCTCTATCTAACAATCAATATTAAAACGGTTGTAGCTTCGTAATTCTTTGAGATATCTGAATGGGATTTTCGTCACTAGGCCTTTTTGCCTTCTTTCTTTTGGAGTAATAATAATTTTCGAGTCTACAGGCGGCAGTGTGTAAACTGCCTTACTTTAGTTATGTTTTTTAGCGCGCGTAGCGCAATGAAACTGTTGGCACCGAACGTGTTTAAAATATCGCTAAGCGAGGACTATCTTCGAAGCATATTACTATTAAGTATTACTCAATTATTTCCGACGATCAATTAATCACATCGTAGACTAGGGTTGCCAACTGTACTATATTATACGAGTATAGTATTGTAGGCTTCCTATTATATTTTGACTCTTTGTACTATATACGTTGAAGAAATAAATGTATAGTACGCAAAAATATAATATTTGGAAGTGATTCAAATTGCCCAGGTTTCAGTTCAATTTTACAAAATAGCAACATTGCCCAGCCAAATACTACACTATATTTGTTAACAGTGTAGGTACTATATGTTTTCTGTGAAATACTATATCTCCCCCAAAAAAAGTGGGCAACCCTATCGTAGACACAACTTATCAATGTATTCTCTCAACCACATTGGCCATATCTTTGGAACAAAGAAGCTGTACCAAACAAGTCGCACAAGTGACTTGTATAAAGCAAACCTTATTCCAATTAAATAAGGTCAAAAATTGTCACTTCACTGTCCACGTTTGTTAGGTACGTGACTGAGTGAAAGAATTGTGATTGCACATCACCGCTTCCTGATAATTGATGCTGCTTATATAACAGTTTATTATAAAAGTTGGTAAGTACCAATACACTATTCACTGATGACTCACTATCAGTTACTTACTGATGACCTAGAAAAAGGTCGCGGGAGTCCGCTGGATGCGGGTGGCGCAAGACTGGGCACATTAGCACTCTTTGGGGGAGGCCTATGTCCAGTAGTGGACGTATTTGATGGTATAAACTTAAGTATACCTCATCATATTTGGTGAGGTAGGGCACAGCAAAATGTCATCTCGCTCGAATGTGGAGCAGCCCAACTGGGGAAGTACCTCCGCCTTGCAGAAGACCACAGACATAATAACACTACTACTTGTTCTGTAGTAGTGTTGTGTTCCTGGAGGTGAGCAATCTCGCCAGAGCTCCCGAGGATGCGTTGCGTTGAGAGCGAGGGCATTTATTCCTTCAGCTGTCAACATGGTGAATCCGCAAACATATCAAGGGTCGGCAACGCCCATGTTACTCCATTGGAGTCGCATGCGTCTATAGGCTGCGGTGTCCGCTTACCATCAGGCGGGCCGTACGCTTGCTTTCCACCGTCGTTGTATAAATACATATATATTTAAAGTTAGATTACCTTAATAGTTCTGTGTACATGAACATCAGACTGGGGACGACCAGCGCCATCAGAGCAAAGGCGTTGGCGAAAGGGTACATTAACAGGAATCCCGTTGACACGATGGAGAAGAAACAGGCGTATAGTGACAACACTTTTCTGTAATTAAAACATTCAAAATTCAAAATATTTATTGCACACATAATATTACAAGTAATAAAATGGACCCTGTAAGGGCACAGCAAAGAAGCTTATAACTAGGTTACGTCTAGGTTGTAGATACTAGCTGAATACAACTAGTTCTACCTTGAACTAGAATTATTATTAGGTACTAATTAATTGGGTAGACAATTAGGAACTTCGCTTAAAGCTCATTGACATTAAAGTCAAACAAAAACTATTATAATATGTGTTTACAGAAATTGGAATAATAATGCGTGAAACAGAATTTAACATCTTTTCACGGACACTTCATCAAAAAATCTTGTAGTGTGTAAAAACTATTTTGTACTAAAATTTATTTAATGATTTTTTGAATAGGTTAATTGGTTCTATGGATTTGATTGCTTGTGGTATTTTACTAAATATTTTTATACACATCATATGTGGCCCAGAGTGGTATATTTTTAAGCTGGATTTAGGTAAGGCTAGGTTGTTATTGTGGCGGAGATTTAATGGCTTTACATGACGGTCTTTAGCTTGTGAGAAAAAAACATTATGTGTTTTAACAAAGGTACAGGCTTCTAGGATGTATAAAGAAGTACGTAACATATACATATACACATAATTAAAACATGTATAGGTGAAAGAGAAATAGTAATGATTCACTAGCGGATACAAATCTAAGGGGCCTAGTTGACCTCTCCTAAAGTATCTAAGACGAAGACCTCCATAAATCTGCTTGTCGGCGCGCGGGCTCTCTCGATTTTCCTCGCACTATCCGTCTCTCTCTTATTAGAAATAGAGGAAAAATCGAGAGTATGTCGCGGCCGTCCCATGATAGACGTGCAGTTGAGTGTAAAAATATATGGGTGCATACCACACTTACTCATAAACACTTGTTTATGAGTAAGTGTGGTATGCACCCAAAATGCAGTAAAAACCATGGGACATACTTATGTCCCATGGTTTTTACGTCGGCGGATTAAGGTTTGGTTACGATTAAATCGATACATATTTTGCACTTGACTGCACGACATTCAGTAAGCAGTAGGAATCGTCAGTCGAGTCAACGCAGTACCGGTTTTTTAATTTACTACGCGCCTTTAAATTCACACTAATATTATAAATGCGCAATGTGTCTGTCTGTTACCTCTTCACGCTTAAACCGCTTAACCGATTCAAATGAAATTTGGTACGAGTATAGCAATGGATTGAGTCCCGGAAAAGGACATAGGATAGTTTTTATCCCGGAAATTATCCCCTAAGGGGGTGGGACGGGGGGTGAAAGTTTGAATGGGGCTACGATATAAACGAGTTCCACGCGGACGGAGTCGCGGGCATAAGCTATGTTTTATATTTAAATGAACGCTTCCGGCGCGGGATGCACGGAAACGGGTTTGTTTATACGAATGTAATACCATAAGCACACCGCCCCGCTTTCGCGCAAGATATAACTACTGCGCAAATATAATACTGACAGCATACCGACAAGTGATATGTGCGACATCACGTCAAAGTACAAAATACCGATCCCGCCAAGGTTATTTGTTGCTATTTCTCCGCTCCCCAAAGGTTATCTGGAAGAAATCGGTCTTGAGCGAGAAGATCATCATATCAGCCGAAAGACGTTCACTGCTGGAGATAGGCCTCCCCCAAGGAGTGCCAATGTAACCGGTCCTGCGCTACACGCATCCGGCGACTTTTACCAGGTCATCAGTGCAACTTGTGGGGGGCCTACCCACGCCGCGCATAAGCGATAAGATCGCCTGTTGTTACCCTGTATTGAGCTTTTATATCCTGTATTTGAGTCATGTTTTGAGTTGTGCAATAAAGAGTATTTGCGATGTATTGTATTGTTAGGAAGTCGTCAAAGTCAAACTTTCTATGTTGAGTATGGAATCTACATCTACAGATGCCATCCCCATATTTAACATCGATCTATATGTAATCGTAAGTTGGTGTAATCCGCCCTTAATTATATAAATTGGCATTAAATACTTAAATAGTCATTGATTCAATCCAAATGATAAGCAGAACACACCGCTATTTAGAACACATAATTAGATGTTTACAGTGTCTAACTGGATGCTGTATAAACAGCAAATAAGTACCGTCATCGCAGCAATTAGAAGAATGCTAATCAAATTCATGAACTGTACGACTAATGGTATACAATGGAAAGCAAACGAACGCGAAGCTATCTGTTAGAGATGTGCCAACTAGCCGAATAATCGGCGCGGGCGCTCAGGTGGCCGACTAAATAGTCAGCCACTATAAATATAGTCCGCTTTTGCTGTATAGCCCTCTGGTCAGCAGCTGTATAGCCCTCTGGTCAGCATCGAGCAAAAGGGTCCTGAGGCTTACAAAAAGGTCATTAAAAAAATAGTAGTAGGCCATTAGTGCGTACAACTCTACAGTTTGTTAGAATCAGAGTTGGTTTGCCCAGTGTGTTTGACTGTGCTGCAAACATTAAATAAATCATTATCATTATTTATCATAATCAACCCCTGCACCCCTGTTATATTTTTTCAAATTGTCAGGGACTGAGTAGCCCATAAATTTAAAGCTCTTTAAAAAAAAACTAGCAGCCCCTAGGGGTCAGTAAAGTGTTCACACAAAGTCAAACACACTAATAAATTAATTTAATTAAGGCATTCTTGATATTTAATTTATGAAAGGTGTAAAGAAACAAGTATGATAATGTAAGTATGTTAATAAGATAATGTTTTCCTAGAAATGAAAACGTTTTTACAGCTGGAAAAGACTGGAAAAACTCATTGTTTCCTTTCTTTACCTGTCTTCCTGCATTTTTGTTTATTCTTTTGTACCTTCTGATAAATCTGTGAGATTGTATGTATACTAAGTTTGTGATTTGGTATGTCCCTGGGGTACCTTATCTCCAAACATGTGATAAAAAAAAATGTGTTTCGAATGGAGTTTCTGGCTGGATGTGGACATTGGCTACATTTTATCCCGCAGTTAAGTTGCAAGGGCAGTTTTATTGGTATATATATTATGTTGTTTGTATGGAGATAGTATATAAACGAGTTCCGTGTAGACAAAGTTGAAGACAAAAGCTAGTGTTGAAAATAATAAATTAATTATAACATGCCTGCTCTGAAGTACTTTAAAGTTTAATGGATCAGAAGAAATACAATGCCTGAATCACAGTATACAATACAAACAGTATAATTAGTCAGCAAGTTAACTAATGCATGTTAAGAAACATCCAAGCCAAGGTTAACAATACGTAATTTCGTTAAATGTAAGTAGTATCACAGGCTATCTGGAGATATTTTGCGAAATTATTCAACATAAGTGAAGTTTCTATACATGTGTGTATTATGTATACCTAGATATAGTGAAAAAAACAGTTTCCCCACAGAAGTCGAATAATGTTGAAGGGCCTATTTTTTTAAAAAAGCTGTGTAAAGTGTGTACTTATTAGTCTTTGTGCTAATAAATACTAACAAGCTATTGTGATGAAATTGTATGAATTCCTTTGTTTCATTTTGAGTTAAATGGAACAAAGAACTTGTTTTATATCTTTAAGTCCAATAAGATTACTTTTTTTAGTTTGTTCTTCTAGTACACAATTTTGCAATCCATATACCTAACTACTGTATGTTAAATGTAGGGTTGTGTATTATTCTTGGGGGAGATATTATAGTACTTTCTAGAAAAAAACTACAAAAATATAGTAGTAAAAAATATAGTAGTTGACTGGGCAATATATCACTATTCAGTAAAAGCTTGACATATTGAAGCACTTCGGAAGGTCCCTCAAAATATAGTACAATACTATATGATGAAATGCATCATGAGTTAGTATAAAATGTTAAAAACTTTTTGCATTAACAAAACTTACCTATTTCCTCCCAAGAATCTCGGGAAGTATCTTCTTGGTAGGAACATTGCAAAAGTAACAATAAACACCCAAAGTATGGCTATCTCATCCAGCAGTTGACCTAAAAGCAATAAGAAAAATAAATCGTAATTTTGAACAGCCTAAAAGATGAGTCACTGTTTGCTCCTTAACTTTATTTAGTTCAAATAGTATGTATGTATATTGTGCTTAATTTTAAACTTACCGACTAAGCTAAGAGTCGCATGGAAATACGCTGAACTTAGCCCAACTATCATCAGCATAATCCATAATAAATTGATGGCCGGGTTAACAAACTTCGCATATTCTTGGAACAAGTGAATGAGCACCGGTGGGAACAGGAAAAACAAGATATTGCTTACCTGCGAACACATTAGCACGATAATAAAAAAGAACCACTAAAAATGAAAGGATATAAATGATTTATTTCATTTATAAGTACTACTTACTGTGTTCACGAACTCTGCTATCAGAGGGGATATAGAGTAGTTTGATTCACACCAATCTACGGGTGAACTACCCCGTTCTAAATGCGACCACATTGTGTTGTATTAACAATCCTTTGTTTACCAACAATAAACTTCCACTAGAATGAAATCGTTGTCCTTTGTAATTAGAATTTATATTATACTATATCGCAAAACTATATATTTACTTAAGTCTACAAGTAACGTGGAATAAAAAAATGCCAATTTATGATATTGAAATTTTACAATCGCAATTACTCCGACGTGTGTTCCAAGCAGGCCGGCAGCAATAGCAACCAACTTTAACAAACTCAACTACGTGCTTGCTGTAGTTGCTGTGGAGCGTCGACTGTCAATTCAATGTCAAGAATGACAATGACATTGACATGACAAGCGCATTAGCGCTGGGTTACCAGGTTACAAAATAGACAAATACCTAAAAATAAAATTTATATTAAGTTAACTTACAGGTTGACTCATGTAAAAAGAACCCTGGCGGCCATACTTTTTATATGGCCGCCAGGGCTCTTTTTACGTGTGTCGACCTGTACCTTAAGTATTCCAAGCCTATACAATAGAGATGGCATCACCTGTTTCGACTGGCAACACTCCCAAGTCCCACGTGACTTCTCGTTTTACCGCCAAAATCCCCCCTCTTTGAACCAGCATGGCGTCGATGTCGATATCGGCTGCGCGCCGAGGAGCCATCATTGGATTCTCAATTGAGTCCGCCGTCCAATATGAAATATGTGGACGGTAGATAGCCACTGTAGATAGACAGGTGGCGGTGCAGCCACGGCCGTTAGTCCGGTGGCAATTCTATGTTATGTAATCAAACACCGCATTGGGTTTAGGTGGTTGGTTTTGAAGAAGACAAATTATGGTAGGTACTCTATAGGTACAGCTGAAATAAGGGCTGAAGTACTAAGTGTTCCTGAAATACAAGCTTAAAAACTAGGTTTAATGGCTGAAATATATGCTTAAGTACTATATTGTGTCTCTGAAAAATAAGCTTATATACTAAGATATACCCTTGAATGTTATTAAACATTGACAGATATTTAAATAAAACGGCAAACTAGGTAAAATATATGATTAGCATTCAGATGAGAAAAAACGTGTTGTTTCACGAAAGACTACGATTGAAATTACAAACTGTGACGAACGATGAACTAACTGAACTAATCACTAGTTTATGTACCGAAACTATTTGGACTTCCTTCAACGCGAAGAGATCTGACAGAGTACCCCAAAGTTCATTATAGTTTAAGCCCCTTGTGGAATAGAGTGGATGCCATCCCTACTGAAAAAATCTTTAAAATCTATCTACCCTGGTGGTGTATGTATGACCTACGACTGTAACGTAGGTAGTAGGTACGAAGGCGACGCGATTTAGCGCGTGATTCTGAATGTGTGCTACCTACATGATACTACTAAATTCTTAGTATTCTTACCGTTCTAGTACCGTGTAAGTACGTTACAAATGTTTAATTATCTGCAACGAGCTAATATAGACGAGATTCTCAGTCTTTTACTTTCCCTGGGTGTCGGTAACACATGCCAGGAAAACTAAACAAAAAGACTCATTACATCCTGCGTTAGTAGCCGTTAACGCCGTCTAATACAGATCTGACGCCAGTAAAAATGGTGATGATATAGACAAATAATTAATACAAGTGGTAATCACGAGGTCAACTAGCTCGAGAACTAGAATCACAAATAGCTTCAACTTCATCTAGCACATATACTGTCGGATAATATTCATCAAAGCGACTTACTCCAAGACTGATGAGGCTAGGTTTTTTAAAAAATTTTTGCCCGCCGAGTCTGTGGCAGTGTAAAGAATGCATATATGTACGTTCGTGACACGCAGGTAAGGTAACCGTTCCAGTGCTGGACACGGGTCCAATACTAGTTACTTTCAACTTACTAAGCAATAAAGACGAGCAATATTTAAATTATTAGAATAGAAGATGTCAAATATTGGGACGTTTACCTTATGGGTACTTTCCTAACGTCTCATGAAAATCTTGTGTTTCGTGCTGTCGTGTGTCCTTTCAGCTGAGAATGACTCTGGCGCACACAGGCAACGAGCCTGATACTTCGAGATCTGAGGACCTCAACTATGAGTGTGCCTGAATGATGAGCGAAGCTGCCGCCGAAAAATAGAAACTAAACAAATATCTAAATCGAAGTCGGTACTTCGGCAGTCGTCGTATGTTGTACGATCTGAATGACTAAAAAGAATACGTAAAAGCACAGTGTCACCAATCACGTGGTTAAAATCGGGAAGCTTAAAAGCGACGATGTGTGGAAGCGATCCGCATAAAAGGACTTAAGTCGTTTCAATAATTAACTACTCCGTCCGTCCACCTGCCCACATCAGGACTAGAGAAATTACGTCCATAGTCCCGGTATACCCAGCAATAAACAACTCGTGATCCGCAAGGTCTCTCGATGTCCTACGTCAATGACTCTGTGTTACGTATGGGCGTAAGTAAAACAACCGTGTAGTTCCGATGCTGATTTATTACTGCCAAACAGCGCAGCTCATTCTGGTAGGTAGGTATATATATATGTAGGTGCGTACACATCATCCCTCCCACACTAGTCTTGAACCCTGTTAACAATTGAATAACTAATTAATAACTATAGACATAAAACTAATTTACACAATTACTAAATCTTATAATCTACTGGTCGTCTCGGACGCAACTGATGCCGTGACGCGGGCTGCTCGGCCGCGAGCGGCTCCACAGCCGCAGGCGCAACCGGATCCGGGTCCGGCGCCGGCGCCTGCGCCTGCGCGCCGACCGCGGCGGCGTCCGGCGGCGCAGGGGATCGCGGCCCGTGCTCGCCGATTCGGGAGCTTGCGAAGCTACTATATCAGATTCAGTTGTAGCTGAAGAAGAGAATGCTGGCCCTCGATTAGCGGACATTGTGTCAACAGGCGGTATATTTAATCTAATTAACTGATCTCCTTTATACTTAATTAACTGATCCGTATGCCTTATGCAATAAGAATCAAAATTAATCATATACACTTTAAACATTTTATTACCAATTTTACTCTTAACTATGCCTTGTTCCCACGTTTCTTTCCTCGCACTGTACCAGCGGGCCAAAACAACGTCACCGATCTCAAAGTTCCTCCGATGAGGCGGGAGCTCGGAATTATTCTGTTTTACCGCCGGTAGAATCAAATCGAGACGTGTTCTGAGTTTCCTCCCAAACATCAATGTAGCCGGTGTCTCGCCCGTGGTACACTGCGTAGTGTTTCTGTACTCAAATAAATACCCTAACAATTTTTCATGTATAACGTCCGGTTTTAAATTTTCTCTTAATATACATTTTAACATTTTTTTACATATTTTAACAGAAGATTCCGCCATTCCGTTGCTATTCGGGTGATAAACTGGTGACGTAACATAATTAATGTTGTTACTGGAACAAAATGTAATGAATTCATGACAATTTATTTTGGCGTCATTATCCGAAGCTAATGTATATGGTAAACCGAAGGTAGCAAATATTTTTTTCAGCTTTTTAATTAATTGTTGCGTAGTCGTCCCGTTATTCATATACACGCACTCGAGCCACTTGCTAAACGCGTCCACAACAACAAGGTACACCCTTTGCCCTATCGACAAGTAGTCTATGTGAACACGGTGGAAGGGTCCGGGCGGCTTCGGCCATGGCGCGGGTGCCTCCCTCGGCGGCGCCGGGCGCAGCGCCACGCAAGTGTCGCAAGCGGCGCTCTGGCGTTCGATATCGCCATCGATGCCCGGCCACCACATCCTACTGCGTGCATTCGATTTCATTTTTATTATTCCCAAGTGCGAACTATGCAATTCACGGAACATCTTTTCCCTGAGCGTGCTAGGAATTACAACCCTATGGCCTCGTAATAAGGTCCCATTTTCGAGTTGTAAATCTGTTTTGCATTGAAAATAAGGCCTTATCAAATTACAGGTTATCTTACGCGGCCAGCCTTTGTCAATATATTTAATCACCGTTTTTAAAACGGTGTCATTCTCGGTGGCCTGCCTAATATCATTAGCCGTGACCGCGGGTAAAACTGAATCCAGGAAATTAAGGGAGCAAAATGTGTCGAATTCCTTATCAGTGGCGGTAATAGTTTCCGCTAACGGTGCCCGAGAAAAATAATCCGCTACTATGTTACTAGCGCCAGTAGTATATTGCACGGTGTACCTATATGCCGATAGTATAATTGCATATCTTTGTAAGCGCAGCGCTGTAGTTACCGATATTCCGGTGTTATTATTAAAAATAGAAACTAATGGCCGGTGATCCGTTTTAAGTATAAAGGGTTCGCTACGGCCGTAAAGGTATTGGTGAAACCTTTTTACGCCAAAAATGATCGCCGTAGCTTCCTTCTGTATTTGGATATAGTTACGTTCACTGGGGGTTAGTGATCGGGAGGCAAAAGCTAGTGGTCGCTCGAGACCCGTTCGGTCTCTTAAGGAGAGTACGGCGCCGAGGCCCGCGGGCCCGGCGTCCACCGCCAGCTCCAGCTGCGCCGCGGGGTCGAAGTGCGCCAGCGTGCGCTCGGAGACCAGCTCCCGCTTCACGCGCCGCACGGCGCTGCGCTGTCTCTCGCCCCACTGCCATTCTGCACCGGCTCGCAACAACTCATGTAGTGGACTCATAATAGACGAAGCGTTGGGAATAAAATTCCTGTAGTAATTCACTACACCTAAGAATCGTTTTACTTCAGTGATGTTCGTAGGCTCCGGCGAATCGATTATAGCTTTAACTTTATCAGGGCTGGTGTGTAGTCCCTCCTTATTTATAACGTACCCTAAATACGTAACACTCGGTTTGAAAAAATTACATTTATCCTGTTGTAGTCTAAGGCCCGCCTCATTAAGCCTAGATAACACCTCTCGAAGCCTACATAAATGAACCATCTTATTAGGTCCGGTTACGCATATATCGTCCAGCCAGCAACTTACACCATCGATTCCAGACGAAGGGATTCCATCGATTTCTGAAAGAGGGCTGGAGCTGGGGCTAGTCCATATACTAAACGCGTATATTAAAGGAGACCCTTAGAAATATTTATAGTTGTAAGGTCTTGTGACGAATCGCATAATAAAAATTGATTATACGCGTTCTTTAAATCAATCTTACTATAATGTTCGCCACCCCCAAGCCTTGCGAATACTTCCTCAATTCGGGGTAAGGGATACTTGTCAATTATTAGATCTTTATTTAATGTAACGGAATAATCGCCAGCTATCCTGACCTTACCATTTTCCTTTAGAACCGGAACTATAGGTGTAGCATACTGAGAGTGATTCACAGGTACTAAAACACCTAACTCAACCAAACGGTTCAACTCTTCTTCAACCTTATCTTTTAGAGCAAAGGGTACCGCGCGGGGCTTAAAAAACTTCGGAATGGCATTTTCTTTTAATTGTAATTTGACCTTAAATTTGTTGAATGCCCCGAGTTCATCACGCCACAAATCAGGGCTCCGCCGCCGCCTCCGGCCCTGTACCGACCCTCGCTGCTCGCGCGATACAAGGGTTCCTCCTTCACGGTGGCGGTACTGGCTATCACAGCCTTCGCTTCCCTAACAGATTCTGCTTTCTCCGCAATTTTCAAGGCCTGTCCTAATCTTAATTCCGAAGCATTTTGCTCGAATAATTTCTCACGTTCGGGGCCCGGACCTAGGCCTAGGACGAACCGATCCGCAAGATTCGTTTCCAAGGCGGTACCGAAGTCGCAGTAGCTAGCTAGACCTCTTAGACGCGCCGCCCAGTCTCCTAAAGTTTCGCCTAAGTTCCTTGTCGCTCCATAAAAACGTGCCTTATCTGCATATGAGCACTTCTTCGGCTTGAAATGATCGTCTAAGTATTTAATCAGCTGGTTGTACTTAAGCTCGTCTACGTTCGCAGGATAGGCAAGGTTGCGCAACAAACGATATGACTCATCCGTAAGATGAGTTAAAAGAATTGCACTTTGGTTCTCTTCCACCACTGCGTTCACTTTAATAAACTGTGTTAATCGTCCTTTAAAAATGCAAGTTTTATGATCAAAATTGGTCAAATTTCCCAATAAAGACATTTGGATATTTTTTTTTTCACACGCGGGGGTACTTTTAAATCCTCGTTCGACACTGTTACGTATGGGCGTAAGTAAAACAACCGTGTAGTTCCGATGCTGATTTATTACTGCCAAACAGCGCAGCTCATTCTGGTAGGTAGGTTTATATATGTAGGTGCGTACACATCACTCTGACAACTCCCTCCTCCTCCTCCTCCTCTCCTACTCCTATTTAGACTGTCCTGATTATTACAACCTGTTCTTCGTTGGAAAACACGCTGTGAACTTAAGGGGGCTTCAAGATCATCGGGTACGCAGATTGAGGGCAAAAGTTTTAATCATCAAAATTTCCTTAATGCGCGAGAAACAAACATCGTTAAAGCACCTTACCTCCTGAGTAGGTACTACTCACGATTTCCTCCGATACTAGCACCCGTCCATGGCCGTCCGCCGGTGGTGAAGAATCCTCGCTAACCGCGTACCTTTTTTTAGAGAATCCTGCACCTTCATTTCGATGATACTGTAGCTTGAAGCATACAAGCTGTCAATTTTGTCACTATCATGGAACATTACGACCAGAAAATTGCAAGGAATTTTCCATTTCTAGGAGTATAATATAGGTAGTGTAGTATTCACTTATTTGCACGTTCTATAGGTATACCGGTGTTGCTATTTACACGTTCCTTGGCTCGACAGCACACCACCACTCCCGGCAACGGTCGGACAACTACTGCCCCCCACTCCGGTCATCATGACGTGACGTATGCGCACGAGATAAGGATAGCAATATACTACATATCCCTTCTTTGTTTTAATTAAAATTAATCGTGACTATTCATGGTCATCTATTTATGTAAATGAACTTACGTAGTAATAGAATCATGCTTATTTATTACGTATTTATGATTTGTGCTCACGTATGAATTTTATTTTATTCCTCCATATTTTAATCCCAATAAGGTCTTGTTTTCCCTTTCGGTTGGAAGGTCAGATGGCAGTCGCTTTCGTAAGACTAGTGCTTATGCCAAATCTTGGGATGAGGTGTCAAAGCGGACCCCGGGCTCCTTTAGGGCCATTACCGGGAATAACGCTAGGAGTATCAACCTCCATATTTGAATACTTTACTCTCTACCCTCTTCATTATTAACTTTCCATTAACCTTCAACGTTTTTACCAAGGCGTGACATTTCCGATATGTTTGTCCAGTATTTATCCTTTCGGACTTCGACATCACCACCTTTCCTCTTTTCAAATGTGTGAGTACCTACCTCGTAGTCCAAACTAAGCGTCTTTTGTTTGTTCATGTTTTCTTTTCCAACCCAGGCATAATAATATTATGCACCTATGAATGAATACCTGTAACTACGATTGTTCCAGAAAATGAACCTCAGCCAACCAACCCGAGAAAACCCGGCGTAAGAAACTGTAGTGTAGGTACACGTTTTATCACATGACAATATTACGATTTATTATAAGATTACAATGCTGAGGAAAACCAATTTATTTACTTTTCCCGCTAGATCACACATGTTTTATTCATCATTTATATGTAATCGGATTTAAACTTTCGTGAGACATGTCTAAAATACTGTTTATAAATACATGTTTATGTATTGCAATGTCAGGTCTTACTGTCCAAAATACTATTTATAAATCCATGGTGAAACTCACGTATTATTAAATGTCACGACAGTATTGTAAATATTCTAATGAACATACATGTAAGGTAACTCATAAACACACCAATAATTATAACATGTTCTATATTAATATTTAATTTAATCCGATTGAATATTACCCCTACAATCGTATGCTGAGAAATGGTGAGTTTTAATTAGAGGAAGTGTTAACTCGATCCACCAAAATAAAACCCGTTTCAGTAAGTGTCACACAACTTTGTCCATTTTAGTTAGGTACCTATTTTACCTGTTGAGTACAGATCCTTAGAGAAATGCAAGAAATCAAATTAAAATTTGAAACATCAATAGGGATACCCCATACTTGCTTTTATTTGCTGTACTTGTACAACGAAATATTTTGGTTTGGTATTAGTCTTTAGGCGTATACTTATAGCCGTACCCTTCACCCCTTTTTTCACAGTTACACATAGGTACATTCCGGTAGCGATTCGAATGAACGCACGACGAATATAGTACTTGTAGTACTTGATGAAATGAGACGCCAGTCTGTTATTATTTTCCAGGTTTAGATTTGTCCTTCACCTATCAGTTACTTTTAAAGTAAGCATGCTTCTTCCAATTTTACGTTGGCAGATGGTAATTCTTCCTTTATCTTTTCGAAAGATATCAAACTGTCCTAAGTGCCTATATTCTTTAAAATATTACTTTGCTTGTAAAATAAAGGCAGCCATATTTTAAACTGGGGACGGTGTGTCAGTTAACTACCCGCTAGAATGGTAAGGCAATATTGATTATAAAAGTTAGCAAATAAAATAATAATTTGTGGACTCTGTATTTAGTAAAGCATTCTCTATAGGCAAATAACGATGATGCGATAAAGTGCTCAGATATACAACTAAAATATTTATAAAGGCACATGCTTAACTTTTGCATGTTCGTTATTGTTTAACAGCCAAAATAAATGGCATCAGTATGTGCAATTGGAAAGCAATATTAATTATGTTGACCGCTGGTAAATAAATATCTTTATCTCAATAAATTAAAACCATTAATACCGTCCTTGCAATTCTATTTTGCCATTGTGCAGATTTATTTAAGGTATTTTTTAAATTGTAAAAAATTGTATTAAGTCCATGTTACATCAAATACGCTTCAGGTTCTTATTTAAGTATCCATTACATCAGTTACCCGTTTTTCCGCTTGGGGAAACGAGTAGGTATCTGTTTGGAAGTGTAATTTAACTATTTTCCATGCTTGTACCTTTTTTTTAAAACTTTATGTCACTTGTCCGCCGACTAGCGGAACATTCGTTTCGCTATATGTTGTAGGTACGTCATATACATACTTTTCAACACAATTGCTCGTAACGCACCTCTTATTGTGTCGCTTTTAGGCTCATAATCCTGGATATTAAAAACGCGTGTTTTATAACATTACAACACTTGTGTGTTATGGTTATATCCCGATTAAGTCACGTTGGCACCTTGCAGCAAGATATATGCATGAACACGGTGCATTCTTAAATTAACTGGGTTGTACAGAATGTACAGCAATTTTTTTAATTTTCGGCAAATGGATTCTTACTCGACTAAACAAATTAAATCCTTTTTGTTAATTAATTGACTATTTCTTTTTGTATATGATATGGAAACGTTTAATTTAGTAAAACTATTCACTTTTCATAACATTTTACATGAATTAAATACAGATAACATTTTAAAACGAAAATATAATTTTATTTTGTATTGGCTGTTTAGAGATTACTGTGCCCACACTGCGCAAACTTCACGAAAAAAAAAACTGTTGGGCGCCCTTATAGGTTATTTATTTCACAAATATTTGTAAAATTTGTTAATGCGTGTTTGGTTCTTAATTTATTATCAAAAATGTTGACTCGTGGTGACTAGAAAAGTGATTAATAGAATGGACGCCACTGGAAATTCTTGGCGATGTGCAATTGTGAGTAAAAAACTGTTGTCATCTTAATGTAAAGTAAATAATTTGGCAGGCCTATAACATTTTCATCTTATGAAAATGATTTTTTCCTCGCAAAATGTGTTGAAAAACGTCGTATGATACGCGTGAGCTTTGATAATTACATCCTCGGCTTCCTTATCACGCTCACCTGCGGTTCGCGTGAACAATTTCGCCTCTGATGTAATTATCAACCTACCTCACTTGTATCACAATGTACTATTACCTACTTATTTCACTGCCCGCCTTCAAGTTTTTATGTTTTACCTGTACTCTGTACTTACTTACTTAATCATTTTACTACCATCCAATTTATACATGAATAGATAATTTCATAGTTCCAAATCGGTACAGCGTGGAAGATCGACCTACATGATCGAATTACTTTGAAACATATTATGTTTATTTACAGCCCTACATGGGAAAGCAATGATTATAAGGTTTGATAAGATCAGTGCATTTGCAGAGTCAGAAACTTTCGTCATTGCGTCGCGTAGTCCAGGTGTACCCGTAACTGCCTAATCTTATTACTTGTTTGTAATATTACTACTTTCCGAATGAACATCCGTACTTAGTGTTAGCATCCGTTCATTACTCGGACGACACCTGCACAGCACAGGACTAATCTTCCTCGTCGTAAATTTATGTCAATTCCATAATGACGTGGGAGGTAAGTTTTGTAGGTACATACCATACCACCAAGTTGTTAAATAATCAGTAATAATTATTATTTCTTGCACTTGACAGTGTTCCTTTTGTAAAGTGTCACGATACATATGTTACATTATGTTTAACCCTATACGTAGCGACCAGTTCAATAATGTAAGTAGTTCCACGACCGCACTTCGTGACCCAACAGGTCATCACCGTCGCTTTTCAAACTTATGTTCAGGACAACTCAACTGTCATCTCCCATACAGAAAGTGGCTTAGTTACACAATCGAGTAGCTGGCACAACCACAACTAATGTGATCTCTGTGTCGCGTCCGGCGCATTCACTCTTAGTGAATCCTGATTTTTACTTTTTATTTATATCGTACACGAACAATTTATGCTCAATAGTTAAGAAATAATACATTCGTAACAACCATATGCATTATTAGACTTATTACTCATCAATGGATAACTGGAACTGAATTCTGGTGATTTTTATTTATTATTTGTGTCATTTATTCACATTAAGTATACCACTTTACTTAAAATCACACATAGTATTTTTAGGTCTATATTGTGATCAGTTTCTTAAGGTAATTAAATAAGAAACATTTAAATTATCATATGTTTAAATATTCAAATTCAATTATCATTCTTCTCGGTTGAGTTAAATCCATAAAGCTATAAATAACAATTACTATTGCAAATTAATGTTTTCTTTATAGGTAGTACGCAGGTAACGTTAATGTAACAACTATATTCCATATTTATGTTCCCCGTATTCCCCACAAACACGGAACAGGAAATTATTCGTGTAGTCATACAATTTATTACTTAATGCTCCTTGGCATATTGTACATCTCGCCGTGTGCTCCTTAAAACTGTGTAATATATGCTCCATGGCATATTGGACACACTTGTGCTCCCTGGCACATTGTCCAATTAGGCCAATTGGTGTGCATTTAAGCACGCACCATATTTGTGCTCACTTGCACATTGTGCAATTTGATGTGCATTTAAGCTATTTGTACTCACTTGCACATTGTGCAATTCGATGTGCATTTAAGCAGATAAATGTATTCTGCTCAAATGGGACCATTTAATGTCCAGATTCGGTAATCTGCTATTTTCAAAACAAGTCCGTTATGTCAATTGAATGAACAGATAATTTTATCTGCTTTTGCTGAATAAGTCATCAGATTCTGTTATTCCAAATTTAATTAACACGTGACAATTTAACGTCCAGATTAGGTAATCTGCTACTTTCAAAATTAGTCTGTTATGACAACTCAATGACCAGATAAGTTTATCTGCTTTAACTGATTTAGTAATCAGGTTTTGTTATTCCAAAAGTAATTAACAAGTGACAATTTAATGTCCACATTCGGTAATCTGCTGCTTTCAATTTAATGTCCAGATAAGTTTATCTGTTTATACTGATTTAGTAATCAGGTTCTTGTTGTACCATTATACACACACGTGACAATTGAATGTCCAGATTCGGTAATCTGCTCAATTATAATGTTTTCCTACAGGTAATGTTCCTGCTGTAGCCATTCCTGATGTAGTCATACAGTTTAGTGACATACCGGTCTAGCATACGCTTAGATAAAATAGGCATTAAGTTATATATATTTCGACTCCTTTTATTTTATATCCTCAAATAAATAATGTGTAATTTCTTTTGTGTTTTACTTCTTATATGCAAAATAAACATTCTTTTTTTCTTTTAACATACGTTACCAAATACGAGTATGTCTTCCAGAAGTAACCATAATTACAAACAAGGTACCCATCAATCTTTGTCTTTACCTTATTTAATATACGAGTAGCATACAAAACTTCCTCGTTCCAATTTGTGACCATCCTACAACTCACGAATTATATTACTATAAACAGTATGGATTAATCACGTCAATTGAGATGCAGATTAACAAATAAGTTACATAAGGCGTTATATACACGCCAAAGTATATATGTAGGTACTTAGTCTGTTATTCCCTTTTCATGTTTATCAGACTTTATTTGAAGTTCGTTATAATAAAATGTTACAATTTTAAATCAGTAAATGTAATTGAACATAATCATCAACCACCATAATAAACATGTTTATCATAGATGTATTTGCATGCTGTTGCAACAGCTGAGAAAAGGTGAAACAATAGTGTTCCTATTTACTTTAAGACGATTAAACGATTTATATTATTATCACTATTTAACACATTCACTTAGTAACCCAATCATTGCCGTTGTTAGTCTAAACTGAACGACTTGGGAAAGGAGAAATATATGACCGTTAAGGTGCAACGTCACTGACGAATTCCATACAATTTTCGTTCGGACTAGACGTCTAATCTATCGATGTCAGGAACTTGAAATTGTGATATTTAGATAATATATGACCCTCTTCTCCCGCAGTTTGAATAAATACACGCAAAAACCAGTAATATTCAAACAATAGGCATTTGAAATTCATAAAATTTTACTCCGAGCCTTGTATGTGTGCGTGAGTTAGACACTGTCCGTGTAAATGACATGGCCGCGTCACAATGACAGCACGTTGCCTAAAACCTTCACTAGATGTCTTTAATATCAAACAAGATTAGTTAGATAGCGGAGTGAATAGTAGTAATTATAATCACCAGACGGTGACACCATCGTACAAACACTTTAAGTTTGTGGTGAAAGAGATAGCATTATTTTTTATCTTGCTAAGCTGCTCATTTTGGTAATGACGTAAGAGCAATGTCATTTGTTTTTGATAGACTGAATTTCAAGCAACAATGAATGAATTTCAATGCTTTGCTCTTTTGTCCACGTAACGATAACTATGCATAGGTACATTTTGCGTCTTATTAGAAAGAAGTAAGATCCAATATTGAAACGTAATCTGTGCTACCGAACGTATACATATATAGGTTTTGATCAAATGACATACATACATACATACATACATTCACGCCTTTATTCCTAAAAGGGGTAGGCAGAACACCTGAAACGTATGTTTCAGCGCCTTAATGTTGGTATAAAATATCGACAAAATGTGATATTGCAGTGATAGGTTGCTAGCCCATCGCCCACATCTAACTTCAACATTGGTCCTTTAGTCGACTTTTACGACACCCACGGGAAGAAAGGGGTGCTGTTGATCAAATGAACCGTTTGAATTTCCAACTTGCAGATTATAAGCAAGTTTCGATTGAGTGAATGTTACGTTATGTAGCATTAAATATAACAGACAATTATTGGGAGTGTAAGTACCTGATAAATTTAAACATTCGCTTTAGTCGACTGCACATCGATTGACAGTAAATTACCTACTGCAACCTATTTAGGAATCGACTGTTCAACTAGAATATTAGATTACCCCCAAAATGTAAATTAACTAAGTCACAATTTTTCTTCTTTACGAGTACAATGTTGTGAGGGTAGAATTATACACTCGTAGGCATTCTTCGGTGCAGGGACTGATGCCAGTTACGACCGGTGGTTAGGCAAAGTGGTTAGGGGACAGCATAACAGTGCCGCAACCAGTTAGAAATGTCCATTACCGGTATTTTTTTAAAGCCTTGTGATATCTTTTTAATACCGGTTTCAAACCGGTATTATTTCGATACTTACTTAGATATTTTTTTGTTCTTAAGCGGGTCGACCTTGCCCTCCACGCCGAAGCTGAAATATCGGTTACCTTTGTAACTTTTATGAAACCGTATTTACGGTACCGAAAAAAATGACATAAAATATAAAGCTGCAGCCAGCTATGTCCCGGAGAAACCCAATATATTTAATTAATTATGCTATTATTAACATACTAGGTACAGATAGGGAATGCAAACCACCATCATGGAATCCCGAAATCCCGGAATCTCCTACCGATTTTTCCAATATTCTAATACCAGAATTTAAAAGGACCAATGTCGAAATAAGTGTATTATTATTATTTTTATCCTGCTAGTATTGTAAATGCGAAAGTTTAGATGTTTATATGTATAAATATTTGAATGTTTAGATGTTTGGATGTTCGTAACTCAATCACGCTTAAACTGCGCAACCTTATTGCCTGCCTAACCTCTTAAAGCCCATGGGCCTACTCATGGGACTTATTCTGTCGAAGGCATTTAAATTATATTCAACTGGAATAGAGCTGAATTTGTTTTGTTTCGGGCACTTTTCAAAACAAACGAAAGTCAACTCTATTTCCAACACAATGCGATTCCAATTCCAGTGCCAATTTGTAATATTTGCTGAGCCTTAGGAGGAGCCTAGATTAAAATATAGGACATTTTTTTTATCCCAGGTTCATGCAGACGAAACCGTGAGTGGAATCTAGTTTTTAATAAAAAAAAAATTGACATGAATTTGTAAAAAAAAGGAACGCATAATCTAATGTAGTTAAATTTATTTGTTAGTTGTTATTGTCTGTCCTACGTAATTTTTCTACTGAAGAATAATCGCTTTTCCACTATTGTTGCTGGTGGTAGGAGCACTATTTGAACTGTTAGAAGGTAAAATGGGCTTCCGCTAGAATGGGTAACTTCTATGAATGAACGTAGAACACCGTAAATGGGGAATGTAGGAAAAAAATGATTTATTGATTTTTTTTTCTACTAAGTTTTTTCTTTTCCTCAAAAAAACGTAGTTTTTAGGGTTGTTACCTGATTACACAAACGTTACCTGAAATAAAACTTTAAGTACTAAACCTTTGGTTGTAAACATGAATGTTAAAAAAATATTATGCATCTAAAAAAATATACTGTTACTACTATCGGTTCAGGGAGGGCACTAATTCTATTGTATAGACAGTTTCCAAATTTACAATGACTCCCTGAACAGATAAAAGCAGTGGTCGAAAACAGCCCCATAGGTATTTTTAAGTAAATAGGTTGGTTTTGCTGTGAGAGATGAGTGTTTAATTTTATATTAGGTAATATACCACTAGTAATGTTTGGACAAAAAAATAAGGTGTAAAACTTCCAATAATGTAAATCCAAAACACAAAAACACAAATGTATTGTTTACACTTTTAATTTCAGACTTATTTTACAAGAAAAAGTGAACTTTATAGTGCTTTATTTTAGCATTAGAAAGAAGGATAAAGCACAAAGCACGAGGTCTTTTATATAAGACACTTTATGCCACACAGCTGTGTTGTTCCACATACAAGTGTTTTTATTATTTATATCTAAATAGTACTTACAACAATCAATATATTTATTTTGAATGTATTTATTATTTAACTCTATAATTTTACATTTCGTTATTCAGTTCTCGAAAAGTTGCTTAAATAAAAAACCTAAAGAAGAAGAGGTTTGAAACGATCGGTTCGTATTTTTCGCTATCGAAATTGTCAAAATTGAAAATCGTATCACGTTCTTTTTCCTGTTTTCTTGCTAATCAACAAATTATTGAATTCAGATCACGAGATTATTAAACGAGTATCTTTTTGTTAATTAATATTAAGATTTTATTTTTCGCTGTGTGTGGTGGTGTGCAGACTGCGATGGAGCTACCAGAGGCAGGCCTAAGTGGCTTGCAAAAAGACCGACTCGTTCTCTCCCGAACGTTTTGCCTTCAACAAAAGCAAAGAGGCAGAAACAAAGTCCATTAACAACAAATGAGAAACGTTGGTGTTCAACATTTACAAGTTGGTGTGTGAACTTTGCAGCAATAATGAATTTCCGTGTAACAAACCGTGTCTGTTCAATATTTATCCCAAGCAGAAAAGGTTGACGACAACTTCTTCTTTGTTTAGCGCATTTCTAATCCTAAAAAAATGCACTATAATTTGTAACCAAATCTTGATAGGTATTATTATCGAAGCCCCGGTAATCCCGGTATTTAGGTCCAATATCAAAATTCAATGCTACCAGCATTGAGGATCATCTGATATTGAAGGTATATATCTATTTCGTTTTTGACGATTATAATAATGACTTCGTGTAAATTGGCATAGTAAATAATATATCAGTTTATATTACGTTCCACTGCTGGGCACAGACCTCCTCTCATGGACGAGAATTAAATGAAAAAAATAACGGTATCATAATTATACCGGTTTGGAAAAGGAATTATAAAAGTTTCAGTAAAATTAAAAATAAATACCGGTAACCGATATGTATTTCTACACGGTTCCGGATCCGGTACCGTTACGTTGGCGGCGCGGCTAACCTTTACAATATAACGCTATTGTAATGGAATACCGATTCCATACCGGTATAACGTAACCGAAATCAGTCCATGCTCGTAAGTCAGCCTTTGAAAACAAAAGTGTTCGCCAATTATTAAAAACTGAATCGATAACAATATCCATATACTTAATTGAACGAGCGAGCGAGACGAACGAAGATTTTCATTTCAGCTAGGCAATTAATCCAGATTTCCAGATTCGCGTTTAAAAGATCTTTACTTTACGCAAGTTGTTTGCTAGCAGAGCCGTAAATTTTTAGTGTTTCTGTTCTCGATGTTCGTCTGTTTATATATATACATATATATTGTATGAAGGTATTTATATGTATTTTATTTATTTGTCTATTGTCGTTATTTATTATGTATGTATAACCACTGTGTGTTTATATCTGTAGTTGCACCGACCAAAATTTGTCTGCTTTGCCCAAATGTTGACTGGTAAATGCTTACGGCTTTAAGTCCGCTTTTTGTACGATAAGTTGTTCTTTTGTTCAAATCAAAGATTAAATAAATAAATATTCTTTCGTATGTCCGGCTGTCTAGACTTCTCCTCTATATGTCGTAGGTAGCTATTTCTCAACCGATTCTCGGGAAATTTTGTGAGCTGATTTGAAGATTATACAGAGTGACATTCAATCCGAAACTATAAGGGACACGGAAATTTGCTCTAAGGAGTCACCCAGACCGATTTTAGAAAGAATAAAAACTGCATTTAACTTAGTACGCAGTCAAATCTGTCTAAAAATCCGAGTTTGTTTTTTGCGTATAAAGTCAGCTTAAGCACGGCTATGTCCCCCCAGTAAGCATCACCAGTGAAAGATTTTTTATAATCGGATAAGTGGTTTCGGAGGTTATACCGTACATACAAAGATACAAATAAATAACACTTTACAATAATCGTTCCGGTAGCATAGTGTTTCAGGCATGCGACTGTCAAACGGCGGTCGTGGGTTCGACAGATAAGTTTCATCTCATATTTACCTAAACAAGACATTCAATAATTTTGTAAGCAAATGCCCATAACCCAGCCATTGAAGATTAGTAATGAATGAGTGAAAGCATCATAAACGTATAGAAACGTAAACGCGTGAAAAAGGCGAATTCGAATTTTGAATTTTGACGTTCATCGAAAACAGTACCATATTGTCAAATGATATATTTCTCTCTTTCTGATGCGGTCTAGGTCCAGATTCGAGAGACTGGCCACTAAGAGTTTTGATATACAAACTCGCCAATTATTCACAAAGCTTACTAAATTCGTCCGTCCGGTAACGCAAAATTGTTACCAACTTTGAGGTCATTATTTTAGACGCGAGTCACGGGCGAATACAAAACATTTTGTGAATAATACGTAGCCTCTCTGATTGTAATTATGTAGCAACTGCGGGTGAATATGGATATAACAAATCAAAGTACCAATATACTTCCTAAGTATAGATACCTTATTCCTTATAACGTTAGATTTTTGTAAGGAAAAATACCTCTTTTATCTTCCTTTATAAATATTGTACTTACTAGTGTTATTTCGATTATTTAATGTGTTTCAAATGGAACAATGTAAATGTTTTTGTTTATCAAAATAGTTTTCATGACGCGAATGACTTGAAGATTTACGCACGATTTGTCTAATATCATGTGGAATAGGGTATAGAATAGATAAAGGTAGTACTTTGATTTTTCAACAGTAAACCTACGGATACTCATGAATCATGATTTTCCAATTAAATGAAGGCGTAACATCTTTTGAAATGAAATACCTATGCATCATAATATTTACGTAGTATGTAACATGACAGAATAGGTCCACCAAAAATATAGGGGGTTTTGTGGATAATCTAGATACAAATCATGCTTATCAAGAAAACTTAAACAAGTTAAATATGAAAAAAATTTTTTTTGCACATTACAAGTAATCTAAGTTAGTTAAGACGGTCATATTGGTTTAGAAATCCAAAATTGAAAAACAAAAAAGATGTACGTTCATCGGGATTTGAACCCGGTTCAACGATGGCATTACAGGCAGATTTAAGCAAAAGTGTATAACACTGCGCTACCGCATGACATTAGGTAATGAGTGAAAAAGTCAGATGCATTCGTCGTACATTCTAGTGTGCCAGACACAAGTACATTTAGTTTCGCTATTTCCTAATAGAGGCGCTACTGTAGATTTAGTTTTGCGCCCTCTAGTTTGATTTATGCAAAATGTTTGACAATGACAAACTTCGAAGTGACATTTAGCTACGTTAGTCTGCGTAAATTCACGAAAAAGCACTTTTATGCATATTTTCGGACTACATTTTAAAAAGAAACATTGTTTAGTGCAGATTGATTGCGATTCATACGTAGCAAGCTCTTCGGCTTCCGCAGTTTGAAACACATGTTGGTACTCGTCACGGTTTTGCGTAAAACGATGAGCAACCATCGAACTTATATATCGCGACATCTGTTAGCAACAGCTCGACAGGAACCAGTGACGTTGAACCTTAAGTGTACCGGTTTAAATATTCATTATCAGTTTTGTAAATCACTGTACGTTGCATTTTAAATAAACTAACCGCGTATGTAATAAACTGCAAGACGAGTCTGGAGTTTCTTGACATTATGCATTATTATGCGTGTCCCCTTTATTTAAAGTACTTATGGCTTTAATGGGTTATTTCAATTTCCCTTTTGCTGTAGGAGTGTTATGTCAAAGCAACAACAAAATAATAATATTATCTCCATACCCTTTTTCTTTTTAGTAAAAGTACGTATTTTTATCCTCGTCGCCACATGTAGTATTCACTTATTTGCACGTTCTATAGGTATACCGGTGTTGCTATTTACACGTTCCTTGGCTCGACAGCACACCACCACTCCCGGCAACGGTCGGACAACTACTGCCCCCCACTCCGGTCATCATGACGTGACGTATGCGCACGAGATAAGGATAGCAATATACTACAGGTAGTACTGTCGAGGTTAGTACTACATGTTGCCTCTGCAAGAAACAGAACGCCAATGCTGGCTCCTCGGCGCGCAGCCGTTATCTACGCCATGCTGGTTCAAAGAGGGGGGATTTTGGCGGTAAAACTAGAAGTCACGTGGGACTTGGGAGTGTTGCCAGTCGAAACAGGTGATGCCATCTCAATTGTATAAGGCTTTGAATAAGGTACAATACGTAATATTGCATTCTTTTGTGACCACATAATAAAAAAGTTTTCACGATTTAGTAAAAGTGCGTTAAAGCTGGGGTTAACTGAGACTTTGTTTAATTACTTTTTAAATATACTAAGTATATTTAAGTATATTTTAAATTACTAGACTGAGATTTATTATTATTAAAGTTAACCCCATTGTGTCCCAAGTAGACCCAACTTTCAAATTTCCTACCTCGTTGGTTACTTATTGTTGATTTTTTTATATAAGTATTTGTTTGATGATGATGATTTGTTTGGCCCAAGTTGGGCTGTATTTTGAAAATGTTCAAATCTCTTCGTTTAAAGTAAGTATTAAGATGTTCATAATGCTAGAAGTTTTAAAGTTTTTTTTTTATATTATTGAGTTTGAGTACCTCAAAAATTGCCAGGGTGGTGCTAAAGAGTAACAAACACAAAGGCGAAAATAATAGGCAAAGATTGCGATGAATGCGAACACAAATGCGATTAGCTCACAGAGCACTATGACTAGAGATGTCGGACCTTCAGTCCGCATCTTGCAGATAAATATAGAAGGGATAAGTGCCGCAAAAAGCGACTACTTGCTCAAACTACTACATGAGAACAAGATAGACGTAGTCAACATTCAAGAAACACACAGCAAAGATGACGCAGATCTCGAGAAAAGAGGCCGACTTCCTGGGTATACTTTAGTGAAAGCTGTCCATCACCCCAAGTATGGCGAAGCCAGTTACGTGAAATCCAGGCTTGCTGACGTACATCTTGTGAACTTCAGTGATTAAAATCTGATCTTTTCTATAGTAATGCGCATAGGAGACATGACCATCACGAATATTTATAATGACCTTGCGTATATACTGGCGATTATAACAGTCACCACACTAACTGGCGCTATCGGCAATCTGATGAGAATGGAGAGGCTCTAGTCCAGTCTACACCTCGTTTACTGTGCCAAAGACAAGGGTACGTTCGGTTCCGCCAGATGGAATAAAGAATACAACCCAGATCTAACTTTCGTCTCTAAAGACCATCTCCAGCAACCTTTATCGTGCCAACGCACCCTGCTATCTATCTTCCCTAATAGCCAACATAGGTCAATCATCCTGCATGTTGGCATGAAGCTGCCACTCATAAATTCGATGCCACTACCCCGCTGGAATTTCAATCGAGCAAACTGGGAAGTTTTCCGAAAACAGTTGGACAGCAAACTTACAGCAGACCACCTAGAACCCATTGCTTCAAATTACGGTGAATTCGTAGAGCTCGTACTAATTTCAGCGAAGTCAAACATCCCTAGAGGCTATAGAAAGGAGTATATACCCGGGTGGAACTCAGAAAGCGAAGAATTCTACAAGCAATATCAAAGCTCTGGCGACCATAATATAGGGTCCTGCCTTCTGACATCTTTGGATGCTGCACTGCAAAATAAATGGAAGTCAACTGTCGAGGATATGGATTTCAAGCAGTCCAGCCGCAAGGCATGGAGAGTTCTAGATAGCCTGACAGGTAAACACCACCAAAAAAAGCAAACGAGCAGTGTTAAACCAGATGCTATCGCCGAACGCATGGTTGAAGTAACCAGAGCCAAACGCGACAAACTTTTCACCAGGAAAATAAAGAAGGAACTCAAAGCACTGAAACACGAATCACCAAGGAACCATCATCTCTCCAGACCTTTTGAACTTAGCGAAATGGTAAATGCCGTCAAAACACTAAAAACTAATAAAGCTGCTGGTCCTGACAACATTTATAACGAATTTATCTGTCACATGGGTCCGGTTGCTGTGAGCTGGTTATCTGCATTGTTTACCTATATCCTCCAGAACAATAAACTGCCAAAACAGTTCAAGTTAGCAAAAGTAGTCGCAGTACTAAAACCTGGAAAACCCGAGCATGAACCTGAAAGCTACAGACCAATTTCTCTTCTAAGCTGCATATTTAAACTTCTTGAACGTTTAATCCTGACTAGAGTTGAACCGTACATAGAAGCTGCCACTCCACCTGAACAAGCTGGGTTCCGAATTGGAAGAAGCTGCACGGATCAAGTACTGGCCCTTACGACACATATTGAAGCTGGATACCAAAAAGCCTTGAAGTCAACAGCAGTATTTATAGATTTGACTGCTGCGTATGATACAGTGTGGAAGCAAGGTCTGGTCTATAATTCTAGCTCCTCAACTCTTCAATCTGTATATCCACGACCTCCCATCTACAGATGCTACTAAATTCATCTATGCCGATGATATAGCTCTAGTCGCACAGAGCAAAACATTCACGTCAGGAGAAACCACCCTAACAAACGATCTAGAAAGGCTAACGAAATATTACAAACACTGGCGCCTAATACCTAGTGCGAGCAAGACGGAGGTTTCGTGTTTCCATCTGAGTAACCAAATAGCCAACTACCAACCTACGGTCTACTTCAATGGTGAAAAGCTAAAATACAACCAACGCCCAAAATACCTTGGAGTCACTCTGGACAGATCTCTCACGTATAGGGAACATCTAATGAGAGCTTCATTCAAGTCTCAGAAATTATCGACGCGGAATAATATCCTACATAAGTTATGTGGAACCTCGTGGGGTGCATCTACCGATTGTCTACGCATTACTGGTATCGCACTGGTGTATTCAGCAGCGGAATACTGTGCCCCGGTATGGTCGGAAAGCGCACACGTGACCAAGGTAGATACCAAACTAAACGAGACTATGCGGTGCATATCGGGAACAGTTAAGTCTACTCCTTCCCATTGGCTACCAACACTATGCAACATAGCACCTCCTCATCTTAGGAGAAAACATGCACTGAGGAGAGAGACTGAGAAGATTAAATCCAAAACTGCACTACCAGTCCACAATGAGTTCTTCTACCTATCGCCCCAACGCCTAAAGTCCCGAAATCCTGCGTATGCTGCTGCTCAGAGCCTCACCAGTTTCAATGTGACCGAGTCCTGGAAATCAGAATGGACCGCTGCTACTGCTGGTTCTCACGTGGCAACCATAGACCCGACCTGTAAGCCATGTGGGTTCGACCTTCCTCGGAAACTGTGGTGCCGCTTGAATAGGCTTAGAACGGGTCACGGCCGCTGCAATTACTTCCTACATAAATGGGGGTGGAAAGATTCTGCAATGTGCGAGTGTGGCGAAGAAGTCCAGACTATGGAGCATATTATTCAGCGATGCCCTCTACATTCGTACTCGGGACCCCCAGAAGACCTACTGCGCGTAACACCCGACGTAATTGCGTGGCTCAACACACTGAATGTTGACATCTAATTTTAGTTTAATTTTGTGACATTGTAATTTGAAGAAAATGCCTGTGTTTTATTGTACTAAACGCCATACGATTAAATGATATGTTATAGAAACCAATAAAGCACTAAAAGTGTGTTTCAATGTAGAATCCTTTCATAAATTTAATTTTTAAAATGTTGCGTGACGTCATTCAAGGTATTTTTTTCTTGCTACCAACGAATATTAAATTCTAAAGCAACCTTCAGTCTAGATAATAAGGAAGCTTCTTGACTAAATTCTAAACTTAAATGGCGGTAAATACGTAGGAGAATATGAAGGCGCGGCAATTTGAACATAATTTAATTTTATGTGTAGTATATGGCCAAATCAAAGGCAAAAGATAAGACAACAGACTACGTTGTGTTATTTATTTTATATTTATGTGAATAGTGAACACTAGTCATTTCTTTAATGTAGTGTTCGAAAGCTTTATAGATTTATGTGTTTTGAAATTGATTGTCAGTGTCAGTTGGTGCTTTTAAATTACCAGTGGGTTAACGTTTTCAAAATTATTTGTTATGTTGACGTAATTATTATGCAAAAACCATTCAAAAAACCCTTTCCTATGGGTCTTACTTCATATCCTACTTCCGGTAAATTTAAATTGTAATGCCATCGTACTGTATTCTTGCGGGAGATGCCGCCCAGCATCGCTCTTTACCCTCAGCATTGTACGTATAATCACCAAATCTGATTGCAGATACAGAATTAGAAACATGGGTCGAACAAACTGTAAAAAGAGAAATCGTCCGAGGTAGATTTCTTCAAGACCAAAAATCTCTACTCTCTGAACGTGCAAAAACCAATGCTGTCTTTATCAAGCCGCCTAGGCTCGCCGGTGAAATCACCAACAGGAGGTAACTCCATTCTATTGAAAGCACGATGCGAAAAAGTTAAGGCCTATAGCTAGCACGTGTAGTGTTCCGTATTTTATTTATGTTCCATAGATCTTCCATCCCTAAATGGAGTGGCAAACGACTGCGTAGTAAGTCACCATTCGCGAGGAATGCTCGAATGAGCACCACGGACTCGCCAGAATCCCGAGAAGAGAGTTGCAGCTCGTACATGAGCCCACGTTTGGGTAGACCTGCCTGTTCCATGCGTATCAGCGAACTGGCAGCGCCGACCAAGCGACAGTGCATTTCAGCATGGAGAGCCAATGCTAAAGTACTGCCTGCAACCATGGCAAGTACCTTACTTACCTACTTAGCTGGTAATTCATGAGCATTTTGTCGATACCTAAAGTATCTACAAAGTATCTAAGTACTGAAATTTAAAAGGTGTTGTACGATCAGTTGCCTCTGCTAATAACCAGCACGGTTATGACAACAGCGTGCGGTGTCACTATCCGTCTGTTTCTAAGCGTTCTAAATTAGAAAGGGACGGATAGTCTATATCGTAATGTGACACAGCTCGCGCGCCGCGCCGTCTTGTGATAAGCGTGTGAGTATAACTTCGATTTTATCTCTGATTTTGATTAGACGCGATTTTGAAGCTGCCGCGGTTCTGCGAACGTTTGGCGGTAGTTCAACAGTCAACACCAATGTTTCGTAGAGCGACAAGGCGAATAGAGAGTACAAATCAAATGTAGGGACCACATTGCGTTTATTATCAAAATCCATTAAGACTAATACTTTCATCTTTCGAATCCTGCTGTGCATGTGCACTCAATGTGCCGTTTGCGTCATGGACCTATGATACTCGGGACTGGCTATAGGTACACCGCAGCTGCCACGGCGAGGGACGGAAAATCTCCTATGCAGCTAAATTATGGGCAATCCACATTAAGTGATTTGTCAGCCCCAATTCATCAGAATCTGACTAATTGCTATAGTGTGGATGCACCAACCGTCAAACGAGTTGTCCGGACTAATTGCATGAAAATCACAATTTGGACCATGGAATTTGCATGATCTGCCAAGTTTTTTTTTCTCACAAATTTAATTCAAATAAATTGAAACGAAAATTAAAAAATATATACTAAAGGATATTGTATTAATATTTTACACTTTCATTTTGTTTAAACGGTGTTTTGCAACTACAATTTCATTCAGTGTGGCCAGTTAACAGTAAGAAAGCGAAAATTGCCGCATTCAAACGGTCCTGCGAAGCGGACTGCAAGATTGTTACCAACCGATGAGATAGGGCGAGACAGCACGTCGATCATGAGGCGGCCGTGACATACTCTCGATTTTTGTGTGCTGCACGGCTATTACGCGACGGCGCGCGAACTCTCTCAATTTTTCTCGCACGATCCGTCTCTCTCTTATTAGGTAGAACACTTAGAACAAGAGGTATAGTGCGAGAAAATCGAGAGTATGTCGCGGCCGTCCCATTTTAGACGTGCTGTCTTGCCCTATCTCATCGGTTAGTAACAATCTTGCAGTCCGCTTCGCAAGACCGTTTGAATGCGGCAATTTTCGTTTCCCTAATGTTAACTGGCCACACTGAATGAAATTGTAGTTGCAGTTGTTGTTGTCCTGCTCACGCGCCAAGCCATCGCAAGCGTATAAACGCGGCATTACGTCTGTACGCTACACCCAATTCTGACTTCGACATGTTGTACTGACAAATTGGGGTAAAATCACTTAATGTGGATGGCCCATTAAGAACTGATCTCAAAATGGCTGATGACTTGCCATAAACAACCTACTCAATTTAGACGGGTAATGGTTTATGTGCCACAACTTCATACTAAATCAGTTGTGGCACATAAAAAAAAACTGTCACACTTAACGAGATTTGTATGCTACCAGCTCGCTCGCACGAGTCGCACGTGGTATTATTATCACCATAGCCTGTCCTGAGTATCATAGGTGCATGCGCTTGCGTGCTCACAGCCCAGCGTTGCCAGACGGTTACATTTCTTACATTTTTCGTAACTTTTGACCCGCTCGCGTAACTCGTAAGTAACATTTGTTAGTAAGGTTTATAGTATTAAGATAATGTTTGTAGACGTGAAATTGAGAAACGTAACATTTTCAGGAAAAATGTAACATTTCAAAAAACTAAATGTAACTTACGACTCAAGGGCCCTGGTAACACTGTCACAGCCACATCATCAGCCATTTTGAGAAGAACAGTTGTAGGTACTTATCGTGGATTTTTGTGCTTTACAGGTCGACCGGCTGAAGCAGCGAGTAATGGACCAAGAAGCCATCGTTAAAGTTTCTGATGCCGTAAATTGTATGAAAAATAAGAGACTTCCACCTGACACCCGGCATAATGTCGAAATAACGTCAACTAAACGGTAACTTTTACATTAACTCGTACCTGTCCCTGCCCTGGCCTGTGAAGATGCCTAGCATGGCCGCTTTGAAGGTTTGTGCTCGTCCTTTTGGATCCCGCGCTTTTGAACGGAGTTGTGAAGTGCTGATAAGCACGCGGCGCGAGTAGGCATTTAAAAAAAAATATCTGTTTCACACCGCTCTTCCCCCGACCCGAATTGTGCGATAGAGAGACATTTCCTTGTTGAAATATTGTTTCGGGTGATAACGTTTTTACCCCCCTAAACCTTGAAATGAAACAATGGCTATGTTATCTTTATGAATAGCCAGTCCACTCGTCTTTCTCCAAAGGCTTCAAGCTCCTTATTACGACATTGCACATTGCTGAACATTAGTGTTTTTCCCATTTAAGGGCGTCAAGAAAAATAAACAAAGATGCAATGCAGAGCAGAATCCAAGCAGAATATAAAATTTTAAGTGACGTTTTTGGAATGAAGATAGCGCAGCTATTAATGAAACCCATGACTATAACTCTAAATTCCCAGTAAGAGTTTTTGCATTTTCTTTTTAAACAGGGTAACATCGATGATGTTTCTAGGTTCATGTGTTCAAAACATTTCAGAATATGAAACTAGAATACTATGGACGGGGCTGTACATGTTGCCACAGTGAGGGACGGAAAAGCTCTTATGCAGCTAAATTAAGAACCGGTCCTAAAATGGCTAATGACTTGCCATTTAACCTACTAAATTTGGATGGATAATGGTTTGTTGGGCACAACACAACTTCAAAGTGGAACTATGCAAGGACAATGAATGAAATTTCCCTTTCTGTCACACTTATCGAGATTCGTATGCTACCAGCTCGCTCGCACGTGGTATTATTATTACCATAGCCTGTCCAGATTATTCTACGTTCATGTTTGAACAGCACGGCTATCACGAGACGACGCACTATACCTCTCTTTCTAAGCTTTCTAATGAGAGAGAGACGGATAGTGCGAAAAAATCGAGAGCTCGCGCGCCGTATTGTGATAGCCGTGCTGCGTGGTGATTTTTTAAAGGAAATATTAACAGGGTGGTATTTGCAGAATATGGCCCATGAGTCCCATGACAAAATAAATATATACATATTTAAGTTAAAGTTGTTAATATTTATTTTACACTAATTATATTTCATGAATTATTTAGGACAAAATGTATATTGGATTTTATTGCTTTTTTGTGGGACGCTATGACATACAGTAGCTGCTATATTGAAAAATACCGATTGGTCAAAAAATATTTCTGATTTAGTGATTAGGTACTTAATTTTTATTTGTAGCTTTATTTTTATTATTTTTTTAGATTATATTTTATTTTAAAATTAGATTGAATAAATATAAGATATACGTCTTAGATGTCCTCCTTATATAAATATTATATGTTCATAGTTATAGTTTATAAATATTTTAAATTTGATGAATCGTTTAGGTTTCAAAACTTGTCAAACGTTATCAGTGAAGAAATAATAAATGTTATAAAAGAGAACAAGATGTTTAAAACAGATAAAGCGACTAATATGCGAATGGTGCAAGAAGTATCGGAGAAGGTACGTGCTTCAATTAAGTAGTAAACAATGGCATTCGATATCAATACTTAAGTACTTTTCTTCAATTACCAGGTGACTATATGGATTGCCAAAATACTCGAAGATTCTGCAGAAAAAATACTGGAAGAAGATTTAAGAGGCAAGCATCCGAATTACACTGACTAGCATTTTTTTAAGTACCATGTGTTTTTAACTGTTTTTTTTTTAATTATAGCAAGAGCAATTCCCGCTGGAGAGCTGATAACGCTTATTCAAATAATCACTTATAAGGAAACAGGTTCATGTTTTTTTTTTAGTTTTTTAGTTTTGCGTAGTTAACAAGGAACCCTTAAAATTTAGCGCAGTGACACAGTGTACTAGAAATCTGTTATTCCGCATGGGTATATAAATAAATTACGCCGACAAAACAGTAAAATAAAATTATGGTCACTACCTCCCCTACACGTAAAGGGGATGTATTTTTTTTCGCTTTAACCCATGGTGTGAGGTAGCATTGGATAGTTTGTTCTAAAATATTATGGGTTACTAAAAACTGTTTACCAACTCAGTGATCCGTTTGCGTGATATTGGGCTTTATCGCCCTAATTTTTATTTGAGCCAAGTGTCCTTGAAAGAAAGAAAGAAGACATTTATTCTCTACACAAAAAACTCACTTGGGAAGGCCAACTTTCGTAGAAATTGGGCCCGCGTCTCGATGTAATAAAAGCAGACAGGCAACGACGGAACCCTACACTGCGCATGGCCCGACACGTATTTGGCCGGTTTTATATTTATTGCTTAACACAATCAGTGCAGCAATGTCGGGATCGCGACTAGTTGGCACCTACGCCGTAGTCGCTTTTCGCTGATGCGAGAAAAAACACGGGATCGGTTTCGAGCGATTATTTATATACCTACACCGGCTCAATCAGATGCAATGGAATACAAGTACAGATGCTAATTAAAGGATTCAATGTGACTTGTCTACTGCGTGTATTTTTAATATTACCTCAAATTGTAACCAGAGGTACGTGTTACTATGAACCGATATTGCAAGAAAATTTTAAGTTAGTCTTAACTACCAAAGCGTAATTAATTTTTGAAAATTTATCGAGCGGCAATGTATTGCGTACTTACACTGTGACATGATGACACATGGTAGAATCGGGTCACATGTGACAATTTATTGTGACGTCACGTCAGTGAGTCAAAGTAGTGATCCATTGCGCGCTGAATTATTTTATATGGAAAAAATAAAGATGGTGGTTAAGAAAAAACAATTGCAATATCAGTTCTTAGCCTTGACACCAATCTCTGGTTACAATTTGAGGTAATATTAGAAATACACACTATTTAAAATTTTCAGACTTAGAAGAACAGGAAGGGCCAGTGCTTGATGTACTCGACGACATGGTGGACACTATCTTGGTAACTATCAGAATGTTGCAATTATTATTACTTATTAGAGTACGGTATGTTTAAGATCGCTTTTTATAATGCATTTCTACATTTTAGCACAAATGTGTCAAAACCCCATCGGACCTTTTGACACCGGAATATTTAAGTATTTCTTCAGGCGATGTCGATAAAGATGGACAACTTGACACTGAACAACTAACAGCCGACGAAGAAGCCAACAAAGATACCATACTAAATGATATAATTAATCAATTAAACAAAGCTATAGATTCTATTGAACATAAAGATACTACAAACACATCTATCAAATCGGATTTGGGACCTGAGCCTAATACTCAACCTGAACCTGATATTAAAGCTGAATTTGATATTAAACCTGAACCTGACACTGAAATGGAAATGAATCTTGCACTTGATATTAAAGCTGAATCCGATATTCATCTTGAACTTGATGTTAAAGCTGTACCTAATATTAGTCCTGATTCTGATATTAAAGCTGGATCTGATATTAGTCCTGATCCTGATATTAAGGCTGAATCAGATATTAAAGCTGGAACTGATATAAGTCCTGATCCTGATATTAAAGCTGAATCTGATATTAAAGCTGGAACTGATATAAGAACCGATTCTGATATTAAGGCTGGAACTGATATAAGTCCTGATCCTGATATTAAAGCTGAATCGCATATAAAACTTGAACCTGATATTGACGTGCTATACAGCAACCACACCGGTGAATATAATGATGACGAACAGAATACAAACATACATGAAGGTGAAAGCGATACCCCAGAATTAAATCCTATGCGGCTGGCTCCAGCAGAAGAAATTGCTGAAATTTCGATAACGCAAAATCAGGATGTTGGCGATGAAACTTTGGAAGAGAATGTTCTCTTGGAACCCGAAGAAAATAACTTAATGCATACGAATGAGGAACAAACCTCAAACGTGAGTGGCGCAATTGAACTAATAAGTGGAGAATTATCTGAGGAAAAGAGCAAAAAAGTTCAATTCTCTAATGAAAACCTTGGTAATATTTATTTTAAATTATTTTTCTTGTTTTTTTATGAATGGAGTACGGATTAAATTAGTAAAATAAATAAGTCACTGTCTTGATAATTAGAACCTATATATAAGTTTGTATTTATATGTTTGAGAGTACTCCTAATAGGAGTACTCACAAACTCCACGTTTCTTACAAAATAAGAAATGATTATTCTGGCCATTCTGCAATGATCTTCTTATCTTCAGATAGTTTCAGTGTATGACCCAATTACTAGTGCTTTTACCCTAATTTTCAGGTCCTATGAATAAAAAAGAACACATCAATCCGTTTATTAGGTAAATGCACTTCAATATTATTTATTACTTTACTTTCTTTTATAGAAGCTTTAATACACGGTAACCTTGTTTTTATTCCTACAGGGAAATTTTGCAGTTCGAAGATGAACGTCTACTAGAAAGTGTCACAGATTTCGAACTACCTCATATAGATTTCGCTCCACCAAATGATGATTTATTGAGTAAGTTTACTAATTCACACTAATCGTAAATAACATGTTGGTTTTCTTTATAATGAGATCTAAATAAATTCCTAATTAGGTGACGCCGATGAATCTTGGCCAGAAAAGATACCAGTAACTAAACCTAGCGCAAGTGTAACGAGGTCTATCACTTCCATGGGGAAACTTTTGGAATCGGATGAGATCAACTCTGCTTTTGAAGAAAGGGCATTCATAGAATATTCACCACAAACCGATTGGGAACAAAATCATGACGATGAAGAAAAGGACCTTTATAGCACAATAAATCCGGAAGTAATCGAAGAGTCAGAAAAAAACACAAATTATGATATTCAATATACGGCTGATTTACAGAATACTACTGAAGAGTTGCCCCATCTTATCGAAATAGACGAAACATTGTTCCATGGACGATTGGCGGGACCTGAAACTAAAGATGTAACATCTTTGTTGGGACTGGAAAAAGACGCTTCCATAATGTCTATCCGAAAAGACGAATCTGTCATTCTAATTGGAGATGAAGAATTGCAAGATATTGAACATATTAAAGAATCCGAGTCTATAATCGAACATTCCAAACGGCAAAAATATGAGGAATTACATATCTCAAAACGTGTACAATCGAAAAGCGCTACATATACAAAGGAAGGTACAACTAAAGGCAAGATAGATCAAGGACGTTCTAGTGCCGAAGAATTCACTTCGCGGAAGTTTGACTACAGTAAGTACTTTTCTTCATATTGAATATTCACTTTTTGCATGTGAAGATATCAGCCTGTATATTATACCTACTTAATTTAGTCCCTCTGAAACTCACACTCATAATATCATTATCATATACCCAAGAAATAACTCCAGATTGCCCGGTTTTTTTTATAAATCCGGTATTTTGAGAATTAATGCAGCCATTTGAGACCGAAGTCCGAACTGAACTAACCATTTTCTAGGAGTTATTCCAAAAACGGCTCCTGCCTGGATAAGACGCGGCCAAGGCGAGCCCAACGGAGGTCCCTGCGCCTGCAAACCCTTGCACTATTCAGGTAAAGAGCTGCTTTATACATTATTGAATAGCCTGGTCTTCTGATAAACAAAATTGAAATATCCGTTCCGTTCCGTTCCGATGACTCAGTCAGCCAGCAGTTCTGCTGCAAGGACGCGGAGGCGTTGGTAATGCCCGGGAGGGAGCGACGAGGAGGCTCCTAGACAAATGCTCGAGAGCACGCGCTGTCACGATACGGGAAGACACAGCCAGGGGTGTATGGGAACCTTGAAATATATAGATAAATAAATATTAGGGGATAATCTTCTACAAATTGAACTAGGCATAGTAAGCTCAATAAGGCTCGTGTTCCAGCATAAATATATGGCGATGGGCAACGTTGATCATCAAGGCAATGTCTCTATGGCAATATCTGATCATCAAGGTTTAATTATATGACGATACACAGGCGGTAAAAATATGTGATAAATTTACAGCCGGCATAAAAATATCGGATCGGATCACATAAAGACAGTACAAACATCCGATACGATTGTCAGTATAAAATATCTATAAATTAAAATACTTTTATACGCTTTGACTTACAGTCGTAATTTGAATAAAACTATTTGATGCTTCTTGAAAAGCGTAACATGGATTTCGCCGTCATGTTTTTGGACATTAGTGCCATTGATAAAATAAATAATAACAGTTGATCTAATTAGCTTTTAAATCATGGCCATGATTTCGGGAGTTTTAAGGAATGATATTGGTGCACACGTGGCACACAGAGGATCCCGTGGGTTCCGTACCTTCTGGCAGGGGTAGCGTCGGTGAAGAAATCAAAGTCAGGATCTCAATATATGCACCGATATATTATCATAAATATATGGAGCAAATACAGTCGTCGGATTGTTAAAACTTATTAATAGAATCTTGGATTATTATAGATTAAAAGGACGACACAAAAACGAACACAAGTAGCACGAGCAGCGCTCAGAGCGAAAGAGGACGGTGACAGTTCGTCCACAGATAATAACAAATCATACATGGCACACTAGACAGCCCGATTAAGTTTAAGGTGCATACACACTTCAAAACTCTAATAAATGACACCGCACACCTAGAATCAAAGGAAGGTCGGTGATTATTTTAGAATAACAATTATTTTGTATCAAAACTGACCCAGAACATAATTTACCTAACCAAGTTCAACGTGGGTTTTTTGGTAATTAATCTTATTTTTTTATTGCTAGAAATTCATAACCAGCATTTAATTAAAAAAAAGCGATTTTAGTGACTTTCGGGGCGATTATCTCCGACTCTAAGTATTCACTTAATCAAAACAATTGCTGAGAAACCTTATATTTAATTTGAAAGGCCTATCGATTGATGTGCCACACGTGACTTTCAGTTTGATACACCTATCCCCAAAACTTTATTCAAATACACCTTATAAGTAGTTTTCGAGTAAAATGCCTGTGACATACGGACGGACGGACAGACAGACAGACAGACAACAGACATGACGAATCTATAAGGGTTTCGTTTTTTGCCATTTGGCTAAGGAACCCTAAAAATAGGTTTATCTCATTTTACAAATTTTGGGTTCTAGTTATATCAAACACGACTGAAGAGGCGAGTCGAACCATTTTGTAATTCGACTACTGGGGAGGAATCCACAAAGCTCTCAGTTTTAATTTGCACCACCGCATACACACATATGTGCTACAATTCTAGGGGTCAAATTAGGTATCAATTCAACAGCTCCATACGAATACCTACAGGGCTTAGAAACGCAATGTTAGGCCCCATCCGGCAGTTTTTACCTACTGAATAAACTAATTCTGTCAATTTCACGTTTTTATCGTGAGACGGCGATATCCAATGACAGGTTAATACTCATTTAAAGAAGGGTCAAATAGCTTTTTTCACATTACAACTGTATGTCAAAGGTAATAAAGTTCATTTTGCAGAATTTTGAGATTTTTTACTCACAATCGTATCAGATATTTATAATGTCTTTATGTGATCCGGTTTTTAGGGTTCCGTAGTCAACAAGGAGCCCTTACAGTTTCACCATGTCCGTCCGTCTGTCTGTCTGTCTGTCCGTCTTCGGCTTAGCTCAGTAACCCTTACAACTAGAAAACAGTAGAATAAAATCCTGTTTTTTTTTTTAGGGTAAGTACCTCCCCTACATGTAAATTGGTGATGTGTTTTTTTTCTCGTTAAACCTATAGTGTGGGGTATCGTTGGATAGCTTTTATTCAATATTATGGGCTTTCTAAAACTATTTTTCGACTCAGTTAGGCGTTTGCGAGATAATGGGATTTAAAGCCCTAATTTTTGTTCGAGTCATGTGTCCAGGGACTGCATAACCGAAAAATACCGGTATTATTCATAACCGATATGACGTCATATCGGTTTTGAAATAGCGGTTTCGGTAGCGGAACCTTTATATTTCGCTATCGAAATATAACGGTAACCTTTATTTTTTTCGGTACCTTAACCGATTTTTAAAGGTTACCGAAATTTAGATTTTGGCGTCGTTGCCAAACCGCCGGCGCTGCCGTTTTTGTCAGTAGGAACATTAGTTACATTCAGTACATTGGCACAGCAACATAGCGTGAGGTGCGGGTGTGCGGGCGGGGACTCGGAGAGTGCGGAGCTATGATGACAGATGTACAGCCGGATACCAAACAGGATAATGTTTTCGCTTCATTATCAAAAGAAAAGAAAGCGTATACGGCGTTATTTCGTTTTCTTACCATTGTAAGCTTTAATTTTTACATTGTAATCGAATCGAATAGCTCGCGTTTGCACTGTCGAGTGTCGTTGTCGGTGAGCATCAAAGAAGCGTATGATATGCCGCTGCCGTATCGCCCGCGCCCGCGTCGACGCCCCCCCGCACGCCTCTACTACCGCTCGCTCCCCGTCCCCCGTTCGTCACTGTGCGCTGCGGCCCGCGCCATTCCATTTATCATGCCGCTGACCCCCCCCCCCTCCCCCCACCCCTACTACCGCTCGTTCCCCGTCCCCCGTTCCGCACTGTGCGCCGCGGCCCGTGCCATTCCATTTATCATGCCGCTGACCCCCCCCCCCCCCCCCCACCCCCACCTCTACTACCGCTCGTTCCCCGTCCCCCGTCCCCCGTTCCTCACTGTACGCTGCGGCCCGCGCCATTCCATTTATCATGCCGCTGACCCCCCCCCCCCCCCCCCCCCCCTCCCCCCACCTCTACTACCGCTCGTTCCTCGTCCCCCGTTCCGCACTGTGCGCCGCGGCCCGTGCCATTCCATTTATCACGCCGCTGACCCCCCCCCCCCCCCCCGCACGCCTCTACTACCACTCGCTCCCCCCCCCCGTTCCTCACTGTGCGCCGCGGCCCCCCGCGCCATTCCGTTTATCATGCCGCGGACCCCCCCCCCCCTCTCCCCCCACCTCTACTACCGCTCGTTCCCCGTCCCCCGTTCCTCACTGTGCGCCGCGGCCCGCGCCATTCCATTTATCATGCCGCTGAACCCCCCCCCCCCCCACCTCTACTACCGCTCGTTCCCCGTCCCCCGTTCCGCGCCGTGCGCCGCGGCCCGCGCCATTCCGTTTATCATAACCCCCCCCGCACGCCACTACTACCGCTCGCTCCCCGTCCCCCGTTCCTCACTGTGCGCCGCGGCCAGCGCCATTCCGTTTATCATGCCACGGACCCCCCCCCCCCCCTCTCCCCCCCACCTCTACTACCGCTCGTTCCCCGTCCCCCGTTCCTCACTGTGCGCCGCGGCCTGCGCCATTCCATTTATCATGCCGCGGAAGCTTCTATTATTTTTTGATTCTTTCATAGTTACACCTTGTGTTGGAAATTAGTTAGGTAATTAAAAATATCGGCCGACGGACAACATTGATACATTTGATACCAAGCTCAATCATAGTACGAATAATAGTACATTACGCGCGCACACCAGCGGAGCAGAACGGGAATCGAACCCGTAATGAATCAATTAATTTGCCATATGAAATTACGAAGTATAATAATGATTCCATTTTAGATTATCTTTATCACATGACGTGATTATCGCTAACAAAATACCTAACGCAGACACAAGCACTGCGCAGTGATGCACACACAATGAATGTACCGGCGCGGCACGGCGTGACCTGACCTGACGGCGGCCGCGGCGGCATCGGCAGGCGATGCCAGCTCGCTTATTTTTTTTGGTAACCGTTATAATACCGGTTTCGAACCGGTATTATAAAGGTTTCGGTTACCTTTAAATCGAATAGCGGTAACCGATATTTCAAAACGATTACGGTAGCGTTATGTTGGCGCGGCGCGCGTAACCTTTACACCATTACGGTACCGTAATGGAATACAGGTTTCATACCGGTAAAACCGTAACCGAAATCAGTCCCTGCATGTGACCCCCTCTGCCGGCTAAATGGCTACTATTGGGGACGTGAAAAAATTCGTGGCAGCAGTACATATAATGAATTTATAAGGAAAACTATCACAGTTAAGTAGACATAACTAGTTAACGAGTAGTAGACATAACTAGTTAACTGGTAAGAAATGCACTTAATTTCGGGTAACATATACATTGTCATTGGAATTTGAACCTTTTACCGTGAACGGTAGAGTTGCTTTTTCACGGCACGTTATGTTCATTAGAAAAAACCTTGTCCTTCAGGTGGTCGCTAACCGAAGGTGGTCGCGTAACCGGCGAAACGACCCTATACATTGGTGTGTTATAAAAATAATCATATTTACGATCATTTACGAGGGTAAGCTATAATAAAAACCCCAAAAGCCCCTTTTAAGTCCGCATTCTGTGACAGACGGGCAACTACGGAACCCTACCCTGCGCGTGGCCCGACACCCACTTGGCCGCTTTTTATGTATGCTTCTACAGCCGATATATAATCTTATGTCACATCATTTTGATTTTGTGGAGTATCAGATATTTTTTCTTCTGATCCGATATTTAGGTACCTACTTATGCTGTTACAGGCAAATGATTTTAAGCCGGCTGCAAATCACCACAATTTTTTTTACCGTCTGTGTATCGTCATATAAATATACCTTCAATTGATGATCAGATATTTTTGCAGCACTGCCCATCCATAGCCATACCTAATATTATAAATGGGAAAGTGTATATTATGTGTGTTTGTTTGTTTGTACGTCTTTCACGGCAAAACGGAGCGACGAATTGACGTGATTTTTTAAGTGGAGATAGTTGAAGGGATGGAGAGTGACATAGGATAGTTTTTATCCCCTAAATCATCCCCTAAGGGGGTGAAATGGGGGGGGGTAAAATGGAGGGGGTTTGTATGGAGCTGCGATATAAACGAATTCCACGCGGACGGAGTCGCGGGCAAAGCTAGTAGCAGGCGCGGGACACTCCCCGATTTACGTTCATCGCTACAAGTATATATAAGTCGTGGACACGTCTTCTATATACCTAAAACTGGTATGGATGTGTTCCTTATTGTCTCCAGAGTACGAATCTACCGGTTTTAGTTAAGGGAGAGGGGGACGGACATCTGTGACGTCATAAAGATGGCGGCCGACGGTCATCGATTTTTGTTCAAATCTCGGGTTCTATTTTTCTGATCAGTTCATGTGAGGTGTCATTTGAATGCGTATTAAATGTTCTATAATTCATTTTTTGAGATCTGTAACGTACATTCAACCGTTTGGAAAATAATTAAAAAAATAGATTTTTTTACCTTAGACGTTCTGCCATCTCATCTCATCTTACCATCATAATTCGAGAAAGAGATACTATAGCGTGATAAATGTCATTATAAAAAATATTAAACATTTTATTAGCTTTCCAATAATATGCAATTTGTTGTCGTTAAATAATAAACCTGTCATTTATGGCCAATTCCGTAACGCAAGTCCGCGGGAACCGGCACGATCCGTATGATTGAAATACTATGAGAGTTCAATTTTGGTGTTCCCAAATGAAAGGTATTGTTGTTTCTATTAGTGTTGGTGTTGATGTTCTTGCCCTAGGGCATCCCCGTGGTGCTTAAGGCGGTACATTAGAAATTATCGCGTGCTTTGAAACGCCGTTCTGACTAGAAGGCCCGAAGGAGAGCAGCATGGCACGCGAGGCGGCAGGCCAGGCTCTGCGTAGGACCGAAAGCCCGAATCGTTCCTTCAGAGTGGGCTCTCGACGCAAGCCAAAGGGCCAAAGGCCCAAAGGGCGGTTCCACGTGGACTCTTTAGTACTCCTATGTGTCCTACAAGCAAACCTGAGCCGAAGGTCCGAAAAAGCAGCATGGCACGCGAGGCGGCAGGCCGAGCTCTGCGTGGGGTCGAAGGTTTGTTACTCCTAAGTGTCTTACCAGCGAATCTAAGAGCAAGGCCCGAACCGTCCCTTCAGAGCGCGCTCTCTACGTGAGTCGGAGGGCCAAAGGCTGGAAGCGACCCTCCAGAGTGTGTGCGCTCTCGGATACTCTACTCCTGAATGTGTTACAAGTGAACCTGAGGGCCGAAGGCATGCACGCGAGGAGGCAGGCCGAGCTCTGCGTAGGGCCGCAGGTCTGAAGCGTCCCTTCAGAGCGCGCTCTCCACGCGAGCCTGCGCGCACAACTTGAGGGCCGAAGACCCGAAAGAGAGGGGCATGGTAAGCGAGGCGGCAGGCCGAGCTCTCCGTATAGGGACGAAGGTCTGTAGTGTAGCGTCCCTTCAGGGAGCGCTCTTGGACACCATACCCGCCGAGTGTTTTACAAGTGAACCTGAGGGCCAAAGGCCCGTACGGCAAGCCAACGCGGCCAGACACTCCCCTTACTCTATCACATACAAGACTCAAACACTCACCAAGCGGACACACACTCGGTGCGTGCAACGTTTCAGTTACAAATCTCTCTGCCAATTTTCCTATAGCTGTTTTCACTTCTCTTTTGCGAGGAAATACATAACCAAAACAAGTCAGATTTGGAAAGTACAAGTCAAAGTACAACACAGGTAAACTCGGGCAAAAACTAGTCCTACTAATATTATAAATGCGAAAGTTTGGGTGTTTGGTGTTTAGATGCTTGTTACTCAACCACGTTTAAACGGCTCATCTGATTGTGTACGATTGGATGTAATTTTGTACGAAGATATTTTATAGGGGGTCACTTTGTTTCCCATAAACTTATTGTTCCGAATTTCGATAGTCAGAAATTGATAGCCATATAATTTATAGACATAAACATCAGTAGTCATAATCTTTGTTAAGTATAACGTTTTGTAGTTCTAACATTAATGACCCATAATATTAAGTATTATAATCACAAAAGTCAGAAATTGATGTCCATAACCATCAAAGGTCTATCGATAATTATTCATAAATATTCTAAGACATATATTTCAACATACTAATGATTGCTATTCATATCGTTTTAATGCCTAAAGTGAATTACGTCTAAGAGACCAAATCTATAACATCCAAAGTCATATAGATAATTACTCAGAAACATTTCTAGACATACATTTGAAAGGTAGTACTGCGCGAAGGGTTTATGACTGTTTCGTAAAGAATACGTTTAAATAAGCATGTTTTATTAGAAACTTTTTCTCTGAAATTAAAAATGGCCAAGATATTGGACTTCTAAGGCAGGTCGGTGTAGGTACGACGACGAGCGAAGCGAGGAGGAGTATTAGTTGTACCGTGACCTTAAGCGCGGGAGCCGAGCGAGCGAAGCGAGCGTGCCGCGGCAGCGGCCGGCGAAGCGCCAGAACCAATAATGACACACCATTCATCGAAATGTTGACAAGTACATATTTTTCCTAACTTTCGGGTCAAATATTTCGGCCATTTTTGATTTTAGAGAAAAAGTTTCAAAACAAAACATACTCATTTTAACGTATTCTGACCACTAAACAAAACAGTGAGCGGCATTAATATCTTTCAATCGCATCACTCTTTATTTTTGCCAAAGTACCCACATTAATTATAATTAATGGGTACGTGGGTATGTTGTTATAAAGCAGTCTGGAAGAACGCGTTCAGTAACGTTCGGTAGTAAAAAAAACATGTATTTTATTATTTTTCTGGGAGTGTGTTTATGGGCTTTAACATTATGAAGAGTGACACCACCGTGAAATTGAATGATATGACTAACTAATCAGATGACTACCAATCATTATGACTTGCGAAAAAATACCTTACAATAACTATTGCAAACTAGATTATCGCCTGTTACATTATGTAATTGCATACCACCGGGACATTGAACGTTATGGCTAACCAATTTTATGACTAACAATAATGATGACCTGCAAAAATCGGAACTCCAATGTATATTGTTAAATTTTATGACTTTCGACAATATGACTAGAAAAAATTATGGTGGAAAACGTTATGGACTGAAAAAATCGGATCTTAAATTTTATGGGAAACAATAGTTTATAGCCTGCATTAAAATATAGGTCAGTTTTATCCCGGGTCCACGCAGACCAAGTCGCGGGCGGAAGATAGTTGTCTAATAAAGCTGCTTGCGTTCATTGATTTATTAATTATTTTCAACTTAATACTAGGAACTAGACTAATTTTACATCAACCGGGCGTAAATTGGTAATAACAATCTCACTTGTCAGCCAAAAGAAGACGTAAAATTGTGCGTGGGGGGTGAAAAAGTACGCTTCAGTGCACTCGCCTCGCCTTCGGCTCGGGCTACAAAGTTCCTGAGGTGGCCTTTATTTTACTGCTCTAGGTGCGTATCATGACCGTCTGAGTCGTATAATTATTCAGAAAACAAAAGAAGAGTTTCTAAAGGCGCGATGTGACGCCAGCGATCGCTAGCAGAGACGACCGTGGTGATAGTTAATTGTTGCGTAATTCACAAAATTTATTATTACTTGGTTATTTTTTTGGGGACACCAACAAAACCAATATTTTTTAGAAAGCTTATAAAATTACCTATCTTTTTTATAATAACTTTTATTACGCTAAAGTTATTATTTATTGAGTTATAAGCATATTTTATCAGTACTCGTTCAAACGCGCGGGGTAAAAAAAACATATTTTTTTGTAATTATTAAATAACTGTCGATTTTACGTCATAGCGTTCTCGAAATCAATTATAGTACGTTTAATAAGCTTTCAAATGACACCTCACACGAAGCAATCAGGAAAATAGAACTCTAGATTTGAACAGAGAACTCAGAGTGACAGCTGTCAGCTGGAGAGTCAACACTAAGCTCGCGCTATTTAATTTAAAACATACGGAAAAGTTGCCTAAATCAAGTAAATAAAACAAACACTTCAAGATAGTTACCTTTGCTGTATGTGACAGTGTTATTTTAATGTTTTAACGTGACTAATCAGTGAAAATGGAAGAGACAGTGTCGAATACGGCGGTTAGTAGTTTAAACTTTTAAACGAGGTGGATACAGTACAGTGTATATTACAGTGCCAAAAACAGTTCTTTCATTAACATTGACTATAAACTAAATACCTAATCTAATTAAGTGTGAAAATATCATCGATCGCAATTAACGATCCATACTATACTGGTCAACACTACTGCCATCTATCGTAAGACACCACAATCACGGCAAATTCACGGTCAAGTTCACGACAACGAGAGAAGGAGACAACCCAACACAACGAGCGAGCGAATAGATAAGTGACACGGATGACTGCAAGCAGCCAAGCGCGTACATAATAAATTGAAAAGTGCGAACGGGATAGCAATTGTATTCACAAACCCATCTGCATTACATTACCGCTGCATTACTGATAAGCATTGAGCACCGCCCACTCCCGATGCAATTGCCGACGGCAATTGAAGAACAAAAGGAAATAGGCCTACGTTTTATACAATATTTGTTTTCGTAATTATTTGAGGTGTGAAACATTGCTACAATGCCATTTTATGATAACATTACCGTTCGAAAACGCAGGCACCAGCTAAATCTCTCAGATGATATGTTATATTCATCTTCACAAAGTAAATTGAACTCCACACTAAACAGTCTTCCTGACATATCGTCTGAAGAATTATCGTTAGTTAAGGACCTTAAACATCAAGTAGGAGACCTTCAGAACGAGCTGGAGGTCGCCAATGAAGAAATAGCAAAACTTTCACTGGAAATCTCAGACCTTAGACGCAAAAATGATGCATCTCAAAAAACAATTGCAATGTACAAAACCGTAACATCTTCGGATATCTTAAAACATAACAATAACACCTCGAAAATACTTTCTAGAGGTCGAATGTCGTCCACTCCTACATACCGAAAAATAAGTCAATTATGCAATCTGAAGTCCTCGAGTACAGAGCGATCTACAAATGTATGTCGGATCCTGGAGAACCTTCGGACCCCCAATACATCGAAGGAAGACTCAATGAAATCGTCAACTCAAGGCGAAGTTGGAAATGACACGATTATCTTCAGTATGGACCGAGAGACTTCTTCATCTACGCCCAAGAATCACCGTGACCGTCCAGCACCTGTCCCGAAGCCCGAACCTTTAGAACCATCCACGAAAAGTCAGCCATCGAAGCCGAAACCTTTGAAAAATCAAATCGTAATAGCGAGTAATATTAAGTCAAACAAAATTACTAGTATGATAGGTAAAAGTGATACTCTGGATAAATTTAATTGCTGTCATTTTTTAACACCTGGCGCAGGAATCATGCAAATACTGGGACAAACTGAATGCCAGACAAAAAAATTAACTTTAGCCGACTACTATGTAATTATGATAGGAGAGGAAGATTTCCACGAAATCGAAGAATATGATGAATTGGTAAATTATATATCTGACATTTCATGCCGTATAAGTCACACTAACATAATTGTTATTTGCCCCACATATATATGTGGTAAGCCTATCTACAATTCCAAGGTAGAAAAATTTAATAGTCTGCTACGGAACAATGCTAAATTTCATGAAAAACACGTGTCTTTTGACTCGAACTTAGACCTATCATTTGACATGTTCTCGGCAATCACAGGGCGTATCAATAATCTTGGAATGACAAATATTTTATGCCATTTGGGAAATTTTGTTTTGGATAGTACTCGACCTACCAAAGGGCATGAAACAACTGGGCAAAAAATAAGAATGGTCCAAAAGAAATTATCCGACTATTTTCCAAAACATCCTGGAGCTTTGAAAAAATCTGGACAAAAATCAAAAACGATTCAGGATTTTTTTCCTATAATTTCATCTACATCTTGCACCAAAATATAGCCGGACTATTGAATAAAGCCGACACGCTGTCGGTATACTTACAGGAATTAGACACAAAAAGCATGCCCATTGATGTATTATGTATCACTGAGCACTTCTTGATGGCGGGCTCGGAAAATCTCGTCACTATACCTAACTTTAAGCTTGTAACAATTTTTTCTAGAGAGCAATGCAGAGGGGGTGCATGTATATTAGTAAAGTCCCACCATGAATATAAAGAATTAACCAACGTAAAAAATGTATCCTTGCAGTATTCAATTGAATGCTGTGCAATTGAATTGTTACAACACGGAATTATTATTATATGTCTATACAGAACGCCCCAATCGAACCTACAGTTGTTTTTCGATAAATTAGATACGATCCTTTGCAGAACATGTGATTACTCGTACACTAATAATAAAAAGGTAGTATTATGTGGTGATTTTAATTTGAACATTTTAAAGAAAAGTAACAACGCTTTACAATTTGAATATTTGTTACTAAACCACAATCTGAAATTGGAAATTAGGGAACCAACTAGATTAGCTAGTGGCACCTGCCTTGACAATTTTGCACACAATGTTAAAGGCTCCAAAGGAAAAGTTATTGAACTTGGTTTATCGGACCATACGGCTCAAGTATTAAAATGCCCCGTAAAGAAGACCTGTTTCATTAATTGTTGGCGAGTAAAGCAACGAGATTTTAGTTCAGAAAATTTGGCCCTATTTAAGAAATGTATTAGTAGTCTGTCGTTCTCGGATGTATTACAGTGTAATGATGCAAACCTAGCTTATGAATTGTTTATAGATACCTTTACCTGTTTTTACAATTTGTGCTTCCCTTTCAAAATAATAAAACTTAAATCTACAATGAAACCCAAGTGGGTATCTAGAGGGATCAAAATATGTAGCAAGAAGAGAAGAGCTTTACTATGGAAATATCGACTTTGTCCTAATAAAGTTAATAGAAGCGTTCTTAAAGCATATAATACTAGATATAGGAAAATACTCAATCTCACACAGCGCTCACAAAATGACCATTTTATAAAGCAATCGACCAACAAATCAAAAGCTACTTGGCAAGTCATTAATAAAAATAAGCAGCTGTTTCCAAAAGAGCCAATATTAAAGCTTATTAAGAACGGTGAGACAATTACTGATCCGACCCATATAGCCAATGCCTTCAATAATTTTTTTATCGACCAAATTGTAACCAAAAGCAGTGATGTGCAATGTAATTTAAAAAGTAACTGTAGCCAATCAATGTATATGACACCTACTGTTCCCCAGGACATAATGAATATAATTAAATCACTCAAAAACACTAATAGTGTTGGATATGATGACATAAATACTAAAGCTGTAAAGCTGATATCGCATGAAATTGCCCATCCCCTTAGTCACATTATTAACATCAGCATTTCAACGGGAGTATATCCAGACAAGCTAAAGCCCGTTGTTGTAAAACCTTTACATAAAAAAGGGGACAAAATGAATGTGTCCAATTATAGACCCATTGCTCTAGCAGCGATATTTTCTAAAGTAGTAGAAAAGGTGATATACGAGGCACTTTACAACTATTTGGAGAAATATCAGTTACTAGTTCCAGAACAGAAAGGGTTTCGTAGAAAAAAATCCATAAATATGGCAATATATGACCTTGTGCAGCCAGTATTAGAAAATTTAGATAAGCGAAATCAAGTGTGTGCCGTATTTATGGATATGACTAAAGCGTTCGATTATGTAAACCATTCCATACTTTTAAGGAAGCTGAATGCATACGGTATTCGTGGCAATGTTTTAGAGCTGTTGAAATCCTATTTGAGCAATAGAGACCAATACACAGAACTTTCTCAAATATGCATGCACACTAAATATATAAAGGCTTACAGATCTAAAAAGAGGCAAATTATGTATGGCGTGCCACAAGGAAGTGTTCTCGGACCTCTACTATTTCTAATCTACATCAACGACCTACCCCAGCACGTAAAACACCCTATGGTATTATTCGCTGATGACAGCACTGTTATTATAAAATGTAATGATATTAATGATTATGAAATGGAAGTTAATAATACTATAAAGGACATAATTGAATGGCTAAATGTGAATAATTTATTAATTAATCTTGACAAAACTAAAGTCATGCACTTTTATCAACGTAAACTGCCTGTTCCAATTATCTGTAACTATAAAGGGACTCTGATTGAATCAGTTTCTGCTACTAAGTTTTTAGGAATAAATGTAGATAACCACCTGTCATGGAACTCGCATACTGAGCAAGTGTGCCTAAAACTGAACCAGTATGCCTATGCTCTATATAAACTGGCAAAGAAAACTAGTCCTGATGCTGTAATAACTGCATACCATGGGTTTGTAGCGTCGACTTTACGCTACGGCATTATATTCTGGGGCAATTCTACAAATAAGGAAGCGGTGTTCAAAGCCCAAAAAAGATGTATCAGAGCAATGCGTGGCCTTAAACAAACAGATAGTTGTGTACCGTATTTCAAGGATTTGAACATCTTGACAATGCCTTCTCTTTACATTTTAGAAATGGTAATGTTCGTAAAAAATAACCCAGCGCTGTTTAAAAAAGCCAATTATACTAGCGAACGTTTGAGGCAAAGATTTAGGGAGGATCTATCCCCAGCTATTGGCAAAACCGCTTTGATGCACAAAAGTGTATGTTCTCTTGCGATAAGGATTCATAACCAATTACCAATTGAATTTAAACTATTGCCAATACCACTTCTGAGACGTAAATTAATAGCCCTGCTTACGAATAAGTGTTATTATTCAGTTCTCGAGTATCTAAATGATGACCTAAATTGTTTATAATTATTTCTGACTAATTATTATTACATGAATGTTTTTGTACGCCAATTGGCAAAGCATAGTGTAACACGAGAAATTGTAACATCTCTGTATTTATGCAGCCATCACCTATGTTTCACAAATAAAACACTTTTGACTTTTGACTTTTGACTTTTGAACAAAATTCGATGACCGTAGGCGGCCATCTTTGTGACGTCACAGCTATGTCCGTCCCCCTCTCCCTTAACTAAAACCGGCAGTTTCGTACCCTGGAGATAACAAGGAACACATCCATATCAGTTTTAGGTATATAGAAGAGATGTCCACGAAAATCGTGAATGAGACGACTTTTTGCGATTTCACCACCGTACTAATAAGTATATGTCGGTGCCCCAACGCTGAGGAACCGGCATGTACTTGTAGCGATGAACGTCGACGTCGCAGAGGGCCATAAATCTTAGTGTTTTGGCTGAGAAAGGAGTGTCCCTTCTGTACTTGTACTATTATCTATTCTGTGCTAGTAGTAATATATTTATGCTGGGGAGTGGTGACTGTACTAGACGACGATATTATTAATTAAGACTCAGAAACACACATTACCGGGATTCTAAGCCAGGGGCTTCAGCTGCGCAGGCTTCAGCGTCACTGCCCACTAAGCTAACATGTAAGTATAAGGTGTAAAGGCTCTTCGTAAACAACAAAATCTATTCATTATTCAGATATAAAGTTACTATATGAACGAAATATTATTACATTTTATTCAGGTACAGACAAAATGAAAGAGCGGGAACTGGAAATGCGAAAATGGTGCCGAGACTTGGATTTCATTCTTATGAATTTAAATAGATGGAAGAACTGGCTTTATTATATATCCAAATATATTACTGACTTGAAACGTAAAGCAGGTAATAGTCCATTACGTACCTAGGGCGGCGAATTCGTGAATGCCCCAGATCGCTGGTTTTTGTGATGTAAATATGCTCTCTGGGGCTTTACGAATTACCGCCCGTGGTGAGTACAAAATTTTACGTCTTCACCTGGCCACAATGCGAGTTTTCCCGTACGCGCAGCGTGCAGTAAAATTCGCATTATGGCCAGGTGTGACGTAAAAATAATTTAGGTCTCTATTAATGATCCGTATGGATGTTACTGATAGCCAAACATAAATTGTTCCTACTGCCCAGCTAGCACGATAGCTATTATCGTCACGTTTTACGGCTAAAATGTAGTGAAACATCACGTAATACATAACGATAAAACCAATCGTGCTAGGGCCTGTTTTCGACAGCAAGATTTTTTCAACATATACTTATAGCCTGACAAGTTCCTATTTAGCCCTGATATAGTGGCGCTACAAACCGCTTACATATGGCAATAATACGTGTACGTCATTAATTAGTCGGGACAGTGTGTATTGGCATCGTGCAAGAACGAGTGAGATATACAATTATGTACTTGTAGATTGTGAAACTATGTTTTCAAGTAATCGGAAGAGCAGGTCTAGGTGATAATTAAATATGAATCAAAATCTGATACCAAATATTCGACATCCATTTTTTTTGGTATCGGTGGCGGTAACGGCTCATTCTTTTTGTATATATTTTTGATTGTAGCACTACTGACGCCTTAAATGTGAGAAAAAAATATTAATTTAATAATTAATATACATATTTAGTACCAAGCTACCAGTACAGATCGCGCGGCGAGAGTTTGGCTTTGACCTTCAGGTGGAGGGGTACCCCGCACCCCGCTTATGGGCAATAAGCGGGGTGCGGGGTACCCCTCCACCTGAAGGTCAAAGCCAAACTCTCGCCGCGCGATCTGTACCAGTTCATTACAACCGCTAATGTTGATTGCAAAATCGAATATTACTCGTATTCTGAAATATGAAGAATTATTTTCGTTTTGCTTACATCGGTGACATTCAATGACTTCCGTTTGCTGTCAAAAAAAAACATTGCCATTAAAATAAATTAGTTAAACTGAAAATCCGCAATATAGCGAGGGCTAAATAGGAACTTGTCAGGCTTTAACTACTTTTTAGGCAAGGTTCGTGTTTTAAGCTTTCCAGCACAATGTTGGATTAAGTATGTACCTAATGTTTCCTTCGGACGACTTATGTCCAAAGGCAGTGTCCAATAAGAAATATGTCCAATAATAAAATTCCCCAACTCTAAAAAAACAATAATAATTAAGGCCAATGATAAAATTACCCAACCGTGAAAATGCCCAATAATAAATAAATGAGACCAATGATAAAATTGCCCAACTCTAAAAATGGCTCATGATAAAATTACCAATTAAAATTATGGCTAAAGAAAAATTGCCAAACTAAAAATTACCAATTATAAATATGGCCAATGATAATATTGCCCAACAATTAAAATAAATAATAATAATAATAATAAATATAAGGGGACAATCTTACACAAATCGACCTAGTCCCATAGTAAGCTCAGTAAGGCTTGTGTTATGGGTACTAGACAAAGGTACTAGACGACGATACATATAATAGATATTAAATACTTAAATACATAGAAAATATCCACGACTAAGAAACAAATATTCGTGCTCTTCACACAAATTTTTGCCCTTACCGGGATTCGAACCCAGGACCTCTTGCTTCGTAGGCAGGGTCACTACCAACTAGGCTAAAGCGGTCGTCAAACAAAAACGTTTAGGCATTTGTACTCACTACCCACAAAAAGAAATCGAAACTTAACTCTTCATCTCTCTCTGTTCGCCACCAGTAGGCGTAGCACGGTTGCCATTTTATCACACTCGCACTCGCATACTTGTCAGAACTTGACGGATGTCTTATCCATAGCGATAATTGATAAAATGGCAACCGTGCTACGCCTTCAGGTTCTGTTCAAAGTAACAGGAACTGGTTTTTGCCTAAGGAGGTTACAGCATTTTACGTTACAGGAATAATTGGCGGAGGCCGACACGTGAAATCTCCACCGAGCCCTAGCGAGGACACCACTTGGCGAACGTTGAACAAGCGCGCCACGGGAGGCCTACAAATGCGGAGGCAGGATGAGATGGTCAAATTCAAGGTTACTCCATAAATTATTACGTTCAATATGAAGCCCTGAACTTAAGTGGCAGTGGGCGGGGCACATTGCACGTAGAACCGATGGCCGTTGGGTAGGCTGACAAGGTGGTCTGATGACCTGGTAAAGGTCGCGGGAGTCCGCTGGAAGCGGGTGGCGCAGGACAGGTCATTGTGGCACTCTTTGGGGGAGGACTATGTAGAGCAGTGGACGTCTTTCGGCTGATATGATGAATTGATGATGATATGAAGCACCGTGTGGTGTCGGGTTATAAAAGCTGAACCACCACCCCCCTTCATCCTGTTCATCCTGTGGGTGTCGTAATGGGACAGGGTTAAAGTGTGTTGTGGGCGATGGGCTAGTAACCTCACTTATTGTCGATTTATTATACCCACATTTATGCTAAACGAGGCACTGGAACATAAATTTCTTGTGCTCTGCCTAGTTGCCTACCCCTTTTGGGAATGAAGGCGTGAATCTATTTATGTAATCTAAATATGGATGAAGTACGAGTACTTGGTAGTCTAGACAGAGCTCTGAATGAATTGTATACAAAACACGTCTTCATTAGCCTGCGCGCCAGACGTCCGAGCGTGACGGAAGGCATGAGCGGTTCGAATTTATAAGATAGAGCGAGATAGGGATAGAATTTTGGCTGGCACCTATCCACGCGGGCCGAAATCACGCGGCGGACTGCATGACTTCAATCGTCTGGCGGCGGCTATATTGTCTTGAATCATTTCCAAACGTAGCAATTTATCGCAATAGCCGATAGAGACGCAGCTATACTTACATTGAAATTTATACATTCCTGTCCCGTTCCAACTATTTCTGCGTCTCCGTCAGTTGCTGGGATGTATTCATGAACCTAGAACACTCTGGGCAGGCAGGCAGGGATGGTAATAATAATACCATGTGCTAGCGAGCTGGTAGCATATACATCTCGATAAGTGTGACAGAAAGGGAAATATCATTAAATGTCCTTGTCATAGTTCCACTTTTTTTATTTGCAACAACTAATCAGTAGTAGTATGAAGTTGTGGCACATAGTTTATGTGTAATCCAATACCCGTCCAAATGAAGTAGGTTGTTTATTGCAAGTCATCAGCCATTTTAAGACCTGGAGTGCGATTTTTGAATCTCACTGGTGATATCAAAGTCACCGGTGACTAAAATTATCACCGATGACTTTAATGTCACCATTTTCAAAAAGCCGTATTTTTGAAAGTCACACGCTGTTTACCAACATGTAGAAATTTTACAATGTCAGTCAGAGACAATCTTCCCGTTACGTTCCTTTTTACGCAGATGTTGTCCTTGATACCGGTTTTTATTTTCTCATACTATAAGTTAAAACAGATTCAAACGTAAAACGTAGCGTATCTGTCAGTGTCATGTAAACGAAAATTAAAGTTTTGAAAAATTCTTGGCAGATGTCACATACGTCAACTGTCAAAAACAATCGCATGGTGATTTCAATTACGAGTGGGTAGGGGCACTCGTAAATCGATATCATAGGTATGACAAATGTAAGTCACCGATGAGTTTCAAAAATACGATCTTTCGGAAATCACTCACATCGGTGAGAATTAGTCACTTGGTGAGATTCAAAAATCGATCCCCAGTTCTTAATTTAGCTGCATAGGAGCCTTTCCGTTCCCCACTGTGGCATCATGTACAGCCTGTCCAGAGTATTCTAGGTTCATGGATGAATTACAATACCTGTATCGTCTGACAGAATAGGTCCCTATTTAACATGTGCACAAACAAAGCATACTAGACAATCACGTCGAGATATTTCTGAACCTAGCACGGTACCTATTTAATTTTGACTATGATTCTAGATTCCCTCTGCACCTATGAAATGTTGTGTAAGCTGTGGACGTACGAAACAAAATCAAATGAAAAAGCGATATCACCGAAGCCATTCGAGAAATAACACTGAATGTTTTTGCAAGAGGCACCACAAGCGTGAAATTTGAGGCTAGATAGAATTGACTTGTTTTTGTTCAATTAAAATCTGAATTCGTATAAAATGGAGATTTCAATAGTCATCCTAATCCCCTCTTTGCACCTTTCTTAGAAAAAGCCTCTTGACACGCTTGTTCCCAGGGTTGTTATAAGCCGATTTAGCCCTGTTAAGATGTAGGTAGTACCTCCCCGCCAATCGGAAGGAAGGGAGGAAATTTAACCTTTCGCGTTGCAGTCTTGTAAAGCGTTCTACTCAAACACCTATCAATCTGTCACAACAACCACCTATAGTGAATGAATTGAATGTTCGCTGTCTCTTTCCATCTTATAGCTGCCTCTAGATTATTGTGATTAATTGCTAGTGTACAATATAATAGATTTCAGCCAATATGTACCCTACTAGGCCGAGTCGGGTGTCCTTTTCGTCTTGCGATGATATTTGATGAATAGTACATATAATTTGTGAATACACTTTTCAGCTTCACAACCATTCAGTACAGTGAACAAAAAAAATATCAAAACGAATTATATTATTACATAAACTTACAGTTATCACATTAAATTCACTTAAAATGTACAATCACCTGATTGAAATCATACTTCCTAACATTACAGTCTCTGCACGCGGCAAATATCCATTTGCCATTAAAGGCGAGATCCCTGATACCATCACAATCAGAACCTGTTAATTGTACCCTGATAGCTGCGTGAGACTCTTGCAGTGACATCACTGTGCATGTGCCGTCTTGCCTGCCGACTGCGAACATTTGGTTGGGCAGTGCTACCAGGCTGAACACGGGACTCGCTGATTCGTGTAGTTCCCCTAATCCGCCAGTTTGAAGATTCATTAGGGTTATCTGTAAACATTTTTATTAATTCATTAGAAACATTTACGTTTGTATTTTTCGTGTCTGGGATGGGGTGAATGAATAGTTTACAATTCGCGGTTGTGCAATTTGTTTATCTGTTATTATTTTATTTCGTGCAATACAATACACGCATAATTTTCAGATATATGTAGTTGAAATAATATTCAAATATCGACCTTATTTGACTACGATAGCAAAGTGCTAATAATTTCTGCTGTTGTTTATTTTTATCACGCTATTTTCAAATTCTTTTTCATATTTAGACCGCCGCCGATACGACGCCATACGTTTCTCACCGACCGGGTCGGGCCGGAGCGTGCCTGAGTGCATTTTACAAGTTGCCAAAAGAATTTGAAGCTCAAATGCAGGCGTTACATTTTAAATTTGATTGGATTTGTCGGGCTCCTCGCGGACGTGGACGGCGGTTTTCGGCTCTCGTCGCATCTGACCGCCAATTTTAAAACGCTTTTAACTACGTTTTTTATGTCGTGCGATAATCGCCACGTATGTGTTGTGCACGTAGTAGGCTTTAAGGGTGCATCCGATGCGATCCGGCCCGGCCCGTGCGGTGGGAATCGTACATAAGGCGCTCAGTAAGGCGCGAGCATTGAAATGTAAGTAATGGGGAAATTTGCTTACCTTTCCACTGTTGCAGCCTATGATGGCATTCTGTCCCACAATAACGCAAGCGTTGCAAGCAGAGTCCATTTTCTGTTGGAACACCACCTCTCTCTTGGCCACATGAGCGCCAAGAACCATGCCACTCTCACTACCCATGATTAGGAGTTTGTTCCTTGTTCCCACCTGAAGAAAAGGAACAAAATGTGTAAACTCGTTTAACAATAGAGTTGTAGACACTAAATAAAATAATCAATAATGTTGTATTTTAAAATCGAAAAATTATTAAAAATGTAGTTAAATGGAGAAAAAACGAACAAAGTTTAAAGAGGGGGTATGTTCTGTCCCTTTTCCGCAAAACCCATCTCCATATGCCCGGGCCACACTAACGAGAAATGCCATTAATTATCGCGATAATGGACGTTAAGGGTTATCGCGATAATTAATGGCGTTTCTCCTTATAATTTAAAACGATTGTGATTGGCTGACGCTCGAGGATCGTGACGTCTCTCTAACAAGCAACATTAAAACGGTTGTAGCTTCGTAATTATTTGAGACATTTAAATAGAATTTTCGTCATTAGGCATATATTTTTGCCTACTTTCTTTTGAAGTTATAATTAATTTGGAGTCTACTCCCGTATTCCAGAACCCACTTGGTGCTTTTCTCTACAAAGTATGGTGTAGCACTAATAAATCCTTGGCTCTGTATGAATGTATTATATGTTACTAGCTTCTCCCCGCGACTCCGTCCGCGTGGAACTGGTTTTTATCGCAGCTCCATACAAACTTTCATCCCCATTTTATTTGTAACGCAATGTGGACAGTGTTGAAGTTTTCTATGGGATTTGAAGTTCACCATAGTAATTTTGAGGCTTGGATAAATTAACTTTATTCTGCGAGTAGCAATTGCGCTTTTACAAGTCAATTTTATTACTCATCTGAAATAAATCTGTAATTAGTATAATTCTTAGTAAAATATTTGGACACAATAATACCTCTCTCTCATTCTCAACAATCACTTCATCAGATGTTGTTGTTATAGCGCAGCAATTAATTTGACCATGCCCCTCCACAATGTTGGCCAAACAAGCTGCCTGACCGACATCCCAGAGCTTTGCTGTACCATCCCTTAAAAACAAAAAAATAATTGCAGACTTTGAATAATATAAAATACAAATCTTTCTTAACTCACCACTATGTATATTCGACTTTGTATGATGTTGGTGGTCTGTAACAGTGACGAATTTGAGTTCAAGTCAGTGGCAATGGGTTAAACAAATGTCTTACTTGCTGACAGAAATCACATTTCTCCCAACTTCAACAATGCTGACATCACAAATAGCCATTTTATGGCCTATCAAAGTGACCGGGTTGGCACCATTTTCGGCAGACCAGATCCGGCATGACCCATCGGCACCAGCTGATATCACTACTACCCCGGAATTAAAGAACTTGCTCTTGTACACAGGGCCACCATGGCCTTTAAGGTCAAGCATTACCTCACCTGTAACATATTGGTTAAATGGATTAAATTAAATTGAATTTTACGGCTTATTTGTTCAGATGTGCTGAGTATTCGGTTTATTATTTCGTATTCCGCCGAATTATTCAGTTCAGCTGACAAATATTTACCAAACAATTTTAAGAGGTTTTTCTTAAAAGTTTCAAGAATGTAAAATAGTTACTGCTTCATGAACTTATACTCTTAACCCATTATTATTGTTATTTAAATTACGTTATTGTCAATCTATTGCTTTGAAAATAAACATTTTGTTTACCATTGAATTAGTCCTTTTAGATAAACCGAACCGAATAATTCAGTTGAATGTTCGGTTCGGCAACAACTGGACCGAATATTCGGCCATATGTTTGGATTCAGTGAAACCTATATTTGGCACATCTACTTAAAAGCATAGGCACAGAGTACATTATTACCTGTTCTACTGTCCCATATCAAAAGTTTATCTCCTTCACAAGATGATACAGCCAATGCATTTTCAGTGCTAGATGCAGAGACTGAAAAGACTCCCTTCATATGCACCTTGTACGCTTTTGTGGGGGCAACAAAGGCTACCTTCATACCGGTATTCACATGTTTCACCACAAGGCTAAGATTCCCGTGGGATATGTACTGATAATTATCAGAGAATTCTATCTTTATTTTCCCATCACTGTTATTCAAGCTAGTTCTCAGTTCATCATGGACACTATTTTCATGTAAGTATTTTGAAGATATCCAAGCTTTGCAGTTCGGCAGCCTGTAAAAAATTAACGATATGAAACTATTACGAGATATAAGATCAATTTACACTAAACTAATTAAGAGCACTTATTTTTGCCGTTTGGCCAGCGGGCACACAGAAGAAGAGCGAAATCTAGGATTAGGCTCCATAGCAGAACACTTGCATGTAAAATTTTATGTCCGAATTAAAGTATAAAAGTAAATTATTATTCTTCTCTCTGACCTACTAGGACCCAGGTAGGGTGTATGTAACAGAAATACATACAAACAACCCCTGATGTATGGATTAGATTAGACAATTCCTCACCTTATGACTTCGTTCCAATCACATTGAATTGTAATCACCGGGTATTTCGTCGACATAATTTAGTTTAAAGTTACGGATTATTGATGTAAGAGGCTTCAAAATGTATGAAGCTTTTATATTGTCCGTTTTACGCTTTACTAAGCGGAAAGGTTAACAACATTTAAGAAATACAACACGATTTCATGCCGATGATTTGCTTATTTTGCTTAAAGTAAAGATGCGAATTTTTAAAATGATACATGACAGCTGTCAGTTCAAGGGTACGTTCTAAATTAAATGATCTAATGTTATCATCTTGTATATGCTAATGCTTTAGAAAATTATCTCTTGCACAGGTGAAACAAATGAAATGTACAAAAAAAGAATGGAAAATCCAAGCCGAGATCCAAAAATTATCGACCCATCCCATCATCGTGAAACGTTGTAAAAACATGTTTAAATACTTAGAGCATTAAACCAACCGGAGTGGCCATTGACAGGCGTTCCCAAATCATTGGGCGTTCCCCTCTGCCAAAAGTATATGACCAGTGGTCATACACATTGTATGGACTGACGTTTATCTGACGTAGCTATTTTCACGTTACGCATATTTGACGTTCCCCTCCCCGCAAAAATCGGCAGACTTTTTATGTATAGAAAATGACTCATGGCCACTCCGGTTGTTTAATGCTCTAAGTTTAAATAGGACTGCCTTGTTATGGCAGCAACTTGTGTGTTTATCTCTTCATTTAGAAAGTTGGCATGGGGATTACTCATTCGTTTCTGAACATATCTCTAATACTATTTGAGCTAGATTTATTAACGCTTTGAACTTTAAGTAGTGCTATTATAACCAATGCTACCAACGTGTACAAATAAAGACATTCGTTCGTTTCCATTCGTTTCATTTCATTTATCGTTTAGTTTAGTACTTTAGTAGTCTTGTCTGTGGAGTGACTGGAGTGCGAAGACAAACGAAACTGGGCGAAAATGTGTTTGTTTTTATTGTAAAAATTGTAAAACCGAATAGGAATCGGAGTGCCTAAAAATCTGATACTGGTAATGTCATGTCGTAGGTGTCATTGCAATAATGCATTTTTCTATACCTGATCTGCAGCAGTTCCAAGATGATAACGGAGTTTCGTACACGGTAAGCTGTTTGCGAGAATTCCTTACAAAGTGTCACGAAAGTATCCATCTGTTTAGTTTTTGTAATGTTATTTGTTTATCAAATGCCTTATTTGTGTTTCTTACAGTCGAAGCATGGTATGATTGATTCTAAATAATAATGTGATGTTTTTAGGGCTTCAATATTTACATAGATGGATTTTTCCACTGCACAACGCGATACAAGCAGCTGCTTTGCCTTCACGAGCAGTTGCAAGCACAAAACCCTTATTTTAAGTTACCACAATTCCCACCTAAAAAACTATTTCTAACCAATTCCCAACTAGAAGAAAGAAGGATCTTATTGGAAAAGTATATTCAACTAGGTGAGTAAATCAAATGTACTTAATGTTACTTATAATATGTTTTATTTTTATGTGTCTAATATAATATTAAGAAAAGGAAAGTTCTTTGAGTGTGTGGATTTGTATGTAGGATAGTCTTTATATCTTGAGTTGAATATATTAAATCCATGAAATCATTTACACATAGAGAACATCTGAATGAAATCTCTGGACCTACTCATCCGATAAAATAAATCTTTCATCAGTAAATAGAATAATCTTTCAGGGTGGTCATAGGCTGAGTTCTCTGTAATACTATGGCTAATGTAAGTAGTAAATATTGCTGTATGTTCTTAGAAATGCTAAATAAATATCACTATGACTAATTCTGTTACCTAGCTTTATAATGATCTTAGCAAGCTTAGCAATTCAAACAATGTACAATAAAGGTAGAATCAGACAGTTCACTTGAATGAATGTTCACTCTGAATGTTCACTTGAGTGAATGCTTCATTTTTCTTTCATGTTTTGTTTTACTTTTCTTTCAGACTTGTTTATTTATTTATCATATGGCAAATCAGTATTTAGAACCGTGAGATCTTGGACAAGACAGTATGGTTGCCAGGTTGTTCCACTTTTAGCACCACCCAGGGGTCACATGTAAGGTACCGATGGGTAATTCCTACGGAAGTGGTGCAACTTTCGACCCCCATTCAGACTTGTTATTTTGAGTGAAAGATGCAATATGAAACAAGAAAATGAAAGAAAAGTGAACCATCTGATTCTACCTTAAATCTTTGTTTATTGCAGTGGGACAAAATCCTGTGTTGGCAAACTCTGAACTTCTAAGCACCTTTCTATTTTCGGCTCAACAAGAAACTCACTGTGTGAGGATGCATGAAGTGGATATTGAAATCTCACTAATGAACGGATACCGAATACCACTCTCGGTGTCTTCCACAGACTCATCGAGCACAATACTTGACATTGCTTGTAATTACATCAATTTACCAAAAGAATTGTCGAAATACTTTTCATTGTATCTGTTCAACTGGAGTTGCGCTAAGGACGGCCAACCAGCGTTGAAGAAGCTAGAGGAATATGAATCTCCGTACATATCCCAAAAATATGTGAGGCCCGAAGATAAAATTGTTTTAAGGAAGAGGTAAGGCAGAAGTGTTTTCTTAGGCCGCACTGGTAGGGCGGTTGGCAACCCAACTGCGATTTCAGTACAACTTGTGCGATGTGACGTATGAAGTTCGCCGGTGCGTCGCTAATCACTCTACCAGTGCGGCCGCCGTTATTATTATTAGGTTGGCATCATATATAACAACAAACAGGTTGTTTACATTCTTTAATATAATCACTATGGAACAAAAGAACAGAGTCATAAGAGAAACAGCCATATTTGTTCAAATATTAGCGTTGTGTCAACTAGATTACGCAAGTGTTTATTTTGTCATATAGTCGCAGTTTACTGAACAAAAAAGTACAACAAACAATTTGGAAAATATTCTTTAAATGTGTTTTATACTTTCAGTTACTGGGACCTGTGCTATGACCTTGATTTAATGATAGACAGGGTTTCGCTAGACCTTTTATATTTGCAAACCATTGAGGAGCTGGATCTGGGGTGGGTGACAGCTGAGTCGCATATCAAAGACATACTGAAATCGTATGAAGAAAAGAAACAAAAGAGAGAGGTAAGTTTTTTTTTATATATGTTACTTGCTTCTGCCCACGACTCCGTCCGCGCAGAAATCGTTTATACGAGGGTTGTTTGATAATTACCCGTTTATGAAAAAAACAATCAGTCGTTTATGTAAATATGCATTTATTTTTCTACGTAGTCTCCTTTTAACTCTTTACATTTATTCCATCTATACTCAAGCTTCAATAAACCATCTAAAAAGTATGATTTCAGGAAGTCATTAAATTAGGTCTCTGTGGCGGCAATGACTTCGTCATTTGATCTAAATCGCTTACCACCGAGCCAATATTTTCAGGTTGGGAAACAAAAAGAAATCGCATGGGGCCTAATCTGGAGAATACGGGGGGTGAGGCAATAGTTCGTATCGTAATTGTTTAATTTTGGCCATCAGGACTCTGGACGAATGAGCTGCGGCGTTATCGTGATGAAACAGTACTTTTTTCTTCTTTAAATGGGGTCGTTTTTCCTTCAACATAGCTTCAAATTCATCCTATAAATTGGCATAGTACTGCCCTGTTATTGTTCTTCCCTTTTCTAAGTAGTCAATATGTATAATACCCTGCGAATCCCAGAAAACGGTGGCCATGACCTTTCCAGCCGATGGGACGGTTTTTGCTTTCTTTGGAGCAGGTTCACCCGGTAAAATCCACTGCTTTGACTGCTCTTTCATTTCCGGGGTATAGTGGTGAACCCACGTTTCGTCTACGGTCACAAAACGACGCAGAAACTCCTTCGGGTTACGTTTGAACACTGCTAAACACTGCTCCGAAGTAGTCAGTCGGTTCCGTTTTTGTTCCTCCGTGAGTAAACGCGGCACCCACCTCGCCGATACTTTCTTCGTACCCAATTTTTCTTCTAATATGTTTTGTAGTGGCTCAATTGAAACGTTTACAGCATCAACGATTTCTCGAAGTTTAATTCGGCGGTCGGCTAGAACGATATTTTAATTTTTTTTAACCATATCGTCTGTAATTGGGCGGCCTGGCCGATCCTCGTCAAAGACGGTTGTTCTCCCTCGCTTAAACTCGTTGTACCAGTATCTAACGGTTGTCATAGAAGGAGCATATTCATGGTAAACCGCCTGCATTCTTACTTTTATCTCATCACATGTTTTCCCTTCCAAAAACAAAAACCTAATTACAGACCGATACTGTTCTTTCTCCATTTTAACAATTTTACATTCACGCTTCCACTGAATCGCTGTCAAATGAGAAAAAGAACAAAGGACTGCAGTTTTTTTTTTAATTTTCCCGCCTCTGAAGAATGGCTTAAAAAGGTGGTATACATATTTTCGGCCAGTCATAATAGTACATTTAGAAAACGGCTACTTATCAAACAGCCCTCGTAATTATAACGCAGCTCCATACACTTCCACCCCCCATTTTAGGGAAGTGGGGGGTTAGAAAGAGACAAAAAGTAGCCTATGTCACTCCATCCCTTCAACTATCTCCACTTAAAAAATCGCGTCAATTCGTCGCTCCGTTTCGCCGTGAAAGACGGACAAACAAACACACACACTTTCCCATTTATAATATTCGTATGGATATATATTTAACCTTTTCACTGCCAAGAATGCATTTATCCGCGTGGCAGCAAAAGCCAACAACTGATATATGCACGATAGCCACCTTCTTGCATTGACATAAGGTTTAACTCTGCACTAAATGTCTTGTTGATTTGGCGTGTGGTAGACCACTTTTCTGTTTGACAGAGTGTTGAAAAGATTTAAAAAAAGTTAGGTGTCTTTGGCTTTAGTTTCAGTGAGTATTGAGAGTTGTTAATAGGTTTCCAGTGTGATCATTCTTCAGTAACAAAATTCTCACAGCTCCAACGCAGTATCTGTATCTATCTTATTAGACAGCATAGAAAGAGACGGATAATGCGACAGAGTTCGAGAGAGCTCGCGCGCCTTCATGCCGTAGCCGTGTGGAAAATAATGCAGTGACATATCTATAGACAACTTCATTTCACGTTCAGCACAGAGAGATTACAATTTGTAAAATAGATTTTATCTAAATACTTTATAGTCCCTGTTGAAATGCAATTAATTTCAATGTTGTCATCGCCTGATGTGAGGTCTGGTCTGATAATAAAATTCTACGAAGATAGCATTTAATGAAACAACTTAGAAATTATCTATATAGTTGCTATCAGTAATGTTCTTAATAGAGGACATAACAGTCAATTTGTATGACAAATATCCTTATCTGTCTGGGTAAAGAGTATCCACTATTATGGGTACATTAGTCCAATGATAACTGTAGATAATTTCTACACCTCACCAAATGAATGTATTGTGGTGAGCATGCGAAATTGCAACTTTATAAATACTAATAATATATTGTAAACTAGATAATGTCGTGGAATTTTCATTAACTAGGGCGATTAAAAAAACCCGGCCAAGTGCGAGTCGGACTCGCGCACAGAGGATTCCGTAAAAAAACACGTTTGTTGTATGAGAGGCCCCCTTAAATATTTATTTTATTTTGTTTTTAGTATTTGTTGTTATATCGGCAACATAAATACATCATCCGTGGAAATTACTGTCTAGCTATCGCGGTTCTTGAGATACAGCCTGGAGACAGACAGACGAACGGACGGACAGACAGCGAAGTCTTCACGCCCTCTGTTGTTATTTTGCTCATATTTAAACACAGCCAGTAATGTTTAGTGCCAGTCATAGTTAGACGTATTCCATTTATAGATACAGTCCCCTAAAAATGATTCACGTTTTATTGAATCTTTATTAAGGCTTTAGTGCTACCTACTTGACAAGTGAAATGCTTTATAGAATAAAGTGATGTCATTACATTTGTATTAACATTGACCAAATCCATTTTTAACCCCCGAGGCAAAAAGAGGGGTGTTATAAGTTTAACGTGTCTGTCTGTGTATCTGTCTCTGGTAGCGTAGCTCCCTAAAGCTGCAAACGCACAGAGAGCGGCGGCGGAGCGCACAGAAAACCGCGCCGCTCTGTGCGAATAATTTCGTATTAGCTCGAACATTACAACCGGTACCGCCTCCGCACCGCGCCGCGCCGTCCTGCCACCGACCGCTCTCTGTGCGTTTGCAGCTTAACGGATGGACCGATTTGAATGCAGTTTTTTTTTGTGTCATAGATAATTTTATCCCGCGTGTTCTTAGCTACGATTCATGAAAATCTGTTTAGCCGTTTTTGCGATATTGGACTTTGAAATGAAAATGTTTTTCAACTTTTCTAAGTTGTAGTTATGGTTCATCAAATGATGCCTTTTGAGCTCCGATATTATCTAATGTGCTAATATTATAAAGAGGAAAAGTGTGTTAGATTGTAAGCATTGTAAGTTTGTATATCTCCGGAAACGCTAATCAGATTTCCAAAATTCCTTAAATTTCATGAAGAATGGACTTTCTGGATGGCACGGCTATCACGCGACGGCGCGTGAGCTCTCTCGATTATTGTCGCACTATCCGTCTCTCTCTTATTATAACACTTGGAACAGGAGGTATAGCGCGAGAAGAATCGACACTATGTCGCGGCCGTTCCATGATATACGTGCCGATAGGCAATATTCCTGCGGGTTTGCCTACGTTCTGCGCGGGCAGCTGGTAAGTAAAAAAACCCTTCATTTCAGTACTTAGAGCTAGCGCGCACGCTGCGGCACTACGGGCGCGTGCCGGCGGGCACGGCGGTGACCGACGCGGGCAACGTGCCCGGCGCGACCGGCACGACCTGCCGCGTGTCCGTCGCGCTCGCGGGCCGCGAGCTCACCCTCACGAGCCTGCAGCATCCGAGGGAGCAGCACTTCAAGGTCACGAGGATGCGATGCTGGAGGATCACCACACTGCACGGGGTGAGTGACGTGGAGTCTAGTATTAAATGCCAAAACGGAACCCGTGCCTCGGGGGTTAGGGGGGGCTGGGGATCCTAACCCTACGGCGAAAAACTTTTGTAATTTTTTTCAAAAACTACTCAACCTATCAAGTTCAAAATAATTTTCCTAGAAAGTTTTTATGAAGTTCTACTTTTGAGATTTTTTTCATATTTTTAAAACTTATGGTTCAAAAGTTAGAGGGGGGGGGGACACATTTTTTTTACTTCTGGAGCGATTATCTCCGAAAATATTAACATTATCAAAAAATGATTTTACTAAACCCCTTTTCATTTTTAAATACCTATCCAACAATATATCACACGTTAGGGTTGAAATGAAAAAAAATCACTCCTCACTTTTCGTATAGGGGAGGTACCCTAATAAAACATTTTTTTCCACTTTTTATTTTACCACTTTGTCGGCGTGATTGATATACATATTAGTACCAAATTTCAGCTTTCTAATGCTAACCGGTTACTGAGATTATACGCGGACAGATGGACAGACATGGCGAAACTATAAGGGTTAGGTTAGGTCTCCTAGTCGACTATGGAACCCTAAAAAGACCGGGTTACACTCCGGGAGTGCCGGCAGAAGTGAAAACTTGAATAATTTTAATTTTGCAAAAAAAAATCCCTTCCTCCCCCTGCGTGCCAATATGTCTAATAAAAACCTTTTTAGTAGTACGCTATAGTTCAACTTAACTCAGCAAAATTGATGAAGGAGACGATGAAATAAAATATCAATCTGTTTTTGCCATTGCCAAACATTGTTCAAAGCTTCATCTCTTTAGGACTAACGTCGAAGTTCGAACTATTCGAATTTACTTAAATCAGCAAAATTGATGAAGGAGACAATGAAATAAAATACCAATCTGTTTTTGCCATTGCCAAATATTTTTCAAAGCTTTATCTCTTTAGGAATTACGTCCAAATTCGAACTATTCGATTTTCTCAATAGCAAAACGGTAAAGGACGCGTGGACAAAATTACAAATTTATTTGCTGAATATGCAATTGCAAAAAGTGTTTAACGGCTTGATACTCTTACGAATAGTATTCAGTTTTGAATGAAGTCGAATCGGCTAACAGCAAAATATAAAAGTTTGATAAAACAAAATGGAATTTGCATTTACGGAAAATGTGTTACGACCTTATACTGTTAACAATAAAGTCCAAATTAAAACTATGTGCCCCTAGTCAAACCCCCGTTTTCCCCCCCGCCCCCAAGCCTCGTCCCGAATCTCACACACAAAATCTGTCGCGAGTTTAGCAATTTTTGCCCATCCCAAAAACTGCTCAGCGCCGCTAAAGAAGTTTTCACTTCAAAAAATGGGGCTGTCCGCAGCAGAACCAAGGTAACCGATATAGCCCTAAGAATCGATGAACCGTTGGCCGCATGGAAGGGATTCCGCTAGATGCTGGTGGCGCAGGACCGGTCGTTGTGGCACTGTATGGGATAGGCTTAGGTCCAGCAGTGGACGTCTTTCGGCTGATACGATGATGATTACGGAGCCAGTCACGCGAGTGATATTCAGCTGCTGACTTTCTTAGCGGATGATTTCCGGGATATAGGTAGTTACTACCTATCCTATGCCCATCTTCAGGACTCAAATGATCTCTAAACATAATGTCACCCCAATTTGGTACGCAGTTTGAACGCGAGAAAGTAACAAAGAGACGTACATGATCAATAACTACATACAGTGTTATTTTCGAATTTATAACATTCGTATGAAATTGTAGATAATATCGCAATATTGGATTTCAGAATTATGACTAATGTTGCAAATGACGTATTTGGTTTGTTGGACCAGATTTGAAACTCGACACGTCTGTTGATTTAGTTGTTAGTGATCTCATGCCAAAGTGGTTTGGATTTGTTTTGTGAATCACTACTGCATCCGCATGTTAACACTTCATAATATTTTTATGTACCATCATGAAAGACACCCTTCTTGACAATGGTAGTAATACAGTCTGCAAAAGACGTAGAAGCCATTGATGTTTATAGTTTTTTTAACGTCACACCAAAGCTTCATCGCATGACGCATAATAGTCTTAATATCATAAAATTAAACACGATATTGATTTTTATACGAATGTGCGTTGGTAGTTATCGCATAGTTTGCACACAGGTGACGTTTTTAGCGTGTAAAAGTTCGCACATAAAGTCAAATGCCTTACGAAGCATTATTAAAAGTGTAAAAGTTACAAATTAACCGAAACCATTAATGCAAAAAACATCAAGAATAGCTCATCAAATAACTCCTATTCAGTCCTGCCTATCAGATATAATGGTATGTCTAGATATGTCTGATGACCTTTTAAAGGTCGCAGGAGTCCGCTGGATACTGGTAGCGCAGGACCGACACAGGGAGGCCTGCGTCCACTAGTTGACGTCTTTCGACTGATATGAAGATGAAGACGATTAGGTATAATGAATACCTACTTAATACTTCGTATTTCATTTTGCAGGTCGACCAATCATTGTCAAACGGCCACAGGTCCCCTGAGGAGTCCAACAAGAATTTCGAGTTGTCCTTTGAATATCTCATTAGCAAAGACAACTTGAAATGGATAACCTTGAAAACGGAACATGCTACGTTCATAAGCGTCTGTTTACAGGTAAATTTTTAATAAGTATACACCTTTAACGATGTTTCCTTTAGCACAGGACCATATCGTATTTGTTCGTGAATTTAAAATAGTAAAAGGATATGTAAATGTTACAGCGTTTCTTATTTATATTCGAAGTAACTTCGGCCTGCCGTTTCGTCTGCGTGGAACCGGGACTGCTACTAAGACTCCGCTGTCCGTCCGTTTGTCACCAGGCCCCCATTTTACCAACTTCACAATTGTCACCTGACAAGGACAATTCTCTGTACATTGCTGGTTCCACAAGTAACCTAGCCACCATGTTAACTTCTAGAACAAGCAATGGATGGTGAATTGTCATTGTCAGATGACAACTGTCAGGTTGGTGAAATAGGGGCCAGGCTGTCATGTGACCGAACCGTGATGATAGTTAGACAGTTGAAATTTTCACAGATGAACATCGTGAGGAAACCGGTCTAATCCCAATAAGGTCTAGGTTTCCCTCTTGGTTGGACTGTCAGATGGCAGTCGCTTTCGTAAAATTAGTGTCTATGTGTGTGTATATGTGTGTTTGACGACTGGTTAGCCTAGTGGGTATTGACGCTGCCTACGAAGCTGAAGGTCCTGGGTTCGAATCCCGGTCAGGGCAAATGTTTGTGTGATGAGCATGAATATTTGTTTCTGAGTCATGGATGTTTTCTACGTATTTAAGTATTTATATCTATTATATATATCGTCGTCTAGTACCCGTAACACAAGCCTTATTGAGCTTACTATGGGACTAGCTCGATTTGTGTAAAGATTGTCCCCTTATATTTATTTATTTATTTATTATTTATTTATGTCAAATATTGGGATTAGGTGTCAAAGCGGACCCCGGGCTCCTTTAGGGACACTGCCGGGAATACCGCTAGGATGATGATGATGATGTAATTTTCCCGTAGGAATGAAGCATTTTCCCGCGGTACTAAAGTAGCCTATGTTCATCAGGGGTAATGTCGGCTTCTAATGGTAAAAGAATTTGTCAAGTCGGTCCAGTAGTTTCGGAGCCTATTCAATACAAACAAACAATCAAGTCTTTCCTCTTTATATTATTAGTGTAGATAGTACGGAACCCGTCGTGCGCGAGTCCGACTCGCACTTGTTTTTAAATGGTGCCTTGTGTTCGTCAGTCGATCGTGGACGAGCTGATGCGGCAGAAGGGCGGCTCCGGGCCCGCGTCGCCGCGCCGCGCCGGCCCGCGCCGCGCCGGCTCCAGCCGCCTCGGCACGCCCTCCTCCTCCAGCGACACACTCAGCTCCGCCGTGAGTACCTACCCTTATACAGACGAGAGGACCTCACATAATGTACGATTCCCACCGAACGGGTCGGACCGGCGCGCATTCTACTACACGCGAAGGAATTTGAACCGTCTATACAGTAGTAGCCGTTGTAGTGGCCGTTGGGGCGGAAAGGTTCCCGAGTGGCGACCACGTACCGGAAGGCGCGGCGTGGGTAGGCCCCCCACAAGGTGGATTGATGACCTGGTAAAGGTTGCTGGAGTCCGCTCGATGCGGGTGGCGCAGGACCGGTCACTTTGGCACTCTTTGGGGGAGGCCTATGTCCAGCAGTGGACGTCTTTCGGCTGATATGATGATGATGATGATACAGTAGTTACATTTCATATTTGTGAATGAATCATGCATCCACTGCGAGCCGGCACCTACCGACGCGGTCGGTGGGGATTGTAATCAAATATGAATTGTATCTGCTGTATAGACGGTTCAAATTCCTTTGCATGTAATATACCTAATGCGCGCCGGCCCGACCCGTTCGGTGGGAATTGTACATAAAGCTGCGTACGAACACAAAACAGATAGGTACAAAAATAAATCTACATATACAACGTGCGCTCCAGCAACGAACACATAAACACTGCTCACGCGCACGATATCTCGAACCGGTTCAGACCAGTGCGAGCGCGAGTGCCATCCACTTGAGACACGTCTGTAAATTTTTTTGTGCAATAATGGAGCAACAAAAAAAAGTTATTATAACTGTTCAGTGGACGGTTGTTTAAATTCAACGTTAAACGGTAAATTGTAGTTTTTTAAGCTAATTGGTAAAATAACAATGACATTATAGATAAAACATTTTTGTCATTTTTAATTTATATTTCCGTTCTTCCCGTTTCATTCTCAACAATAAATCAAACAACTGGATACGAGTGCCACTACAACGATAGTTGTTTGTGCATAAGCCATAGTTGACAACCCTAGGGCAACCGCCGAGCGTAGGTATGAAAAGTGAGGTATGTACATGTGATTAACTTCTGTACCTATATTTTGTGGTACGAATTAGCGAGGCTCAGCCTGAGACATGCTCGCCCCGCGCGGCGAGCTGCTCGCGAGTCAATTTGGAGCATATTTAACAATAATTACACGCGCTAATATTATAACATGCGCGGGCGAGTTAGCGTGCTCGCGGTGAGCCGACATTGTGCGTCGTTCAAAATGGCGTCGGACACGATGACAGCCGCGGCTGCGTTTAATCAAATCGTTCGCACCTTTACAGAGTATTGAATTACGATCTCTGACAAAAAAGAGCCTTGCAATGACCCTTTTTAGGGTTCCGTACCCCGAGGGTAAAACGGTAGCCTATTACTACGACTCCGCTGTCCGTCTGTCACCAGGCTGTATCTCGTGAACCGTGATAGTTAGACAGTTGAAATTTTCACAGATGATGTATTTCTGTTGCCGCTATAACAACAAATACTAAAAAACAGAATAAAAGAAATATTTAACCTCGTAGCGCCCACGCGCCTTTTAAAAGGCGGTGTCAGTTGATGAAACTTCAAATTAATTCCATTAAAGAGAAACTTCAAATTTCACTGTTCGTTTTTGCGTGCTGGGGCGCTACGAGGTTATGGTGACTCCCATAAAAATATATTTTTTTTAACCGGTTTTATAGACAATGGTACGGAACCCTTCGGGCGCGAATCCGATTCGTACTTGGGTATAATATTCAGGGACTTGCCGGTGCCGATTGTCTTACTTATGTAAATTCTGACAATGCATTATTAATTATTATTACCGAGCTGACCTGATGATGGAGACAGAAAGTGGCCATAACTCCTAAACTATACTCAACGAGTTGTCGATGATTATGAAAATAAGTACAGTTGGCAAAAAAACCTGCTAAATATGAAATTTTTCAGAAACTTGTTGCAGATAATGACAGATTATATTTTTCAATTCATTCATCAGGTAGATTCAAACCGCAACGCGTGCCCCAAATTTCCAGTTTAAATTTATATAATTAATTGTTTCCTACCTACCACGGCTATGCTTAACTATAAGAAAAAATATTGAACCCTACAATAACAAGATGCATTTCTAGGAACTTTGAGACGGTTCTACTCCATTCCATGTATCGTCTCATGGATTTGACAAACTTTTATTGCAGAATGGAGATTCGTTCAATTCAGGCAGCTCTAGAGAGATATTCTCAGTTCAGAAGTTGACAGAAAAGTTCGCCTCAGTCGCTTTCAAGACTGGAAAGGATTGCGTCGAAAACAACGCGTTTGAAGCTATTGGAGACGAAGAACTCTGAAATCATCAGGAATGGTATCAATTAGTCTTTGCTTTGTAAGTTTTGGCTTTACAACCAGTCGTCCGAATTTTTGAAAAACTAAGGCCCACCCACCTCCATTAAATACAGGGTGTACCAAAAATGGTTCTCTAAATCATCTCCGAAAATTTTATGTACGAATATCACATCGCAACCAATTTTTCGCATAATGTCATTTCGCCGAATGATTAAGTTTCAACTTATCAAAGGGTTTAGTTTTATTTTCCAACCTCACGGTTACCAACTGTATGCTTGGACTTTTTTTCATAAAGTCACTTATCAAAATGCCACCTTTCGAGTAGCAGAATGGGTCAGTTTGACTTATATACATTTCGTGGTATAATACTTACCAGATGTTTTATTTAGTAACTATGTAACGTATTTACAAAGTGAGTAAGCGCAACCGCTCACTTGTTTTTGTGACAATGACGGTACCTGAATTATCTCATCATTGGAGATAAGTGTTTACATCATTACTTTTGGACTGTTACTTGGTGGAATGTATGTATGTAGGTGTACATGTGTTATTTTTTTTACAAACATCAGCCAATTATTCTAACCTCACCTAAACCTTACCTAACCGCCAGCGTGTCGACGTCACCCCGCTACGCGGGGTGCCTATTTCCGCTCTGAGGGACACAAGCTAACCCTAACCTAACCTACAAATAACATCAATGTAACGATTGTATGTTATTTCTTAATGGGGGGGCTTTGCCCCCATACCCCCCTTGTGGGTAACTTCGTCTCCCCATCCCCACTTCTCTCCTTGTAACTTATATAAGAACACGTTGAATAAAAGTCTGACTATGTTATGCTGTCTTGTTCTTTGTAGTAAAAAGTTGGCTTATGTAAGAAACTACCTGTTGCACTGACGAAACGTTATTCGGTTAGTAGTTGTTTGTCCAACTGAAAGATTTTCCAAATGATAGGTACGCCAAAATGTTTAATTCATTATAATAATCGACTTATCAATAATTCTACCAAATGAATCTGTTGTCATGCAAAAATTTGCCATAAGTTAGTTGTCAAGGTGAATCATCGGCGAAAAGTTGGTAGGCAAGTGAAGTTCGGACATAACAAATTCGGAGAAAAGGCAAAACCCCACCAAAAATGGGGTGTGAATCGATCAAGGGCATAACACGTATCGTGTTCTGACCCCGTATCATGGTCGGCCTTATATCACGATAAGTGACAGGATAGAGCGTCCGTCACTGGCTGACACCGTTCGACAGAACGAGACGACGCTCCTATTTTGTCAATTATCGCGTGATAAGGGCGACCATGATACCGGGTCAGATAAGAAATATCTAAAAGATTTTTTTTCTTACATATTTTTTTTACATTGGAGCTTTGGCCGACAGTTGCGACCTGCTCCATACAAATGGTAAAAAAAATTGCGTCAGCAAAAAATTCTTTTAATCTTTTATTATCAGAACACGATACCTGTTTCTCCCTTGGTCGATTCAAACGCCAGTTTTGGTACACTCTGTATGTAGATAAAAAAATATTTAGAACGGCATAGTTAGATAGAGTATCAGTCTCTTTCTACGCGTTCTAATTAGATAGAGACGGATAGTGTATCTCGTGCGCCGTCTTGTGCTAACCATGCTGATCTTTTTTGTCCAATATGAATTCGTGCAGCGCAAATTCAGCTCCATTTGCTAAGATCTAGTACACATTTCAATGCACTATAAAATAACAGTAAAGTCCGGATACAGCGTTCGTAAAGGACCGGTTGATGTTGCGTCGGACATAGTTCGTCGCACAAATCGGACTGTTCGGTACACGCAAAATGTACAATTCGCACAATGTACCCCACGCATATTGTGAAACACGCGGAACGTACACGAAGCAAAAAGTACATTCGCAAAATATACATATCGGAAAATGCACATTACGCGAAACGTACAATATGCAAATAGCCGCACACGCAAGATGTACACGGATTGAATCCTTTTCCCTAAACTGCGTCCTTTTGATCGTTTCTAAAGCTGCATCTGGTCTGCCTAAATTCATCAATAAATCATAGAATGAATGGCACCGTTATTTCGCTTTTTGTACATTTTGCGTGTGCGGGCTATTTGCATATTGTACGTTTCGCGTAATGTGCATTTTACGAGTAGTGTGCATTTTTTCGAAATGTACATTTTGCGAATGTACTTTTTACTTCGTGCACGTTCCGCGTGTTTAACAATATGCGTGGGGTGTACATTGTGCGAATTGTACATTTTGCTATTGGTTATATTTTGCGTGTAGTGTAGATTTCAGGGTGATTGATTCCCACATCGTAAGAAACGGTCGTTATAATTATAACTGAAACAGAGCGACAGAAAAGAGTAGAAATTAACTGAGGGCGCCACTTTATACGTAACTGTCACAATTTGTCGTAAAATGCTTAAACATGGCAACAATTTAGTATGGTTTTTTTTTAGTTTTTCTACTCTTTTCTGTCGCACTGTAAACGGAATCTACTGTTATTTTAAATTGGTAACACAGCTTTGCAGAACCTTATTATTAGAGCCATAAAGTTGATTTTTCATAAAACCCGACTGGTTAAAGCCGAGCCTCTTAGATTTAATTGTAGTACTATTTGTATGTTAAGCTCGAACAAAAATGCTCTCCAAAGATCACAATGTTGTTGAGGAAATTAGTTGCCAATCTAAAGATAGTAAAAAGTAATCAATTCCATTTATATTATTAGTTAATCAATGTACAGTTATTCAACTAAGTGATACTGTTATACTTGTGTCTTATATTTAGGTTGATAAGGCTATGAATCGAATTGGTCTTAACCAACTTTATTTTACTTGATTGATTGTTTTATGTCAAAGTTTCAAATCTGTAGATTAATTATTGTAATTAAGTTACAATATTATATACTGTATCTCTTAAAAATTACATGACATATAGAGACACGAACATTACAAACCTATTTTACGAGAATAGTTTTACATCATACTGAATATCGGTAATTTGAATGGGTGTGGAATAATATTTGGTTGCGTTTCGGTTTTTTTTTAAATAATCAAATGGTTTATTGAATTCGTTTATTTCCAATATACAATTATTTTGTATATGTAAAATGAGAGAAGCAAGTCCTATAATGTGAATGATAAATCTTTATTATGATTATGATGGGTTTGCCATAAATTTGCCATTATTTACATTGTAGTCTATAAACAGGCTCAAAACATTTAAACTGTAAGTAATCACTTATTTTGTATAATTTTATTATATTTACTTACTAATATTATTTGTTTACGGTGTGTTTGTCTAACATCGAATATTACCTAGTCGTTAATATCTCTATTATTTTAATTAATTATGGTGAAAACAGGGGATATAATATGCTAAGAACTAGTATCTAAACAATTTGAGCCCGTGTTTTCTTAAGATGGCCCGTAGCATTCTTCCCATTTGAAAATATTCGCTATGTATGTCTGATTATTTGAATAATATACTGCTTTTTGTAATAGAACCATGAACCTAGAATACTCTGGACATCAGGCTATGGTAATAATAATACCACGTGCGAGCGAGCTGGTAGCATACAAATCTCGATAAGTGTGACAGAAAGGGAAATATCATTCATTGTCCTTGTCATAGTTCCACTTTTTTATTTGCCACAACTGATTTAGTATGAAAAGCGAAGCCTGCGTTGCGGATATCTTATGGACCTTAATCATTCTATTTTTGTACTTTAGTATGAACTTGTGGCACATAAACCATTACCCGTCCAAATCAAGTAGGTTGTTAATGGCAAGTCATCAGCCATTTTAAGACCTGGGGACCGATTTTTGACTTTCGAGCGCTCGACTCTTTCACTCGGAAACTGACAAAAATTATGAAATGTTATTTTGAAATAGCGATAGAAAATTTAAAAATTCAATTCTATTGGTAGAAAGTACGTGCCTGCCATATTGATACTAAAACGGCAAAATATTTTTCGCCAAATTTCACTTCCCACAAAACTTATGGCAGTAGTTTCATTTCCCAAACGAACAAATAGCACATTTTTGTTTCGCATTTTGTTCATTTGGTCAAAATACCATCTGGCATAATTTTGCTTTGTCAAGTATAATTAAGACAAAAGTTTATTAAGCAAACACTTTGTTTGGGCTAATATTGTTTTCCAAACAAAACATTTGTTCAAATTTTCATTTCGTACATTAGGTATCAGGGTGGAAAAAATGACTTGTCATAAGCGAACTCTGTTTTTTGGTCGGTTAGGTTAGGGTTCACTTGTGTCCCTCGGACCAGAAATAGACACCCCGCGCAGCGGGGTGGCGTCGATTCGCTGGAGAGTCTCGATGAAAAGGGCGAAACCGACTCGGGGCTTGCTTGCATGCATGCTGCTTATTTGCATTATAATATATTGTTACCTAAGTACCTATAGTACAAAAGAACATATAAACTTACCTGCAAAATATTTACTTATGTTTTTTACAAACTACCCGCTTAGCAAAATATATAATAATCTCACTCAAATAGATTTTGTATGCACTACACAATTATGATCTAAATCGTATGCCATGCAATAATTTGGAAAACGAATGTTATGCCAAATAATACGTTTGACCAAATGAAACTTGACTATGTAAAACTTTGCCAAACAATAATTTGCGAAGTAATATTTTGCCACAGGAGATATTGCCAAGTGATAAAATGCGAAACAATAATTTGACTAGTGATTTTTTGCCAAATGATCATTTGGGAAACATTTTTTGGGAAGTGACACTTTGGGAAATGATTTTTGCCCATACAATAGAGAACCACTAAAAACGTATTTACTTTTGTTTGATTTTCGAGCGCTCGAAAGTCAAAAATCGATCCCCAGTTCTTAATTTAGCGGTATAGGAGCCTTTCCGTCCCTCACTGTGGCATCATGTACAGCCTGTCCATAGTGTTCCAGGTTCATGTAATAGAACATAATAATATCATATGTAAATTTAATGATCTCTTTGATGGACTAAATTTATTTCCTACCTATATAATGTAGGTAAAATATATATTATTGTATTTTCTATTGAGGCAATAGCTTCGCCGACCAGGCCAGGGTTCTTGTGAATGTAGCACTAGCAGTGATATTTATCATGAATATCATTATCAACAGTCCATACCTGTCTATGGAATCGACTGACTTTTATTTGCCATTTAACATGTTTTAATTTTGGTTTTTAAAAAATAGAATGAATGTGTTTGAGGTGAAAAAAATGTTTCAGGCCCACTTCAACATATTGCATTTTTATAGCGTATGTGATTATGTATATGTACATAATGCTGCCAATGATATTTGCGTCAACTTAAAGCATTTGAAACCGAGCAATTTATTTCTGAGAAGAATGCATTACGTGACATAATGTGTCGTTCCCAGACAAAAGGGTGGTACTGGCATCGCGATACAATTAAAAATCGTCCTTACTGACAAGCAACAAACCAATTTTGCCTAGGAACCACACAAATCACTAGAAATCACCAGAGCACTACTTTGTTTAATGTGTCCTGCATATTGTCTATGACCTAAATTCGAATATCTATTATTTAATTATGAAATTGGATTATATACTCTTTAAATAAAAGCGGTGAAATATTAATATTTTTGTGATACTATAAGCAATAACGGAACTCCACCGAAAATGCTTCTGACTACAAGGATCATATTTTTTTTTAATTCTTTTGGCTATGCTATGTTTCTAAGACGTTATACGGAGTGTAGAATGAAAACTTATGCCAAGTTTGGTACATATGATTAGGAATCTATTATACAAATTTAAAATAAATATTAAAAGTAATGTATGGTTGAAAAACACTTTCAACACCTGGACACTTAAATCTTGAGCATAAAGATTGGAAGAAGACTGCGCCTACTGTGTTATGCCATAACTGTCATGCTATCAAGTAAATTCATATTCACTTGCTCGTAGCAAAGAGATTGGGCGTGTGTGTCGTTTTTTACATGATGAAAGGGTTTGCATGAAAATTCTAATGTTATTTGAACTATAAAACAGGAATTCCTGTATTGATTACTTGTCTAATTGGAAGTTTGTTGTGTAAGAGCGAATATTATATTATTGTTGTCAATTGTCTTGTTATTTAGATACATTATGAAATTCTTGTTTCTGAGGGACCATATTTGTTAATTATGATTTCACAATTGTTTTATCACGGCCATTTAAGTAAGCTCTTTTGCCATACTCTCCATTTTATTCTTGATTTGTATAAAATATTGATAGGAATAAAACAATTTTACCTAACACGGTTTCTCAATAAAACTTCTCATACAATTACCTAATTTTATTTAAATTAAATTAACTAACACCATTGCAGGCATATTGTGGTCATATCTATCATCACACAATTTACCATCATGAAACAGTGGTTTATGAATTGGTGATAAACGCGACCAATATGCTTCGAAGGGTTCTAATAGTTGGCCTCCCAGGCTTCCCTTTCCTTCCGCTCATTCTCAACCTGTTTGACAATGGGGCTCAGGTAGAGTACATCCTCTTCATACTTGACCCACTCCTCCTTGGGCAGGATGGTCTTCTGTATGGAGAGCTGAATGGCACGCACAAGACGGAAGTTGCGCTCGTCCACTACATGGTCGGGAAGGCGGCGCAGTGCCTCCTGCACGTCCTCAGTCTCGTACAGGCAGTCATCACGCATGAGACCTGCATGCACAATACAAAAATGAATATTTATTCTGCAAATAGCCCACAAGGTAACTCTTGCGTTTCTAAATCTGCAAATGCATAAGAAAAGGGCATTGAAGAGAATTTGTTTGTCTCTCATTCACTTACTAGTACTGCTTGTTCTATAAGCATTAGGAATGAGTAGGACTTGTTTCAAAGCCTGAACTGATGTTGTATTTATTAATTTGTATGTAGGTATATGATGTAAATATGTCATAGCAGATTCTAGACAAAGAGGAATGCCTTTACACTTGAGTGTAAGTCTGAGCAGGATATTATAAAGATATAAATGTAACCATTAGAATTAGCAGAGGCTATACAATACAAAGGTTGCCAATGTAAACATGGTCCTTTTGACTTGTGTAGTAGCCTCTGGTATTAGCATGTCAGGCAAATGCTGTTGAGGGTATTTACAATGAATTTAGCATTTGATCATGAGTAATTATTTGTATAAGAGAATCCCATTCCAACTTATGGTGCAATACAAAGTGGAGTTTTTGAATTGAAACTATACTACTTGGTGCAACCTGCGAGAAGACGAAACGTACCGTATCTGTTGAATCCTGACATATTATAAGCCCATTTTTTCATGCTGTCTGGAACAAAATAAGGAAGGTTATATAACGAGAAAACATTAATATCCTACTGCTACGTAAAATATAACAGTAGCAGATCTAGAAGAAACATTATTAGATACTCACTCAAGCGAACGGCAGTAGCTCGGAATGCCATTTTTAATAAATTACGACCGAAATGTACAATTTTGGTCTTCACAATAACCAATTCTAATTTTTCTTCTCTGAAATGTCAGTTTCATTTGAAAAGTGTACTTTTGTGATAGATTTGTCCATCAATGTCCAAACGATGCTCAGTAGCTTAGTAGAACAGGCCTAAACGATTAGTTCTTTTTGCAATCAATTTGTAGTTCCTTGCAGATACTAAAATATTACTTGGATCGTGCTTGGATCTATGTATATTATAAGTCAAATTTGAAGCCTTATATAAAAATAACAATGAAAAAGCGACAGTGTTAGTTCCACTTGAGCCGAGATAAATATTGAAATGATGATTCTATGGAAAGAAAAATACTGCTCCTGCATGACTTTGTTGAGGGGTGCGAATAAGGATTGTCGATGAATAAGTCTTAAAATAATAAGATTAAGGTCACCAAAATCCATTTATTTATTAAAACTGAAATTGATTACGGTGATATATATGTGCTCTAGCTATCATTTGTGGGTTTGAGACGTAATTATTACCGCCGGCTGCCTCGTAGTTTAAATATCCAAATGCTTTTTTCGTGACAAACTCTTTTGGGTTCCGAGATAGTACAATGAATTACAATTGATGGTTTCTACATTATGAATTTGATGGTTTCTACATTACAACTCGTAAAGTATGGCAAACGAAAGCGTGACCTGGACTTTTTTAAAAGTGGCAACATTATAATCTGTCAAAGGCACGTCAAATTTTTTGGTTAGAGTTTTCAGTATTTTGTTTACACAATTATTTTGCACTAACAATTGCCGTAATATGGGTAAAACAGTAAAAAGTAATGTGCGAAAGCTGCTACATACTATGATCAGTAAGTTCAAGCAAAAACAAGAGGAGAAAGAAGTTATTTTCCAAGAGAAACAACAATGTTTAGATGCGATGTCGGATTTTTTAGCTTAGTATGACTTTGTAATCTTAATCCTTGTCGGCTGATTATTTGTTATAATAATATTGACGATAATGATGATACGTTTCTTATGTTTACAGATAATCTTGAAAATATTCAAGGAATCCGTAAAAAACAAAAAAAATACTAATACCACATGTAATTTTATTTGAATTTGCCGCGTTTTCTCAGGTCACGCTTTCGTTTGTCAGACTCTAGTATGAGCACAATTTTGTCTTCAGGGGTCTATACATATTATAATTTGTCAGCCCCAATTCATTAGAAGCTGACTAATTGCTATTGTCTGGAAGCATGTTGCGCTGCTGATCCAACTGTCATAGGAGTTGTACTGAGAAATTGCATGCACATGCGGTCGTAATGTTATAGTGGTAGCCCTACGCTTAAAAAAACCGCAAATCGATGTACAGTTTAGCCGTTTGGCACACACATACTAGAGGTCAAAACAATTTTTTTGACCCGCAGTTCTTAAAAAAAAATCCCTTAGGAGGGAGTGCCGAAACATTTTCTTTTTGTATGGAAAAAAAAATTTTTTTTTCAGATACCTATCGTGTGTAGTAACATATGAAAGGGCTTTTCGAAGCAATTCTAAAAATATACCACATCATTACATATTAGCCATATTTTTTTAATTAAAACAAAAATAATTTTCAAAACATACCAAGTTTGGGCTCCTCTAGACACGATATGGCAGATTTTAAAAAAATTCAATATACCACAAATGAGACGTGATATCCTCATATCGAACGAAAAATTCTTTTCAAAATTACTTTCTTAGGGTTAGATATATCAAGATATAACGGATCATTTGTGATACGTTATATCTTGATATCTAACCTAATTTGTTAGGTACATATATCGTATCTGAAAGAGTCCAACCTTGATATTTTGTGACAAAAACTAACCAAACTATACCAACTGATGAAAAAGCGCAGTTAAAGGGTTAAAGAGGTATTTCTCGTTGGATATATGGATACTACGTATCATTTTATGACTAATATGTACCGTATCTGCAGTACAGTTCCATAAGTCACGTAAAATAGGTATTGAAGTAGAACTTGGTAATATTGAAAAAAAAAAACTTAATGCAATTATTTTCAAAATTGCTTTTTTGAGGTTAGATATGAGGAAATCACGTATCATTTGTGGTATATTGAATTTTAAACTAATCAGCCATATCGTGTCTGGAGGAGCCCAAACTTGGTATGTTTCGAAAATTATTTTTGTTAGAATTAAAAAAATAGGGCTAAAATGTAATGATGTGGTATATTTTTAGAATTGCCTCAAAAATCCCTTTCATATGATACAACACACGATAGGTTTTTTTTAAAAAAAAAAATTTTCCCTACAAAAAGAAAAATGTTTCGGCACTCCCCCCTAAGGGAATTTTTTTTAGGAACTGCGGGTCAATAAAATTGTTTTGACCTCTAATATGCGTGTGCCAAACGGCTAAACTGTACATCGATTTGCGGTTTTCTTATGAAATTGGGCTTGTGGGGCTTCCACTATTACATCTGTACGCCACTCCCATTCATGACTTCGATATGTTGTACGGACAAATTGGGGTAAAATAACATTATCTGTAGAACCCAGGGAAGCGACGAAGCTCTCCGTTTCACTTTGGGCCAAAATGATTCCGTATATCCGGATGTTCGGTGATCCTGCTGTCCGGCTGTTCTCATCTACAGGTTTCCTGTCCGACCGATTGTCGTGCTATTTTGTGAGCACGTTTAATAATTACACTTACTTGAATAGATTTTTCACGTGGATTCAGATTATCGAAAATATAAATTAAAAAAAGCAGGCTCGTGAGGCCTCACTGAGCCACTTTCATGTAAAACTTTTTGTATTTACACGAAAGCTACACTATTTATTATACTTACATTTATGCAACGTGATTAGCCTGATTAGTAGCCGCGATGATATCGACAATTTTTTCGATATACGGACTCTGACATGACCGGTACGTCTCTAGATATAAAAAAAATGAGAAAAAAAATCTTATCTCGTAAATGTTTGATTTGATAGTGGCTCGTAGGCTCGTACTGCTTTATTTATTTTCGAAGGGACAGATGTAACTAACCGCATGTATCGGCTTATAAAGTAAAATAAATTGTCATGACGTTATGCGTGTTATGTTATCGGTCTGATCTCTTTTTGAAGCGACACGATAAGAATTGGCTGCGCGTGGCTCCTTCGTGCTCCTTATCACGTTGTTTGCCGAGTTGGAGTGAACTTCGAATCGAATGCCCTCGCTCGACCTCAATAGTTCCTCGGCCCGCTTATCACCATGAATAAAACGAGACGACGGAAGGTAATGAATTCACTTCATAACGTCGCGCGCTCCCGTTCAGTACATCGCTGAAACGCATTTCATTTGGACACTTGTATATGTGACTAGTCGATTGTCGCGTGCCATTGTTCTTAGTTTTCGCGAGTGTTAACTAACTTGCCAATTTTTTCTTTCATCCTGCATCCAAGAGGAGGAATGCCAAGAGACTGTCGGGATTGTCTGGGAATTCGTTTTCGAATTAGCACCCTGCACCAGACCTGGAAGTGGCTCCACCAAACCATCGCCCTTCACGAGTATCTCATCTCCCTCTCAGCGTCTGCTGCCGATGCTTGTTGTGTTGAACACTAAAGTGTTCCACCAGACTATTTGAACAAACATTTTAGTGATAAATTTAAAATTGTTAAGTACCAGTTAAGGTAAATCTACGCTTACAAACTGCCATTATCTTTTTCATACAAAAAAGTGCCTATTTGTGATAACTGTTTAAACTAAATCTTATCAAGCATTAAAATGGCTCAAGCAATGATGAAGAAGGTCGCTAGCAGCGCCTGTGTGGTGATCGGCATCACCCGCAGGACTAGTTCCCGCACCCTGGTGACGGCCAATAAGACCCTGGCTGCCAAAACGGAGAAGGAGTTGCCCGCTGAGAAGGAGGTCACCAAGTCGGTGTTCATGTCTCAGTCCACCGACATCTACACTAACCTGGCTTTGGAAGACTGGATGTACCGCAACATGGACTTCTCAAAACACCATGTGATGATGGTGTGGCGGAACGAGCCCTGTGTTGTGATTGGTAGGCACCAGAATCCTTGGCTGGAGGCTAATGTGCCCCACCTGGCTGACAGGGAGATTGCCTTGGCTCGCCGCAACAGTGGTGGCGGCACTGTGTACCATGACCGTGGCAACCTCAATGTCACTTTCTTCACTCCTCGTGAGAGATATGACAGAAAGTACAACTTGGAGCTGATCAAGAGAGCACTCTTCAGAGGGTTCGGAGTCAACGCCGTCATCAACGAGCGCCAGGACATTATCGTCAGAGATAAATACAAAGTATCCTTTTCAAACGAACATTCAACCTATTACAATTGGAGGCAAAGACCTACTTTTGTTGTCATTATGTTGCTGTTAATCACTATAAACAGATATTCATACAGTTCCAGTTATTGACACAACTGTATGTATTCTTTTTTTTCCACTAGTCAGGTGATTTAAAATGGTGTCATTTACTTATCTTTTACAATATTTTAATTATTATTTCAGCAACTTTAAGTACTTTTATAGAATTTACTGTCTGTATCTACATAATGTTGTTACAGTATCTATGCATCCTTGCTTGGTAACTTCAGCATCGAATTATTTATTTAAACTATTGCACAAATAAAAAGCAGACCTAATGCCTACTTGGTTACTATTCAAACGACATGTTTCCATTAAAATGTATTCTCCTCAAAAATTTCCTCAACAATAACATAGATATCTGGAACTGCTGCCAAACTTGGCCGCCTCTCGGCGTACCACCACTGCACCCTCCTTGTTGACGCCAACAAATCCGACCTCAGCAGAGCCCTGGCCAAGCGAGAGGTGAGTCAAAGTCCAATATGACTGGACCTTAAAGTTTTGTTCTTGAACTATTTGATAACAATAGAACTATTTGTCCTTGTGTTTATATTAGTTACTCTTATGTCTCAAGTCTAACTTAATAGTTATTGCTTTATCCAACTAACGTTAATACGGGAAACTCTATGCACTGAACATGCAATTGAAATGAACTTTCACTGAATATTAATATTGAATAGACTTGACTTGTAACCCGGTTTTAGTTTTCTAATGAAATTCATTCGGAAATGTGCCTTATTTTGCAAGCAAAACAACACATAAAATTTATTATTACCCAGTGTACATTCCCTAAAAAATTGCAATGGCATTCATACTAGGTAACATTAAAATTGATGAGACAGGTAATCATGTCATAATAAAATATAAAGAAGACATGCCGATGGATCAACTATTAAAGATATTGACCATATAGTCACCAGCATGAATACCACAGAAGAATTAATAATAATGTTGGCTTCGGCCCCACACATGCCTCCAAAAAGTCCGGAACCCCATGGTCACGAGATATGGTAAAAACATAATAAGAATAATAAATCATTTATTTCAGGCAACTAAGGCCCATAGTTACAAAAAACTTACAGACTAACATACATACAGTATAACATGAAATAATGGATAACGCCATTCAAAAATAACTAACACTACTCAATTTGGAGATCTGAGGCTCTAGTATAAGTTTTACCGAAACAAAACTTTTTGTTTCGGTAAAACTTGTACTAGAGCTTCTGGTATTTAAGCAGTTACTCTGTGACACTTGGTACATGAGCATGTGATATTGTTTTTCCCCGCGCGGGCTGCAGAGTTTTTACATATTCAGTAATGTCACAATGTCAGTTTAAGGTTGCGCATGCGCATGATTCACGTGCGACTGCATAAAGCAATGTAAATGGGTTCCGATTGTTTGTGTGCAACCAAGTACATAACATCAGTGGCAGCATGTGTAATGACTAATTAATTTAGTTTTTATATTAGAAATGTTAATAGTTAATGTATCATTTTTGTAGCGTTTATTTTCTTTCTTGTTGATTTCGTTATGCAACTGTTGTAGATTTTGATTATCTGGAAGTCTCTGATATATAATGTCAGCTCAGCACACGGTTTAATCTAAATAAAGTATAACATGAAATAACGCATAACGCTATTTATCATCGACCTACTCCAGATAATATTAGTGTTACACAAATCCATTTAAACATGTAACAACGCGGTTAAAAAGATCTGTGCACATTTTATGTCTCTATTTACTAAAATATTTTTTTTGTTTACCAGTTTAAAGGGACATCACAACGAAACCTCTAGTGTATTGAGGTCATTAAGATGCTTTCCTATTACAATATACCAGAAACGTGCACAGATATTTCTACCATATACCAGTATTAATCCACTCCCTCGCTTTACTCACCAACGTCTTCCCCCAATAAATAGTCTAAGGCCATATAATTCTATTTAGCATGGCATACAGACAAAGGCGACCGTTTCCACGCCGTCCCCCGTGGCGAACCTGACGGAGGTGAACAATCGGGTGACGGTGGACTCGCTGCAGACGGCGCTGGGCTACGAGTACATGAGGACCCCAGCTTTGAGCCTTGAAGATGGGGGACAGAAACTGATCTCGCAGCAGCGAGGCTTCCAGTTCGTTAATCCGTCGGAAGACTGGTTCCCAGGTAAGCATCGATAGTTTGTTGCCCGTTCGTAAATCCTATTGCAACGGATCGTTGCTCTGATTAGTGAAAATCAGTGGCATGTTTCACGAAGCTGCAAGTTACAATTTGATCAATCTAAAGTGGCAACAGTTTGACCAATAACCAGTGGCTTTTTGACCCGAGCTTAGACTTGCAAGATTGAAGCTTCGTGAAATGTCTTCATTTGTACAATCAGGAGCACTCTTAATTGACATTTGGGTGAGGACGAAATTCTTGGCAGTAGTTAGCCAGGTTAGTTGGTAGTTAGCCATAGCTGAAGAAGATAACGAAGTTCCTCTGTGTTGTGCCAATAAAAATTACCATAGAATTGTATGGCTAACTTTCTCGTCGCAACGGAAAACTGGCATTGAGTGAGTTAAGCTTGCCAATAATTTGGTCCTTACCTATTTGACCATGTGGTTAGGCCTAGCCTTATGTTAACTTGGAAAAGGTTTAGGTAATAATGGTTTCTTTTTTCTTTTCCTCCTATCCTATTAGTTAAGGGCCCCAACTAATTACCTATAGGTAATAATGGTTAGTAGTTAGCGTTACTGATGGTCACGAAGCGAAACAGTTCACCACTCCTTAGACGAATTGGAAAGTGGCGAATCTGTTTATTTCTCGACTATCCACCGCGTGAGACGTTTTTCCGGGCATTGAAAGGATTGGTTTCAACTGCCTTTTCCATGGCAAAAAAAAACGTCTAAACGAATAGTTGCGATTTCACAATTATAATATAAATAATTACATAACGCGAGTGCTTTTGATAACTAAAATTTTCCTTTAATTTGTGTTTTTCTAACCTATCAATTTCGCAAAACACGTGACACATGTTAGTCCAAAACATATACAAAACGTGGCAAGTTAGCGCGATATGGACCCGATACCCTGAGGGTCGCGACCCATATTTGAAAACACTTGTTTAAATTAATACTTCATTGCCGCAATAAGTTTTCAACTGAACTAACTAAAATTACGGGTCAATTCACAAGAGCTGGCGCGTAATGTCTATGAAATGAATGATTAATGACATTCATATATTTTATTACGTACACGTATGAACGCTATTTTATTAATATTTTACTGTTTCAAGATTCTTAAACATGATAATTTTCTTTTATGCGTCCTATTATCTATGTGATAGGAAGATGCAATTTATAAGCGAACCAATAACAGACTCGCTTTTCTCATCTATATTAAAATGGAGACACTTTAGTAAAATCAATCTAGATTAGCGTGTGTCTGAGTGAGATTGGCCCTAAGTTATAGGCCCGTCACGTTACTGCAAGAAGAAGTCTCCCACTGTTGTTATACCTACCCAAGTAGGCAGTAAACATCGTTATCGCACGTAAATAATACTTAATTGGTGCCGTTGTAAATACATTTATCTCTTGAATAATAATTCGAATATTTAAAATTGTGATAAGGGCACATTAATACGAGATACGTGTTATTTTTGTGCTACTTTCCGTAGCATAAGATAATAATAAGTTATGCTTTAAAAATTGTACGACGCATAATGTGAATAAGATTTTGCCCGATTGGTTGTATTATACTCGTAGGTACTGAACTTACGATGTCAGAGTCTCCTCAGTGCTCTCACGTTATGTTTTAGCGGCAACAAAGGTAGACAACTTATTTTATAGTAGTTAGTTTGGCTTGGCATAGCGTCAGTCGTAGCCAGCGAACAAAAAAACCATAGAATGCGAGCTCCTTACAAATTTCTACCCAAAACACGTGCCCAAAACCCGGTATGCGCAGGCTCGAACTAAACGGCTGCCTGGCATCATTTTAGCACCCCGCATAATGGCAATGGCACCCATTCTATGGGCCATTTTGCACCGCTACTTAGACTTCTATGGTTATTTTCGTTCGCTGGTCGTAGCTAATTAGAGATATTTTCTTTAAAAAACTTTAGCAAAATGTACCTACTCAATTGTCTCAAACATGCAAGTCGATGCTTTGGACGCTTGGCGGAGGGTCTAAAGAACTAGATTGGTTAACTTAGTTTTTAGTTAGTAGTTTGTGGGTGAGGACCAAATTCTTGGCCAGTAGTTATTAGCCTGGTTAATCGAAAGTTCCGTAGTGACACACATAATAGCATTAACAGACGTTCGAATATGGTGCGCTCCGGACCGTGACCTTGGTCTGCTCCGTACAATAGTCGATGGTGTGTACAGCGGTAGGTTTTGCCCTCCGGATTTGGTTCGGCCCGGACCAAGTTCGAACGTGTGGACGGATCTGCCATAGAAATATCGTCGGAGCAGACCAAGGTCACGGTGCGAGCGTACCATATTCGAACGTCTGTTCATGTGCCACATGACACGGTTCGGTGGTGTAGCGCGTCGAGCGCACCGAACATGTCCGTCGGTTCGGTCGTACCATATTCGAACGTCTATTAATACTATTACAATTGTATGGTAATTTTGTGTCACAACGGAACGTTTTAACCACTACCGATTAACCAGGCTAACTTTTGGCCAAGAATTTGGTCCTCATCCTTATATGGTTCCGGACTATAATGTAAGCATTGTTCCAGGTCTATCGGAGATCAGAAACGAGCTCACTAGCTGGGACTGGTGCTTCGGTCGGACCCCCGTGTTCACAGTCAGCCGCTCCTTCCCCGTGCCCGAGGAGCTCCTCGCGCCCTCTAAGGTCTACACGGCCACGCAGGAGCTCTCCATCAACATGAAGGTGGAAAAGGGCCTCATCAGCGACGTTACCCTCAACATCGCACCAGGACTTATCGAATCCGGGTTCCACGGGGAAGCCTCCGTCATCACGCATCTCATCGGGAAGAGGTTCACGAGCGAGGCGCTCACGGCGCTCCAAGACGCCATGCTCACTCGGAGAGACTCTGGAGCCAAACTGGACGACCGGGAACAGTTTGTAGCCAAGTGCTTCGATCAGGTCGTGAATACCGTCTAATGTATTAACTTTCGTACCATACTACGTAATCTCCTACGATTTGTATTGTATAGACAGTGTAATCAATGTAAGTATAATTGTAAATGTACAAATAATGTAGATATACTTATATACCTTGGTCTCGATGTCTAACTTTAATTATATAGTTGAAATGTGCCTTAAAATGTCGTGTATCGTGTCAATCAAGTTTCTCTTTTTTTGGCTTCACATTCTTCTAACATTTTCTTCTTGCTTTGTACAGCGTATTTTATGTTCTACTAATGCTTTTTCTGTTTATTCAATACGTGTTTTTATAGTTTAGTCTAATGTTTAACGCGACGCACTCTGTGCTCAAACGCCGCAACAAGAATGCATCATATCATTTGTTTTAATTTAATTATTATTTCGTAGCTCAATGAATATCCAAGTATTCCTACTTATTGATACATTTAACGTTACTTAGAATATACGTTTTATAATGCGCGCTCCACATTTGCACGCACTTGTCACTCTACCAACGTTTGTGCGCGAATATAACGCAAGTGTAGAGGGCTTATAACATTGTATTTCATTATTTTAACGTTTGTACACATGTCTTACTTATAGTCTGAAAGCCATTTCATAACTCTCATTAGTTTGCTCGTTGCAAGATCTGCCCTGAAAAGGGACTTTTTTGTATGAAATGGATTTAATTAGTTATTTTTAATTTAGTTTTAATGCTATACCATTCTGTATCTCAGGATTATAGTTGAATACAGTACATGACATTATTTATTTGTTTCCTTTACCTTCTCATCACGTTACATGAAGGCCGGCTTGTTTATCTAGTCGGTAACTTGGCGGCTCAGGTTAGATTCTTATACAATGTTACGCGTTATTGATTATGATTAGAATAGCTGCGGAGGGCTTTTAGCGGCAGCATAGCCGCAGGCTGTGCGCACACAAAACGACTATGGATTAGCGTTGTCCTCGCACAGTGAAAACTGGCTTGGAAGCTCTTCCTCTCGCCGGCATCGGCAGGAGGACTGCGCGCGCGCCAGTCCGCGCTTGCACTCGGCCGCACGCGCAGCGCGTACCGAGCGCCATATTGAATTGTCACTCGTTGTCATGACAACCACGTAAACAGATCTTTGCCGCGTGTTTGAACTGTTCGCTCGAGTGTTGTGTTAGTATTTGAATGCGATCGGAAAGAGATCTTTTTACACTTTGAAGTGAGTGGGTATGGTCTAATATTAATTTGTGTGTAGACTTATATGCACTAACATAACATACTAACTTCTTCAGACGCCTCTATGACCTTAGAATACAGAGAGAGATTTTTTTTTCAATTAAAGTGGTGCTTTGGAAGTCTTTATGCAGAGGAGATAAAACAATTATGCCTACCACATGAAAAAAGAAACTGCACCAAGTGGTTCGGGTAATAGTTTCAAATGTTTACTAGGTACAAAATCAACGAATCAAAAAAAATCCTTTAATTTAAAGTTCGACTTACATTCCAATTATCCAATTTCTTATTTCTTTAGTCTTTATTACTCGGATAATATAAGTAAGATTAGAAACCAATCCCGATACAAACTTGACCGAAATTTAGAGTATAGTGTCTGCTAGTACCTACAGCTGAGTTCGTAAATATCTACGTTCTCACAAAAAAGTCGTGTGCACGTAGTTTCGAAGTCTACTACATCGGCGAGGTTTTTTTTATACATATGGGTATCGGATAATCGTCCGTTTTAAACTTACCTTAACTCCTTTAAAAAATTACTGGCTAATAAAACAACATACGATTCAAGGAATCTTTCTAATAATTATTTTTAAGGGGAATATCAACAGAAATACCCATTAAAGTGTATATTTGTTCAGATAAAATATCCTGTGACTGTGAATGAGGAACTCAAGAGCACACCAATCTTACAACTCGAAATTTAAAGTTTAAGGTTTATTTCTTCACTATTAATTCAGTAAACCTTAACATTTAGGATATTCGTGTGTTCATTGTGAGAGGTTCTTTAATGTACTGCATGCGTAAGTATAATAAATAACCCACATTATCGACTTTTAAAAAGACTTCTGAAAAAGGACACGAGGTTCTTCGACAACGCAGCTAACTTTCTTGCTGCATCGGATCTCCGTCATTTTTGTACCGATGTTGTAATCAGGATATGAGGTTATTGTACTAATAAGTAGTTCAATTTGCCTTTGATCGTTAGAATTCTCTTTGATGCTATTATTCATGTAAGAATTGAGCTCTGATGCTGGGATCTAGGGTCCATTTTACGAAGCTACATGTTACAAGGATACACTGGCAACACTGGTCGAAAGGCCTGTCGTTATTGGTCAAGAGCGTCAGTGTAGCAAATGTAGACTTGTAAACTTGTTACTTGCTGCATCGTGAATAGGCCCCAGGAGGAACTATTCAAATACCTAATTCATAATTCATTGTTTGTATTGTGGTACAAAATAAGTGTAACATTAGGTGGCACAGTAAGTATTTCTTAAACTGAAACTAAAGGTTCAATGCACTCGTCATAAGCAATCATCAATCATCCTATCCAGAGATACCTGTGGTACACACCAATACAAGATTGACAGTTTGGCGGGTCCTAGAAAACTTAACTAGGCTTTTTGTTGGAAGTAGAGCAATTATAGGGGATACGAGAATATAATGAAAAGGAACAGCAGCAAGAGCTTTTGTAAAGCAGTATAATGCTCCTAAACGATATCTACTAGGCTCGTCCGTCAATTGCAAAAATATTTATCGATTATCCTCTCATACATACTTACTTATGTACCGAAACCTTAATTCGCTGACATAAGAGTGATGGGACATACTTAATTATGTGTTTGCTTTACTTATTCTGACCAAGTTAAATCGAGAAGACCGCGAGGAACTAAGTTAACCGTGACTGTGTAGGTATGTGTATCCCTTCAGCTATTCGTGACTCGTGCACTTATTGAGCTCTCCCGGACTTATAAGGCGATGTGGAATCAATGCATACCGTGAACACTATATTTTCTGTTATTTCAAAAGCGCCCAAATTATTTAGGTACCTAATACCGACAGGTACGTCACGTCGAAACCAAAGACGTTCTTTGGATATGTAGGGTTCCCGACGATAATCGTATCGTAACCAGGGTACGAGGAATCGTAATTTTAATAACTAGCTTCTGCCCGCGACTTCCTCTGCGTGGAGCCGGGATAAAAACTATCCTGTATTTTGATCCAGGCTATAAACTATCTTCGTGCAAAATTTCATCCAAATCGGTTTAGCCGTTTCAGCGAGATTGAGTAACAGACATCTAAACATCCAAACTTTTGCATTTATAATATTAGTAGGATTCAAGAAATAATTAGGTGCTCATTGCACGGCACAGGCTTCAACAATAATATGATCATAGTCTGTGTGTAGCCTGTCCTTTACATTCCTTAATATGGGTGCGGGAAGTAGTATCTTGTTAAGCTACTATTAATGCAGCATGCTTTGGCTGATTATTGCTTTATTGCGTGCGGGCACTTAAACAGCAATAAAATTCGCAATAACATCCCTCCGCCCAGTCATGGGCTGGAAGCCTCAAATTAAACACAAATTACTAATTACTATGCCTATTGCCTATAAGCACGTTATCTGGCACCCATATGAATAAATAGTGAGCAATTGAAAGCGCATGTGGCAACATCAGTAAGAAAGCTAATCTTGCAAAAAACGTTGCCCACAACGCTTTAACATTGCTAGAAAATACAGAACATCCTCTCACTCGTCTGGTCCGTCCTTTCAAACATTACGTAAAAACTTCCTCCTTTTTATTATGTTAATAAAACAAGTAAAATACAAAGGACATTAGTTCTTTATATGTATAAAGGATGTGCCGACGTAATAATAAATATATAATCAGTTGCAATAATAGGTATTTGACACAATTTAATGTGCGCAGCGTACAATACCGTTGTGTCAGATATTTTTGAGCGCCTTGTTCTATCATATATTGTTGCACGCCATCATATCAGCCGAGAGACGTCCACTGCTGGGCACAAACCTACTCCAAAGAGAGTCCTTTAGATGTGCGAATTATATCAATTGTGTTGAATTGCCTTGACTAGCAATCGAATCTACGACAAATAAAAAATACTAGTTCGCCGGAACAGAAACCGATTGCAACGAAGAGCTATCATGTAATTCTTAACAACCGTTATTGAGTTGGTTGGAAAGGGTTTACACCTATCATTTCTTCACGCTAATTATTTTGTTACATTTTGTACTCGGTTGAGCAGTAGATTTTTATCATCATCACGCTTCCTAAGAACATCATAAATGGCACATATACAATGCGGCCGTGTAAACGGTGCCTAAGTCTCTACCTCAAGTATTAAACGAGCAACATTTGTATTAGTATTTATTTTTAGATGGGTTCCTCGAAAGTGGCTGTAATGATTTCGCTGAGATTTACGATGTGTCTACAAGGGGGGGGGAAATCGTGCTAGTCTGATGGTTCTTCACCCTTAGCTAGTAAGAGTTGGGCGTGCCTTCGTGAGTATTAAGTACCGATATGGACAAAACTGTATTTAGACTTTCGCCCGCCCGTGTAAACTAGGCCTAACAAGTTAATTAAGTTACTTAACTTTGACTTTGGTCCTTCGAGCCGGGCAGGGTCGTTAGCCCGTTGTTTTCTCGGTGTTCCGCCCGACGTAGAAATCGTGCATCCGACGGATCGCCGGCGCCGGCGCGCTTGCGAAATGCAACAATTACATATTTTATGTTCATATCAATATTGTGCTGTTAAAAAACCTTATTTAATTAACCTTTTCCACGCCTTTTGTTATTACCAGTCCGAGGTTGCACCTCCGTTTAATCGGTAATTAAGGTAAAATTCCACAAGTTATTGAATCTGTCCCAATTACCCTAAAAAGGAAGGACCTGTCACACTTTTCGAAGCGAGTCAAATTGCTGCCAGTAATCAAAGCAAAAGTTGCCTATTGCATTAACATCTCTAAGTTTTCGTAAATTGTCTTTTCAGTCAGCCGGTTGCACCCAAAGATGTTTCAGGAAAATTACATAATAATTATTTCAGTAATCGGCCGAAGAGCCGAATAACAATGTCGTCTCTGTGCAACTGTTGTCATAGAATATCATGTTCAGTAACCGCGAACTTGACGAGGAGATTAGGCCACTGCCACAGTATAAGTAATAAAAACCAGTACATTCACTTCATATGTACTAGCTTTAAAGTCGACGTTCACACTAATGCAGACACTTGCTCGTGCAGTAACGTCTGGTTTGAAAATCCGCTATATTTAAATAAGGCTAATCAAAATACCCCGAAAGTAAGGGTGAATATTTACCAGAGATGATTTGACACCTAGCTGCAAAGTCGAGGTGTCAAATAAGTAAGTATATGACAACACATCTTCGCACATCTTTGGTTTCAACTTGAGAAAATAAATAATGTGAATTTTTAAGATATTTTAATAGTACTCAGTACAAAACCTTCTTTAGTCCCGCTATAGGCGATCACTTTTACAGAGAAAAGCCAATTTAAACCATATTGTAATCTTTCAATGTTACTATTAAGTACATCGCGTTTCCATATAATTGGCTACTTCCTATCGCAAGATACAGCGCACCAACCACCAGCTCTCGGCTGATACCATGATGTTGTTGATGAACCAATACGTTACCATAAATTCTGAATACGTTAATAGCGCATTATACATTTTTAAATGAAAGGAAAAATTGAAAAATTTAATGCTCCGAGCCGGATTCGAACCGGCGACCACAGGCATTCATGGCCCGTCGCTACTAACCAACTGAGCTATCGGAACAATCTGGTTCGGGCACCGAATCCTTCAATCAGTTCCTTCATACAACGCCTTAGGGAGGCGTATGTAGCGACATCTACCAGAAGACTTAGGCTTCTTTACGGCACCAACGTCCTTCCGCCGGTCAACGTTTTTTCCTTTCATTTAAAAAATTATAATTTTCTTTAGCAGCGTTACTGCTTAAAAAACAAATATTAATTTACGTTAATAGCGCGTTTAAGGAATTTGCATGTGTACGTTGAAGTACTGTTTATAATTATATCGTGGCTCTCTCTTCAGTGTGTCCGTCTTCAATTGCACAATGATCCGTAACATCGCGTGACGTAACGAGGCTGCACGTCCCGAGATAAATCGATAGATATCGTCCATCGCAATGTATTATGCACGGTAACGCGAGCTGCCGTAATGAGGGGCGTCCGATTCTTGCAACCCAATTGTTACAGTGGCGATCGTGTCATATTTGATGGATAATTAATGAGATCTCACGAGGTAAGATGAATCACTGATCTATTTGAATATTTAATGAGGATAGACGAAGAACGGTACATTTAGACAATACTACAAACCAATCCATTCTTGAAGAGATAGAGTCCATTCGTGTATAGAGGTAAATCGTCGACTATCCACAGTATGATAAGACCGTAGGTACCTATAGAGGCGCCTCTAGCCCATGTCGCGCCCGGGTGCAATCATTAACGTAGCGCCCTCTAGCACTAACCTCCCCTAGCGCGCGCTAGCGCCCGAGTCGAGGCGAGTGGCGCTCGGTGCCCCCTAGGACCGTGCGCCCGGGTGCAACGCACCCCCTGCACTATAGGTAAAGCCGCCCCTCTATTCTCATATACTTTAAACACCCCTCAAAGCGTTCTTCGTTCGGATAGCCTACGACCGGTTAGCCTAGTGGGTAGTGACGTTGCCTACGAAGCTGAAGGTCCTGGGTTCGAATCCCGGTAAGGGCAAATATTTGTGTGATGAGCATGAATATTTGTTTCTGAGTCATGGATGTTTTCTACGTATTTAAGTATTTCTGTCTATTATATATATCGTCGTTTAGTACCCATAACACAAGCCTTATTGAGCTTACTATGGGACTAGCTCGATTTGTGTAAGATTGTCCCCTTATATTTATTTATTTATTTATAGCCTGGGAGGATTAGTATGACCGGCAGAGTTGATGGCCAGCCAGAGGTCTCGGGGCAGACCACCCGGTTGGATAACACAAATCATTGCACCAACATTGCAACTACATCCGCACGGGGCCATACACAATCCGGTGATAGAAGCCGTATCAAGAATAGGACATGATGTCATGATCCTCACTATCTTCAGAATTGAGGGAAATACTGATGATGCTGATGATGACACAACGTGGCTTGCAAGTTTCATTACATTGCGGGTTATACCTACTGCGTTTTGTCTATTAAACCCCGCAATGTACCTAGTTGAACTTGCATGCAATTTCTTGCATGTGTAATTTGTGCATAAAGATCTAGTCTGTAAGTGCAAGTACAAAATATACGAACACGCGTTTGTTTGTTAAAAAAATGTTAATCAGCTTCGTCATTAGCGTACAGTTACCGATTTTTTGATAATTAGGTAGGTATTGAATGAAATGAATGTCTGCATCGCCTGCCTCTGCCTATGCCATGCCCTCTCCAACCAGATTACAGTAGCATAGCTACTCGTATTATGCATGACTTCACTTGAATGGCATTATGTAGGTTCAGATGAAAGGGTTCACTTATTGCACTCCGAGATTTCATTCTATTGAGTCATCGTCATACAGCAGGTATGTTTAGGTACTGCCAAGTTTTTAAGTACTTACAATTACTTTAAATACTTTCACTGCCTATCATTACATTATGGTACATCAGCTACCGAATGAAATGCAATGCAACGAAGGAAGCTTCCTACAGTGCGCTAAATATGCTAATTTGTAATCGATAGCAGCATTATGCTCTTCCTGTTAATGTTTCTTAGATCTAATCGACCAAGTCTAAGTAATTTTTTGTACCTTGTCATGAATAGCCGGGCGTACTCGTATCTAACTTGCAATAAGTGGAAGAACAAGTTCCACTTAGAAATTAAGACGCTTTATTCAAGGATATATTTCTCGAATTTAACGTACCTAGTAGGTAAGTCTACGCAGTCGTATTTTTCTTTATTATGGTCTCAATCTAGTTGATGTGGTACACCTAAATTACAACCGTAAATATTGAGGAAGTGCAGTGCTGTTATTCGCTACGCGCTAATGCTGCTCACCCCGCCGGTCACCCGTCACGAAACTATTACCCTTAGTTACTACGCATCGCGGTGTCTAGATATATTTGTGGGTGAGCGTTGAGGTGAGCTTAAGACAAGTTACAGAATAGGGGGGCAGCATTTTTATGGAACGAGTTGTACTGAACGCGCCGTACTGCATCAACATCCAGGGTCAAAATGCGGACTGCACGCTCCTCTTTTGTTGGAATTTCACCCGACTTGAACTTCAACAACCTTAGACATTAATTACACGTATAACAATACGTTTAATATTTTATCACTGCGTAAATCCGATTCACTCGAGGTGTGTCCATGTGTTTCCAATTTCAAACAGTCATATACTAAATAGGTAGAAAGGAGCTATTAAATAACAAAGGAGGACCTGATAGTCCAGCAGTAGTTACACAATTACGCAACAGACAAGCAAATCAAATCGGTCAATGGTACTGTGAAAATGATTCGTTTCAGCACACCTGCAGCTCCTGAAAGTTGTTTGCTAAAATCAATTGGCAACCATCGTTAAGAAACGCTCCGATTTTGCGTAAGTGCAAGTATCGAGGCGCTGCTAGTTTGCATTTTAATAAGTGCAAGCAATTAAGAAATCGCATGCGTGCGATACTATTGGTTTGCTGTTATGTAGGTACTGGCATTAGCAAAGGCAATAGTGAATAGTGTCGTTCGTGGGAGTCGAGTGTGTTCTCGCGGGTACCGCACGTTAATTACTGCTATTAAGACAGTCGTGGGCCGAATACTTCTATTATCTGATGCCTGAATAGATAAATACCATCCCTTTTAAATTATGCAAGGATGTCAATGGCTGGTTAGGACGTATGAAGTTTTGCAATAGATCTTGATGGCATATATACCGGTGTGTCAAAAGAGCACTTCCTAGCATGGCAGAGTGCTATTAATAGTTTTAACATTTGATGCACTTAGAATGATTACCGATGATTGTCTAAAGCTGTGTCTGACCGCTGACTGCCTGGAGCCTAATCGTAATCTAACCTCGTGGTTGCGGCGCTTGTGATCTAGAAATCTAGACTTGACTTTATCGATTCATCTGTCTAATTGAGATGAGGTATGCTCAGCACCTAGTTGGTAATTAGAAAAACGTTAATTGAGAGTTAACGAGGAACTAATGAACCTTGACGATTCATGCAATTATTGCGTATGGTAACTCCATAAGTACTAAACTTTTTTAGACTTTGCAAAATGCTTTGTTTCATATTTCACTCCTGTCCTGTGTTCAAAAAATAAATTGTTTAATTCATATTTTTTATGTGAAGTTTTTTAATAGGATGAAAATGAATGATATTATTGCCTGTATGTGATTAACTTGTCTTTTTTTCAGAAGTTCTCCAGCACAGACTCGCAGCTACAGAGTTAATAAAAGCTGATATATTATGGAGAAGGACAAGATAGTATTCAAGGTAAGTTACTATTATAAGTTGCAACCTGTTAAATTATATTCGAAGTGTTTCAATTACTTACATGTTTTCGCCGTGGTACTTTGTACCATGAACCAATCCTTTCAGATATTGTTTGATAAGTAGCAACTAGGTAGGTACTCAATCCTATGCAGCTCTATAGATAAATTATGGCAGTCCTGTCTTTTTTGCTTCGGCTAAACTCGGCTCTCGAGCACCTTGCACCCTAGGTGACAATGCATCCTATTTGTGCTACGAGTGGCTACAACGATGACGTGTATTCCGTGCCATCCCTATTATAACTAGAAGGTAGATCGATAGCTCGTACTATGCGGAAGAGCGGGATGACTTGATTCGAGTTTTCTAGGTGGCAGTGGCACACATTGGTTTTGTTACACCGTGCGCCTTCTGTCCGCAAGTATTATTATTTATTAGATATTTGGATTGTGATTATCAAAAACTATTGAGCTCGTATTTTTTTTAATTTAACAATATAAGATATAGCCTTTAACAGGCAATACCTATCTTCATCATGCTTTGTTTAATTGACGAAAAAAACGTGTCCAATATTTTTTGATTACTAAATAGAATAGAATTTTTAGGCAAGTAGCCAATTCGGAACGAATTGTGAAAAGCGTCTTTTATACCTACCAGCGGCGGCGCTTGAACATTTCGATGGGCAAACCGGTACAAAAAATAGATGAAAGAGTTTAGAGTATATTTGTATGACTATAGGCTGTGAGAATCGGCTTATATGGGCGCTCCGCTACTGTTATTGACTATATAGTATTTGTTATTCTATTAATTTAACCATATCTCGCACCTTATAACACACGCAGCGGCAGCGAACATTGCGCAAGCTATGCAAATTTATCTTACGATACTACGCCCGCGTTAAGTTCGCTGCCTTAATTATATTCCACGTTTTATTGGCAGATTGGCACTGTCGGGCCGGTGACAAATTGATAACATACCATTGTAAAGTTAATACTAGTCAGAGCTTTCAACGGTAAGTTTTAACTTGCCTTTGACTTGAGATGATGTTTATTACATTAGATTAATAAATACACCTATATTTATTAATCTAATGTGTGTTATTTATGCGTAATGTAAATTCAACATACTACGGGTAATAAATCCAATGTCAACTGTTGCGATAGGAAAGTCAGAGTTGCATTGCACACTCGCAGTTCAGAGGACAATTCTATTAGCATGATAATGACAGAAACAGTACTGACCACTTACAATTGTAGTGCAAACAACTCATTGAAACTTATTTCGCTATAATAGGCTCAACATGGAATAGTTAGTGGTGGTCAAGAACACAGTGACTAATTATCTTGACTAATGTTGGGTTTAGAAGACAATGGGCGTCTTATTTAGGTCTTTAAAATGTTGTGCTATATGGTTCTGCTTTTTGGTTTTACTTGTTAGCATAGCGCAACTATAAGTTTGTGAAGGTTTCCTATATAATATTACGTCACGTAGTAGGTACCTACCTAAAAGATGGACGAAGTTGCTCATCATAAATGTATAGAAATCGTCATCGCAAGTGGATTCGTGAAAGTTTAGGCATTCATCATTGTAGATATATCTGTCGACAATGGACAGTCCATTCGGAGGTTGTGCAATCCGGCCCAGGACTTTTCCAGTTCGGAACCGTACGCATAGCATAACTTAAGTCATTGGGACGGATCGTAACAGACCCCATGCCCATGGGCTCGATGGACTGACGTCGTTAACTTATCCCTGAATTTGAAGTTCTCCGTATTTTAAAACCTATTTTTAAATTTTACTAGACGAGTCTAGTGATATACATCACTGCAACATACAAATATGTAATGAGTGCGAGTTCGTACATATTCTCCCAGTAGGTAATGGACTCGTGCTAAACAAATCAAAGTGTAAACTGGCCATAAAGGACAAGATTCCCCGAATTGGTAGCTAGGATGCCGGAAGGCATGGGTCGTGCGGGCGGTGCATTTAAATAAGTAGATAATAATTAATTAGTGTGAGTTCATGCCTTTTCTGCAAGTAACGGATTGATGCTAATCACGGGTCGTGGTCGTGCGGACGGTGAATTTTAATTGGTATTGGTAATAAACAAGTGCGAGTTCATACATTTTCTGCAATCACAAGTCAAAGTGTCCATGTGTAAACTGTCCATAAAGGACAAGGCTCCGCGAATTAGCTAGGATGCCGCCCTGCGTGTCACGAGGCATCGACGCATGCCGGGGTCGTGCGGCCGGTGCATTCCTCTCGTGCCGACGCACCAAGGCTCTGCGTTCACCGCACCGGCGGTCAGTGGTAAGGTACCTACGGCCCGTTTTAAACTAGATCGGGACAATAAACAGGTTACATTCCGAGTCGTAAATAGTTAATCGTCTCTCAGTTCAAGCCTCAAATAATGTTTCAGTAGTGGACATAAATGAGTCGGCTATTATCGGATGTCGTAAACTTTTTTTCATTTTCGGGGCAGCGTAGTATTGTTAACGGAATTGGTAGAAGGGTACCTAAAGGGACAAATTCCTGGCCAGTTTAAGTCACTAAATTCGATTTTCTATGAAAGTTTTCTATTGTGACACGAAAATTAACCATACAATTCTACGGTTAGTTTTTGTGTCACAACAGATCTTTTTTCACTTCTTCAGTTTGTATGGCTAACTAACGACTAACCAGGCTAACTACTGGCCAAGAATTTGGCCCTTAACCAGAAACGAATTCAATCGTAATGCTTATTTAGCGTAGTAACTTTAATTACCTATTATGCCAAAAAAAAAACGAAGTGAACAATGTCTGATTATAATGTAGTCCAATGTACAGATTATCCTCGTAAGGCCCATCTGCCTAATTTTAGGACAAAGAATTTCAGGCTTAACAGCCCAACTGGCAACAAGAGTTTCGAAATATTAAAAGTAAAGTATTTTTATGTCCTATTTTCAGGACACTGGGCTGTTATTACATAAGTCCTAAAAATAGCTTGGGCCTTGCGAGGTTATGCTGGCAATCGGAGCTTGATCTAACTTTAGATATTCCCTAGCAATTCCCAGTAAAGTATCAAAGTGCCACAACCCGGCAACATTACATATTCATATTACCAACATTAGTACTACTGATACTTCTTATCTTAGGTATTATATCTACAGTTGATATACGTTCCTCATTAAACCTTTAACATGGGAGCAATTAAAATTAAACGCAAGGTACACATACCTGTCTAGAGACGCTGTACTTACTAAGTGCAGCGGGCATGATTAATCGTCTAGCCCTTTGAGAAACTTTGAACCGGCTCATGAACTTAATTCTATGTGCACTTATGTACACTACGACGTATCCACCAAGCTAGAGGCACCTGTCGCAGCCGTGCGCTACACTGCTTTTCTATACAAGTGGCTGACTCGACCACTGCGTTTGTGGCTCGAGGCTTGTAGGTATGCAAAGCAAACACATGCGCGGTGGATGCGCAGCCTTACGTTAGGTTCATGTATACGCAGATTTGATAAACTTCGAGTTAATAATTTAGCAGTCTACCTACGGCCAGTATAAGTATTTTTGTATTTTTTTTTATATTTTTAATTGACAATTACCGTAGCTAGCTGGTAAAACAAGTTCGGTGCGGCCGTCGCAGGTCGCAGTTAAGGCGAATGACATTCCTTTACTCTTTTGTTTTTTATTGAGGCGCAAGTGCAAAACACCTTGAAATAAATGCCATAAAATGATGTCATTCAGTAGAGGATGTACAGCAAAAGCGTATATATGTATACATGCAAAATGTAAATAACAACTTGTGCTATTGGACTTACGCACACGGATATGATATGTCGGGGATAAGCGATTAGTAAAATCAAATGACAAATAATAAAAAAATGCACATAGCCAAAACGATTTGAAGATATGATATAAGTACATAGGTATATGCGATAAATGTTTCTTTCTAGGCCTACCTAGACTGGTGGCTCTGTGAGTGTAACACGCAAGAGTGTCTTTTTTTTTGAAAACTGAATTGACAAAAATCTTTTATTGAACCTGATCACAAAATTTCGCGTGAATCGATTAAGAAATGCGATCTGTAGAGGAGAACAACCGGACAGACACCGGACGAAATAATTTTTAGGTACCCACTTAAACCGAGAACTTCGTTCGCTGTGGCTTTGCTCGATCGTTCAATTAATCTTAGCTCTATGCGTAGGTGATGTGCCAATCTAATAAGATCATAACGGGAATCTGAATGGGATACAAAAGCGAAATCCAGACAAGATTTTGAAGCAATAAGGTAGGTAGTATGTATAGGTACTTCATTTTAGAAACACCTATTTATATCCATTTATCAAATAAACGTGTATTGAACTTACTGTGCGTAATAAATCTTGTCAGAGCAAGAAAAAACTGATTCCTAACGAGGTAAATAGGCAACATAACCATGTGTGTTCAAGTGAGGCGAGCTGTGTGGTATTGTTCCGGCAGGACGTTTTTATCGAATCAATGAGGCATCACGTTCGGAAACTTCTCAACCTCGTATCTCCTTTGCACGCTTGATTGATAATTAACCTTATGCTGGATACGTTAAAGTTGCTAATGAAATTATAGACCTGGTGAAAAATTGAGGTTTGAAAAGTGACGATTCATGCCATTCGTATTATTCGGTGTGCTGCCCAGTGGAACGTGAATGGTTATGCCATGAGCGGTTATACTTAACCACTTTACGGCAACAAACTTCATCCGTCACGAGTGTCACGATCGATACCATAGATCAGGTAGCCACATTCTTAAAATACCCATATGAATACCTATTAATCATGTACGTACCTGTAATTTATCGTTATATTAAAGGATGCTAAGCTCTGCTGATTGCTAGCAATTATTTAAGAATTTAATGTATGTATAGTGCCATTTGACGTTAAGATAGATTTATTAGCACCGTCAATATTTTTAGAAATATCATCACTAGTGTTTAGCCTCGCGTCTGACCTAGCTACGGCCCGCTTGGTGGGAATGGACATCGCAGTCTATGGTGGCTTACAGCTCCTGTAGTTGTCATGTATAGTATTTAGAAGCTTTGGCGACCTTAATCACCACTAAAATACTCACTAGTTACCGTGATAATTAACTATAGGAAAGCAAAAAGTACTAGAGATGTTTGGGTGCAGTATTCTGTGAGGTTTGTCTTTCAAAGTTGAGCTGCTCGAAGTTTGAGCGAGATGAGATTTATCTGTTCTCTACCTGTGTTTAAAATAAACCACATGTCATGTCATGTAGCCCAGTAATTTAATTTCTTCTAAGTCCAGTAATTAATATAAATGTAATCAAAAATAACAAAATGTTCGCAGAAAGCACAATCACGGAATTTAAAAGACAAACCATTTACCATTACTTAGAAATAATACGCCATCAGGATTTTAGTCGTAGTTATCTGATTGACCCTTTAAAGCGTCGTGCGGCCAATTTTGACTGACGGACCGAACATGACAAGTTAATTGAAACATAATGAGTAATGTTGCATGCGTTACGTTCTTTGAAACTTATCTCATCAAGTACAGGTACATTCTGCCATAAAGACGTAGTTGTTTAACGGAGACGATCAAAGGTGGTTTGTTTCCCAACTAGAAACTTATGTTTTTGTGCAAACTAGGCTTCTTGAAAGGAATCTTTTGTCTCTATATACCTATGGTTAGTTGAGGCGTGAATTGACTTTGTTTCTCATCGTATCGTATATATTTGTATATACTTAACTTTATTGCACAAAAAAAGTACGAAAGGCGAACTTCCCCTTGACAAACTTCGCCAAATTCAATGTCTATGTCTATTAAACATTTGCATACTTATTCTTAACCTCTCTATCTAGATTCTAGATTGTAGATGACTAATCAGAAGTACCAATATTTATCATACACGTGCACTCAAAAATTTAAATTGCCTACACGGTGTATTAGAAGTCTGTATTTAGCATGTAGTTTAAGCTCCTATTAATTACTTGTCATGTGCTCTAATGTCTATTGTATTCTAATTTGTTTATATCTGTTTAAGAACGTAAGGCTAATCTAGTCACGACCTCTTCTCGGTGACATTGCATGTTACTGGTGCCTGAATAACTACAAATCCGAGAGATTGATGGTTTTTTGTTATTATGGCTTCAAAGGCCGGAATAAATCTCGCCGTCATGCTTTTCTTTGAAGACAAAAAATGCACTGAAGACAACTGTCTGCAATTTTGTGAATAATAAGGTGGTTTAAATTCGATAAATAATTTTAGAGAATTAATTAATTAAATTAAACCACCGTATTATTGTCATTTTTATAAGTTGCATCATCATATCAGCCGCAAGACGTCCACTGTTGGACATAGGCCTCCCCCATAGAGTACCCAGGTGATCGGTCCTAAGCCACCCGCATCCAGCGGACTCTCGCGACCTTTACCAGGCCATCAGTCGTATACGCTGCGTTTTCTGGTACGTGGTCGGCAGTTCGGCACTCGAGAATTTTTCCGCCCTAACGGCATTTTAGGAAGTAGCTGATGTAGATAATTAAGGAGTTTATGTTGCTTGGGTATCGAGACACGCCTTAAGTGACCGATATGACCTACGTGGTACGTTGGGTCATTTATTTTACTGTCACGAGCTGGTAAGTGTTGCGTAGCATTCATGTATGTTTGTATAGATAAGTATAAGAAACGAAGATGTTTCTGTATTTAATGAGATAGTAGGCAATAGTAGAGTTGATTGACATCTTTGTGGAGTAACTTAGTCACACTCATTCAGCGGTTATTGGTAACATGTAAAAATGTATTTAAACGATGGTGTCTCGTGGCATTTCATAATACAAGTATACTTAACGGAGATCCAATGCTTACTCAAGCACTCACTAAGTTTGCAAACCGTTGCGTCAATTTTAATGACGTCTTTTAAAGTCATCAGATAAGAAAAAGAATAGAAAGTGTCTTGATCGATGGTTTCCTATTAAAATCAGCATGTAAACAGCTGATTAATTTAATAATGAAGAGAGGCGAAATTTCGTTATAAGCATAATAATGAAAATTTGTCAAGAATGATGTCCTGACATTACTGCGACGTTTAGTGGTCATCATCGTGTCACCCGATAATTGACTAAGTATTTGAAGAACTCCACGATTATTTATAAATATTTAACATTTGCCTGTCAAGTTAATAAACATCATCTTTCAGTAAAGCCGCTCACGTTTCTGCCATTAAACTTGCACATTTCAATGTTAGGACGATACAATGGCTCGCATCGTTTGGCTCGTTTTAATAACCGAACTTCCTACTGAGAACAATCAAGTTGAGGCATCCAACCCTGACATTTTAGTTAGTTCGGCTTTTTGTTTATGACTTCTTGGTAAATTGTTGCCCTTTCTAGATAAGAATCTGATCTCATTTAATTTGCCCTCGATTTTGATTGCTAATACTCGCAGTGTCGACAAGAATGTGCGTGGTATGCTATTATGGTAACCGAGTGGTTTTATTCATCTAATAAGGCCATACTTGCACGGTAATTCTCATGTACATATTTAATTTACGTTTTCCTTAAGGTGGTTCGATCGCCATACATACGTCTTTTGACTATCGCAGGCTAGGCATAGGCTTGTTATTGGCACGTTTAGCTTAGGTAATAGAGGTATTAAACAAGAGTGAATATAGGCTATTACTGAACAAGTGAGCTTCATCTTAAGCTCTGTACGCGTGTCGTCGTTTACCATCAGATGAGACTAGGGTCAATCACTGGACAGTCTTTTATAAATATATACAGTGTGTATATTTAATATTACCACAAATTGTAACCAGATTTTTTTCTTAAACACCATCTTTATTTTTTCCATATAAAATAATTCATCACGCAATTGATCACTACTTTGTCTTACTGACGTGACGTCACAATAAATTGTCACATGTCAACCGATTCTTCCGTGTGTCATCATGTCACAGTGTACGTAATACATTGACGCTTGATAAATTAAAAAAAATAATTACACTGCGGTAGTTACGACTAACTTATTTTTTCTTGCAATATCGGTTCATAGCCCTAACACGTACCTCTGGTTACAATTTGTGGTAATATTAAATATACACACTGTATACATATAAAACATCGTGAATTCGTGAGGAAACCTGCATACATTCACGAAGAAATTCAAAGGTGTATGTGTAGTCCCCAACCCGCACCGGGCCAGCGTGAGGACTACTTATTATATGATAAATATAAGTCCTGATATACACATGGCTAGACTAGACACGAGGTCATATAAATTCAGTCTACATTGATACTTATGTATGCATATTTTTTAGTAAGACTTCCTCTCATTGTTTTTATGCTCCTTTTTTATTAGCAAGCACTAATTTGGGCATATTAAAATATAAAAGGCGTGTAGTAGCATGCATTAGTCTCATTAACAAGTAGTTAGGTACTTCCTACTTCGTATCGAGTTGGATATCATCTAACCTTCATAATATGTATTGGCACGCCCATACATCTTTATTGAACGAATTCTTTTACTTCATGCTATTAATAATAGGGAATATAAACTTGTTAATGACTAGTTGAAGGGATAATTGACTAGAGATTTTGCTGGGAATATTGATTATCCACAATGCAACAGTAGGTAGTAGGAAATTATATCTCGTCTATTGCACCAGCGTAAAACTCAACCACGAAACCAATTAACAATTATTTTTTCTGTAAACCCTTTCATCCCGTGGGTGTCGTAACGGTCGCCCATGGGAATAGGGTTGAAGGTGTCTTATAGTCGATTCGATGGGTTGGCAACCTCACTGCAATATCACATTTTTCTCCATATTTAAACCAATAACTGCTAGAAGTGGTACTGAATATTGAATATCATGTGTCAACCTACCCCTTTTAGGGATACAGACGCGAGTTTATGTACATGTTATTTCTATAAGTGAACCTTAAAACAGTCGTTGGTAGTCGAAGCCATTGACAAATAAAACTTTAACACCCAATTATCGTTGAACCTATATTTAATGCGCTTATTGTGGATGCTTGCGGATGATTTGTATAATTTTGTTTGTCATTGTGTAATCAATAATCATGTAGATGATTCAATAATAGCGTTTGAATTTTTAAGTAGTATAGTAGCTATACAGGGTGAAATTTTAATCAGTGTCCAAATTCAAGTATAAGATTCTTCAGCAATATTATAAAATACTTTTATTTTTGTTTCATATCATAGTATACAAAAATTTTTAGTAATTGCTGCTTAAAGTATCCCAAAAAACCTTACCTCAGCGGGTAGTAAGGTTTGCGCACGGCATACCTCCCCTCCCTCAGCCCCGCCCCGCTCCGCGCGGTACTGAATACCCAGTAACCATGCTGTACGGATAATTCTTTTGAGATAGACTATTTATAATTTTAAAAAACCTACCAGTTTTTTTTCAAAAATGGAGTCTATTAGTGATACCAAATGCCTACAAAAAATTTGGACACTGATTAAAATGTCACCCTGTATGACCTATCGAGGTCACATCGATGAGTTTGCTACATAGATGGGCTTTTGTTAGGCACTCGAGAAGAGAAAGTCAGTTTGCCTTAAGAGGCTTTAAAACACCATTAATAAGCATTTGGTTTCCTTGTTCAGTATTAACATTCGCCGTGATTTAACACCGCCATGTGGGATACATCTCTTTGTCTCAGGTCTCTCTTTACCTAAGATGAGACAGATAGATAGGGAATGGCAATATTAACAAATACTTCAGTGGCCCGGTGAGCTGTAGAAAAATTCTATATACTTAATTATTGAACCGCTCACAAAATTTCAAGAAAATCGGTTGAGAAAGGCCACCTCTAGGGGAGAAGAGCTGGACATCAGGGCTGTTATTCGCTACGCGTTAATGCGGCTCACCCCGCCGGTCACCCGTCACGAAACTAGACCTCTACCTACGCTTAGTTACTACGCAACGCGGTGTCAAGATATATTTGTGGGTGAGCGTTGAGGCGAGCTTAAAACAAGTTACAGAATAGGGGGGCTGGGCATCCGGTTATACAGAAGAGCTGGAGTTGAAACAGAGAACTTCCTACGCTTCGCTCGCTCGTTCAATTAACACACGTTGAAGTTGTGAAATACCAATAACATACTCCAAATGGTTATTGTCACCTGTGGCACCAATTATTATAACACAATTCGACCGTATTGGTATAAAGTCAATTGAACGCGAATGGCATTCCATTAGAACTGATTTAATTAACAATTTAATTGAAGGTTTGCAGCATATTTTTCAGGTCGTGAGCGTACGTGAGTACGTTAGAAACCTCTTCAAAGATGCAGTACCTACCTATAGCGAAATAGTGAGGATTTATATAAAAAAATGTAGTAAGAAAAATAAAATAAATGTTAGTGTAGGGGAGGTACAGGTACTGTATTTCCTTTTTATCACTTTTATCATCTCATACGCGCTGCACACGCGCGGCTAGGGAATGCAATCTCGATCTCGCGAGATCTCGAATTCGCGAGATCTCGACCCAAATTTCGAGATTAAATCTCGTTGACGAGATATCTCGATTTTCGAAATCTCGGTCGAGATCTCGTCCGATATTTTCGAGATCTCGAACGAGATTACAAAACTTAGTGCGTCTGATGTTTTTATGTTAATCCGTACCTAATCATCATCATATCAGCCGAAAGTCGTCCACTGCTGGACATGCATCCGTACCTACATGGAATCAAACTAGGTACCAACAATTATTTTTGTATTTTACTCGCTTACCCTACAAGATACACAACCTAGAGCTATAGCAACCGACAGGATGGACCACCTACTAAAAAAAGAAATGAATCTTTATGAGTATGCTGGAGAAAAGGGCCAATATGTTAAGTTTGAATACCACAGTCTTCTTACTGTAGTCTCTACTAGCGTGGAGTCCGAGTGAGCATTTTCAGCTGCTGGCCTTATAGCAACCAAAATAAGATGCCGCATGGCCGACAACACCTTGAGCACCTTATGCTTCTTAAGAAATTATTTTCAAAATAATTAAATCATATTTACATGCGAACGTGTGTGCTCTGTTTTGTACTCAAATCTAGTACCTATGTGATGATAATTACTTTTTTTTTAAATTAAACGTTGATTTTTTGTTTCAGTATTCAAAAAATGTAACCTTTTATTTTCAATGCAACTGCAATACCCTGAGCAAATAATACTTATCAATTGAATCAAGGCAATTCTGATGACAAAATGCTTAGTTAAAGAAAGTATCCAAAATCTCGATTTAGTCAAGATTTTTCGAGATCTCGTCAGAAAAATCGACGAGATCTCGATTTTGCCAATCTCGACGTCGGATTAGTCACGCGAGATCTCGAATGGCCAATCTCGGTTCGAGATTGCATTCCCTACGCGCGGCAGACGCGCGGCACACGCGTCGCAGACGCGGCGGGCCCGCGCGGGCCCCCGCGTAATATCTCTCTCACTACCAACACATTTAATATGTATCTCGCTATCTTTATCACACTCAGCAGCGCGGGCCCGCGCGGGCCCGCGCAGCTCACGCGACGCGCACGACAAGCGGCCGCGCTGCCGAGTTGTAACTTTAGCCCCGCGGGCCCGCGTTCGAATCGCGTTCGATGTGTGTTTGAAGTGTAGTTTTAATGCTTTACAACTTGCGCGTGTGCCGCGCAGCACACGCGCCGCGTACGACACGCGTCCGGTGGGTGGACGCCTTTAGTAAAGGTTATGAGCTAAGCGGCAGACGGACAGATGGACATGATGAAACTATAAGGAATGTTTTGTTGACTACGAAACCCTAAAATTGGGGATGATAATAATATTACAACAAATCGACCTATATAGTCCCAAACTAAGCAAAGCTTGTAGTATGGGTGATAATATGTAAATACTTAGAAAACACCCAGGGACAGACGTGCTCACAAATAGTATGCAGGTTTCCTACCAACTAGGCTAAAAAGATCATCTTATATACTTGTACTAGAGGTATCACTTACATTAAACTTCTCTTCCGCGAATGATCATTCATTGCATATATATACGGTTTTACTCTTCTAGCATTCTTGGAATGTACCCAATCATAACGTTAACGTATATTAAATGGGGCGGTCAAAAGGTTAAATCGATCAAAATGTGTTGTTGATGAATTAGTATGGTCCGCCCAAATACAATTGTTTATAACCGCCGGACATGTGACTCTATCGGGCCGTCCTACATACGTTGTCTTATCACCGGTCTCTCAGACAGTGAATACACTTTTACTATTACAAGGATTGAGTATGATAAGAATTTAGTAGTATTTGGGGCTACCGACTACCTAATCGTTTTAGATACATCCGCCTGGCTTTCTTTTAGTATAAATATGCTCACTACTATTTATTATTGGGGACCTACCTACTTTGGGAACAGCGCACATAATGTAGGCACTTAGGTATATTACAAGGGTGTCGTGGGATGTTTTATATGGACAGCCATGACTATTACATTTAGGTATATACTTTTAACCATAATATTAAATTGCTGAACATTAAGGATTTTATAATCTAGACAAGTCAATGTCTGTCTCAATTTTGGCGTTTATTAGACATACGACTTTGGCAGTATCTTAAAAAAGTTATTTAATCTCTTGCTTTTATTCAAGCTTCTCGAAACTTTGACTTATCTTTGTTGCATAGTGACAGTCTTGAGATAAAATGTAAATTGTACAGTCCGTTTAAATAGGAATGCAACAAAAAGAAATAATCTTTATCCGCGTCAATGTCACTTTTTCTAAACCGACAATCGAGAGCCCGGGCGGTATAACTTGTCCATACAAAACGGGCACTTTCTTAAGTTCTTACTAGAGATTACACGTACCTGGCTAGACTAGTTCGGTCACTTTTCCTGTCACATGAATTAATGTCTTAATTACAAATGTCGTGTCGCCGTGCCGTGATATGTCGAGTCTTCGGCGACGACGGTGGCGGCTTGTGCAATGTACACCAATCAACGTGACGTGTAGGTACCTACTCCAAATATATCTTTTTCTAGGTTGATAGAGGAGTAAAAATCATTGACGAGAGGCATCTACTCAGCTTTGCTTTGCTTTTTGATGACGCTTGATATGCCTGAGGGGTGATCAACTAACTTTTAGAACGCCCGTTAAGGCAAGTCAATGGTCATTTTACGATACAAAAAGTCACTTTTATTTCTACGATTTGAGTAGCGACCACACCGGTGCGTTACGCTGCGTATACGCGTTGACGTGTCGTATGCGTCACATATTCTTCATACATTTTGCTGCGTTAACGGTGCGTTAGCGTATTTTGAGCAGCGGTGTGGTCGCTCCTTACTTGACGTACCTGCGTACAATGCGTTACGTGATCGACCAATGCGTTACTTCGTACAGTAAATTCTTACATAGGTACTTTCGGTTGCACATTTGTGTACCATCAATTGTATTAGGGTCTCCCCACACCTATCGACGCGGAATCGGCGTTAGCCGATCAAAAAACTCTTTATGTCAACGCAATAAGAGCTAAAAAGATGTCGATCGGCTCGGCCGACGCGAAGCGACGACCATCGACGGGATAACGAACAAAACACGAGGAGTGTGGTACAAAACACTCGGCGAAAGCCGATTCCGCGTCGATAGGTGTGGGGAGACCCTTATTCGTTTATGTTGCATATAAAACAAATAGCCTATATACGTCGACAGTTCGACACAGTCGGGCGTGGTATGTCGGATATCTTGAAGAGAGTAGGTACCTACTGGTAGATGCTATAGGTATCTCAACTCATCCGTTGATTGGTAGACATCCGTAAGTGTAAAAGTATTGAACATTTGGACACGGAATCGAGGGTTTTTGCTCGCACTCTGCAATTATAGGTACGTGTTTGAGACGGTGACAATTTTCTAGATTCCGTAGCTTTCACCACCGCTATGAGTCACGGTTACAAATAAACCAAACGATTACTGAGAGTATCAAGAAGAACGGAGACATTATGAAAGCCTACGTCTCCGTTTGGTCACAACTTTTTAAAAGCAACTTAGGCGTAACACTACAGGCAATTTGCTTGTGGTATTTGAAATTTCATGCTCCTCACATTAGAATTCTCAGCGACACTCGGACTACATACGCTTGAGATTATTTGAATTGGCCGAATTTCATCAAAGTAGTCCATTATAAAAGCAACTCTAACGTCCAAGGTTGAAGATTCCAATTCCAATGACAGTTTTATATAAGATAGAAGTATAGAAGCTCTTTCAATAGGGATGATGACTAAGATGTTTTTATGATGTCATTCGCACCAGTTTTTAGAGAGGAACAAATGTCTGTATGGGAGGAACTACATATAATTAAAAAACATAAATACCCAAAAATTTGAGACAAAGATTGACGTCGTTGGTGGCAGCGCAAAACGCTTCATACCTACTGATAGACAGATAGGTATGACGTCACATCTGATATTTGTTAGTACAAAGTAGTTGTATCGTTGTATGGAAAATACGGTATGGCAGCAGGTACGGCAAGGTTAATTCACAATTAAAAAAAAACATATTTTTTCTAAACTTTCAAGGTTCATTTTATGATTTTAATTACCTATATGTTATAATTTATACTTTATTACGATAATTTGATGGTTTACTCTCCATTTAGCATCATTACGTTACCAATTTGAATATGAGGCATCATGCCTATTCTCGGTACTAAGAGAGACCATTTGGCAGTGTTATTCTATCTTTCAAGCACACGCGCTTGACACGCGCTTCACGCCGTAATGCTGGTTTGCCACTGTCGTTCAAAAAATCATCTATCAAAGGTATACTGGTCTCATTAAATCAACCAATAGCTAGACTGTTCAAATTTCCACAGAAGTTGTTTTTCTATTGCTGTTTTAAAAGACGTTTTACATTTAGGTATATGCACAGTTTTATATCGGTACTATACTTATCTAGTCGAATTCCCTGACCCCAAATATATAAATTTAGACATCAACTTTGTGGTTCTAAGTGTCTTAATTAGAATATGAGATATTAATAATTAACTATAATTAACATGGCCGCCAAAAAAAAATGGCCGACGGAGGAGTTGGTTCCTCTCAAAAACTTAAAGCTATGGACCTAACAAAGTGCCTAAAAAAAATTGGTGCTTGTCCAGCGCGTCCACATTTACGACTGTTTGTTCGGGGACTCTGCCCCACTGACTGAAGACCTGGTAAAGTTCGCGGGAGTCCGCTGGATGCGAGTGGCGCAGGATCGGTCACTTTGACACAAAGAGTGTCATAGTGACCGATCCGGGGGAGGCGTACGTCCAGAAGTGGACGTCTTTCAGCTGATATGATGATGGTGATGATGATGATACAATTATAGATTAAACAAGCAACCACGAATCACGATAAAGTGGGTTGGATCCACTCGATCGCGTCAATTCGACTAAGTAATTGTTTACGTAAAACGGAAATGTACTAGGCGCACTAGACACGCAGTGACGGCGGCCTCCTCCGTGGGGCTATCGCGGGTCAGGGGGCGAGATACCGAGTTCCTGCTTATCGTATTAACAACCGATATCTATATTATGTATCTATATTTATATTTGTGTAGCATTGCATTACTATAGAGGACTTGGACATCATCCGCTTTCATTATGACGGCAGCTGTGATATTTACTTTGTCAGCGGTACTTACTTGTATGTCAGCACCGTGGCAGCACTGCGCTGCCTAGTTAGTTCGAGTTTTAGTGAGTTACAGATAGGTATCGCGAAATGAATCTTGAAATACTTTTATTTCAAGTTTTTGGTTGCCTATTTTTGTATATAACATAATTATTATTGTCTAAAAATAAAAGATGCATTCAGTTTGAGTCCTTAGTTAAATATGTTATAATACCTAATGTAAACTAAAACAAAACAATCATTCAAACTATTGTTATATCATCATAATAGCAGAATTCTTTTTTTATATTTTTAATGTCTAGACCTATTATAATTTGATAGATTTAAGTGTAAGATCAAATATTAAGATTAAGCGTGGGTGTCACTTAATAGCGTGTTAAACGAGTTTTATTGAATGTGTCTTAGTAACTTTGAAGATGACTTTAGATTTTTGACATCCTGGCCTAAAAAATATTTCGTCACCTGCTATTTGCATTTGTTTATAATAGGTAAAAAGATTCAGATTCAGATTAATTTATTGCTTATTGAAAATTAACATTATATTTTACAAATTTTCTTTGTACGTAAATAAAATGAATTCACAGAAAGCTCATCTGGTACATACAATAAAGTTACAATGATTTAATTTCTAACAATAATAATTAACAAGGACAGACATAAATACCAATTTAAAACAATATTGATCGCAGTAATGTCGAAATTGTAATAAAATATCAGAACCAGAAAAATAAAAAATATTCGTATAACTAGGGTCTCCGATAACATAATGTCGGGCTGTCAAAACATATCAATTTAATGTCAAATAAATTAATAAAAATACATATATGTCTAGTAATATAAGAACGGAATACAAGAAATATAAGAACGGAAATTACAGCAATAATAATAACACCAAAAATATTTTCTCTTTAGGGCGTCCTAGATTTGATAAAGTCAAAGACAAGCAAAATAATAAAAATATTAATTTTAAATAGCATCAATAATAAATTGTCTAATATTGATTTACCAAGACTATTTCTGCTCTAAGGGACAAAAGGCAACTAACGAACCTATCTTATTTACCTAGATGTAGGTCGGGTCCGCTCATAGTTTAAAAATAGTAAGTATAAAATTTAGGAAAAAAATAGGTGGTGTAATTTTAACTAATTTAATAATAGGCAAAATAATTACTATGACAATGAAAATTGGACTATTACTTTTTAGATAATTCGATGTTCGAGTAATCAATATTAGGTTAGGATAAACATACTTTAGAACTTTTAAATGTGTATGCGCAAAAATGAATTGGCTAAATAAGTAATATGCCACTAAACATTATGCCAAACATTCTCCGCCAAATTTTTTTTAGGACGTTCAACTTTATGCATTACGCCAGGCACCCATCTCAAAGAATTACGAACCTACAAACCGTTTTAATATTGCTTTTAAGAGAGAGCAAACGCTGGCAGTTAGTGACGTCACAATCTGCGAGCGTCATAGTAAATACGATGGCGCGTAATAGAAATCAATGTCACCAAGGATTTCTCTGCCACTATGACACATAAAACACTTCGAAATCGCATTGTGATATTTGTAATGCGAAATGTTGTGTTATTCATAGGGAAATGGATATTAATGGTTACATCGGAACGCTCTCGGATCAGAAAATCTATCTGAGACATAAATGTCACATTCCAATACTTGTTTTGATATGTTTAGCTCGCTCGCTTCCACCCATAATGAGCCAATGCATCAGAACAAGCGCGCGAAACACATTAAAATTTTATCGGTATGCGAAACGTAATTGTCAGATGGACCCCCTGGCCATAAATCTGCGCCTGCGACGCCCCGGGCACCGATCGAGTTCAAAGCGACGCACACCGCGCGCGCATACCCTCTACCTATGATTATTTTAAAGGTTGAATAAGTTTCTTCGTGAGCGGATTATAAAGTCTCGAAATTCCGTGCCCGTCTTTATAGCGGATTTGCATGACATTTAACTAGTATGCGTAGCATAGAAAAATAATACAAGTTACGGTCAAATTAGAATCAATAAATAACATCAAACATGTTCTAATCTAGCAACTATTAGGATTATATCTGTACCTCATCATACTGCTTACAGTGATAGATAGCTTCTTAATTACACCTTCCAAAAATTATCATGGGCATCTTCCTACAAAATTATAGGTGGCTATAAGATTTTATTTAATTAGCTTAGGTAACTTTTGGTAAAGATAAATATAAATTTTGGGCTTTAGCATAATTATATGCCCGAATAAAATCTATAATATTTTAAAATTCGATACCTAGCGGCCTGTGAAGTGACGGTATCCTGCTGTTTCGGCAAAATATTTTTCGCCAAATTTCACTTCCCACAAAACTTATGGCAGTAGTTTCATTTCCCAAACGAACAAATAGCACATTTTTGTTTCGCATTTTGTTCATTTGGTCAAAATATCATTTGGCATAATTTTGCTTTGTCAAATGTTATTAAGACAAAAGTTTATTAAGCAAACACTTTGTTTGGGCTAATATTGTTTTCCAAACAAAACATTTGTTCAAATTTTCATTAAGCACATTAGGTACCAGGGTGGAAAAAATGGCTTGTCATAAGCGAACTCTGTTTTTGGTCGGTTAGGATAGGGTTCACTTGTGTCCCTCAGACCAGAAATAGACACCCCGCGCAGCGGGGTGGCGTCGATTCGTTGGAGACTCTCGATGAAAAGGCCGAAACCGACGGCTTGCTTGCATGCATGCTGCTTATTTGGATTATAATATATTGTTACCTAAGTACCTATAGTACAAAAGAACATAAACTTACCCGTAAATTATTTACTTTTGTTTTTTACAAACTACCCGCTTAGCAAAATTATGTAATCTCACTCAAATAGATTTCGTATGCACTACACAATTAGGATCTAAATCATATGCCATGCAATAATTTGGAAAAAGAATGTTATGCTAAATAATACGTTTGACCAAATGAAACTTGACCATGTAAAACTTTGCCAAACAATAATTTGCGAAGTAATATTTTGCCATAGGAGATATTGCCAAGTGATATAATGCGAAACAATAATTTGACTAGTGTTTTTTTGCCAAATCAATCATTTGGGAAACATTTTTTGGGAAGTGACACTTTGGGAAATGATTTTTGCCCATACAATTGAGAACCGTAGTGACCTACAGTTTCCTATATATAGCTGAGGTGTTTATTTGAGAGTTTTTATAGAAAATTACATTTATTATGATAATTGCTTAATATTATTATTATTATACCGAACACGTTTGTGAATAAAACAAGGAAAACAGTTCGACTCCTATAGCCCCAAGTTACTCATAGATTTTGTCTCGCAAAACCTGTAATTTAGTGACCTAGCCTCATTTTAGTAATAATAATTGCTTCGGCAATCTCAAGTCAAACGTAACGTGGAACGAATAAACCAGTAATTAAATTTGTCCACACGGTTTGCGAGCCGTGGGAACGAGGTATTGTATAACTCCGGCTATTGTATTGACACTCGTCAGATGATGAAGTATATCGCGGGCAAATCGCGATGTAATGTATCTTTTGACCTCATAATCCTACGCACATAATGCTCGCGCCACAACGCACATGATCAGAGTTTACGCATTAACTGATCCAATTCGACTATAGGATGATTTTAAACACAGAGTACGGACGCAAGTAAACATATAGATGCATTCCGATATGGGCAGATTAATTAACTTTGACGTCATATCATATAACGTTGATAGTCTACAACCTATAGGAATTACCTAAGTATACATACTTAAGTATAGGTAATCAATCTATTACCTGGTTACAAACTCCTGTTGTGTGTTTTTTGTCTCTATACACATATTTTAGTATACCTTGATCCTGCAAAGTACAGTTCACATAGATGTTCTCTCTCGCAATTTGTATGGGATTTGACAGCTGAACGCGAACGCGATCGTAACGTTTTGTATCGATAAAACTTATACTAGAGCCTCTGCATGATAAACGTATGATCAGGCGGAGGTTGCTAGTTGAGTCGCGTGCAAGGAGAGTAATTGATGAGCGCCGAGCCGACACGTAATGCTTGCCTCATGCTTGCACAATGCTCGGATAACAACCGAACCGAACTGACCACCGTCTAATGTACATCATCAAATGTCAGCCGGCCATCAGTCATCGCGGTATCAACTATCGCAATGCCCTAGCTGCCTAACTGTCGCGTCTGAAAGTCAACATTAAATACCAGTGACCCGTTTAAGCTACAAGTTACAGTGTTACAAGTCTAAATAGGCTACACCGAACAAAATGATTTCCAGTCGTTATTAGCCAAGTGCCTCAGTGTTGCCAATAGGGGTGTAGCCAAATAAAATAACCAATAATGTTGAATTTTCCCGAAAAAGGATTAAAACAAGTAAAGCAGGGGATTAAATAATCATAAAGTTATAAGTGTGTTTTAACAGGGGATATATCCGATAATTAATAACGATTGTCATTTACTATGACGCCCGAGGATCGTGACGTCATGATTCCTGAGCGTTTTCTCTCTAACAAGCAATATTAAAACGTTTGAGATTCGTAATTTTTAGAGGTGTACGAGTATGAATGGGATTTTCGTCACTAGGCATTTTTTTGCCTTCTTTCTTTCGTTAGACGTAAAATAGGATCTAGTACCTAGTTTCGTGAAATGGGTCACTATATTTAGTTATAAGAATATCAACTTCGGTACAGTCAACAGCAGAAGCTGTTCTAGTGCTCAAAATGATCTACACACCAACTCTAATGTCAGGGGAATAAGGATGTGTGTAGGTCATTTTAGCTACTTCTGATGCTGACTGTACCTAAGTATGACGACGTTTTCTCTGTAGGAAACCTATTCGAGTCACCTACACTGTTTACAGCTACAGACTGTTAAGGGGATGTCAAGATTCGAGTCGACCACGCCCCCTTGACTAAGACACGCTTACGAGAAAAAGAGATGCAACACTCTTCGGGAATGGCTTTTTTGGACAAATTTCGATGAATACGTAACTTAGTGAAGTTTTATGTATATTACATTAAGTAAGTGAGATTTTAGATGAGACATACTTTATTTATAGTATTAACTTGAGTCCGGCGTAAAATAATGTATTGTTGTAGGCCGAGTAAAAAAAGGAAAATAAAGACCCAACTTTGGTTTTTTTTATCGAGGAAATTTTAAATAATCATGTATCGATTAAATCAGAAAAACAATCATATAAGACTATAGTCAAGATTCATATATCTTAAAAACAGACCTTATTGTTTCTTAATCTAGTCAAAACGGCGTTTCAAAGCACGCGATCATTTCCAATTCACCCCCTTAACTGCCTATTTGTTTTCTTGCCTATTTGTTGCTACCTACATCGTATTTAATCTTGGACTTCGGTATTAAATTTCACACACTAGATAATAAATCGTCACCGTCAGTTGATGGCAGTTTTTTATCGAATAAATTTAACGTATTTCACAAATTCCCTGCGAATATTTATCCAATAGTTCTCGGCATTTGACCTTTCGAGTGTAAAAATATTATACAAACAAGCTAATTAGAGCATCTACTGGTTACCAAGCGGTGTTACTGTGCAGTGCTAGGCTAGCGTGGTTATCACCACGCTATTTTCGCCTTAATTGTTATCTGTCGCTTCGAAACAGTTCCGTAATTGGTACTTATTACGCTTTCCATAATTATAAAAATAACAAGTCTTTATCTGCTCGTGTGTTGTCATGGATGTTAATTTTATATTAAAACATTTACTACACGTGAATGAAGCTATAAACCTTACACATAGCTCACGGGGAGTATCAAATCTAATGCTTAGAAAGTCGGAGAGCATACGCTAAAAAAATACATAGAGTGGAACGTAGAACCTGCTCTTTTTTTGAAGTCGGTTAAAATAGGTACCTACATAATATATTTAATTGATTTTTTAAGAAACTTATGTAACTAACTTTCATAAATTGGCTTTCCATTTGCGCGAAAATCCCCCTTTCCTTGATTAAACTTGTATTTTAAACTAGAATAATTAGAGAGAAAATGGTTTTCCTATATGTACCATGGTATGACGTCATAAACAAATATCTCAAATCATTCTAGTTTCTTAAAACATCACGCTTTTAAGCCTGCGAATGTCAAATAGCGTTTTGTATGGAAAGCGAACCACCTTAAGTTTAAATATTCTTACCTACTTACTCTTAACTGAACTTGGTTTAGACTACTGTTAACTGTTGCTGTTATTCAGCAACAGTTAATGAACAGCGGGCCTAAGATTTTCACGTTATTGAAAGCCCACCCAGGCCTGCTATTATTTACGCGTTCATGCCTCTCATGCACCCCACCCGTCACGCCCAACGAAACTAGACCCTCTACCTCCGCTTTTTTATTTACTAGCAATCGCGGCATCAATACATATTTGTGGGAGAGCGATGAGGTGAATTTAAAAGAAATGAAAGAATAACGGGTAGCTATCATTTTATCGCAACGCATTACGTCGATTTACATTTCGCCGAAAACTATTCCACGAATTTTGTTTCATTGTTTTTCTTGTTCACATAATCATCAATTCATAGTTTTTTATTTCATCGAACAACTTTTCATCGTTAATCGTTTCGAATTTGTCTCAAATCGTAGCGTAACGATTCATCGAATTTACTTTCATAGAATAGTCAGTTGTGTATAGTATTAATTTATCGAAACACGGTTCAACGTTGGTATGTTCCATATATTTTTGTTGCCACGATCAATGTTTCATCGCAGTAACGTTTCATCGAATGATGCATTTGTTATTATCGCAGCGCGTTTAGAAAAAATATTGCGGGTAGTCGTATATCATACACAGTTACTATAACAGCACAGTTAGTTAGTAACACAGTTAGTATATAGGTAATTTTCACCTAAGTATAATATAATACCTTATAGATAAAATGGGTCCATATTGACTCATATACGCTTCATATACGATATAGACTAATAATAAGCTAAGTATTAAGCCTAAGTAAGTAATATAAAAAAACCGTTCTGGCGCTTCGCCGGCCGCTGCCGCGGCACGCTCGCTGCGCTCGCTCGGCTCGCGCGCTATGGGATCGCAGTTCACCTAACACTCCTCCTCGCTTCGCTCGTCGTCGTACCTACACTGGCCTGCCTTAAAGTAGAATAGGAAGGTAATCCGATATCCAGAGGGAGAGGTGGGCTTAGAGCTCTGTGTATATGTCCAAAGTCTCGGTGAAATGTAACTACTCAGTTCGTTGAAAGGTAAATATTATGAAGTCAAACACTTATGACACGATTTTCTATGTAATAAGAATTTTGGGAACTGAAACTTACGATAAAACAAAATTATAGTAACGGCGTTTTGATGAACGACTATGTCGATGAACAAATAAAATATTGAAGTGAAATTCGATGAGTTCTGTTTTGTGTAAATGGTAATTCGAGCAAATGTACGAGCGATCTAACGAAGTTCGATGAATGATTCTTGTGTAATGATGAAATTCTGCGAATGGTGTTATGGGAAACGATAATCGATGAAACTACTTTCGGTAAAATGATGGTTTCCCAAGAATAACGCATAGGATGGTAGGAAGACACCCGTCACTCTCGCACTCGCAACCGCATATTTGTCAGAGGACGAAACATAAATTAAATTACAGTGACACACGATATAAATGCGACCAACATACTGGAGTGCTGAACTGCGCGCACTCGGGTATAGATAGAGTTGTTAATTATAACAAGCACGCCAATTGCAGGAAATCCTTCATAATGAGATACCGAAACTAACCAAATAGAGGAAATCCTAGCATAATCATAATTAGGTATAATAAATCTCATAAAACCCATTTTTTCCCGCAATGTCTTAAGATGAAACATTGTTCTCTTTATCCATTATTCATCTTATGCTAGGTTTTAACAATAATTATATAAAAAGTGAAATACAAAAATTATTGATACAAAACATAGGTAATAATTCGCAGAATTTATATTTTTACACATTAGGAAAAATATAAATTCTGCGAATGATTAATGTCTGCACATTATGTAGGTACCTACAACCTACAACACTAGTTTTGTCTATTTCGGAAGGTCATTGACATCTTTCTAATCAGAATCTGTCTGGCTTTGCTATTATTACGATTAGGTAAGTAATACAATACTTTTGTCATATAGCTAATGTATTTAGTACGTTTCCATATTCGTGAATCCTGAAAATGTCGTTGACATTTAATGTTATCAATGTACGAATAGCTACCTATTTAGTGTTGTACGCGATCTTGAGAATGTCATTGAATGTAGGTACTGTTCAGAAATTATTAAGAGATCAGTAAGAAGCCTACAATTTTATATTATTTTTCTTATTTTTCGCTTTGCTTAATTTTATTAGTGGCTTAATTAACAGTTCCTCGGTTATAAACATTGGTACTCAACGAATGTTATTATTTCTGTCCAAGTGTATGTCGTGATGAGACCCACCATAAATAACTGGTTTATTTCACTGATTTACAACTGCAGTCAATGTCGGGTGCTTGTAAAACTGAATTGAGTTTGTAGGCAATATAAATTTAATGTCACCTCAAATTTCATACCTAGGGTATTTTCTGGTTTCGAGATACTCGTTAACTGGCTAAGGTTTTCATACAGATATCTCTCACTTTCATCGTAGGATTAATCTTGGTTGCATCCAGTTGCCTTGACGTCAAGCCAGCAGTTCTTTAGGCCTCCCACTTCCACCGGGACCTGTAGGAGTTACCAAAATCAGACGTTTTCATAATGCAAAACTATTCAAACTTTGATTTTGTCTCGACTAAGCCTTGATATTAAATGATATTCCGAACCTATATAAGTTCTGAAAAACTCATTGGTACGAGCTGGGATTCGAAGCCACGACCGCCGATTGACATCCGCATGCTTGCTTGAACCACTAGGGCACCTGCATATACATGAAATAATAATCAAAGACCTATAGGCTGATGTTGATGACGCCTTGATGTTTGAAGGACTTTAATAATTTCACTTTCTAAGAAATACCCGAAGACCGATAACAGTATGTATGAAATCGTAGTAGGTATTTAAGCTCAAAAGCAGGCGATATAATTAACCTAAGTTTAAATGCCAGGAAACTTGAGACTTCAGTGCAGAATACATTCTGTTTTAAAAGCGTTTACACTTTAGGTTTGGAGGTCCATCTGACTCAACGTCATATGACTTATCTATGATATTTATCGCCTGTACCAAGTATTATCTGTGAGAACGATTGTGCGCCGCAAATGCCATACCAATATTATGTCGACCAAAGTAAACCTCCTTAAGTCGCTTGCCCTTCAAAATTTGTAGGGGACGGTGGAATTTTGCACTATGGTGTTAATATATTAAAGTCCATACTTGAACACTATTTCAGTGTTTACAGTCGTATGGAATGAGGCATGTCGCAAGAGCTAGGCGCGATCTCACGCGGCAGGGCGGTGCGGTGCAGTCTCACTGAACTTTGACTGACCTCTAGTTAACTCTTCGTGCCTATCCAATGTATTAGAGGCGTATTATACGCGCGCATTTGTTTTAAAAGGCTGGATATAAAACGGAATGTTTTCATATGTTTCGACGATCCACACACGATCCACTTCCCTTACCTATGAAGCGTGTCATCGCAAATACGGGATGTTAATAGCCTCGAGAATCGAGAAATCACCATCCCATTGACGAGTGAAGACGAGCTTTAGCAATTAAATTCGCGGAATTCCGAAGATTATATTTTATTATTTATTAAGTATGCTTGGAATTAATCTGATAAAAACTTTAGAACACATCAAGGTTCGACATGTCACGGCTTTAGATGGTTTTATCCTCCGACTTGCCATGGTCGAGATACGAAGTGACGTTCGGTTATTAATAGATTCCGACTGAACCTTGAATCCTAGTTGGAATTGGAAGTCAAGCGACGCCCGCCAATGTCTTCGGTCCCGTTCTCTTCGCAGTGGTTCGCTGCCAGTTTATTTTATGAGAAGCTATCAAGGAGGTTGAGTTAGCGCGTGACCGGCTGATTCGAAGGCACCCTTTGAGTCGCCGCGATTCGTTACGGGGATTAAAAAACGGCCATATATCACGAATACCGTGAGGACGTTTGCGAAATCATCTCTCTGGCTAAGTTTTCGGTATCGGTAGTTATAAGGCATAAGGCTATCGAATAATCAAGACACGAAGAATCGTGTTTATCCTATTTACTTACCACATACTCGTACAACTTACGCTAAGCAAGATCTTCGCAAGAACTAATATAAAAAAAAGAAAAATAAACCTGCAGTATTTAGATAAACAAAAGCACTCTGAAGAAGTTGTTTATCTAATTCTTGGCGTGTCAAACACTAACTTGTTTCAATTGAAGTAACTGCAAGTATGTAAATCAAAACTAAGACATAAAATCTGTCATAGTAACCCACTTTCGTCTTGCAATTTTATAACCTACCAGAATTCTGGTTCGGTTGAACTTTGAATTCGCATCTGTGAAGTTCCATCGGAACTCAAGAGGCTGGGTGTTGAAACGTCGTAAATCACACGTGAGAATAAACACGGGCGGCGCACGCGCAACCTATCATTATCCTGGCGTGAAATGGATTCTTGAACAGACTTTAAATTATCTTAGTCAGAGGATATAAGTATCATTTTGAAGCGCAGCCCATTACTTAACTGATATGTCAGCGTTTCTTTTAGCCCCGAGATCGTCTGTGTCTACGATGAAGTCCATTACGTGCTCTAAATTAGGTAAGCAGGCACCATTCACGATTGTGCAATATTGAAATACTTTGAAATATAGCTTTTTACTTACATACACAATTAAACAAGAGAGAAAGACAATTAGGTAATTTTACTCACCCTCAGTTTATTTTAGGGTCGCCAGGAAGCCCGACTCTTCTTACAAACGTAGTTCATGTCGCATTTTGAAAAACATAAATAATAGTACATTACGTAACTAGGGCGGTGAATTCGTGAATGCCCCAGATGGCAGATGTTTGTGGCCCGAACCGAAGGTGAGGGCTATAAATATGCGCCCTGGGGCTTTACGAATTACCGCCCGTGTTGAGGACAAAATTTTACGTCTTCACCTGGCCACAATGCGAGTTTTTCCGTACGCGCAGCGTGCAGTAAAACTCGCATTATGGCCAGGTGTGACGTAAAATTATATACACGCTATAAATAAAAATAGAAAAAAAATAGAGCGAATATAACGTTATTCATACAAAGTCTCTAAAGCTCTACTTTTTTTCTATGTAATTTCTATTATAATTTATAACAACTGAAACTAGCTTCCAGCCTTTGTAAAAGTTTCATGTTATTCCACTATGTCAAACTACGTTTGTATGGAGAGCAAACTTGAGTCAACCGCGCTGGGGACTTTTAAGGCGATTGAAATCATTAACCTACCACACGACACGATTCAATTTAGATAGCTCTATATACTCGTATAGTAGGTATATATCTAGTCTTTGCGATCGTCAATGCCGCTCCCTCATTGGCTTTACGCATGCCATGAAAGACGTTGTCTCCCTTGTTGACACTGCTTTGTACAGTCTGTAATAGACTCAAAGGCCATTGATGATGATATTGATGTTGATGTCACTACCACAGATAATTGCTTTTGAAAGGCCTGATCCCTTGAACCTTTTCGTGTCCAAACACATACTTAGCACTAACCTTTTCTTATTTTAGCGTGTTTCTATGATGCGCAAGCACGACCATTCGTTACCCTTATTGTGTTGATGCAACCTAGATAGTCAGTGCGCAATACATTGAACATTGTCACACTGACGTGTAGTTAACGACAGTGCAGGCAAGTGTAGATAAGCTTTGACGCTACACGCCACACACGGTTCAAATCCTAGGCTATCAGGGAAATGTGCTGACCCCGAATGGAACTTTTCATATCTCTCAGATATATTGTATTTATGGAACGCTCATTAGACAAAGTATATAATAGGTTTTCCTGCCTAACAGGAAAACGCATCAATATTTTGAAAGCCTTGACTGATTGACACCTTGATGATACTGAACCTTTTAATGTCATATTATTGGGAACTTTCTCAATTCGGATGTTTTTTTTTTTTCAATGTTTGTTAAGTCAGAACTCCGTCATTGATGAGCCGATTCGAATTTTTTTTTTGTTCGTATGTATATACTTCCAGGCGGGTCACATTTTTTTCAAAATTCAGTTAGATGATGGGATCCATGAGGAATTAAGGTGACTCCTCAGTTTTATTAGGCACGCGTGTAGTTATTTTGGTATTTTCTGATATAACTCGTGTATTTACATCCGGAATCATAAATTTGGTGGCGAGGAATTGATGATGAAGACAACAGATGACTTATCGAATTCCTCAATTATGTACTTAAAGTGCAAAAGTACGTCACAGGTTCTGATAAGATTCCGTTGAAATAGGAACTAATGAAGTGCCATTGGTGATGATCTTGGGGAATCGATGGAGTCTTCAAATATTATCGGCCCACATACAGCGATTCGGTTTTTTTCTATAGTAATGAACGCATTTGCTATCGGCAATCATTTCATGTGGTAAATTGTAAAAAAAATAGGAAATGTTCTCGTGGCTTGGCGGAGTACTAAATTGAAGTCGGTTAAAACTTTGTTTTTAAAGTAAATTATATATTTTTTATTGATTTATTACTATAGTTGCTGTATTGTTATTGTTACGAATAAATGCCTATTCTATTCTACATTGCCTAATTACTAACTTCGGAGGAAATAATAATTTACAGACAAAGCATGGTCGAGTAGGTTGTCAACTAAATACAAATGAAAGCCCCATTGTTTCTCGTATCGTTCGGTAGCATCTTACAAAACATTTGCATGCGTGAAAGTCGGTAACCATATAGACAATAACTAAGTAGGCTGAGGAGTATAGCGTCTGGCAACACTGCCAACTTTGGCAAGTGAAATATTACCTACGTGTCGGTTATGCGAATATCTGGATCTCTAATAAATGACATTGATTAAGATGAAATGAAGAGCATGTCTGTTATTCCTTGATCAATATCTATTCAATATAATCATTGATCAATGAAAGTACATTAATTTGCTGGGTGGTCTGAAGCGGTGTCGTTTGATTTGTGTGTTTTGTCATAGGTCTTGACCCCAGGACCTGCTCGTCGGTCGCAACGAATAGAAATCAGAAAGTTTTTTCAATGTTTCACAAGAAGCATAATTGTTGTCGACGGAGAGCGTTCCTAATCAATTGTGGACGCTGGCGACTCGTACTATTCCCCAATCGGGTTCCATTCCAGCCTTACGCTATCGTAATCAATAATCATACACCTTAATAATGTCAGCTAGGTAGTATACGGTGTGGAGTCACACAATAATTGAGAGATTACAGATGCATCGGGGATGTCAACATATTTGAAAGTAATTTGATTGTACGTTATGACGGTTGCAACTTGTTCTTTTGCAATTTGGCTTGGTTGGTACATAATAAAAAAGCGAGGGTTTAGTACACAATTTTAAGTATACTTTTGAATAATTTGTTCATCACAAGAAACGAGTTTGGAAGATTTTTCTTATACATATGGTGTCTCCTTATTTCACCGACAAACGTTTCACCGAATGCATGGTTTCGCCGAATTTTCGTTACATCGAATTTCTGATACTCAGAAACCGTAAACTTTTTAGGTACAACTAAAAGATAATTCCGTTAAATCCATTAGGATAGGTTAGGTTTGTTTTATAACATTCCTCAAAAGTTGACTGATTCTGAAAAAAATGGCTTTCGATGAAATGAAAATTCTGCGAAACATACATTCGATGGAACAATTTTGTCGATAGGTAAACAAGGTGCAACCATTGTATAAATATACATATATTTATAGTAAGTGTATCGATAAAGTATAAATAAGAAAATAAGTGTATATAGTATTTATTAGTACTTGTGTGTAGTATATGTATTGAGAATAATTTACTGTCGCGTAAAGGTAAATACGTCTCTGTACCTGTGTAAGTTTGTCTATCTTTTTGTTCCTGATCTCAACTAAATTGCGAAAAAGGTTAACTGGAAGAGATCTCTTACAGGGATAAGTTCGCCTTTGTACCGATTTAACCTTATTTTGTTCGTATCTTTACTTGTGTCTTGTGTACAATAAAGTTACGGATATTTTTGGTTTTTGATAAACGGCCGTATCTTTTGATTGCGTTTCTGACTATTTTCACAAGTCAATATTATTTCAATATTAAATTTTATACCTTCATGTGTTTTACTTTAGATATTTGTATACTTATTAGGTATTTGTATGATAGATACTACACATTAAAAACACATAAACTTAGTAAAGATATTATCAACTCGCGTCTAATATTTCACAGTCATCGTAGATACATATATTTTATTCATTAAGTCATTAACAAAATGGAATTGTGCAAATTTTCGTCCGTGTCGATATGAAATTATGGAAATCAGGCTATTGCAATGATAATGGCAACGGATCTTGCGACCTTGTGCCGTACAATACCTCTTGTGGGGAAACAATCCGGAGCTCTGAGTCTCACATGCCATATAACGAATATGCCATGGCGTGACATTTGGGAGCGTACCCGAGGGCCGCTCTGTGCTCACGGGCTTTTGCCTTCTGGCCTCATTTACAGCTGTCGTGATTGTCTGCTTCGCAGTAAAAATATGGATTTATATGATTATATTACTTCAATATGTGAAACTTTCCAACCTCGTGTTAACATTAACACTAACCCTTGACCTAAAGGCCAACCATTAAGTTTGTATAGTTATAGTTACCTACTTTTATTTTTATTTTTTTTATTACGTATACCCGTGTGGTGTCGTCGGGGTAGAATTTCACCACCCCCTTTCTTCCCGTGGGTGTCGTAAAAGTCGACTAAGGGACCAGGGTTGAAGTGTGTTGTGGGCGATGGGCTAGCAACCTATCACTGCAATATCACATTTAGTCGATCTTTTATACCCACATTTATGCTAAAAGTGGCGCTGGAACATACGTTTCATGTGCTCTGCCTACTGCCTATTTTGGGAATAAAGGCGTGAATGTATGTATGTATGTATTTATTACGTATAGGAACGCATTTGACCACTATCTCGCCTGATGGTAAGTGACGATGAGGTCGAGGGTGTTAAATGCAATACCTAGATAGTGCCTATTCACTCTCGTCTTGAAAAGATCCAAGTTATATGTAACTGGGAAAAGGTACCTAATGATATGTATTGTTGCGCACAAATACAATATTATCATCAAGTCCAAGACCACAAATCTTTTTATCAAAATAATCGGAACAGACCGAATGCAATCATATCGATTGTACCACTCGCGGAGTGAAGGAAATTTACAAAGATTCTGCTAATGATAAGAGGATTAGTAACATTGTGGCTATTATCGACGTACCAATACAAGAAGTTATGTTCTTACGTCCCGTCAAAGCCGTAGAGTATTTCAATTATAGGAATATGAAGTCGGTTATGTCATTTTGTGTGAAAATACATATGTTATGTGGCCTCATGTCGCGGATTTGCAGATATAATGTCATGAGTGATCTCGCCATTATAGAAAGTTATATGGCTCATTGCAATAGGGCAGGGGCACGCCATACAAGTAAATAGGGTTAAACTAGGATAAAAAGAAGTTTAGTAAATTGAATACCAAAAATATCCCTCTCACGTTTCTTTTGTCACGCCATGTCAATCCCTCAAACGAATCTAACTTACAAGGTGTACGTAAGCGTTTACGCTGAAGGGGTGTCAAATAGATAAACATATTTATGTAAAATTCAAATTGAAATATAATCCGGTATGTACTCGTACAGGATCCAATGTAAGTTAAATAAGTGCCAAGCGACTTTCCTAATTGTAAGTGACACAAGAGTACCTTTTTTGGCTAGGGAACTTTGAGGGGATTTATTATGTGAGTATACCGGGTGGAAAGGCACGACGATCCCTTCCGCAAAAGGGGGATTGTTTAGACTGAGTACAGTATTTCCTCTAAAGAAACTAGGCTCATATTCATAACCGTTTTGAAGTTATAGGCAGTTAACTTTTAATGCAAAATACTGCAAGTGACCACCCTCATTAGGGTCAGTAACATTTTAACAATTACACAAGAGTCAGTGACCTTTATCAATACGTATAAACGATAATTAGTACGTATAGTAATAGTAGGGTTGTCACAGAAGAACATTAATTAATTTTATTATTTTTAATAATTGATCGTAAAAAAAAATCTAAACATTACGAATCGATTTTCCATCACTTAAACTAACCCCCCTTTGCGGGAAGGATCGTCGTGCCTTTCCACCCGGTATATTACAGAAAAAAAACCGAGAATCTATATACCTAAGCAACAATCTTAAAATAGTACGAATATAATATTATGCAATTCAACATATGACATGCAATGCAACTTCAACTTCGCATGTCGCCGATTTTAGGTCGCACCTGCCATCCTGCCAGTGCCAAGGTCCCAATAACGGCAGAGGCAATACGAGTATAGTTGAGATTATATTTTAATGTGTCCGATTTTTATTAAACTGTCATTGGAATTGAAGGTCATTGTCAGGGTTGAAGTGTGTTGTGGGCGATGGGCTAGCAACCTTTCACTGCAATATCACATTTATGCTAAAAGTGGCGCTGGAACTTACGTTTCATGTGCTCTGCCTACCCCTTTTGGGAATGAAGGCGTGAATGTATGTATGTATGTCATTGGAATTAGAATCCTCCAGCTTGGGCGGTAGAGTTGCTTTTTGAATGGACTAATTTGATGCAATTTGGCCAACTCCAATAATCTCCAGTATGCATACAGAATCTCATCCAAGTCGGTGTCCCTGACAGTAAGCAGGTGTTGCGTAATAATTATAATCGCATAACAAGCGCATAGGTAATCAAATGCAAGGGCCAGCTCTGCGTTGACCCCGCGATGCGCAAACTGCTTAGCATAGTTTCGCTTGACCTTGCCCTAAGCCCCGACAGAGAAAACGAAAGGGGATTCAGACGTTCAAAACGGTTGTGACTAGAATATTGTGAGGCGATTTATTCGTCTCTTTCCTATGTATTTACAAAGGTGCGTATTAATAACATAGTGGATAATAACATTCAAATCTATAACAGGCTGTGAGGCGACGTGCTTAGGTCGAGGCCGGCGACATCCGCGGCGCTGCGCGGAGATGTGACCCGTACCCAATAGCCGACAGCACTACAGTAAAGCACATTAGGTATAGTACAGTGTAAAAATATGGGTTGTATGCACCCAGTTTTCATAAATATGTCCCATGCTTTCATATTGGCGGACATAAGAGCTATGGGATATATTTATGGATAAGTTGCATGCACCCATATTTTTTACACTTGACTGTACATTGGTAAGATCGCTACTGTATAAGGTTTAAGATTAAGTTACTTCTAATTATCATGTAGTTCAATTGGCATATGTATAGGCAAAAAATGTCCTCGACATTGACCAAATTAATGTCAAATATTCATCATCCTCCAGTGTATCTTATAGGAGCCCGGAGTTCACTTTAGCACCTAATCCCAAACTTTGACGATGGCACTAGTTTTACGGAAGCTCCTGACATATGACTTATTAATGCTTGTAACATCATCATCATCATATCAGCCGAAAGACTTCCACTGCTGGACATAGGCCTCCCCCAAAGAGCGCCAAAGTGACCGATCCCTCGCCACCCGCATCCAGCGGACTCCCGCAACCTTTACCAGATCATCAGTCCACCTTGTCGGGAGCCTACCCACGCCACGCTGCGCCTAACATAATACAACACGCACACACACACACACCAATATAATGTGAACAAAAAATATTTCAAAGCAGCTCAATTGGTTTCACCGGTTTCACGTAAACCGAATAATTTTTTTTTTAATAGCTGCCTAATCCTATCTATTTAATGAAGTAGGCAAACAAATCTGTCCATAAAATGAACTTGTTTCTCGTTAACAGCGTATTCATTTTGCTATTAATAATAATAGGTGGCATAATAGATAGATAATGCCCCAACCGCGTCGTTCGCAGGCGGGTTTAATGAATAACAATTAATTTGCATAATTATTCCGGACACCCTGTTGATAAATGTCATTAAGAACTTATTATTGTACTCGTTATTATCGGCAGGAAAAGTTTTTATTTATCTTTCGCGGTCTTGCGCTTTAACATACGTATGGCACAGTTGTTTTCAGAAAATTTTGTACACACAGCCACGATGTGTAGTCGTGCTGTTTGTTCTTACTCGGATGTTCTAGAAAAAGTGCGTTGACGATGAATGGGGTGATTAAGGACGTTACGAGTACGTTTCCATTCCAAGTGTGGGACTGATAAATGCAATGTTTGATTGTTTTTATAAACCCTGTATTCGTCACGAATAACTTAGTGTGGCGGCAATTTCACAAAATTACACTTTATAGGAGCATGTAAAACTAAAATAATACGATGTGCAATTGTGCATGTCAAATAAAGGCTAAGTATCACGTTTTTCACCCGGTTTGTAGAAACCTCTAATTCCTGTCTATATAGAACGGGCGTGGCTCGGCGGGCCGTGTATCTATTCATTGCGCGGTCGAGACGCGCAACGCACTGTGGTTGGGATCACGCGGCGGCAGCGGCAGAGGTTTTTCTTACCGCCGCGCTATGTTAGCGGCCGGGCCGGGCCTTAACACTTTCGCAACCGGACTAAAAATGGAACAATTCACCAGGAACCGACAGAATTCGCTAGGCGTGTAAGTTCATACTACTGCCCGCCTAGCGGGCTAAGCCGGCATCTGACCAAACATTACGAGTGCCCGCTAGGCGGGTTTTTGGTTGCGGACGTGTTAAGGGGATAATGGACATAATGGTGTCCCGGTGAAATATTGCCCATAGAGCTGCATACAATTTGTTCGTGGCGGGCGAATTGTTGCGCAGCCATGGTGGCCCGTAAGATATTTACCTAAGGCAATGAATACCTCATACGAACCCATACTAATATTATAAACAGTCTGTCTGACTGTCTGTCTGTCGGCCCATCCGTCCGTCCGCCTGTCAGTCCGTCCATCCATCCGCCCGGCTGCGTCCACCCGTCCGTCCGTTCGTCCGTCTGTCTATCTGTCTGTTTGTCTGTTACCTCTTCACTCTTAAACCGCTGAACCGATGGATATGAAATTTGGTATGAAGATAGTTTGAATCCCGGGGAAGGATATAGGATAGTTTTTATTCCGGAAACTATTCCCGGAGGGGGTGAAATGGGGGATGAAATTTTGTATGGTGCTACGATATAAACGACTCCTTCCACGCGAAGGAGTCGCGGGCAGAAGCTAGTTTAATCTAAATTGGTTCAGTTATTTAAGTATGATAAGGTGACAGACAGAGAGATAGACAGAGTTATTTTCGCATTTAAAATATTCGTATGCTCTAGGTAGGAACCTCACATACGTGGGAGAAAAGTTAAGGCTGCGCTAACCTAACCCTGTAAACAAACTTTGGCACTCCTTTTTAAGAAATTTTAGTTAAGTAATTAGCGTTAGTGAAGGTTTTCTTGAAGGCCGAATGCACGTACATCGTACACGCCTACATCCCAATGACCTCTGAAAACTTTGCGATGATTCATATTTGCATGATTTTATATATTGTTCTGCAGTTTCTGCCTCACAAATATGTATAATATGACTTGAAAACAGCACGTGAATCGCGTAAACAGTATTTGTATTTTCTTGTTGCAGAGACATTCATTTAGTAAACAAATATTGTTGTAGATTTACAATGTGTTTTTATGGGTGGTAACACTACTTCAAGGCATGGCAATGACAAGAATGTAATACTTACTTTATCGATGTGTTGTGTGTTGTCGACTGTTGTTGAGTTGAGACGATCGATAAGGACCCCCGACAACATGGACGTCACACATAAACATGACCATATAATTTCCACTCGTGAACGTAGCTGATGTCTTTTCGACGTATTTTTTAAATATTTATATCATAAGAAAGTAAAGTTTGTAGCGTATTAGCTTTGGTTAGGGTGTAGCTTAAGTTTTTTTTGTATGGGGTAATCTCGGGAACTACTCAACCGATTTCAAAAAGTTTTTTCACCAGTATATAGAAATGGACCTTGGGAATGGACATATAGCCTATGTCCATTACGAGGGTCCATTTGGCTAATAATTATTTTACAAACATATTTTCTAGGTAGAGAATTTTGTTTGCCAGAAAATGTTTCCTATAGGTAAGTAGTTTCATTTCACAGAAAAATCATCATACAGAAAAATAGTTTCTTTTAGTTTTGAATTAAATTATAATGGAATTAAATTATATGAAAAAAAATTATGAGAATTGAGTAATAATCTGTGAACAATTTTCTGTGAGATTCGGCAAAGAATAACTATGTGTACGAAATAAGGGGATACACTATTTTTATCCGGCGGGCTCAGAAGGAGGCTTAAGTTTTTGTAGCGTATTTATGTAGATACTAGCTTCTGCTCGCGACTTCGTCCGCGTGGAAATCGTTTATATCGCAGCTCCATTTGTATGGAATTTTAAAATTGTGCATACTAGCAAAGAATACAACCACATGGAACAGCAATCCATACTAATATTATAAATGGGAAAGTGTATGTGTGTGTTTGTTTGTTTGTTTGCCCGTCGTTCACGGCAAAACGCGGAGCGACGAATTGGCGTTTTTTTTAATAGGAGATAGTTGAAGGGATGTAGAGTGACATAGGATAGTTTTTATACCCGAAATCATCCCCTAAGTAAAAGTACAAACTTTTACCCCCCATTTCACACCCTTAGGGGATGATTTCGGGTATAAAAACTATCCTATGTCACTCTACATCCCTTCAACTATCTGCGTATGGATTGCTGTTCCATGTGGTTGTATTCTTTGCTAGTATGCACAATTTTAAAATTAGTTACACCACGAATAATGGCTAACATCTTCTAATATGAATGGTAGTTTCAAACTGTTCCATTATTTTCATTGTTTACGCCGCGTTTAGTTATTAATAAGTTAGCAATTTAATGTTTCCCGGCGTAACTATGCGTAGAATTTTATTGATATAGTTCGTGAAGTAAGTTGCTGATTGCGTTATTTCTAAATACGCACTTCAGCGCTGCCAAGTCGTTTACGAATCCAGTGCACACGTGAATAGTAAACAATTGGCAGTTGAGACTACCTGCAGTGTTTGCGCAAGGATGCGATTCGACTTGATTTATGATATCTCACCATGTCGACCATTTTTTGAAATGTTAGCGATGTATTTTGTAGGAACTACCAAATTTTGCAATTGCAACGCAAATAAGCCATTGATGATGCATATCAGAGATTCAGATAAAACGGACAAAAAATAATAGGCCAGTACTTCGGAATATGGATTCTGAGGAACAGCAACGTCACATAAAAGTCTGCAGTTAGTTCCTTACAAAACGGCATCGCAAGGGGACTATTCTACACATTATAAAAGTAACTTGATGTAGCTACGAGGTGATTAAAAATGCCTGTTGTATTGAAACACGTCATAGGTACCTATATCAACCTACAAATGTTACTAGGGGTACACCCCTATGAGGTGTTTCAATATATCAGGCATGTGGAGAGGTTATATGAAACTACTCAAGCCGCACTACGGTCTTCACACTTCTGTGTATGTAGGTACCTAAACAAATTACTTATGTTCGGGGCGTGAATGCCGACCGGTGTGGTGTGACTGAGCATATCGGGGTCCCATTCAGGTTGGGTTGGTTGCGAAATTACAATACCTAATGCCCATTGTGATCCGCTGTCAGGGTTGTTCAGACTGAAAGAGAGGAGGACACTATTCATTTGATTGTGTTATTTTTATGTCATTACCTCATTACCAAGAAACTTCGTCAAATATGAGTTTACATTTTGATTTGCTATTTAATATTCTGGTGTAATTGTCTAATTGAAAACTGATATATCACCGTCTTGTTGAAATCAGGCGGAGTCGACAAAACTCCTTAAATATTATTTGGACGTTTGGAATTGCGGCACTGATTAATTATACTCGTAGTTTCCTTCTAAACTGAACCATCCATTTGTTTGCACTCGATAATCATCATCTCCGGAACCGATCCGATCAACCAAAGTCAGCAAGTCAACAACCATATATTTTGAATTTAGTACTTAGTGATTTTATTTTTCGCCTAAATATGAGATGAAATAACCGATAGGGACCTTAGGTTGTTTCATTTTCTATTTAAGATAATGGTCTAGAATCGGAGTAGATGGTAGTTTAATTATCGAGTCACTAATGTATATTATATGGTAGGCAGCCCTGTTGGTGGCGCTAGAGCTCGCGTACCCGGCGCGGCGGCACCGCCGGTGTCGGTGGGACCGCCCCACCCCACTTGTGTCTATATCAGCTATTCGTATCACCGAGGCCTTGAGCTGTCCATCACCAAAACATCATGTCTTGTCACTCACAAGGCCAATCAATCAGAGCATACCAAGATGATGCATCTACTGCATAATTCAATGTTAATTTTAAGGCGTGGAGGCTTTTTCAAGTTTGATTGTTTGGTCAAACAATAGTTTTTAGAGTTCGGTTGTCCAACGTTCGTAGCTGATTGTGCCTATTGCTAACAAGACGCGAAATGCGTGAAGATGATGTGAAGTATTCGGCAACTTCGCGCAATTATCATAATTGAAGGCAGTCCTCGTTGGAACTATGCAAACTTCCAAAACAAGAGAAATGTTGATAGAAAGCCGTAAACAGTTTATCGGTTAGTGTTGCATAAAGTTTTATTTGACAAAATTATATAATTATCGCACCTCAAATAGTCTACCTACAGCAATATACTTCAAAAGCAATTTTATTTGGAAAGTTAGTTGTTAATGGTTATCTTTTTACACCTTTCTTATCTTAACTGATTATCTCTAGTCTTTTTATAAAACGGATTGTTTGTAAAGTAATAATTGAACCGATTGTTACGGTAAGTTTTTGCGTTTTTGTTTGTTTTCGATACGTTTTTATAAGCTAGGGGAAAGTACCTATAGTAAAATTACATAAATAATTTACAAAGGAACACGTTTCCACCGAATGTGTGTCTGATTATTCTGATTAAAAGATTAAGCTCGCATGGTACTAGACATCTTAATCTCTTATTATGGTTGTAGCACGCGTTTCTGGCGTGAATTCTACACGAGGTACCGACGTAGGACTAGTTATTTATATACTTGAAGATAAGAACTTTCTAGTTAACAGTCACGAAAGTATTTACACTTCGTCGGTCGTATCGCCCGAAGAATTTACTTTAGTCATAATATTATAAAAATAACTCAACAACAGATAAAAAACTATATTTAGTGTAGGTCACTATATTTTTAAGATAGATAGGATATAAATTTGTTTTTACAAGTTTTTATTCAACTTGACTTGTTCGTTTGTCATGCAGTGTGTTAGTGAGGGACACAGAACACCTCCACTAGAAGCCTAATGTTTCTCAGTTTGTTCGCGACTCGAGTCACCAAGCGTTGGTGTTATTGCGCTTATTTAATCCGCGGTCGCCCGCCTTTCCGTTCAGTTGCGTCCATGTTAACGACCTGTGCGGAGTGTGCATGACTCTCACAAAAAAAAAACAAAATAATAGGATTTTCGCGGCTAATTATGGGCTTTTGTAGTGTGAGGTGGTGCGGACAGTCGTCAAAGACTTCTAATTACAAAAAAGATGGAATTCCATTCCACAGTTGAGTCAAATTCAATATTTCATTGAAAATATTTATAGCCAGCGGAGGCCATTTTATACTGGCCGGTGCGAATACTGAGGTACAGACACACTATATCTGTCACTTTTCATCACTTTGAAAATGCAATATGCTATTCCTTTCTTACGAAAATACGTCACGACTAGTGATGTGCCGATGATGCTATGATGGTCAATCGACAAACCACGTGCTTTCGTTCGTACCGATTTGAAGAAATGTAGCAAAAATACAGATTTCTCGTTTATTTTGGTTTGAGTAGTTATTCTGTAGATTAGAACTTAAATTTAGTTTTATTTATTGTTCGTAATTTAAAGTAAATAGTGTAATATATAATAAGTATTAGTAGTACTAGTAGTAGTAGTTACTTTACTGTTTTAGTAACTTTTTAGAATGCTCTTGGTGAACAGTTGCGTCTAGGTTTCAGGATGGGCCTGATGATAAACTTAGGGAAAGTGCGAGGGTACTCGTAGTTGGTTTGAGAGAGATATAGGTTGTGCGGGCTTTTTAGAATCCTCTCGGGGAGCAGTTGGGTCCAGTGCCACAAGATGGGCCTGATGATGAACTTCGAGAAAGTGCGAGGGAACTCGGAGTTGATTTGAGACAGACATAGGTTGTATGGGCTTTTTAGAATCCTCTCGCTGAGCAGTTAGGTCTAGTGCCACAAGATGGACCTGATGATGAACTTCGAGAAAGTGTGAGGGAATAGGAGTTGGTTTGAGATAGATATAGGTTGTGCGGGCTTTTTAGAATCGTCTCGGTGAGCAGTTGGGTCCAGTGCCACAAGATGACCCTGATGATGAACTTCGAGAAAGTGCGAGGGAACTCGGAGTTGGTGTGAGATAGATATACGTTGTGCGGGCTTCTTAGAATCCTCTCAGTGAGCAGTTGGGTCCAGTGCCACAAGATGAGCCTGATGATGAACTTCGAGAAAGTGCGAGGGAACTCGGAGTTGGTGTGAGATAGATATACGTTGTGCGGGCTTCTTAGAATCCTCTCAGTGAGCAGTTGGGTCCAATGTCACAAGATGGGCCTGATGATGAACTTCGAGAAAGTGCGAGGGAACTCGGAGTTGGTGTGAGATAGATATACGTTGTGCGGGCTTCTAAGAATCCTCTCAGTGAGCCGTTGGGTCCAATGTCACAAGATGGGCCTGATGATGAACTTCGAGAAAGTGCGAGGGAACTCGGAGTTGGTGTGAGATAGATATACGTTGTGCGGGCTTCTAAGAATCCGCTCAGTGAGCAGTTGGGTCAAGTGCCACAAGATGAGCCTGATGATGAACTTCGAGAAAGTGCGAGGGAACTCGGAGTTGGTGTGAGATAGATATACGTTGTGCGGGCTTCTTAGAATCCTCTCAGTGAGCAGTTGCGTCCAGTGTCACAAGATGGGCCTGATGATGAACTTCGAGAAAGTGCGAGGGAACTCGGAGTTGGTGTGAGATAGATATACGTTGTGCGGGCTTCTAAGAACCCTCTCAGTGAGCAGTTGGGCCCAGTGTCACAAGATGGGCCTGATGATGAACTTCGAGAAAGTGCGAGGGAACTCGGAGTTGGTGTGAGATAGATATACGTTGTGCGGGCTTCTTAGAATCCTCTCAGTGAGCAGTTGGGTCCAATGACACAAGATGGGCCTGATGATGAACTTCGAGAAAGTGCGAGGGAACTCAGAGTTGGTGTGAGATAGATATACGTTGTGCGGGCGTCTTAGAATCCTCTCAGTGAGCAGTTGGGTCCAGTGCCACAAGATGAGCCTGATGATGAACTTCGAGAAAGTGCGAGGGAACTCGGAGTTGGTGTGAGATAGATATACTTTGTGCGGGCTTCTAAGAATCCTCTCAGTGAGCAGTTGGGTCCAATGTCACAAGATGGGCCTGATGATGAACTTCGAGAAAGTGCGAGGGAACTCGGAGTTGGTGTGAGATAGATATACGTTGTGTGGGCTTCTTAGAATCCTCTCAGTGAGCAGTTGGGTCCAATGTCACAAGATGGGCCTGATGATGAACTTCGAGAAAGTGCGAGGGAACTCGGAGTTGGTGTGAGATAGATATACGTTGTGCGGGCTTCTTAGAATCCTCTCAGTGAGCAGTTGGGTCCAGTGCCACAAGATGAGCCTGATGATGAACTTCGAGAAAGTGCGAGGGAACTCGGAGTTGGTGTGAGATAGATATACGTTGTGCGGGCTTCTAAGAAGCCTCTCAGTGAGCAGTTGGGTCAAGTGTCACAAGATGGGCCTGATGATGAACTTCGAGAAAGTGCGAGGGAACTCGGAGTTGGTGTGAGATAGATATACGTTGTGCGGGCTTCTAAGAATCCTCTCAGTGAGCCGTTGGGTCCAATGTCACAAGATGGGCCTGATGATGAACTTCGAGAAAGTGCGAGGGAACTCGGAGTTGGTGTGAGATAGATATACGTTGTGCGGGCTTCTTAGAATCCTCTCAGTGAGCAGTTGGGTCCAGTGCCACAAGATGAGCCTGATGATGAACTTCGAGAAAGTGCGAGGGAACTCGGAGTTGGTGTGAGATAGATATACGTTGTGCGGGCTTCTTAGAATCCTCTCAGTGAGCAGTTGGGTCCAATGTCACAAGATGGGCCTGATGATGAACTTCGAGAAAGTGCGAGGGAACTCGGAGTTGGTGTGAGATAGATATACGTTGTGCGGGCTTCTAAGAATCCTCTCAGTGAGCCGTTGGGTCCAATGTCACAAGATGGGCCTGATGATGAACTTCGAGAAAGTGCGAGGGAACTCGGAGTTGGTGTGAGATAGATATACGTTGTGCGGGCTTCTAAGAATCCTCTCAGTGAGCCGTTGGGTCCAATGTCACAAGATGGGCCTGATGATGAACTTCGAGAAAGTGCGAGGGAACTCGGAGTTGGTGTGAGATAGATATACGTTGTGCGGGCTTCTTAGAATCCTCTCAGTGAGCAGTTGGGTCCAATGTCACAAGATGGGCCTGATGATGAACTTCGAGAAAGTGCGAGGGAACTCGGAGTTGGTGTGAGATAGATATACGTTGTGCGGGCTTCTAAGAATCCTCTCAGTGAGCCGTTGGGTCCAATGTCACAAGATGGGCCTGATGATGAACTTCGAGAAAATGCGAGGGAACTCGGAGTTGGTGTGAGATAGATATACGTTGTGCGGGCTTCTTAGAATCCTCTCAGTGAGCAGTTGGGTCCAATGTCACAAGATGGGCCTGATGATGAACTTCGAGAAAGTGCGAGGGAACTCGGAGTTGGTGTGAGATAGATATACGTTGTGCGGGCTTCTTAGAATCCTCTCAGTGAGCAGTTGGGTCCAGTGCCACAAGATGAGCCTGATGATGAACTTCGAGAAAGTGCGAGGGAACTCGGAGTTGGTGTGAGATAGATATACGTTGTGCGGGCTTCTTAGAATCCTCTCAGTGAGCAGTTGGGTCCAATGTCACAAGATGGGCCTGATGATGAACTTCGAGAAAGTGCGAGGGAACTCGGAGTTGGTGTGAGATAGATATACGTTGTGCGGGCTTCTAAGAATCCTCTCAGTGAGCCGTTGGGTCCAATGTCACAAGATGGGCCTGATGATGAACTTCGAGAAAGTGCGAGGGAACTCGGAGTTGGTGTGAGATAGATATACGTTGTGCGGGCTTCTTAGAATCCTCTCAGTGAGCAGTTGGGTCCAATGTCACAAGATGGGCCTGATGATGAACTTCGAGAAAGTGCGAGGGAACTCGGAGTTGGTGTGAGATAGATATACGTTGTGCGGGCTTCTTAGAATCCTCTCAGTGAGCAGTTGCGTCCAGTGTCACAAGATGGGCCTGATGATGAACTTCGAGAAAGTGCGAGGGAACTCGGAGTTGGTGTGAGATAGATATACGTTGTGCGGGCTTCTTAGAATCCTCTCAGTGAGCAGTTGGGCCCAGTGTCACAAGATGGGCCTGATGATGAATTTCGAGAAAGTGCGAGGGAACTCGGAGTTGGTGTGAGATAGATAATACGTTGTGCGGGTTTCTTAGAATCCTCTCAGTGAGCAGTTGGGTCCAATGTCACAAGATGGGCCTGATGATGAACTTCGAGAAAGTGCGAGGGAACTTGGAGTTGGTGTGAGATAGATATACGTTGTGCGGGCTTCTTAGAATCCTCTCAGTGAGCAGTTGGGTCCAATGACACAAGATGGGCCTGATGATGAACTTCGAGAAAGTGCGAGGGAACTCAGAGATGGTGTGAGATAGATATACGTTGTGTGGGCTTCTTAGAATCCTCTCAGTGAGCAGTTGGGTCCAATGTCACAAGATGGGCCTGATGATGAACTTCGAGAAAGTGCGAGGGAACTCGGAGTTGGTGTGAGATAGATATACGTTGTGCGGGCTTCTTAGAATCCTCTCAGTGAGCAGTTGGGTCCAGTGCCACAAGATGAGCCTGATGATGAACTTCGAGAAAGTGCGAGGGAACTCGGAGTTGGTGTGAGATAGATATACGTTGTGCGGGCTTCTTAGAATCCTCTCAGTGAGCAGTTGGGTCAAGTGCCACAAGATGAGCCTGATGATGAACTTCGAGAAAGTGCGAGGGAACTCGGAGTTGGTGTGAGATAGATATACGTTGTGCGGGCTTCTAAGAATCCGCTCAGTGAGCAGTTGGGTCAAGTGCCACAAGATGAGCCTGATGATGAACTTCGAGAAAGTGCGAGGGAACTCGGAGTTGGTGTGAGATAGATATACGTTGTGCGGGCTTCTAAGAACCCTCTCAGTGAGCAGTTGGGCCCAATGTCACAAGATGGGCCTGATGATGAACTTCGAGAAAGTGCGAGGGAACTCGGAGTTGGTGTGAGATAGATATACGTTGTGCGGGCTTCTTAGAATCCTCTCAGTGAGCAGTTGGGTCCAATGTCACAAGATGGGCCTGATGATGAACTTCGAGAAAGTGCGAGGGAACTCGGAGTTGGTGTGAGATAGATATACGTTGTGCGGGCTTCTTAGAATCCTCTCAGTGAGCAGTTGGGTCCAATGACACAAGATGGGCCTGATGATGAACTTCGAGAAAGTGCGAGGGAACTCAGAGTTGGTGTGAGATAGATATACGTTGTGCGGGCTTCTTAGAATCCTCTCAGTGAGCAGTTGGGTCCAGTGCCACAAGATGAGCCTGATGATGAACTTCGAGAAAGTGCGAGGGAACTCGGAGTTGGTGTGAGATAGAAATACGTTGTGCGGGCTTTTTAGAATCCTCTCAGTGAGCAGTTGGTTCCAATGTCACAAGATGGGCCTGCTGATGAACTTCGAGAAAGTGCGAGGGAACTCAGAGTTGGTGTGAGATAGATATACGTTGTGCGGGCTTCTTAGAATCCTCTCAGTGAGCAGTTGGGTCCAGTGCCACAAGATGAGCCTGATGATGAACTTCGAGAAAGTGCGAGGGAACTCGGGAGTTGGTGTGAGATAGATATACGTTGTGCGGGCTTCTTAGAATCCTCTCAGTGAGCAGTTGGGCCCAGTGTTACAAGATGGGCCTGATGATGAACTTCGAGAAAGTGCGAGGGAACTCGGAGTTGGTGTGAGATAGATATACGTTGTGCGGGCTTCTTAGAATCCTCTCAGAGAGCAGTTGCGTCCAGTGTCTCAAGATGGGCCTGATGATGAACTTCGAGAAAGTGCGAGGGAACTCGGAGTTGGTGTGAGATAGATAATACGTTGTGCGGGTTTCTTAGAATCCTCTCAGTGAGCAGTTGGGCCCAGTGTTACAAGATGGGCCTGATGATGAACTTCGAGAAAGTGCGAGGGAACTCGGAGTTGGTGTGAGATAGATATACGTTGTGCGGGCTTCTTAGAATCCTCTCAGTGAGCAGTTGGGTCCAGTTTCACAAGATGAGCCTGATGATGAACTTCGAGAAAGTGCGAGGGAACTCGGAGTTGGTGTGTGATAGATATACGTTGTGCGGGCTTCTTAGAATCCTCTCAGTGAGCAGTTGGGTCCAACCAATGTCACAAGATGGGCCTGATGATGAACTTCGAGAAAGTGCGAGGGAACTCTGAGTTGGTGTGAGATACGTCACCATCCTAAATAGCCGAATGCCTTTTTCGTGTTTTGTTTGTTCTATTTTAAAATGAGAACAATAAATACAACATTTAAAGGAATAATGAGACTTTACTTATTATCAAACTGCTCCGAAACGTTCCATAAAAAATACTGAAGTATTTGTAGTTTAATCTTTAGAACCAAAAATACTAAATGGTCAGTATTTTTTTAGCACACTTTTAAGTATAGATAGTTTAATTACCATTTTAATATATACAGTAAGTACCTACCATACTTTATCAGCAAAAAATTCGGTACCAGTTAGGATTCTTAACTTACTGTGTATCAAAATGGTAACAAAACTATCTATACTTTACCTTAACTTAAAGAGAAAAGTATAGTAAGTAGTTACTTACTTTACTTTAAAATGTACCTAAAAAATTAGGATGCTTGTACGTGAACATGTCCCATCACTACGCAAACCGCGCGCGAGCGCATCGACCAATCGCAACGCTGTTAGCACCCGCCCTTCCCCTCACCTCTTCCTCATGCTTTGGTGACTCGCGTCGGGAACAAAATTACAAATATTAGGCTTCTAGTGGAGGTGTTCTGTGGTGAGGGACAAATATTGCAAGTTAAATTTGGCCCACTTCTTGGTGACCGATTAAGCTGAAAGTATACGAGTAGGTACCTATTTAAGTTAAGTTTGGATGACTACTCAATATTATTGTACCATGGAGCTGATCTGATGATTGAGACAGAAGGTGGCCACGGGAATTCATTACTTAACCGACGAAAATCGGTTGAGATTGGGCTCGTTAGAATCTTCCCAATGAGATGAAAACATTTATAGAAAAGTAGGTAGGTACATTTGGTAACAAAAGCTTATAATCGTACCTAAAATAGATTTTTTGACTGAAACTTATTTCCAATTAAGTTATAGTACCTTCTGATCACACACATTTTCATTTCAAAGTCCAATATCTCAAAAAGCGGCCAAGTGCGTGTCGGGCCACGCGCTGGGTAGGGTTCCGTAATTGCCCGTCTGTCACGGAATGCGGACTTAAAAGGGGCTTTGGGGTTTTTATTATAGCTTACCCTCGTAAATAATCGTAAATATGATTATTTTTATAACACACCAATGTATAGGGTCGTTTCGCCGGTTACGCGACCACCTTCTGTTAGCGACCACCTAAAGGACAAGGTTTTTTCTATTGAAGATAACGTGCCGTGAAAAAGCAACTCTACCGTTCCCGTTAAAAGGTTCAAATTCCAATGACAATGTATATGCACTCGAAATTAAGTGCATTTCTTACCAGTTAACTAGTTATGTCTACTACTCGTTAATTAATTATGTCTACTTAACTATGATAGTTTTCCTTTTAAATTCATTATATGTACTACTGCCACGAATTTTTTCACGTCCCCAGTAGTAGCCTTTTAGCCGGCAAAAATTAGGGCTTTAAATCCCATTATCTCGAAAACGCATAACTGAGTTGTAAAATAGTTTTAGAAAACCCATAATATTTTTGAACAAGCTATCAAACGATACACACTATAGGATTAACGACAAACAAAAAAAATCATCACCAATTTAAATGTAGGGGAGGTACCCTAAAAAAAATGTTTTTTAGAATTTTATTCTACCGTTTTGTCGGCGTGATTATATATTTTATTTGGATTATATACCCACGCCGAATTGCAGTTTTCTAGTTTTAAGGGTTACTGAGCTAAGCCGAAGACGGACAGAAAGACAGACAGACTGACAGACAGACAGACGGACGGACATGGCGAAACTATAAGGAACCCTTATTTCCTTACTTGTTGACTACGGAACCCTAAAAACGGCTAAGAACACTCGGGATAAAATTATCTATGATACAAAAAAAACCGCATTAAATCAAATCGGTCCATCCGTTTGGGAGCTACAATACCACAGACAGATACACAGATACACAGACACGTTAAACTTTTATAACACCCCTCTCTTTGCGTCGGGGGTTAAAAAAGGCATCTGCCGCATTCGCTTAAATTTAATTTAATCAGGCTTGAGTAAACGGCATGTAGGTGCGTGTTATCAAGCAAATAGACAGACAGTCTTTTCTTTACAGAGTAAATACAGTCACACTCACATGTTAATGTATTGTTCTACACTGTTTACTTGACCGACTTCCTCGCTTAAGAGGGCTTTTTAAAATTCGTCAGGAATAAGCGACAATTACCGATTTTTGACGGTCTAAATCTAAGAAACGGAAAGGTTTTTATAGATTCTGATTACTCATTTGCATAGCTCAACTCCTTTTATTGTGCGTACCGGCCTCTGATTTAAGAAAAACTGAATATGTTGACCGAATATACCCGATTACCGACAGTAGTTTTCGGAAAAGAGCGCCGAGCCATAAGTTTGACCGCCTAATTCTCCATGATGTTACATGAGAACCTAGTTGTTTTTTTTTCTTTTCACTATTGTAACATGTCCGTATTGTGCGTAGCGGCCTCGAATTTTCCTTTTTTTTCACGTATGTATATGTAAATTGATCTCAATTACACCATATTTTTCAACAATATCGTACTGAAAACACAAGGATTTTCTCATTATTGTTGAATTATTAGTAAATTGAATCTTAAATAACATTAAAGTTCATACTTTTACCAACACAATGCAGTAAAAAAAGTACAACATTTTCCAACATTTATATTTTTAAATAATCATTCAAACATAGTATAAATTTACCGTCGCGCGCGATCTCTTGCCAGTACCGGCTTAGCCGTTGTCCGGGTCGGACCTGTACGTCGTGTAATTGTGGCTATTCACGAAGGCTAACCGTCAACTAAAATATTATTTTGATCTCTGACTAGGCATAGTTGTTATCAACGTCGGGGTCAAACTATACTAGTGAGTCATTCGTGAGGCTAATCGAGACAACTTACGAATTGCATAGCTGCCATGTCAATTATTTTACGAGTGATCGTGATACTTGGTGATTTTTTTATAAGCTTTTATTTAGTTCACCTATCCGTTGTCTGCAATCAAATCTTGCAAGTTAAATTTGATCCACTTCCTGGTTTCCGATTGAGCTGAAATTTTGCATGCATGTATAAATTGGATGACAATGCAATATGATTATGACATAAAGCTGATCTGATGATGGAGCTGGAAGGTGGCCATAGGAACTACGTAATTAAACGACGCAACCCCATCGAGTTTGGGCTCCATTAATTCGTCTTGATGAGTACTTGGTAACCAGGGTCTGATGATGGAGCTGGAAGGTGGTCATAGGAATTCCGTAATTAAACGACGCAACCCCATCGACTTTGGGCTCGTTTAATTCGTCTAGACGAGTACTTGGTAACCAGGGTCTGATGATGGAGCTGGAAGGTGGTCATAGGAATTCCGTAATTAATAAATAAATAAATATTAGGGGACAATCTTACACAAATCGACCTAGTCCCAAACTAAGCAAAGCTTGTACTATGGGTACTAGACGACGATAAACATACTTATATAGATAAATACATACTTAAATACATAGAAACATCCATGACTCAGGAACAAATATTCGTGCTCATCACACAAATAAATGCCCTTACCGGGATTCGAACCTGGGACCTCTTGCTTCGTAGGCAGGGTCACTACCAACTAGGCTAAAGCGGTCGTCGGTCGGAATTAAACGACGCAACCCCATCGAGTTTGGGCTCATTTAATTTGTCTTGACGAGTACTTTGGTACTATATGGTAAACAGGGTCTGATGATGGAGCTGGAATGTATCCATAGGAACTCCGTAATTAAAAGACGCAACCCCATCGAGTTTGGGCTCCATTAATTCGTCTTGACGAGTACTTGGTAACCAGGGTCTGATGATGGAGCTGGAAGGTGGTCATAGGAATTCCGTAATTAAACGACGCAACCCCATCGAGTTTGGGCTCGTTTAATTCGCCTTGACGAGTACTTTGGTACTATATGGTAACCAGGGTCTGATGATGGAGCTGGAAGGTAGCCATAAGAACTCCGTAATTAAAAGACGCAACCCTATTTCATCAGTCCACTTTGTGGGGGGTCCTCTGCGCCATCCGGTACGTGGTCTCCGCTCGAGAACCTTACCGCCCCAACGGCCATCATGTTTTTCAGTTGTCTGTACAAGAACCTACAAACCACTGACATAATATGCAGGGTTGTAGAAAATACCTAACAATATGAAAAAAAAACTTTTTAACCGACTTCAAAAAAGGAGGAGGTTATATGTTTCACAGTATTTTTTTTATGTACATACGTTCGCCGATTTCTCCGTCAGTTGTGGCCCGATTAAAAAAATATATTCAAAAATGTATACTTCTGAGATATCCCAGGGGCAACAATCGAGGGCAACCCTCAAATATTACGTACTTATTACGTGTTTCATGAATTCTCTAAAGCTATTCAGGTATTTGCGTCTGGTAGTCATCAGTTCATGTTGGTGGGCTGATGATGGAAGGTACAACTCCTCAACCTTTAGGAGTTAAAGGATTTTTTAAAATCTTATAGACCGTTCATCATATTCTTTCAAGTTATTCAGGTGAGCACATGTCAGGATTTGATGATGGGATCCCAGGGAAATTGAGGACAACCCTCATATTTTATAGGCACGCGTGTAGTTGACATCGGTATTTTCTATTATGACTCGTGTATTTATCCTCGGAAATCGTAATTTTGGTGAAGTTGAACTGATGATGAAGACACCAGGCTAATGGAGAATTCCATTCTCCTCCTCCTGGAGCAGTCCTAAAGGATGTAAAAGGATGTATAAAGGATGAATAATCAGTTGAGTGATCCAACTAGAGAGTGCAAAAACCGGTCAAATTTCAAAACGGGTTATTAACCGGTTTTTACTTAAAGCTTAAAACATTGTATTGGAGGATAATTTTACTGTAAGAATGTTAATTCTGGTTTATTAGTAGACGATGTGTAGTTGAATAACTAACTTTTTTTTTACTTTTTATACATCATTATCATTGTCCTTTTACAGACAAGGACAATGATTCGCTTACCGTTTCGCTGATTTATTGCTTGAGAGATGGACATATCTTAAGGAAATTCGCTTCAGCAAGCGAAAGTGTTGACAACGACGATTGATAACGTGAAAGTTCGGAGGCTGGTCCGAAATTGTTGACGTTAATATCATCTACGATAAGATGATTAATTCAAAGTCTATGTCATGGTAATGCTGTACATGACTCGTAAGGCCGATACGAGAGCAACAGCTACGACCGCATATTTGACAAGTAAATGAGGTATGCCAGGTTCTCATGGGAACAACAATGGTAAACAACAAAACAATGATCCTGGTCCTCAGATTCCTGTTCCCATTTTGTTGGATCGATCTTAAAGGTCATTCATTCAATCATTCAAACAATCATTGGTCGACCCTACTGGTTGTTTAAGATTTAGCTAAGGAGCAGCCAGTCTTACGTAACGTCTTCGCTTCAACATAGCAATAATGCTGGGTGTTTGTGTCGCGTTTGCGCGAAGCACCCTCTCATTCAAAACACGACCTTTCCATAAGATGTCTAGAACACGCCGAAGACATCGTATGAGGAAGTTGTTCAATTTCCGTTCCTGTTTTGTATACGATGTCCAAGTTTCAGCACCGTCCAATATGTATGTCCGGTACACGATCATCTTCGTATTTACAGTCAGGTGTTATCCCATAGCCTTGTACTGAGCTTCCCGAACATCGTGGATGCTTTGCGGAACTTGATCTCTACGTCAAGTGAGAGATTGTTTGACACTGGTGGGCCCATGGTAGCAGAAATTGTGTACAACTGCCAGAGGCATATTATCCAGCAGTATTGTTAGACAGATATTCTGGATTTATATCGATACTAGCTTCCGCCCGCGACTTCGTCTACGTGGACCCGGGATAAAAACTATCCTATATTTTAATCTAGGTTACAAACTATCTTCGTGTAAAATTTCATCCAAATCGGTTGAGCCGTTTAAGCGTAATTGAGTAACAAATATCCAAACATCTAAACGTCCAAACATCCAAACATCCAAATTTTCGCATTTATAATATTATAGTAGGATACTCCTTACATTTATCTCTCATTCTTCATACATGCTCGTCGATTGAATACTCTTGTGACCTGACCTTTCTTTAGGATTCCTCCGATTAGGTCGGAATAAGTTCGTCGAGGTCGTCCCCTTCCAACTTTCTATCCACTTTTCCCTATTACACGTCCTTTGTTAATTCATATTCATCCTTTCTAAATGCTCAAACCAACGTAACATGCTCTTATAAATTTATGTAACAACATCTTCAGATTTTTCAGTCACTCCGCACCTGTCTTATTTTATCGCTATCATACTAACTTTAATTAAACTTACTAGAACTTAATATGTGACAATTTACTAGTTTATTTTTGCTAAATAACGATCTCGGCTCACAACTTCAAGCATTTTATAAATGTAACTCATTTCGGTTAGTAACCTAACCGGTTTATAGTTTCCAAAACCGGTTATTAACCGAACTCAAAAAGTTCCGGTTAACCTGTTTGCATTCCCTAGAGCAACCTATAGAAGAGACAGCCGGATAGCCGGACATACGAAAGTATTATTGCGCTATAGTTAAATATCGATACGCTCACAAAATTTCACGAGAATCTGTTTAGAGTTGCACCTCATGCAACCTATAGAGGGGACAGCCGGATAGTCGGACATACGAAAGCATTATTGCCCTATAGTTGAATATCTAACTAGCTCACAAAATTTCACGAGAATCTGTTTAGAGATGCAACCTATAGAGGGGACCGCCGGATAGCCGGACAGCTGGACATACGAAAGCATTTTTGCCCTATAGTTGCATATCGAACTCGCTCACAAAATTTCAAGAGAATCTGTTGAGAGGTGCGACCTACATATAGAGAGGACAACCGGACAACTTAAAAAAAAGCATTTTATATTAAAATAAGACGTAACTACTTTAATATTATACTTTGTCAGAGTATTTTAATATATATAGAAATTATTTGCACAAAAAGCAATTACTTGCATTGTTCAAGTTAGGGCACCACGTTAGCGAAGTAATACTTACCATCTTTTAGTGCAAGTATTAATATCGGTCGCGCGTTCGCTCCAACGGTGCGCTATACAGCTACAGTAAGCTTGTGTGCGTGCTAGTAGTATTTACACACACACTACGCACTACGCGTCTCAAAATACCGAATCCTGAGCGAGCGCTTTTTTCAATAGCCCTCTTAAAGGAAGTTAAGAATATTCGCGATATGAGTACCTAACATTTAGTTGCTACGCTACCTCGTCATAAATGGGCAGTCTTTTCATGATGAAAATGTTATGGGTTATATTATCTGCCACTGTTTTTATGAAAGTGTGTAAGTTGTCCTTCATATTTAGCAAACATTTTTATATACATACTCACATTAAATTACCCGCCAAACTGTCAAAATAGTTTGTTGGCGAGACTGCGCTTATTTTATGTTTATTTATACCTTTATCCCGTGCCACCTTTGTGATACAGTTATTTGTAAAAATATTATGACAAAGTAAAATTTAGCTGCAATTTAAGATGTTGGTATGTGGTTTAATTTACGCAATGAACTTAGATTTGTTATGTTCTTACATGTGTTTAACCCTCCCATGACTGTTATCGTTGCATACTACCTATAACGACTAAAGTATCTACTTATCTATTATGCAGTCACTCAGAAGCATCGTGGGCCGTGGGTGGTACTCCCTACGTCGTGTATCTGTATATCTACCCGGATTACAAAACTAAATAATGATAACAGTAAATACCTACGACATTGATCACATTACTGACATCGTTATACTGACTGACGTATTATAGAAAACTTGAATTTATAGATAAGCAGTGTTAATAATGCCATCTGTTGTCGCTTGGTGGAATGTTTCTGCTTTAGTCTTATAAATTAACCTAATGCTTTTTTCAGGGACTGACTCCGGCCGGACTGTATCCATGCTAATCTATACATATAAATGCCTATGTCCTGACTGACTCACTCACTCATCAACGCACAGCCGAAACTACTGATGTTAGAGAGTTGATTTTTGCACAGTAGGTTACTTTTATAACGTGGGCTAGGGGTAAGAAGGGATTTTTGGAAATACCCCCCCTAAGGAAAAATAGACCCCCTAAGGGGGTCAAATAGGGGTGCAAAGTTTGTATGGGGGAATCTTTTTTTTTTGAGCTAGAAACTTGAAACTTTGTAGGAAGATTACTTACTAAGATACAAAAAAAGTAATTTCAACGTTTTAGAAAATTCCACCCCTAAAGGGGGTTTAATAGGGGTGCAATATTTGTATGAGGGAAACATTATTTTTTATACCAGAGTATTGTAACTTTAGGTTATTTTTACAACATGGGCTAGGGATAAGAAGGGATTTTTGAAAATACCTCCCCTAAGAGGGTCAAATAGGGGTGCAAAGTTTGTATGGGGGAATCTTTTTTTTTGAGCTAGAGTCTTGAAACTTTGTAGAAAGGTTACTTATTAAAATACAAAAAAAGAAAATTACATGGTTTTAGAAAATTCCGCCCCTAAGGGGGTTAAATGGGGGTGCAATGTTTGTATGGGGGACACATTATTTTTTGAACTAGAGACTTGAAACTTTGTAGAAAGTTTAAAACCATTTAAGAAAATTCTACCCTTCAGACGGTTAAATAGCGGTGCAAAAAGGGAACTTTCTTTTTTGAGATAGAAACTTGAAACTTTGTAAAAAAATTACTTATTAGACTACAAAAAAAGCAGCAGGCAGCGTTTTAGAAAATTCTGTCTCGAAGGGGGTCAAATAGGGTTTAATTGTATCTTTGGACACTGCTGTAAATGCAATGAATACGCAAAATAACTATATATATATATATATATATATATATATATATATATATATATATAAACATTTAAGAAACGCACCCAAATAGGTTCATCAGTTCGCGAGCTAAAATGCCGTGGACAGAAACATAGCTACACATACATGTTAAGTTTATTGGTTTATTGGTATTACACACCCGTTTGCCTCGGTAAAATATAATAAATCCTAGAAATTTGGCTACCGAATGCTATCTATAGGTAATGTTAACATTTTTAGCCTTATGTTTGCAAGAAAGAACAACGTTAGGGCGATATTAATGTGACAAGGTTATCTTTTGATGTATCGTTGTCAGCTTCTTGTAATTGACAGTTAATAAATATACATGCGCAACATCTAATAGAAGAGTTCGTGTTGACATTTTATAGCAAGTACACATCGGGGCATAGATTGGCTTCATTGTTCAAATGGTAATCGCAGCACACCTATTGACAAAGCGCGATTCGATATTAGGTCAACGGAGCCTCTGCAATCTAAGTTCATGTGTGTTATACATACAGGGTGTCACAAAAAGTGGCCAGCACGGGACAGGCGGGGTAATTGCTTACCAGGTATTCAAAATACATACATTCGTCAACACACGCTTTTATTTCAGAGTGGAATAGAATAGGCACATTTTATAAAAAATTTAGTGCCACTGGTAGGTTTTAAGAGATGAGATTTAAGAGAAACAATGTGATATTACAGTGATATGCCGTTAGCCTATCACACACAAAGATTCGAGAATGAAAAAAGGGTTGAAGAATGAACGCTATTTACATACTCGAATCTTACGAAACCCACAGGACAGGAAGGAAGGGGATGATACTTTAAACGAATCACACAAGGGACTTATTTGAATATACAATCTAAAGGCCTCCACCCACCGGACGCGTGTCGTGCGCGGCGCGTGTGCGGCGCGGCGGAGGCCTTAAAACCTTACTTACATCTATTTACACACTCTACCGTGCCCCCGCCAAGACGAGCCAAGCGAAGCGCAAGAGCACTACCTACCTTTTCTCGAAGCGCTTCGTCGTTTTTTTGAACCCTCATAAATAACTTGAGTTTGGATTATACCAGATAAACTAAATTCTCGGGTACATATAACTTCATCCGATATAGTATTTATATCAAAGTCGCCAAATTAGACCATACTCACTAATTGTTTTATTAGGAACATGAAACGTTTCAACTAAGTTGTAGTGTTCATTATGGTGTTATTTTTGACGCCCACTTAACCGTCAAATTCCATCATTAATTGCCATGGACTTTTAGTATATGCAAATGTAGAGTTGTAAATTAGTGAACGTATTTATGAGCTGTTGTAAAAAAGTTTATCTCCATTAAAATTGGTCCAGCGGCGGTAGTAGGTCGGCAGTGGTTATCCTTGGCAATTAAATATTTTCGAATATTATAATTTTCTCACATTTATTAAAATGCTTTAAACTAATTCATAATAACCGCCTATACGTATTGAATTCGGTTTTACATTTGTGGTGCATTCCTCTGCCACGCCCGTCGAGCTATGAAATAAAAGGAGTGCGCGCGACAAATGCAAAATTAATGTCAATTTTAAACGTCTTAATAATAGATCCTTCAGTCTCTGTGTCTGCATACTAAACTGTGACTGTGACGTTCTCAGGTCTATTCTTCTCACCCCACCCGTCACGCCTAATGAAACATGACCTCTGCCTACGCTTAATATACTACGAATCGCGGCGTCAAGATATATTTGTGGGTGAGCGTTGAGGTGAGCTTAAAACAATTTACAGATCTTAGTGCGTTGGCGTTTGCGCTCTTAGGAATGCTCTAATACTAAAAGTAAAGCTTCCTTAATTAATGTTGAGGTCAGACTACCTTAATATGTTTATTTTGCTTAAAGTGCGTGCTTCAAGTTAACAGTTGTCTTTAACACTTTATATAATTTGCGTCACATTCTTGCATTATTAATCAACGTTTTATGGTATGCACAGTTTATTAAGGCACAAATTGTTCAATATTAAGCATGAAAACTTGCTGTATCGAACGTTTGTATGGAGTGCAAATTTTGACTGTTTGTGTTTGCTTTGTTAATCGTTACTTGTAATTAATGGACGACGATTTTAGGCATTTTATTATTTAATTACCAATATGTCTGAGTCATATCTGCGGCTCTTGTTTTTCTAAATACTATTAAATAAATATCGACTACGAGTACAACACTTACTATACATTTAAAAATAATAGCAGTACGTAGGCCACCACCTAATAGTTCCACAGAGGTATCTTTACCCTGGCGAGTACCTACTTTCTCTGCGTGCGTTCCACGACACATGCAGGGACGGTATCACACCCCTACTCACCCCTCTTACATCATTAAAATTGTCGAAGTGCCTTCTACGTCCTATCTTCGAACTCGCTAGTAGGTAATGAAGGCGTGCCTCAAAATATATGAATTTGTTTTATTTCTATTCGATCTATTGACGCATTACACATTCCATCCTTCCTATCGTGCGTGTGTACCAACAACTTTAGCAGCGAGTCAAGGCGAGATTACCCGGGTGAGTCATTGGGTGGGCTCCCCGTAGGCTTTCCGCAGGTGCACATGCATTGTTCTTTAACACCTACCCACATAAATGTTTGGGTGTACGATATGAATCACGGTTTTATCATTAGACGTAATGCCCACCTAATTAGCACTCTTTGAAAATGATGTCTCTGTAAAGTTATGTTATGTATACGTATATTAATGTAATAGACTAATAATTGACGTGAGTTTAGTTAGCTGATATTTCTTGTGATGTATTTGTTTATAAATAGTTGTGTAATTATTAACTAATGTTGTGTATGTTTTAATGTAATAGACTAATAAAATAATTAACTGACGTCAATTATCAGTTAGCTAATATTTCTTGTAATGTATTTATTTCTAAATACTTGTGTAAATATGAATTGTTTGGGGATAATGACTGAAACAAGAACTTGAGTGCGTGAATTATATAAACCTCCAACGAACCTATAACGATATGAATTATTGCTGGTGATGGTATTGGCTGTATGGTAAGTGACAACCGTATAGGTAAAGGTATTCAGGCGATGCATAAAAAGCTAAGCTGAGCTGTTTATCAATGTCTATATTCAATATTGAGCGCTCTGAACAATGCAATTCGGCCTTCATTAGTAACATGCCCACGTAATACCACTTAAGCTTCCGTCAACAAGATTGTATCAAAAACATTAATGCTTTGCTATATTTAATAATCCGTGTGACAAAGCTACAACGATAAATTACTTAGATTTTGTATGAAGAATAGGTACGGATGGTGTTCAAAAGTGGCTCATTGGCTATTATGTTATGCCAGAGTAGGTACGTAAATGGCCTTTGCTCGATTAAGAAACGTTTGTCAACTTACCATTCGGTTGTCCTCATCCCATTTACTTGGGGTCGGTGCAGCATGTTGTTTCTTCCATGCCTCTCTATCGCCCGTTACTCGTTGCACTCTATTTACGTCTCTTTCTCTTATCTACCTTTCTATTTACGTTTACATAATATATCCCATCTCACGCATTTAATCCACCTTTTTCTTGGTCTTTCTCTTCTCTAACAACCCTCCACATTCATACCTACTGCCGCCCTTTTATTTTAGTGATGAGGATGATTATTTGTTCCTGAGTCATGGATGTTTTCTATGTATTTAAGTATTAATTTGTCTGCATTATCTAGTAACTCAATACTCATAGTATGTACAACCTTTGCTTAGTTTGGGACTAGGTCGATTTGTGTAAGGTTGTCCGCAAATGTTTATTATTTATTATACTTTGGTTCTTGGATTATATCCGCAAATAGTGGTTTAGATGGTAGAAGTTTTGGTAAAATTATGGGTATTTAAAACTTCAAAAGTGCCGCCAAGACACCCAGGACCATAACATAGCAATGCCCGGAAATAATTATGCAGCAGAGTAACTATGATGCATAATAACTATGATGATATCACTAGTTGCGCGTTTAACACGAATTATCGCGTCTACTCCGGTTGTGCACTTTAAGCGACATTAGCAGTGGAAGATTGGATCATAATATTACTTAACGATATGCCATGGGCCAGTACTAGTATCAAGGTCAGCAGATAGGACGGCAATTTATCACCGATAGACAGGTCGCACGCGCAGGGGTCGCGCGACACACGAACCGTCACCGGTTCCAGCGTTAATCTTCGGGACCTCTCGTTACTTGCCAGGCTTGTTGCGATTATGCGACGACCTTAAGGGTAATTCTCAGAGCGCTTCAACCCCATATCCAACTACAAAGTGTAATGAAAATGTAGAGGGATTTCCTCAAAATATTTGACATGACGAGGAAGGCGGTTGAAATGCTCTGAGAATCAATTTTCAACACAAATCTCAAATAGGAACTTCTCAGACCCCGTAGCATGGACGGCCTTATCACACGATAAGTGACAAGATAGACTGTCCGTCACTGGCTGATACCGTTCAATAGAACGAGACGGACGCTAAGTAAAGTTATGTTATGTATACGTATATTAATGTAATAGACTAATAATTGACGTGAGTTTAGTTAGCTGATATTTCTTGTGATGTATTTGTTTATAAATAGTTGTGTAATTATTAACTAATGTTGTGTATGTTTTAATGTAATAGACTAATAAAATAATTAACTGACGTCAATTATCAGTTAGCTAATATTTCTTGTAATGTATTTATTTCTAAATACTTGTGTAAATATGAATTGTTTGGGGATAATGACTGAAACAAGAACTTGAGTGCGTGAATTATATAAACCTCCAACGAACCTATAACGATATGAATTATTGCTGGTGATGGTATTGGCTGTATGGTAAGTGACAACCGTATAGGTAAAGGTATTCAGGCGATGCATAAAAAGCTAAGCTGAGCTGTTTATCAATGTCTATATTCAATATTGAGCGCTCTGAACAATGCAATTCGGCCTTCATTAGTAACATGCCCACGTAATACCACTTAAGCTTCCGTCAACAAGATTGTATCAAAAACATTAATGCTTTGCTATATTTAATAATCCGTGTGACAAAGCTACAACGATAAATACTTAGATTTTGTATGAAGAATAGGTACGGATGGTGTTCAAAAGTGGCTCATTGGCTATTATGTTATGCCAGAGTAGGTACGTAAATGGCCTTTGCTTGATTAAGAAACGTTTGTCAACTTACCATTCGGTTGTCCTCATCCCATTTACTTGGGGTCGGTGCAGCATGTTGTTTCTTCCATGCCTCTCTATCGCCCGTTACTCGTTGCACTCTATTTACGTCTCTTTCTCTTATCTACCTTTCTATTTACGTTTACATAATATATCCCATCTCACGCATTTAATCCACCTTTTTCTTGGTCTTTCTCTTCTCTAACAACCCTCCACATTCATACCTACTGCCGCCCTTTTATTTTAGTGATGAGGATGATTATTTGTTCCTGAGTCATGGATGTTTTCTATGTATTTAAGTATTAATTTGTCTGCATTATCTAGTAACTCAATACTCATAGTATGTACAACCTTTGCTTAGTTTGGGACTAGGTCGATTTGTGTAAGGTTGTCCGCAAATGTTTATTATTTATTATACTTTGGTTCTTGGATTATATCCGCAAATAGTGGTTTAGATGGTAGAAGTTTTGGTAAAATTATGGGTATTTAAAACTTCAAAAGTGCCGCCAAGACACCCAGGACCATAACATAGCAATGCCCGGAAATAATTATGCAGCAGAGTAACTATGATGCATAATAACTATGATGATATCACTAGTTGCGCGTTTAACACGAATTATCGCGTCTACTCCGGTTGTGCACTTTAAGCGACATTAGCAGTGGAAGATTGGATCATAATATTACTTAACGATATGCCATGGGCCAGTACTAGTATCAAGGTCAGCAGATAGGACGGCAATTTATCACCGATAGACAGGTCGCACGCGCAGGGGTCGCGCGACACACGAACCGTCACCGGTTCCAGCGTTAATCTTCGGGACCTCTCGTTACTTGCCAGGCTTGTTGCGATTATGCGACGACCTTAAGGGTAATTCTCAGAGCGCTTCAACCCCATATCCAACTACAAAGTGTAATGAAAATGTAGAGGGATTTCCTCAAAATATTTGACATGACGAGGAAGGCGGTTGAAATGCTCTGAGAATCAATTTTCAACACAAATCTCAAATAGGAACTTCTCAGACCCCGTAGCATGGACGGCCTTATCACACGATAAGTGACAAGATAGACTGTCCGTCACTGGCTGATACCGTTCAATAGAACGAGACGGACGCTCTATCTTGTCACTTGTCGTGTGATAAGGCCGTCCATGCTACGGGGTCAGATCTATTTCGGAGTTTTTTTATAGTAATTGAAGTGCATTTCTCCAAATACCCCAAATCCTAATTTGCCAGTGACATCAAATTTTTTACAAAAGTGTCAGTACATGGTCGTTACAATATGCTGTTATTAAAACAAGCCCAATTGCGTCTGTGATGCAGGCGATATACCAATAGTTTTATGAAAGGTAGTTTACAGACAATTTGGTAGCTTGGAATGTATGTCGAAATAAATAGCTATTACCTATTGTTGGATACTCTTTCGACACAATGAGCATTTAACAGGTTATTTTAAGACTTGTCATCAGTCTCCCTATTCTGCAACTTGTTTTAAGCTCACATCAACGTTTACCCACAAATATATCTTGACACCGCGATGCGTAGTAACCAAGCGTAAGTAGAGGTCTAGTTTCGTGACGGGTGACCGGTGCGGTGAGCCGCTTTAGCGTGTAGCGAATAACAGCCCGGCTACAGAATAGGCTCTGAGTCGTAAAATCGGTGCACAACTGAGAGATGCATCCTTCGTCTGCAAATCTATGAGAAGGGTAATTAAATTACGCACTTTGAAAGGTTGAAGTTCAATACGGTTTGAGTTTATCTCCTATGTGCGCCCTATATCAAATAGATACTGACACAATTTACAGTTCCGTACAAAAATATGCCTAGTTTTCTGTTCATACACAACATCTTTGACATAATCCGTTATACAGAGTGTACCAAAATGGGGTGTGAACCGATTAAAAATTAAAGATCTTTTGACGCGTTTTCTTTTTACATTTGTTTGGAGCGTTCATCATTTTTTTTCTTTAAGTTTTTTTATCAGAGTTTTTTTGGTACACTCTGTAGATGTAGCACTTTCAATTGATTAGAAAATGTATGTCTAAAAGTGTCTGTTCAAATGTTAAATGTGGCACCATTCAGGTTATTTTCACTAAGCGCGAATATTGTGTCTCGTCTGGTTTTGTAACTTGCTCCGTATTATCGCTATAGTGAGAGCATGCGGTGAGGTAGTTAGCCAAGGATCACTCCTTTTTAAGACAACTTATGTAAAGCGATGCGCACTCAAGATTCAGCTTTACTTCGTACGACACAAGATTAAAACCAATTTCAATGTTTTTGACAAAGGCTTACAAGAGAGGAGTGCCATCTGACCCCGAGGTCATGTCCCACAAAATAGTTGGGGCAAGTTGAGCACCTCACACGATTAAATACCTGCGATGACGTCAATACGTATTCACGGGTCACTTTATTATTAGACAAGTGAAGTGACCCTGAGCTTCTTGGTCTAAGTAAAAAACGTAATAAAATGCTAAGTTTATACAAAACGACCACATTAAGGCGCATATTTTTAAGATATGCGTATGACTAATGGTCACTTTAAATGATAATAAATTTTATTTTTGGAATATGTGTTTCTTGATAAACTTCACAAATGAAAGCTATATTTTATTAGCTTTTTTTCATATTATGTTTGTATTTCATGTAAATATTATGTAATGTGGCATAATTCGGTATATTCTATGTTCTAGGTCTACAACTAAATAATCTTTATTGCTCCAGAAAACATATATACCTACATTGCCGTGGTTCGCTATTTTGTTGTCTATGCAAATTAGTTCATGTTTTGATCGCTTAACATGTGTCCTCCTTAGTTATTCCACAAATGCACCTGTTTCCCAACTCCACGCCAACATAAATCAACAAATTAATGAGATAACGTCTATTTCAATACCCATTACATTGTTAATTAGAGATGCAACGGATAGTTGTTTGGCCGGATACCGGATACCGGATATTCGGCCTGATCACAGGCCGAATATCCGGTATCCGGCCGCCGAATATTCGGCCGGCAAAACGATACCTACATTTTAGTTTGGCCACAGATTATATAATGTTTGGCGGCAGGCGCGTCGTGCAGGTTTCAACGTGTTACGTATTGTAGGTTCGCGCGGACCGTTTTCTAGGCAAGAATCAAGAAACGAGTTTTATTAGGTCAGTGTACGGAACTATTTTGCTGAATAGATACATTTTAGTATTACTAACCATTTTTCAAAGTTAAATACCAAACAGAATCACTATTCGGTATCCGGCCGGATAGTGCGCAACTATCCGGTATTCGGCCGGATAGTAAAATAATGGCCGGATAGGCCGGATACCGGATAGCAACCGGATATCCGTTGCATCTCTATTGTTAATACACTCACGCGCACGAAATTCATGCGTCTACCCATCGCCGAAATGACGCAAGTCACATTTATGCGGTTTATTGAAAATAGCTGCCGGACCCGGCTTCGCACTGCACGGTTAGCTTGCCGTTTTCCCGTAGGAATGAAGCGTTTACCCGCGGTAAAAAATAGCCTAGCCAAATCGGTCTAGTAGTTTCGGGGCCTATACAATACAAACAAACAATCAAATCTTTCCTCTTTATTTAGTGTAGATGTAGATAGTGTAGATATTGCAATTTGCAATTTGACTGCAGCCATGTACTTTTGACATGAGTGTGAGAGAGCATAAAGTATGTTTGTATTAGATTTATATGTAGACACACACGTACTTTTGTTAATAAATATTGTCCAAGTATAATAAATCACATTAACGATTCGGACTGTTTATTGCAATGGTTTGGCGAATTATAATTACAAGGCCTGGACATGAGGCATTGGGCCATACACATACACAGTGTCTCGACTAAAATTATAGTTAGACTACGTCATACGTTCAGAGAAATTAAAATACTGTTAGTACTGTAACTCTATCTAGTCTTTGAGATGAGACCTTTGCCTAGGGTGCTAGGGAACTTATATTAACGTTTTGTGCTACGATTTTTTGTTTAGTTAAGTTTAATTACCTCATACAACATGACAAGTTCATGCTCAATATAATCGAAGGAAAGATAGAGGGGAAGGGAGGAAGAGGAAGACCTAGAATAAACTACATAGAGCAGCTCAAAAAAAGAGTTGATGTTAGTTCGTATCGAGATGTCAAAGAGGTTGCCTGGGATCGGAGTAAATAGAAGTCCTACTAGAGCTACACGTACAATAGTCTTAAATAAGCAGAAAAAGAGAGGTTTAATTTACAAATTACTAAAATATTCGCCTTATTATGAAATCCTACTATCCTACTAATATTATAAATGCGAAAGTTTCGATGTTTGGATTGGATTGGATTGGTTTGGGATGTTTGTTACTCTATCATGCTTAACCGGCTCAACCGATTTGAATGAAATTTCGCACGAAAATATTTTATAGCCTAGATTAAAATATTGAATAGTTTTTATCCCGGGCCCACGCAGAAGAAGTCGCGGGCGGAAGCTAGTGTTTCGGTACAAGGGTGCGAGGCCTGTGTCGGTACAAGGGTGCGAGGGAAGACGATGAGGGGTCATACACAGATTTAGTTAGGATCGCGTCTTTCCTTTGTACATTATCAAAATTAAGGGCTACGAAGCCTAATTTTTGTTTGGGCTCTTAATCTGCATAAACGGCGTCAACTCTTCTATTACTATTCGATAAAAACATTATTTATATGCACGTAAGCTCTTAATTATTTACCACAAGAGAGACGAATTTTGTTTAAACTCTGTGTTTGGGACTGCGTTGCTTGCAGTTATATTTTATACTAGGATGTAATGTAAGAATGTAGTACTATACCGCATTTGAGCCTCCAAGGTTACTTTGTGGTGACGCTGCGCAAATCGTTGAAGAGGAACAAAGTGCGGTCCTATGTAGTCCCTCAGCAAGTAAGCCTAGACCTCTAGAAGTCTAGACAGCTCTTAAAACATCCTATTTTTGACAGGCCTTAGAATAATGGCCGTCGTATTCAAGGTCGCAGTTTAATCGTTATTGCAAAAGGACGGTAAAACGAGTTTAGCGTCGAAAATCCTAAATGTGGGAATTGTTGTTTTTAATTTGTTGCGCAAAGTCTAAGTGCATTCGCAGACTTTACATCGCTTAACCTTCTTATGATTTTTCATTGATGCCGTCATGCTAAGAAATCACGTTCATATATTACTGGAACAGACACCACTCGCTTTTGTGATGTAAATTGTATTAAAACGATAATCATAAATTTCATATAGGATTTGTTTTTTTAATATAGTGTTACATTAAAATGCTTTATGAAATCATTTAAAGCCCGTCACAGACGTAGCGATAATATATATTAATATACCAAGATATATGTATATTATAGCTAGGCATCTTACGATATATTTTACGTACTAGTTGACAGAGTCCGCACACGCAGCTATAATGTATATTTTGGTATATTAATATATCTTATAGCAAGGCATCTTAAGATACCTTGCTATAAATATATATTATAGCTTCATATATTACGATAAGTTTTGGTATATTTCGGGCATTATAAAGCATGTTCCTTTTATGACGTGACTTTTTAGGTAATGTATCTCTGTTTCTTTCACATTGTAGGTGCTAGACAGAGGCGTACGCCCGGATCGTGCTCGTTAAATCCATATTTCACTTAGAAACACCCTGCACTTATTAAAATCGTGCGCTCGCTAGCACAGCAAGGAGTGTTATGATGACAAGAATACATATTTTGGTATCTTTGTCGTGTGTGATGCTTAGCTATAATATAATATATATTTCGGTATCTTACGGTATATTAATATATATTATAGCTACGACTGTGACGGGCTTTATATTGTAAAAACTACGACGCTAAAAGCACTATTATCGTACACACATGTACAATACATACCTAGTTAAGGTTTCAGGTTGTTAGTGTAGTTAGTTAGTCAAACGAGCGAGCGAAGTGAACGAAGTTCTATGCTTCAGCTTGCGCCAAAAATAGTTTGTCTGCGGCGTCCGGTGTTGTCCCGCTGTTCAGAACAGCAGGACAACAGCCTGTTCTCCTCTACAGGTCGCATTTCTCAACCGATTCTTGTGAAATTTTGTGAGCAGGTTCGTTAATTATATACATTTTTTAAGGAGTCACTTTTACATGTTTTTTTTTTTTACAAACAACATTCATTCTAGTTCTACAGCTCACAGAGTCACTAGTTCTAGTCCTTGTTCTATTGACCTAAGTTATCTACGTAAGAAATCTCTAAAATGACTTCAGATTTGATGATTAATTGAATATTATCTAAAGAACGCCTGTAGAATCTCAGCGCAATTATTAGCGTTAGTTAATTTCCATATGAGACTAACTTAAGGCGTTTAATCGCTTGATTTACGTTACATATTTCGTGGTTTTGCAGTCAAACTACTTAAGCGTAAGATTATCATATGGTAATGATCGACAGTATATTATCACGATACAAAGAGTGAGTGATATCGTTTTGACAGTGTGAAACTAGCCCACAGACTCATTAGTAAATGTCAAATATTTAATGAGGCAGTCAACAAACTTGAACTTTGTATCTACATACAGGTGTTTTGATGCAGTGATTTACGATACTGTAACTGACGTGTAACATGGTCAAAAATGTACGCTTAGTCTTTAAGTGAATCTTCAATAGATGTGTACCGACTCACATAAAAAAGAGGGGTGTTATAAGTTTAACGTGTCTGTCTGTGTATCTGTGTATCTGTCTGCGGTATCGTAGCTCCCTAACGGATGAACCGATTTGAATGGGGTTTTTCTGTGTCATAGATAATTTATTCCCGAGTGTTCTCAGCCAGTTTTCATGAAAATTTGTTCAGCCGTTTTTGAGATATTGGACTTTGAAATGAAAATGTCGGGAGTCTGGGGCGGTGTATTTGCGTCTCACATTTGCTGAAAGAGTGATTGAGACGCAATGCACATTGGACGAAATCTTGGACAGCTGGAATACCACCCCTACCGTGCCCCATGTACCCGCCGTCTGCTTGATTTACTTTTTAATACCATTGAATAAGCATATCTACATATATATACTCGCGCCTATTTCCCGGAAGGGTAGGCAGAGAGAGAATTTCCACTAACTACGATCCACTCTCTTGCTTCATTCACTTTAATTACCTACATTCTACATATATGCTCATTGGTTTAGTGTACTCTTGACCTGACCTTTCTTCAGGATTTCCAAGCAGATAAGCATAATTAGTTTGATATAAAAGCTTTAAAGCTAATTTAGTTCGAAATTTCGTATAAAAATAATGATGCGCGGTGACGGAGAGGGTTACACCAAACTAATATGGGGAACATCTCTCACTTCTAACTTAAAAGTAAGAACCACGCGGTTTTTTTTGCAAATTAACGGTTAGTTCCATCTCAATTGTAATAATAAATAAAAAAGGAACCACGACGTAGTTTAGCTGAGATGCCTGCAACCTGCGATGCACTTACACCGCGAAGGTTAATCGCCTTGTTACAGAAAGCCTCAGGCAAATACGAGTATGAACGTTTTCCGCCCTTGAGGCAATTCCTGATTGGACGCATTATGCATTCGTCCTTAAGGGGTTGCATTGGAATTTAACGCGTGCTTTGAAACGCCGTTCTGACTACATTAAGAAACAATATGGTCTGATTTTCAGATATATGATTCTTGACAATATGATTGTTTATCTGATTTAATCGATATATGATTGCCTAAAATTTCCTCCGTAGGAAAAACTCCAAAGTTGGGTCTTTATTCCCTTTTTTACTCAGCCTGCTCGAACATACGACACATTCAAGTTAATATAGGTACTATAGTATTTTATCTCATCTAAAATCTCACTTAATGAAATATAAATAAAACTTCACGAAGTTAGGTATTTCTAGAAAGTTTTCCAAAAAAGCCAGTCCCGAAGAGTATTGCATTTCTTTACCTCGAGCGCGGAAGGCATAAGGTAGAGTCAGCTACAATATCCTTTGGAAGAAGATGAAGGAAGCAGGCATTCCAGATGACTGTACGGATCTGCTAAAATATTGGTACGAAAATCAGACAAACCAGGTAAGATGGGCAAGGACTCTGTCGTCCGAGTATATACTGGAATGTGGAGTGAGGCAGGGAGGCCTGACATCTCCAAAACTGTTTAACCTCTATATGAATGACCTGATAGGTGAACTCAGCAGCATGCATGCCGGATGCTACATTGAAAACACATGTGTAAACAATATAAGTATGCGGACGACATGGTGCTGCTGAGTCCATCTATTGGGGCCCTTAGACAGTTAGTGGCCAAGTGCGAGGAGTACGCTGCCTCGCATGGACGTACAACGCCACCAAGAGTGAAGTTATGGTGTTCAAAGCGGGTAAATTTATGCCGTATTTTGTCCCTCCGGTGTCTCTTGGTGGGGCTGTACTTAAAGTGGTGGACCGTTTTAAGTACCTGGGCCACATTATAATAGACGACCTATGTGATGATGGCGATATAGAGAAAGAGCGTAGGGCGTTCGGTGAGAGGTAATATGTTAGCCCGCAGATTCGCTAGATGCTCAGTGGACGTAAAAATAACCTTATTTAAGGCATATTGTCACTCGTTTTACTCTGGTGGTCTGTGGGTCAGATATACCAAACGAGCCTACAACGCCCTACGCGTACAGTATAACAACGCCTTCAAAATGCTGTTAAGACTCCCAAAATGGTGCAGTGCGTCGGAAATGTTCGCCAATACCCACACGGATGGTTTCCTAGCGGTGATGCGAAAGAAAATCACATCGCTGATGGGTCGCGTCAGGGAAACTCAGAACGGCATTCTGAAGGTGATTGCTGGAAGATTTAACTGCCCGATTATGTGGCATTGGATTCAGACGGTAAGGATAACTTTGACTTACCTCAAGTAGCCCTTACATCAACAATCGTGTAGGTATGTATGTACTAACTAACATAGCGTATAAGTTTTTCAAACGTACTACTAACAATATATGGACGAAGGTCTGAAATAAATCATTTTTTTTTAATAAGTGTTTCTCTGTCAAGGGGTCGTGGTTGACTCGAATCAAGGCATCCCCTTATGAATGCGTGTGTATAAGCTGTTTCTCACCTTTCGGCTAATCGTTACAAAGCTTTGTTAATTACATGGTAATAACTGGCCATCTTTAGTTTCATCTGATGTAACCGACATTGCTAAACGTTTAATCAGGGTCATAGTTTAATAAATGAGAATATAAGTACTTCTGTTGCGTCTATTAAATAGCGCTTGCCTCAGGAGTGACAACCGGATCCCATTTAGAGCAGGCTGACCTCAAGAACCATCATACGCCCTCATTCATATCGTAAATCACGATTCCTTATCCATTGGATTCATGCAAATCGGTATTGGCTCGTGACCTGCCGCGAAACCGATGTTATCTTTATGTAATAAAATAACTCCTTCCAGTAATGCAATGAAAAAAAAGTTCAACTCGCTCTCAATTTCGGATTGGCTGGCCGCATAATGTAATTCAGAGCGGCTTAATGGTCAAGAAAAACAAAACAAAATGCGGACATAATTCGAGACGAGCATGATTTGATTTGTAAGGAATGAAGCATCGCTATGAGCATTATTACGAAATGTTTAAGTAATCGGAACACGCGTGAAGTGTTTTTAACATCTTAATTTCCTATGGTTTGGTAAACGGTTAATTTGCTTGTTGTATTTTGCAACAGACATCTTTGTACAAAAAAGTTGACAATCCTTTCACAAGAATACCTATTATTAACATAGCAGATCCTGGTAAAATTAGTTTAATAATACCTACACATAATTTATTATATGAAAGTGAGTATTATGATGGTTCCATGGGTCGTCACAATCAGCCGTTACATGGCGTACTTTTTACCATATTTTAGGATTCTATCACCATGTCATTGAAATTGAATGTTCTAGAAATAAAATTAAAACTAAATGGAACAATATTAAGTCAGCTGACTAATATAAATAATAAACGAGGGTCGTGTTTTATAATTTTCGTAGAAATTGAATTTGCATTAGATTTATCTGTTCTGACCGGGCTGCTATGCGGATGGCATTTGTGTTTTGTTATTAAAGTTCAGACTTCGAGGCGAATCCTTCGTATTCATGAAAGGTCAGGCAAAGGTTGTAAGAGCTTTTGCAGTTTTTTGATTATGAAAACTATATACCTATTATAAACATTAACTGACGTAATTGGAATAAATAACCTTGAGGGATCGAGGTGCGTCTCCGTAATCGAGATGATGCGATTAAAACTGCATTGAAGCCTAAGGTTACATGGTAGGTGTGAATTATTTAATAATAAATGATGTCATTACATATGAGTGCCGTAATTTGTTGTAGTTTTACGTAACTTAACGATGCCGCCTTCTTCTAACTTCCGTACGCCACAATCTTGGAAACGGAATAGCGGCATTTATGATTAATATACTTCATACCCAAGATAGGCCATCGTTTGTTTTATAGCGTAATCACAATATTCGGTTAATTTACTGCCTCACGTGTACAGTCGAGTTCTCCAATATCTACACAGGCAACCATTCAAAAATATCTACACATGTGTCTTATGTCAGTAACAATAAAGTTTTTGTATATATATTTTTGAAAGGTTGTCTGTGTAGATATTGGAGAACTCGACTGTACACCATGTAATTTTTATGTTACTCATATCCTTATTGGTGTAGGAAACATCTGCCAAACGATTGCACGCAACGCAATAGTAATTGATATAATTTTGATAAAATTACGTTACCGCTGGCAGCTTCACCAATAGTTAGTTGAGTGTACAAGTCATTAACCACTCAGGGACGATTCAAGTTGTCAAAGGGTAGGACAGTGACGAAATTGACAACTCCAATTGGTGGGAAACCAAGATGGAATGTTAGGTTATTTAGTGTCCGTGAACCCATACCCTTATGCCCTTTGGTTAAGTATCGGATCCTGATTTACTTGCTTGCAACCCGAAGTGTGTCTTTGCCTTCAATATGAGTGCATCGTGGTTTTTTCCTCTTCAGGCCTCTAAAAAAACCAGTCGAAATTGCGCTTTTGTTAAAAAAAATAAAAATATCTATCCCAGCTTCGTATCCTCGCCAAAATACCAGTAACGCGGCATCCATAGAATTTGATAGCAACCGGCTTGTCGACTCGCTATCAAAATCTATGTATGCCGATAAAGATATCTACTATCGACTATTGAGTACCTTTTTCTTCAAAGATAAGGAACCGTGAGGTTTCCAGAGCCTATAGGCTACTTGTTTTTCTTTATTCCTATAGTCAATTAATAATCACAAACAAATTATTCGCTATATTCAATTACAGCAGAAATTTAAATAATAAATATGTCCATTCATAACAATTTAATATGTTGAATTAAAATGGGTAGGTCACGCATCGTCCGGATTCCGAATGCCTTCCTTATTGAAATATGGGCCCGACTGCACGACATCATTGCATCAATCTTATTTGTAGACTCACAATGGAATGGATTATTCACATTATAGTCCTGTTTGTTTTATTATACAACTCGGGTATGGTATGTGTTATTTCTTTCTACCACTGAGTGGGTTTGCCTAGATAAATTCACGACAACTGGCGTGAATAGAACGAAAGAAACGTATGACATCTATTTTTGTGTGTCAATATAAATTAAGTCTTTGACACGGTTTTATGATATACTTACGTACGTACTTAATATTTTTTATATCTATTAACAGTTTTGTTATAAAAATAGTCATTCAATTCAATTAATTTATTCAAGAAACAATGTACATTGTGTTTGAAATTTTCACATAAATTATGATAAGTAATAATAATATATGCCATTTATGTTGATTAAAAGTGTCGTCAATAGTCATATAATATATATGACGGCCCTGGAGTTGCAAACATCGATAGGCTATGGTGACCACTTACTACATGGTATTAAAAAAAACGGCAACGATGTTATAAAGTTGTTACCAATATAATGCCATTGCAATTGCCAATTCATGCCTAATTATTTTGTATGAAAATATTTTTATTTATCCATCCGAGATATCTATATTCGTTACATATTTCAATGGACGAATGTATATATTTATATGTATATGTAGGTATATGAGGCGAATATAATAAGCAAAACAAAAACAAGTAAACTGATTCTATGAACAAACAGTATTTCTCGTGTGAACGTTCCATGTTGTTTTCAAGTTAGTTGCGGAAATGTCAGTCAGTGTCCAGTAATTACGGCGGATCTCCTGTTGTGAGATTCACAAGCTTGGACTGACCGCACCACTCACCCCCAGTATCCAGTATATATTGACCGCGACATCTGTAACAACTACGCGTAATTGCGGGCCAGACTTACACCGGTTCCCCTAAAACTAAGGTTGGTGCATACCATGTTGTGAGTATCAGCCGTTGTCGTGAATGTCGAATATCCTGCGTCGCATGTGTAACGGAAACCACCGTAGATAAGACAGTCAGTTTTTATTGTAAAGCAATTTTATCATACTCATTTAACTACGTTATGAAATATCCTGAGGCCTAACTTTCCAACATTAGATATGACGTAAAGTTTTCTACTAGGTACGCCTTTCATTAGTATACTGTTTCGATATCGCGTAACAGAATAGTATGTAAATCCGATGACGAATATGACTACTATAGGTACCACAGATTAAGTAATCTACCACTATGTTGTGTATATGTTTTATGTTCGAAAAATATACAGACTAATTAGATTGTTTATTTGTTTGTTGTTGTTGTGTAAAAGAACCACAAAATAACATTGAACATCCATTAGCCGAACGGCTCGGTCGGTTACGTAAGCTCCATAACACTTGACATTCTAGTCCACTCGGAAATGAAGATGACTTTTGACATTGTCAACCATTTTTCTTCGGCTTTAGCGTTCTTTAATGTTTATGGTTTTTGGCCCGAATTAGTGCGTTTGATTTAGCTCAGAAGAAAGTTATTTTCTGGTATTATTTGTTAAAATGATTTTGTACGCCCTTCATTTATTTGCGTCAGTCTTTCAGGGATCAAGCATGGCATTACTTTAATTTCACGCTATTAGCGAGCCACCTTTTGTAACTTCCCGATTTCCCGATTAAGTTCACCATATTCGTTAATGATGTCTTGATCATTTTTAATTTGGAGTCCTACAAAAAGTACATATACGGTGTAGTATTAAGTGTATTGTATATTACTTATTATTCTGTGGTATTGTACAGTGTGCGTAGTTAAAGTATACGGAGGTGGATCTGACGAACTGTAGGCTTGTGATAGATAGGCAGATAGAGAGATGAGCGGCAATATTGAAACTTCACCGTTCAGTTAGTATCTTTTTAAGGTTTCCGCCGTTGAAATATCAAATTTGTATTGCTATGGATTTATAACGATTCTTATATTTTCAACGATCACAGCGAAGAATACGACGTCAGTAAAAGTGAAATGTTATGATGGAATTGATGGTCGTCAAGAGCACGATAACACCACTTTTACCTTTATTACGAGTAAGTGAGCAATAAGTTGTGTATAAAAATAATTTGGCCTATGCATTTTAGTTGGTAGTTATCACGAGTTTTTTTATAAATGAACTTACATGTTTAATTATAGTACTAGAGAATGTTGGGTGTTGAAATTAATGGAATGTGTAAGGGAATAGAGCAAATAATTCAATTTCATAAATTCAAACCCAAACCTGACAAAAATTCCAGAAAATAAAACACACAAAATAATATAACACATACGGTTTTGTCATGAAATATCATATATTATTGTTAATACTTTTAACCGCAAATAGAGGTAGAAATATATGCGTAAACATCGGAAAAAAATAACAAACACCTCCACTTCCATTCTAAGTCGGCCCGGCCCTTATATCAAATGGGCTCGGGTTTTTTTTTTGGGAATAAGTACCTCTTACAGTGGAGAGTATGAACATCCTACTCGTGACTGTTTTTGACCTTTGATGTTTTAATTTTTTTTTTAATGTTAACTCATCGTTTCACTAAATCATATTCGCAATGACCCCAATAAAAATAATTATAAAAGCTTTTTTCAAAGTCCTTCGCACCAGAGCTTCGCTGAGATTTTCTAAAGTTAGTCTGCGGATGTACGCCTTCAACGTTTGACTCCGTAGCCTCGTCCTTACTTTACAAATCTTTGACCTCAAATGCAGCGTGTAGGCACGTTGCCTTAAAACAGGCAACATATCTGATGAGGTAATTCATTACTTTGTAATGTTTATTTAACACCCGTAATGATCTTTAAGAATTGATGTGCTTAACGCAGCGACCGAAAAAAAGCTTAACGTCTTACACGTCTTTGTTAACATTGGCACGCTATGTTTCCACGAAAATTAAAGTGCAATTAACTCCTTATTCATAAAACTTAACACACTCATGTTCTACCATCATGATTTTTCAGATGTAAGTGGAATCTACTTCGTAATTAAACAAGCGAGCGTTGCGAAGGTCTATGTGCAGCTTGGGCCAAATTTATTTCGTATGTTCGGCGTCGACCGGTTGTTCTCCCCTACAGGTGCATTTGTCAACCGATTTTCGTGAAATGATGTGAGCACATTCAATTATTATATAGATCTTTTGGTCGATTCCGTTTTTCGTTCTTTTTTAAAAGCAGTTTCGCAAGTTCTACAGCTATAGAGCCACTAGTTCTTAATTGGAAAAGTAATCTGCCCTGGTAATGCGATAAGATAAGATTATTTGTGGGTTCCGCGTGGTCTATTAATCTTTGTTTCAATACTAACAAATTTCTGTTAATTAAGTTGGTATTATCTCTTTCTCACAATCACAAACGTCAAATTGACAGATAGAGACAAACGAATTTTGTCGTCATTTTAACTAAAAAAATAGGTTTGACTAGCGTTTATGAAAGAGGCCATTACTAAAGAAATGTATTTTGTTCAATATGCTTAACTTCTGATTCGATGTACTCAAATCAATTATGTTTTTGTAAGAACTAGTGACCAATATCAAACCAATTCTAATTCAATAAAATAAATCGAATAGAACCCTAGGACATGACCAATTACGAGATTGATGAGATGGTAGCATTATGATATTGATATGGCTATTTTGGTGATTTGTCATGTAATGGCGTTTAAATTATTGATCGTTACGATTTGGTATGACTTTGATGAGATCTAATATTGCAGGAAGTAATTAGTTAGCGCTCACGCAAGGTAATCTGTTCTCCACCAAAAACATAATATTCAAGATACAAAGACATTTTACGAGAGCTACGGTAGCCTAGTGGTTCAGGCATGCGGCTGTCAAGCGGCGGTCGTGGGTTCGAATCCCGGCTCGTACCAATGAGTTTTTCGGAACGTATGTACGGAATATTTACCGTTAGCTTTTCGGTGAAGGAAAACATCGTGAGGAAACCGGTCTTATCCCAAGAAAGTATAGTTTTCCCTCTGGGTTGGAAGGTCAGATGGCAGTCGCTTTCGTAAAAACTAGTGCCTATGCCAAATCTTGGAATTAGGTGTCAAAGAGGACCCCGGGCTCCTTTAGGGGCATTACCGGGAATAACGCTAGGAGGATGATGACGAAGACATTTTTGACAGCTAATAGCGACGGGAATCGATCTGGGGACCGATTTTTGACTTTCGAGCGCTCGAAAATCAAATAAAAGTAAATACGTTTGTAGTGTCAAAACGGCACTTACTTTCTACGAATAGAATTAAATACGAGTGGTCAATACCACTCATTTTTGTAATTTTCTATCGCTATTTCAAAATGGCATTTCATAATTTTTGGCAGTTTTCGAGTGAAAGAGTCGAGCGCTCGAAAGTCAAAATAATCGGTCCCCTGTATAGCAAACGCCAGATTAAGTTTTAATTCGTATTATCTTTGGAAGATAGGTAAAAGTTTAGTTGAAAACAGGCGGGCTTAAGACTACAGAATTATACATGACTAGGACTAAATCTAATCTAAAACTCTTTGACTGTGCTATATACAGGTTGTTCCAAAAGTCAACGTCAATCCGCAAATGGGTGATAGCACTAGTTGTATATACCTATGTGATATTACTTGAATAATTAGGCTGACTTGCCTTTTTCACTTATTAATTCATGTAGGTATCCACTTCATTCCGTTTCCATCCGTTTGTATTTAACATGATACCTATTCAAAGCTTTAAATTGTGTAAACACTTACATAACGCCATTATTAATTCGCCCTAACACTGATTTATAACTTTTATAGCGCTCATCTTGTCATGATACATATTGCATGGCTGCCGCCAGTTCCCACTTTGATAAAACTTTCGGTGATATGCATAAACATGTTACGTTATGGTTATATATAATGATATTAATGATTGATTATTATTATTTTTTAATAAGTATATGTTAGAGTGATAAATCGGTTTATAACGCTTTTGAGAAATTGGATACTATTAAGACGTTCGATGTTAATTCATTAATCTCCGTTAATCAATTTGCAGAACTCCACTAAATTACGTAAGTTTTATCCCATTATGTCCATAATACACGTTTTACGCACCATGTCAAACTAAGACATTAACTACGTATGGAAACATTCGCAGTAAAGCGTAAAGCCATTTTCAATTTAAACATTTAACTTTCAAATTGTAAAATAAACATTGAAATTATATAAAACCTATAAAAATACGCATAAATTTGATTGTTCTACTCGGGGCGGAAGGTTAGCGTTACGTAAACCATTTACATTAATAATAATACGTGAATAATGGAGTGAAATATTTACGATAACCGTAAACTTTTACGGTACGATAGGATGCGATGCGATGAAGCGGAGTGGCGCAACGGGCCCGCGTTGATGTCTTTTGTGTGACGGAAGATTAACGGGCGAGCGCGTTGCGTTGAGCGCTCGCGGGCATTTTATTCTTTAGTCTAAAGTCAGAAAATGTATTCGGCGTTGGGTTTTATTTTTGTGAAGAGTAAATGAGTATTATCCTTTTAAAATAAGGAAAGATTAAGGATATTTAATATAATAACCGGAAACATTACGTCTGTGAAAATATTTATAATATTAAAAGAATCGTAAAAGTGAGACTTACGCGAAATGACCTAATCCCAAATCAAGCAAGACAAAAGGCAGAAAGTTTCATATCTGATTCTGTACAATCAGGGAAACAGTAAATTAATTCCGTCCGTGTTTTTTCAAGCTGTTTAATAAATAACAATATTGCTATAACTTTATTAGTTTGATGAATTTCATCAATATCATTATGTTGGTAAATAAATAATAAATAAACTTAGGGGACAATTTTACACAATTAGTGTCGGTAAACTCGATAAGGCTTGTGTTACATGGGTACTAGACGAAGATATGTACATTTAATAAAATAAATATAAATACTTAGAAAACATAAAAGACTTAGATACACATATTTAAGCTCATCACTCAATTACGGGTCCTCAATCAAATCAATTGTCCTTACTGGGATTCAAACCCAGGACCTTTAGCTTCGTAATAGGCAGCGTCAATACCCACTAGGCTAACCCGCCTCGCTACCGCTCATAACTTAAACTGTCCGAAGTACATGTACTTCGGACAGAAGCTGCGCAGGGCACACGCAGAGTTATGCCTTTATTCGGTTAGCCATTAGATAACAATAAGAATAAACACCAATAACCGAAACCGGGAAAGAGTGACTACTCAGACCCAAAATCCTTCAGACCTATAAGCCTAACCTCTTTCATGTTAAAGACCCTGGAAAGACTCTGCGACAGGGAGTTAAAAGACACGGCCCTTAAAAACATAAAGATACACCCAAACCAACATGCCTACAGCCAAGGCAAATCGACAGACTCAGCCCTCCATGCTGTAGTAACCAACATAGAAGACGCTCTCGCTAGAAAGAACTCCTGCCTAGGCACCTTCATTGATATAGAGGGTGCGTTCGACAGGACCAACTTTAGCAGCATAAGACAAGCACTAGAGAGACATAAAACCGAACAGCTGCTCATAGAATGGATTATGAACATGCTAAAGAAAAGAATTATAAGACTATCCGAAAACAAAAGCCACCAGGCACTAGTCATGAGAGGATGCCCTCAAGGAGGCGTCCTCTCGCCACTGCTGTGGAACCTGGTAGTTAATGACCTAATAACAAAACTAAACAATAACCGCTTTCTAACTATAGGATATGCGGACGACCTAGTCATACTGGTCAGCGGTCTGATCACAAGCACACTATGTGAACTCACACAATCAGCACTGAAAATAATAGAGAAATGGTGCAAGGAGAATGGCCTATCGGTAAACCCAAAGAAAACCGACACAATTCTCTTCACAAATAAACGAAAACTGGGTACTTACGAAATGCCAACACTCTTTGGCACTAAACTAACACTCTCGAAGGAGGTGAAATACCTAGGTATAATACTAGATGACAAACTTAATTGGAGCAAACACCTAGACAATAGACTAAACAAAGCAACAGTAGCCTTCTGGCAATGCAGAAGGATGGTGGGAAAGAGATGGGGCCTGGCCCCCCACATCATACTGTGGCTATACAAAACGGTGATAGTACCAATGATAAGCTATGGTGCCATAGTATGGTGGCCCCGCACCCAAACCACGAGCGCAATTACCAAAATCCAGAAAACACAAAGACTAGCATGTGTAGCGGCCACAGGATGTATGAGAACCACCCCAACGGCAGCACTAGAAATAATGCTAGGACTCCTACCTTTACACATGCATATACAAAAGGAAGCGGCTGCGACGGCAATACGCCTAAAAAGCCTCAACCTATGGACAAAACTGAACACACTACACACTAAGATTCATAACATACTGATCACCAGCCTCCCTATCCTGGAGGCTACAATCGACAAAATACCAAGAACTGCAGTCTTCAAGAAAGACTACGGCATATCACTAACAGAAGACTCGAGAGAGGGGCTAAACCAAACAGACCTTAGGATCTTCACAGATGGTTCGAAAACAAACACGAGAACGGGATGTGGAGTGTTCTCAGAGGACTTAAACATACACATATCCAAACCATTGGGCGAACAAAACACGGTATTCCAGGCTGAATGCGTAGGGATAATCGAAGCCTGCAATGCCATAAAGAGACGAAAAGTTGAGAACACAAACATACGAATACTCTCAGACAGTAAATCGGTACTACAAGCACTGAGCAGTGACAACTTCACATCTAGCTTGATATACGAATGCCACCAAAATCTAACGGAGGTGTGCGCAGACAAAAACACCGTCACTGTACAATGGATCAAGGGGCACAGTGGCTCAAGAGGCAACGATGCAGCGGACGAACTGGCCAGGAAAGGCTCAGAAACAATGGCATACGGACCCGAACCAATCTTGCCCCTGCCACAAAGCTACATATACAACCAACTTGACCTATACACCAAAAACCTACACCAAAGACACTGGGAGGAGATAGACACATGCAGACAGACCAAAGAGATTCTGGCAAAACGCGACAACAAACTCACAATCACACTACTGAGGACACATAGAAACCAACTACGCAAGATAGTTGGAATTATAACAGGACACAACACTCTGAACAAACACCTCTACAACATAGGTATCACGGACAGCCCCATGTGCAGAGCGTGCATGGAGGCGGAGGAAACGACCAAACATATTCTACTGGACTGCAAGCAGGTAGAAGTATACAGGGAAAAGCACCTAGGGTCCCCGGAAACACTCCGGGACGCAGTCAAAAACACAAAGGCACTCACGAACTTTCTGGAGGAGCTGGGGTGGTTAGAGTAGCGCTACCCCATTTCACGCAAAATAGGCACGCTGGATGTCGATTTGCGGAAAAGAGCCCAGTATACTAACTAACTAACTAAACACCAATAAACACAATAAACATTCACTGCTTGAATAACAAATACCAAATTAATTACTTAGGTAAATACTTAACGCTTGTTTATTGCGTGTGAATTGTTATTGAAATAGTTTTATTGAGCCAAGGTAGTGAGAAAATAATATTACAGTTATGTCCTTTTTAAAGGCTCCATTGTTACATTAGCCTACTGATAATTTTTTTTTGTGATTTTGTGTCTGGGGTGGTACGAGTATTCAAATTATAAAAGGTAACATGTAGAAATAGACATAGAATATCTTTATTGACCCCGGAATTTTATAGGAGCATTTCGCGGAAGTCTCTTTCTAATAAAAGGAGTTGAAAAGAGGCTTTCGCTTATATGACAAGTTACAAACTTATAGGTCAAAAAATAGATTGTTCTATAGAAAGCTTCGAGAGCAGGTGGCCGATTTGTATATTGAAAATATTCGATTTAGTTTATAGTCTGATATTAAGATAACCTATTAGATGTAGCCCCAAAATATGGTCATCATCATCATCATCATTTCAGGCGAAAGACGACCACTACCGCACTCTTTGGGGCAGACATATGACGCCAAAGAGTGACAAAGTGATCGGTCCAAAAAATAGTACTGTACTAATAATTCCACCCTGTAAGATGCTCTAAGTAAGAACATAAATATGCTGGCGCCTGCGCGTGCGCTGATGTTCGTCGCAGCGCCATCCATCTTGCTCAATGCGTTGCTCTTCTTGCTCAACGTTTTGTTTTATTCACTCTAATGCCGGTGCGGCTTTGAACCCATTCTTTTGGATACGCATAAATTCATATATTTTATAAAATCTGTTAAATGAACCGGTGTCCTTGTATCTAGCAAGTTTTTCCTAATAACTAGATGTACCCTCGCAGCAATACTTGGCCACTCTCTCACAGGAAAGTAACGCTCTAGAAGTATCTACCTGCAACCCCAAAATGATTCAATTTGCTAAATATATATAATTGAGGGAGGGGTGGAATCTAATTTCACTCAAATTTGGAACAACCCAACTTGGGAAAGTATCGACCAGAGCTGTTCCTCGCGTCGGTCCGGATAAACTCGGCTCTCCCACACCTTCAAGGGGTCGATACACCCGATATGCTAGGAACAAAAGAGTAAGTACTATGCGGCGAGCGCGGCATGCCATGGTCATAAATTTCTAGTTGTCAAACATCGGTTCTGTAAGACAGAAGGTCCTTCTGTATGCGAGTATTATTATTCAGTGCACACCTCACATTGACCCATCACTACAAACACGCGAAACACATTCCGACCCTTTGATGAAATGTATAACAAATAAGGGTCTTACGCCCGTTTATTAACGATAAGCAAATACTAGAATCTAGTAAATCTACGGTACGGGTTAACGCGGTCGCGGATTTATCCTTACGGAATATTAGTGGGAGCGTTAATTCGGGTAGATGCAGCATAGACATATGTACATAGTTTATTGGTAATAAGGTAGTATTATATGTCTATGCTGCACCCACCTCATGCTGTACATCAATATCACTCATGAAAGAACATAAAACTCGTGTGAGTCTCCCTCCCTGTTTTTATAACTATGTGCTTGAATAAAATCAAAATCAATTCATGAAGTTCACGGCTGATCGTGACACGACTTTAACTGTCGAGAATCTTTTCAATTTAAGGACGTTGTTTCAAGGTCTCGCAGCAAACGTCTTTAGGTCCTATTTGATATTTGTTTTGATAGAGGTTTTCTATGTATATAAGTATTTAGAGATTTAGGGTGACAGTACCTAGGAACTCGTATATAAGAAGGTATAGAACGTGTTTCATAATGTCACATGAAAAATAAAATATTTATTTAACCAAAATTAAGTGCTAACCCTAATAACCTGTTACGTCAATCAAACTAATGTACATAGATTATTTTAACTTAGTTTAAAAATAATTAAACAGTTTTGTAATCTCAATAAAAGGAAACCAAACCTCTTTAAGTACCTACTAAAAAAAAACAGAAGAAAAAAATATGGTGTTAATTACCTCAAACCAAGGAAAAAAGACAGACGGAGCGTTACGAACAGTCAAGTGAAGCCAAACCACATACAAACAAAACCAAGCTACGTCATGTTTAGCACACGCTCACGCACACATATACAAACAAAATTGCACAAAACTCTTCAGCACGTGTCGCAAAGCTCTCAAGATCATTTATTTCGAGTTTTGTGCGATTTAATTTGTTTAGCGTGTGCTAAACTTATGGGGCTTGGTTGAAAACCGGTTGGCTTCACTAGACTGTTCGTAACTCTAACTCCGTCTGTATATTTTCTTGTAATAAATCTTCATCAACATAGTACAGTCGACTACAAAGAGATCGATACGGCCAAAGTTACAGAAATATGTATACACGACCTTAATGTTAAGCCGTGTATACATATTTTTGTAACTTTTGCCTTATCGATCTGTTTGTAGTCGACTGTACATTTCACAACTACGAGTAAAAAACTGTTTCGAGTTCTTGTTGCCGACTCGTCATACATTGACAAACATGAGCATGTACTCTAACTCGGCTATGGTCGTTGTCATTTACCTCTCAAAGGAAATTAGGTTAAAATGTAAATAACTTTCTGGGATAGAGATACTACTATACTTTTATGTTTTCAGGGTTGCGTTTCCTTTCGTTACGTTTTCAGGTTTGGTAATCTTCCTGGAGCTGGAAATATTCCTCATAGACATCTGAGATATTCCCGGTAACGAAACGTCAGTGAGGGTTTATATAATGCATTGTGTTCCCAGCTGTTAGCATTGTGGCAAGGCAAGAGGTCTAGGTGTCAAAATACATCAATCATGTTTCAAATTGATTGGATGGAGCTGCACGCTGATGCCAAAAAGACCTCTCCCCACGGTGCGGTCAGCTGGTGATATGTTTTCTGGAAACCTTCATTAACAAACCTTCTTCCGGATCACAAGCATCGTAGCTTAGTAAGAGACAGATTGATTGGTTACTCACTCGCCTCTGTATACAGGGTGTGGCCTGGAATAGGAGCAAAAAATGAAACGGTAGATTATTGAGTTTCTGAGCAATTATTTCCAGGTGGATTTATATGTTTTATTCTTCTTTAAAGAATTTCTGTGTATTTTTACTCTTCAGTTGTGATGCAAGTGGTTTTTTATTATTTTAAAAACACTAAAAATAATAAAAATTAAAAATCACAAAAAATATCATAAAAGCAAAAATTCTAAAACTATTATGACTCGTTACATGTTATCTCAGAATCTGCATTATCTGCTGTGCTATGATGTGCTGTGCTGTGTTGTCAAGATACATTACTTGGAGGTCATAACTTTAGATCAACATTTCTCGCAATAAAAAATAAATGAAAAAAAATTGACACACACACACACACAAATTGGATAGGAGGGGTTACTGTAGATGCTCTAAGGAAGCGTCCTTTTAAATATTTGTCCCTGTTACAGGCCACACGTTGTTTGTAGAGTTGTAACGTTGCTAATGAACCAGTCCTGCGTCGCCGACTCGCACTCGGCCGGTTTCTTGCCTATAATTAGATTTACTTGTTTGAGAACGCACTTGACCCGCCACGTACATTACGCGTCGCTTGTTCGGTAACAGACGACATTCAACATCTATTCTATTTATTATTATTCAGAAGCACGTCTTAGTAAATAAACACTATTGTGCTATTCATAATGTATGTATGTATGTAAGCACTTTATTGTACACAATAACAGGTTAAGGAATATACATGTCACACAATAGATCAAAGTACAAAGGCGAACTTATCCCTATAAGGGATCTCTTCCAGCTAACCTTTGAGCAATTGAGAGGAAGGTAGGTAGAACGAGATAGGCAAACTTATACCGTGTACAAAAACAGAGAAAATAAAGCAAATCCTAATTAGTATTAATTCTAGACAAATAAAAACATGCCAATACATATATAAATATACAATATAAAATATAATACACACTAACATATGTTACATATATATCGCAAATATACAATAAATAAATAAATACTATATTCAACCAATTCACAAGTCATTGGAAAGCCACAACTTCTTCAAATTCATCTTAAGTGACGCAACAGACTGCGACTGTCTCAGCGACAAAGGCAACTCATTCCACAATTTAACAGCGCGCGCAGTAAAAGATCTGGAGTATGTTCGCGTCTTTCTAGACGGTACAGCAAGAGTAAGGTTAGTACTCGACCGCAAGCGGTGGCCACTGCCGTCTGCCATATAACTAAACCGCTCAGAAAGGTAAGGAGGGGAAGTAGGGCTGAACAGTGTATTGAAAAGTAATGACAGGATATGCACATCCCTGCGCCGGCGAATCGGTAACCATCGAAGCTTAGAGCGGAATTCAGAGATATGATCATACTTGCGTAGACCAAATACATATCTGATACATACATTTTGTAGACGCTCCAGCTTATCAAGTAGCTCCTCGTTGAGGTCCAGAAACGCAATATCGCCATAGTCCAGAAGAGGAAGCAAAAGAGATTGAGTAAGGGTCAACTTGGTACGAAGAGGAAGGAAATTCTGGAGACGTCTTAGGGAGTGAAGGGATCTAAAGATCCTCTGACTCACCTCAGCTATATGGGGTGACCAAGAAAGCGTCTGGTCCATGGTGATACCCAAATTCCTGACAGTAGAGGAAAGAGGAATAGAAATTCCATCAAAAATAATGTCAGGCACCACCACCTTTGAGAGCTTATCTACATAGTAAGGACTACCAATAACAATCGCTTGCGATTTCTTCGCATTAATTTGTAAACCATACTTACACGCCCAGCAGCGTATAGATTCTAGGTTTTGATTGACTTCCGAAATTAATGCGGAGACATCATCCACAGTAGCCGCTGCATAAATCTGTAGGTCATCTGCGTAAAGGTGATATGATGTAGTTAGGGATTCGGTGATACTATTTATAAAAACAGAGAACAATAATGGAGAAAGCACCCCGCCCTGTGGAACGCCAGCGGAGAGTTCGCACCACTCGGACATCTTGTCATCGAACGTAACGCGCTGGCGCCTGCCAAAGAGGTAGCTGCGAAACCAGGATAAGGGAGTTTCATAAATGTTAAGAGAGCGGAGAATACCTAGCAGAATATCAAAATCTACCGTATTAAAAGCACTGCTAAAATCAAGAAGAACAAGGACAGTGAGCTTTTTGGACTCGATATTGAGACGAATGTCATCGGTGACGTTAACTAAAGCGGTGACCGTGCTATGCCCGGGGCGGAATCCGGATTGGAAAGGATTAAACAAAGAATTTCTGTTAAGATGAGAAAGGAGACGACGATTAACATAATGTTCAATGATCTTTGACAAAATTGGGAGAATAGAAATAGGGCGGTATTGAGTGAAAGATACAGCATTAGGGATTTTGGGGAGAGGAATTACGTGAGCATACTTCCACGATGCCGGAAAGGTTCCAGTGGACAAGGAGAAATTTATAATATCCGAAAGGGTAGGAACAATAAAATCCGCCACGAGCATAAGCATATCCACACTGAGGCCATCGTCACCGATTGCCTTCGTCTTAATAGATTTGAGAAGGGCAAGCGTCTCCTGCGGTGAAATCAAACCAAATTCAAAGGGAGATAGGTCGGGGTGTGTAATATTGGCAAGAAGTGAAAGAGTGGATTGCTTAATGGATGGGTCAAGAGTAACCGGCGACGTGCTGAAATGTTTGTTAATAGCGTCAATGTCAAGAGTATTGGAAGAACATTGCTGAGTTTTGCCGACCCCAAGAGACTTTAAAAATTTCCACAACTTAGAAGGGGGACACTCCTCTATTGATTTGTGGATATGGAGGCGTTTTGCTTCCCTACAGACTTTGTTGCAGCAGTTACGTATGGAAATATACCTCTGGCGATTTTCGTCCGAAGGAACCAGCCGGAACTTAATACGAGCTCGATCGCGCTTGGCCATGTACTGTTTGATCTCCGGCGTGAGCCACGGTGCAGGAAAGTGTTTAACTCGCGTTGGTTTCAAAGGAGCATGCTTATCAAAAATCGCAAGCAATATGGCATTGAAAGCCCCTACTTTCATGTTAACATCGTCATGACGACCTACACTGCTCCAATCAGCATGTGAAACATCATCCCAGAGCGCTTCCAGATTTACATCGCGGAGATTTCTACGCATGATTATCTTCTGTCTCTTCTTCGGGGGACGAATGTTAAAAGAGGCGTAAATTAAATCATGATTGGAGAAACCTGCAGCATTGAATTGCCCGTGGAGGGATACCAGATTTGGAGAAGTAGTAAGAATGAGATCTAAAAGAGAAGGAGGGCCGTTATGAGGAAAATGCGTAGCATCAAGTGGCAACACGCTTAGATTTATAGAAGTTGCAAGAGAACGGAGCTTAGCGGAGCGATGGTCATTTTTAAGGAGACAGGTGTTAAAGTCACCCATAATAATGCTGTGATCAAACTGAGGGCTAATATTGACTAAAACATTTTCGAGGGAATCAAAATAATTAATTTGAGATGAAGGGCTATAAAAAACGCCAAGAAGAACTTTGGAGTGATGTAAAGTCACGTCTAAGAAAAGATACTCGGAAGAGTTCGAGTAGACTGATGGCGACTGAGCAACTACTTGATAAGCGAAATTACTTTTTATATATATGGCAACACCGCCGCCCCGCACAGTTCCCGAACCGCCATCGCTAGGGCCAATCCTGTCATTACGAATCAGAATATACCCAGGCAAGGGATATAAAGTTGAAGGAAGAGAGGGCTTTAGCCATGACTCGGAGATAAGAATTGCATGTATATTGTTATTGGAGCTGAACGATGCAAGCAATTCAGTGTAATGAGCCGGCACACTCTGCGCATTTATATGAACGACATTGAAGTTTTTAGTAGAAGTTTTAAAAGTACAGTGCAAGCGTTCACTAAGATCAGGCATATCTGATGCGTCACTCAAGGAATCGTAAAAACTTGAAGAAGAGAGTGAAAAAAACTCGCTGTCCAAACTAGCATTAAACACGTCCGACATTGTAAATACGGTTGAATACAAATATATAGATATATATATACAGAAATATAAATAATTAATAAAAGAACCTAAGCTACTAGCTAAATCAACAAACTACTAATTACACTAAAGAGCAATCTGCCTCAATCGCTCGCCAGCTAAAATAAGAGTTACATCAACAAATGGCAAAAAAAAACAAAAGTAACGCAAAGAAAACTGAAATTACGGACACACCATCAGTATAAACATATGCACCTAGAAAAATACACCAATATAATTTTACTGCGCAATAACGAAACGCACAAAACGTCAAACAAATCTTAACCTACTAGTGACATTGACAAGAATGACAAGTGACATTTCGAACAAATATTTTGAGGTGTACCGCGTACAAAAAAATAAAATAAAAATGATCTAGATTGGAATTTGGAATAAGAACAGCACATAGGAGGATACTAAGTATGGGCACCACGCCGTGCCGCTACGCTAGCGCCAACTCGGGAAGGGTTTTTGGGTCGACGCGGCTGCGTAGGAGGCACTCCAGCACCTGGCACCCTCGGAGCACCCGCTGACCCCGCACTTGCCCCCGCCGCAGGACCGTCCTCCTCCGCAGCCGCAGGCGCAGGCAACGACCGCAGTTCTTCCATCGACGTTATTTTCCGTCGCACTCCATCGCTGCACTGTACCACAATACGCCCGTCGCTTGTCCAGCTGTCTCTGACGCCATACAGCCTGCGAGCCTCCACGAACACAGCATGCCGGGTAGAAGTGAGGAACTCAGAGAGAGTTCTACCAGAGCCCTTGAGCAGTTTCTTCGAGGTCCAAACTGCGTTCCGAGCCCTGTGACAGCTGAACTTAAGTAGCACAGCCCGTGGTTTTGAAGGCATAGGGGTCTTACCAAGGCGGTAGCAGGCCATCATGGAATGCGCCGAGACCCCATCCACTTTGAGGTCCTGCTTGATGATGTCCATCGCTGTGTCTGTGATGTCTTCACCTGTAACCTCCGGAACACCATGCAGCAGCAGAATTCCAGCTCGAGAACGGGTTTCCATCTCCTCCAAAGTCTTCAAAACGAAGCCCATTTGTTCCTGGAGTGTCTCGACGGCCTTCCACAGCAGAGTTTTGAAGGTGCCGTAGCCACCCGCCAACAAATCCCCTCCCTGGTTGGCCACGGAACTCTCAAAAGCGGCCATTTGGAAAGTAAACATGGCCTTCATGTCGTCCATGCTCTTTTGCAGCTGTGCTAGGTGGTCCATTGTGTGCAGAAAGGCGTGTCCACTAAAAGTGACCTTTGAACTTGTGTTGTTATGCCAAAAAAAAGTGATGAAATAGGTGGATATTAGCAGAGGGCAGCAATGAGGCAGTAAGTATCACATGGAAGTGGAACTACATTCAGAAAATGTAAAATACTATTTTTCCTTTATTTTAAAATACAGCTCTACTATTTTGACTTGTTGTTTGTTAATAATGCGTGGCCTGACGGATCAACGATTGGGAATAAAATCTATTATTTAATTTAAATTATAAAATATGTTTTAAAAACAGCTGGTGTTCATTATAAACCTAAATATTTATGTATGTACTGGATTTTCCCTGCGACTTTGTCCCTATGCTTATAACTATAGTTAAGTTCAGCCGCTTAGTGTACAATTTCCTGGATAAAAAGAATCGCATGTCCATCTATATAGGACTCAAACTATTTCCATACGAAATTTCATCGCAATCGGCCTGCGGTTTCATATGAAACAGCATCATCAATGAACATCAACAACGATCATTACATATTAGGCCGCAGTCTACACGCCCCAGTGAGCAACGGGACATCGAGAGTGTGTTCATACTTCATACATTGAACTCGATCAAACACTGTATGAACGTAGTACGAGTATGAACTATGAACTGCCGATGCCGCTCGCTCGTCGCCTCACTGCCCGCTGGCGTCTAGTACGTGCCCTTAGGTGGGTATATAGATTAGATTAGATTATTTATTTCATGATAAAAAATTACATTACAGATTTGCATATACTTATGTTAAAAAAATAGGATATTTTATCACTATATTTTATTGGATCCTCCTCTGAGCGATTTAAACGAGATAAAAAGTCCTTCTGGCTTTGGACTACATCCAAATGCGAAAACGGAGATGCAAATTGTGTGTGAGCCTATAAACGCACGAAAGATCACTCGTGGCTCCCGTCGTTGGCATTGAGGAGTTTGGGTGCGTTTCCACTGCCAATTGTGCAATTTACACAATATGCTAGTATATGTGCATTCGTTTTTTTCCGCATGATCGACGTATGCGGAGCATGTACACGTGTGTAGCCATTAAGTAATTTGAAGAATTTGTTGCCACACACTATTCGCCAAAACTGTTTTGTAAACTTTAAACTTTTTGTTCTCCTTTTAATGATGATTGACCATTCATATGTGTTACCTATTATCACTTTTACATGCTAGTGTTAGTTAGTTTTAACTGTATGAGGAAATGCGGTATTCATGAAGACATTTGCAGGAATTATAAATATCTTGATAATCGCATGACGTAGAACGATACCAATACCTTCTGCTAGAAATTTTAAGCGAACGCGTTTAAGGAAACAAAATGCACAGGCGTGACGCGTTTTATTTATCAGATTAAGCAATTACTGACCAGACTATCGCTGCCTGAATTCGCATGGGTCATTAATTAACTTATTACAATAAAACGTGATCGTTGGATTGCAATGGACACTTCTTTCACCCGCGCGTGAGAATTGGAACACCGAACACGTCTTACACAAAATAATGTTGTCTATTTAAATCGCAAGCCAAACACTAATATACCTTTACACATGTTTTATAGAAACTGATTTAAAACTAGATTACATTCCGGAATCTATTAGAACACGTAAAACTAAGCTAAAGAGTCTTATTGGAATGCAATGTCGATATGTTAGATCTCTTGAATGGTTGTTCTGATTGCCGGAGCTATTGAAAATTAAAGTCGATAAAATAGTTTATTTGATAGTTATGCTCGATCCGCAGGCAGTTCCCAGGGTTGAAGCTTTCATTAAGCCATTAAGAGCTACGCAATCTGTAACATCCTATATAATCTTGTGCGTTACTGATTTACGTGGTTCGTATCTTTAGGTTAGGTAAGCTGGATTAACAATATATAAATTGAAACTTAAACAAAGGTTAAACAGAGACGCGAAAGGTTAGAGCGCACATTGCTCAATCGATCCCATCAAGGATCGGTGAGGCACTTTGCATCGCGTCGCATTATTCTCGCGTCTATTGTTTTGTTAACGCTTTAATTCGAGCACACGAGATAATAATAGTCGAAATTATCTAGTATCTTCTGGATTAGGTTGCGTAAAGTCTATAGTCGTAGTTTCCACGGTTTCTTGACAATGCGTGGTGCAACGGTGAGCCTCAGTCGCAGCGCCGGCGCACGCGTGTACTGTCAACTCATGCGATTAATACTGCACTAGTGATGATGTGATCAGCGGAAATTGTGATAACACTGTGAATTTGTGAGTGTTTGTGGAATATCGACTGGGGAATGCAGATTGTTTGGTCATGCGACCGACCAATTATTTAAGTGACGATCTGTATGTTGTTGGTGATTCAAACTGCAGCTTCTACATGGACTTAATTAATTAGATGATCATCAGGTTTTGCCACCTTGTAGTAACCGAACATGCACTTAATAAGCTGACGTACGAGTACAGTCACTTACGATATAAAGCACTTTAAAAAGCCACACAAATTGTCTTACATTTGCCAGTGCCTCGAATATTTTTGAAAGTTGCGACTGAATTTTAGTTAGTATCCTCTGGAAGTAAGTCAACATTACGACTGAGGACTAATATGCTTCCATATTTATGAGACGTAAACTATATCAGTTGCACACGGCTGCATATGACACAACTTTATGTTCCTGATTCCTTACACGGCTTAATGACAAGTGTTTGCATAATTTCCATAACGTCCTTAAGCCGTTTTAATTCCACGTTGCATAAAGCCTAGTGCATAAATTCTGTATGGCTATGGCCAGCCTCATAATCAGTCGGTCAATTTTGTCGTTTTTACAAATTTATCACATTGAAAACTGCCGCATTGTTACATTACTGCGAAAAAGTGGAATCAAGTTACTCTTGTGGGTGTATTTTATTTTGTAACCCGCGAGATTATCGCAAAATGCGCTTTTAAGTGGAAATGTTTTGGGACAATGAATGCTGCTAATGTAATGACATTACTCAATGGGTCCATGAAATGCGTTTGTCGCTTGTTTATCTTGTGAATGTCTTCGCGGTTGGTATCTGTCATGGGATGGGCCGGTCCGCTGTGGGCGGCTATTAGTGGCCAGTGAACTTACTTATATTTCGGAGGAAATGTAACGAGTGTTGTATCAGGATGAAAGTAAACTAGTTAGGGGGTTTTTTGAATCCTTTAGATTCATTTCGTCCCTATTCCCATTTTGACAACATCCCAGCTCGCCCAAAATCCCATTTCGTCCACCCTATTCCTATCCTGTCAACATCCCCAAATCGTCTACTTCCTATCCTGTCAATATTCCCAAATCGTCAATTTCCTATCCTGTCCACATTCCCAAATCGTCCACTTCCTATCCTGTCAACATTCCCAAATCGTCCGCTTCGTGTATGGTCTACATTCCTAACTCGACCTTAAGGCTGCCTCTTCACTGCCGGAGCTGTGAAAATAGGCATGTGTTGCGCTGCACTGAGGCGGAGTGGAAATGTGATTGTCACTAAGGGCGGGTTGCACCGACTTACGATTACAGACCGATGAACGTTAAATATGGCGCTGACAGCTGTCAGTCCATAGAAACTGGTCAAACGTTCCATACATTCAGATTTTAACGAACACCGCTTACGATTGCAGACGGTTTGGTGCAACTCATCCTAAATGTGATTGGTCGATTTCCGCACGTCTGTTTCAGTGGAGAGGCAACCTGAATTTTATAAGGGACAGTGACGAGTTGGGAAAAAGGACGAGTTGAGAAACTGGACAAGTTGAGATAGTGACGAGTTGGGATAGTGGACGAGTTGAGACAGTGAAGAGTTGTGAAAGTGAACGAGTTGAGACATTGACGAGTTGGGAACGTGGACGAGTTGAGATAATGCACTGGACAAAATGGGATTTTGGGCGAGCTAGAATGTTGGCAAAATGGGAATAGGGACGAAATGAACCTGAAGGAAATAAAATGACTATCGTCATCCAATGGCCAGACAGACATAGGGGGGGCTATTTTGCAATGACGTAATTTATGAATGGCCCCTTAATTGGTATGAGAAAAATACGTAAATCAATTTATAACCCTGTTATGAATGTTGTGATATTTATAAGTCGTACTTATAGGTACCAACCTATACGTCCCAGTGCTCGACACTGGCCCTATACTTGGCACTTCCAATGTTAATTTATAGCAATAAAGGTGAACAACAAGGTGTCAATTATTAGTTTGCCTTGGTCAGTACAGTAGTAATGAAATATTTAGAAAGTAATAATTGTATTAGGACTGTATAAAAAATGTCACTGCTTCGTAATGTTATTTAAATTAACTTCACTAAATTAAATCAATTAAATCGCAATACACCTACGAGAAAATACCTAAATGACTAGTCACTTTTACAGGTAATCGTGCATAATAATATGCTCTCATAAACCGCCTATTATCATCCACCTAATTAAGCCGATGCCGTTACCTATAAAGAAACGTATCACTGCGCCTCGACCGTCACAGCACGTAATTTGTATTGACCGCTAATCGCCTGGGGGTCAATCTTACACTTATATTTCGCATTTCAGTTTAGTCTGCTTCAACTGGCCGCTTCCACACGCGCCGGGTTAACTTATCGTAACATATTTTTATATAAATTTCGAATGCGAATTTTAAGTGTCTGATTGAACCCCTGTTAATGAACGTTACGTGTATTGGGCGCAGTTTCTCCTTAAGTTGCATTGGCCGTCCTAGTACTCCAAATATAAAAGATTGATTTTAATACAAAATTCACGGTACTTAAGACCTTTCGTGATGGAAAGCCAGTGTTGCTAACGGAATGCTAATAGCAGCCGTGTCACAGTTCAATGCTCCAATAATTACAGAATGCCAATCAGTAAATTGCTAGGCAGATTCTTTGTAATGTATGGGTCTTAGTCCATATGGAGTGCTGGCCGGGCGAGCGGTCGATTCGATATAGGACCTAGACATGCTGACTGCGTTTTTTAAGCGCGCTGTCGACGCGCTTTTATGTCACACCACAAGTAAATTAACACAAACGCGCGTCGATGGCCCGCTTAATAAAGGCAGCCTGCATCGACTACGCTTTACTTACCGGTAAACGTTAAATATCAACTTCCAATTAAAACATATTTTTACTATTACTTAATATCACCATCGAAGCCTTATCCTCTGAAGGCAATGTAAGAATGCTATTGTGAATCAAGTTTTAATTCAAGTTACCAAGAATGGTTTAAACTAAGATTACTGTCATAATAAATCTTCTAATCTAAAACGTATTATGATTCTAAAACGTATGCTTTACGATTATGGCATTACCCATTTAGCGTTAATGACGACACATGGGTCCGAGTGCTACGGGTGTTTTTCGCTACATATAGACATTAAGCTGCTACGGACTATGGCGAAGTATTACAAGCGTATCGTGGTGGTAAATGAGTCCATTAATCTATGCGGAAAAGGATTATTTTTGCTAGCAATATTTTAGTTTAGATACCTACACATATAATGTGGTTTCATCAGATTGGCTCGAATATGACACAATTCGTTATATATTTGCCCATTTTTGATATCATCAGCTAATAGGACAGTCAGCGTCAGCTACTAACTATATGAGTAGCAGCCAAGGCAGCTAAATATTTGAAATATTTCGGTACACGTCTTTATTATTATTACTCGTACTGAATACGTAATATCGTAAGAATAAGGGTGTGTTACGAAATATTTGGCTACTCTGGCTGCTACTGACGCTGACTAATTGCAATTGACTTTCATTATTCAAACGAAAACAAATAAACGATAATTTAAACAGACCAAACATAATAGCAATGACACCGGGACATATTCTTACAACAATCGTGTCATCCATTATCTTTAAAAACAAAGGTATATATAGGTTTATCGCATAACACAAGTGACAATTCGAATTACAATCGATATATCGCCCATCTTGTGACTTAAAATACACGATTTGCTATGTGCCCACTTCATTTATATAGCGCCTGGGCGACTGAGCTCTGCTCGGGTATAAATAAAGAAACTAGAAAAAAAAACTAATTTTACCACACGAGAAACCTAGCTAGATCGACTTTTCGCCTCCCTAAACAGAACTGCAAGCACTTCGTAACTATAGCAAAATTGTACAGTTTTCCAGTGACATCGCCATTAATTCACGAAAGTGATGGCCAATTGGTCATATACTCGTATGATCGCCATCTTGCCGTCATCAGACATTAAATCAAGTCGAATTTCGCTGCAGTCAATTCGTTTAATAATTTGACTCCTCAACTAAGGGCAAATAACAAGATCCTTTTCTAATTGTTAATTTTGGGCGAAACAAGTGAAATCTGTTAAATACGCCTAAATAGTCACGATTAGCACAAATAAAGCAGCGTTGTTATTCGCGTGTGGTTATTGTAAAGTAATGAGTAATGAGCGACGACCGCTGGGATGTGACGGCGTTACTGTACACAGACCGCTATGCTACCGTCTGAGCACAAATTGTTAACCATGTAGGTGGTTCCAACATACACAAGACTTCGCATACTTAGTACTTATAAAATCCACATAACATGGCACACAGGCTGCTAATATCGAAGAGTGTCGTTATCGTAACTGCTATTACATGTCAATATGTAGAGTAAAACAGATCTCGAATACATTAAAAAAACCGAAAGTTCGTATATATTCTTAGAAACTACACGGAGTTCCTCGGTGAAGATTCGGGTCTTTCAAATCTTCATGTTGGTGCAAATATTGTAATAACTAAAATATGCAAATTGCACACATGTATTTCTTTTCTGTGCAAATTTTCGTTAACTATTGCCCGATAAGTAAACAATATTTTAAAACGTCATTTGCATATTCCATGATTTTTATAATAGACAGCTATTATATTGAAATGCCGTAGAAATAATTGGCTGCAGCAAGTGTGAAGGCATTTGAGACGGTGATTATTTGACTTTGAACTCAAAATAATAAATGAATTCGAAGGCCCAAGGTAACGTTCAAATGCCAAATGATAAAATAGCAACTAGGGACGATCTGAGGAACTTTAATGTCGGGGTTCGAGGCACAATGCATTGTTGTCAGCCTAATAATGACTTACGAAATACTCATAGATCAAGGACTAGGTTTGTTATTACGATGATACAATAATGCGTACCTACCGACTAGCGATTAGGGCATTCTTGCCATTGTACGCTTTAATTTATTAGAATTAAAAGTGATTCTCAGTATGATTACAAGTTTGTGATCTCCGCTAGACAATGACAGTGACACGACAAGAAGGCGAAGAAACGGAGTAATTTTAGAGGCCCAAAGCTAATCACTTAAAGAAATGCTCCGTAATGCTTCCAGCGTTGCTCTTCTCAGATAGACCGATTATTTCAACACAGCAAAAAGGTTAAGTCATGGAGTCCATCGGCTACCATAGAAGTTTATGCGTTCTATAATGCTCCTCAGAACGTTTGTGTTGCATCAGACCATCGTCGGAAAAAGATATTAGGAATGGCAAACGTAACTTTAATATCGATGGTGTATTTGTGGAATCAATATGCATTTAGTTTCGCTGGGCAGTGGGCATCGATGTCAGTTCAAATTAGACAATGCAATTGACGGCAGTTTCCAAGTCTAATACGTCGTCTTGAAAGGAGAGAACTTGTTTCACAATGCAATGCAATTGGAGTGCAAATTAGCAATTGAAGCATCAAATTGGCGCATGGAGGATCGTGACTTGCATTTACGACGATCCGTTTTTTATTCAACAAAAACGACAATAATGGGTGCATTTGCAGAGATAGACATACTTACCTAGGTATGGTACGGATTAGTTTTCTAGACCGAATTCACTTCTCTTTGTGCCTAGTAAACAGCGATTGTCTTTTATTGTTAAGTGTAGGTACCTAGCCGCTGCTTGGTGCTGTGAGCGTAGTAAACGTTAACAAGTTAACCAAGAGGCGGCTTTAAGTCTTAGGAAAGGAGATCTACAAAAAAAATACTACTTAGGAAAGTTGACAATGTTATCATTTTGTATTTAAAACAATATAGTCGCTATTCGATTAAAGTATTTATTGATCATGGCTCATGGCCTTTTAATTTCGAAGCATTTGTAGCACGTTGCTATTGTGGCTAACCAATTGCTTTGTTCAACCGATGGGCCTTAAAATAAGATCCAGTCTAGAAAATTAATCCGCACCGTTTTCTATTCTAATTCTGGTTCTTTTCTTAATTGGTTGATGTCGATGTACTTGGTTTCCATTTGTGGCCGCTGCACTGATTGACTAGTAATTTGGCTAATTTTTACACAATTTATAAAGTGCTTAGAACCAAACAATCAAAATCGCATTTAAGGAAAACGGGAAATTATGTTTACCAATCAATAAATTTGATGTGTAATACACGCCACAGCATCCGGAAAAAAATCGTGTTAGGAGGTTGCCGGGGCGACCTCGGGTTCAGACAAGCGAAAGTGTTTTGTTTTTTCATTTGAATTTCATCAATTTAACTGACATTATAATCATAATCATATGTAGGTATGTAATATATATATATCGAATAAACGCAGTGTTTTGTACGATAAAGTCATCGAGCATAAATATTCATACGCAATGCATCAGAGATTCGTATTTTCGATTTCGAGAATGCATTTCAATTTCATATACGTACTTACATAATTATTATAATAACTACAAAGGGTCTAGCAGGCTAAGCTAACGAGAGTGGCCCCCGACGAGGGATTTGGTGATTCTTTCTGGTGGTGTACTGGCAGGTCCTAAGAACACTTCATGCTTAATATCAGTCCTCGATCTTCTTTTGTTTTCGAGTAAATTAGGATAATATAAAAAATACAGGGTGCCATTTAAAGTGTCATATTAGGTAAACTGTTCAAGATAGAGTAACCAAACAAAATCATCATGAATAAAAATAAAATTGGCTACCAAATGCATTTATTCAACCAACATCATGTCCTTAAACTTCCTTAAAAAAAAACTACTTTTATTTTTGTTTTAATTTTTTATGACACTTTTCGCGGAGGTACACTTACAAAAAAAATGTCGTAACAAGCCACCTAATGCCCACTACATACACATATAAAAATATCTTCAAAAATCTTCGTGCGTCATGTCAAAAAAAAAACAATCGTCGAACAAGTAGATACTACCATATAATTAAAGTACCAGTGCAGTGTGTAGATAAGTCAGTATGTAGGTATACTGGTATACGGTGTCTTTTAATGAACCTTTTTTCGTAAAAAATATTTATGGAAATAAAAGAATTTAATACTCTTTTCTAATCTTTTACTATTTCAAACAGTGGACCTGTGCATATGCGGCAGTATAAGTCGGCTAAATCAGTTTCAGTTGAATTGCATATGAAGCAGTATTTATGCGTAGAAATAACTCGAGGCATTCTTACATTAAATCGGTCCTCTGAATTACTCACAAAATCATCATCATCGGAAGCATCAGAGCTTGCAGACCAAAACTCAGCTTCGCCATATGCTGAGCTGCTAGAAGTAGTTGGTACTACTTTATGTTTATACACCAAAAGTCGATACTTACCACACAAGACATCATTGATGTTAATTAATTTATTAGTGCATTTGCTATACAACTCAGCTTCATGCCCAGTTTTTATGTGTTTTATCTTCCCACCGATATTTTTTAATGCTTTTTCACAGGACTTACACTTCATGACTTCCATTTTCCTGTTTTTTAAATCATCACCACAAAATGCAAAAAACAAATGCAGAACACGTGTCATATGTTATCAAGATTGACATGTCATCGTAGATGCATTCTAAATAGGTTCATTAAAAGAGATTGTATACCTAAATACTGACTTATCTACACACTGCACTGGTACTTTAATTATATGGTAGTATCTACTTGTTCGACGATTGTTTTTTTTTTGACATGACGCACGAAGATTTTTGAAGATATTTTTATATGTGTATGTAGTGGGCATTGAGTGGCTTGTTACGATATTTTTTTTGTAGGTGTACCTCCGCGAAAAGTGTCATAAAAAATTAAAACAAAAATAGAAGTAGTTTTTTTTTAAGGAAGTTTAAGGACATGATGTCGGTTGAATAAATGCATTTGGTAGCCAATTCTATTTTTATTCATGATGATTTTGTTTGGTTACTCTATCTTGAACAGTTTACCTAATATGACACTTTAAATGGCACCCTGTATTTTTTTGTATTATCCTAAATTACTCGAAAACAAAAGAAGATCGAGGACTGATATTAAGCATGGGGTGTTCTTAGGACCTGCCAGTACACCACCAGAAAGAATCACCAAATCCCTCGTCGGGGGCCACTCTCCTTAGCTTAGCCTGCTATAGACCCTTTGCGAATGCGTTAGCCATCTCGGTAATAAACTGTTTTGATTAACAATTGGAAAACATGCTATAACAATAATAACGCATTCTGTTTACACATTCCGGCTATAAGTATTTGAAGGTAGATTATTAATATTATACAATTTAAGTAATCTTTTTTGCTTACGGCCTGGGGACCGATTTTTGACTTTCGAGCGCTCGACTCTTTCACTCGAAAACTGATAAAAATTATGGAATGCTATTTTGAAATAGCGATAGAAAATTCAAAAACGAGTAGTATTGACCACTCGTATTCAATTCTATTGGTAGAAAGTGCCGGCCATTTTGACACCATAAACGTATTTGATTTTATTTGATTTTCGAGCGCTCGAAAGTCAAAAATCGGTCCCCTGCTAGATTTCGTAATAAGTTTCACACGTATGGTAATGACACCATATATTTTATTCTGATCACTTAAGGGTGGATTTCCACGCAGGTACCTACTATACCCATAAAAATTTGAGTAACGTGGGATGCCGTTGTGGGAGTGTCATTCTTAATTTGAATACGAAGCAACGTCAAAATCTTTGGTAGCTGAGAGCCACATTAGTCTTCCGTATGTAGTGGAGGTACTGCGGGTGTTATATATATACGCTTGCGCAGGCCACGGGTTCAAAGATACTCCGTGAATCTCATCCGGAAACATTTAGCACCAGATGGCCCCAGTTATCAGTGCATCTGTTGCATTAACGGCACCACGGCAAAGTTGCATAAAATCCAGTGGGTTGCACAATCCCAGCAAATCACTCTCGTTGCCCCGCCATTGTCGCCACGCGCCTGAGAACGTTCCCGCGCCGGCAAAAAGCGCGGGAAACACCCGACAATAATGGCCGACATAACGCTCCGAATGTTATCTATCGCCTGCGTTTTACAACGTTGTGAATGTTCCACTTACTGTCTGATTATGTCTAATCTACTTGTTATTGTTTATTTTTCATAGCGCCACCGCGAACTAGGTTTAAGATCGATGCATCGACTTGCTCAATATCATAGAACTCTTCTTTAATGAACGAAATGAATCTTTTTGCATGAAATTATAAATGAAGTCGATCCTAACATATTCGAGTTAGGTACTAGAATAAGCGTTTACTCAATGACTCAAATTATTCGTAAATATTGACACAACGTTGCTTGAAGGTTGGAATTTTTTGTTTTTTGAGTTTAACTGGAGGTATTCAGTTGCATCAGTTTGAATGACAAACACCGTATGACAATAAACAAACAATCTGCATTTTTTCATGACCATTCATTCAGATAGCATTTCGGATGGACTAGTAAAGTTTAAGCAGCCCACGACGCATCACTTGCCACATGGTTGCGCAATATCAAGTACCTTAACCTAGTGGCCCAGGAGTGATGAGCCGAAATATCGCACTGCGATGTTCGACCATAACTATAAATAAAAACACGTAACTGAACGACAACGAAGTGAACAACGAAATATTATCCGAAAATGGTTAATGGGCATTACATAATGTACGGGGACAGACCGTCGTCGGAGTCCGAGATAGTGGAAGACCACGTGCAGACGCGCACGGCGGAGCGCAAGCCCCGGCGCAAGGCGCACCGGACCGCCAATGAGCTGCAGCCCAGCCTGGCGCAGCTCGACAACGAGACGGACTCCGTCAAGCACGAGAAGAAGACTAAGGAGCCAAGGGCGCTCCGCTACGTGCCCAACACGGAGATCGAGGAGCACCAAGTCAGCGACAACTACGAGACTTACGATTTGAAGACGACAGACGCTAAGCCGAGACGATACGCGTTCAAGAAGAAGCCCAAGAACCCGGCAGATGGGTCGGTGAACTATGCGTACTCGAGATCTAGCAGCAGCTGCTCGTCGCCCAACGGCAACCTGCCCACCATCTCGGAGCACGGGGAGGCGCTCGCGCCGCGCCCCGCGCCGCCCAGCCCCACCGTCAGCGACATCATCACCGGCTACGAAAACAAACTCGACAAGTACTTCAACAAACCGAGAGAAGTTAAGAAGTATCGCTCTAAGGTAATAAATGCATAGTGTAAGTTTATCTTTATTATCTTCCAACCATTAAGTTTATTTTATTTGGAGCCTTTCACCAATCTCCTCCGGAAAGCTCATGATGAACTTGGTTTGCTCGGTTTACCACGATGCAACCGCAAGTAATTAATTTCTGTACCTTTTCGTAATTATTTTCTTGATTAATGAACAAAAAATATTACCTAAAGAATGTGCACGGCGTGAAATATGTTGAGTTTAATTTATGGGAGTGCTTCTCGAGCGATTATATCAGTACTAAAGGTTAATACGCAGTTCGACATGCCTCATTAATTTTCCTTGCACATTATTTAATAGCGCACTTAGTCGCTAGAGCAATTGATAGCAAATAAACTTTAATATGATATCCAGTCCTGTACTAGGGCACATGTGATTAGCCGGGGGTTGTCTTGTTCAAAATGCCTTCCGCGTTATCGCAACAACCTGCATACGTCATACTAATTTACTACATACAAGCTGTCTTATGGCGACATTATGATTACATACTGGGCCGCAGTTATGCTACGGTTGACCACTAGAGAGATTGGATAGTTTTCTACCTTAAGTCATGCTAGGGAGACTTGGTGATTTTACATTTGGTTCCATTATCAAAAGTGTCCATTAAGTTAGAGTTTGTTGTTATTTTGTAATGGATGAAAATTTACACACACTGGTCTTGTTAGTCCCGGAAATTAATATGATTTCGCACTATGTTGTATCATCTTACGTGTTCGACACATGTTACGCGAATCTCCTTACAATACGTAATCGACTGAAGATAAGTTCCTCTTAAGCTTGTCGATTTCTACTTACGCATAGCAGCAATAGGAAACCAGGCAACTCTTTCTATTATCACAATCACGTTTAAATAATAAATCACTACTCAATTAACAAACTTACCCACACGTCGTTATATTTATTCATTTATAAGAATCTATAGCACTTTTGCTTGCGATATCGATATAACTAAGCTCTGATTTATAATAAAATTATATGTTATATAAGTATATTACTGCATATCCTTTTATCCAGGTAGTGTTAAGTGGAAGTCGAAAGGAAGTGTGATGATACTGATGATAGTTAGGTATTCCCTTGAATACTCGTAAGGAAGAAAACATATCGGTATTTAACATACATATTCAAAAGGTATCGGGGTGTTGAATTTAAAAAAATACTTCGTAAGTATTCTTGCATGGTTTTTGGGCTTAGTTCGGAATTATCATGACTTTAGTAAATAGCAAAGTATAGCCCGACAAGTCCCTACCCTGAGCTAGTGACGCTGTAAACCACATAATATGTGTATTGGCGTTGTGTTGTTTGTTGAATGTCAAAATTCTATGCTTTATAATAAATACCTATTTATCCATATCTGGTTCCAAGTACGTGCTCGATATTTAAGTATTTTTGAGAGTGTGACTCCGAAGACTCTGTCTCTGATGTGTCGCTTTCAAGACCGCCGACCTCAATTATAAAACGGTCGGTCAGGGACTCGCCTAAAGGAGCTTTTTCTATATTAGTCTTCAATTTTATTACAATATTTTAATCATTAAAGAAATTAACTAGCAATTTTTAGAAATTGTATAATAATCCAACTAAAAATAACCAGTTCAATCAATATCTCTACGACCGCACTAGGTATACTCGTAAAATGTCAGTACCGGTCATGTCAACAACTAATTTCAAGACATTGTTTATAGAAATACCTAGACATTCCGGCATCCTTTTTTTGCTGTAAACATTCAATTATATTCATAATAAGCGTTCTGATCACTTGATTGCTTTCGACATATTTATTGTAATTTCTCTTACAATCGCGAAGTATTTCTTCTTCGTTGCTGGTTTTTTACATCGGTAACATTCGATGATTTCTAACGTCTGTTGCCCCTTGCCAGTAAAATAAATTAGTTCCATTAAAAATCCGCAACATGGCTAGGGTGAAAAACTAAAACTTTTCAGGCTAATAATATTAACATGGAATTTCGCAAATGCACGCCATTCATTTAAATACGTCTTGAATTTTCATATTTCCTCGATGTTTGTTTTCTTAATAACGTAGATAAATGTCGTATGCTTAAACAATGATTAACATTAGTAAAGTAACGCAAAGAAAAATAAAGAGTGAAGACCTTAGGATACCTAAATTCTATGGTTGACTGGTAGAGCTGCCATTTGGCATTAAGCCCGCCATTTGTACATGTCTGTGTTTTGTGCAATAACGTTTAAAGAAATACTAAATATATTACATCTTGTTAAATCGGTCTCAAATCATCTCTAGCTGAGCTACAGACAGAAGACACAAGTTCGGAAACTTGTTCTGCCGGACTCTGCATTAATTTATGTCCATTAACTTGCAGTTAAAAAAAGTTACGAGCATCGACAGCACGCCCTTCTTTCACCGTATCGGGGCTTTATAATATTTTAACAATCACGTAACCCTCTGATAACTGCGGTCTCGACACGATGTGAATTAATGTTATTGTTCAACTGCCTTAGTTGCGTCCGTGAGTAAATTCTGAGGGTTACTATCTGCTATTATAAAATAATTGCAGATTAAGCATTCACCTACTGACCTTCGAACTTTTTTTTTTGTTTTGTAATGATGATGAGTGGTGATGACAGACACTTTTTAATATCTACAGAGTCGCAAACCTATTCCGCTCTTCTCAATGTAGAGTCAGTAGTCAATGTTAGTATCTAGTTCCTTAATTATTTTATGCTTTTTGCAAACATTCTCCGTTCGAAGCTGCTAAGTCGTAATTACTTCCAATACTGTTATTTGAGGATTGATCAGACCGAAGTTACATTAAGAGTTCCCAGGAAGTTCAACTCTCCATACAAACAGAGTCTCAGAGCCCAACTACATTTAAATGGGGAGTTTGTCGAGCGTCCTGGGGACTCTTAATGACTCGTTAATTAACCTGCGTCTAATCGCGAATTATATACTCAGTGGCTCAGCTTTTGTGTATTTTGAGGTCATGGTTGGTGACTTATTTAACCCGTAGAAAATCCTAAATCATGTTTTGCTTTGTCGCAGGGTTCGCACCCTGACAGCCTGTACCGCGTGCCTCTGGGCGAGGGCGCCGGCGGCGGCAAGATGGCGCGGCTGCTGCGAGTCATGCGCTGGCCCGTCGCACTCATCGTCGTGTGCGTCGCTCTCGCCATCTTCGTCTACTTCCTCATGCCTGGTGAGTGCACGTGTAGCCCCCGAAACCCTGTAATGACAAGATTTCGCGCTTCCTGCGGGTCTTGCACTGACGGTCACGCTGATCAAGGCAGTACGTATGCTGCTTCGTCTTTTCCCTCTGGCCTGGTGAGTGCCTAACTGTTGCCTCAAGTTTTTGCTTTGCAACCGTTAGTGTTTCGTTCTGATCATCACGTACAGTGCTAGCACTCGTCATCTTCATTTATATATCCTCGTACCTGGTGAGTGATGGTTCATCATTTGCTAGTAGCTTATAAATAAATAAATATAAATTAATATTACAATCTTACACAAATCGAACTAGCCCCATAGTAAGCTCAATAAGGCTTGTGTTATGGGTACTATGGGTCGCCGACGATATATTTAATAGATACTTATAAGTAATGAAATAGCGTATAACTTCGTGGTCACTACCCACTTGGGCTAACTGGTCTAACTAAATTATCAGGATTCCTTCTTTTTGCTTCGCGCTATATGGATTACGATGATGATGAACTTCTATATTGATGGATATTTAGGTGTTGCGTATCCATTAATCAGAAAGTAGGCTTAGAGAGCTCAAAACAGTGGCAGTGAGAAGAACAGAATGGCGATTACTCCACCGACAAGAGATCGGCTCTTAAGTTTATGATGAGGCTTAGCATACGATTTTATTATCAGGAAAACTACAACTCAGACCCATGAAAGAGCAAAAGCAATTTAAATTAATGTTACCAACCCAATCATTTGTTTTACAGACGTTACGTACACATGAATTTTGAAACTGATTCGTCTCTATAAAGTATTTCCACATCAAGTTGAAATCAAAATGCCTAGAATTGATTAAAATATGAGGATATTGAGTCGAAAAATTAAAATATTTTTTCTCTGATACTTAGTGCTTTATGATATCATATTTGGAATATCATTTTATAGATAAATATTTTATGGGAACCAACATATTGAACCATCGTACGTACAGATTGTTTTTAAGATAATGGTCCAGCTCAACTCATTAACTTGGACCATAATTCCATATTTGTCTAATAGCTATAATCTCGGCTCCGGCGCAAACCATTGGCTGTCGGCATTGAGATGTCTCGGCACGAAGAGCCGATTTTATGTAATGCTAATATAACGTGAGGTGTCGGCGTGCTTTTGCAGGCTAGCTTGAGAGTTCCTGGAAGCCATCTACTAGCGATCATCGTAACTGGATTAGAAAAGAGGAGAGAACGTGAATTATGTCTTTTTATTTACTTTGCTACAATTTCTCAAATCAGAAGCGACGTTCACGCAAAGTTTCGGCAAATCTGTATTAGAAGAAGCATACAGCGGCCACAACAATACTGGTCTTTATTCAAAGTATAAATATCAAAATGTAATATGTACCTATTGTATTCTACACTCCGAAGCCCTTAACTGTCAGCTGCAATAAGGGCAAATTAGAATTAAAAAAAGCATGTTTAAATATTATTTTTTGAGTTTAATTCAAATCTTATCTTAATGTAAAAGATTTCTGATTTAAGGAGCCTGCCTTGGAACTAGTTAATCTTAATTAAGTGTAGGTATCCCAATACCCAACAACAACAACCCAATTTTTAAATAAATGCTACTTCAACTCAAGCTATAGCCCGACAAGCTATTTGACCCTGAGATACTTGGCTACGCTCAAATAGAAACTTGCCGGGCTTTACAATACCCCCAAGTCACATTATCAAATAATTAAAAAAAAAATAGTTTTTGAGTAATCTGAGAATCTGACAAGATTCAATTTGTTAAAGAGACTGCCAGTATAGCATATTTTAATAATTAATTAAGCAATTAATTCCACGCTGATAAAATTATAAACATATAATTAAGAGCATCCACTTTAAGCTTCAGGTCTCATAATAAATTGACGCAACTCTCTCAGTTCGCACGCAGAGGATCCATTTAATTCCGTGTGGGACTCGACCCGACAGCAGAGCTGCCTCATACTGTAATGCAGTAAAATGAATGCAATTGTTCATATAGAAAGTTGCCCCTTCACCAGAACTAATTTGCAAAAGAAAAATGTCCAACTTGAAGACAGCTTCGTTATATTGCGTGCCCTCGGTGACCCTTGATGGGACTTTCCTTTGTATCCTTTTATAGTCAATGTTGACCTCACTTTATTATGATATAACTATCGTCTAAATACCGCTTTTATGGCTTAGGTGCTTTTATAAATACGTTTATAGCTTAATGTCAATTAGCATGTTCAAATCTGTTTACTCATAGTAAAGGCTCATTACTGAGCTATTGATAAATATAAAATATAATCAATTCCGCTAATTTAGCATATCAAAAGAGAAGTCTTTGAATGTTTTTGCTTTTCAATTGTTCTGAACTTTGCGATTGTCTATTTGATTATTAAGTAGGTAGGTTCAACAAAATGGTTATAATACTTTCTCGTATCACGCAAAATTTGCATTAAGCGTCCAATTTGTGCCCGGTAGACAAAGATTATCTCTGTTACCCGTTGATTGAAACACTGATCGAGCAAGGCCCGAAGGCACAAATATCTACTTAGGTAAGTATATCTGAAATTAAACCTGCTTAATAGTCCGCAGACGCATTAATTTTACTGATAACTAAGTACCTACCTACACTCCTTAGGGTAAACGTAGAAGTGATACCTAGGCAATAAAGTTGCATAATTATAATCATCTAGCCTAATTGCTAACATCCACTGGTTATGTAGTCTCGTTTCCAATTTACTACTCATACATGCATAACACGTACCGACACATAACATCAAGATTAATCCTAGTACAATTTTTAGTTCCTGATACTAGTTGCTCCATCAAATCCTGCTTAACTTATGAATACCTACATCAATATCCATAACTAAGGCTTCAACAAAGGATAATGATATATAAGTAGATATGAATATAACTAATTGAGGCGCTGGAGCTGAGAAGCTTTTTGCGAATGCATTTTAACCAACGGAAGAATAAAATTTTATGTCTAACTAGCGGCCGCCCGCGACTTCGTCCGCGTAGATTTTTGATGATGACAAAGATATTAAAATAGATAAGTGAATTTTATTTATAGTTAAAATGGTCTAGTCTAGACATATTACATTTCAAACAGTGGCAGACAGTATATGCAATTGTTAAAGATTTTTTGAAGATTTTCTAATTAGCAGTAACCTGATGCTTTTAATCTTTGGCAAAAATGACTCTGCAAGATATAGAGCGACGCATGGATTTGGAGTTAGAAAATGGGGATCTTAGTTATTATGAGTGAGATTCAAAAAAAAAAAAATGTATCTCTTTCAATAATCTTCAATTTTGTATGGGAGACCTGACCGCAGACCGCAGAACGCGTCCAGTGTGGCAAATCCCTTAAGGAATAATTAAATTCATTTGTTACACTAACGCCACCTGCTGGCGAATAGCGATACGTATAATCAACCCTTATTTTGGTTGCTTAAGGGACGACAATTTAATCCTGTTAGGGGTAGAATTTTCTAAATCGCTGTTTTTTTATTTCAGTAAGTAGTCTTTCTACAAAGATCCACGTCTCTAGCAAAAAAAATAAGTTTCCTCCATACAAACCTTGCACCCCTTTTTACCCCCTTAAGGGTTTTTTAAATAAGTAATCTTTCTACAGAGTTTTAAGTCTCTAGCTAAGTAAATAAAGTTTCCCTCATACAAACTTTGCACCCCTATTTAACCATTTTAAGGGTGGTATTTTCAAAAACGCTGACAGTTCTTTTTTGGTATTTTAATACGTAATCTTTCTACAAAGTTTCAAATTTCCAGCTAAAAAATCCAGTGTTCCCCGTAAAAAACCTTTTTTAACCCACGTAGGGATAGATTTTTCTTAAACGCTTTAGGGTGGAATTTTTAAAAACACTGACAGTTCTTTTTTTGTATTTGAATAAGTTATATTTCTACAAAGTTTCAAGTTTCTAGCTAAAAAAATAAATTTTCCCCCATACAAACTTTGCACGCCTTTTTAACCTCCTTAAAGGTGAAATTTACAAAAACGCTCAAAGTGCTTTATTTGTATTCTCATAAGTAATCTTTCTACAAAGTTTCAAGTTCCTAGCTCAAAAAATAAAGTTCCCTCCATGCAAACTTTGCACTCCTTTAACCCTCTCAAGGGTGGAATTTCCTTAAACGCAGAAATCACTTTTTTGCGTCTTAATAAGTAATCTTTCTCCAAACTTTCAAGTCTCTAGTTCAAAAAATAATGTTTCCCCCATTGCACCCCTATTTAACCCCCTTAAGGGTAGAATTTTCTAAAACGGTGAAGTACGTTCCCCCATACAAAGTTTGCAGCCCTATTTGGTTAAATAGGGCTGCAAACTTTGTATGGGGGAACTTACTTCACCGTTTTAGAAACTCTTAGGGGTGGAATTTCCAAAAATCCCATATATCTTATCCCTAGCCCACGTTATAAAAGTAACCTACTGTGCAAAAATCAACTCTCTAACATTAGTAGTTTCGGCTGTGCGTTGATGAGTCAGTCAGTCAGTCAGGACTTCTTCTTTTATATGTATAGATAAATAGCTCTAACCTAGTACCTTGCTGTCTTTAATGACCAATCATTTGTTGCCCGCTTGCTTCGTAATTATACTAAATACTAGGTACGTTTATTTAGAAAATTGTGCTGTAAAGAAAACAAAATATGGAGCTTTAATTCTAAGGATTGCAATTATATAAATAAAATAAGATAATTGAATAATTTAATTATTATAATATTATGACATGTAATTTTTTTGTATTCTCAATAAATGAGTAGGTATGAGTATGGGTACTTATTGCAGTACCTACTTAAGTAGGTTCTCTCCAACAGCGTTTGTTACACCGTGTAAAAATGTTCTACTTATTAAATTCATTCATTCAAAGATACGTAGGTAATCTGGCACACATGTCTATACAATCTGAAGACAAATTAACACATCCCACAATTCATAAACTCATCGCTTTGAATTCAGCAATTAGTCTACTCTGATCTAGGCAGACATCAAAGGAGTTGATTTATAGCTGATATATGCATGTTTTTGCCATTATGCAGGTATGTTGTGCAACAACGATAAGGATTAATGTCCGATAGCAGACTGACGAGGTGCGCCGTGACATCTTGAACCCCGCTTTCACCGATTTTGCGTCTTCTCCGAGTGGGTGCATCTCCCAACGGCTTCCTCCCTAAGTTACGTCATGGACTAGCGAGCGTTGAATGGCTGTTTACACAAAAGCGATATTAGATACAGTATCTATATACCTATCTGCACCATAAAATATGCCATTGTTCGTTTTGATTGTTATTTGTTGGTTATGAAGACTTCTGCTATCTACAAACTTCTCCCACACGATTCTCTGATAACAAAATGGCAATCTGCCGCATGACTCATTACGCGCGGCTTTATTAGGAACCGGAAATCAGGAAATGGGCTAATAATATTTAATGAATTCCTCAACCGCGATTTTATTCTTTGAGTCGCTGATTATGTCACGCATTATAGACGAAGATGTCAAAGGGTAATTTGCACATACTTTCTTGCTTTAATTTGGCAATTTATAGACATTTTTACAAACCGCTATAAAATATGTTATCCGTTCCGCGGCTTACATGTTACGCACGCCGCATTACATATGGAGTTTTATTATTGTTTATGAGTTCTAGATACTTTTTGGGTGAATAAATTTAATTTTAAAGTAAGTGTTACACGCAACTTTTAGGATAATAATTCTTTCCTCCTTTATTTAATTTTTAAGTTTGGCAGGCAAGTTTAGTTTCATATTATGTAAGACCTGTTTTTATAACAAATAAAAAAAATTAAAAAAAAAAATTACACGTTCGTTTAGCTCGATCGGACCGATATGCATTATACAGATGAATACACGGAACTGTTCCAACTTCTACCTATATATGTATTACGTACAATAAGTCGCGCCCGTTTCCTCGAGAAGAAAACAAAGATCTCGGATCATACTGTAGCCGCCCACTTTTTTTTTTTCATTATCTAATGATCATCTTTTTTATTGCAGACAACTTCCAGTCGGGACCAGACACTGTGAACGCGACTTACTGGGAGTCGAACCTGGCGGTCGCCGACACGCACCGCGCCCACGACAAGGCCTACAAGACCCCGGCGCCGAAAGTGCAAAACGGCAAACTGCCGCCTGGTAAGCAAGGAAGGTTTGACTCAGGAGCTGAGGTCCGAGTTGAGCTAATGCTATATGACCTTCCAACCCAGAGGGCAAACTACATCCTATTGGGGTTAGACCGGTTTCCTCACGATGTTTTCCTTCACGGATCTTCATCATCATTATGATATTCCGTACATAAGGCCCGGGGTTCGAACTCACGACCTGCAGATTGAAAGTTGTGTAGGTACCTTATTGCTTGGCTAGAGTGGCTTCTAGTGGCAGCAGATAAATCTCAATGAAAAAAAACCATTCATTGTCTATGTGTTTTGTTAAGATATAATACTTCATTTACTTTAAAAACAACGTTTTAACCGACTTCAATTTAGTACTCCGCCAAGCCACGAGAACGTTTCTACATTTATTTTCCAATTTACCACATGAACTGATTTCCCAGAGCAAATGCGGGCCGATAATATTTAAGGTCTTCCGTCAATTCCACAAGGATCACTTTTGGCACTTCATTCGTTGCTATTGTGAAAACACGAGTTAAAATAGAAAATACCAAAAACACTACACGCGTGCCTAATATAATTGAGGAGTTCCCTCAATTTCTCATGGATCCCATCATCCAACTGGATTTTTGAAAAACATGGGACCTACTTGGAAACATATATATACTTACAAACGAAACATTTTTTTTACGAATCGGCTCATAATTATGACGGAGTTCTGAGGTAACAAACATTGAAAAAAAATACAGCCGAGCTGAGAGCCTCCTCCTTTTTTTGAAGTCGGTTAAAAAGCGTTTACAGATCATTTGATCCTGCGTGCATAAAGGTTACCTTCAGCTCATTCTACCTTTTATTTACAACGTCTATTACAAATATATTACGGTTTTGCACATTATTTCAGTGAATTAGTACTTATATGCAAATAGCACACGTACCGGGAATTAAGTATGTGTACCTACCCACTAAAGTTTCGTTGTTAGCACTGTACGATTATGTCCACTTATAGTTTTTGCTTATTATTCAGTAAATATTGGGGGAGACGATAATGGTAATAGCACTTATAAGCTATATAACAGTCGGTTTGCTCTGTTATTTAATATCCATGATTTACTTAACCTGGCTTTAAATCTCAAATACACGCTCATATTCATTAGTTGAAGTGATATTACCATTTCGTTAATTACATATATGTTCGGTTCGTGTTCTCCCATTGGGTTTGTTTGATTATAGCGTTGCAAATAATAAATGCCTACTTACAGACGCGAGAACGCCGGAAATTGATTTTTACGATGCAGATCACAACAAAAATGAGGAACTACAAGCCGTGATCAGTACAATTACTGATAAACAGCAAACGAAAGTGCCCATTCCTCCCGTGTTCCCGACCCACCTCACACCTGAAGTTCAATACGGAAACGAAAATGCTGACACCGAGAATTTGAGATCAGCGAAAGTGTTACACAAAATAAACCAACTACCCTCCGACTCCACGCTAAAGCCACATATCACCCAGAAACCGGAGAAGCCTTTGGCCATTTACTTCAAGGACGGTGAAGGTGTCACCACGACTACTGAGGCAAGCAAAGCGATGATCAACAATCTCTACGACATCTATACCGACAAAATAACTCCTCAGAAAGAAGAAGACCTAGCATACAAACCTCTGCTCGGTCTGTTACCTTGGCCCAAGAACGACAATTTCAGACAACAATCTATCCTGCCCCCAGAAATGAAAGAATTCTACAGCCAAGGTCAAGCAAGAACTAACTTCACGTCAGGCCATTCAAAACTGTTCGGGATTGGAATTGAAGACGCAGAGAAGATGCAGTCTACCACGCAGAGCTCCGTGTATAACACTAGGGTGTCGCCGACGCTGCCTACATGGCGTGACGGAGACGATACGACCACTAAAAACTATCCAGTTAATGTTAACAACCCTGATGGTAAGTTACAACTTCAAAATTATATCATAGGGATGCATGCGGAGAAGTAGAACAACATTGTAAGTAGGGATGTTTCATTCTGTTTTTGGGGAATTCATAGATGCACTGTTTTATTATTGTGGGATCACCATGTGCCTATTTCATAACCTCTAGCCGCCCACAGGTCTTTAAAAAAGGCATTGCCTTTTTCAATGGAATTTAGATACCTCTATCATTCTAAATAGTAACAGCACTAACAGCGTTGCACTTGTGGTGTTTCGTTCTAAAACAAAATTTGCTTTATTCAAACGCAATGCCTTTTTTTCTTGTATGTGATGGTCGGCTAGGGTATACCTAAAGAAGATTTGCACTCATTTCGTTGCCTGTATATTGCAATTTGGGACGCGCACTCATGTTAAGATCTCTTTGCCCTATTGAAGCGGTGAGAAGCAGCTGTCCATAGGCATTCACGAACGTGTTTCAATGTTCCAGTATCTCAATGTCGCTCGACGAGCCAGCCGCTATGTCTTGGGGTGCTGCCGTATGACCTGGCCGGCAAGCCGGTGACCTTCAGCGGGGTCGCAGTCACCTCCCTGCTGCCTCAGATTCAGTTCGTGGCCGCCACCAACTGCAGCGCTCGCTTCAAGACCTTCATCTGCGCCTTGCTTGAGCCTGAGTGCAGCCCGGCTCCTTATTCTCCCAAAATGCCGTGCTATAATTTGTGCAAAGGTGCGTATTACATACTGTAAATCGAGCAACGAATGTTGTAAGTATTAGACGCTAAGCCCCTTATACTTATAAAACTTTGAAGAAACCACCGTTAATTATATGTGTTTTGTCCCTAACCCGCAAATATAAATGTCAAAGTATTGTAATTGGGAGCCTGTAGTGTCCCACTGCTGGGCAAAGGCCTCCACCCTCAGTTTCCAGTATTCTCGATCCTGAGCTGCTTGTGGCCAATCTTTTGAGAACGAGTCTAGATTTAAAAAAAACGAATTATAACGGCTTTTTTGCTCAAAAAAGTTTGATGAACCTCAATAAATTACGTTGCCTCCTGAATTCAATCTCGTCAATAGATACCTACTGCCCAACTTTAACTTTGACTATCAAACTATATCAAGCGTAGCCCTGTGTAACATCATGTACCTAACGAAGGAGGTAAGGAAAAAGTAAATAACTTTTGCTTATACATACATGTGTGTGACATATCGTCGCGGGTACTATATGAAGCCGTGTCAATTTCCAGCTGTCATGGACGGGTGCGAAAGCGACATCCCGCACGAGCTCCGCGGCGTCACAAACTGCAAGCAATACTCGAGCTCCAACTGCGTAGCGGCGCGGACCCCGTGCGAGCGGCAGGAGATGGCGTGCGGCGACGGGACCTGCATCCCGCGGGACTGGATATGCGATGGCGCCCACGACTGTCCCGGCGGCGAGGATGAGAACACGTGCGGCACTTGCCAGCCGCATGAGTTCCGGTAGGTTTCTTTCAGATGATAATACTCGTAATACGACAGAGATGCCTAGGTCTGTTTACTCCGCTGCCTCAGCGACTAATAGTAGATCTTGGCCGCCGATTGGGATTTGTGCCAGTGCGCCTCTGTGCAATCCAACTGCGTAGCGGCTCTGAATCCGTGCGCATGTCAGGAGATGCCGTGCGGCGACAGGACCTGCATCCCGCAGGACTGAATATGCGACGGCGCCCACGACTGTCCTGGCGGCGAGGATGAGAACACGTGCTGCACTTGCCAGCCGCATGAGTTCCGGTAGGTTCCTTTCAGATGATAGTAATTCGAGAAAGATGCCTAGAGATCTACTTACTTAGCCCTCTCGCTCAGCGACTCGAAGTGGAGCGTGGTACTGGGGCAGATGTCAGCGCGCTTTATTCTACATGATCTATCAGATTTCTGGATGTAGGGCGTGTACTGTGTGCTTTCCAGCTGTAGGTATTAAGGACGGGCCAACCGGCCATTCCTGAGTGCCTATTCAGGACGGTCTAGTCTAGAGAGGCTTCTCTTCACCGTTATGTCTGCCTACAGCTCTAGCTCAGGAATTAATTTTTTCCATTGAATCTTTTTCCATCGAAATCTTACCCTTTTTGCATTCCCACAGCTGCGAATCAGGCACCTGCGTCCACTCGCGCTGGACCTGCGACGGGTACGCGGACTGCCCGGACGGCGACGACGAGAGCGAGGCGAAGTGTTCCAACCGCGAGGAGCCGGGCGAGGAGCCCGCCGGCTCCGCGCCCGCGCCCGCCGTGCACCGCCCCCACCGCGTGCCGGCGCCGCGCAGCCAGCAGCCAGCAGGTATGTGGAGTCGGCTAGCCCACTCGCGCTGGACCGGCCACGGGTACGCGGACTGCCCGGACGGCGACGACGAGAGCGAGGCGAAGTGTTCCAACCGCGAGGAGCCGGGCGAGGAGCCCGCCGGCTCCGCGCCCGCGCCCGCCGTGCACCGCCCCCACCGCGTGCCGGCGCCGCGCAGCCAGCAGCCAGCAGGTATGTGGAGTCGGCTAGCCCACTCGCGCTGGACCGGCCACGGGTACGCGGACTGCCCGGACGGCGACGACGAGAGCGAGGCGAAGTGTTCCAACCGCGAGGAGCCGGGCGAGGAGCCCGCCGGCTCCGCGCCCGCGCCCGCCGTGCACCGCCCCCACCGCGTGCCGGCGCCGCGCAGCCAGCAGCCAGCAGGTATGTGGAGTCGGCTAGCCCACTCGCGCTGGACCGGCCACGGGTACGCGGACTGCCCGGACGGCGACGACGAGAGCGAGGCGAAGTGTTCCAACCGCGAGGAGCCGGGCGAGGAGCCCGCCGGCTCCGTGCCCGCGCCCGCCGTGCACCGCCCCCACCGCGTGCCGGCGCCGCGCAGCCAGCAGCCAGCAGGTATGTGGAGTCGGCTAGCCCACTCGCGCTGGACCGGCCACGGGTACGCGGACTGCCCGGACGGCGACGACGAGAGCGAGGCGAAGTGTTCCAACCGCGAGGAGCCGGGCGAGGAGCCCGCCGGCTCCGCGCCCGCGCCCGCCGTGCACCGCCCCCACCGCGTGCCGGCGCCGCGCAGCCAGCAGCCAGCAGGTATGTGGAGTCGGCTAGCCCACTCGCGCTGGACCGGCCACGGGTACGCGGACTGCCCGGACGGCGACGACGAGAGCGAGGCGAAGTGTTCCAACCGCGAGGAGCCGGGCGAGGAGCCCGCCGGCTCCGCGCCCGCGCCCGCCGTGCACCGCCCCCACCGCGTGCCGGCGCCGCGCAGCCAGCAGCCAGCAGGTATGTGGAGTCGGCTAGCCCACTCGCGCTGGACCGGCCACGGGTACGCGGACTGCCCGGACGGCGACGACGAGAGCGAGGCGAAGTGTTCCAACCGCGAGGAGCCGGGCGAGGAGCCCGCCGGCTCCGTGCCCGCGCCCGCCGTGCACCGCCCCCACCGCGTGCCGGCGCCGCGCAGCCAGCAGCCAGCAGGTATGTGGAGTCGGCTAGCCCACTCGCGCTGGACCGGCCACGGGTACGCGGACTGCCCGGACGGCGACGACGAGAGCGAGGCGAAGTGTTCCAACCGCGAGGAGCCGGGCGAGGAGCCCGCCGGCTCCGCGCCCGCGCCCGCCGTGCACCGCCCCCACCGCGTGCCGGCGCCGCGCAGCCAGCAGCCAGCAGGTATGTGGAGTCGGCTAGCCCACTCGCGGTGGACCGGCCACGGGTACGCGGACTGCCCGGACGGCGACGACGAGAGCGAGGCGAAGTGTTCCAACCGCGAGGAGCCGGGCGAGGAGCCCGCCGGCTCCGCGCCCGCGCCCGCCGTGCACCGCCCCCACCGCGTGCCGGCGCCGCGCAGCCAGCAGCCAGCAGGTATGTGGAGTCGGCTAGCCCACTCGCGCTGGACCGGCCACGGGTACGCGGACTGCCCGGACGGCGACGACGAGAGCGAGGCGAAGTGTTCCAACCGCGAGGAGCCGGGCGAGGAGCCCGCCGGCTCCGCGCCCGCGCCCGCCGTGCACCGCCCCCACCGCGTGCCGGCGCCGCGCAGCCAGCAGCCAGCAGGTATGTGGAGTCGGCTAGCCCACTCGCGCTGGACCGGCCACGGGTACGCGGACTGCCCGGACGGCGACGACGAGAGCGAGGCGAAGTGTTCCAACCGCGAGGAGCCGGGCGAGGAGCCCGCCGGCTCCGCGCCCGCGCCCGCCGTGCACCGCCCCCACCGCGTGCCGGCGCCGCGCAGCCAGCAGCCAGCAGGTATGTGGAGTCGGCTAGCCCACTCGCGCTGGACCGGCCACGGGTACGCGGACTGCCCGGACGGCGACGACGAGAGCGAGGCGAAGTGTTCCAACCGCGAGGAGCCGGGCGAGGAGCCCGCCGGCTCCGCGCCCGCGCCCGCCGTGCACCGCCCCCACCGCGTGCCGGCGCCGCGCAGCCAGCAGCCAGCAGGTATGTGGAGTCGGCTAGCCCACTCGCGCTGGACCGGCCACGGGTACGCGGACTGCCCGGACGGCGACGACGAGAGCGAGGCGAAGTGTTCCAACCGCGAGGAGCCGGGCGAGGAGCCCGCCGGCTCCGTGCCCGCGCCCGCCGTGCACCGCCCCCACCGCGTGCCGGCGCCGCGCAGCCAGCAGCCAGCAGGTATGTGGAGTCGGCTAGCCCACTCGCGCTGGACCGGCCACGGGTACGCGGACTGCCCGGACGGCGACGACGAGAGCGAGGCGAAGTGTTCCAACCGCGAGGAGCCGGGCGAGGAGCCCGCCGGCTCCGTGCCCGCGCCCGCCGTGCACCGCCCCCACCGCGTGCCGGCGCCGCGCAGCCAGCAGCCAGCAGGTATGTGGAGTCGGCTAGCCCACTCGCGCTGGACCGGCCACGGGTACGCGGACTGCCCGGACGGCGACGACGAGAGCGAGGCGAAGTGTTCCAACCGCGAGGAGCCGGGCGAGGAGCCCGCCGGCTCCGCGCCCGCGCCCGCCGTGCACCGCCCCCACCGCGTGCCGGCGCCGCGCAGCCAGCAGCCAGCAGGTATGTGGAGTCGGCTAGCCCACTCGCGCTGGACCGGCCACGGGTACGCGGACTGCCCGGACGGCGACGACGAGAGCGAGGCGAAGTGTTCCAACCGCGAGGAGCCGGGCGAGGAGCCCGCCGGCTCCGCGCCCGCGCCCGCCGTGCACCGCCCCCACCGCGTGCCGGCGCCGCGCAGCCAGCAGCCAGCAGGTATGTGGAGTCGGCTAGCCCACTCGCGCTGGACCGGCCACGGGTACGCGGACTGCCCGGACGGCGACGACGAGAGCGAGGCGAAGTGTTCCAACCGCGAGGAGCCGGGCGAGGAGCCCGCCGGCTCCGTGCCCGCGCCCGCCGTGCACCGCCCCCACCGCGTGCCGGCGCCGCGCAGCCAGCAGCCAGCAGGTATGTGGAGTCGGCTAGCCCACTCGCGCTGGACCGGCCACGGGTACGCGGACTGCCCGGACGGCGACGACGAGAGCGAGGCGAAGTGTTCCAACCGCGAGGAGCCGGGCGAGGAGCCCGCCGGCTCCGCGCCCGCGCCCGCCGTGCACCGCCCCCACCGCGTGCCGGCGCCGCGCAGCCAGCAGCCAGCAGGTATGTGGAGTCGGCTAGCCCACTCGCGCTGGACCGGCCACGGGTACGCGGACTGCCCGGACGGCGACGACGAGAGCGAGGCGAAGTGTTCCAACCGCGAGGAGCCGGGCGAGGAGTGGATGCAGGTGGCGCAGGACCGGTCATTGTGACACTCTTTGGGGGAGACCTATGTCCAGCAGCGGAAGTCTTTCAGCTGATATGATGATTATGATAATGTTGTATTGTATCCATAGCATGCACAAATTAATTGCTTAGATATAGGTGTATAAAAGGAGCAAATCCTGTTACAGGAGACGACAGCAGCAAGGAACTGCTCATGACCAGCGATAGCAACAACGCCTTGAAAAGAAACTTCACTCGACGACCGGCACTGTCTCGACTGACACCATACTCGCCTGCTATGCTCCAGGCCACAAAATCTAAAAAAATCGACTCCGGAGATGATGACGCAAAGAAGAGCATCAACAAACATGACGCATTAGAAAACAAGCAAGAAATAAATGATGATCCAGATGACTTCCCTGTCCTTGAACAGAACACAAATAAGAAAGAAAATCGCAAAAGAGCCGAAGAGAAGCCAAGGGTTCAAACTAAGCCAAATATAGACTATAAGAACTTAATGAAAACGAATCCATTACAAGGGAGAGCGCCAATGCCACGTTTAAAGCCAGCTAAGTTTGGTGAATTGGAACGTGCGGTTGGCGAGGCACCCGCGGTGCTAACGACGAATCTGGACCAGTCGATCAATAAGTTGGAGCGAGTCATCAATGGAGCGGACCTAATGAAGGTACAAAGAATACCCATTTTGCGTTATAGAAGTATAAGCTATGTTAATGTTGCTTGATTTGTTAAACTCATCTGGGACACCCATACGTTAGTCATACTTATTATGCCTTATAAGAACCATTTTATTTCATATACTATGACGTGTAGGTATGTAATGTACACATTGATCGCTGATCGATTCTTGATAGCTTTATTAATGTTTTTTTAGCTTTAGTAATGTGCCATGGATCCAAAAAATTCGAACATACGTCGGTGAGATTGCCCAATCCGTTTTGTACATAATTTACGTCAAAGAAAATATTGCTCTAGTAATTACACATATGGTATTTATATGTCTCTTAATTCAGAGCGTGCGCATAACGGATTTGGTAATCTCACCGACGGCACCAACGGCAACGTCTCAAATTTGGTGCCGTTAAGAAGCCTAAAGTCTTCTGGTAGATGTCGCTACTGTTGTAGGAAGGAACTGATTGAAAGATTTGGTGGCCGAAACGGATTGTTCCGATAGCTCAGTTGGTTAGTAGCGACTGGCCATGAATGCCTGTGGTCGCCGGTTCAATACGGCTCGGAGCATATTTTTTTTAATTTGTTTCCTTTAATTAAAAATTTATAATATCGTTAGCAGCGTAACTGCTCAATACAAAATTAAGTTAACTTTAATATAGTTGATTTCGCAGAAAGCCAAAAACACTGGAAAGGACGCAGCAGCAGAGTCAGCGGAGTCCACAGAGAACAGCACGGTGTCCGAGAAGACTGAAGACAAGAGTTATGAAGGCAGGTCGAGCGCGCACGCGTCGCCGTGCCCGGACGGAGAGCTGCGCTGCGTGGACGGCCGCTGCATCACTCTTGCGCAGCTCTGCGATGGCACTATAGACTGCAGTGACCATGCGGACGAGGACAACTGTTATACGTGAAATGAAACGCATTTGTTGTTAGTTTAACTAAAGAGTCCGCCGTAAGCTTCGCCGAATTTCAACTTCCCATACAAACGGAATTCCGTTCTCATTTTAAAACTACGTGTTGGAATGTGACGAAACTTTGCATAAGTATACAATGCCATGATGTATATCTATGTCTGTAATTAGTTTATATGGTTCCAGTTTATAAATCAAACAAAATACAGCAAAAACAAGTTTTGTATGAAAAGCTTAAATTCGCTGTTTTTTTTTTACTGTGGTATCTGAAGCTACATAAAGTAATTACAGACCTGGATATACCTCATGTCATTCTACATGCTAAGTTTCGTTACAATCCAACACGTAGGTTTAAAATGAGAGCGTAACTACGTTTGTATGGAGAATCGAGCTTACTGCGGACTCTTAAAGGTCTTAGGTAGTGGACTGTTCAAGTAGGCATTTTTTTCGTATGTGTTACTTTTAAATATGTTATGTCTATTCGAATCTCACAACCGATAAGAGCAACCAATTTTTCGCCTATACTTTCTTTTTGGTGTTTGAAGTTTGGTTCAGAGTAATCGGTATTTATTGATGTCTCAAAGCAATGCTTATGAAAAGGATATGTTTAGCTTATTCAATAGGATGCCGCCTTAAATTTAATCTAATCAGAAAATGTCCTAGTTGAGTGGACTTAAAGACCTATAGACGATTCTGAAGTATGTAGCTATATATTTGTATTGTTATCTTCACTCCATAATCTTGGATCTAACTAGAAAAAAAATCGGGTATATTTAAATCGAACGTACAGAAAAAAATATGTCGTCATGGCAAGGCCAATAATATAATGCGAGATCTGATTAGGTATAGAATTTGTATGCCGTGTAAATAGGTTTAGTTTTCAATCCGTCCATAGCCGTCCCGTCCTTTAGAAGTAGGTAATTGATACGACTATACCATACAAAAATGGGCGATCATCTGTACATAAGTACCGGCGCGGCGGTACCGATATGTAGTTATTATACGCTGTGATAAAATGTGTTTTTACACACACACTTTTGTGGGGAACGTTATAATCTAGAAGTGCTTTATATTAAGTTCAAACGTCGTCTACTTAGAATAAGATTTATCTTCAAGAGTATTACAAGTTATCTTGAATCTCAAATTAGTAATCTTTGTGCCTTATTTTCTACTTGTCACCCTTTGTTGCATTGTTAAGTCGCGCTGATTTTTCTGATTGACTGACTGTCAGTTGTTTCGCAATGAGCATTTGTAAATAAATTAATTTATGTCAATTAAGCTACTAACTCTAACTCTATTTATAGTTTACACTTCCTTATTAGGAATTATTTCCACGGACGTATTATTAAGCACGTTCAGACTTAGTGTAACACTATCGTCTAAACATTATTGGATCAGTTAAAAATGCGTTCATCAAGATGAAACATTAGTGTAACAATTAGTATCGTAAATATTTTGGTAAGAAAATCCAAAGTAATGTCATAATATATCATCAAATTACATTAAACAGACTCGAGTTTACTTTGAATGTATTCTAACTATGTTTTCACTCGAGTAAATGATTGTTTAGACCCGGTGTATTATACGTAAATTACCAACAATAAGTTGTTAGCTAAGTTACCTGTTTATTTGTATATATGATATAAGTTTTTGTACGACAATAAATCATTATGCCATGTTGTACTTGTTCCTTTATTACTTGCACATATAAATCTCCTTCTATTGTTTGTTAAGTTGTGTAAGAATTATGGTCACAATCGATATTAAAGTTTATTGCCATATTAAAGGATTTTATCTAATGTAAGTTAGCAAATTAGGTCCTTAATGGACATCTCTGTAAAATACCAACCCTAACACATTCTGATAAGACTACGGACTGTTTAAGGGTGGATATCCACCACAGCTGTGCGAGGAAAATAAGCGGTGCAACGATTCACTACCTACGCATAGTGAAGCTGTGAAATGTGTGCAGATCAGCGGAACGAGGATGTGTTACGAGGCTGCAAAATTTGTACGAATGATTGGTGCGAGTATGCGTAGCGAAGCTGTGAAATGTGTACCTACAGATGAGCGGAACGAGGATGTGTTGCGAGGCTACGAAATGAGAACGAATGAATGGCGCGGGGATGCGTGGCGAAGCTGTGAAATGTGTGCCGATGAGCGGAACAAGGATGTGATTGCGAGGCCGTGAATTGTGTGCGTTTCGTATGTAAAAAAAAAGACCGGGTTGCACTCCGGGAGTGCCGGCAGAAGTGAAAACGTGAATGATTTAAATTTTGCAAAAAAAATCCCTTCGTCCCTTCCCCTCCCCCTGCGTGCCAATATATCTAATAACAACCTTATTAGGAGTACGCTATAGTTCAACTTAACTCAGCAAAATTGATGAAGGAGACGATGAAATAAAATACCAATCTGTTTTTGCCATTGCCAAATATTTTTCAAAGCTTTATCTCTTTAGCAATGACGTCCAAATTCGAACTATTCGAATTTACTTAAATCAGGAAAATTGATGAAGGAGACGATGAAATAAAATACCAATTTGTTTTTGCCATTGCCAAATATTTTTCAAAGCTTTATCTCTTTAGGAATAACGTCCAAATTCGAACTATTCGAATTTACTCAATAGCAAAACGGTAAAGGACGCGTGGACAAAATTACAAATTTATTTGCAGAATATGCAATTGCAAAAAGTGTTTAATAGCTTTATACTCTGACGAATAGTGTTCAGTTTTGAATGAAGTCGAATCGGCTAACAGCAAAATATAAAACTTTGATAAAACAAAATGGAATTTGCATTTACGGAAAATGTGTTACGACCTTATATTGTTAACAATAAAGTACAAATTAGAACTATGTGCAGCGTTTTCCTCCCCGCCCCCAAGCCTCGTCCCCAATCTCTCCCAATTCTACGGTCACGTGACCTCCTGAGATCTCATAAAATCTGTCGCGAGTTTAACAATTTTTGAAAATCCCAAAAAGTGCTCAGCGCCGCTAAAGAAGTTTTCACTTCAAAAACTTGTCTCCGCTGAGCTGCTGTGCTAAGCGAGGATAGGGCAATGAAGAATCCTATTGGTAGATTAATACTTCGTTCACCGCATCGCTACCTCGCACAGCTCTGGTAGATACCTACCCTAAAATGCTACTTGCAACTGACGGTTGGTCGGTCGCAAGGTCAATACTGGCATTATGCGAAGAACGGAATATAGCATTGCACATCACGTCACAAGCAGATAGCATAAGTAACATGAGTGTTAGCATGACTCCGCATACTTATTAAAAAAAGGGTCATGTCACATAGGTTTTGTGCTAAGCCAGATATTAAAAAAATGCCACACGCTCTCGGCGCTTGGTATTTCGACAAAAGGCGCCAGACGCAATGTAAATTCTCCGCCGCCCTCTGCAAAAACATTCTACCTATATTACTTATTCTTTTTATCTATATGGACTAGACAGGTTTCCTTTTAAGTACCTATGTTCCCGAGCCTCCTGTCAATTGTACTTTTTGTTAGAGTAATATGGTACAGACGACGTTCCTTTCATATTGTAGGCGCTACAAAGGAAAAGGAATCTTGTTGCTAATTATTTTGGGCAGGCCCTTAGTAAATTAAAGTGTAGTACTGCACGATGTGTAGGTACGTATTACGTTATTTTTGTAAAGTTTCATGTTTATACAACTTACCCCTAAGGCTACTGCGGGACACAGCCACACATGAGAATTTAAATTCACTACATATGTACCTACAGATAATAGAAAATAATAAGTAAATAATAATAGAAAACTCAAAACTTTAACTCATCATACTCTAAGGTAGAGTCTGTCTAATGAAAGTTGAACCCACTAAACTCAAATAAGCGGCAACAGTGTTGATTAAAATGTATGCGTATGACGTTTAGTGTTGCCGCGTAATTAATTCAACTTTCGTTAGACAGACTTTATAGGTAACTATGCCGGCTACACCAGATTAAACAGCACATAATCTTGTTTGCAAGTTTAGTAAGACTGACGAATGCTTATTGTTAAGAACGTGTACTAAACTAGGTACTTACCATACTACATATATATACTATATATTACATGGTCCTCCGAACCGGATTTTATAAGTGAAGTGATACAGCAGAAACACTTTCTGATATCAAAACCAAAATGTGATATCTAAACCAAAACGTCTGTTTGTTTATGATACGTTACGATGTTATCTGGGACCCTACACCGATATCGTACTGGATAATGTGAACACACTAAGTGCACATGGACCCAATGTTCTAAACAACCTTCAAGTTTACGAGTACAGCATTCGCACTTTATGATCTGCATTTGAATTAGTGACTCACTTCTAACATCTGTTTAGATTATCTGGCGAAGATGACGACGTTTCTAAATACACGAAAAAATCTCAAAAATAATCCTTATAAGAAGTATGTAAAGTTGAGAATTGACTGTTGCGATGTTATCCTTGTTCATAGTGACCTACAGTTAGTTTTGTTAAGTTTTTTATATATTTTTTAATTGATAGAATGGAAGATTACCTCACCGCGGCTACTGTTCAGTTTTTGCTGGTGCGAATGGCGTGTTTTGTGTTATTTGGGTTCTCCTTCTCCGCGTTCATTCTTAAAAGCGGGTCTCACTACTATTTTTAGAAATGCTTTATTTATTTGACAAAGTTATGATGATACGCCTTTGCTTCGTTATGATAATTTAGTAATTAATATTCAAAAGGAATTACTGATCAATGAGTCTACAGGCTATATGATAATTCAGCGTATATAGGTACATTGTTGGTACGATAAGTAATGATGCTGTCCAGTGGCTATCTTTTTTTGCACCCAGAAACGTAGATACAGCTAATTGTCTATAGGTACCCCGGGACAATTGACAGGATGGTGAAATAGTTCGCTCCCCGATTGCCTGTTAAAGGTAGAGTACCTAAGACGTAAGGTATCGGGATACTTCCATCAGGTATGCTGCGTAAGCTTTTTAGATTGGACAAATCGCGCTACTATGCAGTTGTGCAGAATATATAGAGTATGTACCTATATATCTGACTGCGTATTTTATTTGGAGTCGAGCTTTGCTTGGTGCCTTGAGCGAAAACCCGGAAAAAACATTAATCCCGAAAACAGACCTGGCAAAATCGAATTCCGGCACCGTAAATCTCTGTAGAGTGTGTTGTACCCAAAGGTAGGTACCTAAACGAAGAGCGCTTATCGAACTCGATGAGTCATATCAGCAGGTCAAACAACACATCGCGTGTGTGTGTCACGAGTTAAAAATAAGTTAACACTAACTTACTGAGCTGCGCCTAAAAAGCTTTATCACCTCACCCGGCTACCTAGGTACGAGTAGAATGATCGAATTTATGTCGGACATACGAAAAGTACCCATATATTGTGCTCAAGTGCGGGACGAATGCATTCCATAACAGTGATCATCATACTAGCTTTTCTTCGGAGGTGCCAAAGCCGACCCCAGACTCCTTCAGGGTACAATCGGAAAAATCGCTAGGAGGATGACGACTGATAGCCGCTCTAGCAAAGGTCGGAAAGGCTTGTTTTTCACTTAAAGCATATACGCAAAGTTTCATTAACTAAGATATTAATTGTTCCCACGTAGGTACTATCAACAACACAGCTAACACATACCGGGTTCTTATATATCGTATATCTACTGAAAATCCCTAGTAGAAATCCGATATAGTAAAAGGAATTAGGACCACATTTGAATCTGCGTAATCCGCAAAAAATCCTAATAAGTATAAAAATTGATTAGAGGTTCATTAAAGTGCGATATTTCGAAAACATACATTAGGTGCTTAGGGGAGACCGAGGGCAATGGTACCACTTTAGAAATAATGACCTATAACTCAGAGTCTAAAGCTACGACGTAAAAAACGCTTAGGATATAACATTCTCGTCTCATTGGCTATCAGAATCTAGAAAAATATTTTCATTTAATCGCACCAGAATGGTGTAAATTGAGTTTTTGTTCATGAAGTCCCCCTAGTACGGGTCAATTGTACCAGATAATCAGAATTTAATAAAACCCAAAATAATGTTTTATTCAATCAGTAATTATTGTTAATTTCTTAAGACGAATCAGTCTGTTACGCTACATCAGTCTCAATTATAGAGACTCGTATTTACACTAGACAAAGGTAGCATTGCAGTTTAACTAAACGTTATGTGATATTTTCCATGTTTTTGAAACATATTACGACTTACTATACAAAAAATACTTAGGGGTGCTCACAGCACACACCTTTCAAGCAATAACAACATCTCAATGCAACATAATAACGAATTACTTAACAATTAATAATCCCATACAGTTACAATTGACCCCTGGTACAACCAACCCCATCTTTCACCACAAATAAATTTTAAATAATACCACTGAAACAGATGGCATTGCGTGTATTATAATGTATATACATACCAAAGTATCGTATGAATCATCGGGATGAATCATAGGTATAACATAATTAAAACATCTACCTGAGATGTAACTTGTTACAAAAAGGGTAAGTTTCAATTGTCTTATTTTAGCAGTCATGTAAAAACTTTGGGTCAATATAATTGACCCGGGTTAATTGTAACGTTACAATTTACCCCGAGTATTGTGGTACAATTGTCTTTTTTTACTGGCACTCACTAACCTTCACAAATCTCGATTTCTATATCTAACTGACTCCCACATCACAATTCAGTACAACTTTCACACTACGACTAATAAATTATAAACACTACTACAAAACGTAAATCGTAAATACGTACTTTGGTCAGTCAAAAATGCAAATCGTCGTATAGCCCATGCTTTTCACACGGCAGCGAATCGCCGACTAGTGAGCACGTAGAGACACGCTCAAGGCACACTGGTGTATTACACACACATGCATATTTAGATGTGGTTGCCGAGTTATAGGCGATGGTACTATTGACCCCGGTCTACCCTACTATCAAACCATTTGAGTTTTTTTTATGCATAAAAACACCAAATTGACAACAGAAAGCCTCAGATGCACGGATAATGCTTTCCTCATGGACCAACTACGTATGCACAACTAGTTGTGTCATTAGTTTTTTTTTAATATTTCCCATCGTCGCACAACTAATTACAGTCATCTTGCAATGCAGTTCAAAACCGTAGGAAGGAACTGGACGAATTTGAAAATTGTTTACCTATTGTACTCTCAGGCAGGTCGGTGTAGGCACGACTACGAGCGAAGTAGGAGGAGTGTTAGTTGTACGGCGAGCGTAAGCGCGCGAGCCGAGCGAGCGAAGCGAGCGTGCCGCGGCACAGAGGCCGGCGTAGCGCTAGAACCGACTACTATTTCCTATTTCGACTGTAGTTGTGTTACTAGGAACGGTTGTGGTAAATTAGTTGTGCTTAGTTGTGCGTATAGTTGTGTCATTAGGAACACGTATTTGAGTGGCACAACTATAGTTGGCCCATGAGGAAAGAGTGGCACGGGATTATCGCCGACCGTACGGCTCGTGGATATATAGGTACTCACTTAATTACTTCGCTACCATATATACCCAATACTTCGCTTGACACCACATTTGCTACAATCGATTTACCCCTAAATACTACGCAAAGTTAGCAAATGTGGTCGGAAGATGGAAGGAAGATGTGTCTTACAGAGTTTTCTACCGGTTTTTGCTTCCAACTAGCTGAACTAGCTTGTCTTCTTACTTAGAATTACACTGTGTCATGTGCCAGATTAGCGTTGTTAATGGACTCAGCCCTTAAAGGGTCTGGTTTGCTGGGATAAATAAACAGGCGTGAAGTCATCGACCGCTGCCCACTGTACTTTCCTCTGAGTCAATAAAAGGTATTAACTCTCAATAATGCCCATCTCGATTCGCCATTTTGTGCAAGCGTGGAAGTGTAGAAAGCGAGTTAAAGCGACTGAGTCACGTTCAAGCTTCACGAAGCAGTTACCTATCAACTAGTTCAAAAAAAGAGCTCTGGAAAGGTGGAAAGTATACAAGTAGGTACCTATACCTTATACCTTATTAGGCAATAAGACGATTCTCTAACATAGACGCGGTACCTACTTAGGTACTCATGAAATTGCTTAGAAGCAAATGGTTTGAAAAATAATAGATAATGTTCAGGCGTTTCGTAACCACGGAATAATAACAAACAATTTTGTGATGGAATATATGATTATGCAGTCTTGAAATTGGATTAGAATGGCATTGGAGCGCTCATGCTTGAGCATGATGCACTGAGCAACTTAAAGAGTCCGCAGTAAGCTCGATTCTCCATACAAACGTAGTTACGCTATCATTTTAACACTACGTGTTGGATTGTAAAGAAACTTTGCATAAACAATGACACGAGGTATTTCTATGTCTGTAATTAGTTTACGTAGCTACAGCTACCATAGTAAATAAATACAGCTAATTTAAGTTTTTCATACAATACGTGTTTTTGCTGTAAGTATTTCGTTTGTTTTATAAACTGGAACCATATAAACTAATTACAGACATAGATACCTCATGTCATTGTAGGTATATGCAAAGTTTCGTCACAATCCAACACGTAGTTGACTAATGATCACTAATGATGACTTGGGACGCATTCTGAAATGGAGTCAACGATATGGTGTGAGTGTGAACCCAGCGAAGACCCAAGTCATTGTTATTGGCAGCAACAATCTGATTTCTAGAATTGATGTTGTTAATATCCCTCCAATACTTTTTGATGGAATTCAGATTGATTACTCGATGTATGTGAAAAATCTTGGGATCATTATGGATCGCTCCTTGTCTTGAGTGCCTCAAGTGAGTGAAGTGAGCAGGAAGGTGTTTGCTGCAGTGGGGTCTCTCAGGCGGCTTCGTAATTTTCTACCTACTGCAACTAAAATTGCGCTCGCTCAAACTTTACTTCTTCGTATTCTTGATTATGCTGATGTATCTCGACCTTTCTGAGGAGCAACTTAATAAACTTGAGTGTCTCCAAAATGTCTGCATTCGGTTCATATTTGGGTTACGCAAATATGACCACGTTTCTAGTTTCCGTTCCAAACTCAAGTGGCTCCCTATCCGTTATCGCCGTAACTCTCACATTGTTTCGCTTCTGTTTAGTGTCCTTTTTAACCCTGCAACTCCCCGCTATCTCAAAGAGCGTTTTAGTTATTTTAACTCTGTTAGATCTTCTAACAATTTTCTATTAACTGTGCCTTCGTCATCTTCCATATTTTACAGCAGTTCGTTCACCTTTAAGGCAATTCGAATGTGGAACTCTCTCCCTCGTGATATCAAGACAAGCAAAATCTATCGGCAAGTTCAAATCTCTTCTTAAAGAACATTATTTGTATATCCCTTAACCCTGATTGTCTTTACTATTGTTATGTTTTGGCTGACTGTTTATATATATATATTTATTTATTTATATATATATGTATATATTTATTTGTGATTTTTGTATATATGTATGATTGTGTAATGTATGTTTATATATAGAGCTATTTATGTACGTGTATTTATCTCTCATCTCTCATCTCTCACTTATAATAAATCTCTAATTTGAAAATGGAATCAGCCAGTATCAAACTAAGCATTTACGTGTCCCGAATGATCTCGGCTTCCCATGAACGGAAAAACATGTAGATTTTTTCATAAGTACATTATTACTCTAGCTTCCGTTTAGGATAGTTTTTATCCAACTGCGACAGTTAATTAATTTTCGGAAACATGTGACCTCATTAAATTATTCAGTTCTTCTTCTTGAAATCAGAGCCGCCATATCCGTCAACTGTCAGTGACGTCAAAATGGCGGACTTGCCATATCTAACTAACAGTAATAATTTCGCTCCGGTGTTGTGATAGACCTTCACAAAACGCATATTAAATTCTTAAGCATAAAATTATAATCGATTCTGATATGGAAACTTATACGCGCTAAATTCGTATTGAGGCGTAATTTAAATAAATGTATCAACAAATTTCAACAAAATAACGTCAAAAGTCTGACTCTTCCTTTTTTTTTAATGGCATGGCCTAGCGTTGTCTCGCGTTCAGCCAAAACGTCTAAGTTTATGAGTTTCTGCAAGATTACACGCTGAGTATTTGTCACGAATCACGATACTTATCGGCTATCACAAGATGGCGCGGGAGCTCTCTCGATTTTTTTCGCACTATACGTCTCTTTCTAAGTTGTCTACTACGAGAGAGACGGAAAGTTCGAGAAAAATAGAGAGAGCTCGCGCGCCGTCTTGTGATAGCCGTGCTGGTTTGTCAGTATTTATATTTATCAGCAATAAACAGTAAAACTATATTAAACCAGTATAGAACGGGCCCCTTTTTTTAAAAACATTAATTATCAAGCGCGTCAGTAGGTATTAATAAGGCGGTATTTTACTTCGTACTTCGCGCCTTCAAGTTGACATTCAGCTTATATAGAGACACAGGAATCGGCCAACATACAAATAAAACTTTTATCATAAAGCCTGCAATACACATTCCTTAAGTTGACAATGGCGGGAACATACAGAAGATCGGCAGAATGTGAAAGTGCGATCTGAAACATTGCAATATGAAAAAATAAACATATTGCTTTAATATTTTTAATAATTACATTAATTACCTTTAATAGAAAGGGACTCGGACTCGCGTTATGGTTCTAGAACTTAGTGAGTGCTTAGGTATAGCTTGGAAAATATAAATTCAGACGTTAAAAAAGAGATCTTTTGTTCCGCGTAAAATACTTACCGGTCAATGGGTATCTACTCCGGGTACTCGAAAGGATTATTAAATCTATCTATTAATTCCATACACATCTTTACCTGAGAGTCGGAGTGACTCAAGATGATTTCAGTCATCACGTTGGTATTTATTTAATATGAAACAGGGTTATATTATAAATATGTAGAGAAGAAGATATATAAACATTTAATGCTGTAGCCTGTGTCCTACCTGTTGGATCTATAGCCACAAACATCTACTAAACTATTACCCCATAAAACGAGTTTTGTCCCTTTCTTACTAATTTAAACATCAAAGAAAAGAATTTTAACGGCATTTTAGCTGAAATAGGTTTGTTCAACGTTTTACTTGAAAGGTTAAATTAGAACTGCATGTGTCTGAAAATAAGAAATTCGTTAACTCCCACCACATTACCATGCAAACGAAGTCGCAGGTACAGCTAGTAATAAATATTGCGATTTTTGGCTAAATATAATCTCTGCACCACCTACTACATAATCTAGTTTTATGTCTTTCTCCAATACCCAAAAGTTGTCTGGAAGAGATTGCTCTTCAGCGATAAGACCGCCTGTTGTCTACCTCTACCTACATGTTATTGTATTCTTTCTCTTTATAACTGCTTTGTTTGTGTGAGGTGTGCAATAAAGAGTATTTGTATGGTATTGTATTGTATTGTAGTTTTAAAATGAGCGTAACTACGTTTGTATGGGAAGGTGAAATTCGTCCGAGCTTACTGCGGACTCTTAATTTGAATTTATTGTAAAAAAATAGTGCCTAATTCTTAGGACTATACCTAAGTATTAGCCGGTCGTCGACGGGTCTTTCAGGTTGCAACACTTGCAACTAGGAACTGAGATATCGCTCAAATGAGGAGGAGATATATCTATACCTACTTAATAGGACCATTTAGCAATCGTTTTGATCTGGAGCATTTAAGTGTGATTCATGTAAGTAGGTATGACGGCTGAATGAGTCTTAGAAGAAATAACTTAAAGGTGAATAAAGCCTGTGTCACCTTAACGGGGTAAGCATTCTCTACATTTTCAAATTACGCATAATCACAAAGATCGGGACGGATGTGACATTAGAGGGCCGTAGTGGATTGTCAACGCCATCTTATCCATATAGGTGGGCGATTCTCCGAGCGTTTGAACCGCTCGGTTTTAACGTCATTGTCGTCTCAAGATTATTTCATCAGAGGTAAAACGTACCGCAGAACTTTTGATCAAAAAAGATTCAGTACTGGTATTGGCTAACATCTTCATCAAAAGTAGACTCTGATACTCGTCTTTTTATTAGTTTTTGCTGTCTCCGACAATGACGAAAAAAAACGCCTTAAAAACGCTGATTATTCGCCCAGGTACTAATACCTTTTATAAATGCGAAAGTCTGTCTGTGTGTCTGTCTGTCTTTCAATGTTAAAATGAATTTAGGTACCTAAGTATAGTGATAGGTTGAGTACATACGATAGTTTTATCGGGGAAATCATCCCCCAAGGAGGTGAAATGAGGGGTGAGAGTTTGTATGGAGCTGCGATATAAATCAGTCCCACGCTTCCCAGTTGATTTCCATCATGTTAATTAATACCTACAACCTACCACAAGCCTATCCCCTCTCGTAATACTTGCAGGGATTATAGAGACTGTAATTCGTGTAGGTAATATTATGAAGACGGAAGATTTCATTGTTTATTTGTATTGAATAGGCTTCGAACCTACTCGACCGATTCAAAAAAATAATTTACCATTATTAGAAGCCGACATTTATCCCTGATAAACATTATGCTACTTTGTACCGCGGGAAAATGCGTCACTCCTACGGGAAAACGGAAAACTAACCGTGCGAAGCCGGGCCGGGCAGATAGTTAAGGTGTAAAAATACTCCGAGGATTTATTTGGTTAATACCTTACTGTACTTTCTGTTTTAAATAGGTATCTAATATTGACTTTCCATATTTAAGGTAAATGAAAACGGCTTAATTTTATTACTTAGGTACCTTTGGTAAATCCGATGGCAAATTTGATTACCTGCAGAAATGTAAAGCTTAATTTTCAAGACAGAGAGTATCTTAAGGTTTTCGTGTTTTAGTTCTTAGCCATATCGTGACTTTATTATGCTGATGACTGTACATCACAATTGCATTAAGTAGGAAGAGCAGCAGACGCTATGGTTTACTTTTCCTCTCCTTATGGCTTAAGTATGTGTGTCAGCGGTCAGCTAACGAGCGAAGGCTGTGTTTTTCCTGGAAGGCTGTTTCGTGCAGGAAAAGTGGAGTGCAGTAATACTTACTCATTGCAACGCTGGGGTATTTAGGTCGTAATGCAGTAGCGTGATGTAAAAGAGCTAAATGATATACGTAAGTACTTGTACTTATAGATATACGTACCTATACTGCTTCTAAGTCAGGGGTTCCCAAACTTTATTTTCTCATAGACCACTTTCAAAAGTTAACTGGTTCTGGTAGACCCCCTACACTACATTTCTACCATATTCCCAAAACTCGGCAAAAAATGAGAATATTACCTAAGTCTGGAGACGCTCGCGATCTGTTGCAGACTTGCAGTCGACTAAGTTTTGGAGGCGAATAGTGTAATTTTAATAAAATGTCAGTTTAATTTACCGAAAGTTTAATCGGGGAGCAGCGTAATAAAGCTGCGTAAAGCGTATTTATCAGTCATCCAGGCTATAAAAATAACACAAAAAAATAATATCTGTTTTCGCTCTTTACTATCGAAACCAGATACATTTTCGTGGACCCCCACTTACGAATTGTGCACCCCCATTTTTTTGTCACGCCAACGTAGACCCCCGTCGAGTCTCCTGTGGACCCCTGGGGGTCCACCTGGACCACTTTGGGAACCCCTGTTCTAAGTGGTAGGTAGGTATAGGTTCCTTACGTAAAAAACATCGAAAGGGTAGGCAATATGTATTTTGCTTTAATGAATGTAGGCGTACCTAAATAGACAGATCAGCCGCGGCTAATTCAGCGTGGACTTTCTTTAAGAACTTTTGAATAAATCGTTCGATGGTCTTCCAATAGGTGGGCAAGCCATTGGGGACATAGATCTACTCGGTACGATGGGATTACTGCGCCGCCTAGAGGAAAATCTTTTGAAGGCTAAACCTTGCTTCATGAACTGAAACTCGTTTATTCGACGATGTACAAGTATCAGACGCCAACTACGCACAGACCTGGGGGAACACAAGCATGCAAAGAAATGGACGAGCAAAAGGGCAAGCAATCAAACTCAAACTCAAACTCAAACTCAAAATTATATTTATTCAAGTAGGCCCAGTAACAAGCACTTTCAAGTCGTCAGGTAGAAACATAATCTTAAGCTAATTACTTAGAGTAATTTATTAAACATAAAAAGTAACATTTATATGAAATATTTAAAATTTTATATAAAAAAATACTAGTCTAGAATGTTTCTAGAAAGACAATCTAATGTCAAAAAATAAATAAAACGAGAATAATTAATTAAAAAAACAATGTCAAATTTTTCCAAACGGAATAAATAAATTATAAATCCAGTCAAAATTAGTCCAATCAAACAAGCAAGGAAGCAAGCAGGCAGAAATAATAAAAACAGTACCTAAGTAAATTACCTACAAGTTTAGGTAGATTTTAAAATAACGGAAAAATGGCTATCAATGCATTCCTTTAAAATAACTACAACTTCGAAAAGTTGAAAAACCCCCTAGGTACATTTTCATTTCAAAGTTCAATATCTCAAAAACGGCTGAACAGGTTTTTAAGAAACATAGCTAAGAACATCGGGATAAAATTATCTATGACACAGAAAAAACCGCATTCAAATCGGTCCATCCGTTTGGGAGCTACGATACCACAGATAAACTTATTAACACCCCTCGCTTTGCGTGGGGGGTTAAAAAGACACTGTAAGTTACTCTTTAATTTTATGGAAAAAGATAATGTGGTAAAAGAGGGCACGAGAGCACAGAGGATGTGCTATGTCGAGAGGGATTCTTCATTTGTTTTTAGCTATCAGCATACTTAATCCTCAAATCAATAAAGGCTCGGCAATGCGCACGTGACTCCTCTGCACCTGGAGTTACAGGGCGTCCACTGGCTACGGTTTTCGCTTACCATCAGGTGGACCGTAAGGTTGTTTCTGTCATCGTGTTATAAAAAGTAAGTCTTAGACATACAATAGGTACCGAAATAACTGATCCATCAGATTATTCAGATTTCATTACGACAGTCTAACCGGCTCTTTCTCTGAGACAGATTGCGAGAAGGTTCGACGAATGAAAGTAAATAAACATCGCATTCGCCAGTGAGGTAAACAAACTTCCACGGGACCAGTTTGCCTGGACAAACCAACAAACGTACATACCTATAACACCTATACCTAAGTGCTTATGCTTAGTGCGACAAACTCAAAATAGCATTGAGCTATTATTTTATACTTCAATGGTTTAATCTTTAAGTTTAAAATTCGATGAGGTTCGAAGGACCATTAGGATTAAAAGGAAGTTATCATCATAATTAATTATGTAGTTTCCTTCACAAAGGTAATGAACAATAGGGAGAAATAGACACTGAGATAAACAGCCAGCGAACATATTTGTAGAGCATAATTACTTCGTATAACTGTACCCAACAATATGTTGTGCATGGTTTATGTAGTAGATTTTAGTACTGGGGAATGCGCACTACTTACAGCATTCTGGAACTGAGTATGCTGGTGATTCATTTCTCGGAATTGACCTTGCTATGAGTCATTCGCTGGAAGGCAGAGTCGGGGATACCGCGCCTGTCTGCCGGTTGCTTGCTTTGCTATACACGCATTCCGCTCACCGCGAACACTTTTTACCACGTAATTTTGTGTTTCTCGGTCTAAATAAAGAAACAATAACAAAAATGTGTGAGTGTACAAAACCAAAAAAAGTTAAATAGTTTTCGTTCTAAAATAATAAAACTAAGTAGTTGTAAATATTTTTGTGTGCTTTTATAGTTGGATATCATGATAACAACCATGACGTCATTCATATTGTTGAAGGTAAGTTACTGTCATTTTTATGATGATTTAGATTTCTGAACTACTTAATTAAAGTTTCGGAATATTTTATCACTCTTTATTTTGTTAGTGAGTCATTAGAAATTCTTATCAGTATCTCATTTGACCAGATTCTAGAATGACATGTAAAGTGTTACCCCATTAAATGTAAAAGTACATTAGTTATCATCCATCTCTTTTCAACAACAGGAAATGTCTAACTTATGCTTTTTGACGATTTATCAGTGCTGGCTACAGTATATGTCCGGGTATCCAAATGCGCGCTTCGTGTGTTAGAAAGAAATAGAGAATATATCATGAAGTGTTGTAATGGCGAAATTCTTTGGCGTATGATTACGCACAGAAAAATTAATTAAATATATTCCTAAAACTAATTAATATTAATTTACCTAAATGAAGTGTGCAGAACTATTGTGGACGAGCAATGAATCTTGTACTGTTATTTTCGCGTGAAGCGTTGGAAGAAAAAGTTTTTGCTCTGCAACTTGTTGAACAAGTTTCCAATTAACTTTTCAGACGAACTCTTTCCTCTTGAGGATGAATAGAGAGGATAACGTCGACTGGTTCCATGGGAAAATATCACGAGAATCTGCCGAGAAGCTGTTAAAAGAAGGTAGGAGTTATTTAAAAGATAAGTCAAAGTTTACAAAGTGGTAACAATAGAGTCTGATCCCTTGTTGACTTGTGCCTTTTTCAGAAGGCGAAGATGGTGTTTTCTTGGTACGTGAAAGCAACACTTCACCTGGAGACTATGTTTTATCTGTTCTACACCAAGTAAGTGCAGTTAAAAGTTTTATAACCTAACATTTCTTAGTAAACAAATAAAGTTTCCAGTAACATTATCTTAAAAACCATTCTCATATTCTTTGACCTGTGTGTTTGTATGACGTCTACAAAGAAAGAATCTCATATATCATATGCAAACCTGATTTCATGTCATTTTCAACATTAACTTTATTTCCTATAAACGCAGTCTTGATGATTACCTGTAATATCATGTCTTTATAGATGCCTGCATATTATATGTCCATAATTTTGTTTTTTATTTCTTTTAGGGTGAAGTAGTGCATTACCAAATTCGGAGGCATGGAGAGGATGCCTTCTTTTCCATAGAGGAGCACACAACAGTCCATGGGTTAGATACACTCATACAGCACTATCGGGGAGACTCCAATGGCCTCGTCACCCGGCTGTCTGTTGTGTGTAAGGGGCAGCCACCACCTCACGAATCACGCACCCAGGGGACTACCAATCTTCTACACAGGTACACGAATCGTGTTTAAAATATACCATGTTCTGTTCCGCACTTTCTTGAACTATGTTCAGTGGGCTCCCAGAACTGTGAAAAGGTGTTCAGCTTCATCAGTTGGAAAGCTATTCTTGTATATGTGTGATCCTGATTCCGCGCATTTATAATAGAATCATATCAGAGAACAAGTGTGAAACGAAAAATATATTTAAATCTAAAGTAAAGGCGTGTTTGATGGATACCTTCATTAAAGAAAATGAAAGTAGTTTAGTTGCACAAATACCTAATGTTTATGTTTATCTTTGCTTCATGTAATAAAGCTAAATGTCCCAGTGCCTGGCGTTGCCCTAACAGTGGACACTAAAGTGTCTGTCATTTATGTTGTTATTGGGAGTTAAGACTGTAGTGCAATCTGTAGGTGCGGTGAAAGGCACGGGGACGTTTAACGTAAGTATAGATTACAATTTTAGTTCTTATTAATAGTATAGTTAGTTTAAAAAATATAAAATGAGTGCTGTCTTCGCCAACAAACTGCTTTGCAGTTTGGCGAAAATAATGCATGTATTTGCATCTATAGCTCTTGTGAAATAAATAAATATGAATATATGAATGTAAGAGCGCAAATGAGCAACGATAATCATTATTAAAGTACAAAGGTTGCTTTAACATCGTTATTCAAACCATTGTTGACCAATACCAATAAGTAATGGCTCTGTAGGAGAGCAATCTTTAATATCTTTATCCATTACAAGTATAGTTGGCATTAGCTAAGTTTATAAGGCAGGGGGAACTAACTATATTCCCACCATGAATGAACCTTATTTATATGGGTTCAATGCTATGAAAATACCAGATGCATTTATGCCCGTTATAGGGTTAAACTGCAGAGAATACTAACTAATAAAATTAATAAATATCTTTGGCATTTCCACATATTCACTATGATTTTCTTCTAAACCAATAATGCCATGTTATGGAATGATTTGTTTGAGTTGAAACACCTTAAATTCTTTTATTCTATTTTCTTCACAATTTGGGTGCTGCACTAACTGATATGGTTGACTGGTAGAGAATACCTTATGGCATTAATTTCGCGTTTTATAGTAACTTGTTACTGTGCTATGAAGTTTATATAAATAGATAAATACATTTTAAATTTATATTTGATAGGCAGTCCACACTTTAAAACATGATGATAAGTAATAGATACTGTAGATATACATATTAACTGAAGTGAAAGGTGTCATAGCACAACCATATGTTGAGGAAATCGCTCCCCTGGTATGTTTCTGGCACTGAAAGTGTTAATAAAGTTGGTACTACTTGTACTCTCTGAGGATGGGTTGTACCAACTTAAGATTACAGACCAATAAACGTAAAATATGGTGCCAGCAGCTGTCATCCTATAGAAACTTGTCATACTATCAGATTTTAACAAATGCTTACGATTACAGACGATTTGGTGCAACCTAAGCATGGAGCACAAAAAAATACCCGTGTATATGTTCATCTTATTATACAATGCACCTCCCTTTCTACAACAGGTATAAGCTAAAGTATGTCAATGATTGAATTTATTTATGTATTATTAAGGATCACCAATAGCGGCAACAATAAACACAAGCACTTATAATTTTAAAAAATGGTTTAAATTGAATTGCGCCACCAATTACAGGGGAACACAGCATGCATTAAAGAAAGTATCGACTTTAAAAATAAAATAAAAAGAGACATTACAGTAAGCGACACAATAGTAGTTAATAATAATATACTTAGAACTAAATTAAGAATAAGAGGGTCTGAAACTAATGCACATTGCTATGGTTTTTACTTTGATATCAAATACACAGTCTATTAATACTGTGATATACTCAGTTTATTTGAATGATAGTGAAGAAGGAAGTTCTATTAACTGGAGAGCCACTGTTATTGCCCTTAATTTCTTTCATCTTGTTGAAATAAATTGACGTGGCCAATGTCTTTTGTTGAAGTAATTACAATTTAAATCCATTACTCAGCAAGGCCACATTTTTTATGGGGTAAAACAACCATTGATTGATTAATTGTCACAAACTAATAATAGTCACCTCAGTAATAAGGTTTCCTACTAATAGATTATATAATAATAAATCAGCCTGTGTACGTTCCACTGCTGCACACAGGCCTCATTGATACGAGGGAACTAAAAGATATGTCTGCCCTAAAAAAACATTGTTTTCAAATGATCTTTATTGAAATGATCATGTGAAATAGCCGCGTCGAGTCACTTATGCAGGTCAATGCCCTCAATCTTTTTACTTACATTGTACAATTGGTTGATGCAATGTGATACTGACAACTTTATTGTTGTGTTCCTGTGGAGAGTGCTGTTCAATAATGCTGACAATGTAATATAATGCGACTGCGCAGTATTGGTCTTGATACCCTATTAGTATTCTGGATACCTTACTTTCATGGCCACCATTAGTATCGAATCGGTGGTATAATGAATGAACTTACTAAAGTACAGTCAGCAAACTAGTACGTAGTTATAATACGTCGTATTATACGACGATATTTAATGCCTTTTCTCGAGTCTCGTAAACTACGCACCCTGGCGGGTGCTTCTTAAAGCACGTTTTTTTTCCTCCTACGTAGGTATTTAAGTATTAATTTATCTATATTAAATATGTGCTGTATGTATAACTATCTTCGTCCAGTTATCATAATACAAGCTTTTGCCTGCATGAGATTTTACGAAAATATTTATTTATTTATATATGTATTTGCTTCAATGCAACATTACATTTTTTTTATCCAGTTAAAATGACCGCTATTTCCCAATTACGATGATATTTACTTTATTTCAATGTATTGTTTGAAATGCCTAAGATAAAAAAGAAACATAATTACGATTTTGTTGTCTTTTTGGTATAGAGAGATTATTGTTTAGCTTATAAACAACAATTTAGATAAATGGAAACAAAATAATCTAGGGGAACAGAGGGATAGATGCCGGACATACGAAATTTTTTTTGGACCAGCTGAAACGTAGATCATCGTTCCCTTCGCTAGCTCGTTCAATAAAGAATACTATAAGATAAAGATAAGATAATTTATTTCATGATAACAATTGCAGTATAAATTAATATATATGTACAGGTCAAAATTATAGGTAACTCGCTAATATTACGGATTTACATCCTTTATCGAACGAACGAGCAAAGCCCAAGAATTTCTATGCTTCAGCTTGGGCCGATAATTGCCCGGTGTCTGTCCCGTATTGTGAGCAGGCTCGTTAATTATAAACATTATTTTGTTGAGTCACTTTTTCGAAATAAAGGCAGGCTCAGGAGACAGCAGTTTTTAAAATAATTGATACTTATTATAAGCAGAACACGTGTTACTGATAATACTTCCCGTGTTAAGATTACCAAAAAATATAACCAATATTATTAAATGAAGTTTATAATGTAGGTAGCTATATACATGTGTGTGCATGATTATCACAAAAAAACATTGGATAATTATGATGTTTTACATACAATAACAAATGAATTATTATATGGATATGTATTCGTATAAAAACTTGGATAATGATATTAACATAACATACTTAAATATTTTCTTGGCATTCTTTACAAAACAGCTAATTATTTGCTCAAATGATATCCATTATGTTTAATGTAATGAGTGTGTATTACTCATACATTGGCAACCAACGGTGAGATTGTTGACGATATTAAAATATCAATTCAGTTGAGATACATCTGTGTTTGATGATGATGAGTCACTCGTGTTTGAGTTAATGATTCATATAATGATTTAGCATGCTTTTGGGTTAGCTATGGTGTCTTGACCATCTGTTATTATAAGCAATTGACGTAGTTGGAGCATTGTTTGTTGTATTTAATAAGGTCTTTGTCAATAAGTTACTTAAATACTACGTATAACTTTATGCAAGTCTCCCATTGCAGTATTATTCTCATGTTTTATTATTACTTCAGACAGGGGTTTTTAAAGTTTTTCGGTACCTAACCCAAAATGATTTACGGTACTTTTTTTCGTTCGCTATAACTATAGTTGCTTATAATATGGATTAATCTCAACACCAGAAGAAAGTCATAATGCCGTACTTATGAACTAAAAGATAGGAAGTCCCCAACTATTTCTTATTTGTAAACATACAAATTGTGACCAACAACCGATTTTTCTTTTTCTCTAGAGCGACGGAGGCCGGCGACTACAACATAGTATCCCAAATGTTGGCAGTAGGTTACCACAGCCGGGATGCCAAGAACCAGGATGGGCAGACGGCGGTGCACATCGCGGCCAAATCCGGGCGCGACAAGATACTTGCCAAGTTGGTCGAGAGCGGAGCCACCGTGAATGTTCGGGACTCGTTCGGATATACGCCTTTACATGTGAGTACGGATTCACTTGCATGGACGGTATTCGCTAGAATAGAGACGGGCAGGTGTTTGCAATTGGCAACCACAGTCGCGATGCCTTTTGGGGGCGGGGTTTTTCTTCTGGCTGCCATGCTTCATATATTACTATGTTCTCGTTTATCTGCTCGCCGCTGTCGCTAACACTAGTATAGTTAGTAGCACTTTGTAAGATCGTAAATAAACTAAACATTTACTACTCTTGTGGCATATATGTGGGCTGCTATAATTATAGAAAAACCGGCCAAATGCGAGTTTGACTCGCGCACCGAGGGTTCGGTCCAAAATATTACGGTTTTCACAATTTTTCTTTTATCTGTGTTATAAGACGTTGCTTCGTACCAAATTTCAAGATTCTGAGTTCACGGGAAGTACCCTGTAGGTATTGATTCCCTTGCGAGTTTCGAAAATTATCGGAAACTTGCGACATAAACGGCTGTATCTTTTGATTGATTTTTTCACAGCTCCAAGGGACATTAGACCTGAGTATTTGGTATAAATTTTAGCTTGATACCTCCACGCGTTCCTGAGAAAAAGGGTCTTGACAGATGGACGGATTGACGGACGGACAACAAAGTGATCCTATAGGGTTCCATAAGGGTTCCGTTTTTTCCTTTTGAGGTACGGAACCCTAAAAATAAAGTTTACTTGGATAATCGATATCGATATTAACGGCCTTGTCATCTACTTATTATTACAGACACACTGCTGTAGTAATCTATCCTTCATTTTCTTGAGGAAAGTCCTACTCAGTTTTATGTTTCATTTGGTTCACCAACTTCCTGATGAGACTTCCTGATGATTTGCTAAAATTGCTAAGGCTGCTCACGATGTGATCTTGCAGTAAAATATTACTGTACCTATCCTCAATGAATCAATAAGTCACATTCTGTGGCCGTAAAAAGATGTACCTTCCACTAGAGCCACGGAATTTATTGATTCATCAATCATCATCATATCCCGCGTCACCCGCATTTATTGTATGATTAGATTGATTAGGAAGAATATTAAAGTGTTCCTATGCTTGCAGTATACCTGCCAGAACAATTTGTCGAGCACCACGGAGCTGCTCATAACGAAGGGCAGCGCCAACTACCAGATGCGGCACGCGCCCACCGGCAAGGTGCCGCTCCACGACGCCGCGCAGAGGGGACATATCGAATGTATTAAGGTACTACCATCTGCCCGCGAGTCCGTCCACGTGGAACTCGTTTATATCGTAGCTCCATACAAACTTTCACCCCCCATTAGACCCCACTGGGGGATGATTTCCGGGAGAAAAACTATCATGTCCTGGGGCTCAAACTATTGGTTGGTGTACGCGGACTGGGTTTCCGCAACTCGACGTCATAATAGCGCCTATTTTGCGTATGGGTTATTGGCACTACTGTTATTCTTGCCAGCCCAGTTCCACCAGGAAGCCTAGCAGACCCCGTTGCCGACGGCCTCCGGTAGTAACCCCGGTGTTCCGAGGTGTTTTGCCCGGTATTCTGCCACCACAGGGCAGACGTCAGGATGACGTAAAATGGGGCTCCACCTATCTCTATACCAAATATCATGTAATTCGGTTCAGCGGTTCAGAGTGAAGAGATGTCCGCAGACACAGTTCCGCATTTATAATATTAGTATCTCTATCTACATGCTACATAGTTGATTGCAAATTAATGATATTTCTGAATTTGCCACGCGACATAATCAAGGGATCGCAATAACGTTTCCGCTAGACACCGCGACAGGTTGAGGGGATACATAATATTCGGCGAGGCGTAATTGTCGGTTGTTTCCTGCCGGCTGCTGTTTGATGATACAATAGGAAAAAATCTTTAATAAAAGTGTAGCCTTATTAGCTACCATTGGGCGAGGAATATTTTTGGCGCCCCACCATCAAGTGTTCCCAGCAGTTTAGCATCCTTTACGACCATATTTCCATCCATTCCAAGTTTAAAAAACGTCATCACTCATTATATAGTGTCCAAAATATTCAACTATATACTATATAACTTGATGCTCCAATGTTTTGAAAATATGTTGTGAATAACACAACATAACCAATACAAATCTCTAATTCAACAATGGGAACCAATTACAATGTAGCCTGACAACAGGAAACTGCATTCCATAACAACGCTGTTTGAATTGCTTGTTTTATTGAGATGGTTCAAGCAGGAAGTTTAAATTGCGACGTTTGCAGGTACTGCTCAAATTGAAAGCTCCCGCGAACCCGAGGACTCTGGCACAAGAAACTCCAGCTGATTTAGCGAAACAGCATGGCCATATGGACTGCTATCAACTATTAAGTAAGCCTTTTACAATATATGAATTTTAAAAAAGTAACACGGGTTTGCAAAAAAGTATAGAATTAAATAAATAAATCAGCCTATATACGTCCCACTTCAGGGCACAGGCCTCTCAGGGATGAGAGGGAACGGGCAGTTAGTCTCTAAGAAGAAGAATATTTTAGTATGATTAAATAAAGGAAATCTCAAATTTCGACCATATCAAAAAAAATAATTATTCGCCACGCGCGGGATTTGAACCCACAAACTCTGGAATCCGTCCATCGCTCAGCCAATTGAGCTACCATGGTTCCGCTAATGGCGACGAATCTTGCAATCCCTTCCACTATTGTATTTACACCTTAGGGAGGCTCGTACCGACATCTACCGTTAAGTCTTCTGAATATCTCTGACACAAACAAAAATAAATCAGTCTTTCAATTTTATACTAGTTAGTCAACCCAGTTTTGTCAGAGGACAATTCCGGCATCTTAATATTTATAATAGTCTGATACCTTAATTATATGCCAACATTTTCCAGAAAACTACATCCCAGAGCCGCCGCAAGCCTCCAAAAGCCAGTGGTACCACGGCACGTTGAGCCGGGACGAAGCCGTGCAAACGTTAGAGGCGTACTGTAAACAGAACAATCTGACGGACAAGGCCACGGACGGCGTGTTCCTGGTACGGTACAGCGAGCGACACAGCAGCGCCAACTGCGTGCTCACCATGCTCAGCGAAAACACGCCGTACCACTTCATCATAAGGAAGGAGGTGAGTGCAAATGTCAGCAAGCAGGAGTCTGCTTGTTACGGGTTATTATTTGCTCAGAGGTGAGGTGGAAGCTACTTCTCTAGTTGACTACCAACTGCGTGCTCACCATGCTCAGCGAAAACACGCCGTACCACTTCATCATAAGGAAGGAGGTGAGTGCACATGTCAGCAAGTAGCAGAGCCTGCTTGTGACGGGTTATTATTTGCTCAGAGGTGAGGTGGAAGGGACTTCTCTAGTTGACAAATGTGTCTATAGACGAGCGGTTTACGCTGTCTGAGCAACATGGCCCGCAATGATGGCTGAAAAAATTCGCGTCACGCTTCATGGCAGCAATGATACCAAAATTCCATCAGCTTTTCTAATAATATACTTATCTAATAATACAACGAGGTCTCATCCGCAATATAATAAATCACATATTATTGCTCACCTCAAAAAATAACAGAGCACAAGTCACTTGCCCAATTGTTTCCTCTAGTCCGTATAAAAGTGTATGTATGTGTTGCAGTCAGCGGGCTGGGTGTACATCGACGACGGGCCGTACCTGGAGGGCGTGGAGCGGCTCGTGGAGCACTACGGCGCGGTGCCGGACGGGCTGCCCGCGCGCCTGCGCCTGCCCGTGCCGCCCAAGCCCAAGCCGCCCCTGCCCGAGGTACACATTATTATAATGATGTCTTGTGTTTCTGGTACCGGAAGGTGTGGAAGAACCACTAGGTGGACTGATGACCTGGTGAAGTAAACGCAAGGTAAACGTCCGCTGGATGCAGGTAGTGCAGAACCGGTCATTGTGGCAGTCTTTGGGGGCGTTGAGGTTCACTTCGCCCGCATTCCCAACTCGATTGCAGCAGCAGTTTGTTAAAATTTTGACTGTGGAAGTTAGGCAGTTCTATGCGCTGACATTTCAAAGCGCCATATTCACTTCTACCTGCCTATAACGTGGGTTAGGTTCGGTATTACGGCCTGTTTGTTATTAATTATTTCCTAAAACTAAACCCATTTTATATTTTTCCAGTTTTCAACAATGCCGCGGACCAAGAAACCATCACCAAGTCGAGCAGCCATGAACCAGACGTTATCCCTAGTCAAAAACGACATCTTAAACAAACAGATGTCTGAGCCCAGCTCCCCGCCCAACGCGTTCGAGCTGCTCACCAGGAACCTCTCCTTCTCATCGGACTTCCACAACGACAGTCTCAACAACAATGATCTGGATGACAACGACACGTACAAAGTGCCCGTTAACAACAGCGCCATTGTTAGGGAGAACTACAATGAGATATCAATCAATTCTGATGGCCAGCTTTCCACACCGCAAGGTTAGTTAAGACCGTCCGCACCTTACAGCCACTATTAACCGCCAATAGACGCAAGCCACTATTGGCCGCCACCGCCACTAGACGCGGCCACTATTAGCCGCCACTAGACGCGAGCCACTATTAGCCGCAACTAGACGCGAGCCACTATTAACCACCACTAGACGCGAGCCACTATGTTAATAGCGGTTACGCCACTAGACGCGAGCCACTATTGACCGCCACTAGACGCAAGCTACTAGACGTGAGCCACTATTAACAGCCACTAGACACGAGCCACTATTAGCCGCCACTAGACGCGAGCCACTATTAACCACCACTAGACGCGAGCCACTATGTTAATAGCGGTTACGCCACTAGACGCGAGCCACTATTGACCGCCACTAGACGCAAGCTACTAGACGTGAGCCACTATTAACCACCACTAGACGCGAGCCACTATTAGCCGCCACTAGACGCGAGCCACTATTAACCACCACTAGACGCGAGCCGCTATTAACCGCCACCAGAGGCGAGCCACTATTGACCGCCACTAGACGCAAGCCACTAGACGTGAGCCACTATTAACCGCCACTAGACGCGAGCTACTATTGACCACCACTAGACGCAAGCCACTATTAACCGCCACTAGACGCGAGCCCCTATTAACCGCCACTGGACGCAAGCCACGAGACGCGAGCCACTATTAAACGCCACCAGACGCGAGCCACTTTTGACCGCCACGAGACGCAAGCCACTAGACGCGAGCCACTGTAAACCGCCACGAGACGCAAGCTACTAGATGCGAGCCACTATTAACCGCCACGAGACGCGAGCCACTATTAATAACCACTAGACGCGAGCCACTATTAACCGCCACTAGACGCGAGCTACTATTAACCGCCACTAGACGCGAGCCACTATTAACCGCCACGAGACGCAAGCTACTAGACGCGAGCCACTATTAACCGCCACGAGACGCAAGCTACTAGACGCGAGCCACTATTAACCGCCACTACACGCAAGCCACTAGACGCGAGCCACTATTAATCGTCACTAGACGCGAGCCACTTTTAACCGCCACTAGACGCAAGCCATTAGACGCGAGCCACTATTAACCGCCACGAGACGCAAGTTACTAGACGCGAGCCACTATTAACCGCCACTAGCCGCGAGCCACTAATCCACTAGACGCGGCCACTATTGGCTCTAGGATGGTCTGAATCGCATTTAATAATGATTAAATCCCAAATCTTCAAGCTTCTTTTTTTTTAATAACCCTTATGTACATTTAGTATCCCCGTTATTCATAAAAGGGTGAGGACCAAATTCCGTTGTGACACGAAAATAAGCCATACAATTCTATGGTTAATTTTAGTGTCACAACGGATTTTTTTAACTACTGCCGATTAACCAGGCTAACTACTAGCCAAGAATTTGGACCTCACCCTTTTATGAATAATGGGGATACTAAATGTACATAAGGGTTATTTAAGTAGCATATTTCGTAGCAAATCTATGATTGTTTCATGCGATAGCGGGGTGAAAAAGGGTGAGCGGAATAGTAGCGACCCAGTAGCAAAAAGTTACTGTATATTCAAAAATGCATTCCAGATTTCATCCCCATGAACGAGCTAACACTAGGCGCGACGCTAGGCGAAGGCGAGTTCGGTTCCGTGCTGCGCGCCACGCTCGCCGCGGCGCCGGGCCGACCCGCCATGCCAGTAGCAGTGAAGACCCTACACGTGCAGCACACGGACTCCAACCAGCGGGACTTCCTCGCCGAGGCCAAGCTCATGATGACCCTGCGGCATCGGTGCATCGTGCGCATCATCGGAGTCTCTCTGGTAAGTTAACTCTTAGATTACAGGCATAAGCATGTGATGATGACGTGAAAGTTTAGTCAAAGGGTGGGTTGCACCAAACCGTCTGTAATCGTAAGCGGTGTTTCCTTAAAATCTGAATGTATGGAACGTTTGACAAGTTTCTATAGACTGACAGCTGTCACCGCCATATTTAACGTTGATCGGTCTGTAATCGTAAGTCGGTGCAACCCGCCCTTAGTGTTTTAGTTGTATAGTCGGGTACGGACCCGTGCTTCACCTCGTTATATCACCTGGGCGAAGCACAGGACCAGGTTATGCCCCGTGCTTCACCCAGGTGAAATAACGAGGTGAAGCACGGGTCCGTACCCGTACAGTCAGCAGCAGAAGTAGCTATGCAAAATACACAGACAGTCTATAATCTCTTAACATCAGAGTCGCGTGTAGGTCATTTTGAGCATTTGACCCGACATAAATAATTACATATTATGTTATAAATTCTATTGTACTTAACTTAACATCTTTGTTAATAAATATTAAATCTTTATTCGTCACTTTGACACGTGTGTTCGTGAGAAAGGCACAAAACATATTATTATTTATCAGAGGCATTTTAAGTTTTAAATATTTAATTTTATTTACTTTTAAGTATGTCAATAATCTAGCCGTCTTCAATATAAAATCCAAGCAAGCAAGCAATAGTCCAAAACAATATATCGATTCCAGGGTCCCCCGCTCGCCATGATCCAGGAGCTGGTCCCGCTGGGCTCGCTGCTGGAGTACCTGGTGCGGCAGCCCGAGCAGGCCTCGGCGGGCTACGAGCTGCGGCTGTGGGCGTGCCAGGTGGCGGCCGGCATGCGCTACCTGGAGCGCCGCCGCTTCGTGCACCGCGACCTGGCCGCCAGGAACATCCTGCTGGCTACCAGGTATACACCACCTTTAACAACACTCCAGGGTCCCCCGCTCGCCATGATCCAGGAGCTGGTCCCGCTGGGCTCGCTGCTGGAGTACCTGGTGCGGCAGCCCGAGCAGGCCTCGGCGGGCTACGAGCTGCGGCTGTGGGCGTGCCAGGTGGCGGCCGGCATGCGCTACCTGGAGCGCCGCCGCTTCGTGCACCGCGACCTGGCCGCCAGGAACATCCTGCTGGCTACCAGGTATACACCACCTTTAACAACACTCCAGGGTCCCCCGCTCGCCATGATCCAGGAGCTGGTCCCGCTGGGCTCGCTGCTGGAGTACCTGGTGCGGCAGCCCGAGCAGGCCTCGGCGGGCTACGAGCTGCGGCTGTGGGCGTGCCAGGTGGCGGCCGGCATGCGCTACCTGGAGCGCCGCCGCTTCGTGCACCGCGACCTGGCCGCCAGGAACATCCTGCTGGCTACCAGGTATACACCACCTTTAACAACACTCCAGGGTCCCCCGCTCGCCATGATCCAGGAGCTGGTCCCGCTGGGCTCGCTGCTGGAGTACCTGGTGCGGCAGCCCGAGCAGGCCTCGGCGGGCTACGAGCTGCGGCTGTGGGCGTGCCAGGTGGCGGCCGGCATGCGCTACCTGGAGCGCCGCCGCTTCGTGCACCGCGACCTGGCCGCCAGGAACATCCTGCTGGCTACCAGGTATACACCACCTTTAACAACACTCCAGGGTCCCCCGCTCGCCATGATCCAGGAGCTGGTCCCGCTGGGCTCGCTGCTGGAGTACCTGGTGCGGCAGCCCGAGCAGGCCTCGGCGGGCTACGAGCTGCGGCTGTGGGCGTGCCAGGTGGCGGCCGGCATGCGCTACCTGGAGCGCCGCCGCTTCGTGCACCGCGACCTGGCCGCCAGGAACATCCTGCTGGCTACCAGGTATACACCACCTTTAACAACACTCCAGGGTCCCCCGCTCGCCATGATCCAGGAGCTGGTCCCGCTGGGCTCGCTGCTGGAGTACCTGGTGCGGCAGCCCGAGCAGGCCTCGGCGGGCTACGAGCTGCGGCTGTGGGCGTGCCAGGTGGCGGCCGGCATGCGCTACCTGGAGCGCCGCCGCTTCGTGCACCGCGACCTGGCCGCCAGGAACATCCTGCTGGCTACCAGGTATACACCACCTTTAACAACACTCCAGGGTCCCCCGCTCGCCATGATCCAGGAGCTGGTCCCGCTGGGCTCGCTGCTGGAGTACCTGGTGCGGCAGCCCGAGCAGGCCTCGGCGGGCTACGAGCTGCGGCTGTGGGCGTGCCAGGTGGCGGCCGGCATGCGCTACCTGGAGCGCCGCCGCTTCGTGCACCGCGACCTGGCCGCCAGGAACATCCTGCTGGCTACCAGGTATACACCACCTTTAACAACACTCCAGGGTCCCCCGCTCGCCATGATCCAGGAGCTGGTCCCGCTGGGCTCGCTGCTGGAGTACCTGGTGCGGCAGCCCGAGCAGGCCTCGGCGGGCTACGAGCTGCGGCTGTGGGCGTGCCAGGTGGCGGCCGGCATGCGCTACCTGGAGCGCCGCCGCTTCGTGCACCGCGACCTGGCCGCCAGGAACATCCTGCTGGCTACCAGGTATACACCACCTTTAACAACACTCCAGGGTCCCCCGCTCGCCATGATCCAGGAGCTGGTCCCGCTGGGCTCGCTGCTGGAGTACCTGGTGCGGCAGCCCGAGCAGGCCTCGGCGGGCTACGAGCTGCGGCTGTGGGCGTGCCAGGTGGCGGCCGGCATGCGCTACCTGGAGCGCCGCCGCTTCGTGCACCGCGACCTGGCCGCCAGGAACATCCTGCTGGCTACCAGGTATACACCACCTTTAACAACACTCCAGGGTCCCCCGCTCGCCATGATCCAGGAGCTGGTCCCGCTGGGCTCGCTGCTGGAGTACCTGGTGCGGCAGCCCGAGCAGGCCTCGGCGGGCTACGAGCTGCGGCTGTGGGCGTGCCAGGTGGCGGCCGGCATGCGCTACCTGGAGCGCCGCCGCTTCGTGCACCGCGACCTGGCCGCCAGGAACATCCTGCTGGCTACCAGGTATACACCACCTTTAACAACACTCCAGGGTCCCCCGCTCGCCATGATCCAGGAGCTGGTCCCGCTGGGCTCGCTGCTGGAGTACCTGGTGCGGCAGCCCGAGCAGGCCTCGGCGGGCTACGAGCTGCGGCTGTGGGCGTGCCAGGTGGCGGCCGGCATGCGCTACCTGGAGCGCCGCCGCTTCGTGCACCGCGACCTGGCCGCCAGGAACATCCTGCTGGCTACCAGGTATACACCACCTTTAACAACACTCCAGGGTCCCCCGCTCGCCATGATCCAGGAGCTGGTCCCGCTGGGCTCGCTGCTGGAGTACCTGGTGCGGCAGCCCGAGCAGGCCTCGGCGGGCTACGAGCTGCGGCTGTGGGCGTGCCAGGTGGCGGCCGGCATGCGCTACCTGGAGCGCCGCCGCTTCGTGCACCGCGACCTGGCCGCCAGGAACATCCTGCTGGCTACCAGGTATACACCACCTTTAACAACACTCCAGGGTCCCCCGCTCGCCATGATCCAGGAGCTGGTCCCGCTGGGCTCGCTGCTGGAGTACCTGGTGCGGCAGCCCGAGCAGGCCTCGGCGGGCTACGAGCTGCGGCTGTGGGCGTGCCAGGTGGCGGCCGGCATGCGCTACCTGGAGCGCCGCCGCTTCGTGCACCGCGACCTGGCCGCCAGGAACATCCTGCTGGCTACCAGGTATACACCACCTTTAACAACACTCCAGGGTCCCCCGCTCGCCATGATCCAGGAGCTGGTCCCGCTGGGCTCGCTGCTGGAGTACCTGGTGCGGCAGCCCGAGCAGGCCTCGGCGGGCTACGAGCTGCGGCTGTGGGCGTGCCAGGTGGCGGCCGGCATGCGCTACCTGGAGCGCCGCCGCTTCGTGCACCGCGACCTGGCCGCCAGGAACATCCTGCTGGCTACCAGGTATACACCACCTTTAACAACACTCCAGGGTCCCCCGCTCGCCATGATCCAGGAGCTGGTCCCGCTGGGCTCGCTGCTGGAGTACCTGGTGCGGCAGCCCGAGCAGGCCTCGGCGGGCTACGAGCTGCGGCTGTGGGCGTGCCAGGTGGCGGCCGGCATGCGCTACCTGGAGCAACGCCGCTTCGTGCACCGCGACCTGGCCGCCAGGAACATCCTGCTGGCTACCAGGTATACACCACCTTTAACAACACTCCAGGGTCCCCCGCTCGCCATGATCCAGGAGCTGGTCCCGCTGGGCTCGCTGCTGGAGTACCTGGTGCGGCAGCCCGAGCAGGCCTCGGCGGGCTACGAGCTGCGGCTGTGGGCGTGCCAGGTGGCGGCCGGCATGCGCTACCTGGAGCGCCGCCGCTTCGTGCACCGCGACCTGGCCGCCAGGAACATCCTGCTGGCTACCAGGTATACACCACCTTTAACAACACTCCAGGGTCCCCCGCTCGCCATGATCCAGGAGCTGGTCCCGCTGGGCTCGCTGCTGGAGTACCTGGTGCGGCAGCCCGAGCAGGCCTCGGCGGGCTACGAGCTGCGGCTGTGGGCGTGCCAGGTGGCGGCCGGCATGCGCTACCTGGAGCGCCGCCGCTTCGTGCACCGCGACCTGGCCGCCAGGAACATCCTGCTGGCTACCAGGTATACACCACCTTTAACAACACTCCAGGGTCCCCCGCTCGCCATGATCCAGGAGCTGGTCCCGCTGGGCTCGCTGCTGGAGTACCTGGTGCGGCAGCCCGAGCAGGCCTCGGCGGGCTACGAGCTGCGGCTGTGGGCGTGCCAGGTGGCGGCCGGCATGCGCTACCTGGAGCGCCGCCGCTTCGTGCACCGCGACCTGGCCGCCAGGAACATCCTGCTGGCTACCAGGTATACACCACCTTTAACAACACTCCAGGGTCCCCCGCTCGCCATGATCCAGGAGCTGGTCCCGCTGGGCTCGCTGCTGGAGTACCTGGTGCGGCAGCCCGAGCAGGCCTCGGCGGGCTACGAGCTGCGGCTGTGGGCGTGCCAGGTGGCGGCCGGCATGCGCTACCTGGAGCGCCGCCGCTTCGTGCACCGCGACCTGGCCGCCAGGAACATCCTGCTGGCTACCAGGTATACACCACCTTTAACAACACTCCAGGGTCCCCCGCTCGCCATAATCCAGGACCTGGTCATGGCAACACTTTGGTATTCGACGCCAAGGGTGCACAAATAGTGCCTTTGAATGGAGCAAAACCCAATACTCCAATGACAGTATCTACTTAGTTTATCTTTTTAGTCTGGACTCCACGAATGTCCATGGAGTTGGAGCTAGTTATATGCTGTTCCCAGTTCCGGAATACTCCCCGGTATTTTCCATATAAATTGGGAACTTTCCCAATATTCCCAAGAACCACACATCTCTAGTTGGAACTTAGGGTGGTATTTCACTTGTTCAAGATCTTTTTCCAATGTGTATATTTAATATTTAATCTAATTTCTTCCCATTCCACTTGTCCAATATCTTGGGTCAAGTTTTTATACTGTTTGCGTTGCCATTTTAAAATAAATGTCATTCGTAATATTTGATTAAATATGTCAGTGTTTCTAGTTTTGATGAAGTCATCCAATATCTTTGATCAAAGGCACATTGGACAAAGGTCTTTGCCAACCACCCTTAAACCAAAGTGCAGTTTTTTGTGTGTGTCAAATTTTATTCAACGGGTCTTTCATTTTGTATGCATTATTCTATTCAGGGCCCATGTAGCGCCCGTGTGCAAACATTACTCTTGCGCCCCCTAGTAAGCGCGCGGTCAAAATGGAATGGCAGCGGGCGGCGCTCGGCGCCCCCTAGGACCGCTGCGCCCGTGTGCAACGCACATCCTGCACCATAGGTAAAGATGCCTCTGATTCTATTTTTCTAACAAAAATGTATTCCCCAGGCATCAAGCCAAAATAAGCGACTTCGGGCTATCTCGAGCGCTATCCATGGACAGTTCGTACTACAAGGCGAGCCAGGGCGGCAAGTGGCCCATCAAGTGGTACGCGCCCGAGTCGTACAACTACGGCACCTTCAGCTCCGCCAGCGACGTGTGGAGCTACGGCGTCACGCTGTGGGAAATGTTCTCCTACGGCAAGCAGCCGTACGGGGAAAAAAGGGGCACCGAGGTTAGTAGCTTGTTTTTTACCGTATTCAATAACTACAACTTAGAAAAGTTGAAAAACCCCCGACATTTTCATTTCAAAGTACAATATCTCAAAAACGGTTAAACAGATGAAACATACAACACTCGGGATAAAATTATCTATGACAAAAAAAAACGCATTCATATCGGTCCATCCGTAAGGGAGCTACGCTACCACAGACAGATATACAGCTACACAGACAGACACGTTAAACTTAAAACACCCCTCTTTTTGCGTCGGGGGTTAAAAAAAGAGTAGGTGCGCAGTAAGCTCGGCCGAATTTCACCTTCCCATACAAAAATAGTTAAGCTCTCATTTTAAAACTACGTGTGGGATTGTGACGAAACTTTACATATACAATGACACGAGACATATCTATGTCTGTAATTAGTTTATATGGTTCCAGTTTATAAAACAAACGAAATACAGGAAAAACAAGTTTAAAAAACTTATATTCGTTGTATTTTTTTATTATGGTATCTGAAGCTACATAAACTAATTACAGATATAGATAGAGACATATACCTCATGTCATTGTATATGCAAAGTTTCGTTACAATGCAACACGCAGTTTTAAAATGAGAGCGTAACTACGTTTGTATGGAGAATCGAGCTTAATGCGGACTCTTTTATGTATGTTAACTCAACCCGCACTGCTACCCCTTCCATGAGAGGAGGCCTTTGCCCAGCAGTAGGGACGTATAAAGATGGATAAGTAAAGTAAGTATGTTCCCCATTACTCATTCCCCAAGACGCGTGAACCGATTTGAAAATCTGTTTTTGTTTGAAAAGGATTTGTCCCAGCTGGTCCCATGGTCAATAAAGCATACGGCCTGACCTTTAGTAAGCACACACCGTCGTTTATGGTCGTTTGCGGCAACAGAAGAATCACACGCGCGCTGCCGACCCATTATTGATTTGAGAATTTGTTGTGTTGACAGGCTACAGACCAATACAGGTCCTACACTTTCAACACGTCACATCTCGACACGTCTCTCTTGTATAAGGGTAGTTACGCCGTTTATAACTGGCACGTAATGGCACTTGCAATGAATTACTGCTTGTTATCAAACAATTATTTATTAGAAGATGTTTGTAAGTAATTGGTCACATGAAGTAGCACTTAGTGGGAAGTAAACTGTAGCTGAGTTTGATCATCTAACTCAAGATATTCGTATTGATCATTTTCTAATCTAAAGAAGGAAAAACAAAGTAAATTAAAATAAAACGTTGGTTTGTCCACACATTTGATATGAAATGAATTAAAATCTGGAAAATATTCTGTTAAATTTGTATCACAAAAAAAACAGAACTCTACAAGATCTAGAAACGATGCCCCAAGTAATCTTAATAATTTCTAATTGGCTTAAAAATGGATCAAATCTAGGACCCCATCTATTAGAAACAGGGTCATCACCCCCAGCCATCTCAACCTTCTTTCTGTTTCAGGCAATACAAATAGTGGAAAGCGGCGGCCGGCTAGAAAGGCCCGAGGAGTGTCCAGACGAGATCTACCAAGTCATGCTGGACTGCTGGGCCTACAACCCGGACTTGCGGCCCACGTTCGGACAACTCTTCGACGTGTTCTCCCAACACCCCGACTACGTCAACATCAGCCAGCTAGCCCTCGACAACGAAGAAGTAAACGTCTAACAGTTGCAGTTACCTACATCGCTGTCTCTCTTCTGTTCACTGTGTCGATGAAATAGTGAAGCGATGTTTGGTAAATATGCATCTACTGACGTGGGGCTTTTTAAGAAGCCTAGACGTAGGACGCTTAAAGTGCAATAGTGATTTGCCAGAGGATCTCCATGGCAGGGCGCAGTTACTGATGGAAAGTAGTGAAAGGCGACATCTACCAAGTCATTCTGGACTGTTGGGCCTAGAACACAGACCTGCGGCCGACGTTCAGCCAGCACGTCGACGTGTTCTCCCAACACCCCGACTACGTCAACATCAGCCAGATAGCCCTCGACAACGATGACGTAAAAGTCTAACTGTTACAGTTACCTACAGCGCTGTCTCTTTTGTTCACTATGTCGATGAAAGAGCAATGCGATCTTTGGTAAATGTGCAATATGTATCTATTGACGTTGGGCGCTTGAGGAAGCCTGTCAGGATGCAGGATGCTTGAAGTGATTTGCCAGGGGACATCCATAGCAAGGCTCCGTTACTAGACGAATGTGATGAGGATTACCTTTGGTTATTTATTTACATTGGAGCTGTGTTTTCGGAGTTTCTGTCTCTTGTCTCATTCGCAGTAAATTAAATAAAGTCGTGCTCGTAATACTTGCCACTTATAAAGTTGTCGAGTGACCTAAATATCCATTTGTAAAGCCTGAACTGGTGTCCCCAATGATGTATTATAATTTATAGTTTGCTTGTGTGTGTGAATCCAATGATCTGAAATACGTATGTTGGATAGAAGATGGATAGTATTAATGTGTCTCAGTATGAAATTATGGTGGTCTTCATTTTAATACTTAGTTATTCTATGTGATAAAGATCAAATTTATTATAACTTAATATCGCCAAACTTTTTGTCTGTTACAAAATACTTACATTTACATCAAATATTCAATGAATTTAAAAATATGTTATATCGAGTACTGTCAGAATGAAGTCACTATTTTAGAAGAAAGTATATTTTTGACCAGGTTACGTGAATTGGCGTTTTGTAGATGATATTGGTTGCACTATTGCAATTCGAATTTATTTGTTTATGATGTTTATTTAAATGTTAAATGAAAACGACTAAAATAAGTTAATATTTTAAGAACAAGCATTGTTTGTGTGACAAAAGAAATGATATAATGTGCCTGATTAGCTATTGTCTCATTTATAAATCTATACCTAGTTAATTTTTAGTTCTATAAACCCAATGATGTAACAATTAATACGCATTTGACAATTTGCTTTTGCAACATGTATGACAATAGCATTTTAAAATATCTTACTATGATTTTGACAAATATTTACAATTATGATTTATATGTATATGTCGACCTGCATTTTTTAACTGTGTATGTTCCTTTTAGAACCAAAATAGAGTTTATTGTACAGTACTTAGTTGTAAAATTCTTGTAGCTTTTTATATAGATACAATGACACCGGATACACAATATACATTCCTTTAATTTTAACTAATGTAGTATTGCCATGCAAATGCCATAGTTACTTTCGTGATTATCCAACACTTTGCCATGAGGTTGTGTTATTTATGTACAAAATTATTTTTATAGTTACCCAAATTATTATATCAGTTTAGTTTTAAAGAATTTATTTGAAATTCATCAATATTTCTATGAGTCTGACTTAGCGAATATGATTTATGTTATTACAGATTATATCAATTTATATATAAAAGAAATGTGATAATGGTATTTATAAAACACTAAAATAAATTATATAAACTACACATATTTTGTATTCACTTATCACTTTACTTTCCAATGTACGGCCGTAATGTAGACGCAAATATATCATAAAGACTGAAGCAAATATATCATAAGAACTGAGAGAATTACACACGTCGTTAGACTAAAGGTTCATGTCTATAGATATTCCATGTCTAAGGTTTAGATGCAGTCTGCACAACAAAGTAAATTACAAAATAAATATCAAAAAGCAGTACGTAAACATAATTTCATGTGTATCCAATACTTGCACAATATCACAACAACATTGATACTAACTATCACAAATGCGTCACTTTTCAGTCTCAAGGGCATGCAAGCATGACACTGCAGGCCGGCTAGCACCAACTTACGATTAAGCCCGTCACAAACGTAGCTATAATATATATTAATATACCATAAGATATCGAAATATATATTATATCTGCGTGTGTGGACTCTGTCAACTAGTACGGAAAATAAAGTACGGAAATATATCGTAAGATGCCTAGCTATAATATTATATTTTGGTATATTAATATATATACCAGGTCAAGGAGAAGGTCAATGTAGTGTCGTACCAGAAGCTCAAAGCAGTGGCAGAGCGTAGAGCTGAATGGCGGTTGCTCCACCGACAAGAGCAGAGCTCTTAAGTTGAAGAAGAAGATAATATATATTATAGCTACGTATGTGACGGGCTTTACAGACTAATCATATTTAATATAGGTATGGCGCTGGCAGCTGTAATTTCATACAAACTTGTCAAAGTTTCCATACATACAGATTCCAACCATGGACCTATGATACTCAGGACAGGCTATACGTGTTGCCACAGTGAGGGACGGAAAGGCTCCTATGCAGCTAAATTAAGAACTGGCCTTAAAATTGCTGAAGACTTGCCATAAACAACCTACTCTATTTGGACGGGTAATGGTTTATGTGCCACAACTTCATACTAAATCAGTTGTGGCAAATAAAAAAAAAGTGAAACTATGAGAAGGACAACGATTTATATTTCCCTTTCCGTCACACTTATCGCGATTTTTAAGTGACAAAATGGCAGGCACGTACTTTCTACCAATATAATTTGAATACGAGTGGTCAATACCACTTGTTTTTAAATTTTCTATCGCTATTTCAAAGTAGCATTTCATAATTTTTGTCAGTTTTCGAGTGACAGAGTCGAGCGCTCGAAAGTCAAAAATCGGTCCCCAGCTCGCTCGCATTTGGTATTATTATTACCATAGCTTGTCAAGAGTATCATAGGTTCATGGATTGCAACGAACACCGCTTACGATTACAGACGGTTTGGTGCAATCCACCATAAGGCGCAGAACACACAGCGCTTTTTGTCCGCACAGTCACATATCGTCCCCCAATTTCGCTCCGCCACTCCGCCAAACGCGACATAGCCCGGCGCCGTCCGATCCCCTAAACATTGATCCTGCACTCGTGATACGGTGGCGGCGGAGTTTCACCCCTTACCACCCGGATAGCGTCCGCGTGTATAACCGGCTCCCGGTGCTCCGGCACGCCGTACGGCAGCGGCGCACTCCGATCCGGCAGCGGCAGCTGTCTCCTATACGACGGAGGAGTCTCCAAGTCCGGATTAATCCCGCTACTCCACAGCAGATTGGTTCTCATATCACTGTCTACCCTTTGCGCTCTACGCCTCTGTCTCCGAGTTTGTGGTCTTGTGCAATTAACCCGCCGGCATCCACACAGCGAGCGCAGCCATACGTACGTGGCCACAATACCAATCGCTAGTCCCAGCTCTAACCCTATAATGAACGCCTGTGATGACGAGAAGTCTCTATCGATTTTCTCGTACCATGTCAATTGCTTCGTAGGTTTTAATGCTGGCAAGGTTTCGTTCTTAACGGTGATATTCCAAACGTCTTTCACATCGACATCTGCTCGTTCGACCGTCGCTGCAGATATTATTTTCTCGAAAATTTTGGGCGTCCGTTTTATACATTTCTTCGTGTAGCTTATCCGATGTGAAGTAATCCAGGCCTCTACTGCAATGAAACTGGGATCGCAGTTCCAGTAGTCGTTCCTCAATTCCAATCTCTCTAGCTTGGGTAGTGGCTTGAGTACCTCGGTTCTAAGCGAAATTAGATAGTTTTCACTCAGGTCTAACTTCCTCAAATTTGGCAGACGAGCGAAAATTCTGTCTGGTAACGATTTTATCCGGCAGTCGTTGAGGTTTAACACCTGAAATAAGAAATTATAGATTTGTATACTTAAGTGAAATGCGTAATGTCATCCCGCTCGAATTTGGAGCAGCCCAACTGGGGAAGCACCTCCGCCTTGCAGAAAACCACCAGCTTGAATAATACTTCTACTTGCTCTGTAGTAGTGTTGTGTTCCTGGAGGTGAGCAAGGTCGCCAGAGCTCCCGAGGATGCGTTGTGTTGAGAGCGAGGGAATTTGTTCCTTCAGCTGTCAACACAGCGAATCCTCAAACATCATGGGTCGGCAACGCCCATGTCACTCCTTTGGAGTTGCATGCATCTATAGGCTGCGGTGTCCGCTTACCATCAGGCGGGCCGTACGCTTGTTTGCCACCGTCGTTGTATAAAAAAAGTAACAATCGAATTCATGCTGCGATAAACATTAATTAATTTTCACATCCAATCTGATAATCAGTGCGTTCCGCTCTCACTCACGCGTAATATAAGGTGTACCTAATGGCAAGTGGCACTGATATACAAATTAAGTGAACAATCGAAATGTTTGTCGCGAATTACAGGTTCAATGCTTTATACGATGGTGACATCCATGCACACTGCCTGCCTGATAGTAAACGTCGTAGTCTATGGCATTTGCGACTTCAGCATGACTGTAACAAGACGGCGCGCGAGCTCTCTCGATTTTTGTCGCACTATACGTCTCTTTCTAAGTTTTCTAATAAGAGAGAGACGGTGCTGAAGAATCACGAGCGCGTTGCCGACCCTTTATTGATTTGAGGATTTGTTTTGCTTGCTACTAGAGACCAATGCACGTCCCTGACTGTATCAGCATACTCATCATCGCCACCAACATCCTCGGGAGCTTGTAAGGGGGTGGTGACATTCGTCAATCCGCTCTGGCCTACCCCTCTAAAATATGAGTAGTTATATATAATACTAGCTTCTGCCCGCGATTCCGTGCGCTAGGTACTCGTTTATATCGTAGCTCCATACAATTTTTCACCCCCATAGGGAATGATTTCCGGGTAAAAACTATCTTATGTCCTTCCCCGGGACTCAAACTAATCTCTATACCAAATTTCATCTAAATCTGTTCTGCGGTTTAAGCGTGAAGAGGTAACAGACAGACACACTTTCGCATTTATAATATTAGTACAGATGTCAATATATTTTTTTTAGGATTGACATAGGGTCAGTTCGGGTATGTGCGCCACCGGCGAAAGTGCGCATCATTCATCATTCAGTCATTTAACCTGTCCTCTCCCACGACTCGCGCACTTATTACCCCCGTTGTCTCCCAGAGGCACAAACTTGTGCCCAAAATATCGAAACCCCCGTCTCCCAGGTCCTGGGCAACGGCTGGACTCCGTGTCTCCCACGCGTAATTTGACACCGAACGCGCATACCACTTATGACGTGTTTATCGCTTGTGGGGCTGAGTGTTTATACTTGTATAAGAGGAGTGTATGTTTTTATGAAGAGGATGAATAAGAAATTGCTAAAAAGTAGAAAACATCAATAGAAATAGTAAAAACAATACCAAAATATCCAAACGCGTCTAAAAAGTAAGAGAAACCTTTGTGCGATATTTGTAATCAAACGGTAGATCTCGATTACTAATAATTTGAGTAATATGAAAGTATCTAAATATATAAAAGAAGAAACTGACTGACTGACTGACTGACTGACTGACATATCAACGCACAGCCCAAACTGCTGGGTCTAGAGATTCCTAATTTGGCACGTAGGTTCCTTATAAGGTGTAGTGGAGCACTAAGAAAGGATTTTCCAAAACTCACCCCCTAAGGGGGTGAAATGGGGGTCTAAAGTTTGTACGGAATAAACATTATTTATTGAACAAGAGACTTGAAACTTTGTAGGAAGATTAATTATTGATACAAAAAAAGTACTTTCAGCGCTTTACAAAATTCTACCCCGATGGGGGTTAAATAGGGGTGCAAAGTTTGAAATCAAAACTACTGGGACTAGAAACTTGAAATTTACACCAGATTTTCCTTTTATGACGTAAGCAAGGGATAAGACGGGATTTTTGGAAATTCTATCCTCAAGGGTGTTGAATAGGGGTCCAAAGTTTGTATGGGGGAAGCATTATTTTTTGTACTAGAGACTTGAAACTTTGTAGGAATGTTATTTATTAAGATACAAAAAAGCACTTTCAGCGTTATATAAAATTCTGCCCCTAAGGGGGTTAAATAGGGATGCAATATTTGTATGGGGGAAACATTATTTATTGAACTACTTTGTAGGAAGATTACTTATTGATATAAAAAAGTAATTTCAGCATCTTATAAAATTCCACCCCTAAGGGGGTTAACCGAGGGTCCTAAGTTTTTGTGTGGGAAACTTTTTTTTAGCTACGTACTTAAAACTTTGTGGACAGATTACTTAGTCATTTACAAACAAAGTACTTTCAGCGTTTTGGAAATAATTACACCTAAAGGGGTTAAAAAGAAGTTCCAAAGTTTGTATGGGTAAAAAAGATTAGTTAGACAATTTTATTCGAAACTTTACAGGATAATTCCTAACGATAAATGAGTACCTAAACAAGTGTTTTCGGTTTTTTTGAGAATTCAGCCGCTAAAAGGGGGACATGTGGTGACAAAATCTGAAAATCAACATCGGCATCTATTGTTTCTATGGTACTATATCGGGTCGCTGATTACGAAAACAACAACTATTTTTTATTCCAACGTGGCGTCTAAATAGCAATAAATGGGCGTTGTTATTATGGCTTTTGGGACGTTAAAAACTACGAAAATCGCATAGATTTTGAAATGTAATGTTGTGGACATTAAAATTCATGAAATTATTTGTGCCAAATTGCAATTCAATCAGTCCAGTTTTTTCGTAGCAAATCGTTTGTAACGAGACGAACGAACGAGACCCGCGTTATAGGTTTTAAAGTTTGTATTTGGTGCCATCTCGATCGTCATCAATCGGTTGTACGTAGGCGAGTGCGGGCGGCGCGGCGGGACGGGAGGGTAGGAGACATTGGGAAACTGCCTGCATCCGTAATTAAGTACATTCAAAGTGCTGCACGAAGATCTGCTTACTTTTTATAAGTTAAGCACTTTGGCTGCCGCAAAATTAAATGTATTTTTTTGGTATTTATGTTCTTTAATTATAGTTGCTCCCATACAAACTGTTGTTCCCCTCCAAATACTGGTTCGAATGGCATCAAAAAAAAATCTTAGGAAAGAAGCTTATAGCAATGGCCAGGCTACAAATTTGACTTGAAATTCGTGAACTTAAACTAGCTTTTATTCCAGAGGTCAGATTCTCATTTAATCATGATTGTAAATTTTATAACAAAAATACGTACATACATACATACATTCACGCCTTTATTCCCAAAAGGGGTAGGCAGAGCACATGAACTTTATGTTCCAGCGCCACTTTTAGCATAAATGTGGGTATAAAAGATCGACAAAATGTGATATTAGGTTATAGCTTGCTACATAGGTTGTTAGCCCATCACCCACGACACACTTCAACCCTGCTCCTTTAGTCGACTTTTACGGCACCCACGGGAAGAAAGGGGGTGGTGAAATTCTAATCCGATACCACACGGGCATAAAAATAATAGTAAATAAAAAATAATTTTACCATAATGGGTTATGACACTTATGACGAAGGATTATTCATAGGGAAAGTTAGTAGAAGTAGGCCGTTGCCGGCGTAGCAATTCAACAAGTATTGGAATATTACACTTACTACGCGGGCGAAGCCGCGGGCAAAAGCTAGTACAAAATAAACTTTCTAATGATGTATAATACTTAGAAGCTTTTCATATAAAAAACAACTGAAAATCGCTTTCAAAATTCACTTATCGGTAAGCAGAATTTGACGCTTGGCAATCCGAACTTTGAATGGTCGTAACGTTTTTTATTTCTATAGTGAGTGAATGGATGTCTGGTATCAATCTTTAGGTTACTTCATTCGCAATCCAATGAAAGTGAGTCCAATTGAATATAAATCGTGTGCATTTACTAATAAAGTTACAAATCGAGTGAAGAATTTGGGCACAAATTAGAGCCGTGGGAGACGACGGTGCACCAAATTGCGGGCACAAATTTGTGCCCATGGGAGTTGGCGGAACGTAAAGCGCTCGAGGTCGTGGGAGACTGGGAAAATCTATTTTTGGGCACAAATTTGAGCCTGTGGGATAGGACAGGTTAAATCAATATCAATGCAATAAACTTGTTTTAGTTTGTTGCATGAATGCAAGATGTCGTTATTAGTGAAATATCTGTAAATCTCGATACGTTTGATGAAAGATGCACTTACCCCGGGGGCGCACTCACCCCGGGGGCGCACTTACCCCTGGGGCGCACTGGCCCCTCTGACCTTACTTTTAGTTTTTCGTGTTCTATCAGCGGTTGATTCCTCAGCTCCTCGAAAACATTGCCGGACAAATCGAGCATTTCCAGCAGGGGGGTCTCGCAAAACAGGTCCATCGCTATCCCCCGTAGTCGGTTCCCACTCAAGTCCAGGTGCACCAGTTTATCCAGACCCGCGAACGCGTGGATACCGATCCAAGACAGCTGGTTGTAGGACAGATTGAGCACTTCTATTGAGGTGAGGCCTGCTTCCTGGAAATTGATAACAGGTGTGTAATAAACAACGTTATCGTGATTAAAGGTGTGTCATAAACTCAATAAATAACAATAAAATAATAGCATTAAATTTAACACTAGCTGATGTTAAGTCCCCCTCGAGTTGTCCCTGGCGCAAAGGTACCCACTAGCCGCCTTATATACGATTCTCACCGAACGGGCCGGGCCGGAGCGCATTCTATTATATGCAAAGGAATTTGAACCGTATAAACAGCAATTACATTTCATATTTCACAAATCGACCTAGTCGCATAGTCAGCTCAGTAAGGCTTGTGTTGTCGCCGATATATTATAAAATTATAATAGATATATATACTTATAGACATAGAAAACATCCATGACTCAGAAACAAATATTCATGCTTATCACACAAATATTTGCCCTTACCAGGATTCGAACCTAATATATACGAACAAATATTGAGAATCGAATTTAAACTTTCGTGAGACATGTTGAAATAGCACTAATAATTACACGGTTCAACTCACGTATTCAATGTCCCTACGGGCGACATGTTTCGAACTCACACGACTCTTCCAATCGACACTCACCCTGAAGAACTCCCGAAGAGTTCGAAACATGTCGCCCGTAATGACATTGAACACGTGAGTTGAACCGTGTAATTATTAGTATTAATATTGAGAATGTTTCATGACAGTATTCAGTATTCAACATTTACCTTGAAGCTGTAGTTCTCCAAGCCACTTATCAGATTGTGGCTCAGGCTGTAGACCTGCACGGCGCTGGGCACTCCCACCTCCATGCCGATTATATTCTGACCCTCGCATGTCGCTCGATTGAGTCCGTTCGCCACATCGCAGTCGCACTGTCTTGGACACAACTGGCCACAAACACAACTACACAAAAACACTAACACTGCCACACACTTCAACGCCATTTTTTACATTTCTTCCAAATCGTTTCCTTTGCGCAGATAGTTTTCATTATGAGATAATCTCGCGAACCGACACTGACGCATGGACGATTTCGTGTAAAATGGAGCAATATGGTATATGATAAAACAGCGTTATCATTATCACTTTCATACAGATAAGATAAGGAAGCGGTCTTTGTTTCGAACGTGCTCCAGTTATAAACCCAATGTAACCAGACTGTGGGTGCGGTGATTAAATAAATATTGATAAAGATACGGTCATTAAAATATATTTTTGCTTCATAATATGAGTATAATTATTGAGATAGTTACTACTGCAAATGTATAAGGTATAATACAGTCGAAACATAATTAGGCTTATTATAAATAATGACTCTTACTTTTAGGCAATACAAAGATTTGCCTGATTCACTAACCAAATTTATATTTAACACTTTCACTGCCAGGAACCCGTCTAGCGGGCGCCTACGCCGTAGTCGCTTACCGCTACATACGAGGAAAACCACGGGATCGGCTACGAGCGTAGCGCGTAGCGATTCTTGGCAGCGAATGTGTTAACTAATACAATGTTGGCAATTTAATAAATAGTGGCTACACTTATAAGGCTAATACCTAAATACATCTACTTAAAAAAATAATGCATTAATACTATAAATTCACTAAAACTGCACAAATACAATACAAAATAGGAGAAGTACTAGCAGGCCTGTCTCACTCTGTTAGATTTCAATATCTCGGGGCATCCCGCTATTATGCATATTACATACCTACGCGTGTTTAAATTTTGAGAAGAACTTTTGTAACAAGTATGTTCAAATATCGACCTTGCTCAGCAGGAAAAAAAGGCTCAAATTGCAATAACAGTCTGGTTGTGTTATTGTTCATTTCGAATAATTATAATCATACACGCACAGGTTATGCAACAGAGAGAGAGAGAGAGAGAGAACAGAAGTTATAACAATAGGGGTGTAGACACTAAATAAAATAATCAATAATGACATATTTTATCGAAAAAGGATTAAAAATGTAGTCAAATGGAGAAAAAAAATCAACGCTAAAGGTTAAATAATCACGAAGTTATAAGTGTCCAAAGTTGTAAGAAGGGGTATGTTCTGTCCCTTTTTCGCAAAACGCAACTTCATATGAAACGATGACGCTGGAAGATTGTGACGTCACTAGTAGACGGCAACGTGCCGCGCCCACCGTGTTCGGCGCCGCCGTCGATGCGGCCCCCCGGCAGCATCGCGTAACGTGACGTCACACACTGTTTGCGTTTCTCTCTCTTGCTAGATATATTATAATACATTATGTAACTAGGGCGGTGAATCCGTAAATGCCCCAGATCGCAGGTGTTTGTGCCATAAATATGCGCTCTAAGACTTTACGAATTACCGCCCGTGTTGAGTTGCGACGTTGCACAATGCGACTTTTCCCGTACGCGCAGCGTGCAGTAAAACTCGCATTATGGCCAGGTGTGACGTAAAAACGGTTATAGCTTCGTAATGCTTTCAGATATCTGAATGAGATCGTCACTAGGCATATTTTTTGCCTTCTTTCTTTTGGAGTAATAATAATTTTCGAGTCTACACCCCTATTACGAGGTACAAGTAAATTAGCTAAATATGTTGTTTTGCCTGTGCTGCGTGGTGGCAGTGTAGCACCTCTTCATTGTGTAGTCTATGCTCATTATGGCGTTCCGGACGTCGTGGACCGCGGCACTGATGCTGTCAAAGGAGTTCGCCAGTCTGTCTACAGCTAGGGCCTGCAATAAAATAGTTATTTTCACACCTTTCATTCGGAAAAGTAAGTTTTGCTCCACGACGAGAGGGACCAAAACGCTACTTTTCTGTTCAAGCTACTTTTTTAATTTATACATTGGCATTGGAACATTTGTACGCAATGTGCCAATTGAAAACAGATGTTAATAAAATAATCGATTGTAATTTCATCGTAGTCGATTCAAAACGAACATATTTCAAGTTTTAACTATAACAATGTTGTATAAAAATTTATAAATATTTCGTAATATTTAAAAATTAGTAATAAAAATTAAGATAATTTAGATATATTTTAACAATAGCTTTTTTTAAATTTCCTCATAGTCGGTGTGAAAAATAGTATTTTCACACCTTTCATTCGGAAAAGTAAGTTTTGCTCCACGACGAGAGGGACCAAAACGCTACTTTTCTGTTCAAGCTACTTTTTTAATTTATACATTGGCATTGGAACATTTGTACGCAATGTGCCAATTGAACACAGATGTTAATAAAATAATCGATTGTAATTTCATCGTAGTCGATTCAAAAAGAACATATTTCAAGTTTTAACTATAACAATGTTGTATAAAAATTTATAAATATTTCGTAATACTTAAAAATTTGTAATAAAAATTAAGATAATTTAGATATATTTTAACAATAGCTTTTTTTAAATTTCCTCATAGTCGGTGTGAAAAATAGTACGTGTCACTTGGTAGCAAAATTATTTTCGTCTCGGGCGTAAACACTTGTATCCCTCACTACGCTCAGGATCCTACGTTAGAATCCCTCGCTACGCTCAGGATTCTATTGTAGGATCCCTCGCTACGTTCAGGATTCAATACACCGCCCTCGCCGTAAATATACTATTTTGCTCCCTTGTGACACAAATAACTAGTGTCACACGGTAGCAAAATTATTTTCGTCTCGGGCGTAAACATTTGTATCCCTCACTACGCTCAGGATCATACGTTAGAATCCCTCGCTACGTTCAGGATTCTATTGTAGGATCCCTCGCTACGTTAAGGATTCAATACACCGCCCTCGCCGTAAATATACTATTTTGCTCCCTTGTGACACAAATAACTATTGTGTCTACAATATGTCTACAATAGAATCCTGAGCGAAGCGAGGGATTCTAACGTAGGATCCTGAGCGTAGTGAGAAATAAAAGGTGTGAAAAATAATATTCACACCTTTCATTCAGAAAAGTAAGTTTTGCTCCACGACGAGAGGGATCAAAATGCTACTTTTCTGTTCAAGCTACTTTTTTAATTTATTCATTGCCATTGGAGCATTTGTACGCAATGTGCCAATCGAACACAGATCTTAATAAAATAATCGATAGTAATTTCATCGTAATCGATTAAAAACGAACATATTTGAAGTTTTAACTTTAACAACGTTATATGAAAATGTATGAATTATTCGTAATAATCAAAAATTAGTAATAAAAATTAAGAAAATTTGTTAAAACTTGTTAAATAATTTTAACAACATCTTTTTTAAATATCTTCATAGTCGGTGTGAAAAACAGTATGTGTCACTCGGTAGCAAAATTATCTTCGTCTCGGGCGTTAACACTTGTATCCCTCACTACGCTCAGGATTCTATAGTAGGATCCCTCGCTGCATTCAGGATTCAATACACCGCCCTCGCCGTAAATATACTATTTTGCTCCCTTGCGACACAAATAACTATTATGTTCATTGTCTATGCCTAGCATGCAGCTGTAGAAACGGCGGTAGTGGATTCGAATCTTGGCTCGTACAATCAGTATCATTTAGTAATTAGCAACTAAAGTAGCCTAATATATAGCAACACGACTTTATTACAACAGTAGCAAGGTTGTGTTAGGATATATCGACACCATAGTTTCCAATCATACTAATTACGGGGAAAAATGTGGTGTAATTAGTACGATAGTGCTCAAATCATAAAGTTACAATTTCAGTGACAAAAAAAATGTAATTAGTACGACTGTAAACTAGGGTATCGAATTATGTATGTGGATACTTGGGCTGCTATTAAGTATATGATGCTGAATGTACCGATGACTTTTTCGGAACATATGTACGGAATATCACTCTATATTTACCAGCAAGGCTATCATAAGACGGCGCGCAAGCTCTCTCGATTTTTCTCAGCCCACTTGGAACAAGAGGTATAGGGCTAGAGAAATCGAGAGTATGTCGCGGCCGTCTCATGATAAGACGTGCAGTAGCTTTTCGGTGAAGAAAAACAAACCGAGGAAACCTGCATGCATCCGAGAAGAAATTCAAAAGATGTAAGTGAAGTCCACAACCCGCACAGTATTAACGAAGTCACTATTGCCAATTCCCTCTCATCCATGAGAAAAGGCATGTGTCCAGCAGTGCGAATTAAATTGAGATTTACAAAATGTGGGTAGCTCGGTAGCTATCTCTACGTAGAGCTAGTTACGACACCTTGCCTTAGACATAGAGCTTGCGTTTCTCAAGGATTGATTTGATGTGCCTTTATAGGTATTATCTATAAGCAATTCGACATACTTGTATGTGTGATGCGTCGGCAAGTCGCTCCATGGCTTTAGAGTTGCTGAGGGAGGCCTGCGCTAATTGGTTCATGGCTGTCGCTTGCTGGTCCATTACTTCCACCTGCAATATTCAATAAATATGTACTGTAAGAACCTACTGTTTTTTTAGTGTTCTATGTGCAACAGTACGCAACGTGTATATGCAACAGCGGTGGCAAACAAGCGTACGGCCCGCCTGATGGTAAGATGACACCGCAGCCTATAGACGCATGCAACTCCAAAGGAGACCCTTGATATGTTTGAGCATTTGCAGTGTTGACAGCTGAAGGAACAAATTCCCTCACTCGCAACAGAACGCATCCTCGGGAGCTCTGGCGACCTTGCTCACCTGCAGGAACAGAACACTGCTACAGAGCAAGTAGTAGTGTAATTATTAACACTTTCGCAACCGGTCTAAAAATGGAAACATTCACCAGAAACCAAGAGAATTCGCTAGGCATGTAAGTTCGTGTCCTAGGACGAGCCATATGTGGCGAGGCGCGAGGGGGGTTCAGCATAGGAGGAGTCCCCTGCATGAGAGTGCAGATGCAGAGCACCGTGGAGTACCGAGTGGGCACCGTATGGATGCAATAAACGATGAGGATTATGAGTTCTTTTAGGTGTGCAAGTTCATACTACTACATCTGAGCAAACATTAAGAGTGCTTGCGAACGTGTTGCGAACGTGTTAACGACTTTAGTTTAGCTAGGCAGGCAGACTTGACTGTTGGCTGGTCACAAACTGAGGAAACTAACCAACTTCTCCATAGTGGACATCTGTCTCTCATCAGCTTCCGTGACCAGCAGCTTGCTCGGCTCTGCACTTGAGAAGTCCATTTCTTCCATCTCTTTCAGGAAGGAGTCATCGTTAGAGTCATCATCATCATCCCCATTCACTGGCTCTTGCTTTACACCTTTCTTTTTTCCTGGAAAATATGCCCTAATTAAAAAAAAGAGTTTTTTTTTCAAATATGATCTTTGCAGGTAGTGTTTATATTGTTAGTGTGCCCGGTGAGTGGCGCCCCCTAGGCCCCGTGTTCAACACACACCCTGCACTATAGGTAAAGCCTATTCGTAATCAATTGATTTAGGATTAGTAATGAAGTCTAGATGTGTTTATTTGTATTTTTTAACACCTGACGCAAGGAGAGGGGTGTTTTAAGTTTAATATATATACGTTATAGTTCGATGTCAATACAGGCTACATTCCCATGTGGTGTTTGTCGGTGCCGGGTCTCTAGAGATTAAACAATAAGTATACTTACTAGTTGATATAGAATTATTAGCTGCTGACAGCTCCAATATCTTCTTCTCTAAAGGTGTAATTCTATCATCAATTTTTCCTTCATCTATTTGTTTTTGTTTTAGCCTTATACATCTCCTTTTGTCCGACCAAAACTAGAATAGAAAAGTAGTAAATATCAAGAAAACAACAACGCATTAACAACAACTAATTACTATTAAAATGAATACTTACTCAGTGAAACTTCAGTATTATTTTTTAAGATTCAATCGAAATAAGCAAAGTACATAATAAACCAGGGAAAACTTACTTTGATCCAACCTTTACTGGATTTCACTGCTCCATTGAGCGAGTTGACAGTAGTGGAGAGTTCTAACCATAGCTTCCTAAACTTGTCGTGACTCATGCCATATCGGAACTTTCTGTTCGCTAGGCCTGGGTGCTTCTGCATGAACTCAACCACAGCCTTTACTTGTGCTAGCGATGGCCTAGAAAACTGCAATTAAAAACGCACTACAGATTAAATTGATAGTTTTAACCTTGACTTAATTATTAAATAAATATTGTTATACACAATTCATAATAAAATAACACAACACGAGTCCTTACTCGTCCAGAATTTTCAACTTCAGAAAGGTCTGCCATGGTTTCATGCAATTCGTACAATATATTATTTCATCAGGATAGAATATAAAATAGCTGTAATTCACAAAAATATTATACTTCATTGAATAGTTACTCGGCGTCGCGTCTTGTTTCGATTAGACATACAAAACATTGACCAAAGAGTACTATATAATATATGATATGACTGTCGCTGTCAGACCATCTGTCGGTGTCGACCACAGCACAGACTACTAAGAAGATGTGTCGACTGTGGTTGACCAAAGAGTAAAGTAAGTTTTAAGGAGAAGAGTGGCAACCCTGACTTTTAACTAGCTTCTATGGAAGGTGCTGCTGCCAGTGTCAAGAAAATGAACTAACGCAGTTTACTCGCATAGCTATATACAGGACGTCCCACGCCCATGCCACATGGAGGAAAAGTACCTTAAATATTGTAGATAGAACATTTTACTGAAAGAATACATTATTTTAATTTTAATAACAATTTTAACTGCGTTCATAGATTTTTGAATAATTATACGTTTGAACCGAGAATCGAACCCGCTACACGAGAAAAAAAATCATCCTGTAGCTTTATCGTACCGATCGAAAGGGTTCATCAGAAGGATTATTTTTTGCTAAATAACATAGTGTCAGAAATAAAAGGAAGACCATGAATTTTAACATTTTTAATACAAAATTAATCAATTTATCAAAATATCAAAATAATTTACGCGTCTTTCGGCTCAGGATATGGCTCGAACCAGGTACCTGCTAATTACGTATCTCTTTATCATTTTATCATGCACTTAAATTATAATAGGGAAATGATGCATATTTCTCAAGTGGGTACATTGATTAGTAATAGGTACTTATGATAATGTCAGTTGTATGTCCTTACGGCAATGTTAGCTTTTCATTAATCTGAACGAAATTCCACATCAAATGTTATGTTATGATTTTTTTCTCGTGTAGCGGGTTCGATTCCCGGTTCAAACGTATAATTATTAAAAAATCTATGAACGCAGTTAAAATTGTTTTTAAAATTAAAATAATGTCTTCTTTCAGTAAAATGTTCTATCTACAATATTTAAGGTACTTTCCCTCCATGTGGCTTGGGCGTGGGACGCCTTGTATATAGAAGTATACATGTATAGATACCTGTGCGTGTGTATATCTAATATTTATGCAGATATACGTATGCATACCTGTGATATGTAGAATATAGAAAGGTGTTACCATATGAATAGATACTAAATATTCGAAAAAATCGTGAAATGCTATTAACTAAGTCCGTTGTATTGTATGGTATTGCACCGAAGTACACATACAGACGTATGAAAAGGAAGTTGATTTGCCCTTTCTCTGTCAAAAGATACTTAGTGCATATTATAATAATCTATTCCTTTACATTTAAATAAATAAATAAATAAATATAAGGGGACAATCTTACACAAATCGACCTAGTCCCATAGTAAGCTCAGTAAGGCTTGTGTTATGGGTACTAGACGACGATATATATAATAGATATAAATACTTAAATACATAGAAAATATCCATGACTCAGAAACAAATATTCATGCTCATCACATAAATGTTTGCCCTTACCGGGATTCGAACCCAGGACCTCTTGCTTCGTAGGCAGGGTCACTACCAACTAGGCTAAAGCGGTCGTCAACATTTGTTTTTATTTATTGTCCCAGATAGTATGTATGTATGTAAGCACTTTATTGTACACAATAAAAGGTTAAGGAATATACATGTCACACAATAGACCAAAGTACAAAGGCGAACTTATCCCTATAAGGGATCTCTTCCAGCTAACCTTTGAGCAAACATAGATAGTGAACCTTGTATTTCTTTTCCCATTAAAGTAGGTACCAAACGGTTATTACACTTTTATTATTACTTTTAAAATATGAAATGAGTTCCAAGATTTACTGAACTTCCCTACTTTTCTGTTTTTTTTTTCTACTGGTATACTTGATACAAATACGAAATTAAATTATATAGATTGTAGATTAAATAGATAGAACATCTTACATGATTTGAAATTTAATCATGTTATCCAATATTACCAACGTAAATCTTAATAATTAAAATAACTGAAGGTTTTTACCAATGACTGAAATACGTCGACATGACAAAACAAATTTGACAAATCATGCTTTGGTGCCTTTGGTTGCTCTGCTCTGTGAAATTAAATGACAGTAGAGCCACAATCCTATCAAATGTTTGTAATTCTTCCATATCCCATTTTGTGACGAAGAGTGGTGTAATTGTTATATTTATTACATGAAATCAACGTTATTAAATTATTATGATCTGAATTGACCTTGCATATAACATTCTTAGTAATAAAGAAGTGACAAATAGTGAGGTATGCGACTACGTTGGTAAAATTTACAATTTATAAGGTATGTGTGCATGGATCATTCAGCTGATTTTTGTTTACTATTCGTCGTATTTAACGGAATATGGGCAATTTATTTGCAGATATGTATTCGTTTGAAGGGGACTTTCGGCGTAAACCGCAACAAAACTTGTCGGGGGCGAGTGCTCAGCGGAAAACCGATCGAGATGCGCTGATTCTCCAGACGCAACAACAGAGACAAAAGCGAGAGGTTCACTTTAGTACATAGCCAACATGCGAAAAACTTATTTGAACTTACCTTTAAATCTAATCTTCTTCAAAATTAGGAGTTACTTTTATATACAAATTCTATACTCATCTGCTTTTTCCGTGTTTAATGAATTATCGCCATACAGATCACTAAAATTTATGTGATTGTTACAGGAGCACAGAAAACGTCTCAACAGTACTATTAAAATCCAAGCATATGTGAGAAGCTACCTGACAAGGAAGCACTGCAAACAGAGTGAGAGGGAGGAATTTGATAATGCATTTCCTAAAGTGAATGCTGACAATGTGGACATGCTGTGTGCACTGGTTGCGAAAATACTGTTCTTCTATGATGGGAAAGAGGACTCTGCTAGATTGGTATATTAATTGTTTACAGTACTATGATTAGCTTTTAAGGTGGGGATTCCTAACATAAGGTTTGAAACTTTCTTTTGCTCTGAATTCATTTGTGAAAAAAGGTATAAGTAACCATTAAATGTTTTTCCATACCAAGACTACTGGACCATGATAAGCAAGAAAGAAGCTGTTGAAGAAAGTGCTGCTTTAAATCTTTATAATTAGTTGTTATAGTGAACAGAATTTTAATCACAATCCAGTGCAACAAAACAATTGTCATTCTGGAAAATGTATTTATTTAAACTTTATTGCACAATACAAGACAAAGTACAAATGGAGGACTTAATGCCATAAGGCATTCTCTACCAGTCAACCATTGGGCAAAACAAACATTTGGTGCAGGCATTTAAATGAAAACGTAATCCAAGATAAGTTTCAATCAAATACATTCTGAAATAAACATACACATATGCATTCAACTGTAAAAAGTCGAGAATAAAAGGCTATTTTATTTTATTTTATTTATATACACACTAAAATACAAAATATATATACTACTACCTCTTGTATTTATCTCATATTCTTAACCCATTCGCAACCACAGAAAAAAAATTGAGGTCCATGGCCACGCCACCTAAGTCTGTTACAGATATACATATAATGTCCAAAAACAATAGGATAGACATTTTTGTGGTCCAATAAAGGTTATTATTATTATTATGTATCTCCGATTTAAATTCACGGGTCATTTGGAACATTGGAATGCGTGTTTGAGGATTTCGATTCAGTACGTAAATTATATCCTTTTGAGACGAAGTTTAATGTCACGGTGTACACCTGCTAGAACCCATTCACTATTTTGGGTGAAATGGCATAGAGAATGGATCTATGGTGATGAGACGCTTGGGCTATTTCAAACAGTTCTGGACACTTGCCATAACAATGTTATTCACAAAGTTATCAAGGCAGGCGGTGACTAGCTGCTCATTAGATGGGCCCCTGTAAATGCAGTTGAAGATAAAGACGGTCAGGAGCAACACTTTTTATTTCACGGTTCCAATTCCCTGGGCAAAGCCCATTCAATTGGAAGGCATGCATGAGGATATAGATCCAACACATAGAGGCCCGGAGACGAAGTTCAATGTAGTTTTTTTTTCCTTATCTCGGGGCCATAGGGTCCTGGACTTTTGGAAGGCATGCGTTGGGCCAAGGTCAACAGTGCAGAGGCCCTTTAAAACAAAAATAATCTAAACGGAGGCATACACATGGCAGATACTATCTCCAAGCATACAACATGATACAACCGGTGATGGTCCCCGCCAGGTGCAAAGACTATTGCAGTGCAACACTGTGCTGCAATGGTAACTAAGGTCATGGGTTATTGGGTTGAATGGTGGGTGGTATGTTAAATGGGTTATGGGAGGACACTAGCAGCCACCTGCCGTGACAATCAGTCCCAAAATTGTGAAAAGACAGGTGGTGACTCGCCATCTCGCACACTGCGACTATAGAGTAGCCACGTCTGAGCTGCTGTGAGGTTGTCAGGAGGTGAGTCTGCGGTGAGCCAGATTCCGGTGTTCCGTTCAGCAGGCATTATGACATTTTACACTTCATAGGTTCTGCTCTGGAGCATAGCTTCCGCTCTTGCGACTGGCCGGCCGGTTAAGGCAAGCACAGAGGCGAGGGCCAGATCACCTGGGCCCTCTGGAGGTTACGGGTCCGCGGCGTCGCCACACACCGTCAGCTCGCCACAAGCTGCCCCCGCGGGCTATTATTATTATTGTATGATGTCTGTGGTTGACAAACTTGAGTTCGAGTCAGTGGGGGCAAATGGGTTAACCTTTTTCCAGGCAGATCAGCCACATGCTGTTAATTTATATGAGTATGACTGACATTTGAATGTAATTTGACTAGTGCCGGTTTTAAAAGGGGTTATCCTCATGAGCGATTGTGTACTTGACGAAGTACAAATTCTAATTTAAAAAAACTTATTGTTTAATATATGTGTCCTGTATGTTTGTGAATAAATGTATCTTTCTTTCTTTCAAATTTACAAAGGGACCAAATTCTGAATAGCAAAAATAATGTATGAGTCCTGTATGTTTGTGAATAAATGTATCTTTCCTTCTTTCAAATTTACAATGGGACCAAATTCTGAATAGCAAAAATAATGTATTCACTCACTCAAAACGCTTAGTGAATACTTAGCAAAAGTGTAAAAAGCTATGTTAAGACATTCAATTTAGGTCCTTATGCATAGAGGGTCAAGGTATCTTTATAATGATCTAAGGTAAAATATGAAACTTCCAGGTGTCAGTATCTCAGCTGTTGTTAATACAATGGCGCAAAGTTTTTCAAAGTGGGGGCTGCTTTATTCAAATCAGGAGACTGCTTGCACTGCACTTGCGGCTGCTAAAGGATGGATCAGAGGTACGGCTATTTGTGTAATACACTTTGGTAAACAGTGAATCATGAAACATTTTTCGTCATAACGAAATCTCTCATCGAAATAACGAATACAATCTTTCCCTTCGGTTATACATATGATGTTTATAAATGAAGAAACTTAGACGAATTTGTAATTTATTATTAAATTTTTACCAAATAACAAATTGTGTGCCCATCACGGTTTGTTTTTATTTATATTTTTGAATATTTCCAGGTACCTTTAGCTGTGCCTCTCAGAATGTTCGAAGTGTTCACGTCTGCCAATCCAGCAGATAACTCTATTAACTCAGAGGAAGTGTTAAAGAATGTTGCTGGAACATTCTTGTATTTAGTTAAAAGAGGTAAGTTACAGAATGTTCTCTTCAGCTTTGTAGTTTCATTATTGAAATACATGTAGTAAAATACAGTCTATGGTATGGTATACCATGTCATATAATGTGTTGTATGGTATAGGTTGTTGTTCCATTATTTTAAATTTTCTTCATGCAAGCTTTTCTGTACATACAATACAATACAACAATACAAATACTCTTTATTACGCAGCTCTGAAACTGTAAATATTTTAGCATTTATTTTAGGGCCATCATGCCAAACCTTTAGGTTAGGTTAGTTTTATAAAAATCCTGTAACAGGTTCAGAAATATTAAACAGTTGCGAAATGAAAAGTTCCGAAATGAAGCAGGTTGCCAAGCCTTGGTTGTGAAACATTAGTTAACCTAAGCAATTAAGCATGGCAACTGAAAAGACACAGAATAAGGTGATAAACCTGTCTAACAAATTTTCCTGTATTATCAATTTATCAGGCTACTTTATGGAGCTCCGCGAGCTGATGTGCCGGAAGACGCCCCCGCTGTACGGGCCCTCGCCCAACCCGCCCACGCCTCTGTGCGGAGCCCTGCTCGATCTCATCCAGAGACCGCTCAACCTCACCACGCATGTAAACATGAGTGGATATGAGTAAGTACCGTCAGCACGTACACCACTGCGTTGTAATGTATGAATCCTCATACGACATAACACACCGGATGCGTCTGCGTAAACGTGCACGCACACGCAACGCAGCTCCAGGCAGACGAACAGGCTGCGTGCTGCGTGCATGCGTACACAGAGCGGAGCGGCAACGTCGCTTCGTTGGGTGCAGTGATGACGTTGTCGACGCTCCCTATGACGTTAACGTTGTGCCCTTTACATGAATACATAGATTCACGCCTTCATTCCCAATAGGGGTAGGCAGAGCACATGAAACTTATGTTCCAGTGCCGTGGTTATAAAATATAGTCTGAATGTGATATCGCAGTGATACGTTGCTAGCCTATCGCCCACAACAACTTTAACCCTGTTCCTTTAGTACGACTCTTACGACACCCACCGGAACAAAGGGGGCGGTGCTATTCTAACCCGACACCACACGGGTGTGCCCTTAGGCAGTAGCTTATATTAAAATAAGATATTTTTATGTCAGTGAGCAATGTCTGTTAGGATGTGTAATGCACTGATTTATATTGGTATCATTAAAAAAATATGGTATCTTAACCTTTGGTATATTGATAATAGGGACGCTTAAGACATGACGATTTTACAAAAAAATGCATGGCTTCATTATACTTTTTATTTCCAGCAACATGATAATGTCAGAATTCGCATCAGCATTCCTCTGCAATCCGTACCCCGAGCCGGTTGAGATGTACATAATCCCCGCGTTGTCTGGAGAAAACAGGAAGTTCACGTTCCTCTCACTCATGCAGTGCTTGCAGGATGAGACAGTGTTCGCCAAGGGAGTGCTCAACGACTCATGGCTTCTGCATTCTGTGCTTTCTTTAGAACCTCCAGGGTTTGGTAAGTGGTATATACAGAATCCATAGCATCATGCAACCTGTCTCCAGATAGGTGGAGATGACATAATCCCCGCGCTGTCTGGAGAGAGCAGGGAGGTCCCGTTCCTGTCACTCATGCAGTGTCTGAAGGACGAGACAGTGTTCGCCTAGGAAGTGCTCAACGACTCATGGCTTTTGCATTGTGTGCTTTCCTTAGAACCTCCAGGGTTTGGTAAGTCTTATATACAGAATCCATAGCACCATGCAACCTGTCTCCAGGTAGGTGGATATGACAATCCCCGCGCTGTCTGATGGGAACAGGAAGTTTCCGTTCCTGTCGCTCTTGAGTCATGCAGTGCGTGCAGGACGAGACAGCCAAGAGAGTGCTCAATGACCCGTGGCTTCTTCATTCTGTGCTTTCTTTAGAACCTCCTGGATTTGGTGAGTGTTCTACAAACTTCTGTTCGTAAATAAATTACTAAATCATGTCGCCGTCCTCGACAAATTTCTGCCTGTTCCTTAAGCTATAGGCTCTTATCTCTATAGCTCTTCACAGAGCTATAATCTACAATTTTGGAAAAGTGAACTGGCAACATTGAGGTCCTCGTCTAGTAACTGACCTTTTGACCAGTGTTGCTGGTTTAGACTATGAGCCGCTGCTGTATAGAAATTTGTACTTAATGTTTAGGTTGTAAAATTTATCTTAAAACTGTCTAGTAAGGTTTACTTTCGTTCCCTTATCGTAAACCCGTTGTGTGATAAGTATATATGTGATGAATGGTGATTAAAATTAATATTCAAATTCTAACATTATTCGTGACACAATACAGAAAATAAACGAAATAAATTAAAATAACAATATTTTTCGTCATGGAATGGACCACGTGATCAGGTTACCTATATGGCCATTATGATGACGATATCAATAAAAATACAGTTGGATCAATTATAGTGTCACAGGAATAGTAATTTTACATATCTCTTACAGCGAACGAAATCCGCAATATAAACAACTCAAGACTGCCAAATAATCCCATCGTCCTAGACTACCTTAAAATAATAGCGAAACTCACCGTCAATGTGTGTAATAAACAAATAAGTTACGAATACGAAGACTCCCTATACAGCCAAGAAACCGCGGCAGACAAGGACGACGATAGCGATACCGAGAACGAACCTAATCCCACCTCAGTGAGAGAGCAGATGTTGCTTACTCGCTGTATAGAAATTCTGAATGAGCCGGATAGGTGTGTGATGACTACCTGCTCTCAGATTACGGAGGTTGACTTGAGTGAGGACTTTTTGGATTGCCTGTCGAAGATTTGTCACAATTTGTTGCTGAGCCATAGGATGGCATTGCATAAATATAGGTAAGTTGTCATTAACTATTGCGTATTTATATCTATTTTGTTCTTCCTTATCAGAATCCCAAAAGAGGTTGTTTTTAGGTTTCGCACCTTTCGGGCTCTTTAAAACAAATTAACTGCCTCACAAATTGTATCACTAACAAATAAGTTTCTGTCAAAAAAAATATTTTTGGTACAAGCTTTTATTGCCGACTGTACTTTTCTGTATACCATCATCAACTACTCATTGAGACGATTTTAACGAACCCAAACTCAACGGGGTTACGCCGGTTAAGTACTGAATTCCCATGGCCACCTTCTGTCTCCATCATCAGATCAGCTAGATGGTACCATTATATTGAATTGTCATCCAAACTACAGGGAAGTGGGTCAAATTCATCTTGCAAGATTTGTCCCATACGTACATACTCGTACTAACAGGGCAAGTTAATATAAAGCTTGTAAAAATACCATGTTTATTATTCATATTACTAAAAACTAAAACAGCTTTCTCGTATTGCTATAATTAAGTATCTCTGGAGAAAGGATTAATGTTGGTCATTAGCAAGAGCGGTGCTGTATAGTTGCTTCCCTTTCAGATTACTATACACACTGGCGTTCAAGCCAATATTCCTTCGTGGCCTCTGGCACTGGCTCAGCCACATGAACCACGAGTCCTCTTTCGGAGGGTCTGCCACGCCGCTCCTCTCCGCCCTCTCTCGCGGCATGGGCGCCGAGTCCACAGTAATAGGCGTCCACAGGCTACTGGCGCCCCTGGCTGTGTTCTGTGCCCTGTTTTCTCTGCTGATCGGGACGCTGCACGACACGGAGTTCTGTAGAGACGTGTTCGATGATGATAAGATGAGCTGCGAGTCGATATTGAACAACGGTTGGTATTTTTCATTTTTATACTCGTCGACTTTGATGTTTGAATTAAGACTTCGTACACCTAACTATAATCACATGATTTTTTTTATAAAGCTCCCAATTCAACTAAACTAGATACAGTGTACGAGATTTGGGACTGGTCTTTTGACAGTTCCGATATGACGTAAAGAGTGATGTGGCTAGAGTAAATCGATTGTCATAATATCCGATTACGATTGATGATGGCTAATAAAAGGAATCGATTGATTACTGAGTAATAATTATTTTTAGGAAATCAAATAGTGAGCCTATATACTGTAGCCTGCTTACAAAAGTGTCCTGTAAAGGCGGTACGAATGCAAAGACCTCTAGATTCTTTAGAATATGTGTTGTGATCTACATGCAAAATGATATCTCATGATAGCCGTACAGAAATCAATGCCATATTTTGAAACGGAACATTTTGCACAATCAAATATGTCGGTTTCGATCGATTCGGGGATCGATGTAATTTTATTTCGTATTATCGTGACAGTAATTAAATAATACATTGTTATTTTCCAATTCACAATTAGTTGATTCATACCGATTTAGTTCTAAATTGACTGAACAATCGGTTGAAGCAGTGTAACACTAAATAAAAAAAAAGTCGTAGTACGTAATTGTTCGCATACCGAGTTTTCAATGCTAATTTCTGCACAAATAATCCGTAAAAAAATATTACAATCGTTTTAAAAGTGCTAAAAAGAGCGTTAATGGAGATTGAACTTAGTTTCGTAACTCTTAAGCTATTGAAACTTTTTATTATTATTTCGATGAGCAGTGCCAATTTACGTTATATGGGTGTCGCGATGTGTCAAAAGACCAGTCCCAAATCTCCTAGACTATTGAGACGTCATTAGAAGACGGGAACGTGCCGCGCCCCATCGTGTTCGGCGCCGCCGTGGCAGCCTCGCGTATTGTAACGTCACACACTGTTTGCGTTTTCTCTCTCTAACAAGCAATATTAAAACGGTTCTAGCTTCGTAATTCTTTGAGATATCTGAATGGGATTTTCGGCACTAGGCATATTTTTTTGCCTTCTTACTTTTGGAGTAATAGTAATTTTCGAGTCTACACCAATGATAGGGATTACTATTGAAACAACGACATCTTGGGAAGTGTCTTTATTCGATCCCCTCTCTCGCTCTTACATGTATATATCATTTATGTTTTTCTCTGTCTTGCTAACAAGGCTATTAACTATTGAATGTTCCAATTACGGTTCGACCTATGGTAGACTTTGCCCGTACACCAGTATTATGCTCCCCTTTCCCCACAGACATCAGCGCGTCTAACTTGTCCACGGGCGGTGGCCGCGTGCACGCTTTCTCATTCTCTGAGTTGGGTGCTCTCTGTCGCACGCTCCGGCAAGTGTGCTTGGGGCTAGTGGAGCTGGCGTACCCGGAGTCGCGGCCCGCCGTGTGCACGCAGTACAGGGACGCGGTCGGCGCGCAGATCGAGCTACAGGGAAGCCAGACGCCCGCCTGGAGTCATCTCTTCAAGGTCAGAAAATACGTATCTGATTAGAAAACGTGTGCTGTCAACGCAATAAGGTATTTGACAACATTGACCATAATTGACAACATTTCATATTTTCATGAAGGCCATTTTATGATTTCGAGTTCGTTAGGAAATGTTTTTTTAAGCGACACGTGTTTTTTTTATTACTTCCTAAATTGTAATTTTCATTCAGAACGTTCTATCAAATTGAAAAGTAGCGAATTCCAGAAGGTCGTAAGTAACTTATGACGTCAATACTACGGCTCTGTATGGCAGTTTGCACACCTTTCACATGACAGACGTAATATTGACGTCACACACGCTGAAAACCACTTTTATACGTTTTCGCGATTTTCTTAAAAGCGAGCAGGAAAAAAAACAGAGAACTACTTATTACGTTCAGGTAACATAATTACCGAAATGGTTTTCGATTTGGGCGTCATTACATATTTTGAAATATTGTCAATTTATTTTTTCATTAGCAACATATAAAAATTACGAAAATACTCGGAAACTATCAATCTTTCATTTACTCGTAAGTTTGCTATTTAAAGATTTTCCCTATGACGAACAATAAGGACGTTGTGTGATTGTGACGTCACAAGCTAGTTATCCCTGCAAATTCCATAGTAACGGAGCGTTTTCGACGATTCATAAGAAGAAGCTGATTTGACTTGCTGATACCAATTTTATGCGCCTCTTGACACGGAACTTTCCGTTTCCACATTGAGCGGAAACTGTCCTTTTGTGCGTGTCCTTGTATTATTGAAATTCTGCTGACCCGAACACAATTTCTTGTTATATGTTTCGTTTCGCTCCTATTACAGACTTGGCAGATCCGTATGATATCGCAAATTTATCTCCCGCTTTCAATAATAATTATTTATTTATTTATATAGGAAGATCATCAGCTTAAATACTACACAGTAGCTGAAAACAGTAGTGACAGTAAGCTAACAACAGATCCTCATCGATAGCGTAATAAATATGCAAAAAATAAGTGAGCAAAAGCCAAACGAAAACGCAGCCCGTTTGCGTCTTGGTACAGCTACATAATTAAGTACCTACTTATTTCTAAATGGTCTGATGTAAAGAAAGATATAAAGAGTTACCTACCTGAACTATTTCCCTACTTCTACCGCCCTTGTCGAGATAAGAATCATCTCACTGAAAGAACACTTGGGTCCAGGTCTTCAAACTTCTGAAACACATCATTTAAGCCTCAGTTAATTATATAACATTTTAATTTCTACTCTTTGGAAAATCAACTCCTAAAGAGATCAATTCCTATATGTAACTTAAAATAATGTTAATTAAAGTGAAGTCAACACCGACTCAGTACGTACTGCGTCTGCGTAAACGAGACGACGGATAGCACAAGACTTATGCCACAGTAGCGCGACTGATGTGACATCAGCGTTATACGCCATTCAGGCCAATTCCCCATGTCCCCGCTCATTAAGGACGCAAGATACGCTGTGTCAGCGTTGTGTTGGCCTAAAGGCGGGTCTACATTACGCGCGGCAAGTACGACCGCGGAACCGCACACAATCTGGACCGCCCTAAGGCCATATACACAAACGTCGATATTTCCAGGTGTGTACGCACCTGCTGCGCGCACTATACGTGCGCGACTCGCGGCTGCAGTTCATGTCGGGTGCGCTGTGGCCGGTGCGCGGTGCCGTGCCCGAGGGCGCGGCCGCCGTGCTGGTGGTGGCCGGCACGCACGTGCGCCCCAACCCGCGCCAGCTGCGCCGCCCGCCGCACCTGCAGGCCCTCACGCGCGATCAGGGTAAAACATTAGTCCAGGAGCAACGAAGATCCTTCTACATTTGATCATTTTGATCCAAGCGACTGCGCCAGATCACAGTAGTAAATCACAATTATAATGCCAAAGTGATAAACCGTTTTTTTAAGAGTTGTGTTATTTTGAGTTGTCTTGAAAACGCATGTTTACAGCTTTTCTATGGAAACGCTTCGCGTTAATAAAACATGTTTGTATTTTTTCACAGACGAAGGACCACCGCTAACCATCAAAGAGCTCCGAACAGTCACTATTCTAAGAGAAATTCCATTTGTTGTTCCGTTTGCGACGAGAGTTCTTATTTTTCAAGGACTACTTGTTCGGTAAGTTAGTCACACAATCTCTTACGCTAGACACCAATTTAAACGGAGTTTTAATTAAAAACGTTCTAGTTATAATATTTTAAGAATAATAATAAATATATCTCAAAAGTAAAATCTGTACTACTGTATGTATTGCTGAATTTTCGCTTCCAGGGAAAAACATGACCACTGGTACGAGATGTCAAACTTTAACGAGGGACCTTCAATCAACATTAGCGTACGAAGAACGCATCTCTATGAAGATGCCTTTGACAAACTTAGCCCTGACAATGGTAAGGGAATCTACTAGTGTAATAAGGCAACAATTGTTTTAAGTAAAGAGGTCTCTATTGATTGGTGTTAGTTTTAAAAATTCAATTCGGCCGTCGAGAGGATGTAGAAATACAAATCAGCTTTACTATAGACTCCGCATTTTTTTAGTTACATATGTATCGTTTGGGGTAATGCAACATTAATAAGGGAATCGACAAACCTCGACTTTGACCGGATTTTATTTGCATTTGTAATTAGCTTAAGAAACGAATAGTCACCCGTCGAAGTACAACGCCAACAGTATTTAGTATTACTAAAATGTGATACATGTCTGTAGACAGAACATTGAACAGTCAATTAATTTACCTTTATTAGAATATGGCGTGGCGTCATAATTAATGTTCGGTAATAGTTACAAATCTCTAGGACAGTATCAGACCTACAGAAATCTCGCTGATGAGATGTTTGTGGTAGCTTTGATTGCGCGATGTAGATCGAAAGTAACGTCATTAGTGTCTAATAATCTCGCTATCTATTGCCGCTAGAGAGAGAGAGAGGTGGAGGAGTGAACACTTCAAACAATCTTACTTGTATATCCCTTACAACAATACTTTTCTCTCGCTTGCCCCTACACGTTCTTGCCGATATAAGCGGATCCACTCGAACCCTGCGAATGCGAAACCCACGACGATCGAAACTCGAAGTTCGTGTATCTGCGTCCCTGTTATAGTTGAGATTGTCTGAACTGGACTGATCTTCTTATCTTCAGAACATTACCATTCAAGTCTAACAATACGACTGACGCGTGCGATTTTTTGCCAGAAAAATGTTGGCGCCACATAAAATGTTCATTGTATAATAGACTCTATCGCCTTATTCAATAGATTCAAAATTGACTAAAACATAAAAAAGCCGCTGCCAGCGACGCAGGTACAAGGCAAGGCGCAGTGTGTGGTACTTAATCTCGTAGCTAACTTGGAATCTATAGTAGAAGAAGATAGAGTTGAACATTATACGTGACGGTTACATTTTTTTGCAAAATTGGCACGTGCTGAACGCAAACAGGCTATTCATGAGCTCAGCACAATAGCCATTCATGAGCTCAGTTCAAATAATTTAAACTATACTCGAGTGATATAAGTGAGTTAATGGAGATACCCGAACTTCGAATTTCGATGTCCAAAAGCTAACGGACCGGACCGGAGTGGAATGGCCACTGTTCACTAGATGAAGTATGTCACAAGGTGAAGTATCTCGTCACTTTCAGAGCCTGATATGAAGTTGAAACTTCGCGTGCAGCTCATAAACCAGGCGGGCGCCGAGGAAGCGGGCGTCGATGGCGGGGGCCTCTTCAGGGAATTCCTCTCGGAACTACTCAAGTAGGTGCTATATCATGAAGATTGAGCCGGATTCATCTGACGTGATTGTCTCTGATGCCATAGGGCCTACCATCATCCTCCTAGCGTTAGGCACTTGTCCCACCAACAGCGAGGAAGCGGTTAGCTATCGGCGAATTTCTCGCCCAAGAAACGAACAAAAGATAATCGCTCCCGTGTAAATAAAAAAGAGATATATATTTATAGTTCATCGCTGGCTGTTCACACTGCCGGCTAGTACTCTCTCTTCACTAGGTCCGAGCAATCGGCCGTCGCACTGGAACACCCGCTTATAGCCGAGCGACAAAACTATCGAAACTACACACTCGTTTCTCGCCGCTCGCCCACTCGTTTCTAGTTTCTGCTGCCATCTGACCTTCCAACCCAGAGGGAAAACTAGACCCTATTGGGTTCTCCACGATGTTTTCTTTCACCGAAAGACTAACGGTAAATATAACGTACATATGTTCCCAAAAACTCATTGATACGAGCCGGGATTCGAACCCACGACCGCCAGCCAGAGCCAGCTTCATTGGCCAGACGGCCTACCGCGAAACGAAAACGAATTTCGTTCGTGTATCTCCCACTCTGTTGCACTTGCTAGTTCGAGCGACAGAGAGGATACTCGAAAGAAAAGGAGCCGTAACGTCAAAGCGCAGATGAGTGTGAATCTAAGCGTACTAAAGTACAAAACCGATGTTGTTCACGTCCGTCACGACACGACATGTCAGATATGTAGGACTCAGGATTAAAGCTCGCGGCTTGTACTATGTTTTATTTTATTTTGTGTATAGAGTGAGTGGAAATAAGTTTCTGTCAAAAAAAATATTTTTTGGTACAAGCTTTTATTGCCGACTATACGTTTCTGTATACCATCATCAACTACTCATTGAGACGATTCTAACGAGCCCAAACTCAACGGCGTTACGTCGGTTAAGTACTGAATTCCCATAGCCACCTTCTGTCTCCATCATCAGATCAGCTCAATGGTACTTATACCCAAAATTTCATTTCTCAATCGATCACCGAGAAGTGGGCCAAATTTAACTTGCAAGATTTGATTACTGACAGACAGACAACGGGACAGGTGAAACTAAATAAAAGCTTATAAAAGGTAGTTAACAATAATTACTTGTTTCAGATCAGCGTTTGACCCCAATAGAGGCTTGTTCAGGTTAACGAAAGACAACATGTTGTATCCTAATCCTGGGGTGCACCTATTGTACGACGATTTTCCCATGCATTATTATTTCGTTGGGCGGATGCTTGGAAAGGTAAGGCCCAAAACATTATTGGGTTATTATTCGAGGTTTTCAACCGCCTCACATTCGTGGACACATTTTTGTATCGGGCGTAGATTTTGATGCCGTTTTCGGATGTTTGCTAGATGTCCGCTAAACTTAGATACCTACCAGAAACAAAATCGATATCTGCAGGCACTTCTACAAAAATGTGACTCACGAAATTGATTCGGAACAAACGCTCGAATAATGATCCAAGCGAAGCACCAAAAATGCTACAAAAGTTACGATCACTGCCTATTACAAATAATCTGCATGCGTTTATATAGTACTATCAATAGGGGGTATGGGTTCATGTTTAATGAGATAATGAAGAAACAATTATATAAAAAAATGAAACAACAGTAAGATTAAAAACAAGATGAATGTAAGATACAAGAAATCATGGTTTTACAACTGTATGTTGTGCGCAAACAAATAATTCGTATTCTGCCCCTGATTTCTAGCTGAATCTGTATTTTCTAACTTTGACTTTTCTTTCACTACTTCTTAAATCACATGCACTACGAAAGTCAGCCTCAATCAAAAATAGCCACATTACATTATCTCATTGAAAATAAGCGATTAATATTAAACAAGTTTCTAGCAAAAAAATATTTTTGGTACAAGCTTTTATTGTCGACTTTACTTTTCTGTATAACATCAATAACTGCTCATTGAGACGATTCTGACGAGCCCAAACTCAACGGGGTTACGTCGGTCAAGTACTGAATTCACATGGCCACCTTCTGTCTCCATCATCAGATCAGCTCGATGGTACCATAATATTGAATTGTCATCCAAACTATACTAATACCCGAAATTTCAGCTCAATCGGTCACCGGGAAGTGGGTCAAATTTAACTTGCAAAATTTGATTACAGACAGACAGACAACGGGCCAAGTGAGACTAAATAAAATCTTGTAAAATGTATACCTTATGTTTCAGGCTTTATACGAGAACCTGCTAGTAGAACTTCCCCTGGCCGAGTTCTTTCTCGGCAAGCTGTGTTCGTCGCGAGAGCCCGACGTGCACGCACTAGCTTCACTAGACCCCGCGCTGTATCGCGGCCTGTTAATGCTAAAGTCACACCGGCGGCAGGATGTGCCGGAATTAGGGCTGGACTTCACGATAGTTAGCGACGAGCTAGGCGAACAACGGGTAAGCGGAATGAAGCCTTATTTATCAGGACACAGGGGGCTCTTCCTACCTGTGTAGGAAATTAACATTGCTAGACTTGGCTTGACGCAGGCTAATGCTGGAGTCACACCGGCGGCAGGATGTGCCGGAATTAGGTCTGGACTTCACGATAGTTAGCGGCGAGCTAAGCGAACAACGGGTAAGCGGAATGAAGCATTCTTTATCAGGACACAGGGGGCTCTTCGTACCTGTGTAGGAAATTAACATTGCTAGACTTGGCTCAGGCCACTATGGCTAATGCTGGAGTCACACCGGCGGCAGGATGTGCCGGAAATAGGGCTGGACTTCACGATAGTTAGCGACGAGCTAGGCGAACAACGGGTAAGCGGAATGAAGCCTTATTTATCAGGACACAGGGGGCTCTTCCTACCTGTTTAGGAAATTAACATTGCTAGACTTGGCTTGACGCAGGCTAATGCTGGAGTCACACCGGCGGCAGGATGTGCCGGAATTAGGTCTGTACTTCACGATAGTTAGCGGCGAGCTAAGCGAACAAGGGGTAGCGGAATGAAGCATTATTTATCAGGACACAGGGGGCTATTTCTACTTGTGTAGGAAATTAACATTGCTAGACTTGGCTCAGGCCGCTATGGCTAATGCTGGAGTCACACCGGCGGTATGATGTGCCCAACCTTCACTTAACGATCTGTAGTCGATTATTTATTTATTTATATCAATATAGCAACTATTATTACAGGTTAACCTAGTGCATTTCCCCCGTGTGGTGTCGGGTTAGAATTTCACCACCCCCTCTCTTCCCGTGGGTGTCGTAAAAGTCTACTAAGGGACCAGGGTTGAAGTGTGTTGTGGGCGATGGGCTAGCAACCTATCACAATATCACATTTTGTCGATCTTTGTACCCAAATTTGTCCTAAAAGTGGCGCTGGAACATACGTTTCATGTGCTCTGCCTACCCCTTTTGGAAATAAAGGCGTGAATGTATGTATATGTCGCAGTGAAATGGCCAAAATAGAGATATGATCAAATCACGCAGGATGTTAAAATGGCGAATCCCTTTTATCATTTACCTAATACAAATCAGTCATTTGATCAAATCTCTTAATCTGTTTAGTGAAATGACGAAATCGGACAAAAAAGGCAACTCGTTTTTTCATTTCACTAGATTTGTTTAGTGATTTCTTAAATCCCTGAAACGCGTCAGAGAGGAATATAACAGAGGCGTATTTCCTCGACGGATACACAATCATATATTACAATGTATGTAACCTAATGCAATAGCGCCTTAAATACCTAACTGACTTAACATAATTATTATACTTGTACAAGACACAACGACACACTTTAACAAATTCGGACATTGAACAATGAAATATATCACTTTGGTCAGCAACTAGTAGTTACCAGTTAACACATTGGACACCGCGTACCCGACTCTCGAGCACTCGTAAACTTTACTCAGATGCCGGCATACCCGAGAGTCGAGCACGAGCTATAAACCCTCACGCGACGCCAATTCTGTCGGTTTCTGGGGTATTGTTCGGAATTTTGCCTGGTTGCGAAAGTGTTAAGTAGGACCAACTTCAAGAAAGAGATCAATAGTCGAATCCGACTCATCTGGGCAGCGTTCGGGAAGCTACGATACATCTTTTCGTAAGAAGGCTCAATGTCACCCAAATGGCAATGGAGAGGGTTATGCTAGGAGTTTCACTGAGTGATCGAATCAAAAATGAAACTAAGCGCAGCAAAACTAAGGTAACTAAAACTAAGGTAAGGTAAGGTTCAGTGGGCGGGGCATATTACACGCTGATCCGATGGCCGTTGGGGACATCTTTATTAATGTCAGGACACTTATGAACGCAGATCAAGGGCAACAGGGTATTATACGATTACTAGGGACCCGCCCCGGCTTCGCACGGGTACTATACATTATACATATTAACCTTCCTCTTGAATCACTCTATCTATAAAAAAAGCCGCATCAAAATCCGTTGCGTAGTTTTAAAGATAAGCATACATAGGGACAGACAACGGGAAGTGACTTTGTTTTATACTATGTAGTGATTTAACAAGGTAATTTTGTTACAGATAGAAGAATTAAAACCAGGAGGAACTAACATTCCAGTCACGGCTGAAAATAGAATAGAATACATTCACCTAGTAGCGGATTACAAACTTAACAGGTAACGTATAATGGTAATTTTGAGCGAAACGAAACTAACGAAATTACAATCAATATAAAAGAAAAAAACGTACATGCGAGTAGTAAAGATATAACTTTTTTGGTTATGTTGTGGAGAACCACAATTGATTGATTGTTGTAGCAGAAACTAGAACAATCGTTTTATGAACAAGTCAAAGTCAACAAGTCTCGTTGTTATTCCCAGACAAATAAGGTCGCAGTGCAACGCGTTCAAGCGAGGGCTGACGTCCGTGGTGAACGCGGAGTGGCTCCGAATGTTCTCGTGCCGAGAGCTGCAGCTGCTGATCTCGGGCGCGGAGGTGCCCATAGACCTGGATGATCTTAGAACATACACGCAGTATGCTGGTGAGATGTTGACTATTGTAGTAGCCAAATAAGGTCACGGTGTGGACGCAGAGTGGCTCCGAATGTTCTCGTGCCGAGAGCTGCAGCTGCTGATCTCGGGCGCGGAGGTGCCTATAGACCTGGATGATCTAAGGACATACACGCAGTATGCTGGTGAGATGTTGACTATTGTAGTAGCCAAGTAAGGTCACGCTGTGGACGCAATGGCTCCATGTTCTCGTGCCGAGAGCTGCAGCTGCTGATCTCGGGTGCGGAGGTGCCCATAGACCTGGATGATCTCAGAACATACACGCAGTATGCTGGTGAGATGTTGACTATTGTAGTAGCCAAATAAGGTCACGGTGTGGACGCAGAGTGGCTCCGAATGTTCTCGTGCCGAGAGCTGCAGCTGCTGATCTCGGGCGCGGAGGTGCCTATAGACCTGGATGATCTAAGGACATACACGCAGTATGCTGGTGAGATGTTGACTATTGTAGTAGCCAAGTAAGGTCACGGTGTGGACGCAATGGCTCCATGTTCTCGTGCCGAGAGCTGCAGCTGCTGATCTCGGGCGCGGAGGTGCCCATAGACCTGGATGATCTCAGAACATACACGCAGTATGCTGGTGAGATGTTGACTATTGTAGTAGCCAAATAAGGTCACGGTGTGGACGCAGAGTGGCTCCGAATGTTCTCGTGCCGAGAGCTGCAGCTGCTGATCTCGGGCGCGGAGGTGCCTATAGACCTGGATGATCTAAGGACATACACGCAGTATGCTGGTGAGATGTTGACTATTGTAGTAGCCAAGTAAGGTCACGGTGTGGACGCAATGGCTCCATGTTCTCGTGCCGAGAGTTGCAACTGCTGATCTCGGGCGCGGAAGTGCCCATAGGCCTGGATGATTTCAGAACATACACGCAGTATGCTGGTGAGATGTTGACTATTGTAGTAGCCAAGTAAGGTCACGGTGTGATCGCAGAGTGGCTCCGAATGTTCTCGTGCCGAAAGCTGCAGCTGCTGATCTCGAGCGCGGAGGTGCCTATAGACCTTTGTTTTGGTTGATCTATGACATACACTGTCACTGTTCGAGAACATGTTAAGTTGTATACCTATAACCTGCCAAGAATATCCAGCTACATTCTGTATGATGTATCTTGTTCCCCAGGCGGGTTCTCGGCGACGCACCCGACGGTGCAGTGGTTCTGGAAGGTGGTGGACCGCTTCGAGGACGCGCAGCGACGCCAGCTGCTCAAGTTTGTCACCAGCTGCTCTAGACCACCACTGCTGGGGTTCAAGGTCACCATTTTTACAAGCTTTTATTTAGTTTCACCTGTTCCCTTGTCTGTAATCATATCTTGCTTTTCGGTGAAGGAAAATATCGTGAGGAAACAGGTCTAATTCCAATAAGGTCTAGTTTTCCCTTCTTCTGGGATGGAAGGTCAGATGGAAGTCGCTATGTCAAATCATGGGATTAGGTGTCAAAGGGGGCCGGCACAACCGGGAACAACGTTAGGAGAATGATGGATGAGTAGTTTTGGAGATTACTCCCTAAATACAATTGACGGATTTCGACATATGAGGTGTCGTTAGATTCCTTTTAATCGTAGGAGTGACATAGGAGGGGGGGGGGGGGGGGGGGGGGGTCGTGTTGGTGTTTTTAATTCGTAAAAAACCAGACGGGTTTCTCGAAAAATCTTGTGATTTCACTTGTTAGCTAGCTTATGTATACTGAGAAACACTAATTCCCTTTGTGTTAAAAAGTGAAATGCGACATTCCATACATATCCAGGACCTGCAGCCGCCATTCTGCATCCAGTCGGCGGGCGCGTCAGACCGGCTGCCTTCATCCTCGACCTGCATGAACCTGCTCAAGCTGCCCGAGTTCCACTCCGAGCAGCAACTAGCCGAGAAGCTGCTCTACGCCATACAGGCCGGCGCCGGCTTCGAGCTCAGTTAGAGTGAGTATAAATAATTAAATAAAAGAAGATTTATTTTATTGTCGCAAAAAAAAACCCAAAAACACAACCGGCCAAGTGCGAGTCGGACTCGCGCACGAATGGTTCCGTACCATTATCTATAAAAACGGCAAAAAAATCGCGTTTGTTGGATGGGAGCCCCCCTTAAATATTTATTTTATTTTGTTTTTAGTATTTGATGTTATAGCGGCAAGAGAAATACATAATATGTTAAAATTTCAACTGTCTAGCTTCAAGCGACACGGCATAGCTATATGCTGCCAGTTCTGCTTCCGGCACTTATGTGCCTTATGTCAAGCCTTGTGTCCTTGTGTGACTTATGTCAAGGAGGTGATTCGGCATGGGTATATAAATCAATCACGCCGACAAAACAGTACAATAAAAACTTGAGAAATAAAATATTTTGGGAACCTCCCCTACACCTAAAGCGGGAATGTATTTTTTTTTCTCTTTAATTTAAACCCATAGTGTGGGGTGTCGTTGGATAACTCGTTTAAAAATATTATGGGTTTTCTAAAACCATTTTTCATATCAGTGATTCTTTCGCCAGATATTGGGCTTTAAAGCCCTAATTTTTGTTCTAGTCACGTGTGTTCGACCCACCCCCCCTGCCGGCTAAATGGCTACTACTGCGGATGTGAAAAAATTCGTGGTAGTAGTACATATAATGAATTTAAAAGGAAAACTATTACGGATAAGTAGGCATAAGTAGTTACCAAGTAATAGTCGACCAACTTAATGTGTACTTGGAAAGGCTAATTTTCGTACAAATTCGGTCGACGCAACCGAACCGCTCGTCGATGTAACTAAGACAGACAGGCAACTACGGAACCCTACACTGCGCGTGGCCCGACACGCACTTGGGCGGTTTTTTGTTATCATCAATCGATAGTTATCATTGATATTAATTAGTTAAATCGAAACTTGTTATAAAATGTTAAGAAAATAAACTTCTTTCCCGGCAGTGCAGCAATCGTACAGTGTGATTTAGAAAAAATAAAGCAATTACCACTTTAGGACACTAATTGACAGAATGCGTCAAATGCCAATCAACAATTTTTTGTTGTGCGTTGCCATGGTTACGTCTCTTGGGTCAGTCTATTAAACTATTATTTTATGTAGTTTAAATCCACTAAACATGTGTTTTTGTTATATTGGTAAACCCATTCCATGCTGAGGCATCTCCTTAGCATGATATGGGTCTAATTTATAGTATTATTTCTAAGAAATTTTGACACTGTTGTCTCTTGGCATACCGGGACAGAACAATAACAAGGAAAAGTTAACACTTTCCCAGCCAGACCAAAAAATGAAACAATACACCAGAAACCGACAGCACTCGCTAGGCGTGTAGGTTTATACTACTGCCAGAGTTGGGCATTATTCGAATAATATTTTATTTAAATAATTATTCGAATAAACAATTATTCGTTAAAAAAATATTCGCGAATGATTTATTCGCGAATAAATCATTCGGTAGCATTTTCAAATAATAAATGATTCATTCGTTATTTTATTCGAATAAATACCACGAATGATCCATTACACAAATGTTCAGTTCATCGTTTCCATAATTTTTAAAATTATTTCATCAATTTGTTTAAGCTGAATATGTTTTGTTGAATGTAATGGTAACACACACCGCCGACACGTCAGTTAAGTTTTTCGAACTTTTCTGAGATACCAAATATATGTATCTGTAAAGACAGATTTGAAATGATTGGGATATATTTTTTTTTGTAAATACATGTAACGATGCACGAAGGTAGTTATTTTATTAGCTAATTATTCGACAATATTATTCGCGAATAAATTATTCGTGGAGTATTTTATTCGCGAATAAATCATTCGTGGAATAATTAATTCGCGAATAATTTATTTGCCTAATTTCGAATAAGAATAATCATTCGATAAATGTATTCGTCATTCGCGAATGATTCTGTTATTCTCAATTGTTATTCGTCATTCGAATAAATTTTGCCCATCTCTGACTACTGCCCGCCTAGCGGGCTCAGCCGGCGTCTGAGCAAACATTACGAGTGTCTACCAGGCCGCTATTTCACCAACTTGACAACTGTCACCTGACACTGACAATTCGCCATACATTGCTTGCTCTAGAAGTTAAGGTTGTTGCTAGGTTACTTGTGGCATCTGCAATGTACGGAGAGTTGTTGTTGTCAGGTGACAATTGTCAAGTTGGTGAAATAGTTCATTCTGTAATTTTGTACATAAAACATGTGTTTTCATTACAGATTCCAGAACAATGTGTTGTACGCGTGCAAATAACCTAATGAATTATTTTGAAAGATTTTTCATAAATGGTACATCTAAATGTGATAATATGATATCTATTGACGCTCAGTGTCTTATTGCGTAAATAAAACGTTACCCGATCTAATTCACTCAGTTTATTTTAAGATCAGGCATAGAATATAACGATTGCTTTATGCATATTTTTTATGTTCCTATTTTATGACATCTTGACGCATTATTTTAATCATCACACGGTGAAGTTGGTTTATTATTGTTTTGATCATATTTTAACTTAAATAGTTTTGTGTAGAACTACGTGTACGTGTAAATATAATGGCAAAGCGTCCTATTTGTCTAAATAGCTAGTCTGGATTGATAATGTTTTATTGAACGTGTAAAAGAAATGATTATTGTAAAATTTCGTATGCAATTGTACATAGTGAAAAGGCTGTTTAGTTGAGGCAAGTTTTTTGTACAGAACAAAATCAAGAGAAGACATTAGAGTAGGTATCTTTTGAATTCCTCCTATCTGAACTGAAGGCAAATCTTACAAAATGTCATATCATATGTTATATGTTGTATGTATGTTGTTCAGGTCCTGTCGAATGAAAGGTCCTGGACCATTCTTAATTGGAAATTATTTGCATTGTTCGATTTTGAAAACAGAACAGTCTACTTTAATTCATATTTTGAGTTGATTCAAATTTTATAGCAATCGACGAAAATAATGTGATCGGAGCATAAGTAACGCAGATTCTTATTTGTAATCCAATAAGGTTGATATCAGCTTAATTGCCTATCGCGTGAAGTTTATATATATATTTGTTTTGTCTATATTTTTGCAAGAAACTTGACTTCCTAGACAGTCGTTAATTAGTTGAATGTTTGGGTATAGATGCATAGATATGTACCGTATCGGTCTGGTACCTGTATATTATATCCGAGACAATCTGTGTCAAATTTGTGTTTTTATTTTAGATTATATATTTTAGTACCTATTTAATAAAGTTGTCGTACCCTGTACACATTTTTTATAACCGCACATGGTGATCTTATGATCCCTATCCTTACCCCTTACAATATTTTTCTTTTCGATATAATAATGTCTGGGTATGAGTAGAATTTTTGACGTGGCTGACTTTATATAAAACTGTAATTGGAATTGGAATCTTCTACCTTGGGTGATAGAGTTGCTTTTTGAATGGATTCTCAAATATTCTCAAGGATACACTGATGTCAAACAAGCCGGAGTCCATTTGACTTACTTTTTCTAAAAGAGCCGTAAATAAAGCTGCTTTTGTCCTCGAATACCTACGAAAGCTGATGGAATTTGATTTCTATGAGCGCTTCGCCTCTCGTTGACAGTTAGCTCAGAGAACCGTGACCCGCCCTGCATAGAAGTGTGCCACGTTACACGATACGGTATACCGGAATATTTTGATCAGTAACTACCCAGCTGCTATTTGGATATACCTATATCTTTGGTCACCCAAAAGGCCATGGTGAGCGCTATGTTGGGAATTTCTCTGCGTGATCGCATGAGAGAGGCTATGAGCAGCAGAACGAAGGTAACCGATATAGCCCCCCGAATCGCTAAACTTAAGGGTGCTTAAGTGGCAGTGGGCGGGGCACATTGCACGTAGAACCGATGGCCGTTGGGGCGGAAAGGTTCTCAAGTGGCGACCGCGTACTGGAAGGCGCTGCGTGGGTAGGCAACCCACAAGGTGGACTGATGACCTGGTAAAGGTGTGGGGAGTCCGCTGGATGTGGGTGGCGCAGGACCGGTCATTGTGGCACTCTTTGGGAGTGGCATATGGCCAGCAGAGGACGTCTTTTGGCTGATATGATGATGATGATGTCTTTGGAGGCAATACTACATTTTTAGCAGTTCCCTTGGCATTCTCGAGCGATGCTCAACAGGTTCTTACCCAAATTACAAGAAAAAAATGCCTTCACACTTGGCAAAGTTGCCTTTATTGTGGAGCCTGGCAGTTAATAACTGCCCGGCCATAAACACGTATGCTTGCGTCGTAACGCGTTGTGAGCGAGTGTAAAGATAATCGTGATAATAGGTCGCACGGCTGACGGAAGATCGTATCGCGACCACCGGTGTCGCTCCGTATGCGTCGTGTCCCGCTATTCTGTAACTTCTTTTAAGCTCATCCCAACGCTCACCCACAAATATATCTTGACGCCGCGATTCGTAGTAACGATAAGCGTAGGTAGAGCTCTAGTTTCGTTAGGGGTGACGGGTGGAGTGAGACGCATGAGCGCGTAAAGTAACAGCCCTGCAGCGTCCTTGCAATCGGCAGTCTTGTAGGTAACCTTCATTTTACACAACTAAGCTTTGCTCACGAGGTGCAAGAAGAGAGCAAAGTTGTTTTTTGCTGCGAGTGCTGGTTTTGAGTTCAGAGCAAACGACGCATTCTAAGTACATAAAATTAGCTAAGATTTTTTAGCGTAGTGTGGTAATTACAAGCACGTGATGCACAGGTAATTTACATAATATATGCCCCAATTTTGATGCTTGCCTTTCGATTCGTCCATATTTGATGTAGGTACTTAAATCATGACGATTCATTGTTGTGGGAAGCGATGATTCCTACCACGAAACCACGATATGCATGTACGTGTATATATTGCATATTTCCGTTGTAAATTAGTAAGGAGGATCAGAGTTTAAACCACGAATAAAATTCGAATATCTGCATATTTATTTATTTATTGATACATGGAAAACCAACAACGCAATATATTTATAGATACCATAATAAAACCATATAGCCAATTACAGGTTTTCACTTATAGAAATAAACTAACAAGAAATCTGAAGCCAAACTTAAACTTAGCGTACATTACGCACAGTAACCAATCGCGCACTACCTAATACGCGGAATATACAAGAAAAAGGTAGTTAATGAATTAGGCTACTATAAACTCTAATAGCCCGAGCCTACACCTGAGTATCACACATGAAGAAACTTATCAGTTTAGATTGTATTGCCTGTATGCTATCACAGAATATGTCTATATCTAATTGATCTACAACTTTGTTTAAACTCCTGCCTGCTCTGCACAAGAAACTATTCATTCTATATTTAGTGGAAACATGGAATATGCTAATAGGATGAAAACGGCGGAAACTTCTTATGGGAGTATTAAAAGAAATCTTAGCAAGTAAATTAGGACAGTCAACATTGCTTCTTATTATATTTAACAAATATAATATATCAGCAATTTCACGACGCTTAGCAAGGGGTATCAAGTGATGCTTCTTACAAAGGGTTAAATAATTAGATGAACTATAATGTGTATGCATTTTATAGCAAAGAAATTTCATGAATTTGGATTGTAATCGCTCAATTCTGTCAATGTAAATTTTATATTGGGGATTCCAAATCTGAGATGCGTATTACAACTTGCTTCTCACATAAGCACAGCAATACAAGATTTTCAGCGTCTTAATATGTAAAACAAACCGAGCTACGCATTATAAATCCAAGAGTCTTAGAAGCTTTACTTATAATATTATCAACGTGATCATTAAATATTAGCTTCGAGTCATGAAAAACCCCTAGGTCTCTTATGCTAGTTAGTTGCTGAATACCTTTACCTTTCAATGAATAAGAAGTAGGTATTTTATTTAATTTGCGAGAAAAAGTTACGGTAAAACATTGTGAGGGATTTAAATCCAATTTATTCTTAACACAATATCTATCCAGACGGCTTAGATCAGATTGCAGCGCAGTAGAATCTTCAGGTGAAGCAATCTTGGCAAAAATCTTCATATCGTCAGCAAAACTGAGTAACTTAGAAAACCGAAAACAGGTACCGTTGTGCATTTCTATGAAACATATTTTTTCAACACTAGCATAGATCAATAATTTAAGAAGTATTAGGCTTCCTCAGACGTCAATATGAAAGTGTCGCACTAATAGGATTAACGATAGCGACAAAGAATATCAGTCTTTTGTTTTACTTAACGTCGATCGGTTTAAGTATCACTGCATAACTTACAACGACAACCTTTCACGAATAGTTAATTTAATCTTTAGATCGGTGAGGAATTTACGACGGAACTTTATCGCGGGATCAGTCAAATGGGATTAGTATGGAGTAGGTCAACCGTCGGCAACGTGTTACGTGCGGTACATACTTGATTCCGTGCTGACTTATGGTTATACGGGCGGAGGCGAAGATTACCGAAATAATGTCTCCGAAGATTACCGAAACGTGTAATGGATTTTTGTGCAACATGTGTACAGTCACCAGCAATAAGATCTGCCACAACATAGCACGCATAAATATCTGACACGACTCTATGTCTAATGCCATAAGGACGTGTCAGATATTTTAACCGGCTTTGTTTCGGCTGATATTGATGCCGGTGACTGTACACCGCTGTCGTTAATCGACAAGTTAAAGATGCAATTGTGCGAATTAGCAGGTATCTTACTAATGTTGCTATTGTTGTATGCCACTTCGGTCAGCGACTCATCTATTGTGGCAGCAGGGAATGGTAGCAAAGTCATCTAGACCACAGTAGGTAGATTGGCCCCAAGGCACTTGGCATTTGGGGCCTTGGGCTTGTGTACAGGTGCCGCTAGTGGCGCCCCCAGGCCAGCCAAATCCGGCTCTGGTGGCAACAATAAACTTAAGTGCGAGTCGGGTTGTCGACTGTACACCAGCCCGCGTGTGGTATATATTTACTACCAGCTTCCGCCCGCGACTTCGTCTGCTTGGAACCGGGATAAAAACTATCCTTTATTTTAATCTAGGCTATAAACTATCTTTCGTGCAAAATTGTATCCAGATCGGTTGAGCCGTTTAAGCGTGATTGAGTAACAAACATCTAAACATCCAAACTTTCACATTTATAATATTAGTAGGATGTATCGAATGTTAAGAATCAAAACATGTAATTATCCGGCAACACAGCGCCGGTAGTAGGTACAGTCAGCATCGTTATATAGTTATATAAATAGCCAAATATAGCGTAACTCATCCTTACTGTTACAGTACGAGTAGGTTAAAAAAGACTCAGTCTTTGGCTGCTACTAACTACTTATACAGGATGTATAAAAATGGGGTGTGGACCGAGGAAAGGCATATTCGGTAGCGCATTGCGATTCCAAATATGCATGTTTTTTTTGTTTACATTGATTATTATGTTTGTGTTTGTTTTAGTATGACAATTCGGACGGTTTATTTCACTTCTAACCGCTACCCGCAAGGCTGTGTTATGAAAACAAATGTTTTGTGTATGTTTTCTTGACACGCAGGTGACTGGTTTTACGTTTTTGATGTCATACACAAGCAATGTCAAGCAATCTATTAAACATTAGCCTGATTTCTTTGCCTCGTTGATTTAACAAAATACGCGTTGATGCCACAAGAAAATAACCGGGAACCAGCACTTACGTGTTACTTAAGTATTAACCATTATGTTTTGACATGTCATTTGTTACTAAAGTAGGTACCTACGTAAGCAAAAACGATTTAACATTGAAGTCTTTATCCATCGTTGAGGAAGATTAATTAAGGCAAAAACAATGTTTCGTTATAATATATCATTTAAAGTAGCCTACCTACTTGGGTTGGTCTCTATCCCTATACATATAATACGAACTTAAGTTACCAGTTACCTAACGGTTGGCTTTGGCTTGGTACCTATCTGTTTGGTCTCAATAGGTAGTATAGCTAGAACTTTAAGAACCTTGTCTTTTTAAGGAATCAAAGACATTCAAACTGCTGCTTTCAAGGCTCATTACGTACTTACTGAAACGACCGTCTACATTCGAGTCTAGGCGCAGACTACCTAAACATCACAAAACAGATTTCGTTATGCAATCAAACTCTTAATGACAGCAGTATAATCTGAAAGGCGCACATTTATTTCGATCTGGATTCTGTATGGCAGTTTCCTATTTATAAACCGTCCAGCGGAGAAGCTAGCGCGTGTAATGAACGCGATCATTCATGAAGATTGAAGAGGCGATACGGATTCAATTAAAGATTTATTGCCAATACACACGTTAACGAGCCCCTGGGCCGGCTCATTTACCTCGGCTATACAATGTTTAATAAATTGTGCGTCTAATACGTAGCCGTGAACTTGGAGGTTGCGGTGATCAATAACGGCCATTAATATTGGCTTAGTTGCATTCGTCGGTATAGAGTATGGGGGCAGTCGCCGCCATTAGTGGTTGGACAGTTGCAATCAATCAGCCCTGATGAATGAGGTTCGCGAGACAGCCGCGGCCGCGGCCGCCACCCGCGGTAGCATGCCGTTTATGCGCTTTTAATGTGGATGTACCTACCTACTCAGTACGTACATAACCGAGATCTTACTGCACATAATCAACCTTAAACCAAAGATCTGGACAACACATAATCAACCTACTTTAGGGTATAAATTGCGAGACCAGCTAAGATTTGCTGCAGATAACGTGACGTGGTACAAGAGGTTTTCGTCTACCACGATGGAAGCTTACCTGGGTGCTGCTCACCTTATGATATACGGTTAATCTAGCCTATGGACGCATCAGCAAACCGGTTCACTAATTTCTTGGAGAACCACACACTAAATCTCACGGCCAAACCTCGACAGTCATGCGTTGTTAAGGCAACTGTTGAATAACTATTAATAAGTATTTTTCAGATGAGTCTTTTATATCAGTGTCAATAAGACCATCATTGATAGACTTCATCCACAATAGTAGAAGGGGAGCTTCCATTGATCGTATCCCGAAATCCTGCATAAAGTCTTCAATTGGATCTTCTTTGATTCTCCTTCCGAGCAACCGAGTTCAATCTAACGAGATCTGACGTCATCCCGAATATTTAGCGTTTTATTCGACATTTAATCTAGACACACGGCAGTGTGTCCGCCAAGTTCGAGCAAAAAAAAGCGACACACCGGCTGTGGGTTATATTACACGAACCATTTCGGGCCAATTTCGACCACCCTATAACTCAAAACATATTTTATCTACGCATATGAAACTTCGAGTGTCTGTTGACATCCCCTTAATTGTCTAGAATACAAAATTTCATTATTCTGCCTATAGCAGTTCTTGAGATATTGACGTCAGAAAATCGCTATTTTTACTATACACTCACTGACTCACTGACTCACTCATCAAAAACCTAGACCACTTCCAATGGTCGTACTGACTTGAAATTTGGCATGGAGATAGGTCTTAAGGTCAAAGTAAAGGGAAAAATCTGAAAACGGCCAAGTGTGAGTCAGTTTTAAAAATAGCGAAGGTGTAACTTTGTTCTACTATGAAGTCATAATGAACTAAATGGGTCTATCTTCCAATGGTCGTACCGACCTGAAATTTGGCTCGAAAGTTTATCTTTAGGTCGAAATAAAGTAAAAATCTGAAAACGGCCAAGTGCGAGTCAGTTTCGAAAACAACGAATGTGTAATTTTGTTCTACTATAAGTAGGTATGGAGTGGAAATGAGATAAGACTTATTTAAATTTAGATACATACCAATTTAAGACAATACATGTTTGTCTTAAAGACAAGAACAATAAAACTGTTCCATTTCCAATAAAGGGATCCAGACAGTGCCACGCAAGCGTAGAAAAAAGAATTAGACGCTTAGTATAAAGGGTATAGTATAAAGTACATACCTAAGTGGAATGAGACATTTGCTAAAGCAAAAGAGATAAAAAAATAATAAAGAACCTACACCTAACAAAAATAAATGAAATCCCATCAAAAACATAAATGTGAAAGGCTGCCAAGTTCGATACTATGGAAATGCTTCGCCTATAAAAGAAGTGAGATCTGAATAAGTACCAAGTTCCATAAAAATACCTCAAATCATAAATAGTTATAGGAATGCACACTTGACAGTACTATTTAATGATGTAACTTGGCAAGTACACATTGCAGTCCAAAGGTGTCGATTCATTGCATTGAAAAGGTGTGTGGTGTGTGAAAACTTGCCAAGTAACATCATTAAAAAGTACTGTCAAGTGTGCATTCCTGTAACTATTTATGATTTGAGGTATTTTTATGGAACTTGGTACTTATTCAGATCTCACTTCTTTTATAGGCGAAGCATTCCCATAGTATCGAACTTGGCAGCCTTTCACATTTATGTTTTTGATGGGATAATCATTACCGAATACTTTTGTAACCATTCTCAATTACTCCACCTCTCGTAAATTACAGTTAATCACCAATAAAAACTGATTGACCAATTGTGGCACCACAACCCGACGACCCAGTAATAAATATCAAATTTCATGAGTACTATATACTAGAAAGCCGACGCAAATCGACTGTTACCTATTAACAAAGTGCCGGATAAAGAACCATTTTCCGGCAATGGAGAGTCGTGGAAGCGTATGATGAAATACATAACTCTCATATTTTAACTCTTCTTTAGTCGCCTTTAGACTACGATTGAAAGCGTTTGTAAACGTCGAGATGAAGTATGGGGCTGACAGCCGTGAGTCACCGGCCACCGAGCTAGCGCACATTTTACTTATAAAAATGTCGTATAATCCGTATAAACTGCAAAGTACATACGACCTTTTAATAGCCAGACCAATAGTCCCCGCTCAGTTCAATAGCAATGGAAGATTAAATGAGGGCCCGTCCGACCGTAATGTGAATCAAATGACCGCTCTATATATTAATGCTTTTATGAATAACACGTCTGGATTTCGATGTTATGGCACCTAAAATTAGTTACAGATTAGTTCACGCATCAGCGCATATGGTGGTTGCAGTCTATATATAAGAGGGCGTTTACATTGTAGGTTTATGTGTGGTTTATGTAGAACTAATCTTTTATATTCATAAACGCTCATTTTAGCTAAGATATGCTGTTAAAATTCGTAGGTTTTAATATATCGTTGTGAAAATGGGACCAAACACACAATAAAATCCTGGACTGACTGGATGATCAGTAGTGATAGTGACTTTTGTAGCATTTGTCGTGTTAACGGAATTGGTGTAGACAATATGAATCAAAATTGGTAATTAAGGTTAATATTAACGTTTTTAACGCTAATTAAGCATAAGGATTGAAATTCTTACAAAAAAAACACTACGTATTACTATTTTTCAAAGAATGGCATCATAATAATCGAATACTATATTCGAAATAATAGAGAAAATCGTTAAGGCGAAAATTTGATATCAGTCACTCCATAAATATCTACCTACGCTCATTTAGATAATTACGAAGTTTTCCGTCAAAACACGATAAAAAACATTATCGCCTAAGTACATATTTACGTCGTTGGTCCGCAGCGGATTTACTAGTAAAGACATTGTTGCTTCTGACTGCAGCTAACTTATGAGAAGATATAACTAGTGCTAGATTAAGTACACACTACTTTTTTAAACTTGGATAAATGCCTTAATTACTTACATACATATCCCGCATAACTTAGGACGGGTATGAAGGTCTCCCGGGTACCACCCGAACTACCGTCTAAAACCATCAAGGTTTGTAACCTCTCTGCCGTGTAGTAGTACCACGACAATTCCCAACAACAGTCGCCGCACCTGCTCTCACTACTGAGGCAAATAGTGTCGTGTCACCCTGGACGCTAACGACGGCAGGGGTCACGTCGTACCACATATTTCTGGACCAAAGGACTTGGAAAAGACGGAGAGGGTGATTGACCCCAGATTCACCCTCACAGGTCTCCACTTTTTAAAGACGTATTCTCCCTCGCAGCCACAGCCCGGCCCCGGTCTGACGGTCGCAGTATCACAGGATTTGACAGGGTTACGAGTCCGTTATTTATTATATAAGCAAAGTTCGCTGATCCCTACGGATCAACCGGATCAAGAGAGATCGGTAGAGTCCAGACACTCGAGGAGGTCACCCAACATAATGTATCTAATCTACCTACTCGTAATCGCTACGAGAATAAGAAATGTTAAATTATCGATAAAGTCCAGCATCAATATTCAGAACGTGGTACGCTTAGTCTAGCCGTCGTAAAGACTCCATGAAATGTCTTGTTTCATTTGTCCGTGGGTATGTACCTAAGGTAGCGAGTGCACCATGCGAGTTCACGAGTCTGTATTTTACTGACGTGCTCAAAAATGACAACCCATTAAAAACACTGTAGGCCATAGCTCGATTTTTTCGGCTGGTACCACCGGGTGTAACAGTGGCTTTGTGGTATAGGAAAACATCGTGAGGAAACCGGTCTAATCCCAATAAGGTCTAGTTTTCCCTCTAGGTTGGAAAGTCTGAGAGCAGTCGCTTTCGTAAAACTAGTGCCTACGCCAAATCTTGGGATTAGATAGTAGATAATCACCGGGAGAAACGCTAGGATGATGTTGCCAAAAGTATCAACCCATTCGAGGCCAAGCAACGTGACATGTGCTACGCCGTAGCTCGTAGCAGTATTATTCCGCATTGTAGCGGAAATCACTCGTAAAGGCATGACTCGTATGTGAGTCATTTTCCTTGAATGGGTTAATACTTACATACTTTATTTACTGCAATAAAATTAAAAAAGCCAATACCAGTGTTAAGATAACTTTTTTCTACTACTGTACTTTTATCTGTCATTTACATAGTCCCGAAGTGAAATAAGAGGTTTAGGTGGAACGGGGGGAACAATTGTTCACCTGTGTCCAGATAACAACAATAACATGAGGACATGTATATATGTCAAAAATGGCATCAATGCTATGCCTTTACATGCTTTCTGTTGCAGGGATCTCACCACGGTGATGATCCAAAAAAAGGGGGAGGGTAAGGAGCTCATCCTATCATCAGCCTACCTCCCCTACGAGGCGACGGATCCCATCACACAACAACTGCGGGATCTTGTTGCATACGGCAGCCGGGCGAACACCAACCTGATAATCGGCTGCGACGCAAACGCTCACCATGTCATCTGGGGCAGCTCAGATGTCAACAGGAGAGGAGAGAAGGTACTGGACTTCCTGGTAAGCTCTTCTTTACAAATACTAAATAAAGGCAATGAACCTACCTTCGTCAACTCTAGGCGGGGGGAGGTTATTGATTTAACGTTGGCTACTAATAATACTAGTAACAAAATCAACTCATGGCACGTATCTGACGACATATCCCTTTCGGACCACAGATACATCTGCTTTAGGTACCGAACTAAAATAGAAATAAACACGGTACGAAAACGGAATCCTAGGCACACGGACTGGTCGGCGTTTAGAAGGGATCTAAAGGTGGACCTAGGAGACCCAAAAGGCAAGCTCAACTCTATTATAGACATAGAATTCGAAGCGGACAAAATAGTACAAGCCGTATACACGGCCTTCACTAATAACTGCCCGGAGAAGAAAACCCTGGCTAAAAAGTTACCATGGTGGACCCCAGAGATAGTTAAACTCAGGAGGGAAACTAGGGCAATATTCAATGACGCAAAGGCATCTAATGACTTTGGGTACTATGCACAAAAACTCACAGAACTCAGCAAGGCTGTGAGGAAAGCCAAAAGGAGAGCGTGGAGGAACCACTGCGATCAAATTGAGTCAATACCAGAAGGAATGAGACTAACAAAGGCACTAGCGACCACAAAGTCGGCCCCGCTCACATCCATTAGGGACAATGACGGTAGAATGACGAAAACGGGGCTGGAAACCCTTAAGGTAATGTGTAACACGCACTTCCCAGGCTCAGTAATACACGACAGCGTAACAGACGATGGTGCAATTAGTGCGTTGGAACAGACCACAAGTACAACGAGACACAATTGGGACACGTCCAAAAAGGTAGTAGATCATAACAAGATAAAGTGGGCACTTTCAACATTTCAACCTTACAAAGCCCCGGGGCCAGATGGCATCTACCCCATTCTACTACAAGAAGGCGCTAATGTACTAATCCCGCATCTTAGCAGATTGTACAGGGCGTGCTTGGCCTTCGCACACGTGCCACGGGTGTGGAGGATGGTAAAAGTAACCTATCTGCCCAAACCGGGTAAGGCGGATTACAGTGAAGCCAAATCGTATAGGCCGATAAGTTTATCGTCGTTTTTCCTCAAAACACTGGAGAAATTGGTAGATAGACACATAAGGGATGGCCCATTAAGGAGACATCCGCTGCACGAACTACAATGTGCATACCAGCCAGGGAAGTCAACGGAAACCGCACTTCACCTGGTAACAACCAGGGCTGAACAGGCTATAGAGAATAAGGAACTATGTCTGGCAGCTTTCTTGGACGTGGAGGGAGCGTTCGATCGTACCACGTATAAAGCTATCAGCGAAGCAGCTGCAAAACATGGTGTAGAGCCCACCCTATGTAAATGGATAGGCAATATGCTAAATGGCAGACTAATAAAGTCATCTCTCTTAGGGGATGAGATAATGGCCACGGCCACAAAGGGATGTCCACAGGGGGGGGTACTCTCACCAACTCTCTGGAGTCTGGTGGTGAACTCACTCCTGGTAGAACTCAATAAGGGTCCCATCAACACGGTGGGATATGCTGATGATCTAGTGATACTGGTTAATGGGAAGTTCCCAGGCACGGTATCAGAAATCATGAACAAGGCACTGCGGATGGTGGAGAAATGGTGCGACCTGCACCAACTATCCATTAATCCAGGCAAAACTGTGGTAATACCCTTTACTAGGAAAAGGACCCTTCCAGGCGTACAGCAGTTAAAACTGTACGGGAGGGTACTAGAACTGTCCGATGATGTGAAATATCTAGGTGTTACACTGGATAAGGAACTGAATTGGAAGAAGCATACAGATCTTACCATCACAAAGGCACTGAGGGTATTTGGAATGTGTAGATCAGCGTATGGCAAAACATGGGGATTGAACCCAAAGGTACTTAAGTGGATCTACACTATGATGGTGAGGCCCATATTATTGTACGGCAGCCTGGTATGGTGGCCAAGGACTTTAATGAGCACATGCAGAGAGGCTCTGATGAAGGTGCAGAGATCGGCTTGCATGGCTATAACAGGGGCGTTTCGTACCACGCCTACAGCGGCGCTAGAAGTCCTACTGGACCTACCGCCACTTCACTTGGTGATTAAGTCAGAGGCGCGGAAATCGCTCTACAGATTAAGAACTCTTGGACTGTGGAGCGACAACAAACCGAAGACTAAACACACAAACATGGAGACTGATGGTTTCTTAGACAGAATAACAAGCATGGGAAGTGACAAAATGCTACCCAAGTTTGTATTCCATAGGAACTACACAACAAAAGTTCCATCCAGGGCTGAATGGGCCGAAGGTCTAGAACCGCCTAGGTCTGGTATCGAAGACAGTATATGGTACACGGACGGATCTAAAATGGGATCCGGTACGGGAGCAGGCATTTATGCGAATGACTACAGTAGTAGTGTAAGCATGGGTAGTTTGGCAACCGTCTTCCAGGCGGAGACATACGCCATAATTGCATGTGCACAGGAGAATATAGACAGGCAAACCAGAGGGCAGACCATCTATATACTCAGTGACAGTCAAGCGGCCCTTAAAGCACTTACGGCGCCGAAAGTGGAATCTAGACTAGTCTATAACGGCGTCCAGGCACTGAACAAGCTTGGAAAGCATAATAAGGTGCAACTAGTTTGGATACCAGGGCACGAGGGCTTCATCGGCAACGAAAGAGCGGATGAGCTTGCTAGAGGGGGGTCTACAAACCACTTTGTAGGTCCAGAACCATTTGTGGGACTCTCGCAGGGAACCATTATTTCGGCCTATAAAGCCTACGCCAAAACCAAACACCAACACGAGTGGAGGAATGAGGCGGGCTTAAGGCACTCTAAGCTCTTCATAGAAGGAGTGGACTCGGGCTGGACTAACAAACTCTGGAAATCCAGTAGGAAGCAGCTCAGAATCATATCTGGGGTGTTCACAGGTCACTTCGGGGTCAAGGACCTCTTGGCCAAGATGGGACTATCGGGCAGTTTAGACTGTAGAATGTGTGGCGAGGAGGATGAGACTATGGAACACTTATTGTGTGAATGTCATGCCCTTGCCAGACAAAGAATGAATTACTTCGGTAACGGTTATCCGCAACCAAAGGAATTCAAGGTACTTCCGCTGAGCTGCATCATCCGCTATGTGGAAATGATGGAGCGAAGTTGGGAGTAGACATAAGAAAAGGGCAAATGCACAAAAGATCCCACTGGGTCGAAGTGCATCCGAAAGGGCCCTCATCTAGATAAGATAAGATAAGATAAGATACATAGTCCCGAACACTAATATAAAGACATACAAAATAAGTCTGCAGAAAAGTCTATACTCTATTCCCCATAACAGTACGGCACAACCGTGCTGTTTTGTCGCCAAAACGATACGCTTAGCAGCCATACGCTTCTAAACCTGGGTGTGTGCTACATTGTGCCACGGCCTACTAGACACGATCGAGTAGGCCGCGACGCGACTAATCTAGAGGGCCATGCCGAAACATAAAATACATTAGGTACTACCAACTTAACAAACCACTGAATGTATTTACTTCAAATAAATTATTGTACTAACGGCATTGCTGCCAACTTAAGAAAAACCTTGGTCTTAATATGACAGTACTGGCAAGTTGAATTAAGAACAAAACAGACCATAAACAAGAGGTGTCAATGTGTCATGTTTCCAATTTCCCACCAAAGTTCAAGTTCAAAATTAAAAGACGAAATATGTCAAATATGATAACTATTCGTTATTAATAACTTCTTAAGATTTTATTCGTGTTTGTGAAGTGAAGAAAAATGTGTTAATCACTAAGTATAATTTGGTACCTAAAGCCTGCATGAAAAACGGTTGCACCGGGACTAACCTCTGCGCGGGCGATCGCACTCGGCAGTCCACTCACGCGCTGGCACGTCCGTGCCGATTGTCCTGCCGATTCGGCGGCCAATTCATTTGCAACATTGTTCCCAAATTGCAATGTTGCATGGAAAGTCACCCGTATCAGACGCGCGAGGGCTGAATAAAAATGTGTTGCCAAGTCTTGGTTTCAATGAACCTGCAGTTGCAGTGCCTACTACATTGTATTGGGTGAAAAAAATCGTGCTGGAGAGTTTTTAAATGCTTTATCTATAGGTATATACTTTACATTACCTTATAGTAAAAAAGTGAATTTGTAGGTAACTCTACATATTGACTTTTTGACATTGTTATAGAAGGATATCTTGTGGTTTCAGGCATAATCCAGGTCTAGGGAAGGGATCCTAAAGGAAGAACGCCTGGAAGTTATCCATAGCAAAACATACCAGGCATGTTAAATTCTCGAATCAGAGCCGCTAGTCCATAGATGACAGAGATAGTCGTGGTCTTCGGCACGACAGAATCATATTTCATATTCTTCTGCCATTAGGCACGCAGTACTTGACTACCGAATTGGTGTAGGTGATGAGACATCAAGGTCTTACCGAACTACATTGAAAAAAAAAAAATGCTCATTTATCTATACCTAGATAGGTAGGTACCTACTGCCCGTGGTCGTCGAACAAAAACTTTAAACCGCGTCACTTTCGCGAGCAATTTGCTTTTACTTAGTTATTCGGTGAGCTTTGCCAACTATCACCCTAGATATATTACTGCTAACTAATTGAGTTCTGGGCTGTTATTCACAAAGGTAACTTGGCCGCTTCGCTACAGGCACAGTTTCACGATTGATCTCCAACTACGCAGAGTTGTGACGAATCACGGCGTCAAAAGCGGCACAAGCTCATATTGGCGCTAGCTGTGTAGTGTAGTTACAGAAAGTTTTGTGAATGGATAGTCTGTAGATAAATAAATTGCAATCTATTGCAAGTATCATGGCGCCATTAGAATGGGCTGCAGTAAACTGCAATCAAGCGGTGGTCTGCCCAGCGCTTAAACCGGTGCACGGTGCTTTAACATATTGTGGTCGCCTACTACCTATACCGAGGAATGCCGATGATAAATACATGAAGATAGTATTTAGCGGAATAAAAAAACTAGAATGTAAATTACATAATTAAAACAATAAGGTACCTGTATAATCATGGTAGGCCGAGGGTTAGGTACAGGATAATATTTCATGCTTACTAGGTACAGCATACCTTTTAAAACGCCTAACACGTTTTCGCAATGTGTGAAAGTTTATATTCGTAGTGGTCAAGTTATGTATGGCAAATTAAGTCGCACAGCTATATTATATTTCAGTATGAGGGTAAAATAAAGAAGCATATTACGATACTAGCTGTACCTGTGCCTTCGTTTGCATGGTAATGTGGTGGGAATCAACGCATTTCTTCTCTTGGACATAGGAAACATGCAGTTCTACGTTGAGAAAGCCTAGTTTAGCTAAAATGCCGCTAAAATTCGTCTTTATCCGGGTTGTCTATTGTTTGCCGGACATTCATATATGTATACGATAATAATCATTTGCCCGAACTTAGCTTGCCCAAATTTCATTTGCCCGAATGTTTCGTTTATCATAATAGTTAATTGACATTCTCTTCTTTACCCGAATATTGGATGTCATAATGATACGAATGCCATACGTATTGTTTTCTAAATTATTGTTTTTTTTTTTTAATTTTAGACTGCAATATGTACCATTTTATTACATATGAATATTATGGATGTTGAGATGGATGGCAAATGACATTATGGCATGTGATACTTATGGATTACAATGATTATGGAAAATGAGAAAATTGATATTGATATTATGGAAAACAAAGATTCTGGCATATAATTAATATGGCAAACAATAAGTATGGCGTACAAAATTATAGAAAACAACATTATGGCAGTAGAAAATTCGGGCAAATGAAATTCTGGCAAGCAAGAGTGTACTCTTTATCTGTCACTTATTTAAATCCGTAAGAAAGGGACAAAACACATTTTATTTATCAAAGGATCTTTAAGTTTTATGAATAAGAGGAAATTTTAGTAGATGTTTGTGGCAAAAGATCCAACAGGCAGGAAGTATTAATTAAAGTTTGTAATGAGCTTCTTTTCCACATGTTTTTAACACTGTTTTATATTAAAAAACAAAACACGTGATGACTGAAACGGACTTGAGTTACTCCGACTCTCAGGTAAAGATGTGTTTAATAATAAATAATACTTTCGGGTACCCACTGACAATTTATATTTTCCAAACTACCTATATCTAACCGCTTAAAGTTCTACAACCATACCGCGACCCCGAGCCCCTTTGACATAATTAGTAATTTTTTTGCATTTATTGGAGAGTAAAGTGTATACAATGTCATATTATGATAAATGTATGTTGGCCAATTTCTGTCTTGGCTGAATGTCAACTTAAAGGTGCGAAGTACGACGTTATAATACAGCCACGTTAGAGAATGTCCAATCGATGGCCAAACAGTTACTTAATATACAATTGATTAAGTAATTCAATGTATTCAAATTGACGGCATCTTTGAAAATTAAACAACAAAACATTTAATATTTTTTGTTTTGATGTCGAAAATCAGAAAATACTTCACCAATTGTGCGGTTTCAACGCGGGTGGCAGTTTACAGGGTGTATTAAAAATGGAGTGTGAACCGATAAAGGCTCAAAGGTTAGCTGGAAGAGATCCCTTATAGGGATAAGTTCGCCTTTGTACTTTGATCTATTGTGTGACATGTATATTCCTTAACCTGTTATTGTGTACAATAAAGTGCTTACATACATACATACATAAAGGGCATGCTCAGTAGCGTATTGGGATTCCAAAAATGCATTTGTTTTTATTTTTGATTTATTTTTGTTTACATTTTAATGTTTGGTTTTGTCGAAATTGCTTGTTTATGACATCAAAAACGTAATAGCTGTCACCTGCATGTCAAAAAAACGGGTGCGTAACGATGCCTATAAAAAATTTGAAATAATATTAGTCGCAATAACACTCTTTTCATATAATTCTCGAGTCATATAACAACACTTGATATATTAACATACGATATAAATATCAATTTCTATAATGGTCATTTGATATAATAACATTTAATATAACATACTTTAAATATAATGCATATTTCCCATAGTGAACAAGTGATATAATGCTAATTTCTTCTTATGCACAATTAGCATAATATTTTTTGGTAGAATCTAAGGCAGGTCGGTGTAGGTACGACGACGAGCGAAGCGAGGAGGAGTGTTAGGTTGAACTGCGACCCTACAGCGAGCAAGCCGAGCGAGCGAAGCGAGCGTGCCGCGGTAGTGGCCGGCGACGCGCCAGAACCGAACACTTTTTACTGGCTAATATATAGTTACATAATACAATTTGCGAACCGTTGTGTTTGCTACATTTTCTTTTGATAATAAAATATTATTATACTTGATAGTTATGACATGTAACTTGTATGTAACATGAGCATTATACCATATAAAGATTATACAAAATAAGTGTTATATCCGATGATCGTTATACAAAATAAACATATATTTTGAGATTATAACAAGCGTTTATTATATACAATGAGTGATTATATACCTTCAAAATATATAAAATGTTGTTATAGCGAATGAAATTATAAATTTTTATACCCATCATTACACACCCCAAAAAAACATACAAAACACATTTATTTCATAACACAGCTGTGCGGGCAGCGGTTGAAAATGAAATAAAACCCTCCCACCCTTCACCCACACGGGGTAATGTTTTCATACACAAGCAATGTTAACAAAATAAAGACTGTAATCTAAACAAAAAAAAATTTTAACAAAAATAAACAAAATAAAAAAAAACACAAACAAATGCATATTTGAATTCGCAATGCGCTACCGAATTTGTCCTTGCTCGGACCACACCCCATTTTTGATACAACCTGTTCATATGACTGGGGAGTGAAGGATGCCGCCATATTGAAGCGTGTTCTTAGTAGTTAGGTTTGGCAACGTCATATTTTCGAATAAAAGCGTTGGTTCTTTGTGTACCACTGGAACATTGTTGGCTAGCTTACCCTAGACGTCTTGGCTGCCCGCGTGAACAGCGCGATGCCATGCCATTAAAAAATAATTAACCGTCGCAGTCGGATAAAAACTATAGTAAGCGGAAGCTACAATAATAAGGTACTAATAAAAAAAGTTTCATGTTTTTCCGTTCATGGAAAGCTCAGATCATTCGTGACAGAACAATGCTTAATTTGATACTGGTTGATTTCATTTTTTTATTTAGTAATTTATTACAAGTGTAGATTAAGGTTTGGGCTACATGTATCCGGAATTTCAAACCCCATGCTTTTGTTTTATAATGTTGCAATTTGGAATATTTATTCTGGAAATAAGTAGGCCTCAAGGGCTCTTTTTTGCGTGGCAGAGAATTTACAAATGGGCAAAAGTTGTACAATCATAAATTACCTCATTCCAAGATCTTGCCAAAACAGATACCTATCCAAACAATTTATGACCAACAATTCCCAAATCTGTAAGCATCAGCGAAGACCTCAATGCTTACACTTTTTTCATCTTAAGAAGATTACGTCACCACAAAGCCCAGTAATTAACGACGTTAAGTGCAACGACTTGAATATCGCATTGTGAAGATGACGTGCGTTGAATTAAGGTGTCAAGTGCCGTCTATAATTTGCCTGACAATATAACAATCGGCAACGCCGGTGGTCGGTCGCGAACATTGTTGAGACAGTCAAACTTCTCGGAAGGTGGCCGAGCGGCGGTTCTTGACGTAAAGCCTCCTGCCTATGCCTAGGAGCTCGTAAACCCCTCTCCGGCCTGTAATTACGGGAATCTGTTAGGTCAGACGACGCATGAGGAAGCTTAGTAATGATTAGGTTCAGCTACTCAGAAATATTGCCGCTTAAAACGTTTTCAATGCTCGTAAACTGATATTATGATGCACGAACAGTTATATGAAAGATTATTGCTCACGCAGTATACAAGCATTTTCTATTAGAAAGTACATTTTAATGTTTTATCTACGCACATATCATTAGTGCTCTAAAATGCGTTCAGAAACCGTAGGAAATGACCAGCATTACTACAACCGATTTTACTATGAGAACTTTCTTGTCTGTGGTAGTAGGTAAAATCTGTACTGTAATGTCATTACAGTACAGATTTTTGATAAATTTGTATCGTTATGAGTTTAAATTTGGAACAGCTGTCAAAGTTCAAGTGGGTCTCTATTCTAGTATCCACAGATATTAAAACAGTTATCGATACGAAACGTCAATTCAGTACGTTTTTTAATACAGACCGTACGACATTTGATCTCGAGTGATATGAGTATAGGGACTACATTCGTTTGTCTATGATTTAAAAAAAATCATTCGTCGTGACGGATGATCGAATTGCCGCCATTGCTGTTGTCATTTTATTGTTGGTTTTTTACTGTTACTTACTACTGCTTATGATATGTGTGTAGATAAAGTAGTGTATGCAACTGTACATAATTAGGCCTTAAAATACGAGTGTGGTTTTATGAAACGAGCGTCAGCGAGTTTCATAATAGGATCACACGAGTGTTGTAGTATAGTAGTTTATGCGACTGATCCATAATGAGAGTTGCATACTCTCATTATGGATCAGTCGCATAAACTACTATAATAGGTATGCCTTCTTTTGCATTTATAAATTGAATTATAATTTAATCCGCCGTTAAACAAATCCGTTAGCTCATAGGTACAGTAGCTGGCATAAATTATATTTATCTCTAAATATTGAATGTAAATGCCGTAAAAGCTAATACATCGTTAATTAAAGTACCGTTATTTGCAGCTTAAACGATTGATTTTAATGGGTTGTGTCTGTATATGGTTACAATTAAATGCTTCGGTATTTCGTGAATGTTTAATTTCTTAATAAAAATTTACTTGGAAATTCTTCGTGGGACATTACAGTGACTATAGGTCCTACCTACCTATAGGTACTAAATTAAACATTGAACAATTTTTTTTATAGGGATATAATGTTAACCGAGATACAGTAATATTCTCGTCTGGTAACTGCCTAAAAACCAAACCACCGAGGGTTCCGTATATTTTTTAGGCACGTACCTAAGTAGGTGTATAAGTATTTCGTCCATCAGAGGAATCGACTCTCGGAGGTTTTACCTGATTTCTTCTTTGATTAAAATGATTGAGGGTCAAACTAGACTTTGCCCTTAGAAAACTGTAGTCCACATAGGTAGATCAACTGCAAATAAGTTTGAAGTGTTGAAATAACTTAGCAAAAAAGTGATACCAACTTAAAACTCAAAAATACGAATTTCAGATTTATTTCTGTACTAGTACTTTCTAGCGTCTTGCTAAATTTGATGACTGTAAATCAAAGGGGACTAAATACCTTTAAGTATTACGTTTTATTTGACATAAACGGCCGTATCTTTTGATTGTGCTGACTTAGAAGTTTGAATTTTTCACAGATTTAATGGACTGAATATCACACTTCTGAGTAATTGATATTAATTTAAACTTGATTGACACATGGTCCTGAAAAGTGGGTCTTCACGGACAGACGGACAACGAATTTTCCTATTGAGGTACGGATTACGGAACCCTACATATGATTAAAAGGAGGACAACAGTACAAACCAATACCAAGCCATTACACCAGGGTTTCTTAAAGTGTGGTCCATGGCCCCTTGGGGGTCCGTAACAAGATTGCTAGGGGTCCCCGGCCACTTTCGTTTACTCTTAACGTGGGTCGTTACACATGAAACATGAGATATTTTTTCAACATTTTCTTCAACCCCCGTTGTCTGCGGTATTCTTGAAATTATGAAAGGGGTCAATGTCTAACAAAAGTTTAAGACCCACTGCATTACACGGTAGAGTAAAGATTAATTTCTAGTCATGTCACTTTCGCCTTGGTCCGTCACATCCTTCACCGTTTGGTTTGTCAAACGGGACGAATGAGCGCGTCGGTTGAAGCGGCGGCGGCGCTGCACGCTGGCCGGCCGGCGTAGGCGCAGGCGGGGCCGCGTGACGTTGATAATGCTGCGAGGTGACGTATCTAGGCGCACCGCTGCACTAGATCCCGCGACAAGCGACGCGAGATAAATCCGTACTCGCTATCTATTCCAATTCCATCGGAGCACGCGATATCATACAAATCTCGGCCTTATTCTGTCTGCCGCGCCAGCGACCCACGACAGACCACCCAAGGCGATACACACCACTCCTAAATATAAAGCGGCTGTCTATCTGTTTATTATTTGTTATACAGAACGACTCAACAAAACCCTACGAGTATAATGAAAATGAATCTGATATTTTTTATGAACGCTGAACTTTATATAGGTATCCGCGTAAAATCTGATTAAGGTTTCATAGTACAACGAGCAATAAAAATTGTGTCGTCGTAAATTTGTCGGAGGCGTTTATAATTCGAAGACACTTCATTCTTTTATGCGGTCGCGACGCACTAAAGAACTTAATTTAGCTTTATATATTCAAATGAAATACGTATAGAGTCATTATATAGTTATCCGCTCTGATTATAAATCTTGTGTTTGTAAACGAAGTGGAGATGATAATAAAGTGTTCAGATTTTTATTTCGCGTTGCGAGTGGAGGCGACCCTAATATTTCAACATGTCTGGTCAAAGGGAATTGCATGTCGCGGTCGGCTGTATAGTATACGACGACCGAAGTCGCGGTGGAATCCCGTGATCACCAAGGCCCGAATAAAAATTCCAATATTCGGCAATAATATTTCGACGATTTATTACCCGCTGTAAATATCTTAACATTTGTAAAATATTTTATTGATCATAATAATCATAATTCGATATGGTTAACCGAGCCCAGAATACGAGTTCGAGGAATATTTTAATAAAGCCATGTCATATCTCAAAATGTCCATGAATAAGAAAATGATGGCGTGTTAATTATTCAGCGTAATGTCTAAAGGTAAGTATATAAGGAGCAAGAGCAAGTATGACAATTTTGCATTGCATTTAAGCCGTACACCAATAGGAACAACGCAACGCGACCACAGCGACTATGGCGGTTAATGCTCAAGTAATGCAACTAGCGCGGGACACTATCTGAACATTGCTTTTAAGTGACAGCTAAATGAAAGCCAAGAGATGAATAATGCGGGCGACCAGGGCTTATTCAGAACGCGCTAATGTACCTCACCTCACTCGTCACGCCTAACGAAACTAGACCTCTGATTAAGCTCAGTTACTACGAATCGTGGCGTCAAGATGTGTTTGTTGGTGAACGGTTAGGTGAGGCTAAAAAAGTTACAGAATAGTGGGGCAGGCCGCCAGACGAGGCGTTAACGACGCCAAGCTCGAAGTATTGCAAGGAACAGGACATTTACAGTCCGGCGTCATACTTAGTAATAATTAATGGGCAACCAAATGCGTCTCCACTCACGTGGCGATCTAAAAGATAGATTGAAATCAGAAATTTGTTGTGTTAATATCTGGCTAGGATAGGATGTACCTATAATTGTGTAGGTATACACTTAGTGTGAATATAATTTTGATAACAATTTGCCCAAAGGTATAGAATGCTTACGGTATTAAGTCCGCCTTTTGAACGATAAGTAGTCATTTTGTGTTAAGTTTTAAGAAATAAATTACTGACAAACTGAAAGTCTCGGCCCCTGCAGCAGGGTCCCCCATTAGGCTGGCTGTGTTCCCCCTCTCGATCGCCGCGCTCTAAGGCTGTGTCATCGGATATACAGCTCTTGTAATGCCAAGTACAGGATTTAGAAATAACTGGTATAGAGCTGCATTAGCGCTTACACAGTTTTATTGTGCAGCTTATTCTCTAGGGTTCAGCGCTTATAATGTTTTTATTCATGTTTAAGAATTATTGGGTCTGGATAAAGATAATACAAAAAAAATATGCATCTAATGTTACATTATAATTCTCAAACACAATGGATCATGGTGGACTTCGATAAAGTTAAGTAACGTATTTTGAGTGCGGTGGTAACGTTATTGTGAATGTACAATATCAATTTACAGTTTCAATTTTCACGCGCCTTTTGAATAGAAAAGATTTACAGAATTATGGAAACAAAATTCTAAAGGAGTAATGTTGAGTGATAACATTTATTAAAATAATTTGTTACCTTCGTTTTCTAAATGACTTAGAGTAACTCACTAATAGCAACTACTAAATATTGAAGTATTTTGTATGATCAATTGAGCAGTCTAGTTAAGTACCTATTTATTTATAGTATTTAATGCAACTGTTGTATAAGTAGGTCTTAAAACGCGAGTGTCGTGAGTTGCGATTCTACGACTAATTTTAAATAAATAGCATTTGACTCTTCAGGCCGAAAGTTTTCCGTTAGTTCTATTATTACTCACGCAATTTATTCAGCGGTGCAGTTATTTTCTTCTTCGTCCATTTTAAAAGGAACGTAGGTATACATTTTTCTTCACTTCACAAACACGAATCAAATCTTAAGAAGTTATTAATAACGAATAATAATCATATTTCGTCTTTTAATTTTGTACTGGAACTTTGGTGGGAAATTAGAAATATGGCACATTGACATCTCTTGTTTATGGTCTCTTTTGTTTTTAATTTCCTTGCACTTGCCATCCGAACCAAACTGAATCCGGATCCGAACCGAATCGGATCGGTTCATATTTATAAATAACTAGCTTCCGCCCGCGACTTTGTCAGCGTGGACCCGGGATAAAAACTATCATATATTTTAATCCAGGCTATAACCTATCTTCGTGCAAAATTTCATCCAAATCGGTTGAACCGTTTAAGCGTGATTGAGTAACAAACATCCAAACATCTAAACATCCAACCTTTCGCATTTATAATATTAAGTAGGATACCAATAATTGGTAAAATATGTATATTAACACACAATACATGATAACTTATTTTTATTCTATTAAATAATTTATGTATTACAAATATTTGATACTAAATAAAAACTCTTTATTTCGAAAAAATTGCTTATGAAGTTGGTACTACTGAAATATAGAGGCTGATTTAAAAAAGTCAGATGATTTGACATCGTGGTAAACAGTGCTTTTATGGAAAATGTATGAACCATAAAAGTACACTTAAGAGTGCGTTTATGGGCCATAGAGCATAGTTTTTTTCGACGACTTATTATCGGTGTCATTGTATTTGAGCTAAAGCCTATATAAATGACAGATAACGGTACAGGAGTAGAAAAACGTTTAAAGAATATTCGCTTGTATAGGTTCGCTTGTTTAGTTAATACACTTACAACTATAAATATTTAAAATGCAAATATTGCAATGTATACATTTTACTTGTTTAGTCCTGATTTACACACAATTGGAACTCTAAGACAGTGTGTTGCGCTTAATCCTAGCAGAAATAACCAACTTTGGAACAAGCCTAGCGTGTTGTTTCATATATCGTCGTGGGTGGTATCTCGATCTTGTTATTTCCCAAAGAGAAGAAAAAATTAAATCCTTAAAGGAAATTAGTCCTCTCTAAAACACGGTCCGGACATGTGTTACTTTTTTCGCTTTAAACTGGTCTCAGGAGTAAGATTTATGATTTGTTTCTTTATTTTCCGACATAAAACTGCGGTCAAGTAAGCGTGGGATCAATTAAAATAGTAGATTGTTAAAATTCTAATTATCGCCGCGTTGAGGAGGATTTGGAGAGTCGTTTTTTTATTGCCCTCGGTGTGTTTGATTTCGTAATCCGTTTTTGGTGCATTTGCCTTGGGATTTTGTGTTTTATGGAATGATAAGAGGCGAGCGGGTGCGGCGCGCAAGCGCAGTCGCAGGTAGGGCGTAGCACAGGTAGCGCAAACAGCTACTGTGCGGGATCCTGAGTACACAGCTTACTCACACAACAATGCGCACACGGTAGGTGAACAACGATACTGCAGGTACTCGAGTACACGATTAAAATAAATACTTTTTTAGGCTTGCGTCGTTCTTTCTCGCTCAAGATTTATTTTTTTCAATAAACTTACCTGGAATGATGGGGATGCGTTATCAGAGAATGCCAAAGCTCAAAAATTCGTCGTGGCTCGAATTTCTTAATTTATGATGATTACATTTCAAGGTGACCTTCTTGCTTGTTTATGTCTTCCAAGAGCCAACCATAATATTTGATTTATGAGTATCAACCTATAAAAATGGCTTCACTCATCCATATGTAGGAGAATGGTACTTTAACCACTTCCTTGCACTGCGACTACAATCTAAACAGGGCTTTCGGGTACTTTCGAGTGCCAATCCTGACAGCTAACGCTCGGGAAACATTGAAATGTGAGTAGGGTCGGAAACAACGAACACACCCCACATGCTTTTAGCTACAGTTATGATAAAACAAGGTTGTATCCGATTAAGCCGGCGGCGTGGTCACAGCCCGCCGCGATGCAAATCGGTCGACAGGAGCAGCGGTTGTTTGCGCGGGGTAACAAGGGCCCGCTAACTGAACGAGCACACACCCGACACTCCTTGTGCTAACAGTTTTTTCAGGCCATGTTGGCACAAGCCCTGCTTCTCGCTATCGATGGCAGCTAACAAGAAATGCGAATTTGTTCTGCAAGCGCTTAGTAGCTGTAATTCTTGTTAAAACAAGAAACCTAGCTATTTGACAGTTCAAAGATCAAAAATAAATAAATAAATAAATATTTGCGGACAATCTTACACAAATCGACCTAGCCCCAAACTAAGCAAAGCTTGTACTATGGGTGCTAGACGACGATAAACATACGTATATAGGTAAATACATACTTAAATACATAGAAAACATCCATGACTCAGGAACAAATATTCGTGCTCATCAGACAAATAAATGCCCTTACCGGGATTCGAACCTAGGACCTCTAGCTTCGCAACTACTAACTTACTAACTTAACTTATGACTTTCGTATAATCCTCTACATTAACTTTATATCTTGAAAAACTACAACTTGGAAAAGTTGAAAAACCCCGAACATTTTCATTTCAAAGTCCAATATCTCCAAAACGGCTGAACTGATTTTCATGAAACATGGTTAAGAACACTCGGGATATAATTATCTACGACACAAAATAAACCGCATTCAAATCGGTCCATCTCTTTGGGAGCTATGATACCACAGACAGATACACAGATACACAGACAGACAGGTTAAACTTATAACACCCCTCTCTTTGCGACGGGGGTTAATTAACAGTCGCACGCCTTTATTGCTTCACGGCTGCCAGTCTTACAAATATTCTAATACTCGTATGTCCGTATTTATGCAAACGCTGCGTTGCAGGTGGATAATAAAGAAAATACAACGTTTGCGTTTTATGTCGGTTCCCACGATTTGGTCCAGGCAGGACTTCCGACGCTTCCTTGTTGATTTTGCTCACATATGCGCTGATCTGAAAACAAAACAACATTATTCACATAGCTACTCGTACGTTACTTCCGAATGTTTATTATGCTGATGCAGGATTATCTGCTTAGGTACATCAGGCAAAAATATTTTGACGTTATTTGGGGGGTTTCATAACTACTATTCGAAGTTTATCTTCTGTTTCTAATCCGATTCACTTCTGCGCATTTTAAACGTCGTACCAGGGTGTTATAAGTTTACGTGTCCCTGTGTCCGTCTGTGGCATCGTAGCTCCTAAATGAATGGACCGATTTTAATGCGTGTTTTTTGTCCCTAAAGCTGAATTGTTCGAGATGCTTCTTGCCATGTTTCAACAAAATTGGTTCATACGGTTTTGAGCTACTGAACTTTAAAATGAAAATGTCGGGGTTTTTCAACTTTTAATAAACTAGGAATAAAAAGTCATTCCCACTTTTCTTAAAATAATGATTTGGGAACAATTTTCTGTTCGTAATTAGTTTCGGTAAGTCTGATTCTCACGAGGTAGCGACAGCACCGGGACGGATTAATGTAAATAGGCGAGCCGTCGGGTAATACAGCCAGGAAGCACGCCCATCACCACTGGCTATTGGGCCCGTGTCCACGACTCATTCGATGACGTGACCAGCTTTCAGTAGCTAGAACGGTACCTCGAAAATAGAAGATAGAACTTCGTGTCTAAATAACGAAATGTAGAGTAGAGACTCTACATCTCTTTATTTAACTTCGATCCTCGTGACTTCTTCACTCTTGACTATCACATTACACACCGACACTTCTACACACATTATATACCGAATATACGTCGGACCAAAATGGGCCTGTAGCCTTATGTGTCATTCACACACTTCCTTCTGTCACTCACCAGGAAAGGGAACGTTTTAAACTATTATTATTTAGGTACTTTAAGTGCAAAACTGATACAATCGACAATGGAAACAGTGTATCAGATAAAAATGAAGATTGAAGAGTGAATTATCGATGTCGCGCTCGAGGCAAAGTTTGTACAGCCGCCGCTGCCGAACGAAACGAGAAAAAATCCAAAAAAGTAGCTGGGAACGGCACGACATCCTGCCCTTTCATTAATAAACTTTCAGTTTTTCTATAAGCAGCGGTGTGGTCACAATTATCCATTAATGATTGATTATTCCGTGTTTACTTTCAATTTCTACAAAGTCACTGTTTGGTTTGCTGCGTGAGACAGCGCCACGCCTGTCGGCCCAGTTATGCAGCACCGAGGTAAATTCATTTAGTAACTATCTAAACTACCTACTTTTTAAGCCAGTTACCTACTTGGTGAATCATAATCCATAATTTTAATCCAGGCAAGATTGTTACGCAGTCAACACAGTAGGTTATGTGCCACGTATTAACTTCTCCTTAGATTAGAACTACTTACAATATCTTTACCCACAATCAAAGATAATGTCCTGAAGTTAAATGGCACTTAAAACATAAACATAAATCTCTCGTATTGAAGTCTCAAACAACCAGTGGCTTAGCCCGCAGATATTTACAACCTATTGTGAACGTGGCTATCTCCTGTCCTACTAATTGAGTCATCCTACACCGAGAATGGCATTGTTTTCGCAAAACTCCGATAACCATATAAGTAAACCACTGCGGCTACTTGGGTGGTCTTGCGCCTCTCATTACGTTTTAATATGTGCTACAATGTTACGTTTTCTGGACAAACTGCCTTAAACCTTGACTGCGTATCACAAAGGAAATAAATATCACCTATTAACTTTGAAGAGGCACTTAAAACTGTTTTTTAAGACTGAGAATATGTCAATAAGGGCTTCAATCTTTACATGTTAACAGAAAAGTCGTTGTTATTCGATATATAGATACTTTCGAAACAAATAACTTTCTAAGTTTTTGCGGAACATAATCGGACATAATACGTAATCTTATCAACATTAGACTATAAAGAAGCTGCGATTTCGACGTTTCAAGCCTCCTAACAACTCTCTCTTTCGCTGACTGACATTGGGACCAGATTTTTTATGTGCAGCAAGATGCTGTAGCAACGTTCATACGAGTTTTAGAAAAATGTTAATAGATATATGTGCAGACAGGATGCATGACGAAAGGCGTGTCTATCGCGGCGCAGTCGGGGTGCCCGAAGGCCGTACAAATTGATTACGGGGACGGGCCACCCACGACGCGCGCTTATGCAACCCCGTTGTGCAAGTGATAATGTGATATAATTTAAGGCTCTTAAGCGAAGAGGGAATAGAAACAGGAGCTGGCGTTCCTTGCGTTTCCCTCCTATAAGTTACGTGGTTAATTTTATCTTCGCGCATACAATAACATTGAATCCAATCTAAGATAGGGGCTACAGCGTCGAATTTCTTTATTGTCACCCCGTGCAGTGAGCGGAGGTTGGAGCGAAAAAGTCACGCTTTCATTATGATACTCGATCGATGGTTTCATAATTCATAAGTTTCATACATAACTGACAAATTATAACCGTCACTGGTTTTTTGTAAACAATAACCTATTTTAATGCACAATCCTATGAAGTTATCATGTTCTAAGTATTAGAACACAGTCCATATAAAAACACTTCAAATGTTATGGGTATAATAATAAGGAGTCACTAGCTTCTAGGATAAGCGCTGAACCACCCGCCTTCAGCCAACATACTTGTGACTGTGATTACTAAGAGCTTGTAACCAAATCAAGTGCACACATAAGTTGGTCACCTATTAATGGCTGCCCTGGCGCACGTACGTCACTATCCTTTCCTGCTATTAGACTCCTTAATTGCTCTGAGATTGGTCATGTAGAATCTTTTATGGTAAAGCGGTCAAACTTAATTGTTTTTATGTGCGTCCATTTTTTGAGCTCTGAATTATTAGTTTTGTAATAGAGGTGCAGGTGGTCTATCATTAGAGAGGTTCAGTTTGTTCGCGGCATGCTAATTATATTGTAATCGCTAATTATTAGTTTAATAGGTCTACTTTGTGTGCAAATTGGTAATATCAAGTTTACTGCTTTAGTTTATAACGATTTAGAGAGCTACGATAGCCTAGTGATTCAGACATGCGGCTGTCAAGCGGCGGTCGTGGGTTCGAATCCCGGCTCGTACCAATGTCTTTTTCGGAGCTTACGAGTATGTACAGAATATTGACCGTTAGCTTATCGGTGAAGGAAAATATCGTGAGGAAACCGGTCTAATCCCAATAAGGTCTAGTTTTCCCTCTGGGTTGGAAGGCCAGCTGGCAGTAGCTTTTGTAAAACTAGTGCCTATGCCAAATCTTGGGATTACGTGTCAAAGCGGACCCCGGGATCCTTTAGGGGCATAACCAGGAATAACGCTAGGAGGATAAAGCACGTAAAATAACTTGTTTTGTTTGTTGGTCTTGATACGGTTCCTATTTTATTACGGCGGTCTGTTTAATTCCTTATATACAGAAGTTTTGCGTGTACGTACAGAGCTCGACAAAGTGTAATTTTTACGTATAAAGTGCTTGACGAAAGAGGTAATGCGAGCGCAGGCACGAAGTCAAACACCAGTATAAATGCCTGTATTTACGTTTTTCTCGACTCCTGGGAGGCTACCGTATAATAAAACATGCCGTTTCAAACAATGGAGTCATAAAAAGTCAAAAGTCGCAGTAATGACCGCCTCGGAGCTTGACAGCGCCGAAAGATGATGTAGTGATTTGATCACGTACCTTGAAAGGAAACATTAAACTTTTAAAGCTTACATTGCTTGCGTATTTTTAAAAATATTATAAGTCAGAGTGGCGATATTATTTCGAAGAAACCTACCGCAAATCGGGGTGGCATGCTGGACAAGTTCTGGAGGTTCAATATGAAATGAAAGAAAAAACAGCGCAGCTCTACAATTACTACTAAGTCTGAGATGGTATTCAAGATCAAAAATGTAAACAAACAACTGTCAATTTCAAAGTGACATTCCAGAGGTATAAAATCTTTTTTAGGGTTTCGTACCTCAAAAGGAAAAAACGGAACCCTATAGGATCACTTTGTTGTCCGTCTGTCTGTCTGTCAAGACCATATTTCTCAGGAACGCGTGGAAATATCAAGCTAAAATTTATATCAAATACTCAGGTCTATATTGTCCCTTCGACCTGTGAAAAAATCAAACTTAAAAGTCAACCCAATCAAAAGATACAGTCGTTTATGCTGCAAATTTTAGAGAGAGACACTCGCAAAACCTACGGGGTACTTCCCGTAAACTCAAAAAACTTGAAATTTGGCACGAAGCAACGTCATATAGCACAGACAAAGGAAAAATTACGAAAATTAGAAATTTTTAGTAAAATCATACAAAAAAAAGTTTTAATTTTTTTCAACTTAATACCTTTTCCTCGTAAACGTGTGGAGGTATTAAATTGAAATTCATGTCAAATACTCAGGACTATAGGACATTTCAGATGTAGCAAAGCCAAACTTTTATGTCAACGCAATCAAAAGAAATAGCCATTTAAGTCGCATATTTTGAAATTGAGTACTCTCAACAAACTCAAAACCTAAAGGGTACTTCCCGTTAACACAGAACCTTGAAACTTGGCACGAAGAAACTTCATATAGCACAGACAAATGATAAATTACGAAAAGTAGACATTTTTGTAAAATCAAATCAAATCAAATCAAATCAAATCAAACGTTTATTCTGTAAGTAGGCCACATGGGCTCTTTCACAAGTCAACAATAAGCATGATTATAACATAACAATTCTTAATGAGCAACAGCCTTACAAACATGGGTACATACGCACCGGGAGATGTATAGTCTCCAATGACAGATTAATACAACTTATGACAATTAAATATAACTAATACACAGATGTAAAGAGTCACTATTGTCACACAAAAAAATATTAGGTACAGATACAGATATGTCAAAGTAAAATTAAAAAGAAAATAATTAGGTACAGAGATGTATAGAGTCTCTAATGTCACAATAAATTATAATAAAAAATAATTAGGTACAGAGATGTATAATTTCTATAATGTCAGAATTAAAATTAATTTTTTTTCAAGAAAAATAATTCAATGAAAATGTCAAAATATTAATAAAATTAAACCAACAGCATAAAAGACTATCGAACCTGAATGGTAGGCCACGCTTCATTATCTTCCAAGTAGTCGTTGATCTTATAATACCCTTTCTTCAGAAGAGCATTCTTAATGTATCGTTTGAATGAACCATAAGACAATTTCCAAACGTCTAAGGGTACTTTATTATAAAAACTTATTACTCTATTATACAGTTACCCATAAACGTTTTTTTTACTTTCTGCAGTCGAAATTTGGGCATGAGTAGTTTGTGCTTATTTCTTGTATTAAAATTATGGACTTCAGACTGCTTCTTAAAATTATTAATATGTTTATGTGTGTACATTATCACGTCTAGTATGTATTGTGATGCTACTGTAAGGATACCTATATTTTTGAACCGTTCTCTCAGCGAATCTCGAGAGCCTAGGTTATAGATAGATCGAATGGCTCTCTTTTGCAGAACGAAGATAGTATCTATGTCCGCTGCTTTCCCCCAGATTATTATGCCGTAAGACATAATACTATGAAAGTAACTAAAGTACACCAGACGGGCCGTTTCCACGTCTGTGTATTGTCTTATTCGTCTAACTGCGTATGCGGCAGAACTGAGCTTCTTCGCTAAGACAGATATGTGAGGCGTCCATTGTAACTGGTGGTCCAACGTGAGGCCTAGAAATAGCGTGTGATCAACCAGTTCAAGTTTATCTCCATTTAATTCTATAAGTGTGGCAACTTGTTTCACATTAGGTAGCGAGAACTTTACACATTTAGTTTTATTCGCATTCAGTAAAAGATTATTTGCTGTGAACCATTCAAGTACTTCCTTCAAATCATACACACAACCTTTTTTTTAATTTTAAACTTACTACCTTTTTCCTCGTAAATGCGTAGAGGTATTAAATTGAAATTCATGGTAAATACTCAGGGCTATAGGACCTTTCAGATGTAGTAAAACCAAACTTTTATGTCAACGCAATCAAAAGAAATAGCAATTTAAGTCGCATATTTTGAAATTGAGTACTCGCAACAAACTCAAAACCTAAAGGGTACTTCCCGTTAACATAGAAACTTGAAACTCGGCACGAAGAAACTTCAGCACAGACAAAGGAAAAATTACGATAATGTAGACATTTTTGTAAAATCATACAAAAAACATTTTTGGAAATTTTAAACTTACTCTACCTTTTTCCTTGTAAACGCGTAGAGGTACTCGTATTAAATTGAAATTCATATCAAATACCTTTGAACTGTAGCAAAATGAAAGTTTTATGTCTACACAATCATAAGAAATAGCAATATAAGTTGCATAATTTAAAACTGAAAAAGTTGTATGTGAAGTCCCCAACCCGCACCAGGCCAGCGTGGGGACTACTGCCCGTTCCCTCTCATCCATTGGAGAAGGCCTGTGCCCAGCAAGGGGACGTATATAGGCTGATTTATATTATTATATAAGTATTATAGATAATCTCAAGGGTATCAAAACCTAAAGGTGAACTCAGTTTTATATCAACACAATAAAAAGAAACAGCAATTTTTTAAGTAATCCACTTATTTTGGCGTTCGCAACTACTCGCAAGAAAATCAAAGCCTAAAGGATGATAAAGTGACCCTGTTTAATTTTATGCTCCCCCTGCTTTCCACATTCCATTTTCATTTATCATTTAGTAATAAACATACTACAACTTTTGCTTGCTTGTACGGAACCCTCGATGCGCGAGTCCGACTCGCACTTGGCCGGTTTTTATCCAATGTATTCACCAAATCTAAATTACGCATGATTTTAACTGACAGATACAGCTATAGGCCGAAAGACTTTCGGATATCTATAATATTTTGACAGGAATACAACGAGGAAATAAAACACTTATCTAAGTGTTTTATTTCCTCCTTATATTCCTAAAAATATATTAATATTTTTTTCACACCACATGCTCGACAATGCCGAATTATAGGTCATGTAAACCCTACCGAAAGCAAGACATTAAATCCCTTGGTATTAGCCGGGTTATAATGTTGTACTGAATTTCATTATAACCCGCTGGTTAATAATATGATTTCACTTTTCATAATTCTTATTACTATATGCATAAAGTTTAATTTTGCTAAACACAATTTGTCCTAGGCCATGGCCTACTTGATTTGACAAAATAAATGAAGTTTGCCTCCGTGTGAACCCCGGTCCGGAGGAGCGCGGTGTTCGAAATTCGAATTTCGAATCTAGGACCACGGCTTGTGCTTTCGAATTTGGAACGTCGCGCGCCTTCATTTGTTCACGCGTGACGAACAAATCGAGTTCTTGTAGGTGCCTATAGAAGATTTAATTTCAAAAATAATATTGAAAATGTCGAGTGATGAAAGTGTTTTGACTCCTGAGTTTATCAAATTAGACAACTCAACCTCAATAAACGTACCAAATAAAAACATTACCTTATCTTTCCATAATTGGACTAACGTGTCTAATGTTACTATGTACTTTTAATTTGCTAAATAAACATTATTTATCTACTGAGCCTGTTTTTTTGTCTCGCATAAGGTGTGAAAAGTAGAGTATACACCTCGGGGATAAGACTGTTTTAGTCTTGGGCGGTTGAACCCCTCACTGCACTCAGGACTCAGTCTTAATTCCCTCGCTTCGCTCAGGAATTAACTTATAACTCCCTCGCTACGCTCAGGAGTTAAATTATGAGTCCTTCGTTACGTTCGGGATTCAATTCGCTCCCGTGACATAAAACAGTGCTTTATCCCCTTGGTGTATAATCTACTATTTATTCACTTGACGACGTAGTAGAATCGGAATTTACATTTATAATAAATCCATCGTTGATTTTGTAAATCAGGTGGTCGAGACGGCACATTTTGTCTTCTACTTCAATGAAGTGTTTTACACAGTCACTCCATTTTTGTGGCGTCACCATTTGTAAACATTCCTCAAATAAGGTCTTAATTCCATTAATTAATATATCTTGTTGTTCCTGGCGAAGTGCCCCATTACCTGTGCCCAAACTAATTCTATGGAATTTAGTTCACAATGGTAAGGGGGCAGACGCAGGTGGTGCCCATTTTGTAAGTTCAGAAATATTTAATGATTTATGTCACTATGAATAATTCCCAATTAAACTTATAGGAAACCGATAATTGTTTTAATTACTAACCAAATGTTTAAAACTTCTCACCATTACCAAATTACCAACAGCATAAATTGAAACTCCACATATTTTATTCAACAAACGGTAATACGTAATAAAAAAATATATTTTGGCTTTTTAATTTAGAAAAATATTTTCGACTATTCAAACGATATTAATTAAGTCTGAATATGATACTATTTATGAGTATTTCAATGATTTTAGACTAACCACTGCTTGCGTAATTTTTTTCATGTGGCAACCCATTTGTTTACGTAGGTATTTGATCTCGAATATCATCTCAGACCTTACATTAGTCATGATTTAAGATTAATAACGAGTTGAACAGAGTTCCGTGTTTGTTGCGTCTTGTCTTTTGCGTGACTTACATTACTATCCACGGTGCAACTGACTGGTGACTTTCATTTTCATTGAGATAAAGACCCAAGAGCTATTTTTGCTACATAATACGGAACGAGCGTACCATGTTTAGTGGCGTATGCGTAGCATGTTTACTGCACCGTGAAAGAGTAGTGAGTACGAGGTCGATTCAAGACAAATTGTTTTATCATATGTTATACATTCATTCCTGCACGGCTATCACAAGACGGCGCGTGAGCTCTCTCGAATTTTCTCGCACTATACCTCTCTTGAGTTTTCTGCGAGAAAAATCGATAGAGCTCGCGTGCCGTCTTGTGATAGGCGTGCTGAAGGAGCCTGGGGTCCGTTTGCTACTTTGCCCTGAGAGCGGCCAAGGAACGCCAACTTTTCTTGATTTTGCGGAAGTGACTGCGCCCTGACTTACAACTCGGAGGCGATACAAGACCCACAAGACCTCATTAGCATTTTGTTGACCACTTGATCCACTTGTTCACAAGCTACTAACTCAACGTAACGATACTGTCATATACAACAATCAGGAATATCAGGATACATTATGATCGGGAAACCAAGAACTACCTTATAAAACTGGTTTTCGGACTGCACGATTCCGTTCTGTCAGAAAACCACTCAAAGCGCCCATCCAAGAACTTTACTGCCCCTGGGTAATGGTTCGGCAACAGCCTGGCCTACGTTGCCGTACCATCAACGGTCAGCCAGTGCTGCTGTCTTTATTAAGGCGCCGTGGGTTCAGCGAAGTCAAGCGAACAGAGTTTTTGAAACAATATAATGCGTCTGTTTATAATAATTTGGTTAAGAAAAAATACGTTTACTAATCTCGAGGCTTTTCTGCAGGGAGATCAGTGTTTAGAAACATGATTAAGCAATTTTCGCTCGATAAAAAAAAATCGCCATCATACCTCTAATTACACTCTTTAAACCGATATTACATTTTTTTTAAACTTGCTACTTACATGAAACTTGCATCAAAAATTGCGTATTTGTATTTTAGACGGTAATCAGTGAATACATTTTTTTTAAATAATTCCAATCAAAAATAATAATTCGAAAACATCGATAATCGTGATTATGGACGACAACATCAACACGCGACGGCAGAGCTACGCATCGCGTCATACGAAGATTATACGTAAGAGAAATATGTGATTATTTATAAAGACTTAGATTGTTTAGAGTAAATAAAGAACCCAGTAGTTAGAATCCCCATAGTAATTATTTACATAAAACACCCTCTCATAGCATTCATTTGATATTGTAAACATTAAAGTAAAATCCCAGTACAAATTGTATTAGAAAGAGAGAGGAGATGTTGCCTATGCGCGAGCGCAGCGCGGACTGGCCGCCATGGAGGGGAGGGGTGTATCGCGCCAACATAACCGTAACGAGAGCCGGTATTCACAAAATTTAAAAAATGGGATTGAGATCTTTTACCTAATTGATATTGCGACAAGAAGTTAATGGCAGGGGTGGCGCCATTGACATGGACTGGACATGACCAAAGGACCCTAAAATGTTACGTAGGTATTTTTTTGTTTATCACGGAACCATGATGACGAAGCCTAACGGTTCGTCTGATGTTACGAGGAAACCGTAACCCAATGGACGCTTGAAACTACAGAGGAGGCTCATGCGCATGTAGTTTTTTTTTTGCAGTAAGCACATGCTGGTTAATTCCTCACTCTTACATAGTGCATATCTACGGAATATTTGCCGGGGACTAAGGCAATTCCAATAATACCCCATGTGCTCTTCCGGAGCCAAAATTATCCCTATGCCGGATTTCATCTGAAACGGTTCAGCAATAATAAGGAAAGATATTTCATGCTCTTTTTCATTCTTCTTACATACGTAGAAGCAATATTAATATTCAAAAAATTACATGCATTTTTATTTTAAACTGTTTATTGCAATAAAGAAGACGTATTTCTACTATACATCTATTACTTACAATCTTTTACATTTAAGATTTTATGAACTTTGAGGTTTTGCGAGAAAGCCCCCGACCACAAATAATATTTTAAGTTAAGCCTATATTATTATATGTTCTATATACTTAGCTATCTATTTTATCTTAGAATGGCGTGTTGAGACTGCTTTCACGTGATGTATTCACAAGGTACTTAAATACAAAATACAGTGCATAGCAGCCTCCTTTTTTTAATATCCATCGTGAAATTGAAATAATCACAATTATTTACCAGTGGCGCTAGTTTGCACGTGAAAGCAGCCTTATGCCATTTACGAATTTAATGATAAGGTATCAATGACCCACGCTAAAGTAGGTACAATACAATACAATACAAATATTCTTTATTGCTCACCAGACATAGTAAAAAAATAAAAAAGAGGTAAGTTAAACATAAACAATGGTAGACAACAGGCGGTCTTATCGCTAAAAAGCGATCTCTTCCAGACAATAAGGTAATAAGTGTAATACCTTGTACCTTTAATTAGACTGACATTTACAATGTCAATGAATTAATTTTTAGAAATATTTTGTTTTCTTCTCTATTCAATATAGTGAAAACTAAACTACCTTGACATATAATAAAACGTTTGTACCTACTCTACTCTATATCCTGCCTTACATGTAAAATTATGTGTTTTATTAATAAAATTCTGATTCTTATTTTAGGTAGGTATTTTATGTTCTGTGCTTACGGTTCTATATTTGTAAGTGTTTTCTTATATTTTTGGATCTATTTTGCTTTTCTAAAATATAATATCTATGACTTGACTAGGGAAGCTATTTAGTACGTATATGTTTAAGGTAAGTGGTTATTGTTCATATATCCGTTTACCGTATTCATTATTATTTTTTGGTATCTCAAAGTATGTTTTGTTCGGTAAGTAAGCTCCGGAGGTTGGACGGTCTCTTATATCTATTTAGCTTCCCCGCAGTGTGTTTGTATTCTAATATCACAGCCAATTTTACCTTATCAAATACACTCTAAACTACAACACTGAAATAGCTCGCTATAATTATGTCTATGTTGATGCTTGACTTTAGAAGTCTTATTTGTATATTATAAATCTGTTTCAAGTTCTACATATAATTTATGTTTGTATTGAAAGCTATACTACATTGGTTAAAAGGTACTACTACATATTAGCTTGAGATGAAAGCATATTTGGATTAACGGTCAATAAAAGCTGATCGTCGCTTGAACATAAAGTAGTGTATGTAATCGGATTAGTATCTAAATGACCGTCATTGAGCAAGCCAGCGAGCTAGCGGAGGGAAGTGAGGGCCACGGACAGCTATGCAATTCACATTCTGCTTCGACCCACTTCATCCTATATCCTAGCATATCTTGACCTCGAGATTCATAACAACTATGTGTAATCGGAGGTCAGACTTATATTGGTTTGCCTGAAGCGAGTGCCGGTTGGCGTTGCGAACCCCGGTGCGGGAGGCGCGGCGCGAGCGGCTCGCGCGTGTCACTTGCCGCGATTCCTGCAATAATCTCCCCGAGCGATTGCTCTATCCGGTGACGGAGTAAAGTATCGTTAGTTGATTATTGTGTTTATTTGCGCGTGGCGCGGTTGTGTTTGTGCGCGGGGCTGTGTGCGTGCGTGCGAGCGGTAGTGGCCCACCCAGCGCGCGGCCACACGCGTCGCCCACCCACGTGGCAGGGGCGCCGCATTCGCGGCCCGCGGGCTCCGCCACTATCGCAATCGGGCCTCGTGGCGAACTAGCTACCGCCGCATGCCGCCGTCTGCCGTCGCCCGCCGCTCGCTGTCCACTTCTCATCGATATGACACTTTGATTGACATCTCCGACGGACGATCTGACGATAAAACTATACAGACGATCGAAAACAAACTATCTTCTTGTAAAATTGCAGTAGTTACTTTTAATTTTAAGTCTACGTCCCATTTTATTCAAAGCCACTAATAGTCCTTATACTTAGATTTCCAATTTATAATTACATATACCGATCTAAATTTGAATGATACATTAATCAAGAAAAACATACTGAAAACTTTTGATTCACATAAACTGTAGTTTTAAAGCACTATGTTGATTGCATCGCCCTATCAAAAGCGCAGTGTGACAGGTGATTCATTTGGTTTAGAACTTTTGTAATCACGAAACCAATCCACGTGTGTGGTAGAGTAGGCATGATAAAATTGGATAATCGCGCTTTTGAAGGGATTAATGTGTGGGCAAAAGGTCAAGAATACAACGAAGTCGTAGGCCAGGGCCCGAGACACATTATTCATGTTTAAATGTTAATGGTCCTCGATAAGTATGCAGTAAAACAGAGGGTTGTGAACGAAGCATTAAATTTATGACAATGCATTTTGTATGTGTGTACTTAAGTAAAGTTAGTTGTTCTACTTAGCGCCCCAGTCATAGTACTTATAGGTATATTAATTTGAATAAGCAAAAGATTTTATTAAACTGCATATTTTAGTTTAGCATTTTTTATGTGTTGATAGTTGTATCAGACTGAAAAGTTACATTACAGTACAATAAAAATTATAAGCTGTAGGTTACTGCTTAAAAAAAGAATGGGCCAGTTGTGTTGTTTCAATTTGTCTATTATAGAACTTGGATAACTTGTGGTTTTGCCACGAAAACAAAGTGGCCATTTAGGTTACAGTAGCGAAGTTCATTTAGGAAACAGGTTAGAATCAATCTACTTTGTTTGCTCATGGTTTAATTAGGTACAAACAGGTTGAAACACCGAAAATTGTTCTTCTGATCAACTGTCCAAAGATTCTTAAGAAAGAGAAACTTCTTATGCAAGATTAGGTTGCAGTTGTCTGGCTAAATCGACAAAGCGATACTTCTTGGGATATGATGTGTATAATACAATCTACAACTAAAACTTCAGCTCATCAGCTAGAGGCGTAGCTGACATAGAAGTAACAACTGGGTATCGTTGAAGGAGCTTTCTAGAACAAAAGACGCACCCATAGCTGATAAGTTGAGAGCTAATATATGAACAGGATGGATCTAATGTAAATGATAAGGTATAGCGAAGTATGGAACAAAATAAACATGCTACACCGACCCCAAATAAATGGGATACCTAGGGCAAAGGACTGATGATGATGATCGTGTAGTCGGATTTAAAGCTGACAATGGGAAGCTTCAATTCCGGTAAGGCCAATATTTGTGCGATGACATGAGACTCAGAAACTGCGAAGAGCATCAAGTCATCGCAGATTCTTAGAATGTTTCCTTCGTTTAGTACCCATAACGCAAGTCTTATTGAGTGTACTACGGAGCTACTTCGATTTGTCTAAGATTGTCCCTGTCTTTCATGATCACCATCATAATATCAGGCGAAAGACATCCATTGCTAGACATAGGCCTCCCCCAAAGAGCACCATAATATCAATGCCCTTAATATGTATTTATTTATAATCAAAAACAAATAATCGCCATTTCCTAAAAAGCAAACCGCCGTTGCGAAACACCTGGCGGGCGCGCGTGCGCGAGCGCTGCCGAATTTTGCAGCCCTGCGCCCGCGCCGCCGCCGCGCCGCTCGATCACTTTGATCGCCAATGAATGGCGCCGCACTGATCATGGCACAATGCAGAGAGTTCGCTAATAATCACGATCAAAACTCTGTAGGTCATCGTGGAACGATCGACTTTTGTTTGGGTCTTTTTGATGATATAGGTACGGTTAGGGTTACCAGATACAAATTTCAAAAGTCCTGACAAAATTCCTGATTTTCGGCCAAAATTCCTGACACGAGCTTGTCGCGCTCGCGCTCGTTTGATTTATTTTTATTTATGTCTATATCGTAAAAAGATAATTAAGATTATTTATAAGTCATTTATGAAACTACAAGTACTTGTGGCTTTACCTTTTTTGTTTTTGTGATTAAAAATAAAAGTTTACAGTGTATAAAATTTTATTGTGTCATTTATTTGCCGAAAATTCCTGACATTTCCTTTTTCCGGCCGCATTCCTGACATATGTCTAAAATTCCTGACATGTCAGGAAAATTCCTGACATCTGGTCACCCTAGGTACGGTTGGTGCATTCAGAATGCTCGATGTTTGTAAGTACCAACCATGACTGTCATTATCCTAGTTCAGGCCCTTGTAAAATGTCTCCCTTCATTTTAATGTAAGCCTTTATTAGGTATTAAAGCCGTCATTTTGTAAAATACATTTTTAATAAATGAATTAATAATGTTATTTAAAATAAATTATGTCAATTTTAGAAGCCTTCATGTAAGCACCTATATGTGGTATGTTATGTACCTATATATGTTAAGCTTACTTCTCTCACAACTTATCTATTCGCTCGCCCTTATTTTGAACTCTGATACCTTACTTAGAATGCTTTACATCAAGAATCGACGTTCGTTTAGGCTAGGTTAGGTTATATTACCCAGTGTTTAAAGGGTATGTACCCAACAATGGTATTTAGACAAGGAGAATATTTATTTATTTATTTAAACTTTATTGCACAATAGAAAACGTATCGTACCAAAGGCGGACTTAATGCCATATGGCATAATATTCCCTTTAAAAAAAGAGTTTTTGCATTTTCAAATTCAAATTCAAATAATTTATTTCACGCTTGCACCCATAACTGTTAGTAATACACAATACAATCTTAATCTACAGTTAGCGACAAAAAATAAATATTGACTTACTTAACTAAGTGTTGCGAGGACATGGAGCTGTGTCCATCGACGCATGAGCGCGGAGTCCCAGCGGTCCGCGAACGCGCTCAGGATCCTGTTGGTACTGACTGCTCTGAACCCGGGCTAGAAGGGACGCGCAACGTTGGCGCATAATGGCCGCGAAATGATGAGCAGAATATATATATCGCAGGGAGAATACAAGTGTGACTATGTGATGTGACTGCCGTAGATAGGTATCCTCATAAAACTTTATCCCAGTTAAAGGCTGATGTCATCGAAAATAACCGGGATCAACGACTTTAAATGCCAAAGCAGGGAGCTCGTAGTTAGTATATAAACACTAAAAAAGACCCAGAATTGCAATCGTCCCGATTGCCGTGCAGGTTGTAAGCCATATGCGCTTCATTGAATATCAAAAGATAACTTATATAAGTTCTGATAAACTTATTGGTCACTCTTTGGTGCGAGTTGTCGCACGCTTGTAAAGGTCACAGGTAGTGGTAAAAACGATATCTTACATAACTTCTAATAAACTCATTGGCCACTCTTTGGTGCGAGTTGTCGCACGCTTGCAATGGTCACAGGTAGTGGAACAAAACGATTAAAATACATAAGTTCTGATAAAATCATTGGTCACTCTTTAGGGCGAGTTGTCGCACGCTTGCAAAGGTCACAGATAGTGGTTCAAAACGATAAAATACATGAGTTCTGATAAACTCATTGGTCATTGCAAAGGTCACAGGTACAGTGGTACAAAAATATTAAGGAACTTTCTTTTGCTCTTCAAAATCAATAGTGTTCACGAAAAAAACTGAAAGTATATTTTCTTTACTAAGGTACTCTTAATTGTTAATTTAATTCAAATTTTTCACGTCTTAGGTCAAGCTATCGTTTTCGCTTAATCCAGCGCATGCTAAAACATTCTGTAGCCATGACTAATTTCCCGAAGTCTACATATTTTTTATTTCAGTTAGGCCCATCACTTGTGGTCACCACACAAATACGACGGCGAATCAAACCCATCCCGACAAATTATTCAAATACATTATCCCTGATTCCTTTTCAGTATTTCCGAGAACTTGTTCTCATTAACAGGAACCTGGGCAGGTCGTAAACAAGCTACGAATTCTGAATCACTCCGAGTACCGACCATAACTCTTTCTTGATTACTTATTTTATTTCCATTAATTAGGAAAACAATTTAATAGATAAAGTCGTCTTTTATTCGCTAGTCGTTGTCGTAAATAAGGGACGGTTTTATTGCGATTGATTCAAACAGATGCCGACACACTCTCATTCACTATCTCATAAAATACTTAAAGACTGAGAGAAGCCGTGGTTTGATCTTAGTCCATGTGAAAAGACTCTTCACTTGGTCGTATTGCCAAAGTACCTACTGGTGTTTATACCGCACCCACTCGGACACGCTTATTTTATTGCTCAAAATCTGGGCGCCAATGTTTATCCGCTACATATCTTGGAATCCATATTTTTTTCTGCACATGATTATGAGAGGGTCGTTAAGCATTAGATGTCCAGAAATGTGTATAATTTTTATTTCTGGACAGCTTTAGCCAACTTACTACTCAAATAAGAATAATTTTAATACATGCTTTCCATCGATGTGTGTCTTATAGATAAGTAGAACACCACTAGGGGTGAGATGATTTGATAGTTATACTGTACCTTATTCACTAACCGGAGGTGCAACGCTTTGCACGTTTCAGGCAATTGTATAATTTCTTCTTTATTAATAACTCAGTAAACAGTTCTCATTTAAGAAATTCCCCATAGGAAATAATCCGAAAATTATAAAGAATTTTCCATATTTCGCCACTTTACAAATTGGTCGTTGGTACAGCTATTTTTGTAATAATGTTATACAGCATGCAGTTATGCGTTAGACGGAGAAAGACATAGTTCCATCGCACTCTAACTCATAACTGCGTTTTTTTTCTGCGCCATGCCCCATTGGCCCACCATGGCCCATTGTGTGTAGGAGCCTTTTCACATCCCAACCGTGTTTCGCGCGCTCATTCTAATACATTAGCTCGGCGCGTGTGGAAGCGAGTGGAAAATTTGGAAATGTGATTAGGATCGGAAGCCACAGACATAAATAGCTCCACAGAACTTAGAAGCTCGGAGCCCTGCGAGTATCGGGCGCCAGGCGCGGCCGGCAGGGCTGTCCCTGCGCTTTCATCTCGCCGCGCTACCGAGAGGCGGAACAGCGTGCCCAATCGCCGCCATCAATCTGCCGTCTATAGAGACATTAGCACACAATTAAGACGTGCGATTACAGAGGAACGCGTTTCCGGCGGTTTTTTTAAACTTTTTGCGCCCTTCTCGGAAGTCCTGTTTCGTAACACGCAATTTCGTTCTATGTTTCCTGTAGTCGTTGCGGTTGCATTTTTAGCTTATTTGAGGCTGACTTCTGTTTGATTTTCAAATTTTTACTTTTGCTTTAGCGACAATTATGTACACTTAGTACGGTCAACCACAAATCATTGGATACTTTAGTACCTAGTTACATAGTAATTTACTAGTCCTTGGTACCCATGTCACTTTCACTTGGTTGACAGTTATTCGAACCATAATTATGTTCATGCAACAGGTACAAACATTTTTAGCAACGTTGTTCCATGATTATAGTTGGAATTCACTGACAAGATATAAGATTTATAGAGTAAGTACCGACAGGGTTAACAGTATGGTACTGAACACCAAATGTTCAGTGACTTTAGACTTTTCTAAAGCTAACTCACATCATCATCATCATATCGGGCCAAAACACGCAGCGGACTCCCGCGACCTTTCCCAGCCACCTTGTGTGTGTGTGTGTGTGTGGGAGGGGGGAGGGTTGCTACGTCGGTACGTGCCACTACCTATCCGCCCAACAGCCATCGGTTCTACGTCCAATGTGCCCCTTAAACCTGATTTTCCACCGGAGGGGCGAGACGAGACGAGGCGAAACGTGAATTGAAATGTGTATGGCAGTGGTAAGCCACTCGTATTTCCACCGAAGATACGCGAGGAGTGAATTTGAAAATTGCCATACGAATTTCATTTCTCGTCGCGCCGGTTCGGAGAGTTATATCGGTTAACTTAGTTCTGCTAACTAACTCTGCTTCTGGTTTCTCGGGTTATTTATGGGTAATCGTGATATCATCAATAGTATTTAACAAAATAGTACGAATCTTCCCTCGGACGCTCCGGTTGTGGAATAAGCTCCCTGCCGAGGTACCATCAGGTGGGCCGTAAGCTTGTTTGCCACCGACGTGATATAAAAAAAAATCTATAACACAAGTCTTTCTTTCAAAGTGTAGGTATATCATAACATAAAACAATCTTTCAAATGGCGTATAGCGTCACCAAGTTTTCAATATAATATATTTATATTAAACAACGTATCCGGTTAGTAGGAGTAGATACTCAGGATAAAATAGTGTATGTTATAGTTACCTCTATTTATACTTTATATGAAAAGATAAGGCGGATAGAAAAAGATTATAAAAAAAGGTTTAATTAATATTTTTCAATTATTTCCACGTCCAAATGAACGCGCCGCATAGTCGCCAATTATAAGACAATTGCGGCTTTTAAAAACGTTATGTATACGTTAGAGTTCAACGGGCTGAAAGCTCGCCCACTGCTACAGTGTATGCGCCGTGCCGCTTGTGACGCCGCGAGCTTGAAATTAAGTCATTAAGTGGAACGACAACTATTATTTAATTAATGCGTGGTCGGAACAAAACAATGGCTCGATTGTTCCGACGAGTTCTGTCAGCCGCACTTGACGCCGCGCCCGCTGGGCCTGCCATCGCTGTCCGAGGGCAAAATATTAGTTTATTTTTATATTTTTCGTTTATTTGCTGTTTTAGTTAATATCATTGGCTAATCTTGTAAGAAGTGTGCGCCCGTTGCAAGAATTTACTAAGATTGTTTGTGAACCTTGTGATTTTTTATTCTTAAATACTTTTTTGTTGTTAGTATTATAAGTTCTAAGGCACGATGTTGTACACCTCACTATTATATTTATCTCACGGAATCTGTTTGTTTTAGATCGGCGGATTAAGGTGTTACGTTGAAGAACTTATTTTATGATATATATTTATTTATTACACACTAATTTAGACAGAGAAATGAGAAATTACGATAGAGAAATTACAACATATCTAATAGATAGACAAAATAAATATATTAATATGGTCTTCATTCTAAAATAGAAAAATAAATATTTGGCTCATCGAAGACAAAAAATGAATAGTTATGCACATATGTACATAATTGATGGTTCTATATATACATCTGTGTGTTGTGAATAGCCATTCAAAGAACATCGCATGTGTTTACACTGAACAATAATTGTTACGTTACGTATACAATAAGTAATAATTAATTAAAAAATAATTGTTTATCCAAATCTAAGCTTTTCTAAATTGTTAATCGTCCTACATAGTTGAATTCTCATTATTAAATCATTTTATTTTGTTTTATTTCTTTTCGTATCCAAGTACCTAATTTCATTGATTATTGAAATGGAGGTACCTGTATGTACATCTGTTATCGAGACAATATTCAATACTTTTATTATTCTTCATCTCGATTATGCACAGAAAAGGAGTTTAATCGTTGGTGTACTCGTATTATTATCGCATCAACTCACAATTAATCTGTCTATAATGGCTTTCGCAGATGATGGATACGCAACGTTCGTCGGAGCCCTTGCCGCGGCAGGCAGCGGAAATTATTTTCCCACAAACAAATTACCCATTCTCGCGACAGCTTAATTAAAAATTATTTTTGATGATTTTGATCGCGGCGCGGACAGCACGCCCCACGGGCGAGGACACGTCTATGCTGTCTTTTAAAGGAAAACGAGCTTAACTCTGTATGGAGTCCATACGTTCGTTTACGTTTGGTTTGTATAATATAGTTAATATACCGACGGGCCTTGCCCGGCTTTTTGTGCCGTGGACCACCCAACACGCTTGCTGCATTATTTTTATTGTACAATAAACAAATTTATTGCTCCATATGGTTGTTTATGTTTTTATTTATAAGAGTTTTGTTACGGAGCGAGGGTTTTAGGTAATGGTCGGGTGGCTCACCGGGCAGCTTGGAAGCCGGTGGCAACGATTTTATCTCATTTGTTAGCGTAGATGTTGACTTATCAACTGACGTGAATCAATAAATCCAGAATATTATAGTTAACGAGTACAGTCAACACGAGATACGAGTATATCTATTCGGACCAAAGAGCTTATAAATATCTATATGAGGACAAGAGTTTACATTATTTTAGTCCCCATTCACATGTATTTATGATTCGAAATTAATTTTACAGGACAACAGGCAATTAAGTCAATTCGCATATTTTTTGCCAACTAGGACGTACGTGAGTTTCAATAATTTTTTATTGTATGGTGAAATTGTGAAAATCAGTAATACAAATCAATTAATTACACAAATATTTCATTAGGGTACAGGTAAGTAGTTCAAAACAACGCAACCGCTCCAACGGACGGAAAGCTCCAACCTCCAACCAAATACGTTCAACTTTGAAAAGTGACACTGCTTGTTTACGTTTGTCTGAGACAGACCAAGTAGGTACTGGGAACGTGGTTAAGTAATGTTATTTTATACCTTTCTGCACAGTGGTTTGATTACTTGACAGATGCAATGGTTTGTCATACATTAAATGAAGATTCATTCAATAAGATTATTGAGGCTTTGTTTTTAAGGTTCCGTAGTCTAAATGTAGTCTAAATGTGATTCTGAAACCTTCCTCCGACAGTCATTTCTTCGATGGACTGATCACCGGCAGAACGTTTCGCTTATGGTTTGTTCACCGAAAGAACTTTTCGTCTACGTATGTTTCATACATGAACTTTACAACTACGAACGTTTCGCCGACAGATTGATTAACCCTTATCCAGGTAGATGCGTTATATCGACCACATACGAGCTATACCGATATATTTTTTACCGATTGTGGGACGGTATATAGGGTTTTTCTTCTTCCTATAAACCTAAAAAAGGTTTACGTACCATTATTTTGCGGACATATTATGTACAGAATTTTGTTTGACAGAATATGTTTCCCATAGTGTAATTCCACAGAAACATAATTACATTATTTTGAATGGAGTTATAATGGTTTCACAGATTTTTTTGTAGGGTTTTGTAAACTTAATAGACTTTGATTTTACGGAATAGTGTCTCATAGTATAGTCATTTAATAGATGCGTTATTACATAAACATTCCATTGAACTAAATTTAAGACGCAGAAATGTAATTAAATCATAATGTTATTTGTTATACTTTTTTTTACGATTACAAAAGTATTAGGTAGTCACAAAGTGTTCGGTTCTGGCGCTTCGCGTCCGGCGAACACTTTTTGATTACCTAATACCTACTTACTTACATGAGTATGATTTGCAAAGCGTGATGACTAATTCATATCCATTGTGATAAAACAGCATTGAGAGGATTGTAAATTAGTAACACTTGTTTGCTCCGTATAAACAATAATATGTCAAATATAATAAAATAAAGCCGATTTGGTAAAACACGAACAGATTTTCCACGGCATCGTTACGTCGGAATAATGATATAATATTACGGGTATGGTACCGCTAATTGGGAATCATGGATTTGTCAAACAATTACAAAACCAAAACCATAAAAGGGCCAACGGAAAACGAAAAATAAGTAAAACGAAGTTTGTCGAATATTTAATGCCAAAATGAAAAAAAGGACAAAAAACTTTAGTGTTTCAGATAGCTAACCGCGATTTTAGGTAAATCGTGTTTATATATTCCGCAAACTGCAATCAAAAGCATTTTCTTGTTATTGACTATAGTCAAATCAATAATTAAAAATATTTCTATAGGTATATTTACATAATAGTTTAATATAAATTTATTATTTCCTGCTACCCAAAGGTTGTGAAGAGATCGCACTTTAGCGATAAGACCGCCTGTTACTACATGTTATACTGGCTTATATCTTATAAAGGAGATTATTATTATACATAGGTTTTACTAAGTGCTTTAAAGTTTTTAGAGAGTATATTTTCTTAGTATTTTCTAAATGACATGCCGATGTCCACTGGTTCAGCGCCTGCATCCGGTTCTTGACGTGACATGTTCTACTCGCAGGCACTGATTAAAATAATCCGACTATCAGCGCACGTTACGGCATCACCAGCATTAACTATTAATTAAGTACACGACAAAAACTGTTTCTCTATCATTAAGGGTAAATATCAGCTTGCATTATGGATATGATAGGGTTACCATGCCTTTTCATAAGTTGGAACTTTATTTAAACTGAATTCAAGGTAATGTAAGTGCAGCACTACCACATTCTTAGCTATCCAATATATCGCTGTCAAACTCGCTCTTGCATCTGACGAGATATTAGTTGATGTCCCTTATATTAAGAAATTAGGAGTAAATGTTTGATTGAGGTATGTACCTATTGATATTTAATTATTACAAAACTTCAAATTTGACTGTATGTAAGGAAACAGTGGTTTCCCCTACAAAACAAATTAGATGCGTTTCACTACATATTGATGAAATTAATTTCTGATAGCAAAATTTATGACAGAGATTAAATTTAATGAAAACTACCTTAAAAAATAAAAGCAAGACAGAAACAGAAGATCTTGCAGCGTATCAAAACGACTGTCTCCGACCGTCAGTGTTAAGTTCTACCTGACGTCGACACTAAAACGTTTTTGTCCACACTGTCACATATGCACACGGCGTTGAGAAGTCATGGCATGTTATGTATGAGGTAAACATGTCCAGGAGCGTTAATGTCTTTCACTCGATGTGATAAAATAACAAACATATTCGAGCCTTGTATTTTCAATATACAGGTGTGGAAACTCCGATGATAATCCCGTTCCCACAGATCAATCAAATGTCAGCTACAATTTTCCCGAATCTATCCCACCCATGACTGGCTACGAAGTCCATCTCGCTCTAGCGAAGATGAAATATAGTAAAAGCCCCGGTGAGGACGGAATCACGAAAGAAGTACTGAAAATAGTAAAACCTTCATTGTTACCACATTCTGTCATTCGAACATTATCATATTGCATAAAAAGGTGATAAATCTGATATTAATAATTACAGACCTATAAGCTTAGTTTCACAGCTTTATAAGGCCTTCATAAAGGTAATTGAGGGTCGCATTGTTGGTCAATTGGACAGTAACCAACCTCCTGAACAGGCAGGGTTTCGACCTGGGCTTTCTACTACAGATCACTTACAAATTTTAAATCAAATCCTCAAAAAATACAGCGAATTTTACATCCCCCTCTATTTAGCCTTCGTATTTGATTACAAGAAAGCTTTTGACAGTATTACCCACACATCAATATTTGCCGCACTACAGGACCAGGCACACAATGCCTATCTCCTGACTGACTCACTCATGCCTATGTCCTGACTGACTCACTCATCAACGCACAGCCGACACTACTGGGACTAGAAACTTGAAATTTACACCAGGACTTCCTTTTATTACGTTGGCAAGGGATAAGACGGGATTTTTGGAAATTCCACCCCCAACGGGGTTAAATGGGGGTGCAAAGTTTGTATGAAACATAATTTACAACAAACACACATGGGAAACATATTTTTTGAACTAGAGACTTGAAACTTTGTAGAAAATTAACTTATTAAAATACAAAAAAAGTAATTTCAGCGTTTAAGAAAATTCTACCCCAATGGGGGTTAAAAAAAGGTTGAAGGTTTTGTACGGGGAACACTGGATTTTTTAAAGAGATGTACTCTTCATTAACTTGTCTCCATTTCTCGATTTCCAGTGCTGAGTTTAAGATTGTTTTAACAGCCTTACGATATTTAACTTTTTTTTAAATCTCACTTATAATAACTAAGATCCCCATTTCCTAGCTCCAAATCCATGCGTCGCTCTTTATCTTGCAGAGTCATTTTTGCCAAAGATTAAAGCATCAGGTAACTGACGGAATAAGTATTAAGCATTCTGCAAACAATGCCCGTAATCTGATTGGAAAATCTTTAAAAATTCTTTAACAATCGCATATCAGTGTCTGCCACTGTTTGAAATGTAATATGTCTAGACCATTTTAACTAAGAATAAAATTCACTTACCTTTTTTATATCTTTGTCATCATCAAAAATCTACGCGGACGAAGTCGTGGGCGGCCGCTAGTTTAATATAAAAAAGGGCGTCAAGCAAGGCAATCCACTGTCACCCAAACTGTTCACCTGTACTCTTGGACAAGTGTTCAGTACGCTTACCATGAGTTTGACAATGATGGCTTACGCTAACGAGTATCGAGTCTTCTATCTGTGCATCTCTATTGCACTTTGACAGTACGAGCGGGATGCACAGATAGAAAACTCGATACTCGTTAGCGTAAGCCGTCATTGTCAACCCATGGTAAGCGTACAGAAGGCTGGCGGCTGGTTGGAGAGATAAGGGCATCGACGTTGGCGGAAAGAGGTTGACCAATCTGCGTTTCGCCGACGACATCGTTCTTTTCTCATCGTCAGCTACAGAGCTCAGTGACTTGCTACAAGACCTTAGCAGAGCAAGCCTTGGGGTGGGATTAATGATGAATATGTCAAAGACAAAGCTTATGACCAACAATATAAATAAATAAATATGAGGGGGTCAAACAATCTTACACAAATGGACCTAGTCCCATAGTAAGCTCAGTGAGGCTTGTGTTATGGGTACTTGACGACGATATATGTAATAGATATAAATACTTAAATATATAGAAAATATCCATGACTCAGAAACAAATATTCATGCTCATCACACAAATTTTTGCCCTTACCGGGATTCGAACCCAGGACCTCTTGCTTCGTAGGCAGGGTCACTACCAACTCGGCTAAAGCGGCCGTCAAAAAGAAGCATAGAATTGGATGGCGGAAGAATGGAATATGTCCATCAGTACCTATACCTGGGGCAAATAGTCTCCTTCCAGGCGCGACAAGACAAAGAGGTCGCCAGACGCACCGAAAACGCCTGGAGGAGCTATTGGGCTATGAAGGAGTACATGAAGGGAAACCTTCCGATATCGTTAAAACGCAAACTCATGGACATGTGCATTCTTCCAATTCTAACATACGGAGCACAACCTTGGTCTTTGACAAAAGTTCAGAAATCTGCCCTCAAGGTTTGCCAAAGAGCCATGGTACGCAGTATTTTGGGCGTGAAATTAACGGATCGCATTAAAAATACAATAATACTGCGTTCCAAAACTCAGATAGCTGACGTAGCCCACACAGCCGCAAAACTCAAATGGGACTTGACCGGGCACGTCTGCCGCATGCCAGAAGCGTTGTGGGCTACAATTACCACCAAGTGGGTCGCACAGAACCGAATACGGCGTCTCGGTCGACCACGTAGGAGTCTGCCCAGGACAGGGATGTGTGGAAGAAAAAGAGGGAGGCCTTTGCCCAGCAGTAGGACACTTGAGGCTCTTACCGGTGTTGCCCTTAGGCCATTTTTTAATGTCGCTATTAATAGGGGCCCATCTAGCAGTTAGCGAGTCACCGTCTGCCAGAGATAAAGATTGAAACAGTTTTATTAGGCAGGCGTCCTATGTTTCACCCAATAGCCCATGCAGCCACTAGTCCATCATTTCAACCCAATAACCCGTTTTATTTAGATTCCATCAACCATCAATAGTCCCTATACACCCCAGCGGGTGCTGTCTCTGTGTGCGTCCCATGACACGGGCAGGGACAGCATCCGCTCGGTGTACTCCTTGCATTTCATTAAATTGTCAAAAGGGCCTCTACGTGTTGGTTCAGTTGGTATAGCTCCACGCACGCCTCCCAAAGGTCCGGGACATCATTGTCCCGTGAACGGGAAAGACATACATAATAATAATGTGTGGAAAATTTTACTATATAATAATGCGATAATGACATTTGTACATTCACCATCACTTGTACAACCATCAGAAATATCCTGACCTCTGATGTCACATGATGGCGACCCTACGGCGTAGGGCAAAGTGGCAGATGTTGTGAATTATAAGGACATTAAGATGCGTGCTCTAGCCCGAGCAGCCGCATAGAGACGTCAGACCACCCACGGAGGCGATGTAGCTACCAGCGAGCATTATACGATCACAACTCCAACCCATTGATACTTGTTAAAGGCAAGAATCAACTGCGTTTGTGATCCTATTCAGTCTCTGGCCAGGAAAACAAATTGATGGCACCACTTTGCATAAGTTATGAAGCATAAACGTCATACATGATGTAAGTAAAGGCGCCTCATTAGGACGTGGGCAATGAATCTGCGGTCTCGTTGAAACAAACTATTTTATTTATAAGGAAACTTGCCCGGGTTTTGCAGGGAACGTTGATAGATCATGCGGTCAAGACAGCTGTGTAGGTGGTGAAAATAAAAGTTTTGCCACAGTGTAGTAGGTACTACATGTGGGTACTCAAGAACATACTCGTACATACATTTAGATAGGTAAGTTAAGTATGTGTGTTGAGTGTGAGATTTACTAGATCTTCATTAAAATACGACAAATAACTAACGAACATGCAAGTTTTGCAGTGGTCGTAGATACTATATAAGTAAACAATATTTTTTAACACGATAATTAGAACAGCGTAGCTCGAAAAAAATCCTGTCAGCTCTTTTAAGCCTTTTTGCCTTGTGTTAGGCTCCCAGTTCGAATGTGTATCGATTACTTACTGAGTATTTAAGCAATACGATTTTGTTTTATGACATGACAAAGCTTTCGTAGAAGCCTCATTGTTTTAGTAAACAGTAGAATAACAATGCATTAGCCGTCACAAGCTGTCGGTATCTACGTAAGTATGTCCCTCGACAACATTTGTCCGATTCAGCTCAGAATGGACTTTCATCATCAGAGCCTAAATCACTTGCCAGTTGGTATCGCGTGCATTTTGCCGACAGTGGCGTAGTGTAGGATTCGACTCGACCAAGTGAAGCGGGCAGCTGACACGGATAAAAACAATACATTTTGATAGTTTATTTGGCTTGTTCGGTGAGTATAGGTACTCGTTATTTGGCGTAACATAAACATTCACACAAAGAGTGCAAAAAAGTCACTGGGCCTATTCCTAACAACAGTAATTACATAGATCACGAGAGCTCGCATTTCCTTCCTCGAAGCACTAATTTCAGCTGGAGCGGCACGAGTGACGGGCCGATTGGCAGCCGACTAGTTGCTGTTACACTCACATTATTACGTTGCAAGATCGATAATTTGTTTAATTCTGTTTATCGTAAGTCTAAGTCAGCAATTTATCCAATTAGGCGGGCGCTCTCGGCGGGCCACCCACGACGCCGCGCCGGCTATTAGAGATAAATTGTAAATAATTTGGTAACGTTTATTTTGGCTCGCTGCCCGAACTGATTGCAGCTCACACGTATGTATGGTTATCCGCCTTAGTTAATAGATGTGTGGAACCTTTTATGTATGGAACCAAATAACTTACCTAACAGGAAATTTAGGAATAATGACAAGAAAATTATAAACATAGCCTACGTTCGGAGTAACGTTCAGTGTTATAGATTCAATTCAATAGGAAGTATAGTTACTTACTTATGCTTGTTGTGCAACCGCAAATGATTAGGTATACATAGGTACCTACTAGATATACCTTGTTCTAAGAGGTTGTAGATAGTGTGTTATTTGTACAAATTAAAGATATATGTTATAAGGTATCAAAGATTCAATTCGTTAAATTAAACAAGTCTTGACTTCCCTTTGGCAGACCCGGCCTCCATCACATAATTCACACATACCCTATCCAATATAGAGAAGAAGGCAATAATGTATACGTAAGTAAAAAATAAAAACGTTCGTGACCATTCTACTTTCTTACAAACTTTCTAAACATTATCGTGAAACTGGAGTCCGCTCGGCAACCGAATCAAAAGAATTTCATAAAACACCAGCAAGAAGGGCAACTGAACCTTATAGCAATCGATCGAACCGAACCCATCTAAACAAATTCCGTAAATTCAATAATCGTCGCCAGTAAGGTCCACCCACATTAAATGTTATTACTCCAATATCATAGACAGGACCACTCCAGCTAATATATTTACAACGATAATTAATATAATACTTAACGGCGTGCGATAGCCTCGTTATCAAGATGTCGCGAAGGTGCGAACCACACTGAAACCGAAGAAGCAATTAAAATGCTCGAGCGAATTGATTTACGCACCGACGCCGCGGCGCCCGCGCCTGCGCCGTCTGCAAAATGTACATTTTATTGTTTTTGCCATTCATACGGCTTGTAAACACATTTTATGATCTGACGAATTCGCTGAGCCGTTTGAATAATAATGTAGGTATACGTTTGACGGCGACCGAGGCTGGGGAAAGCACGACTTCGTAGCAAATATAAATAAACAACTGAAGCTTGTATTCTACAGTAGTTCAAGCTCAGGAAGACTGAGTTTTGTGGTATTTCTACCTAATTATAACTGGATTGCGATCGTCAAATTTCGTAATGCAACAGAACCGTAAAATGGGGTGAGTAGGGATCGCGAGGAGAGTTGGTTTATGAATGGCGAGAGAAGGGATGAAAGGTGGGGTGAGATGGGATTTTAAGGCTACTGCTACCTAAATAATGTTTTCCAATTTAAAATGCAGATATAGTAATATTACTTAAAACTAAAATACAAACGTCCGGAACACTTATTATACAGGGTTTTTTTAATGTGTGTCCAAATTCAAGTATGAGATTCTTCAGCAATAATTATAAACTAAATGTTTTTTTGTTTCATGTCATTCAGTACTAACTTTTTTAGTAATTGCTGCTTAAATTTATCCCAAAAAAACCTTACCGCGCGAGCACCTCAGCAGGTAGTAAGGTTTGCGCACGGCACGGCAATGTGGATACACTCATTAAAAATTCACTCTGTATACAACAGTCAGTTTGCACATGTAAAAATGAAATGTTATCGAGGTTTGATTGTCAGTTTTGTCCCTGCTCACCCCGTTTTTCGGTATATGACGTTCATGCGGATAAACTTCAGAATCACGAAATAAACGCACTAAAACCCTCCTCGCGCCCCCGTTAATTCTAGCTCCAGGTCCTATCGTCACTGTTTGCTTGAGCCCCAACTGCCTCTGTTTTTCCACATTGTTTTGAAGAGCGCTGTCCTGTGCAATGTGTGAACTATCAACCTAACGTGAAATGAAGGCACTGTGCACTTTACGAGAAAACGAAAGCATTTAGATGTTGTTTTCCAGTTATTTTCAAGCATTATAATCATTCCATGTGCAATCTTGATTGTAGTTCTTTAACTAAATTACATCACAAACCAACTGACTTTTCCGCGTTAACTCGCAATAGGTCTCGACATCGTATAAGTACGCAGCTCCTCTGTATTCCACTCTTGCGCACACTTTACGAGGCCAATAAAACCGCGCGGTGACAGCGCTGACGCAGCCACCTCATGTCAATGAGTTACCAACAGTGACACAATACACTGACCATTCTTAGAACGTAATACGCTTAAATAAGGTCCAGGTCAGTTCACTGATTCCTCCATGGTATATTCTACTCCGAGGTACGCGATTCATTACTTGTCAAGATTCACCTCTCCTCACTAGTATATCTCGTCTGTGAAGTTCTTAACAACTGTGCGTACTTGGAGTTCAGATTTAGTCTGGTTTTGCTGAGGCGAGTGGTCGATAAGCGTTGTGAATAAGCCCAGCAAGTAAAGAATGCACCTGGAAGTGACTTTGTTGTTAGTTAACAGAATTGAATAAACTCCGATTTAGGACTTAGGTATACAAAAGCGGCTTTTCCTATAAGCAATTGCGTACAAATTAACATACATACATACATACATATAATCACGCCTTTATCCCTAAAAGGGTTAGGCAGAGCACATGAAACTTTTGTTCCAGTGCCACTTTTAGCATAAATATGGGTATAAAAGATCGACAAAATGTGACATTGCAGTGACAGGTTGCTAGCCCATCGCCCACAACACACAACAACAACTAAACAAAAAAAACAACAAACAAATTAAATTCTTCAAAATAGCAATTCATTGCTTTCGATATTAGGAACTGACTATTGTAACTCATTTTAGTACATTCGTACGGTACAGTTACAGAGGTGATAAATGAGGACTGAGAATGCACTGAAATGCTATAGGTACATAGTCAAGAATCCTGATGGAGAAGAATTGCCGAAGAGTTTTGGAAGAAACGCTTTAGTATAATAAAAGCGGCCAAGTGCGTGTCGGACAACAAGGGTTCCGTGCCTATTAAAAAGGTCGTATCCTTATTGAAATCATATGGCACTTACATCCTTTTCTTTAAGTAAGGCGGTTTTTTAGAAATATCTCGAAAACCTTTGAGCCGATCTTGTTCAAAACAATTTGCATGATTATTTCATATTTTTGAAATACACAGTTCAAAAGTTAGAGGGGAGGGGGACACAATTTTAGTGACTTTCGGGGCGATTATCTCCGACTCTATTCACTTAATCAAAAAATTTGCTGAGAAACCTTATATTTATTTTGGAAGGCCTATCGATTGATGTGCCACACGTGGGCATGCAATTATTTTTTTGAGTTTCAATTTTATGTATGGAGTGCACGCCTAAAAAAACCTTTTTTGTAATTTCATTACATAACTATGTAGCGGTTAACAAAATACACCTATCCTCAAAATTTTATTCAAATACACCCTATAGTTTTCGAGTAAAATGCCTGTGACATACGAACGGACAGACAGACAGACAGACATGACCTTGCAAAAGGTAATTAATAGCATTAATGGACTATAATAAAGTTCTATATAATACAATCCCAACACATCATTTGGAAATGCGATAATTGTTGCCAATTTTCATCATCATTCATTTTTGACCTTATATCTCGTAATACTCGTTTTATAGATGTCGGGTGATCATGAGAGTGACGTTCAAAACCCAGGACCGTTTTAATAAAATCCACAGGTGATCGCTACTTGACTGTACGCTTACATTACATCGCAAAAAAGAAAGTATTTAAAGTAAAGGCAGGTCGAAAATACAATTATTTAACAAACTGAATCTATTTCAAGGAAACTAAAATGATTTCTTTTTATGGACTCTGTCAGCTGTACTATATGTACTTACGGAAATCTCAACAATTGTTTTGTATACAATATTTGTACAAATATTTGTAACTGTTTATTCCCCACTTGTAAAATAAAGAAACCAGATGTATTTGTGCTTTCTGTTGAAATAAATAAAAATAACGCTAAACGTTAAAGTTTTGACGTGAGCAGTCAAGTCACATTATATGTCACAATAAACTAAAAAGTATTTAATCTTTTGATGTTGGTTTGCTAATGTGGTGCTTAAGGTCTAAAACACGGAGTTCTTTTTTTATGAAACATATATCTTGATGCAGGTTATAAGTTAACGCTATTAGCAACTACTGAACTACTGTAGCTAGAGCTGTCATTCTGGGGCCATGAACCTAGAATACTATGGACGGGCTGTACGTGTTGCCACGGTGAGGGGCGGAAAAGCTCTTATGCAGCTAAATTAAGAACCGGTCCTAAAATGGCTGATGACTTGTCATAAACAACTTACTACGGGACGAGTAATGGTTTGTGTGGCACAACTTCATACTAAATCAGTTGTGGCAAAAAAAAAGTGGAATTATGACAATGACAATGAATGATATTCCCCTGAGCTGAGCTAAGCCGAAAACGGACGGACGGACGGACGGCCAGACGCACATGGCGAAACTATAATGGTTCCTTGTTGACTACGGAACCCTAAAAACGAGGGTTGATGTTAATAATAATCAATGTGGTGAATATAGCTATCGTAAATAATTGCGTTTGTGAAGTCCTGCCAATATGTAGAATCTTTATCGTGTAAAGCCTAGATTAATTCAGATAAATTTATCATCTCAAATCGACGATTTATGCGTAGGTATATGTGGAGGTGAATTCCACTAAACGTACATATTGTATTGCTATGTATTTGTAATAGGGATGCGCACTCGCTTCTATGCACGTGATGCGCGTCAAGCTTAAAGTGAAAATTATCTACTGCAAATATTTCGCTTCATGTTAATGCACAATCACAGATGACCCCGCTGTAAGTAAAGTCTGCCTTTATAGTCGGGACTAAACCATTCAGGAAATACATTATATTATTAATGGTCTGGGGTAGATACCAGCTGAGCATGTTTTCCAGACCAAATATGCCCAGTTATGTCCATATGGCGCCACCAGGGAAACCTTGTCTGCTTGGTTACCACAAGGCCACGCGCGAACTGTAACGCGCGCGAGATAAACCATCGGTTTCTTTCCAAATATAGTGAGGAATAGCTTCTCTAGCCGTGGTTAGACTTGCCGCTAGGGTTAGAATTTCACCACCCCGCTAGCATGATTGCGTTTTTGTCAGACATAAGTAAGAATTCCTTACTATTACGAGGAGGACTAATTCTTTATGTCCGACAAAAAAACTCGATCATATTAGCTAGGCTGGGGTATACATACATGCCATACCAATATATGCCATGCATAGGGCAATTTTAATTTCCTCGAAGTATCCTACTGAAACTAACACACAAAACACAAATACCTAAAACATAGGTAAATACCTACCTAGTTCAGGTATCAATGTTGTGTTGACGACCGCTTTAGCCTAGTTGGTAGTGACCCTGCTTACGAAGCAAGAGGTCCTGGGTTCGAATCCCGGTCAGGGCATATATTTGTGTGATGAGCACGAATATTTGTTCCTGAGTCATAGATGTTTTCTATGTATTTAAGTATTTATTTATCTATATAAGTATGTTTATCGTCGTCTAGTACCCATAGTACAAGCTTTGCTTAGTTTGGGACTAGGTTGATTTGTGTAAGATTGTCCCCTAATATTTATTTATTATTTATTTATATTTAGAGACTTTTTTAATTGTATAGGATGATTTTTAGTTTTATTAAAAACTTCTTTATCAATGTTTTATTTAGTAAATTTTGTGTGTAGTTGACAAGATTAGATCTTTATTAATATAATAAATAATAAGTACTTATCTCGTAATAGTTTGCAAGTTTATGTTTGAAAAAATAGTTAATTTGATCCTTTTTTGTCTGAAACACAGGGAATCCTAGTTCAGGCTCTTGTAATTGTCCCTTGATATAAACATTTAGCATATTGTTATATTATTTAATAAAATTATTGTATTCTTATATTTATTCTTATGATTTTGACACTGTTGAATAGAGGTTCAAAGCGCAACGCAGTTTATTCGTTATCCGGATTAAATAAATAACTTCAGGCGTATGAATTTTACCTAAGGCAACTTTTGCTTGAAATATTATTTAAAATATATCACCTTATATACCTGTACTTCATGAACAATAGGAAAGGTTAACACATTGGTTGACGTTGACGCGATGTTACGTCCTTCCTTACTGAGTATTATGTAATATTTGTGCCACGGCAATTAATGGGTTAGGTTAGGTTAGCGGTTTCCTCAGCGTCAAAAAAAAGGTTAGGTTAGCGGGAGCCTGACATACAGGCTAATGCAGGTGATGACCGGACAGGGCTGCTTTGGTCATTACCTGCATAAAATAGGTAGAGAGCCATCACCAGCTTGTCACCACTGCGGTAGCGACGATGATACGGCTCTACCTACACACTTTCAAAGAGTACACTTGCTGGGCCATGAAGTGCCAAGATTTAAGAGGGGCCTTAGGGGAGGTAGATCTCTCGCTGCAAAGCATGGTGTCCCCCTATTCTGTAACTTGATCTAAGCTCACCGCAACGCTCACCCACCAATATATCTTGACACCTCAATGCGTACTAACTAAGCGTAGGTAGAGGTCTAGTTCCGTGACGGGTGGGTGATCGGCGGGGTGAGCCGCTTAAGCGCGTAGCGCTGTATGCTGAGTAGCGAGGGACCGTGGAACGCCATGAGCCATTTCTGCAAGACGGTGATGGCAATAAAAGAGAATGCGGAGCGAGAGTCCGAAGAAAAAGCAGATGCGCACCCGCTTCGTCGTAGACGGAGGGGGAGAAAGCAGCGCCAGTACCTATAGTAGGGCTGCGTACTGGGGACCCGCACCTCCACGCCCTACACGTTTGGGTAAAACTGTACCAGCCCCTTTGGCTCGAGGATGAATCCGGTGTCCTAATCGGGGCAGCCGGGGGAGCATCGTGGTACAATGCATGCGTTCCCATCACCTATCCTACACGGCCGTGAGGGTTAACGCCGCAGAGGGTTTAGTGGGTATTCCCTTCCCTTACGGAAGGGTGAGTCCCACATACCTCCCATAATGGGCCAACTCTAGCACGCGGGGTTGCGTAAACGCATTATTACATCTGCGTGGAAAACAAAAGTTTATGTTAGGCACATTTTTAAACTTATAATTATAAGGTATTCATAGTAAAAATAACTCCTTGTACCGGTGATTGGCTAAAATTCTAGCGGGCACACTAACGTGTCACTATAAATTCGTCAACGTCGACATGTTCGACTTCCATATGTATAATAATGAGTAAGTTACGTCTACGAACTTAATTTGCGTTAAAACTTAACGTTTATTAGGTATTTCTTTAAAGTTGATGCCTTTTACATGACGTTGCGCGTGTGCACGGTAGGTATTAAATATACACTAACTAACTAGGGTTTTCAAACTGTATCCATTTTACGAATTCCAAGACATGGGATAAAGGACACTTGAAATAAACATATAGGTAGTGATACTTTTTAAAGGCAACACTAAGCGTTGCGTGCGTCATTAGTCATTACATACAATCATGATTTGCTATCCTGTCCAATGTTACATAGGTACACAATAGTTGGAGTCGCCTATAAGACGCCATGTACGTAAATGAATACCTAAATTCTATTAAAAAATGGCGTCAATTTAAACTATACCTGAAAACTTTTAATTGAAATGTTAAAGTTTTATAAATAAGCCGTTCCCGTCCGCGCTTTACCTCACGCAAGCTTCTAAGAACATGTGGCTGTTGGCACCCCGCTGGGTTCTGGCCAAAGTGTCAAAATGCTCAACTAAAACGACCCCATTGAGACCAGTCTCTATTTCAATACCTGCCTTACGATATGAAATTCTTGTGTATTTTTTTTCCTTCGGAAATTATTTTCTTTCCTATTTGTTGGTATTGGTATACAATATCACGGATCAATCTATCTGTCGCTGCATTCATTTCTTTAAGCGAAATAGTTTCAATAGCGACGTTTACACCTCCATCAGTAAGGTTCTCAGAAGGAGCGCGTGAAATCGAGATGTCGTCAGGTGTGGCTCGAGATCTTAATCCGATTGTTCAAGCTCAATTTAGTGCACCCTTAGTCGAGTTTATCGACGTCCTGTGGCTGTGGTATTCCGTCTACTACTTTAAATCTATTGACGAAAATGAGCCCTGTATTGACGCAGCTACAGATTATCTCGTGGCAACGCGTCAATGTCGAGTAGTCATATCTTAAAATCCTTATTTTGAACCGACTTCAAAAAAAAGGAGGAGATTCTCAATTCGGCTGTATTTTTTTTTATTATTATTATTATTTTCAATGTTTCTTACCTCAGAACTCCGTCATTGATGAGCCGATTCAATAAAAAATGTTTTGTTCGTATGTATATACGAGTACATCCAGGTGGGTCCCATTTTTTTCAAAATTCAGTTAGATGATGGGATCCAAGAGGAATTGAGGGGACTCTTCAATTTTATTAGGCACGCGTGTAGTGATTTTGGTGTTTTCTGTTAAAACTCGTGTATTTACATCCGGAATCATAAATTTGGTGGCGAGGAATTGATGATGAAGACCACAGATGACTTATCGAATTCCTCAATTATGCACTTAAAAGTGCAAAAGTACGTCATAGGTTCTGATAAGATTCCGTTGAAATAGGAACTAATAAAGTGCCATTGGTGATGATCTTGGGGAATCGATGGAAGTCCTCAAATATTATCGGCCCACATACAGCGATTCGGTTTTTTTCTATAGTAATCAACGCATTTGCCATCGGAAATCAGTTCATGTGGTAAATTCTAAAAAAAATATAGGAAATGTTCTCGTGGCTTGGCGGAGTACTAAATTGAAGTAGGTTAAAACTTTATTTTTAAAGTAAATTATATATTGACAATGTAAGTATTATCCAGCCTAGATGATTCCATATTATGAAGAACAGGGTAGATGCTTAAAAGGAACCTAGTTCTCGTGAAATGGTAATGCCCATGCTAGGAGATCCAGATGGTTAGCTTTACAAGTTTTTACCTATGAACGTCAATAACTTAAAGTTGGTACGAGCACCTTACTGCACATTATTATTAGAATGCTGTCAAGTAACATAACATCTTTCAAGTACTTAAAGTTTATATTCGCTTTCTTGTTGCTGCTAGGACTGCAATCTGCAATTGACGCCAGCTGAACATTTTCTGTAATATATAGATATGTTGATGGGCGTTCAAAGGTCAACTCCTTCTCGTCTGGTTTTTAACTATGCAATTAAATCTGTCGTACCCATACCCAACATATATATGTAGTGTATCTTATATGAACAGTCAAGTTCTCCAATATCTATACAGACAACTTGCCAAAAATATATCTACACATGCACCTTATGTCAGTAACAATTAAGACTGTATATACTTACATCTAGATAATTTTTCATCTAGGGTTTACGAACACTGCATTTGGTTAAATCTCTTTAACACTACAAATGTGTAAATTCCACTATTCAAAGTCTACAGAAATGTTCCCGTACGAGTCGGGTGCCAACATTTAAATTCGTCCACGATAAAATCAGCCTTTATCTGGAATATCTTTTAATTGTTTCGTAGAATTTATTCAGCGCGCGTGTTGCCAAAACGGTTGTGGATTCAGGTGGTGTAGTGCGGTGCTTTGCCTTAACCACCTTAACGTTGACACATTCGTCAAATTGACGTGGGTTTAATTCATGCTCATACCGCACGCACCGCGCGTAGGAAAAAGCTCAATTGATTTAATTTGATTGTGTTTCCAAGGGAACTGCGAGACCATTAGAGTGTTTATGATAGGAGGAGATCCGTGGTTTGTAGTCAGAATCTGCCTTATCAAAAATTTCAACACCATATTGAGTATGGATAGGATAAGAGGAGGATATGAAGGTTCTTCTTCTAATTTGACTTGCCTAATTAAAATATCTAATTGTACCTCAAGGGGTGCTGTTTCTAGCGGCGAAGATGTTTCCTTAAGACTTCGCAAGGAAGATACTTAGTTGTCGTTTCTAGGCCTGGTAGTGTCCACGGCCGGGGTGGACGATGGACGGCACGCACTCTGTACGCCCGCTATATAAATTCATTAGTTAAATCGCCGCCGGCGGCGTTTTATGTCGGTGACTTCAAAGGGCCAGCCCGCCGCGACCCGCCGGGGGCGCTCGCCCGACTTTTTACTCAGAAAACTCAGTAAACAAAATGATATGGTGCGTCCGAATGTTTGATCCGCCTTTATTATCTGTACACAGAGAGAATGTTTGGCTAGCATTATGCCCTCTCTTTGTGCTAACTGTTGACTTGTAATTACTTTTTGAGTACAAGTAGGTACTCGTGACTTGTCTCGTTTGAAAACACCTCCATTGCTTTCTCGCATATTGTATTTGACAGGTACAAATATAGTCATCAAATTACAGTTATTAATTACTTTTTCTAACTGGGGCCTGTTGTTGATTGCAGCATTTTCAGTTAATGATCCGTCGACAGTCAGAGCTGTTTATTTTTCATCCACCCTCTGCTCCTCTCCCAGCGTCCCACCCCTTCACAGTGCGAGCGAGACGGCCTTATCACGTGTGTGGTCTCCAAGCGAGTCGTTCGGACGCTTCCGCCGCCGCTCGCTCGTTTTCGTATTCCAGAACGGCAACATAACCTACCGAATCATGATGGCGGCTCAACAAATAGTCAGTGTTGCTCAAGTCGCGCTAGTGTCGACACGCGTATGTGGCGTGCGTTACTATTGTAACGAAATTCGGTGTCGTTCCATGTTTCGAACCGTACAGTGCTAGATAGAAGTGAATAATTACGGTGTACAAGTGTGTGGTTATGTGGCGGCGAGTGATATGACAGCGTGTGCCGCCAGACGGACTCCGGCCGTCTTCATGAGGATACTGGTGACAAGCCTGGCCCCGAGATCATGGTGGCTCCCGATACCGAGGCTCCTTCGAATCCTCGGATAGTGGCTACCACGCGCGATACTCCCTCTGTGGCCGAGGCGCGCCACAGCGCCGACCTATACATCCGCACCAGCTGGGTGGACGCGGCACTAGCTCTCTCGGAACTTGAAAAGGTAGGTACACCGTCAACAAAAACTACAACAAGTTATGTCATGCAGACAACACTGTCATTGCACCACGTGCGATTGTTTTTCTGCGAGTGTCAACAGCGTCAAGGAACGCGGTAGCGCTAGCGTGGCGCCGTCTAGTGGTTACGTACTCGATTTACCATTGAACCCGCCCTTTTTGAAACAATCTGGACTACGTAATAGAATAACTTAAAAAAGTACTATTACTCACTGCAATTTAAGCAATCTTTAAATAAATATTAGGGGGCAAAAATTACATAAATCTACCTAGTCTCAAACTAAGCACAGCTTGTACTATGGGTACTAGACGACGATAAACATAAGATGAATAAATACATAGAAAACATCGATGACTCAGGAACAAAATTCGTGCTCATCACACACAAAATGCCCTTACCAGGATTCGAACCCAGGACTTGTTGCTTCGTAGGCAGGGTCACTATCAACTAAGCTAAAGCGATCGCCAATCTATGGAGATGTATATTATATACCACACTTTAAGAAATAGGTATATACCTATATAAAAGGTAAACATTACCGACACAAACAGAATGTCTTTCCACATATAAGTATATAACAAATGAATAACGAACTGTTACCTTAACAAGATTAAAGCTAATAATACCTGAAAAAAGCATTAAATTGACATAGCTTGTCTAAAACGTAGATAAAAAAATCTTACTATTCAAACTCGTCATATCAAAAAATTCTCGAAAGAGACTTAAAACTTTAATGTTAGGTAGGTTTCTGTCATAATCAGGAAATTGTTTGTGTGTACACAAATTGTCCCGCCGCCGCCGCCGGTGCCTACGGGACAGTGGTTCGGGGAAGGTAGCGCTTTCCTAGAAGGCGGTAAACGGCCCGCGATGGTCCACACCTCTGCCATGCCGAGCCTGTGCGAAACATTCCCGAATTTAAAAAGGATTTTCGCTTGCAGGAACTTTCCTTCCAGAAATCCTTTTTTTTTTAATACATACTACTATACTTTTCCAATATTATATCCCCTAACCATACAATTTAAACTCCAAAATAATAAATTCAAAGGGGTTTGGGTAAATGTGTTGTCATATTTTTTAAATGAGCGGCCACTCGTTAAATTGGTATATTATGATAGATCTATTTGAAACAAACATATTTTGTTATGAAATGTAATACTCTAAAATGCATCGGAGCCGAGATATTTGCAATACATATTTACGCAGGTTATATTAAAAAGTTATAAACCAAACTAAAACATCTCGGCTCCGATATTGTTTAACGCGTTTATTTTTATATATATATATATGCGTATTAAGAGGTCCTGCCGCTGCAAAAAAAAATGACAATATTTCTCATACAAGGTTACCCAATGCCCTTTAAGTACAGGTCAGGGTGGCCAAATCCGTCAGTGGGGTATTTCCGTCAAACGGCGTTTGCGGCTATTCAAACAACAGTACCTACACGCTTGCTGACTCGATCGGTAAAACAGAGAGAAAATTTTATACCCGCAGTCAAAAGCAGATGGCGCGCTGTCTAGCCAGTGAACGGAAAAATCACGCTTTCAAAGTTTAGTTGCGCCCCGAACTCTAACTCGAGTGTAGTATGCTGCTGTGTTTCATGACGGTGCGGTGAGAAAAATTAAGTTTACGGCTTAGGAATTATGATTATTATATAGTTCGATATGCCTGTTTGATGGTAGTTTTATTTATTTTCAATTATAATCTGTTGGTGAGAAACTATGGGTGGTTAAATATTCGTACCAACGAAATGATCGAAAAGACAAATCCGTCGATTGTGAAACGGGCAAAACCGGCATGTGCCGAAATTTCCCCAGTTCATATATTGCCAACCTTTTTGCAAATTACTCACTTATACAGTAACGATGAATATTATACTATTATTATTTTTTCTATGATTCTTAGTTCAATTTGCAGAGGAGCAAGTTATTTTTTTATTTTTTGTTGATATTTTTAATGGTTTTCAAGTCGGGAGACTGAGATAAGTCCTGATTGAAAATCAGTAGGTACTAAAACTGGTGTATGTAAAGGCATTGCACACCAGATGTATTAGACGTGCGCTGCCTACTGCATTTGAAGGTATAAATTTCCGTGGGACAGATCTTACCGCTTGCATGACGTGAGCATGAGCACGCGTGCGTCTCGCAAGCAGTGTGACTTGTATTAGGAGGGAATACTTAAGATAGCTACTTTACTTTTTCATACCTGTCTACGCATACACTTCTGGTGTGTATACGTCTTCGCGTGTGTTAATTAGTCCATATCTTTCAAAATTGTTGATTTTTACACTGTATTTTTACTGCAGCATGTTAGCACGGTTGCAAAGTTATATAATAAATTTTGATCGATAGAGGCGAAATAGTATGATAGTAATGACGCTCTTCGATTGTTGAGCATTTAGGGTCTTAGCTAAATTGGCCGTTCAATACTTATTACCCTATGAATTTTTTTTTTCCCACTGTACTTCGTACCTTACTCAACAGTGGCGCCATCTGGTGAGCACAAAAACAGTAGCCCATTATTTTAAAAACATGATGTCAGTTGACGGATTTTCCCTAGGGTTTGGGAATTCGTTTTCAAAGGCTTACTATAATATAAAATAAACCTTAAATTGAGATCGCTAAAGTTCAGTTTCGATTAAGAGTTCAGCGGTAATTGTTCACTTGACGTATATGTTTGTAATACGTCACGATACAAGAATAATCGTTGGTTGACGGAATAGCCCCAAACCGTCTGGAAAAACATATTTAAATAACCAGCAGTACTAGCAATTTAAAAAAAACAATGCCTAATCTACTAGTGATCAGGTTTATTAAAAAGTAAATATCCTCATAGTTATGACCAGCCAAAGTGAGACTTATCAAAAAGTATGACGGAAATGCCCTCATTGACCTTACCTACATAACCACATCAAGAATACTCAAAAATCAAAAAAAAAAGCCCACTCATGTGATAGTGAAACAAAACAAAAACAGCGGTAATTCGTGGTGAGCTATAATGTAGGTGGAAGTTGGTCGATCGTATGCAAGATGAAGCAATTAAGGCGCAGCGAGGGGTTCGGCGCGGGAGGGGGGCCGGCGCACGCGCAGCGCCGGCGCGGGCGGCGCCGATAGAGACATCAACGCGGCGCATGCCATGCCATACTTACTCTACTAGAAGAGAAATTTTATTTTGCTTCGAGCTAATGATTGCCGCAGTCACGAGGAAATTGTTGCCTCAAGGCAATTTCTAAATAAATCCATAACATTATCAACATTGTATACGCTAGGAGTCCGCTGGATGCGGTTAGCACAGGACCGTTCATTGTGACACTCTTTGGGGGAGGCCTATGTCCAGCAGTGAACGTCTTACATCTAATATGATGATACGCTAATAGCCGTAAGATGAATAAATACAGAGATGAGTGAAAGCAATTCAACTATCGTAACGTCCTAATAAAAATAAAAAAACAAGTTACGTGCGGTATTTATTCTCTTATTGCAAAAAATTATACCACCCGAAATCATACCTTCCTAATGAATACTTCACAGAAAATAAAACAAAAAGAATGCTGTGCAAGATTCTACAAAGTTTTAAAGTCTTGTCTGGACGGACCGCACAGAGCTTGCGTCGTGGAATTGAGACATCTTGTGGTTTCCGATCGTACATCTCTTTCGTTCTCGTTGAGAGAGTAGTTGCTTTTCTTTCCTTACTACTTGTCATGTATCTCTTTCCCACTCGCTTTTCCCACATATCTTTTGTCTTTGTCCAAACATTGAGCGCTTCACGGCGACGGTCAGCAGCTGCGCCGGAGACTTTTTGAGTTTGTACAAGATTCAGAGAAACAGGCGATTCTTGATTCTACTAAAGGGTTTCTGGAATTTGCAAATTATACGATATAAGTGATATTTATACGGTTTATTTTGTCAGTGACACAGAACACGCACAGGTAGATTGTTTATCTAGAACAACTTAAAACTTTTGAACTTTAAAATTAAAGTTTTTATAAATGTTATGGTAATATCCTGCTGTCTTTACCGGTTGGCAAACATAATCCTCATTTATTGAGCTAACCAAATATAATAAATCTGGATTACTAAATTACGGATAAGTATCTCTTTTGGGTCTTATGAGTCCTAAGTCCAATCCCCGATAAATGTTTCGGAGATCATAAAGATTAACAAAATCTACATTTACACCAACCGAAATTAGCAGAGCCCAGATGATAATTGGTATCGTTTATCATCCGACTAATAAGGTAATGGAGTCCAATAAAAAACAGCAGGTTTGCGGCATGTGGGTTAGCCACAAGCAATTCAGGTATCAAATGACGCCACGTGAGCCGTTTAGGCCACCGGCGCCACGGTACATGAGGTTGCGTATGCACTCCACTGCGTCTTGCTAACTGGTACCCTTATTCCTCCGCTTCCGGGCCAGTAGCTTCACACCAGCTGGCAGAATTACTTCCACTGGTGGTCTCATATCTCTTTTATGTTACACCCAAGTCCACTATTAGTAACCTAGTGCGTTACTGATAAGGTCGCAATCATATGCTGCTCAAACCGGTTGCGCTGACCACGACTAGGCTACTTTCTTAAGAATATTGACTTGTTTTCCGCGTTCGACATGTTAATTTAACATATTCAAGGTTTTATTTCCGAGCTGTAAGCTTAGCCTACTCGATTCACAGTTATATACAAGGCTTAAAAAGATTACGACAATACGAATAACTTTACTTTAAAAAAGAAACGTCCTAAAAGATAATCAAGAAGCATGAAATATTAATGGGATGGTTGACATTGGACCCAGGCACACTGGGGGCTGGCTGTGTTCCTCTAACATATAAAATACCTAAGTATATAAAATATGTATATCTATCTGTTCGACCCTCCCCCTGAGGCAGCTAACTGGCTTAGATCTCTTAATATATTCTTATACAGTAGCCTATTCAATGTAAGGCAAACGATTAAATAAATAAATACACACATCACCAAAAGCAACGAATGCCTTCTATAAACGAACCAGTCTAAATCAAGTTACCATGAATAGCGAACAAAAAGAGTTCAGAAATGCCAATACAAGCATTGCATTCAGTAAGTAACTTTTATATGTTGGTTGGGTGGCATCCTTTCTTATCATTATCATCGATTGGCAAGTCCATTGATGTCTCCTAATGAGTATACGTATAGGAAGGCCTCGATTATTAGTATAATCCGCTGCGCCGCTTGTTTCTCGATATGGTTGTACAATAACCTGAACCTTGGGAAACTGGAACTCTTGTATTCTCGACGCCGTTTAAGGTTATGGTAAGTAAGTACTATGAAGCACCTAAGCGCACGATGCCTCCTGCATTCTGATGGTACAATAGAGCCCACACTCAGGACCCATTATATGCAGATCCGGAACACTGCCGGGGCCCGCCGTGTCGGCCAAGTCGATTGATGCCAGCGGATGTTAAAGATCGCGCCAATCAACCTCCGCTCCAAGCCACTTGCTAAACTAATACACGAACATGGCACTTGACGTGAATGATTGATAATACGTCCAACGTTAGTAAACTTTGTATTTAAACAGAATATAAATAATTATAAGGCTCTGATAAGCTAAACGAAAGACGCCAAGCACCTGCCATAATGATTAATTCTGGGGAAGGGGGCATGTTGTAAATCCGAACGGCATAGGTATTTGTTCGTAAAGTGAACGTGAACATTGTAAATAGTTTTGTGTTTGACTCTCACGACGGGTAGCAAAACTTTGATACAAACTTGATGCTTGCTTCAATTTAATTTGATTTTTTGACTGGTCCAAGAATTTGATGCTTTTTAGAGTTTAAAATCGATTTACGATTTTCTATTTGACATTCAAATGATAAATACGTGGCTATTCAACCTGTTTCTTCATTATATCGAATGTTATGAAATCGAAGCTATTACTGACACTTTCAAAAATTATTATGTTTATAGAAGGAGATTGATACTTAATGATTACAATAGTATTGACCCCAGATAAGAAACGCTGGACTTAAAAGCGGCTAGCGCAGCGCGTCACCAGGCAGCTGCTTCTTAAATTATCTTTTGACGGCTTCCTGTGAGTTGATAAAGTGCTCTGTTTACTCAATAGTTATAATTATAGTATGACAAAAGTATTTTTAGTTCAACATCGTATTTTGAAAGTTACTTTTGGAGCGTGAAATTCAGCTCCAAAATTTTTATTGGATGCATCAATGTACAGTGACATGGAGACGTGCTCCTGATGCCTAATCCTTATCTGCAGGAAGTAGCGTGCGCCCCAGCGTCGTCAGTGCGTCATGGATCATAGCAACTTATTCACCCCGTTGCACTTACGTAAGCAGTATCACTGGAATTAGATATCCCAAAGAATAAACACTCAAGCAAACACAAGAGTTCTGACGCTAATTATCTTCGGGAATGTAGTACTACAGCAAATATGATTTGTGGCCGTAGTAGATTCCCTGCGAGCGCTTTGCGCCGTACATCAGGGTTGCCGTATTTGGTACCTGAATGAAGGGCCTGCACAGTGTTGGTACAGTGCCGTACGTTCCACGTGGGCCGTGCGCGGGCGCGGGGCGCGGGGCACCGGCCCCGGCGCATTCCGGCCGTGACGTCACGCCCACCCAGCGCGCACGACATTCACCGCGCCCGCACACTATCGACCGTTCTGTCCTGACTCTCGCCGTACCTATCTTCTATTAAAATATTTTTGCCGTATTTATTTGTTTATGCTGCTTACATCATTAACTGTGCGTACTACAGTTCAGCGAACTCGTTCCCCATTCCTCGCATCGCATAGTACCGATTGAAAATAAACGCCTCGGAATTCGCTCAAGTCGCTAACGATGGTGTACGTAATTGGTGCTGTCAGGTTCGCGTTTCGTTCTCGCGAGAGGTGCGGTGCTGTCCCTGTGGTTTATATGCGGGTAATTTAATAAGGCATGATTCAATGGTAATCCGTTACCCGAGCGGCCTTCGCGTACTCCTCTCTTTAACTAGTAAGGTATGCGTACGTATGCTTTTTACGTATGTACGTGATCATAATGTTAGGATTGCGGAAGTGGTACAGCGAATGAATACAAGCCGAGCTTGAGGGCTGCTGACTCCTCACGCAAAGTGTGCATTGCCCTCTGCTCCTCGCCTTGGCCTTGCGGCCGCGTATGCTATGACAACCGTGCCGCCATTATGACGTGACACTTCATTCATGATAATTGAGTCTAATTTTGTAACGTCGCTACTAATGTAGCTACGTTTTAAGATATTGTTATGACTAGGTAACTAGATAGTATCAGAGAGCGATGCTTTTTCCGGAATGTGTTCGTATTTGTATATGAGAGATTGTTTCGAGCCGATGTAAGAGTAGGTATGGGTTGATAATTTAAAAGTAGAAATCATATTCATATCACAGCTGCTGCCATATTTAACCAATTGTTGTTGCAGCCAGTATTCAAAAACCCTAAATGCCGTTACCAAAATGACGAGCAAAATGGCATATCAATTTCATCTGTTCTGTTGTAGATATACCTACAAATCGGCATTTTTTTAATTCTCCTCTTAAACGTTGATGATACCGAGCTGACCATTAGGCCGGATGGCGTAATCGCCGCTCAACACACCGACGTCGCCGATTGAGTTATTATTATGTAATTAGTAAGCGGTCTGTATTGAGCCGAAGCCCTGCGAGGCGCCACGGGAGCGCCTCATTAATCACAATCAACTGGAAATTATTTTCAACTTTGAGTTTTGTTATTACGTATACCGCCAATGATACCTCTATCGGGAAACATTTAAATTTAATCACCAAAAACCTCGCGTTTTGGTTTTTGGTTCGATCCCGCACACGACTGTTCGCTGATACCAATTACTTACGAGGTCTCGGTGGAATCGTACTAGAACATTTTATTGGGTTTTATATTAAGTATGTCAATCGGCATTATGCACTGTTACGCGAACAATTAGGGTTGCTAATGCATCAATATTAAAATGACTAGGTAATAACTAAATTAAAAACTAGATTTTTAGCCCACCTCGCAAATGAGGGGTGTTATAAGGTTAATATGTGTATGCGTTTGTCTGTCTGTGGCATCGCAGCCCCGAAACGGATGAACCGATTAGGGTGCGTTTTAAGGGTTCCGTAGCCAAATGGCAAAAACGGAACCCTTATGGATTCGTCATTCGTCATGTCTGTCTGTCATGTCAGTATGTCAAGGCATTTTACTCGAACTTTAAGGTGTATTTGAGTAAAATTTTGAGGATAGGCGTAATTTGTTAGCCGCTACATAGTTTTGTAATTAAATTACTAAAAAAATCTTTAGGGGTCCATACATGATGATGATAATCCATACATGAAACTGAAAGTCAATTTTTTTTTCATTGCAAGCTTAGGTGTGGCACATCAATCGATAGGCCTTTCAAAATAAATATAAGGTTTCTTAGCAATTTCTAGGATCTATTTTAAAAATATGAAAAAAATCATTGACATAGAATCTGGGCTTATTAAATTCTTTCGGCGAAAATTCTATTGAACAAGATCGGTTCAAAGGTTTACGAGACATTTCTAAAAACCTGCCTTCCTTAAAGAAAAGGACGTAAGTGCCATATGATTTCAGTAACGATACGACCTTTTTAATAGGCACGGAACATTTCGTTGAGCGTGGTCCGACACTCACTTGGCCGCTTTTTTTTAAATGTCTGTCTACATGGTTCTTAGCCATGTTTGTCGTGTCGGGGGTGTTATAATTTAAAATGTTGATACCAGCATACAGACAAAAAATACCTCATTTCCCATTATGTTGCTTGTCAACAATGCAGGGAGCAAAACATATGTCGTTTGATCCCACGAATTTCGAATATTACCTCTGTGGCCTTTTTGTATTCTTCCAAGGCAACCTGACGGTCTGCCAGACGTTATGATAAAGCTGGGAACAAATTATCGAACGCGGCTGACGGACGCGGCTCACAGCTGCGAGGCTGCGACTTATAGGTATCTAAATAATGAATATACATTAAGGGTCAATTTTTCAATTCCTTTAGCTCTGTCCTTTTCTTTCATTTGATATAAAAGAAAAAGATGTTGATAATTTTACCTGACGGATAGCTTTATCTAGAGATTGAAAAATCAGCCCTGAATAATTGTGCAAACTATCAGAGGTAAAAGCCGTGGACGTAACCTTGAGCGTTCGGACGTCCGACAGAAATCTGGCGCGCTGGATCCCGTTCGACTTTGCACATTTATCAGCCGCGTCCGATAATTTTTGCCCAGCTTTAGGACCGATCGGACATAGACACTCCCTTACAAAGGCCAATATTGAACACAACTCTGTTTGCAGGGCAACATCGAAGGCGGGCGCACGTCGCTCTGGATCCGCGCCTGGCTCCAGGAGCAGCTGTTCGTGCTGGGGTGCTTCCTGCAAGGTGACGCGGGCAAGGTTCTCTTCGTGGCTATCCTCGTGCTGTCCACGTTCTGCGTCGGCCTCAAGTCCGCGCAGATACACTCGCGCGTCGACCAGCTCTGGGTGCAAGGTAATACTAATTATTACCTCCATAATCCTCTAGGACGTTCGATGCCAGAAATTTGGTTGCGCTACGCTCGTAGCAGATGCCCATTGTCTATCCTGCCTCCATAATCCTCTAGGACGTACGCTGCCACAAATTTGGTGGCGCTACGCTCGTAGCAGATGCCCATTGTCTTCCTGCCTCCATAATCCCGTAAGACGTACGCTGCCAGAATTTTGGTGGCGCTACGCTCGTAGCAGATGCCCATTGTCTATCCTGCCTCCATAATCCTCTAGGACGTTCGCTGCCAGAAATTTGGTGGCGCTACGCTCGTAGCAGATGCCCATTGTCTGTCTTGCCTCCATAATCCCCTAAGACGTACGCTGCCAGAATTTTGGTGGCGCTACGCTCGTAGCAGATGCCCATTGTCTATCCTGCCTCCATAATCCTCTAAGACGTACGCTGCCAGAAATTTGGTGGCGCTACGCTCGTAGCAGATGCCCATTGTCTATCCTGCCTCCATAATCCTCTAGGACGTTCGCTGCTTCGCTGCCAGAAATTTGGTGGCGCTACGCTCGTAGCAGATGCCCATTGTCTATCCTGCCTCCATAATCCTCTAGGACGTACGCTGACAGAAATTTGGTGGCGCTACTCTCGTAGCAGATGCCCATTGTCTGTCCTGCCTCCATAATCCCCTAAGACGTACGCTGCCAGAAATTTGGTGGCGCTACTCTCGTAGCAGATGCCCATTGTCTGTCCTGCCTCCATAATCCCTTAAGACGTAGTACGCTGCCAGAATTTTGGTGGCGCTACGCTCGTAGCAGATGCCCATTGTCTGTCCTGCCTCCATAACCCTCTTAGACGTACGCTGCCAGAAATTTGGTGGCGCTACGCTCGTAGCAGATGCCCCTTGTTTGTCCTGCCTCCATAATCCTCTAAGACGTACGCTGCCAGAATTTTGGTGGCGCTACGCTCGTAGCAGATGCCCATTGTCTGTCCTGCCTCCATAATCCTCTAAGACGTACGCTGCCAGAAATTTGGTGGCGCTACGCTCGTAGCAGATGCCCATTGTCTATCCTGCCTCCGTAATCCTTTAGGACGTTCGCTGACAGAAATTTGGTGGAGCTACGCTCGTAGCAGATGCCCAGCCCCCCTATTCTTGTTTTAAGCTCACCTCAACGCTCACCCACAAATATATCTTGACACCGCGATGCGTAGTAACTAAGCGTAGGTGTAGAGCTTTAGTTTCGTGACGGGCAACCGGCGGGGTGAGACGCATTAACGTAAACGTAAAAGTAGCGAATAACAGCCCTGGTGTTCCCGCCAAGTAGAGGAGCCAATGAACAGAGCATCTGCTATAGGCGGGTTGCAGGCAGTGAAAGTGTTAAGTTAAGTCAATTTGAGTCGAACTAGTTGTATGAAGTTTGTTGTGTTCTGTCTGACACATAAAGCTTGACACTGGCACTCGCGGTAGCGATCGACTATAATATCATACCAATATCAAAGCAATACAATTTGTCGATAGGTAGATAGATCTACTGAATAACGAGAAAAGCCAATAGTATCGGTTCACTTTCAGTCTAGAGCCAATATGCTAAAACAGCTAACTATTCATTTATAAGTAGGTAGATTTTGGAACCAATACTACGAAGGTACCAGCAACGCATTTTGTTCATCGTTCATTTGTGAGCTTTAGCAACGGTTTCATTTGAACTGCATACAATGTATGACTTAGAGTTTCAGGTTTCCACACCTATTACTTGAATTGGCTTTTGGTTCAAAGAAATCACTTGCAAGTTTACACGTATAAATTCAAGTACAATTGCGGCAGTTTTCTCAGAAAATAAATTTGGTAAATATTTTTGTAGCAATGCATCACCGTTGCTGAAAACTTGAGAAGATTATGTTTTAAAAACACCTTACTAAAGTAAACTACACCTTAGACGCATTGCTTACCTACACTGTGACTACACAAAACCACCAATGCACCAGCGACCAGCGCGATTACTTTATTCTTTAAATGTACGTACACATAATTTAAAAAAAACCGGTCAAGTGCGAGTCAGACTCAGGACCCCGTCGTTAACACGTTATCCACCTTAATCGGCGCTTCGCCGGACGCTGCGACCGTCACGCTCGCATCGCTCGCTTGGCTTGCGCGCTGTAGGGTCGCATTTCACCTAACAACCTAACCGTTTTTTTAGAGAAAGAGCCAGATCCCCGAAAAATTACGATTTATCGGAAGCTCAAAGAGCCACAGTACCTACCAAATTTTAGGGAAAATGATAGGTGAGTCTGCAAAGTGGATATGCTGTGTTTGGGTTCGATAATAGTACCTACATTACTGCAGCCGCCGGGAAAGAAGGGCTTGCCGGGTGAGTAGGCATAGACGGCCGACCGGGAGGCCGGATAGTGATACGAAGCCGGCAAGCCCTTTTCACGGCTAGGCATGTATAGTGCTTTTCTCAAACATTTGCAAGGAAATAAGAAATATCACCACTCAAAAAACCAACCTGTATTTATGTACTTGTCCTTCGATTTTGGCGGCAACAAGTTATTCATGGCTAATTCGGCCTCCGCCCTCAATTCCGGCGGAGTACAATTAGTTTCTTCGTCGCTGTTATTCATCGGAAATCATTTTGAAATTTTATTTATAAATGTCAACCACAAATATAAAACCCGGCTACACGACAAAAGACATTAATTTTCCCTCCAATCCCTCCATAATCTTTTTTTTACGGAAGTCGTCCGTATTACGCGTGTGTAGTGTTCGAATAGACCTTATTAGGGCCATTATACACAAACTGATAATGAGAATCTTAATTTCTATAATAATTAAAATAAATGCAGAGGATATAAATAAAATAAATGCAGAGGATTTTAAATATTGTCTATGGTCTCTATAGTGACTTACGAATACACAATATTTTAAATGTTTGAGAAAAAAATATTGTATTTGCCTCGCGCCCTTTACGATTTTTTTGCCTGATTTTCAAAAAAACGTTTTTTTGGGGAACCTGCCTAAAGAGCCGCATGCGGCTCGCGAGCCGCGTTTTGCCGACCCCTGGGCTAGGGGATTCTAGCGGATTCTATCATGTGAACAGATTTCAATATATTTTTTTATTTCATTTTTAAGGAGGTGCTCGCAGGATAACATCATAGGAACTTGAAAATAAATATATACATAGGTACAAATAGGATTAAATTACGAACTTTGTCCAGAAATGATGTTTTGATGATTAAAAAAAACCCGGGGATACTATTTTATTTTTCCTGTTGTACTCATAATAATGTTATTCATATATGTAATTTGAGATAATTAACGTTGTGAGAGACGGACGAAAGCCTTTTTTACCTTTTTGGTACGGAACTCTAAAAATCGTAGGCATCATGATAAGCGCACCGTGGCGCAACGTGCGTCGGCAGGAATACCAATAACGGTGGCTTGTCGGCTTCCGTCGACGTGAGCCGCGTACTGCTGCAGCCCCCGACGTAAATGCATCCATCAACATCCAACATTAATGCATCCATCGACATCGAAATTACAATTAAAACGTCCGCTTTAGCGGCAAAAACTCATAGATGCGGCGGTCCGTCAAACGCCAGTCTGGTAGCTCCGAAGTCGCCATTATAAAAACTTGAAGTTAGTTGGTAGGTGTGTTGTGGTGTCTGCCGTCTACATGACGGTAATCTTAACTATGTACTTATGGCAATTCTTTTTCTCAAAAATGGCCCGCAAAGTGAACATAACTCGCTACTGTATAGTTTAAGGTCAGATCTAAATTAAAAAATGAAAAACATTGCAGGCCGCCTCGAATGTTATATATAAATTCCTTTATTTGTCGAGTATCAAATTAAAAAAAAGTAGAAACTGGCATAGAAAAGACGGCACAGCTCGTATTCAGCCAATTCATCTCGTATTTTTCTGATGCAAACACGACATTTTTGTATGTGTCTCAAGTAGTTTGCGTTTTTTTTGTGAAAAAATACACTTGCGATTCTGTTTATAAAAAAATAACTGCGGGAAATCGTAAATATTTTCACGTTGAGCAACGATTTTTAAAGTTTATATAAATTTAGTATTTTTACAACCTTTCATTTAACTTGTCCAGTTAATAAGTATGTATGTATCAGTGTTGGGCAAAACGTAATTGAATTACAAATTACTAATTGCAATTACAAAATGTAATTGCAATTACAAATAACAATTACATGGGAAAAGTAATTGAAGCCTCAATTACAAATTGCAATTACAAAATGTAATTTGTAATTTCAATTACCAATTACATTTTGTAATTAAAATTGGTAATTAATTACTTTTTCAATTACAAATTACTTTTTTCTAACACAATGTTCGAGTATATTTTGGACTTGGAGATTTTTCATAAAAATATTTCCTCACATTTTAGTGTTTTTTTAATTCGGTCGTACAAAATGCTTAAAAATAATCACAAAATGTCATATAAAGTTTTCCCCAAAATCACTTCTTTCAACGATATACTTCAACTCGATGTGTTAGACGGCGCGGTGCTATCTAGGACAGAGAAATTTCTAACAATAATTTTATTTCAACGTTTTGCTGTTTTTTTTGAATTGCGTCGTAAAGTATGCCTAAAAAGAATCAAATTATGTCATATAAACTTTTTCCCAAAATAGCTCTTTTCAACGATGTACCTACTTAACTTCGATGGATCAAAGGACAGAGAAATTTCCATCAAAAATGTTTTTGTTAGTTTTCGGTTTTTATTTTTATTCCATTGATAGCAATGCTTAAAACAGTCACAAAATATCATATAAAGTTTTCCCCAAAATCGCTCCTTTCAACGATATAATCGATGTGTTTTAGACGGCGGTGCAGGTGCTATCAAGGACTTAGAAATTGCCATAAAAAAAAAAATTCTTACTTTTTGGTTTTCGTTCTGTTGAAACAATACTTAAGGAGAAGCGCAAAACGTCAAATAAACTTTTTACCTAAATCGCTATTTTCAAAGATATACTCAGTCACAATGTTAGAAGGAATCGATTCCAGGACTTAGGCAAAAAAAATATTTTTAATTTTATTATTGGTTTCCAGTTCAATCGTAAAACACACACAAAAATAAAGACAAAACGTCAAATAAACTTCTTTCTACGATGTATACTTACAGAGATATCGAAGTTTTAGTGAAAAGTAATTGAGCAGAAAGTTGCAATTACAAATTACATAACTAAGCAATCGGCATACCTAGTCAATTACAAATTTCTTTATCTTAATTTTTATTTTAAGTGCGCATCAAAAGAATCACAAAATTGTAAAATTATATTTTAAACAAATCTCCCTTTTCAGAAATATGCAATACCAACTCTTAAACTATCAACTGCCATCGGCAGTATCGGCACACGGTTTTTAGGACAGAAAATTTCTGTCAATATTTTTTTTTGACGTTTTGCTGTTTTTTTCAATTGCGTCTTAAAGTATGCCTAAAATAAAGTATATTACGTTTTATAAACTTTTTCCCAAAATGGCTCTTTTCGATGATATACTTAACTTCGATGGATCAGAAGCGAAGTTCTCAAGGACGAGAAATTTCCATCAAAAATGTTTTTCATAGTTTATGGTTTTATTTTTATTCTATCGAAAGCAATGCTTAATAAGCATCACAAAATGTCATATAAAGTTTTCCCCAAAATCGCTTCTTTCAACGATATACTCGATGTGTTAGACGGCGGTGCTATCTAGGACTTGGTGAAATTACCATAAAAAAAATTTTCTTAGTTTTTGGTTTTTGTTTTTTTCTATCGAAAACAATGCTTAAAAACAAGCACAAAACGTTACATAATTTTTTTCCCAAAATCGCTCTTTTCATCGTTATGCTCAACCACAATGGTCGAACGAATCTATTTAAGGACTTAGATAATTTTGGACGAAACAATATTTTTTTTTTAGTTCACTATAAAAAATAAGCACAAACTGTCAAGTAAACTTTTTTCTAACATGTGTCGTTAGAGAGATATCGAAGTTCCAGTTAAAAGTAATTGAGCAAAAAGTAATTGCAATTACAAATTACATGTAATTGCAATTACCAATTACAAGTAATTTCAATTACATGAAATTTTAATTACATTCAATTGAATTAACGTAATTGAATTAATAATTGTGTAATTTGTAATTAAATTACAAAAAGTAATTAATTACGCCCAACACTGGTATGTATGTAAGTATGGGACAAGTCTTGCGAGTTAAATTTGACCCACTTCCTGGTAACCGATTGAGCTGAAATTTTCGGTATAAGTATAGTTTGGATGACAATTCAATATTATGGTACCATCGAGCTGATCTGATGATGGAGACAGAAGGTGGCCGTGGGAATTCAGTACTTAACCGACGTAACCCCGATGAGTTTGGGCTCGTTAGAATCGTCTCAATGAGTAGTTGATGATCGTACATACTGAAAAGTACAGTCGGCAATAAAAGCTTCTACCAAAAATGAAATTTTTGACGGAAATTTATTCATTCCCCCATTTTTGAGAAAAGCACTATATTAGCCTCAGCCGGAATGGCAATTGCAGGCTTCGTATTATAATTAAACGGACTCGCAAGCTCGTCCATTTAAACAAATACTCAGCCTGCAATTGTCTCCTTCCCGGCCACGGCAATAATGTACTTACTATTAACATGCTAAATGCATTAATTTATTGTAAGTATAGTATGGATAAGATTACAATAATTTGGTAAGTGATTGGATCCAGAAAATTACCCTTTAATGACTATTAACAGGCGGTTCTCCCTTGTTAGACCTAACTACTTTAGCCCTAAACGCTGCATTTGACCTAACGTTTCATTAGACCTAATGCATTTTTTCTTAAATAGGAAACTAAGTATATAGGATTATGGAAAACCAAACTGACTTCTATTTGGTGATATTTTAATATAAACCAAAAAGTTCACTGTTACGAACAAAAATGCATTAGGTCGAGTAAAACATCAAAAGTTAGTATGTCAAGTGACAGGGCCCCTAATAAGGCTCAAAAGTTTTTGATTGTTAAAACCTTTTATTTTTTTCAAAGCTTATCTGATATTACTTTTTTTATAAACCGGTGCGGAAGCTAGCATGTCACGTTTGTGTCGTGTCTATAAATTCTATAAGAACTTATTATTCATTATTCTTTTGGCGGCGATTATTGAATGAATCAAATTATCGTCGCACCCATTATATTCAAATGCGCAGGTACGTGCAAATTTGACGATGCGCTGACACGATGCTTAGCAACTATGAAGTCACTTTGTGTCTTCGACCAATTACTAACTGATCAAATATTTATTTGTAAAGGTAGCCGTGCGCTTATCATTATGTATCATTAGTCAATTTCAGCAGGAAATAGATATAAAATATTACTAATGAACTCAGCGTTGTTCACGTAAAATATGAACATTTAAAGATACAGTATCTATAGGAGTCAAAGGAAATAATGAAGAAAATGTTAGGTATAAATTAGGAGCACTCAGATGTGAAAATATTTCACAGAACGAGTATTTTATACCACAATGGTTATGAATATGGCGTCAATTTTCAGGGCTAATAATGAGTTAATAATCTGCAAAACAATGAGAGTATAATATACTGAATATTCCCACGGGCCTACACAGGGCTAGGGTAAGGTAAAGCAAACCGAGGACATTTTGTCATAAATTTGTGAGTTTTTTAATATATATAAAAAAAATACCGATCGACGTTGTTATTATGGATTGCAAATTGGTAGGATTATTTAATAAAATAATATATGGATTTCGGTTCGCCTAAATGGATAATAAGTTTCTTTATACACATAACATAGGATTTATTGATTATTTGTATGTTTTGTTGAATGAATGAATAAAAATATAATATTCATTACGATGTAAATACTTATGTGCTTTTTATAACAACCTTCCCGGCTTTTTTATATTTATCTTTTGTTTATCTTTTTGGGTGAGGATGGGATTCATTAAGTTGGTTTTAGTTGGATACGTTATCTATCATCTTTATATATCCCCGATATTCAGACATCCCATCTTGGTAGGACTTGTGCAAAACAGTTTTATGGGACTGATAACATTTTGATGACCTTAATAATTAACGACATATTTATCTATGCTAACAATAATGTAGTCACATTATTTGTCGCATTTGGGTCAAAATAAAAAGTCAAATTAGATTAGCTACTAGCTCAACTCCGTGTATTTATGTGCTTGTGGTTTTAAAAAAACTCAATTATGTATTTTATTAGTGCATATAAACTTGTAAAGACCAAAAGGGGAGGGCTTTACCCTGCAGTGGCCCGTAGAATGATCTTTATGATGAAGATAACTAATGGGCAGTCTTCTTCCATAAGCGGGGTGGGTAGTTTAACGAATGCATTGGAAATTATCGCGTGCTATCAAACGCCGTTCCGACTAGATTAAGAAACAATAAGGTCTGATTTTCAGATACATGATTCTTGACTATATGATTGTTTATCTGATTTTATCGATTGCTTAAAATTTCCTGGATAAAAGGAAATTCCAAAGTACTCACTCGTACTCAAATGATACGTTATTTGACGACACAATCAAGACAATACTATAGTATTTTATCTCATCTAAAATCTCACGTTATGAAATTTAAATGAAACTTCACTAAGTTAGGTATTTATCGAAATTTGTCCTAAAAAGCCATTCCCGAAGAGTGTTACATCTCTTTTTCTCGTGCGCGGAAGAAATCAGCGGGTCTCTGTCTAGGGGGCGTGTTCGAATCAAATCAAGGCATACGACATGGTATTGTGTAATTTGTATAATTATGAGTGCACAGGTATTTGACTAATCTTGTTAAAATAGCTGAATATAGTTGTGACGTTACAATAGTCTACTATTCCCATTATTGGTATCACCCGAGTTTACCAATTCTTAATAGTCGGAGAACCACGACCTTCACACAATGATAATGGACATCGAATTTGCAAATTAATAAATATTTCGCGAATGGGATGGCTAAACAACTCCTGACCTGGCCTAATACATGAAACAAGTAATAAAAGTACTCATTTGCTCAAAAACCATTGGCAAAGTTGACTTTATTGGTAAAACATCGGAACGTGAAGTGCATAGTTTATGGTTGAAGGCGGCAATGCAAAACATATTCTGTTTTAACATACAGTGGCTAATTGTTTTTACGGAAAATAAAGAAAATTGACGTGTAAATGATTCCAGATTTAAAAAAACCTTCAAGCTCAGTTATTGATTAAATATTTGCTTAAGTGTAATTTGCAAAGCCAAAAGACAGATATCGAAAGGCGTACGACTATTTCTTGAAGCGGCGAAAAGAAATGCATGCCTTATCATTTTCAGAAAGTACATATTTGTTTTCTTGCACAATTTTTGAGAAAAGCACTATATTTGTCTGAGCTGGAAGGGCAATTGCTGGCTTCGTATTAAATTAAACGGACTCCCAAGGTCGTCCGTTTAAAATTAATACTCAGCCAGCAATTGCCTACTTCCCTTGCTTCGACAATAATGTACTAAGTATTAATTATCAGAAGACTTTAATAATACGTTACTTTTTGTTTCCGCGAGCCATAAGATATAACTACACACAATTATTATATGAGCCGATCGGTGTCATACAGGAACGATGCGTAATTCCTATGCGAACTCTTGATTTTAATTCCTTCTTAATTTTATAGACAAGTCAACACAAATGAATGAAAAAGGCGGATAACAATCCAGTATAGAAAAAAATATTATATACTGAGCGAGATCTATTGCAATAGATTATAAAAGAAGGTAAATCCAATCAACATTTTATTTTTCGTGAAGAATGGATGGTTTTAATTAAGGTTATTATCACTTTTTTAGTATTTCCCAAGTGGTTAGAGTGGATTTATCTGTGTTTCAAGTTAAGCGACACATACGATGTTTGATAATATATAAATCGTAACGTGTAACACTAAGAAAACATGTACATGTATAACTGAATTACTTAAAGACTTAAAAAATGCGGTAATTAAGCGGAGAGGAGTCAGAGCAGGGTGCTCTGCAGCAGTGGGACGTCTACTACTGGGACTGTTATATTATTTTTTAGCATTCCAAAAGGACTTTACCATAAACTCCTTATGTCAAATTCAAAAAAATAAACGATTGATGTTTTATATTTTTTATTGCAATTATTGTATTGTTTGTTTAAAATGTATTTGTTTCCTCGCCACTTACAGTAAGAATTTAATCGTACTTGTGGCACAATGACAATGTTCTATTTTTCCATAAATATATAGTCAACTCCAACAAGCATGTATTTTCTTGCATACGCTACGGCGTAGCACATGTAGCAATCGTAGCAATGTCTGCGCGGTTGAATTGAGTAGTTACCTATCTTGCAGTCATAACGGACTGGAGTTTGACGTGCTGCCTCAACAAAAGGTTTCAAAGCAACAGAGGGGCCTTTTGTACAGTAAATACATAATTAGATAAACAGCTCTTCACGTCATAAACACCAGCAAACAAACAAACGTTTTGTTTCTATAGTAAACAATTATTTACAATCTTTCAACCGTACTGGCTCGGAACTCAAGACATTGTCCTTGAAGACCGGCTGATAGTAAACAACCGGTATGTTTTTTATTGCCCAAATTCTTTGTATCTGGGTGGTCTAACAGTTTATGATATATACTAAGTATACATTAAATAAGTTAAAATCTGTAGGCCGTAATTAGGTAATTATTAAACAAAACATATAGCATCATTAAATTACTAGCGAGTGTCGATGACCTATTTCATCTGATATGATCGGCTTATAGCAACTATAGATATATGTTGTTATCTTTAATTTGTATCCAATTGTCTGGAATGTAAACAATGTGACCAGCGCGATCTTGTATAGCCCCAGGCTAGTAATTAATTCACGTGCGGCAGAAAATATGGCTCATTCATATCCTTGGCTTATAAAGTGAGCTTTTGTATCTCAATTTATATTAAGTCTTTGCTACCGTTCAAACAATACATATTCGGAGGCTTATCGCGGAACAAAGCCTCCGTTAAACAATGTCGAAGGTCTCGGAGTCGCCTAACAACTTAATTAGGTGGCCCGCGGCCGCCCGTAAATATCCCCACGTGAAATTACGACCGATAATAAAACTAAAAAAATGTATAACATTTCTATTGACTCACAAAAAAGGAGGTATCCGATTGTCCGGCCCGCTTTTGTGTGAAGACGTCGTGCTGTGACGTGGGCTGTTCCCCACTCGCCTTTACGCTTCGCTCCTGCCCTACTCGGAATTTGTTCTTTAGCAAGCGCAGAGCGAGCGTGATGGCTCAATTGGGAGCGCAGCGGGCGCGTCAAGCTCGGGATGTATACCATACCCACCGTGGAGAATGAGAACATTATGTGCGGAACGTGACGGGACTTACGGTATTCTATAGCAGGTAGATCATTGAGGACGCGGCCCAACACCATTTGCACAACTTATAATTGAATAAGGCATTCCTAGACTGCAATTAAGATGTTAGTTTTTCTCCTACCTTCATTCCTTTTCATAATTTATGCGGTTCTTCCTCTTACGATACACAACTACTGTAGCATATTAAATTGTAGCGCTTAAAAAGAGGCTGGTTTTGTACGGTAACCAGTTTTACCGATTTGGCGGCCATGACCGTAAAGTTGGAGCTTCATCATTAATTGATGTTGGAATTCGAGAAACATAATTTCTTACCATTAGCTTTCACTTCTTTCGTTAAAATGGTTGTTGGTTACAATAACAACGGCTGGCACCGATTTGGAGATAACTTTGAATCGCAATCAGGAATGCAGGGACGGGGAACCGTGCTCCTATCTGTATCTGGATGGAGTTATGGATCGGCGCGGGTCTGCCGGCGCTTGCGCAAAGGACGCGATTTGTTTATACCGCCATCCATCTGTTGTCTACGCTGGCTAATTTGCATAGTGGGCCTCGCCGGGGCGCGCGGGCGGAAGGCCGGACCACACGGGCCGGCCACAGGCGCGCGGGTGGCCGCGCAACACAACATGCGCTCGCGCACGTAGCGCCCCTCGCTCCCCGCGCCGTGCTATTCTTTGTGATGGACGTCATTCATTGCGATCCTCCGTCCCGATCGATCGCTACGTCCAGTAGAAAATGTCATTATCACTGCTCGCGCACGTACGTGCAATAAAAGCCCGAGATTCGCCCAGTTGATTAAACCCGACAGTTATCATTCAGCGAATTATTACACATTGTGCAGAGCCGCAACCCGATCATTAAGTCTGTCGCTTTCTGCACCGTTTCCTGTAGCGTGATGAGGGCAATTATAATGAATATGGGTCGCGGCTCACAAATTGAGCATTAGCAGTTACAGAAATGTCGTGTGGAGATTATACTGTGAAAGCCGGCGATAGCCTCGCGTGATCTTGCGCCGCTTTGCTTCCCGGTAAACTTTGACGCTTCTTATACAAAAGTCACACAATTTATCTATTGCCTTATGCTTACTTTGTCTAAAAATGCTTAATGGGATTTAACAAAATCTCCATATACAGCATTCACCTTGCTGTCAGTGCTCGCTCCACCCATAAACCATTTAATTTAAGCCGAAACGTGATCGATATTAATGGCGTCAAAAATCCGATACTTAAATCAATCTTCACGCTTTCCAACGAGCTAGAGTTACGTTGGCGTCGTAATTTGCGCCCACGACTCCGGTAGGTGTTAAAATAGAGGCGCCCTGTGCGGGCGTGGCGCGATCCCATTCCACTTGCTTTATGATAATCCCCAATATCCGGCGAGTGAGCTATGTTTAGGAACGAACCTGGCCGCAAGTTGACCGCCCCTGACTTGCACTTGAACAGCCATTACGTTACGTTGCGCGTTGGCCCGGCACAACGTTTGTGAGCACTCAGGGTCAAGGAGAGGCGCCTAACGAAGATCGATAAGAATTCCTATCAAGGTTCAAACATCTTCCGCGCATGTAACTTATTTCCATCATAAATATTTCAATGTGATAAAATCGAACCTAGTAAAAAATCCACAAAGTATTCTTCGACTGAAGCATTCTAAATTTAAATAAAAATAAAGCAACCGTATTCAACACAAAATGTTTTAATCACGGATAAGCAAGAAATCTTCGGAACACCAGGCTGTCTTCATCAACTTTTTGTCCAAGTCTCTTTGTAAAATTTAATGCTTATTAAGCTCATTTCCATACAAAGTGTTTTGCGAATGGCTAAATTTAGCCTTAGTGACAGACATATGACAGGTGATCAATTGCGGCCTTTATTTGGGTAGTTATAAATATGCATTAACACCTCAATGTATGGTATTTGAAACTGAATCAAATTGCTATTATTAGCGATTTCTTTTCTTGGCGCCTAGCCTAAGGGGTGAAATGCTCACAGAGAAAGTTAAGTTTCGCATTTATAATATTAGTGTATAGTATAGTACATGGATAAATGTTGCTCATTTATTAAACTAGGCACCCGGTTCGTCATTAAAGGTGTTATACGTAAGTTGACACGAAATCATGAAAAGTCTAATAATGTTTCTAACTGTTTCTCGTTAACTCGTCGAGTCCTGCGGCCGGCAGAAGCATTGCTCGTGGCTCGTGGCATCAGCCTATAAATTAGCGACCGAAATAAAAAGCATTCCCCGTGCGGAGGGCGTTACACGCTGAGACAACACTGTGCTACCGGTGCGTCGTAACATTGCGACACGCAAGATACATTTTCAACCCATAGACGTTCATAAAGCTCGATTAACTTTCTTGAACAATATACCTATTTAGGGCTTAAAATTTAAAATTCCATGCACTTTAATCAAAATTGGTTTAATTTTAACGGCACTAAATCGGTATCAGTTGTGCTTGTTTTCTCACACCTCGCGGGCCTAATTTAGTGCATGCGAAAATGTGACAAACCGTCCTATAAATCAGCGGCTGGGTGTTAATTGGAACGAATACCCGTGCCGATAACGCGGCACATAGTGAACCACCATTATTAACCTTTACTCGATGCCTTAATGGTTTAAAATAGGGTCTAAAATTGCTTGACACGTGCATATTTTTAACTTGGTTTGCTCAAACCGAAAAACATCGACGATTGAATCTAATTTTTTTTTCGATGGCCAATACCATTTTAACATGCACCTGCCTAAGATAATGAATTGCCTTATTATGGTATAGCATATCCCTTTACCAGTCTTCAGGTTCGATTGTATTATGGTCACTTATTTTCCAGGAAGAAAATATAAAAACTATACGAATAAATACTAATTCCAACGCTTACTACGCCATCTTTTATCTCATTTAAACCATGTCACTGAAATACCGAATGAAAAGTAATTACAATACATATACCTATCCTCACCAGAATAAGTACCTATATAATAGAACTTTTCTATTCTCTTATTATTAAACAAGTTGGTTGAATTTCCCCGGGTTAAGTTAATTAAAGCGGAGGATGTCGTGTAACATGGTGCGAAGGCGTGTAGCCGATAGCACTCCCTACATTTCGATAAATCACGTGCGGTACGCGGCAACTACCACAGCTTGCCTTCCCCTGACAAATGTGTCGACACTCACCAATAAGCCGTGGGTGCTGATGGGATAGCTAAAATTAGAAACATTTTTTGTCGACCATCCCACCACAGATATACAAGACGTATAAACGAGAAATGGCGACTTCGTGGCCGCTATAATGACTCCGTAAAAAAGCTATTTACTGTACTGTGGATGTTTCTAGACATATTTAAAACTCGTATGCAAATGATACGTGCCCGCTTCGCATTATCTCTTACTTTACCAACATAATGTAATGACAACACACACTAACAACTAAATTAAGTTGTCTGTGCCTATAACGACTGTCGCATTAAAACGACGATTTATTTTATGGACCACATTCAAGATTGCCTCCCTTTACGTTAAAAAAATGTATCAATGTGAACTGATTGTATTTTCATTAACCTAAAGCTACAAACACTTCTACAAGCCACGGTTTTTGCGCAGTAGTGCACTTTGCATGTTAATTTGTCGGCATTGTCTATAAGCCCACCGGCGTGTATGCATAATGTTATAAGCGCATTTGCATTTTGTTCTTATAATTTTATTGTTTTCTTTCAGAGGGTGGCAGATTGGAAGCGGAACTTAAATATACCGCGAAAGCGCTGGGTGAAACTGATTCGTCGACGCATCAGCTCATCATCCAGACTGCGAAGGACCCGGATGCATCATTACTGAACGCGAAAGCACTCCTTGATCATTTAGAGGTACATTACTAAACAATTAATTGTACTGCCACAAGATTAATGTTTTTATTTCCTGGAAATAATACCTACTTACTTCAGATAATATCATAAACCCTTCATTTATTTTCAGGTTGTTAAAGCAGCAACGAGAGTGACGGTTCATATGTATGATACTGAGTGGAGGCTGAAAGATATCTGCTACAGCCCGAGTATACCCGACTTTGAGGCGTATCACATAGAAAAGATCTTCGACAACATCATCCCGTGCACGATTATCACGCCTCTTGATTGTTTCTGGGAAGGATCCCAGTTGCTGGGCCCGGATTATCCTATGTTTGTACCGTAAGTTGATTTTTTTGATAAGGGTAATGTTGTAGTTAAGGAGCTTTATTAAACGGTATGCCATTGAATGCTATTAGACTTTCCAAATTCATGAAGTTTGACAAGAAAATCCGTAATGAAAGTTGAGAAACAAAGATGCCTTAGGTCAGACACAACAGTAAAGACATGATACTAATTTATTATACGATATTTCTAGTTTCCTTCAACACAGGCTACAATGGACGCAACTAAATCCCCAAGAGGCGTTAGCAGAAGTAAAGGAGAAAGTGAAATCAATGAAGTTACAGTTCCCACTGAGCACGATGGAGGCGTACATGAAGCGAGCTGGCATCACGTCCGCCTACATGAAGAAGCCTTGCCTGGACCCCACGGATACGCACTGTCCAGACACTGCACCCAACAAGAACGGCCAGGTACTTTCACTTTGTATTTCTGACTTTTCAATGTACATATCAAAGGCAGAGGTGTCCATTTAATCGATTTTCTGCTAGTTTAAATCATAAACACCATGTCCTACCCTCCAAAGAAGCAAGTATTGCAATCTCCAAGCACAGTAACCTCATAAAGAATGTGAGTTTTCGTTATATTAAATTTCCCTTTTTTATAATACTCTAAATATGAATGAGATCGAACGTATGGAGTGATTTGTTACGCCACCGTGAGACCCACATTAGGGACTATTACGACAACTCCCGGTCCTTTTATGAAGACTTCAATTTACGACGGTTTTACTGGCACATAAATAAAGAATGTAGGATCACGACAAATAAAATAACTTTATCGAGTCGAAAGCATAAACCTTAAATACTTTTCATAATAATAAAGTATTTTTGGAAACGGTAATAAGACGGGATGAAAGCGGTCGCCGACGGCAGATGGCGGCTACCTGCCGGCGCGTCGTTGGCTGCAGTCGCGACCTGAGAAAGTTATCTTCCAATGCTAATTACACTCTGAACGCCAAATGACACTGTCGGACGAAAAGTGGAAACGTAAAATTATGTCATATAACTCATATTGCATAATTTAAACTTATTTAGCCGTTTGTTTGGTTGTGCAATAATTTATAAATGGACGATTGAAGTTCTCGTGATGTGCATTGGAAACACAGTCGAATGCGGCGAGTAGGTAGGGCCCGTTTTTGTGACGTCGGCTCTGCGGCGCAGCCCGCCACCCACGTTCGGCGAAGGGCCACGGCGCAGATCGGGCGCGCATTGTTCCCTGCGCCCGCGCAGCCGGACCCCGCATTATACGGGCGCATTGTACACGCTTCAATGGGCCTCGTTTGCCGCCGCTATCGCCATCACAATGACACTATCAATAATGCTCGCCACCCGATACACACAGACGTACGGTTCCACGGAAACCTCGTAAATCTTGCGACACCCTTTGTTCGTAACTATGTCGTCCGGAGCAGGTGACACTTTGTGATCGGTAATGAATGTTTCGTTGTGTTGTCTTTGTGGATTTTTGAGGTGTTCGGTTGGTTAGATTCCAGATGTGGCGGCTGTGTTGTCGAACGGATGCTACGGGTTCGCGGCGGCGTACATGCACTGGCCGGAGCAGCTGATCGTGGGAGGCGTGACGCGCAACAACACGGCGGCGCTGCGCCGTGCGCGCGCGCTGCAATCAGTGGTTCAGCTGATGGGCGAGCGCGAGATGTTCGAATACTGGTCAGAGACCCACAAGGTGCACCAGGTCGGCTGGAACCAGGAAAAGGCTGCCACCATACTCGACGCGTGGCAACGCAAATTTGCATCTGTAAGTGAAAAGTCTTTATATATCTGTCTTGAATAATATTATCAACTAAACCTCATTTTACAATAAATACAGTCATATTATAATAACTTAAACTAATCGTGTAATTGTATTACAGGAAGTAAAGAAAACGGCAGCAAAGGTGTCGCCATCATATAGTTTTTATCCGTTTTCCACATCGACGTTAAATGACATCCTCGGCAAATTCTCTGAATTATCCCTCAAGAACATTGTTGTAGGATACATGATCATGGTAAGTTTTTATAGTTAATTTAGAATCCACAACATTTTTCTGTTATTAGAATTTTCATTTAATTTATTTTGTTTGTAATTATTTTCAGTTAATTTATGTTGCCGTTACGTTGATGCAATGGCAAGATCCCGTCCGTTCGCAAGCGGGCGTAGGCATTGCGGGAGTACTCTTGCTTTCCATCTCCGTTGCCGCTGGACTAGGCTTTTGCGCACTATTAGGTGATCATCCTTTTTTTCTTATTATTTTTTATACCTCATATGTAGTTAGAAACTAGTGCCTATGCCAAATCTTGGGATTAGGTGTCAAAGTGGACCCCGGGCTCCTTAAGGGCCATTACCGGGAATAACGCTAGGAGGATGAATGATGATGATATGTAGTTATCATATAATTTCAAAGAATCAAACATAAAATAATCCCTTATGTACTATTTCCAGGTATTCCGTTCAACGCAACAAGTACGCAAATCGTACCCTTCCTAGCATTGGGTCTCGGTGTGCAGGACATGTTTCTTCTCACTCACACGTATGTGGAGCAATCCGGGGACGTGCCGAGGGAAGAGAGGACCGGCCTGGTACTTAAGAAAAGCGGTCTGAGCGTTCTTCTAGCGTCGCTTTGCAACGCCATGGCGTTCTTGGCCGCTGCGCTCCTTCCTATACCAGCTCTGCGAGCATTCTGTCTTCAGGTATGTAAAGTTTTTACACCATCGATACCATAGCCTCACGAAGAAGTATTCGTAGTTTCTACAGTGTTTTGATAGTATTTTTTTGAAGTGATAACTTCTTTAGGGGCGCTCTGCTCTATTTTGATGGGGTAAAATGTTAGGTAAACTCGCAACAGGTCACGTGAAATTTGTAAATTGAAAATTCGTAAGACGGACACGTGACCTGATCGAAAAACTGTTACAATGTCATTGAGTTTTCACTTCTGCCGGCACTCCCCGAGTGCAACCCGGTCTTTTTTTTAATATACCATGTCGGTGGCAAACGAGCGTACGCCCCCGCATGATAATAAGCGGTCACCGCTGCATATGGACCCCCGTGCCACTCTAGGATGTTACTTGTGCTTTCCTGACTCTTTAATTATGAAGGTGTACACTATTCCTTGAAAAACCTCGTGTCTCGGAAAATCTCTTGTGAAATATTGACCATGCTTAATACTGTGTTTCTTTTGTTTCAGGCTGCCATTCTCCTGCTTTTCAACCTAGGCTCGATGTTGCTGGTGTTCCCCGCGATGATCTCGCTCGACCTGCGGCGGCGCTCCGCCGCGCGCGCCGACTTGCTGTGTTGCATTATGCCAGAGAGCCCACTACCTACTAGAGTAAAACGAACTGCCGGAAGACCCTTGCGCAGCGGAAAGACTGACAAGGTTTGTACATGGCAAATAATCACCACAAAAAATATCAAAATTACGAGTATTGATTAAAACCGTTGCAAACCAGTTGCAATCCTCATTATAAAGTCAAAGTTTTGTTTATTCAGAATGCTGCGAAAGATTCGACGAGACAACCTTTAGACCCAGGTACTGGAGGCGAAACGAAGAAACCTTGCTGTTTGAGTCTGTCGCTCACCAAGTGGGCAAAGACTCATTACACGCCATTTATCATGCGGCCTGATGTGAAGGTTCGTATTTTTAACCAGCCAAATGATGACTTTCCTAAGTTCCCCTAATTTACTTCAATGATCTAACTTTGGTTACATTTTTAGGTGACGTCAATGTTAGCGTTGATCGTGGTCATTTTAGCGAGCACGTGGGGCGCAACGAAAGTTCAAGACGGTCTAGATCTAACTGACATTGTACCTGAAAACACGGATGAACACGAGTTCCTCTCACGACAAGAAAAGTACTTCGGTTTCTATAACATGTACGCAGTCACGCAAGGCGATTTCGAATACCCCACCAACCAGAAGCTTCTTTACGAGTACCACGATCAGTTTGTGAGGATACCGAACATTATAAAGAACGACAACGGCGGACTCACTAAGTTCTGGCTGAGTTTGTTCCGAGACTGGCTATTAGATCTTGAAGATGCATTTGACAGAGACTTTGCCAGAGGATGTATAACATCAGAGTTCTTGTACGCCAATGCTAGCGTCGAGGGACAGTTGGCATTCAAACTTTTAGTTCAGACAGGCCACGTAGACAATCCCATCGACAAGTCGCTTATCAAGGACGTGAAGAACGGCCATCGGCTGGTCGACAAGGAGGGCATAATTAATCCAAAGGCTTTCTACAACTATCTCACAGCGTGGGCCAGTAATGATGCTCTGGCGTACGGCGCGTCTCTGGCAAATCTGAAGCCCCAACCAAAAAGATGGATACACTTGCCTGGGGATGTCAATGATTTGATGATACCGAAATCATCGCCGCTGATTTATACCCAGCTTCCATTCTACCTGTCCGGTCTCAGCGACACGGCGAACATAAAGAACCTAATAATGTCGGTGCGAGAGCTGTGTCTCAAGTTCGAAGCTAAAGGGCTGGCGAACTTTCCCTCCGGGATCCCGTTCCTGTTTTGGGAGCAGTACTTATATCTGCGGACGTCCCTGATCTTCGCATTGGCGTGCGCTTTAGCTGCAGTATTTATCGTGAGTTCACATTATTATCTAGTTATTCCATACATTAGTTCAACATCCGCATGTATTTCTGTAGAACTTATCTTCATCATCAACATTAGCCGGAAGACGTCCACTGCTGGACATATGCCTCCCCTAAAGAGTGCCGAAGTGACCCTGCACCACCCGCATCCAGCGAACTCCTGCAAACTTCACCAGGTCATCAGTCTCATGTTAAAATAATTGTACTGAAATTTGACCATTTCTTACCACGGGCTTTATGCGACATAAAAGTCTGCTTAATGAGTAAAGGTAAACGCGCTAGCAATATCCAACCATAATGCCAAACTCATATTGTTACTACTAATTAGGGCGGGGCTCTCTGCTTCTCCCTTTTTAGGAATATGGGCCTGAGTTAATGTAATATATTATTATTTATCGTATGGCAAATCAGTGTATTTAAGCCGCGTATCCATTTGAGCAGCATAGGTCCGAGGCACGTTGCGGATCAAGCTGAGGAAACACGCCTCATTATGATCCGCGACTTCCGAGCCACTTAAACAAACACGCGAGGCTACACGCCCGTCTCCATCAAATGCACGGCTCAGACTGACGCCCCTTGGAGCACGGCAAAAAGACCGACAAAGTATGGTTCGTGTCGCGGTGCGCCTCAGGTTGAGGCAGCGTCTCCACTTGCGCAGCCTCGGAGCGAGGCAGTCGCTCGGCCCGAGGCTGCCTCTAGTGGATACACGGCTTTAGAAGCATGAGATAGTTTGTGTATGACTAGCTTCTGCCCGCGACTCCGTCCGCGTTGAACTCGTTTATATCGCAGCTCCATACACACTTTTACCCCCCCCCCCCCCATTTCACCCCCTTAGGGGATGATTTCGGGGATAAAAACTATCCTATGTCACTCTCCATCCCTTCAACTATCTCCACTTAAAAAATCACGTCAATTCGTCGCTCCGTTTTGCCGTGAAAGACGGACAAACAATCACATACACTTTCCCATTTATAATATTAGTATCGATGTTACTAAAGAGTTATGTTTATCAGGCTGTGATGGTGCTCCTGCTGAACGCATGGGCGGCGCTGCTGGTGACACTGTCGCTGGCGCTGCTGGTGCTGCAGCTGGTGGGCACGATGGCCGCGCTGGGCGTCAAGCTGTCAGCCGTGCCGGCCGTGCTGCTCGTGCTAGCCATCGGCCGGGGCGTGCACTTCACCGTGCATCTTTGCTTGGTAAGCTGTTGCCACTTCTCTTAGGCTTATTGTCCACGTAATCCGAACGTCATCCGCACGCTTTCGTCAAGGCCTCCACCCACCGGACGCGTGTGCCGCGCGTGTGCCGCGCGTGTGCTGCGCGTGTCGGGCGCGTATGAAGCGGTATATTCACACAGGAAGCGGGCGGCGTATAGCAACGCGTGTGCAGCGCGGTTGCTGCGCGTGTGCCGCGCGGGTGCTGCGCGTGTGCTGCGCGTGTGCCGCGCGTGTGCCGCGCGGGCCCGCGCGGGCCCGCGCGTCATATCTCTCTCACTACCAACACATTTAATATGTATTTTACTATCTCTATCATACTTAGCAGCGCGGGCCCGCGCGGGCCCGCGCAGCTCACGCGACGCGCACGTCACGCGGCCGCGCTGCCGAGTTGTATCTTTAGCGCCGCGCGGGCCCGCCTTCGAAACGCGTTCGATGTGTGTTTGAATTGTAGTTTCAATGCTTTACAACTTGCGCGTGTGCCGCGCAGCACACGCGCCGCGCACGACACGCGTCCGGTGGGTGGAGGCCTTCAATTGACGACTGCAAGACGAACGCTTGCATCTTGCGTAGAAACCTTCAATACTGTGTCCACGGAGCGGTAACGAACGCATGACGAGCGGCTAACGCGACGTACGCGCGGCGCGAATACGAAGCCAGCAATTGCCGTTCTGGTTGAGACAAATATAGTCTCAAAAATTGTGCAAGAAAACAAAAAATATACTTTCTGAAAATGCTGCATGCTTTTCTTCTGGCCAGGCCGTGCTCAAAAAACGTTACTGTGATAGCCAAAAGGTTTATCGTATAAACTTAACATACCTTCACATGTAATTCTTAACAATACAATTCTTATTTTCTCAAACATGTAATGAAATATTGACGTTTTGTTTTTCATAATGGGCTTCGAAGTGTCACGTTTTGGGCGCAGCGAGGCGAGAGACCCGTAATGGCATTTCATACAAAATTGGAGGCCTGCAAGATGGTCTTTTTTTAATTTCCATTCCAAAATTTGTGGCACGTCGTTCAGCCATGAAAATTTAAGTTTGATTTCTTGGAGGATTTTAAATTTATATCATTGCAAGTTTGAGAAAAGCAGCAGCAAAATACATTCCTCGGCGTGAAAAGAGGTTGCTAGCCTCATAACTATCCGACCTCGCAACGATCGGCCGTCTACATGTACTCGACCAGGAACCCCTTACTTCCCGTCCTCTGTAGTAATGTAATATTGCATTTCTGTTCGCTCGCAAAAGCACATTCTTATTCTACTGCCTTCTGACTTGCTGTATTTCTGTAATCGTGCCAATTTTTAACCTCCAACGCAAAAGCAGGGGTAATATAAGTTTAACGTGTCTGTCAGTGTATCTGTGTATCTGTCTGTGGTATCGTAGCCCCCTAACGGATGGACCGATTTGAATGCGTTTTTTTGTATCACAGATAATTTTATCCCGAGCGTCCTTAGCCATGTTCCATGAAAATCTGTTCAGCTGTTTTTGAGATATTGGACTTTGAAATGAAAAAGTCGGGTGTTTTTAAAGTTTAGTAAGTATCCTAGTTGGTGTTCCCCCCAGGCGTTCGTGACGTCGATCGGCTGCCGGCGGCGGCGCGCGGCGCTGGCCGTGGAGGCGGTGCTGGCGCCCGTGCTGCACGGCGCGCTGGCCGCCGCGCTCGCCGCCTCCATGCTCGCCACCAGCGAGTTCGGCTTCGTGGCGCGTCTGTTCCTGCGCCTGTTGCTGGCTCTCGTCATCCTCGGCCTGATCAACGGTCTACTGTTCTTCCCGATCGTGCTTGCGTTGCTCGGACCCGCTGCCGAGGTTCGTACACTAATTACATTTTATGGGTAACTAGCTTCTGCCCGCGACTCCCTCCGCGTGGGACTCGTTTATATCGCAGCTCCATACAAACTTTTACCCCCTCCCCATTTCACCCTCGTAGAGGATGATTACGGGGATAAAAATTATCCTATGTCACTCTCCATCCCTTCAACTATCTCTTCTTAAAAATCACGTCAATTCGTCGCTCCGTTTTGCCGTGAAAGACGGACAAACAAACAAACGAATACATACACTTTCCCATTTATAATATTAGTATGGATGGGATGCCTTCACAAGCGCGCAGTCTCATATACTTACACAAATAGGATGCACAAATAGTTGAGGCTCTTCATGTGTAACTCAACGGGTAAACTCTTTTACTGTGTATGCATATTAGAATTATCAGATCTAAGAAACACATTCATGTGAACGACGACTCTAAGCGATATGGTTCATTGTAAATAATTAGGACTAAAGCAAGCGATATGGTGCATTGTAAGTAATTAGAACTAAAGCAATGTTAGCAATGTATAAAAGACCATCATATGCTTTTTTATTTTATAACAAATACTTTCAATTACGTTACTATAGTCTGGACGTTTAGGTATTTAAAAGAATGTAAACAAACAAAAGCACGTGACTTGGTCATTCAACCAATAAGATAATACCATAGATACAAAAGGTTGCTATTCACAGCAATCTTATTGGCTGAATGACCAAGTCACGTGGTTGTGTTTTAAATACCTAAACCTCCAGACTATATTAATACCTACTCGTACAGAGGTAATCGCATCAACATCAACAAGTCTATGAAATGTAAGTTTGTAGTTTTATGAGTTAGGAGGTAATCGCCAAAACTACTCATCCAATTTATATAAATCTAATCTAGAATAGATTTTTGGGACAGTACAAAGCCTATATTTTTCTCCCGGGCAGCTACTAGTCGCAAAAAGATTCAACTGTCGCCTCCAAAGATAACCGTATCTCATCACATTTGTTTATATTTTTCCAGGTCCGGCCACTCGAACACCCTGAGCGGTTATCGACCCCGTCACCACGATGCTCGCCCGTGCAGTCTCGCAAATCCAATTCGGACAAGTCGAACCGCAACAAGCCCTCACCGCGCTCGTGCGCGCCTTCGCTCACCACCATTACCGAGGAGCCGAGCTGGCACAGCTCGGGCCAATCCGCGCAGTCCTCTATGCAATCCATCGTCGTTCAACCAGAGGTGGTCGTGGAGACCACTACTTACAACGGAAGCGACTCGAATAGCGGCCGCTCTACGCCGACCAAGAACTCCCACTCTGGAGCAATTACGACTAAGGTAAGAATCTTGAATATAAAACTACTAGCGGCCCGGCTCGGCTTCGCACGGATTACCGGTTTTCCCGTAGGAATGAAGCATTTTCCCGCGGTAAAAAGTAGCCTATGTTCATCAGGGATAATATCGGCTTCTAATGGTAAAAGAATTTTTAAATAGGTCCAGTAGTTTCGAAACCTATTCAATACAAACAAACAATCAAATCTTTCCTCTTTATAATATTAGTGTAGATAGTGTAGATTAATATTTTGTTACTGTATTCAAAAGTTGACATATTTAATTTCCTACGCTCTCATGATCTAAACTGTTGTATGTTTTCGCAGGTGACGGCCACAGCAAATATTAAGGTGGAAGTGGTGACACCCGGCGACAGAAAATCTCGACGCTCATATCACTACTACGATCGCGACCGTCGCAGGGATCGCGATGACGACCGCGACCGCGACCGAGACCGAGACAGAGACCGCGACAGGGACCGAGATCGGGACCGGGATCGCGACAGGGACCGCGAGCGAGACAGAGATCGGTCCAGGGACCGACGAGACCGGTATCGAGACGAAAGGGAGCACCGCGCCTCGCCGCGCGAGAACGGACGCGACTCTGGCCACGAGAGCGACTCTTCGAGGCATTGAACGGACTTTAACACCCTCGATTGTGTAGTTTCATAGTTGTGACGTAACACTATATCGCATTATTTGTTTTCTTTGGATCTGATCGTTATGAGTAGGAAACGATATCTTCGTCTAAAGTAACAGAATAAGGTCTGCGGATCGTAAGACGTCCTTGAGGTAATTAGCGATGTTTGTATTCAAAGCCTTGAGGCAGTATTACGATGATTGTAATTTTAAGTTAACGTTTCATGAAAATAACAAATAGATACAGTGGAGGCTACAGTAATTTGTTTAAAATGTGCCGATTTGTATTGAGGCCGTTATTGGCGAGTGCGAGGCACGAGGCATTCCACGGAGGGCTCCGGTGTTGGCGGAGCGGTGACGCGTGGTTCAGTGTGAATTAGAGGTTGAATCTTTAAAGACCAAATATCATTTTAATTCTGTGTGTTCCTATTTGAAAGACATTTCCATTTGTCTCCATAATGCTTCTTGTTATATTTTATACCTTCTCTAAAGACTGTGGTCAAATATTATTATTATGTAATTTATGATATTATTTATTTTACGTTTATGATTATTCATTCACCAGTGAAGTCTGTAAGAAATCTCAGATTTATTGTACAAATTTTTTAGTTATACTCGTAGCGTTAGGTTAAGAAGCTATTTATGAGATTACCTAGATATCTAACTGTAATTTGTGATCTTTAGGTAAACGTTCATATGGAATTGAAGACTGCATTTAACGATCAAAACACAGTATTCAGAGTACAAGCGGCGGTTTATGGCCGCGCGGACGAAGTGCTGACCTCATGAGGGAACTAACGAATAGCGTTGTGACATTTTGTGCAAAGTACTTATTAGATTATATTAATTTATACGCATATAACGTAATGATATTTTGTAAATATAGTTTTAGCATAGGCGCACAACGTTTGGCCGAGGGTAAACAGTTTTTTGATCGTAGTAAATAACGACTGTTTTATTAGAACTGGAACAAATGATCGTATATTGAAAATGGATTTAGATCCAGAACGACTTGGTATCCACGGCCAGGCGATTGTCCGCGAGGTGTAACGTACGCCTAGGTAAGCGCGGTGCCTACGCCAAGTAGCGCACTATTGTATAGTTTATTTTTATACAATTTTAACTGACATATTGTCGAAAAACTATGTATAGGTTGTAATGGAAATGAGTTGTGTTTGCTCTTTTAGGTGTTACCCAACGAACAGCTATTATTTTATCAATTAGACGCCAAGGAAGTGTTTCTTCTGGGACTTTTAATGAAGATGACAACTTAATTGAACGGTACCGCAGAGCACTTCAATGGCGGATAATTAATCGTACAATTAAATATCTAAATTTAATTCCTTTTGAGCAATAATGTGCCAGCAGCTACTGCCCCAGTTTTTTTATATCGAATGACGTATATTACTGCAATCTGCAATTGATATGAGATTTTAATAAAAATATTTTTACTTGAACGTAACACGCGTGACAATAATTTGTAACGTAAGTTACACTGTCAACTGTATTGAGAAAATAAAATAATTTAAAGTTATGCCTTGTTTTTCATTGCACACTAGGAACCTTATACATGAGATCAACGTCAGAACACATTTGAAGTAGGAATGTAATATGAACTGACCAAAATAAGGGATGTAATTTGGAAAATACTAATAAGAAGAGACATCTAATCTAAGCTGTTCTGCTATGGGAAAAAAATAGCTGAGCCAATTCCATTTCAAATTTTATTCAATTAAAACACCGTTTTTTTATCTGCGATTATTCATAGCAGAATAATAGCCTCAATGGCAATTTCCCAGAGAAATACTTCCCATAGTAATCATTCGTGAAAAAAAGAAATTATTAGTTAAGCTTTTAGTAATTAAAGGTACTTAATAAAGTTTGAATAATCCTGTATGGCGCGCGGTGCGAAGTTCATTCACATTCGAGAAAAAAAGTAATTATTATTTAAGCTTTTAGTAATTAAAGGTACTTAATAAAGTTGGAATAATCACGAACAATCCTGTATAGCGCGCGGTGCGAAGTTCATTCACCCGGTTAGAGTTCGTACCTTTCTACAAAAGATGGCGGCTAACGGTCAATGCGGTCACTTGGCTAGATGGTTAAAATTAATAATAATACAAAAAATAACAATATTATTAAAAAAAAACCTTTTTTTTGGAATGGGTTTTTTTCATTAACTGGGCTTCGGCTCTAAGAAGGTTAAAAAAACACCCTGTATAGTATATTAACTTCTTAAGTATTACTGTTGGATGCATTTCGACCCTGTGTAATTTTTGATACACTTGGGGCTTGTCCATATACGTCATCGTCACGATGTTTACGTTTTTTATATCATCATCCTGTTAATTGCTTGATTGGACCCTCACCGCTAATAAAATGACTACCGTCATCCCATGGTCTGACTCCCCCCCCCCATTTTGACGTAATATATGGACATCTCCTTGAGCATCCACTTGCAAGGAGCATTCAAAATGAAAATAAACAGGAGCGTTATAACGACCATTCTATCGCGAAATGATATTAGCCATTAGACATTAGCTAAGTATATTATATGTATGAAGCACGAAATTATTCGTTCCATTAAAGCGGAGGTATTCATGAAAATTCATTTTTTTATATTTATTTGCTTCAAAAATAAGAAGAGGAGAATGCTGAAATTTAGTATAGCACTTACTAACGTCGTGACCTATCATCAGAAAAAAAATCAAGCGGAAAATTAAGGCACAAGATGTTCCCTTACTCTGCCATGGCCTTTGCTCGATGTTATGTTACATGTCAAAATGTGAATGCTGAAGTCTATCTGCACCTTAAGTTACAAGCAGCAATGTTTGGATGCACCTCAAAAGGTGCACCCAAATATTCCTACGTGTGGCAGACTGGAAGACACAATACAGAACAAAGTAGGAATTTGAATTACCCTGGAAAAATTGGAAAGAGATATTGTTCCGAACCGGAGTCTAACCAAGTCTAAGAAACGGAAGGAATGGACGCTTTCGTAAGAAACTAAGTGGTAAACTACGCCAAATCCTGGGGCTAGGTGCTTAAGCGAATCCTAGACTCCTTTAGAGTAGGAGGGAGGATGAGGCGGGTATGTATCCTCTTCCCTTTACCCGAGCTCATGAAAATGAAGTCACGTTTGGTACGATACGAGTAGGTATTAAAGTTTCATCGTAGCTAAGTATCCGTATTACAAGTTACTAGTTACAACCTACTTTATAGCTTTGAGAGATTTTATGAAGTTGGATATTACGCTAAAAGAATATGAAATATGTACCTAAATGTCTTCTAGACAATTTCGATATCAACACCTTTACTGCCAACTATTTCGTAGCGCTACGCTCGTAGCCGATAACATGGGAAAACCATTAACACATTCACTGCCAAGAATCGCTACGCTCGTAGCCGATCCCGTGGTTTTCCTCTTATGTAGCGGAAAGCGACTACGGCGTAGGCGCCCGCTAGGCGGGTTCCTGGCAGTGAAAGTGTTAATAGAGGAAAGCGTTTTCACCATCTTCATGAGCGAACAAAACAGAACAGTTCCCTCGGAAAGTGACTTTTTCACAACACCTCCATGCATCCACCTTTTCTACCACTCCATTTTCGCCTGGAACTCAAGATAAGATCGGAAGTCAACTGAGCACGTGAATCGCCAAGCTCAGAGCGGTTCTGACCTCGCTCGTGACATGTGAAGTCATTTTCACAGATTTTTTTAGTTATAACCTGATAACAGAGCTTCGCAGTCCTACCGATCATTACTGAGCGTGTTCGGTTCGCTCGCTCAGAACTATTTAGAACACTAGTGAAAACGCATCTACATATAGAAGAATGTTGAAAATGAACTGGTCTGAAACGTCTAAAACGAATGAGGCTTTAAGGTGCTTTTCCACCGGGCGAGGCGAGGCGAGGTGAGAAGAGGCAAAAAAATCATATCTACAATCAGCGATAGCTACTTTCATTTTAAAGCTAATCAACAGCTACATTAATCGTATCGTAAATCCTCTGGAAAAGCACTGTCAGGTTAGCAGCCAATATCTACCGAGTGTAGGTATGTTTTATAAATGTAAGAACTTAAGTAGGTAATATAATATAATATATCTAAGAAGGTTTTTGTATACACCTAATCCGAATCAATTGGTATTATTATGATAGTTAATATTAATTGAAACGTTTCCATGCCTAATTGATGTTTTAAAGAAGCATTCGAATGAAAAGAAAGCAATTCACGTAGCGCGTGATCCGCTTAGTGCGGGATATAATGACGGGCGGGTTTTGGCGGCAACACCGCCTGCGACATTCCTTAGAAAACGGGAGCGCGGGAATCAATAAAGGATTTCCTGGCGACGTGCCCACGCATGTGCGTTCCGCGAACGCCAGCGCTGGCTGCTGCGGCGACCACACTGCTCCCGACCCTGCCGCACACACCACCCTCTAATGCTCCGCTCAAATGCAACTCCCCAACTTACAGGTGTTCCAGGGCCAATTAAGGTGATTACCATCGCCGAGGACCACCCCGGTCGCTGACCATCAACCCTCTGAACAAATAAATCTCAGTAATAAGTAGTAGGCTGTGTTATTGGGCGTATGATCGGCGCGCAACGCCACTGCGGCTGCGGGGCGGACGGCGGGGGCGACCGGCGCGGCGGCGCGGTGCCGGCACGCGTCCCGCGCGGCACGTTTGTCCTCGCTCGCGGCCCAGCCGCACCAACGTCTCGGTGCGACCTAACCTGATAATTTACACACTCGATGACTCACAAACATACCGGCTCTGACTCTAGGAGAGTGTAGTGCGATCGTGTTAGATGTGAGCGGGAGTGCTGTGTGGTTCTCGTGCCTGTGATGTGGGGAGTGCGATGGCGCTGAGAGGCAGCATGTCGCCTCTGGCGCTGTTCATGCCACTGCTAGCGGTCGCCGCGCTTGCAAACCAGTTAGAGGACATACCCCACAATGAGTAAGAATTATTTGATATTCACATAGGCCATTAGAAGACAGATTCAAAAAATTGCACTTTTTAAACACTGAAATAAATGTATATGGAAGGAGAAAGACGGCTTAATATAACTTCAGGACATTTAGGTTAAATAAAATCTAATATATAGGTACTTGTTTGCTTTTGGGAATCTGCCAACTAAAGTGGTTATTTTGTTACTAGATTAATAAAATAAACGTAGAGAAAACATCAGCAGATGACACAAGCATTATGCCTAAATACGATGAAGGTATTTTATGCTTCGTTTGTGCAATTAAATTTAAGCAGGAGATTAATAAAACCACGCTCGCTCGGCATGTTTTATTTAAGAAACCATAATTGTTAAACTCGAAATCAATCAATGCATGCCTAATGTTATCATTGTTCAGTTGCCAATTTGACCAAACAGATTCTACCATCATACTAATATTATAAATGGGAAAGTGTATGTGTGTGTTTGTTTGTTTGTTTGTCCGACTTTCACGGCAAACCTAGCGACGAATTAACGTGATTTTTTAAGTGGAGATAGTTGAAGAGATGGAGAGTGACATAGGATTGTTTTTACCCTCGAAATCATCCCCTAAGTCCATCCCATCCGTGGGTCACGTACGGTGCTGTCTGAAAATCAGCGCTGTAGGTGTCTGTCTGACACCTCGGCATAATGCTGAGACAGCGGCCGATTCACTGCCGCGAAGACACACACATTAAGTACGTGTCAATTGTATTGTATTTTTTGTCTCCGTGTGTCTTTTGTGTAGTGAATAAATGTCTTCTTTCTTTCTTTTCTTTCCAAGGGAGTGAAGAATGGGTGGTAAAAGTTTGCATGGAGCTGCGATATAAACGAGTTCCACGCGGACGGAGTCTCGGGCAGAAGTTGACATAGGCTGGTTATTTCATATAATGTTGACGATAAATCTCAGATGAAGGTCTTAATTTATTTTAGTTTCGTTAAATCGGGCTTAATTTGGGTAAAGACAAATAATTACTGGTGTAAATAATGTCGAAAAGGAGCAAGGAGGAGGAGGAATAGGTATTACTTAGGAGAATTGTGCAGAATTGCGTAGAATATAGGACGATTGATAACGTACGACTAATGAGTACACAATAAATAATGTTGTTAAAGTTATCACAATCCACTTCTGGTGATATCTGAGCATATATAAGAGTATATACGCTCTGTAAAACAGAATCCAGGAAGCAATTTACACTGGTTAAAATTCGACACTTTTTTAGGGTTCCGTAGTAGACTAGGAACTCTTATAGTTTCGCTTTGTCTGTCCGTCCGTCCGCGGATAATCTCAGTAACCGTTAGCACTAGAAAGCTGAAATTCGGTACTAATATGTATATCAATCATGCCGACAATGTGGTAAAATAAAAAGTGTTTTTTTTTTATTAGGGTGCCTCCTTGGGTGCCTCCCCTATACGTAAAGTGGGGAGTGTTTTTTTAATTTCAACCCTAACGTGTGATATATTGTTAGATAGGTATTTAAAAATTAATAGGGGTTTGCTAAAATCATTTTTTGATAATGTTTTCGGAGATAATCGCTCCAGGAGTAAAAAAAAATGTGTCCCCCCCTCTAACTTTTGAACCATGTTTTGAAAATATTAAAAAAATCTCAAATGTAGAACTTTATAAAAACTTTCTAGGACAATTACTTTGAACTTGATAGGCTGAATATTTTTTGTAAAAAATTACAAAATAATTTCTGAACTAAGTTTGTAATTTTACCGTATGAGCAGGTGTTTATTGTACCTGTATTTTCTACAAAATCACAATGAAATGACGTGCTTTCAAATAAAGTAAAAACGGTGAAAATCGGTTCACGCAAAAAAGGATTATCCCATAAAAATCATCTTCCATACTTTAAGCTCGCGCGCAATAGTTTACTTAATTTGGCGATAGATGTCGCTGTACGCGGAACGCTCACATTGTACATGGCGCTGTTAAGATTTTTCCCGATTTAATGGGGTCGGAGCAGGTGCGCCCATAAATTAGGTCGAAAATTTGTCGTGTTCGATTTGTTTTAGTTGTCGTTGTTTAATAATAAAATTGTTCGCTAAGTATTGCTTGTATTTTTCGCTAAGTATTGCTTGTTTAACGCTTAAGTGGGGACACTTACTGTGACGGAAGGAAAACTACGGAACCCTACACTGAGCGTGGCCCGACACGCTCTTGGCCGGTTTTTCTATATATATTGTGACGACCGCTTTAGCCTAGTTGGTAGTGACCCTGCCTACGAAGCAAGAGGTCCTGGGTTCGAATCCCGGTAAGGGCAAACATTTGTTTGATGAGCATGAATATTTGTTTCTGAGTCATGGATATTTTCTATGTATTTAAGTATTTATAACCTGTGACTCCAGATGTACTGCCGACATAAAAGCAAGAATAGCAATGGCGAAAAAAGCGTTCAATGGCAAAAAACATCTCTTTAGAGCCAAGATTTCCAGAAGCGTAAGGAAACGTTTTATAAAGTCATAATTATATCTGGAGCATAGCGTTGTATTGCTGCGAGACATGGACACTTACCCAGCGAGACCGAGAAAGATTAAGTGCCTTTGAGATGTGGTGTTGGCGAAGGATGGAAGGAATTAGTTGGACGGAAAGAAGAACGAATGAAGAGGTATTGGATTTAGTCTGAGAGAAGAGATCCTTGCTAAGGACGATTGAAAATAGAAGAGGAAATATGTTGGGGCATCTGTTACGACATGACATTTACATAAAAACTATAATCGAAGGGAAAATAGAGAGAGGGAAGAAGAGGCAGAGGAAGGCCGCGACGTGCTTTTATGGACCAGGTCAAGGAGAAGGGCAATGTAGTGTCGTACCAGGAGCTCAAAGCAGTGGCAGAGCGTAGAGCTGAATGGCGGTTACTCCACCGACAAGAGCAGAGCTAAGTATTTATATCTATCGTCGTCTAGTACCCATAACACAAGCCTTACTGAGCTTACTATGGGACTAGGTCGATTTGTGTAAGATTGTCCCCTTATATTTATTATTTATTTATTTATTTTTATTTCGCAAGACACGAAATCCAGCCATTCCAGCCCATCACCTTCCACGTGACAGCGACAGCTATATTTCCAAATTCAAAATGATAACCCGTCTGTCTCTAATTAGCAATGACATCTGCCCTGCGTCATACAGATTGAGTAAAACAAAAGTCGAATTTCCTGTGGTCAATAGCTAAGGGAATTCCGTGCCTATTAAATATTTTGATTGCATGAAATCACATAAGAGGGGACGGATTAAGAGTCTAACCTAAAATTAGGCTTCGCACAATCAAAGAATCTCTGTATCACTCCTATTTCCTATACCTATCCCCTATTTCACCAACTTGACAATTGTCACGTGACCATGACAATTCCAATTAGTAGGTATGCAATTCCGCAGGTGTATTGCTGGGTCGAAAAGTAAAAAAAGGTGGTTGCTCGTCAGCATTTCAATAGCAACCATGCACAGCTCTGGTGAAAACTCACCCTAAGCCACGAACGATTAACGTAAGGTTAACTGTGCTGCATCATTTAGTGGAGCAACCGGTGGGGCTCGTGCTACTGGTATACGAGGCTAACGACAATTAACCTTAGTCTACGTCACGCCATCGCCCATTATCGGCATTACCTAATACCAGCCCCATAATACGGTAACTTTAGTACTGTGAGGCGGAAAAGTGTTTCGAGAAACTATGTGTTTGTATCGAAGACGATCGGGCTACCTCTTTACTTCGTACCATATCTACGAAACTATTCGTAAGTCGCTGAGGGAATGATGCTTTTGGATTCTCATTCCACGATGGTGGCAACAAATGATTTAAAAATTAACTCTGGTCACAGTAAGGGACCAATAGAGATCCTCACTCTCAACAGAGAAAGAGAGTAATAGTGTATATTTGGTCGTTTGGTTGACTGGTAGAGAATGCCTTGTGGCATTAAGGGCGCAACCTGTACGTATATGTGCAATCAAGTTTAAAAAATAATAATGGGCACGTATTAGAAGATCGAAAATTGATATATCGAAAATGAAAACATCGAAGTACAAAATATCGAAAATCTATTAATATCGAACGGTTGAATGGTCTAAATTCAAAATATCGAAAGTTTAATTGACCGACCGATAAAAATATCGAAATAAACATGGGTCATGCTCAAATTTAGGTTCGCGTCTTTGACTATTCGATAATAACCTGATTTATATAGGTGAGCTCTTAATTATTGACCACAGGAGAGACGAATTTTGCTTATACAGTGTGTTCGGGTGAACCCAGTGTATAAACGAAATTCGTCTCTCCTGTGGTCAATAATTAAGAGCTCATGTGCATATAAATAAGGTTTTTATCGAATAGTAGTATAGAAGAGGCGACGCTGCTTATGCGGATTAAGAGTCCAAACCAAAATCAGGCTTCGTAGCCCTTAACTTTTATAGTGTCCACAGGAAAGACGCGAACCTAAATTTGAGTATGACCCACATAGGTACCGAAAATGAGAATATCGAATTTAAAACATCGAAAGTTCATAATGCCATAGTTTAAAACGTCAAAAGTATAGTTACCGAATGATTTAAGATCAACTGCCTAATGGTCGAAAATATTATTATAGACATAATAAGAAACTTCGAAAATGACCCAAAACCGAATCGGAGCACCCCACCATCCACGCGGTTTTCTCTGCCCTAGCCCTAGAGTGTTTATAAAAGAGGACGGAGGCGCGGATAAATTTAGATCAATAGTGACTTCCCGTAACTCCGGCGCTGCGGGAACATCAGCCCTTTCGCCCTTGCGTGACGAAGCACGGTCACTTCGCTCGGCTCCGCAGCTTCGGTTTACCAGCCTCAGCCGCTCGCCTCACTCGTTCCCGCGCTCCGCCACGGCGGGCGAGGGCTGCTGTTCCTCCGCTCCTCCGTTCTCTTTTATAAACACTCTAGAGGTAGGGCAGACAAAACCACGCGGATGGTGGGGTGCTCCGACTCGTTTTTGGATCATTTTTGGATTCCAAATTCCTACTTTGAGGTCAAATATCTCGGCCATTTTTGATTTTAAAGAAAACTTTTTCCTACCTTTTATACCTACTGTTACTGTTGATACTGGTATATAATATAGAAGATTAGGTTAGGGCAGGTAGAAAAAAGGGGGGGGGGGGGCTCGGTGGGCAAAAAAAACAACATGTAATTTTAACGATGGTATTATTTGTAGGTTAGGTTAGGGTTAGCATGTGTCCCTTAGAGCAGAAATACGCAGCCCGCGAAGCGGGGTGACGTCGACACGCTGGCGGTTAGGTTAGGTACTCAATGTTAGCGCAACAAAAAAATATCTACTAGTACTACTACTAAATATGACAAGGTGGAACACGCTCCCGAAAATCCGCCAAAAAATAATTATAAATTTTTTACCAGTGGTACCTATGCAAGTAGACCATAATTATGATGTTAGTTATTTTGATGGTTCGACATTTTACTTTACGATTATTTGGGCGTCGCCATTTCAATGGTCGATATATTGTCATTCGAAATTTTAATATATCGCCTGCATAGTTCTTGATATTTTGTACTTTCGATATTTTAACCGTTCGGCATTTGTATTTTAGACCAATTAAACGTCGATATAATAACATTAGATATTTCGATCGTTCGATGTTCGATATTCTGATTTTCGATATTTTGTACTTCGATGTTTTTTTCGGGCACGTATTAGAAGGTGGATTTCAATTTTCGACCTTCTAATACGTACCCATAATAATAGAGCGCATTTGGAAACGCTGACTGAAGATCTTACGCACCACTAGGACCTAAAGTGGCCGTCAATAGAATTTGCTAGCTATGTAAACAAACCGCCATATTGAAATTGTCTTTCACTATGGTGGTTTGTTTACATAGTTAGCAAATTCTATTGACGGCCACTTTACATAAACAGGAAACGAACTTTTATTTCTTTATGATTTGAGCATGATCGTACAGTGTCAGATCACTTTCTTTCTTTCTTTTTTCTTCTTCGTTTTGTTTGAACTCATTTTAAGTAGCTGCCTAATGTGATGATGCAATTGTTGAAATTGTTCCGAAGTTCTAACTGTTTAGTATAAAGTAATGGTCGTTGCCTTGACCATGAATGATTGAGGGGACATGGAGATTTGGGGGAATAGGAACACAACTGGAGAATAAAGTACGGCAGAGAAAAGCACGACGCGTTTCGTTTGGAGCTTCGCGACAAATGGGAATCTGGCTAGTATAATATTATATTATACTATATATAAGTAGGAAAAAAATTAGACCACTATACAACGAGAGGGATCATTCATAACCTATTTTTAACATAATATAATAAGTCCTTTCGTGTTGAATATATGTAGTACGCAGTCAATTAAACATTCATCAAAATACATGTTTTTTTTTTCGTTGTAAAGTTTTCTCATTTAATTCTTGGAATCATTTATACCTGGTTAAAGAATGGAATCGATTTTCATAATGTGAATATTCTAAACTTAATTAAAAATATTATACCAAAAAAAAAAAATTTATGTCCGGCCCATATGTATCTATTCAAAAAAGGCATTAAAACGGACAACGGGCTGCAATCAACTTAAAACAACAAGAATAAGTACTTGTAGGTAATTCCTGTTAAATTCCAACGATCACTTAAATATTATATACTTTTGTAAAAATCATTAATTAATAATTATAAAAAAATAATTGGGACGCTATTTAAAAGAAATAAGTATGTAACTAAATTAAAACCAACTATTCTGGAAATTTAACATAAAACTCGTGTCTTAAAACGAACCAGCTAATGTTCATATTACTTAACATTTAAGTTTTATTGATCTTCTACTTAACATTTAAGTCTTATTGGCCTTTTTGACGAAGTGTGTTACAGCTTAGATTCTTACTGTGTTTTTGACGAAGCCTGCGTTGTGGATTTCTATTGTAATTTCAAATGCAATGTTAATTATGTTCAATATAAATATAACTTATGAGTAAAAAAAGTCTTATCTCGGTCGGAATGGAAAAATCGTACTTCAACCACTGACGGCGCATTAGATACGTTTTAACCTATAGAAGGTTCGTCTGGAACCCCAATAGTGACACGCGATAAAAATCGGTCGCCGCAATTACGTACACGGAAAGTTCAGCGTCCTCAAACATTTACACTACCCCGAGTTTTCATTAATCATAGATTAGTACAAAAAATATTTTACAGTACATATGGTGCTACTTTCCCGCACTAGTGCGGAAAAGAGCACTTTTCGTGCATATGTCGAAACTTTAAAGAGCCATATGTACAGTAAAACGTTGTACGATACACGTGCGAATAGGTAATTCAAAACTCGTGTCGATTTAAAACACTCCCTTCGGTCGTGTTTTAATTTATCACCACTCGTTGCGAATTTCCTATTTTCAGCACTTGTATCGTAAATAACTATTTTCTACTCCTGTACTTTTATCTGTCATTTACATAGTCCCGAACACTAATATAAAGACATACAAAATAAGTCTGCAGAAAAGTCTATACTCTATTCCTCATAACAGTACGGCACAACCGTGCTGTTTTGTCGCCAAAACGATACGCTTAGCAGCCATACGCTTCTAAAGCTGGGTAGTGCTACATTGTGCCACGGCCTACTAGACACGATCGAGTAGGCCGCGACGCGACTAATCTAGAGGGCCATGCCGAAACATAAAATACATTAGGTACTACCAACTTAACAAACCACTGAATGTATTTACTTCAAATAAATTATTGTACTAAAGGCATTGCTGGCAACTTAAGAAAAACCTTGGTCTTAATATGACAGTACTGGCAAGTTGAATTAAGAACAAAACAGACCATAAACAAGAGGTGTCAATGTGTCATGTTTCCAATTTCCCACCAAAGTTCCAGTTCAAAATTAAAAGACGAAATATGTCAAATATGATAACTATTTGTTATTAATAACTTCTTAAGATTTGATACGTGTTTGTGAAGTGAAGAAAAATATGTACGTTCCTTTTAAAATGGACGAAGAAGAAAATAACTGCACCGCTGATGAAATTGCGTGAGTAGTAATAGAACTAACGGAAAACTTACTGCCTGAAAAGTCAAATTATGCTATTTATTTAAAATAGTCTTAGAAAAAATATTGTATGCAACGGTGTATAACTTGGTCTTAAAACGCTCGTGGCGTCTTTAATTGCGATGCTCGCCAAGGCTCGCATCGCAACTCACGACACTCGCGTTTTAAGACCCTACTTATACAACAGTTGCATAAAATACTATTTCACTTCTCATGCTTGAAAAGTATGTCATATTAGGCTTAGCTAATGTAGCCCCTAGAGAAAATATGCGCATAAATATTTATGTTTTTTTTTAAATATGACATTGATCTAAACTTCACCGTATTAAATCCAACAATCACAACTCTTTAAAAAAACATTTGAATTTGATACCAACTAACCAGAATACAGTTAATAGTTATTGAAATCGACCAATCAGGAAACAGAATTTATTTCAAATATTAGGTGTTTTTTTATTCCAGAAGTCACAATTATTAATAGTAGGTAGGTACATTGTTTAATAATGAGGGGCATAAGTGGAATATTGCGAACAAGATTCTATGATTTTCATGACTCGAGTTTTCAATATTCTTACGCCCGTGTACACAATGTGTTTCTTTATATTTGCGAGGAAATAATAACTACCTACAAAAGACTGAAAAATCTATGTTTCATACAACCACACCAAGCAAACATTGCCGAAATTGACAACTTCGCTTACAGATCAGTGCGAGTGGAGCGCGCAGTTTCAATATTTCAACCAATCACAGAGCAGTACAGTAGTATTATTGCGGCGCGTAGCCAAGTAGATTTTTTTCAACCAATCACGGAGCAGATTTCTAGTGGCGCGCGGCCAACTAGATTTGCTTAAACTAATCAGATGACACACAAGCTCATAACTACCTAGAGAGTTATGAAAATCCATAGCTCCCGTGGGAAAAATGAATGTAGGTACGCATGGAATAACACCATTTATGCAAGTGTGATGAAAAAAGACCTACGTTATTGTTGTCTACCCTAAAATGATAGAAGTTTTAATTATTTATATCTAAATACTACTTACAACAATATATTTATTTGTAAGTATTTATTTTTTGATTGCGTTATTCTGAATTTCGTTATTCAGTTCTGGAAAGGTTGCATAATAAAAAACCTAAAGAAGAAGAGGTTTGAAACGATCGGTTCGTTTTATTCGCTGTCAACATTGTCAAAATTTTCAATTTCTTTTTCTTGTTTTCTTAGTAATCAACAAATTGTTGAACATTTCGAGATTATTATACGAGTATCTATTTGTTAATTAATATTAAGATTTTATTTTCGTTGCGTGTGCTGCGATGGACCAATCAGAGGCAGGTCCAAGTAGCTTGCAAAAAAGACCAACACCTTCTACGAGTATATATAACATGAATTCACGATCAGGCATCCGGGCATCCTTGACTTTCACCTCGACTTCCATGAGTACTCTTGAATGTGTTGGCACGTAATTGGCTGTGTCGCGGCGACATAGACTATCCGTCTCATTCTAAGCGTTCTATAGAAAAGAGACGAATATAATCACACACACATAGCTCATAGCTCGCGGGCCGTCCTGTACCAGCCATGCAGACTTCTTTAGATTCTTTAGCTAGAGGTGTTCTTTGGAGCCCTAACGAAGCAACACGCATCTTACTTCTAGAAAGACCGCAATAAGACAGACTCTCGATTTTCTCGCACTATACCTCTTGTTTTAAGTGTTCTAATAAGAGAGAGAGAGACGGATAGTGCGAGAAAAATCGAGTGTTAATCGAGTGGTATACAAGTGCATTTACAACGTCGTCAATCGTGTTAAGCAGACCTTTCTCGACGGTCCATGGTCTGCACCTTCTGAATGCGATTCCTGCTTACGCCCCTGGGTATGATATCATGTTTGCAAGAAATGTGAGGCGGAGGATCTGCGAAAAGACACGTACGTCTATTTTCAGTGTGATAAGTTTATTTATTTGTATTCATGTAATGTGTTAATTTGTTCTATGTTTCAGAGATTTTTTGTTGTAATGTATATCAAATATAAAAAAAGCTTGCTCGCCGGTAACACGCACATTTATTCGTATTTTGTTGATAGCTTAGGAAGAAATTTCGAGTCGAATATCGTTTGTAGAGCGCGGTCGATTGTCAATTCCCTTATAAACACAATCGGAAAAAGTGCCGCGTGTGACGTGAATTTTATCGCCGCTGTGAACGACAAGTTATTAAGCACCGTGTTTTATTTATGTTTGATATGTACATGCGTTTGACGTGTGTTTACGTTGTCATCAGTATTGAAACTATGCCGTGACTAGCGGCGTGTTGTGCCACGATTAATTGTCGCCTTTATGGTGCCTTCGAACAATCGTCAATCGAGGACGGTCTGAGCCTGGCCTCGCTATGGGTGCCCCCATAGCGAGGCCAGGCTCCGTCCGCGCCGCTAAGCAGCTTACTGACAGCCAATTACAGGTCCCCCCTCCACCCCCGCCCCTAAGAAGATGAATTTCGGTAATGACGTGACGGCGTCTGAACGCCGCGATTTGCTAAACGAAAAAGTTCACAAGTGACAGTTGAGTGTTCCGTGGATGGATCAATTCGTGATAAATGACTGTTCTGTTCGGCTAACCGACGATGAGAGAAAAACTTCCTTATTAGCCCTATTTCTGAGAGCCTCGCGAAAAACACTTGCCGGGAAACGCAAAATAAAAGGCGGGAAATAAAAGAGAATTGCACTACAATAATTCGCGAAAGAGGGTGCGAGATACCGAGTGAACGAGCGCAAACGAACAAGACAAGGATTCCTCAAAGGAGAACTTAATTGCAAAGTGTATTTGTAATGCATAGTATTTTTAATTATGGTCCAGAAAGGAGTAATAAACGATAGACTTTTTTCACATGGTTGCTTTTGCATTTGTTGAGCCTCATAATTTTGTACAGTTAGCAGCAGAAGTAGCTACGCAAAATAACACGATCAAAATTATCTAGACAGTCCTTATTCTCTTGACGTTAGAGTCGTGTGTAGGTCATTTTGAACTCTTGCCCCGCATTCAGAGAAGGCATACTAAAATAATACTGCAGTAGCAGACATCCACTACCGGGGTTGTTAGTGCAGTATTATCTTAGTATGCTGGTCCTATCATGAAGCAAAAAAACTATTAATATGATTTTTGTTTCAAGCAACTAGCGGATATTTTTTGGCGCTAAACTTTAGTCTAATTGTATGTATTACATACTAGCGATACTTAGGATACTGCAAAAATATACGCTTTTAATAATTTACGCATGTACGAGTTGTACATACAAGAGTTACTTTTTACGGTCAAAGTTAGTTATTAACACGTTCCCTGTCCAAATGATGGGTCATATACCTGCTTTTCAGGAGTCCGTGCTTCCACAATGGATTCACAGCTTTGAACTGGAAGTCGAGTATACTTGGACGAGTGACATTGTCAGAACATTTTATATGGTGACAGTGCACCGTGTTAAATGTTTTAATCAGAGAAAACATGTGAACACTCAAGTTAGAAAATAGGCACACAGAGAAAATTCATCAAAACTATGTGAACACTACTTCATTGTTAAAAGCATAAAGCTGCTCAGATATTTTGCACCCTTGGACTCGTACATAGGTATATTAATAAACTACCTAATATATACAGGGTGTTACAAAATACCCGTAAAGCGGAAAGGGGGTTAAATGGTCCTTTATATAGAGTCAATTTACATATTTGAAAACCGTAGTATCGCAGTATGACTTACCGCCGAAATCAATTAAAAAAAAGAATTTTTCATTTATTGTGCCAACCCTATTACCATAATTAAAGACTAAATAACTCAGAATGTACATTTTTACCTATTGTCAGCGGAACGACATAGGGTCAGTAACAAAATGTACAGAAGCCGCTCAGATCGATATTACAAGTCAAAGAATATGTAAGACCTGACATTGGTACTTTATGTTAGGTACTTTTCAACCTAAACTAACACTTATTTTTTCATAACCTCAACAACGAATTCAATGGGGGGTCTACCATCAATATATCGATGCCGATACAGTTCGCGACCACGATTTAAGTTACCATCTTCATGGCCTACGCATAACATCATATCTAGGTAATATTCAGAGTTAGAAAACATAGCCATTTTCTCACTTTAGAAATAATGTTGGTTAAAACCGAAATAATTGTAAGATATCGATTACAAGATTTGAAATTGACTACAAAACGTTTTTTTTCGATTTGATGTTTTTCGAAACCATTCTTTCCTCTTAAGGCCTGCGCAAACCGGAGCGCAGCGCAGAACACCTAGAAGGATTTACTCTGCGCAGAGCACACCGACGAGGGAAAATCCCCCGCGATACCGCGAGCGCAGCGCCGGCGGCCGGTCCACCTGGGAGCACTTGTGCGCATACCGGGGGATGCCACGGCATGCCCCCGCCTACCGTGGCGGTATTCTCTCCCCGCGTCGTTGAAAAGCGCCGACGATACTGTGACGGCATCCGCTAGTATGCACCGAAGTGCGCCGGGCCTACGAAGGGATGGTGAAGGGGTGAAGGGGGTAGCACAAGCAGGGGCGCGCTTTGCATTCCATTCAGTCCAGTCTTGCCGCCGCATTTGGTGTTTTGTGGATATATTCGCGCGTGTAATTTTTTCAATAGTGGGATGCCGCGGTATTGAGGAGAGGCTTGCGGTATCAAAATTCGTGTTCTCCCCCGTCGTCCGCCGAGTTATACCAATCCTTCCCCTCCCGCAGCCCCGCTACCCCGGCGCCATCGGGAGGCCTCGGCACATAGCGGGGGATGCCGCGGAATGCCACCGCCTACCGCCGCGGTATCCTCTAACATGCTCCTCGATGCCGCAGAGTAGAAATCCCCCGTGATGCTCCGAAGTCGGTCTCAGAGCTTTCAAATTATATATACCTTAATATAATTGTAATATTAGAGAAGAATATACATTGATAAATTTGAAGTGATCTGCGCTGCGCTCCGCCGGTTTGCGCAGGCCTTTATTGAGTTTGCAAACCTCTTTGAGTGAAAAACTTAAAGTCCGGTAAAGAGTACACTCTGTTTAATAATCTATGATAACTTCAGTTCTATGCAGTGACAGCTTACTAGGGTTGACAATATTTTTCGCTTTGATAATTTATTACATTTTTTACGAGGTTTTTTGTAACACGTTGTATATAAAACTAAAATACAGGACATTCAAGACAACAAGTCAAGTGATTCAAGTGACACCGCCGGGCAAACACTCATCCTGAAAAAGAACTCCCGAAGAGTTCGAAACATGTCACCCATAGTGACAATTAATATTGAAAGTCACTCGCCTTGCCGCTCGGCTGCAGCCTTACCGCTCGACTCAATAATAATTTATTTCTATAATATTTACGAATTTTAAATGTATGTGTTAACGATCAAAAAGCGAAGCTTGCAGGACAGGTGGAGGTAAGAGCACAGAGTGTATTTGTGATGAAGCGGGGGCGAATACGGTTATGCTCCAGTGAAAGTGATTTGCGACTGTCTTTTTGAACCCAATTTATTATCTTTTACCTTTATTTGCAACCTCTATTTTCGGGTCAGCGATTCTATATTTATTTTTAGAGAAAGTTCCCTTGTTTGGTATATTTTTGTTCAGAGCTGGCCTGGCCTTCAACAAAGCAGCTATAATTATGTGAAAGGGACCAAAGAAAAAACTATTCAATTATTTCTATAGTTGCCATATGCAGTCGGACGTGTACCTGTTGCTGGTCATGTTTGTCAGAATTAAATGTTAAGTTAGGTTAAATGCAACATTACCTTCTTGTCGGTTCTAAGAGCATCGCAGTTCTTAGCTCACCTAACCTTAATTTCTGGTAGCTGTTCGGTTCTGTAAGAGTCGTTGTTCTAACTTAACCTAACCTACTTTTCCCCTAGCAGTCGGATTATGTATTTTGACTAATAAATGGCTTACCATATAGCATATGTATGACCTAAGAATTCGTACTTACAACCCTTTTTAACCTCCTTAGAGGATGAATTTTAAGAAACGCTGTAAGTAATTAGTTTCCTAGTCTATAACCGAAGTTACAGAATTCCTTACTTTAAAGTTGTCTTGTTCCCCGTACAAACATCCAACTCATTTTAACCCATTTAGGGGATGAATGTTTTCAAGTGTCCAGCTAAAAAAGAGAATTTATATAGTTTTTCCATAAATGTGGTCACAGTCCATACTAATATTATAAATGCGAAAGTGAGTCTATCTGTCTGTGTATTACCTCTTCGCGCCTAAACCGCAGAACCGATTTCGATAAAATTTGGTACAGAGATAATTAGGCCAGTTTTTATCCCGGAAATCACACCCTAAATGGGTAAAATGGGGGGTAAAAAATTTGTATGGTACTACGATATAAATGTTAATACTACGAGCGACACTCATCAATCCTGCTATTGTTTTCCCAGTTGTATCCTAGAGGGGCCTGCAGGGGCCCGCTTTGGCACCTAACCCCGAGATTTGGCGTAGGAACTACTTTAACGAAAGCGAATGCCATCTGGCCTTTCAACCTATAGAGAAAAACTAGAACTAATTGGGATTAGACCGGTTTCCTCACGGTTTTTTTCCTTCATCGAAAAGCTACTGATGAATATCAAACAGTGGCGATGGGTGAACATTTTCTTGCTCATCGAAAATGGAACTTGGAACAAAAAATTATGAAAGTATAACTATAGGCTGGTGGGAATCGGCTTGTATGGGCGTTCTGCCACTGATATCAAAACATATTTCGTACATAAAGTTTATTAAATTGAAAAATCCAGTGGTATTAAATTGAAAAAAACCGGCCAAGTGCAAGGCGGGCTCGTGCACGGAGGGTTCCGTATCATTATCTATAAAAAAGGCGAAAAAAATCCGTTTGTTGTATGGGAGCCCCCTCAAATATTTATTTTATTTTATTTTTAGTATGTTATAGTTGCAATAGACATACATCATCTGTGAAAATTTCAACTGTCTAGCTATCGCGGTTCTTGAGATACAGCCTGGTGACAGACCATATCTATAAAAACGACAAAAACACGTTTGTTGTATGGGAGCCCCCCTTAAATATTTATTTCATTTTGTTTTTAGTATTTGTTGTAATAGCGGCAACAAAAATACATCACCTGTGAACATTTCAACAGTCTAGCTATCGTGGTTCTTGAGATACAGCCTGGTGACAGACAGACAGACGGACAGCGAAGTCTTAGTAATAGGGTCCCGTTTTTACCCTTTGGGTACGGAACCCTAAACAATGACCGTTGTAGACTGCCCTGACGCGCGTTACTTGATTATTATCCCTCTGGTACATTTGTTTCATAACCCGTGCCGCGTGGGAAGGGCACTTGCGTGGGCAGCGTGCAGCCTCCCCCGCCGATCTAAAGCACACATTGAATTTGGCTTTGATCAGCTACATAGCTTTTCAATTCAACTCCTAAAAAGGCCACTGACAAATAATTGGTATCCCCAATAAGGTCTACTTTTCCCTCTGTGTTGGAAGATCAGATGGCAGTCGCTTTCGTAAAACTAGTGCCTGTGCTCAACTAGGACACAACCGGCAATATCTAATAGGGTGTTTCTTTTGTTAGTTTTTTTATGTGATAGTAGGCAAACGAGCAGACGGATCACCTGATGGTAAGCGATTACCGCCGCCCATGGACACCTGCAACACCAGAGGTGTTGTGAGTGCGTTGCCGGCCTTTAAGGACGATGGGAGTACGCTCTTTTCTTGAAGGTTTGAAGGTCGTATCGGTCCGGAAATACCGCAGGCGACAATCCATTCCACAGATTAGCTGTGCGAGGCAGGAAGTTTCTGGAGAAGTGCACAGTTGAGGACTGCCAACCATCTAAGTGGTGAGGATGGTAATGTTGTTAGTAGTTATGCGAATATTAGGGTAAATTTGAACTTCAAGAACCATTTCGAAATCCAATTTGATATAAAATTTGTCGTGTGAAACATACGAGTGCATGCAACACATTGATATCGTGTTGATATCATTACAGGTTCGCCATACGTCGATTGTAAATCCATATAGTTAGCCCATTGAGCGCCAATCACGACACCGAATGCGTCAGAGCGGTACTTTTTGCTACATAAGAATATTAACAAATTCACTGCCAAAAATCGCTACGCGCTACGCTCGTAGCCGACCCCTTGGTTTTTCTCGTATGTAGCGGAAAGCTACTACGGCGTAGGCCGAGGTTTGACCCATTCAAGGCCAATGATTCACATGTGAGTTATGTATCTACGAGTGATTTCCTTTGCAAAGCGAAAAATTGCTGCTACACGCAAGAAGCTTGTGAAGCCCTAGAATGAGTTAAGGTGGTTTGATCGCCATACAAAACGTCTTTTGATATTCGCAGGCTAATGGCGTGATATTATAAGAAACATAGGGGAAGAGGGGGGACAGTGGATCAGTTTTTGTTTTGAGGCACATAGCCCAGTAGATACACACTTTATGTCAGTTTTCTTGTCCTCATATTAATAAGGGGTTATTAGGGCATAAATAAAATGTACTATAGAAGGCACACAAATGGAACTTTAGGCCAAAGAGTCACTTTAAAAAAAATGGGAATTGGTCCACTGTTCCCCATGCTCGGGGAACCTTGAATCAGAGCATTGGGAACTATGGACCATAGGGGGAACACGGGATCATATGTATTAAGTTACATTAAATAACGTCATAAATCAACAAAAGTTATGTTTTATTATAGAAAATATAAATTCTAAAAAGAAAACTGAAAGACAATACTTTATGTCATCAAAAAAAAGTTATCGTTAATTTTAATATCACTTATTATAATCTGTAATATAGGCACAAATGTCTTCCTACAACATAAAATCACAGCAATCAGGCAGCCATATAGGCAGGTTTTAGTTTCACTAGTTTACAAATAATCATAAAAATATAATATAATCAGTCTAGGCGAGGTAGCCAGTTTCCTAGGTTTACATAGTACCACTGGACACATATCCACTGCTCCTCACAAGGAGATGGCCCAGTGTACCCCATAAACCGTTACAGTAAGAATAATTCACCAAAAAATTTAAATATATATTATTACACTCAAAACACCAATCAACACAATTTGCAATCACAAAGTAACAAGGTAAAACAAAAACACATTCAATAACACGCGTGAATTTGCCTACAAACATTTTCAATGAATATGTAAAATAAATTTTACGTACTGTGTTGTTCGACCGGCAGCGATAGCGGGTGATTCTTGAGTGGGTCAATTTTCAGCGTACAGAGGGAAAAAGTACCCGAAAAAATAAAATAATTAACCTGACACATTTTTTTCTAGTAGTTCAACACTTAATCTAACTGCGGCAGGATTATTTTTTGTTTTAAGGTAAGTAGAATCTGCCATAAAAAAATATCAAACACCTAAAACATGATTCCCCTGGTGCGTCCATCACCCATTTTGTAAACAATCTACTCTGAAAAGAACTAGTTATGGATTGAAATCAAATATTGTATCGAGGTAAATCGCTAGAATATAAGTTAATGTTTTGAGAAAAAAAATATGGTTCCCCTATTTGTCACAGTTTTTATAGGAATCTATATCAAAGGTTTGTCCAGAGCTAACCTGTGATTCCCCTGATGCCTGACTAAACAACACGCACATCCCTACTGCAATGTCTTGTGACTCGCAATCTCTGCCGTGCCTCACCCTTGTCAGTTAGCGCTAGCAACGCCGCGGAGAGAGGACGCGTCGGTCGCTGGAGCTCTGAGCAATGAAGGTAGATATCTAATTCCCCTGACTTTGGTTCACTAAGACTATGATAACTCTGTATTATCATATAAAATCTATTTCCTGCAATTGGCATACAATGTTTAGTGTAGAGAATAACACATGAATGAATGCGTGTTTTGATTTAATAGTTACTCTTATATTAATAATAGTTTCGGCATAATCGACAAAAAACATACTTTTTCTTATTCCCCTGGCTCTGATTCCCTCGGTTTCTGATTCCCCTGATTCTCATCCCCCGGTTTTTTGAACGGGGTAATGATAGATTTCTGAAGTTTTCTTGAAAATAAATATTTTATCATATAAATTCGTCTTGCTTTACGATGGTGCATCTCGAGTTTCGGAACGGGTGTAAAATACCAAAGAATATCATTCCCTTGTCAATTTTATGATTCCCTTGTAGTTTTTATGATTCCCCCTGTCATTTCTCTGATTCCCTTGTACTTTTTATGATTCCCCTGACATTTTTTCTCATTCCCCTGACAGCTGAACTTTGAATTGGTATATTTTCGAACTTAATTGACCCAAAGTGATGCCCATTCGATAAATATGTTTATTATTAAATATTTAATTGGATTTTATTGTAACTTAGTAAAAAAATCTTAATATAAAAAACGCCACGGGAATGAGATGAATAATGCATTTCTCAAGAATGACCCTAACGCACCCTCCTTGTGCCTGAGCTCGCGACTGGCGCAGTGTAGGGCCTGTCGAGACGAGTTTACAAACACGCGTCGGTGTTTGAATGTGTGCGTAAACGATGGCGCTAGATAGTTTTATTCAGTTCCCCGTGATCCACTGTCCCCCCTCTTCCCCTATATAACAATCTTTCATAAATTGACTTCCCATTTGCGCGAAATTCCCCCCTTCCTAGAATAAACTTGTATAAACTAGAGTAATTTGAAAAATTAGTTTGTCACGTGTTACTTTGGAAAAACGATTATTCTGAAATTATTCTGGTTCATACATGTTTATTCTAACAAATGGGGAATTTCGCACAAACGGGAAGCCAATTTATGAAAGATTGTTACATACGTTTCTTAAAATATCACGCTGTTAGCCTGCGAATGTCAAAAGACGTTTTGTATGGCGATCGAACCACCTTAACCTGAGAAATTGCTTGTAGAGGCAAGACTCATTTGGGAGTCATTAGTATCGCGTGAACACTTTGAGTGCTAGGAACCCGCTAAGACAGAGCTCTGCTCGTCTGCGCTTTCACAGGAAAACAGAGCGTCTAAAGTGTAGCGCTGTATATGTGTAAACTCATTCGTGTCAATGACTCACCAATGAGTCACCTCTCTGCGAGCGATTTCCGCGAAAAATGCTGCTACGCGCTACGGAGTAGCACTGCAAGCGTAGCGTGGCTGTGAATGAGTTAGAAGCGTAGAACGCAGCACTTTGATTGCTACGTGTAGCACGTGCTACGCGGCTCAGGGATATATTCCTGTATAGAACACGCACCACCCATTCAGCTAATACTTGCTTTTCTTCCTGAACGACCTTAAATGTTCAAACGTTTTATTACAGAAAACAAATGTTTAATAACCTGAGAGAGTTAAACGAAAACACGGGGGCAATTTTTCACAGATATAAATGAGGAGTATTTTCTTGGTTTCTTTCCTAATATCAAAGATACGTACGTGCTTAATCAAAATATTATTCAATAAATACCGGAAGCGCGAGTCGGGGAGCAAGGGAGAATCACAGTTTTCTAGTAGTAATGGTTACTGAGCTAAGCCGAAGACGGACAGACGGACATGGCGAAACTATAAGGGTTCCTTGTTGACTACGGAAAGACGGCTTGCGAGGTGTACAGTTCACAGAGCCGCTAGTTATGTAGACTCTCAATCTTAATGATTCGAGAATACTTTTACGACTTACGACGCAAGAATGTAGTTCATACATGAATAAAATAAAAAAATAAACACCTTCGACAAACGAACACAGCTAAGAACGAGTTGGAAAACCCCGACATTTTTATTCAAACTTCAATATCTCAAAACTGGCATGAACTGATTTTGTTGACACATAGCTAAGGACCATCTGGATCACGTTAATTTTCGCACAAAAACGTATTATAATCGGTTGATTCGTTTAGGAGCTAAGATGCCACTGACAGACACACAGACACATAGATACGTCAAACTTATAACTCCATATGCTCCAACGTCGCAAAAGTGTATTGAAGTCACATTTTCCGCGCAGAATGCCGTGAAGAACACATTTTTTTAAAGTCCTTGTTATCCGAGTTAACGGAGGGGAACGCCGTGACTCAGACGACAGCTATCAAAGCATTGTAGGTATACGACGTTGGATACAACCGCCCTTATGCCCTTCTATACGCCCTTTAAGCGTAGGGACGCCCGACGGATTACCTTGTACGGAGAATCCAGGGAAACTTCCACGACAAGGTCAATGACCAGGAGGGACCTCGACTGGCTACATCAAACATCTTAATCTGGTGGGTATTTCATTTGACCAGACGAAGGTAAATATAGACCGGTTTATAAATTTACTCGCTTCTATTAAATCTAAAAAAGAAAATTACTTTTAAGATTGCAATGTCTGATAGTAACGTTGGGCTGGGCGAAGTTTGAGAATAGGGTATAGTGTGCGATAGTTCTATTAGTCTGAGGCAAAATTCGATTTGTTTTTAGTGATAGCTCATAATATGACGATCATATAACCTCTTTTGGTCTAACTATTCGCAATCATCTGAATCAGCGAATTGTTCACAAACATCCAAGCGCGGTTATGTATATACGAGTATGTACATAATTGGTCCAATTAACATTTTTTTGTTGGCCGGTGCCACCGTCTGCTTTAATGGGGTATACGTATAAAAGAGATGCTCCTTCATAAAATGGGGTTTTATACAGTTGTCATGAATAACGTTCCGTGTGCTTTGTCAATAAAATCCCAGTTTGGTGCGGCAAAAAAAAAGGTGCGGCTTCAAGTTCTATACTTTTTTGATAGGGATTTGTATTACCACTGTTCTAGACCTAAGTACCTTACATATAATATCCTCCTGTATAATTAACATATTAAAGGAATTAATAAATAAGTCCTACTAATATTATAAATACGAAAGTTTGGATGTTTGGATGTAAGTAATGTTTGTTATTCGATCACGCTTGAAAGGCTCAACCGATTTGGATGAAAAATTAAAAAAAAGAATAGTATTTATCCCGGATCCACTAGTCAACGACGCAGGCGAAAGGTAGTAAATAAATAAATGTAAACTTGACAATATTTGCGCACCAGTCTGTGAGAGGCTTTAAAGAGTCTTATACATGTCATGATTGGTCTGCCCCAATTTATCAGAAGCTGACTAATTGCTATCGTCTGGATGCATGTTGCGCTGCTGATCCAACTGTCAAACGAGTTGTACTGAGAAATTGCATGCACATGTGGTCGGATAGTTACATCCGTACGCTACACCCAATTATGACTTATGTTGTACTGACAAATTGGGGTAAAATCCCATAATCTGTATACCCCATTAAAGCAGACGGTGGCACCGGCCAACAAAAAAATGTTAATTGGACCAATTAGTTGTTTGTAGTTGGATCAGCAGCGCAACATGCATCCAGACGATAGCAATTAGTCAGCTTCTGATAAATTGGGGCAGACCAATCATGACATGTATAAGACTCTTTAAAGCCTCTCACAGACTGGTGCGCAAATATTGTCAAGTTTACATTTATTTATTTACTACCTTTCGCCTGCGTCGTTGACTAGTGGACCCGGGATAAATACTATTCTTTTTTTTAATTTTTCATCCAAATCGGTTGAGCCTTTCAAGCGTGATCGAATAACAAACATTACTTACATCCAAACATCCAAACTTTCGTATTTATAATATTAGTAGGACTTATTTATTAATTCCTTTAATATGTTAATTATACAGGAGGATATTATATGTAAGGTACTTAGGTCTAGAACAGTGGTAATACAAATCCCTATCAAAAAAGTATAGAACTTGAAGCCGCACCTTTTTTTTTGCCGCACCAAACTGGGATTTTATTGACAAAGCACACGGAACGTTATTCATGACAATCATGACAACTGTATAAAACCCCATTTTATGAAGGAGCATCTCTTTTCTAGGAGTTTTTATTATGATAATTTTCTAAGAAACACTGTCAGAAATAATAACAACAGAAAAAAAATACCTGAATATTGAATCTAAACCACGCACGTTAGGACAACTGAACTATAATTTTTCCATACAAAGGTGACATTTAGATCTACCTGACGCCCGTACAATGCGTTACGTAATCTACTAGCAGGTCCAGAGGGGTAATCTCCTAATCACGTAACGTTTTGAACGCGCGTTAGGTAGATCCAACTGACATTTTCCCATGTAAAAATAGTCATTTAGATCTACCTAACGTGAGTACTGAGTCTGTAAAGGATTCCTTAAGTGGATTATATCGTCGTGTTAGAGCGTGTACTGATATGTGTGTTTGTGTGCAGTGCTCTTGCTGAGTACAGACAACAGTGAAAAGCCTTATCCAGAGGTCATATGAAATTCAATCTTATGTTAATGGCATACAATCTTTGACAGGGAAAACGTTTTTCACCTTTATGTGTATGGACGACCGTAACATCCTTTTCGCCCATACGACTTTTAACACTTATACTGCTAGGAACCCACATAGTGGGCGCCATAGTCACTTTCCGCTTCATACGAGGAAAACCACGGAATCGGCTACGAGCGTAGCGCGTAGCGATTCTTGGCAGTGAATGTGAGCTCTATTTTATAGTATTTTATGCAATCGTTATATAATGTATGCTCTTTCAGTCGAGTACCACGTTTAGGCCACGAAGCTTGCTGAGTGGCCTAATTAAGGTCAATTTCATTTTACTTGTCTCAACAGTTATGAAATGTTCCCAACAGCTCCATAGTAAAAAGTATGTGATTTAAGTTTGGTGTACGAAGTGTTAATTCAAACATTAAGGTCGACGAGTATAAAAAATAAAATAACAAATCGAAAATATAAGTACCTATGTAACAATAGTTATTTGTGCAACAAGAGAGCAAAGTTTGTTTTTGCTGCGAGTGCTAATTTTGAGCCCTGAGGAAGCGAAAGATTCTAAAATTGAATCACGAGCGTAGCGAGTGATTCAAAGTTTGAATCTTGAGCGCAGCGAAGGACTCAAAAGCACGAGATGCAAATACTTTGCTCTCGAGTAACACATACAACTTTTTACCTCAGCAGTGAGAACATATTCACATCAAAAAATTTATCATAGTATCACGTACCTATTCGTCTAAAGATTATTCAGGTAGAAAACTTAATTAGGCGTTAGTTAGGTACTGCTTGTTTTAACTCCTTAGCGCTGGCCGCGCCGTTATTTAATACTAGAAAGGCGAAAGAAGGCGCGAGAAACCAAAGGATATTTCAGTATCTAAGTATACGAGTGTCGCGTGACACTAACACATCAATAAAAACTAACCGTGTTATTGTTAAAATTCACAGATTTTACTAATATCTTCAAGATATTTTTGAAATATTTAACATTGTCATTTATCACAAAGGGCATATTACGCATTAGCGTTATATTACGTGTATCCCGCGTGCACACCAAAAACTAGCCGTATACTGTTGTTAAAATACTGCCTTCGTCACGTCACTGACTTCACTATATTTCTTAGTTAGATAGAGAATTGATTTATCGTATTAGTTTTTATATTTAAAACCAATATCAATAACGCAAGAATGACGAATAATATACAGAATAAAATCTCAAACATATTAACAGCGCGCAACTTTTTAAAAGGGGCGGGGCCCCGCGCTTGCGGTCGGAAACTGCATCTGTGGTATACGTTCATAGAATTTAAATTGTTTAAACTAGAAATTTTAATTAGCTGGCATAATAAATATTTGTTATGAAAAACGGAGTTTATTCAGTGATCTTCAATTTAAAATTCCTTTGTATAATTATTTTGGTCATTTAAACTTGTTTATTTGATAGTTTTCGAACGTGTCACTTGTTATCCGCTTTTTGGGGGTCTACTTTGAAATTCGATGGTCGAACAATGGATCGACCTATGTCTGCCATTTTCTTTTTTTGTAATGGAATGAAAGGGACAGTGCTAATAAAGTTCAAATATTCTGAACTTGTAATAGACCCCATACGACGAAATGTCAGTGCTCTGCACCAAAATTAAAAAGTTACTTTGTCTCACGGAGTGAGCAAAATCGCATTTTGCACACTGTTTTCACGCAGCAAAATATGCTTGTTCGAGCTGCTGAGGTGAAAAAAGTATTTAACTTTAATCATTAGTCTGTAAAATGTTGATGTTCTAACTATGGGCATTGTTTAAACACGCCTATTAACAAATTAAGGTATTTTGTCATTAGCTATCGGTTAGAATATTATTCGACTAAAAGCCTTACTTTAAAAAAATCCTTTTCTCTAACATGCTCTGAAATGTATGCGTTAATATCACGAAATGAAGACAAGAAGTTTCTTGTTTATGGCTCCCTACATTACTTTTTGGCCTAAGGCCAAGAAAACCCTTAATAAAAACATTATCGTCCGCTACTCTAACTTTTTAAATTTGCTTACTAATATTAAACTGACAAAGGAAAAATTACATACTGCCAACCACCACTTGACTCTGTAAGCAGACTTGCGACATAAAAAAAAACAAAATCTATGGTACTATACTTATGTGCGGTTAAACATGGTGCTTGAACGGCTTGTTGAAATGGCATGTTTTAAAAATAAAAAAGGCGGCAAATAACACAAAATTGTTTTCTGAACTTTCGTTCTGATTGTAATTTCAACAAACTAGCATTTAATTGATTACCTTGTAGGTATTTATTTTAATCTTAATATTTCCTCACATCGTTTGAGAAAAGCACTATACAAACCTCGGCCGGAACAGGGATTGCTGGACTCGTTGTATCCCACACCACTCGTCTACCCCAAAGCTCGTCCAGCAATCCCTTACTTCACGGCCTCTGCAGTAATGTACTATTAATTTGAAATGTATACATTTTAGTTATCAGCGTTACTGCTTCATACAAAATTAATTTACTAGCGATCGTTTATAAATTTTATTATCTAACTTATTTCCGACGGACTTACAAATGTGGCATTGAAAAAATGGCGGCTAATTGACAATATTTCAAAATATGTTATGACGCCTAAATCGAAAAGCATTTCGGTAATTATGTTATCTGAACGTAATCAAATAGTTTTCTGTGTTTTTTTCCTGCTCGCTTTTAAGAAAATCGCGAAAACGTATAAAAGTGGTTTTCACCGTGTGTGACGTCAGTATTATGGCTGCCATATGAAAGGTGTCCAAACTGCCATACAGAGTCGTAGTATTGACGTCATAATTTACTTACAACCTTCTGGAATTCGCTACTTTTCAATTTGATAGTTTTGAATGAAAATTACAATTAAGGGAGAAATAAAAAAACACGTGTCGCATTTTCTAGCGAACTAAATCATAAAATGGCCTACATGAAAATATGAAATGTTGTCAATTGCGTAACATTTCGAACGAGTTTAAGAAGACTACAATAATTTCCCCATATAAAATTACAATTAGATCGAGCTAACGTAAGTACAAAACGACCATCAGGTTAGGATTTAGTATTCTCGTACAAATTATACTAGCTTTCCCGTGGTTTCGTCGGCGTGGAAGTAATTTAAATTGTATACAAACTCCATCCCATACATACTTCCGCCCCCCATTTCACCACCTAAGGGAACGATTTTCGTGATAGAAGCTAGTATGTACTTTCCTGAGACTCAAAGTAACTGCATACCATACCGAATTTCATCTCAATCGGTACAGTATTTAAGAGTGAAAAGGTAAGGAACAAACAAAGAGCGTTACTTGGGCATTAATAAATGTTATAATATTAGGATGGATATGGATATTGCAAAATTATATGCTTTATATGAGATCTCCATGTCTATGGAAATCTGGACCTCTACTGGTTTAGGTATTTGTTAAGATAAATAAATTATTTTACTGATTCATTCATAAATAACGCCTAAAGAGTAGGCCATTTTAAACCGATATACTGGAAAAATGAACTACAAGATCATAAAGGCCTGAATGAAATACAGATCAGCAGCCACTCTGCATGCAGCGTGTTTATAAGTGGACTCATAAATACGGGCTGCGATAGACTGGAGCTCTTAAACGACCCCGCTGTTAATTACAACTAGAAGACGCCTCAGGCATCACTCGCTTCTTAAGTAACGCCACCTCCGGCACGCTATATGTGCGCCTAGTTCTTATAGCCAGCCGTCTTACTTAAGACTCTGAAGATAATATCCAAATCGTGAAATTATCTGTCGTATATGTGTGTAGAACTGTAGACAGTTCAGCCGATGGTCCTAATACTCTATAGCCAAGTTAATTGAGTCATAAAACAGACGATTGTCAATTAAATAATTTTTTATCGCGTCCGCGAACGCGGGCTGCACAAACAGTGGAGTAGAATTGTAGAACTTATGATCTGTTTCCACAACGTAAATATTTGCCGAGCGGCACGCGGGTCACATGTCAAAGGCGCCGGCTTCGGTATTGATCTAGCTGGTAGGCGGGGCGCGGGGGGCGGGAGAGGTTTTAAGGGGTCGCCGGGGGCGCGGGTGGTCCGTAGTACGGAGGCTGGCTTACGTAAGGCCGCAGCGCGTCTGACGCCCCGTCTGCAAGCTCGCCGACACTGATTAATAAAACAACCGTTATCGACTCACTGCAACCGAGATATCATCATTCCCCGCCTTTAATGGACTAACTTTAGCAGCCTCTCCATAGTTATAGTCAGTCAACGTGTGACTAGTTATCTAAGGCTGTAGAAGTTATTTTGATGAGAGCGGAGTTACATGATAAGGTGGCACAAACGTTAAATAAACCAAGCTTGCTTGTATATTTTAAATAGACAAATGGGAACAGCCAGTTATGTCATACTTGCATGCTTATCAACAGTAAACGAAGATTTTACTGCTAAGTAACATAGTAATCATTAAGTACCTAATACAGGTTTGCGAGCCGAAGGGCTTGAGTCAAGCCACTGCAAATTGATCAACCTAACGGTTTTTCATATATTCCTTCGTTACAAGTACTATTCTGTACTATTCTGTAAATAAACAATCGGTTAAACAAAGGTATGTGCACACCGCGCTGCACTATGACACCGACTAGCACCCGGTACTTTGTAAACACAACTTGGATGCAAACGCATGTGCCTTGTCAAGTGGCAGTGGCATGTGACAATATATGAATTGTTGATTCCTACCCGTCCTAGAACTATCCCCATTCTATCCTAAAGGAAGCCGGGATCTGCCTACTTAGCTGATCGAGAAATGGCATAGACACTAAACTTTTCGGAAGAACTGTGAATTTTCGGAATCAGAGGCGAAACCAGACATTAAAAGGGTAGTGAAAACCCCCCAAGGGCTTTAAGGAATTTGGTTGGATCTTATTATGTAAATTGTTATCTACTTTATCTATGCTTTGATATTATAAAACGACATTGAATCTACTCATCAGATTTAATCATTTCTGCCAACAATACCCCTGAACCACTCACTGTCTCTCGTGATTCAGACTAGTTGCAAACTGGTATCGGTTTGGTGCTCTGAAAATGAGATATAATGGTTACAAATAGCCATTAAAAAAATCCAATTACTTCCCAAAAATACTTGAGAAAACAGGAAATTGTAAATAATAATTTCCGGCCGCCTTTGCAACTGGGTTTCACAACCAGTTCTGATGGAGGATTTTTAAAAAAATATTCGCAACTAGCAGCTATAGAAAAAAATGAAACATAAAAGTTTATTGAGGACGTAAACACATTACAAAAATTACATTGAGTCAGTGGATCCCAAACTAGGCCGAGCCTGTATCTTGGGAGCCGTGGAAGATGTTGCACAATGATTAATTACACGTGTTGACAGATAAATATAGACGTAGTCAAAACAAACAAAAAGTGTGTTTTAAACATTTAAGAAAAAAAAAAATATCACAAAAAAAGTAAAATTAAATTAAAATAAAAACAATTTGTAAAGGCGAGATAAAAGTAGACAAATTTATATTATTATTAAGATGCGAGTTTGTGTGATTGAATTGAGTGTGTGTAAAGAGTTCTTATTTTTGTATTTATCCAATAATATACCCGGCTGCACTTTTCAAGACTTGTTTACCGTTTACACGTTATCAAGAATATAATGTAATTCCAGGATTGGGACCGCAGCGCGCACGTCAATCAGACTTCAAAGAAAGTCATTTCAAATTGAATATTTAGAACCGTACCTACCGAAATAGGGTAGCCAGCATGTGGATGTGTAATGTTTTGAGGAACGCATCGTTACAGTATCTCATCATCATCATTATCATTATCATCACCAGCACATCAGTAGTTTACATACGCTGCACTGCGGGGCACAGAATATTATCTTCCTATCATGGATGGAAAGGAGCGATCTCTCAATTTGAAAACTATCCCGTCCCTTGTTTTTAATACAAAGCTCGCAACATTTTTCTTTAATTAATATCCAAAACTATCGAGAACTCTCACGTGCATTTGGCATACCACGGTCTACTCAGGTACCGAACAAAATTTAAACTTTAGTTTCAATTTTGTTGGGACTCGAGCCCCGGTACCGGTAGAAATTCAGGTGGAACGCAAATCGGTTTACGATCCCGGCCTGCGATCCGACTCTAAACCGATTACACGAACATAAACATAAACAATTCGTATACTCGTACAGTCATAATGGGCACACTGGCATAATGAAAATACAATTTATAAGGTTCATATGGGTATGGAACCCAAACCCGTATCTAATTCAGTTTGAATTGCACCAAGGTCCTAAGGCCCGTACTGCTGCCGAACGGTGAAGCATTCCTATTAATACTTTAGCGACTTTTAATAAGATATTTATTTAAAATAACCACAGTACCTTCACATTCTACTGTTACCAGTTCATGAGTTAAAATATGAACATTTTTTTAAAATATAAATTATACAAAATATGACTAAATTAACAACCGCCTTCCGTCTATTCGTTCCGACCCGGACTTGATACTTTCGGAAAGCAATGTACAAGTAACAATAGAAAAACAAGCGCGGCAATAATAGTTGAAAAGGCCGATTCTTCATGTAAATACGGTACAGTTGGTAATTGTACGCAACATCAGTTTTTATAAAAAATTCAATAATATTAAAATAGACAGCTGTAGAACTTCCTAGATTTGAACATTTTAAATGTTGGTTATAATTATAAATTCCAAAAATCTCAAACCGTCCTAACTTAACGTAAACTTTGATACACTTTTATTTCAGTCTTTCCTTTACTCACTTGAAATGAAAGCCGTTTGTTTGTTTATTTATTTCTTTCTTTAAACTTTATTGCACAAATAAGAAGTACAAATGGCGGACTTAATGACTTAAAGCAGCTACCAGTCAACCACAGGGCTAAACAGAAAAGCTTATAGGTGCAGGCAGCTGACCAAGAAAAAAAACAAATGAAAAGGATAGGTAGCTACAGTGTACGAGATTTGGGACTGGTCTTTGGACAGTTCCAATATGATGTAAAGAGTGATGTGGCTAGAGTAAATCGATTGTCATAATATCCGATTACGATTGATGATGGCTAATAAAAGGAATCGATTGATTACTATGTAATAATTATTTTTAGGAAATCAAATATAGAGCCTATACACTGTTGTCTGCTAACACAAGTGTCCTGTAAGTAAAGAGAGAGACTGATAGTGCGAGAAAAATTGAGAGAGCTCGCGCGCCGTGCAGAAATCAATGCCATATTTTCAAAGGCAACATTTTGCACAATCAAATATGTCGGTTTCGATCGATGTGATTTTATTTCGTATTATCGTAACAGTAATTAAATTATACATTGTTATTTTCCTATTCACAATTATTTGATTCATAACGATTTATTTCTAAATTGACAGACTCCAAACGATTAAAGCCGTATACCACTAAATTTAAAAATAAAAAGTCGTAGGACTAGTAATGGTTTGCATACCGAGTTTTCAATGCTAATTTCTATACAAATAAGCCGTAAAAAAATATGACAATAATTTTATAAGTGCTAAAAAGAGCGTGCATGGAGATTGAAATTTGTTTTGTAACTAGGAAGCTATTGAAACTTTTTTTATTATTTCGATGAGCAGTGCCAATTTACGTTATATGGGTGTCGCGATGTGTCAAAAGACCAGTTCCAAATCTCGAACACTGTAATGAAATACATTTCCTAATATAATGAATTACTCAAGTTATGAAGTAAAATGAATGAGTGAAGTGTGTGTGAAGTTTGTTCAAGTTATTTATACATTATAATCCATATAATTCAATTTAATTCCTTGAATCTATATGAGGAAAATAATAACCACCAACCCACGTACATTATTATTAGTAAGACAGAAATAGTTATTGTTGTTTCGAATACAAAAATGCGCGGTTGCACGCCCACTTCCTCCGCTAGTGCTGCCTCATAAAACGCCTACATTTTTTTTTTGTTTCATATTGGCAACACTTATGTAAGTTATAAATGGCTCGAACCATTAATGTTCCTTCTGAAAAGTTCCTGTTAATTAATTTGCGAGTACTCTTCTGATGGCACAATAGTCAAATAAACCCCTAAAATGCGAGGGTTCATTACTGCGAATCTAGCTTGTCTGCTACAGATAGCAAATTCAACCCAGCCTGATCCAATCGTAACAATCTTAGAAGCCGTTCTTTGAAGTGTTTCCATTTAGGCGCGGCTCGGAAACAGCCGCTTGCTCGCACCTGACGTCCAACCGAAACATTTTAAATTCCGAACCCCTGCCGGTGACGGCCGAACTCTCACGAACAATGTCAGTGAAACATTCCGTGATTGCTAATGAGGACATTGTGGACGACTTGAAATTTCAAATAACGAATTCTTAAAGGAAGAACTTCTGACAATTTGGTCATTCTGAGCTATTATAGTAGGGATCTGCATTGTGATGTCCCATGTTCTTTAAATTAAAAATGCAACAAGGTTTACAAATAAGGAGAACATTCCTTCATAACAGGTTAACTACCTATTCGCTATAATCTAAATCTTTGATGACTTTGATATATATTATCGTCGTTTCAAAACGTCGCGGTTATACGGGAAATTTGACTGATTTATGTGAGATGACAGCTGCCGGCACCTCATCTATACTTATATTATAATAAAAAAATCGGTTAAGTGCGAGTCTGACTTATACTCCTCGTAGTCCCGTACAAGTACAAACTAACAATTAACTCAAGGTAAAGTAAATGTCCCAAATATTTGTTAAATGACTTATTTTAACCCAACACACAACAGAATTTAATTTTAATTTCAAACAAGGAATAACTTTTACACCCAGACCATCGAACTACCAAGACAATTGAATAGCTATCTCTTTTTGACCTGCTATTGAAATTATACCCGTCCCAACCCCATTAATTCTAGAAAAATCTTAACAGCGCGAAGTAGGAATGGGGTCAGCGCCATCTATCGGCCCCATTTGGTATTAACGTGCACGGGCAATGAGCTTAGTATGTATGTTGGTGTTTTAGCGATTATTGTTTATCACGTGAACCGATCTCGATTTTTTATTTGAAAGAGAGTACTTCTATTATAGTCTTACAGGAATTACAAAACAACAAAATACTTATAAAGTTAATTAAATTGCAAACTTAACTAGGAAATGATTTTTGGAAATAAAACAAATAAAACTTATACTTAAGTTATACTTTTCCAGTAAAATTTATGTTTATCTAAATCACAAGTAACTATTTAAAATTTTTCGCTTTGATAACTTCGGAGATAAGGGGGGGATGGTATTTTTTTTACATTTTCCTTCATAGATCGAAATTTTACCATTGTAGAAAAAAAAAGAAAAACTGTTTCAAAAAGTGCAACTCAAGTTCTTTCATATGATACCCCACTTGACCTAATAGTTGAATATTTATTTTTAGCCCCCTCCTCTATTCCTAATTTTTCATAAAAAATCTAGATGTATATTTAAATTTTTCATTTTCCATGCACGTGGATAACTCTCATTTATAACCGTTCCAAATTTCAAATTGATAGCTTAAGTAGTAAGCACCATAAGGGTTTTTTTTAGGGTTCCGTAGGACTACTGACTAGGAACCCATATGTATATCAATCACGCCGACAAAGTGGTAAAATAAAAAGTGTTTTTTTATTAGGGTACTTCCCCTATACGTAACGTGAGGAGTGATATTTTTTTTCATTTCAACCCTAACATGTGATGTATTGTTAGATAGGTATTTAAAAATGAACAGGGGTTAGCTAATAGTATTTTTCACAATCGTGTTATAACAGAGAGCTTTTTAGTCGAGTACCGTGTTTAGGCCACGAAGCTTGCTGAGTGACCTAAGTAAGGTACGAGATTAAAAAGCTTGATTATGACACTATTGTAAACAATACTTTTTCTACGAGTCAACTGAACAAATTAAACAAACTTGGTATCTATTGAAAACGAAGTGCAACCAACGGCTTTTTCATATTTGTGCGTTGATGTCTATTTACCTTTTGACTTTCTCATGACGGCGTCCCATTGGTCAAATACATTATAGTTCAGTAAAGGCGCCACGTGATTGGTCAATTTCATTTTAGTTGTCTCAACAGTTATGAAATGTTGAGTTGGGAGCTCCATAGTAAAAAGTATGTAATTTAAGTTTGGTGTACAAAGTCTTAATTCAAACATTAAGGTCGACGAGTATAAAAAATGTTTTTTTGATAATTACACGTAACTTTTTATGACTAATTCTAATTGTGACAAGAGCGAAAAGGACTCTTTCAGATAAGATTTGAAAAATCGTTCGTTAATCGTCATGTGAGTTCAAGGAAAACCATTTTGAAACGAAAAAAAAGCTACTGTTACCAAAGAACACTGTGTGATCGAAGTCATATTTGTACAATATTCCGCTTTGATATCCCAGATTCGTGAACGAAGACACGTAGAGGAATTTGTCCGTTAAAATTGTAATGTTAATATGGTTTGAGGTACAGTAAAATTACATATTATTAAGTATTCAATATCCGATTATGTCATCATTATCAGAGTATCACCCTTTTAGAGTTTTTCAGGTTGAGATTAGACTTTAAAGTAAAGACTGTCATATACCCAAAATATACCGTGGTGAGGGGGGTGAAATTAAACATCATCTTACTTTTACATAATACGAGTTCAAGTATGTCACGTTTCACGCAAACGTGGTGTCCTGCCCTGAAGCAAAGTTAAAGGTACCGATACACTTGATCATTCACTTGTAATGCACTGATGTACATAAGTGACATTACAGGTAAAAGCTCAGAAAATAAACAGCAACACTTGAATGAGCATTCTAGCGAGCATTCTAGCGAAACTATAGTAAACTTGCGTCGAGCTTTATGCCAAACCAACCAATTTTATTAATGCTAAGCCGCCTGGGTGCGTCTCACGAGATATAACTACAATATATATAATTTCATATGAATAACGTTCACAAGATATAATGAACGTTAGCTATAGCAACAAAAATAATACTTTTATAAGGAATACCGGTCAGCTAACATAATATAAATTTTATATATTCAACGTTTTTTTCTATAACACTGAAATAGACTAATTTCAGTTCGTATAAAATACATAACGTATAACGAGCATAAAATATAATATCTTTTCGTATAACATACATAATGTATAACAATCATAACACATAGTTTATATTCGTATAAGGATTATAATGTAGTTGATTAGGTTAGGGCAGGCGGAAAGAGGGAGCTCGGGGGCGAAGCCCTCCGTAAAGGAAACAACAAATAATCGTAACAATGGTATTATTTGTAGGTTTGGTTAGGTTTAGATTGTGTTCCTTAGAGCGGAAATAGGCACCCCGCGAAGCGGAGTGACGTCGACACACTGGCGGTTAGGTTAGGTTTAGGTTAGGTTAAAATAATTAAGAAATTAGACCTTTCGTCCATTATATGCAGTGAACGTTATACTAAACAAGCTTATAGAAAGTGAGCGAATATATTATGACTGTTATATGATAAGTTCTTATACCTCGTATTAGTACTTACCCAAGCCGCCTTTCCTCTCCACCCACAACTCCCGCACAGCATTTACTAGAGCGTTCGCTAGCATGATCTTGAAAATGTTCGTAGCGATGTTTGGCTCTATGCTTTAGTATGCTCTTTATTCAGATCGACAAATGTAAAAACCGGCCAAATGCGAGTCGGACTGGCGCACGTACGGTTCCGTACCATTATCTATAAAACTGCAATAAATCACGTTTGTTGTATGGGAGCCGCCTTAAATATTATTGTATTCTGTTTTTAGTATTTGTTGCTATACCAACATAAATAAATCATCTATGAACATTTCAACTGTCTAACTATCAGGGTTCATGAAATACAGCCTTGTGACAGACGGACAGACGGAGAAACGGACGGACAGCGGAGCCTTAGTAATAGGAGCCCGTTTGTACCCTTTCGGTACGGAACCTTAAAAACTATGAATTTTCGAAAAATGTTAATGCTCATGTCTATCGATCATCTTAAGACGTGTGCATACGGACAATACAAATCAAAACACAAGATGAAAGAGTATTAGTAAGTTCAACTTGGTAATGTTCCTTTCGAGCTACAAGCAATTTCCGCTACAAAGCGGAAAAATGGGTTGAGTAATAAATTATGTATTGCCCAGAAGAGCTATCCACTGGGCCGCAGTGCGTAGCGTGTTAACACATTTACTGCCAAGAATTACTATGCGCTACGCTTGTAGCAAATCCGTTATTTTCCCAGAAAGTAGCGGAAAGTGACCACGGTGGAGGCACCCGGTAGCCGGCTTCCTAGCAGAGAAAGTGTTAACTCTGTGAGGTCCCTAAAAACTGGTCTAGGGTTTTCTTTCTAAACCAATTAACACAAAAGTTATGGCCAGAAACCGGTTTTTTGGCCTAAAATTGTTCATCTTTGATGCCAAATATCTCGAAAACAATGAACTTTGAAGTAAATATGGGATACTATATTGCCTAAAGCCGTTGTTGTTAACATAATAAGCTACAAAAAACCTAAGAAAACTAAGAGATTCCATACGCCAATTCTGGGAGCCCCTTAAGCTATTTACAACAAAACTTATATCTAGCAGGATTATTGATATACAATATTAATACATTACGTCTAAGAGAAATGGTCCTAGGGGCTAATATACAAGTTTATTGCCTAAACTAGGTTACAGTTGTAAAGTTGTAATCTGTGTTTTAGGCATAATTGGCCTTTGTTTTATATATATATTGCCTATCTAAACATTTGTTACCACGCATCAAGAAAACAAAAATATATTTAACAAAAGGAAAGCTTGCGATTACAGAACTATTTCACTATAGTTAGCAAATTTTCTGTCTCGTCGTAGGTCAGGGTTAGCAACCATTCTGTTATTTTAGTTTGACATAAGTACTTTGCTATTTTGATCGTACACGAAGCAGTGTTTATTTATTTTATTATAAAGAAAAGGGCCTAGGAAAGAGAAAAAACTGTTAGTAAAAGCGTGTTTAGTGCGAAATCCCTTAAAAATTATATCCATCCGTCTTTTGGTGTGCATATTAGGGTTGTAGCAAGCCAACTTGTGCTGTTTTAGAATTACGCTCCTGATGAATAGTTGTCGAACTGTTCGTACTTTACATGATTGGTACAATTCCGTGGTCGGATAATAAAACGGACGGAAGGTAGCCACTTTCAAAATGGCTCTTTGAGCACATTCAAGTGTCAATAGAATGGTCTTCGCAGCCCCACCCCATGACGTTATACAGTATGTTAGTACAGATTGACACAAAGCCGAGTATATCCGATGTATCAGTTCTTTGTTAGCAACGCTTCTTAGCTTTTTAAAGACAAAAATAAATCTACGTACTCTAGCAGCAAGAACGTCTATGTGGCTTCGAAAATTCAGGTTCGAATCAATCATTATGCCAAGATATTTTATCGTGTCAACCTTTGATAAAGCAGGACATGTATAACATACCTATCTATGAGAATTTGCATAGCGATATCATTTGTTAAAGGTCAGTTTATTTCAATGGGTGCCTCAGCAAGATGTTTGTTGACTATTATAATATTTGCCAGTATACTGTCTCGCAAAGGTTCGGCCCAAACCACTGGATTGTTCCAAAAACTTATGTGTGAGATATCATTTGAAATTTTACAGTGGCTTTTCGGTGAAGGAAAACATCGCTAGGGATTCGGTCTAATCTCAATAAGGGCTAGTTTTCCCTCTGGCTTGGAAGGTCAGATGGCAGTCGCTTTCGTAAAACTAGTGCGTATGCCATATCTGGGGATAAGGTGCCAAAGCGGACTCCCGCTCCTTTAGAAGCACAACCGGGAATAACGCTGGGAGAATGATGATACTGTCGAATAAAACGAATACAAAATATAACTATGCGCAAATACAAATGTACCTAATATTAACATAAAAGATAGGTACAGGAGTACATACTACATAAATGTACTATACTCACGCAACCTATGATCCTCATGCATAGTGCTGATTTATAAAGTTCATAATGTAAATAGCAAGCCCCTTTTTAACCCCCGACGCAAAAAGAGGGGTGTTATAAGTTTAACGTGTCTGTGTGTCTGTGTATCTGTGTTTATCTGTCTGTGGTAGCGTAGCCCCCTAACGGATGAACCGATTTGAATGCGGTTTCTTTTTTGTCATAGATTATTTTATCCCGAGTGTTTTTAGCTATGTTTCATGAAAATCTGTTCATCCGTTTTTGAGATATTGGTCTTTGAAACGAAAGGTTTTTCAACTATTCCAAGTTGTAGTTATTATCACTTAATGGTAACTATAAGATTAATATTAATTTATATGTTAAGTGTAATCTTAAGGTTCACATGTATTTATATGATTATCATGTCATAAAAGGTGACGTTGAATAAAGTAAATCTATTCTATTCTATTTTATAAAGGATCAAACAAGACACTGAAAATGAATAAAAACATTTAGAATCGTCGACCCCGGCCTATCATTTGAAACGTTAATTAAATCTGGCCTCATCCTATCACAATGATGGCTGTACATTTATATTTGTCGAGCGTACCTCAGCGTTTATATGAAATAAGGGGTGCTCGCCGAATCGGAAAAAATGCTTAACCTGCTTCCCGCAATCACATTTACTTCCCCGTGACAGAATTATGAGAAATGTTTAAAAATATTCCTTTAGGGCGTTCGTATCGTTTCCTCACATCCTTTTGCCCGTTATATGGATAATTGATATCGCGTTTCAAAGCTCCGGGAGCGACTTTTTGCAATAAAACACCTTTATCGCTGCAGCTCCAGTATGAATTGTATCAAATCTCGTTTTATAAGATATTCATTTCTTGTTTCAGAGTCAAAAACTGGGCGTTGAAATTCGGCGTCGACTTATGGGAATTCGGAAGGCACTTCACCAAAATGAATCAAATACAGAACGTAAGTAATTGAATTGCTTAAAGTAGTTTGGATGTGAACTTTATATGAAACTGCATGTAGTTCGCTGCTGCGAGGAGAGTAATCAAATGATTACATACCCAATTATAAACTTTCTAGCTACATGTCTCGACTACAGATACAAGTTGGTAGAACTAATAATTTATAAGTGCACGTAATACTAGTATACTTAAATTGAACAATAGTAGGCATTTTAACTATGTTTAAAATTTTGACAATCATATACCTATTATATGTGCGAGTATAGCAGCATTTACTATCTGTGCCTATAGCACCTCTTAGTTAGTTACTTTATTGTCATATATTTTAATTTTGGCGAGTTGCACCAACTTTCGACTACAGAACGATCAACGTTAAATATGGCACCGGCAACTACTGCCATTCCATAGCAACTTCTCAAACTTTTCATACATTCAAAACCTAATGAGCTTACGATTACAGACGGTTTGGTGCAACCCACCTTTAATGTTAATAAGACTTGTTTATCATAATAAGAATTACATTAATTTAGTGATGAGTACTCGTGGTAAGTTCTCCACGCGGTTTTATCGAATATATACCTATCCCAAACATCAAACTGAACCGAAGCTTAACACAAAACCCCATTGAAACGGAATCCCCTGCGTTGCCGACAGCAGTTTTCGCCGTGGCCGCGAACAAAGCTCGATGCGCCGGGCCGCGGCCGCGCAAGTAGGTCGCCCGTTGTGTCGACGCGTCCGACCGACAACGAGAGGGCAGTTGGGGAATACGTACCTGGGAAGTGTTAGGGGTTGCACGCGCATGTTCCTACTGAACGCATGTTGAATGCAGGGATGCTCCTTTTTGTAATGGAGAAAATGTAACGGGTTCGTTCCAAGGTCCTTCGGACGTGAGGTGAACTTTCGGAGTATGCTATACGGCGCGTCGACAACTTGGAGAGGCTTATGTTTGTTATTAGGAATTTGACGGCGCGTCCGACCGATCCAACAAGATACCTGTTGGGAACGTACAGTCAAGGATTTAAATTGTTGAACCATTTAGAGCTCACTTTATACTGAAAACCAAAAAAAAACCGACTATTAAGGCAAATGTTCGTGCGACATCTCTATAAATTGGTACTATTTTTAAATAGTTAATTTAACACTCAGTGCCACGAACCCGCCAGGTAGGCGATCTGCTGATACGCGCTTTTCTCTACATACGGCTGTTCGTACGAGCGTAGCGTTACGAAATGTTTGGAACTATAATCTTGTTCTAATCCTACAATACAATATTACATCTTTCCTTCGCTATGTGTCGGCCGCTTTATATTTGAACGTTACTTCGCGTGCTAACTGTTGCAACCGCGAGTCAACACTAACGAAACACGATTACAATAATTAATCGAACAACGAAACAACTTAGTATACAATCGCACCCGAAATCAAATCATCAATGTCACGTAAAATTTATAACGTTAATTTTCAAGACGTAAAAGTTGAACACATAAAGGGGCAATAAAGGCCCGGGTGATCGCGTCACTACTAATGTGGCCCCACAAAGTGGCTACGTAGTGACAAAGTTGGGCACGTCAAACCTCCCATCATCCTCTTTTATTAACTTAACTTCCTCGCGTAAACAATAATAGGGGTTGATGCTGCGGAAACCCATGAGGATTTAGAGTTATTATCCTAATTCGATTGCTCTTGCAATCTCTTATAACCGTCTGTAATGTGTTGTAGGATTTATGGCTTTAGGTTACCATCGAATGAGGACGTTTCATGGGGTCTTTTATTTAATAAGTAGGTCATGTTCAGGTGATGATAATGTCGCAGTCATAAAGTAAAATCGACGACCCGCCGCAACACAAAACGGCCCTGTTTTGTAAAACAACTAGCTGTAATATAATACGGCAAATTTTACTATATGACCGCGACATTAATGTTTTTTTTTTATTTATTTATTACAAAAAAACAGGTTACATAATATAAAATTAACCTTATCTGCCAAACTGCATAACAGTTTGTTGGCAGAAAACATGAACCCTCAATTATTTGTTAGGCGTATGTCACTTTGCGTGCTAGTATCCTGCTAACTGAACGCTCTACTTGTAGGCAGTAAAGTATAAATACACCCATTATATAGACTACGAGCGTAGCGTTTTGAAAAACGAACCTTAGCATTGAATGTAATATAAAAGCAATACTTATATTCATTGTAAGGAACTGTTTAGCTTCATATTAGAATTGGCAAGTCTATCGATTGTGTTATGATTTATGATCATCTTACTCTCTTACTCCGTATTTTAACACTTTCACTGCCAGGAACCCGCCTAGAGGCCGCTTACGCTGTAGTCACTTTCCGCTTCATACGGGGAAAACCATGGGATCCGCTACGAGCGTAGCGCTTAGCGAATCTTGGCAGTGAATATGCTAACTATCCATTAAACTAAAAATGTAAATATGAAATGATTTAGCTTACCACTTTCACTACCAGGAATCAGGAACCCGCCTAGCTGGCGACTACGCCGAAGCGGCTTTCCGCTACAAAGCAGAAAAATCACGGGATCTTCAACGAGCGTAGCGCGAGGATTCTTGGCACAGTGAATGTGTTGCTCAATAGTTCCAGCGTAGAAGTTGCCTAGCAGCGCGCGTAGTCCGTAGGAGTTGCAATCGTTCAACGTAGGATAAATACAACACACTACACACGATAATGAGATTCCTTATTTTACTGAATTCATCATCTATTTACCTAATGACTGAATGCACTACGTCGCGTCGTAGTCCGTAGCAACTTATTCTCCGTATTTAGCGAAAATTGCAAGTTGCCTTCTAAAGAATGTGTGTCACGGTCAGCTTTAAATGTATTCATTTTGAAGGAACATTAAAAATAAGAATAAAGGAATTTACGGATATGTACAAAACATACAATTATTATTACAATTATACTTATTATTACAATATATAAAAGAATTTCGGAAAATACACAAATGAAATCGACAACCTAGCCATGTGACAGCTTGTCCGTTTGACATGGGATTTTTTATTGGAATATGCCTAAGCTCGAACTTTATGCCAAAAACTGAGAGGCACAATGTACTTGTCTTTTTGTAGCACAACTCGTGCACAAAGCGAATAGCCTTTAATATGCAAACAGGAATACGGGCAATTCAAAGCTACGTTTTTATGAAGCTACGAATAGTAAATCTCATTTTTTGTAATCTCTCCCAATTCGAAATTAAAATTGTAAAAATTTGCACAACCAAAATGTTTTAAAAAAACGTTATTTTTCTTACGATTCGTACCAATATTGTTTCAATCTCTTCTTTTTAATAAAGAGAGATAAAATAAATAACCGTTCAAGGCAAAATACATTCGTTCATAACATTATTGATACATTCCGTTATTTATGTAAGTTATAAAACAATCATGCGGGAGATCGTGAGCCCTAAAGTAATATAATGTTTCGCGGAGAAAGTTTCGCATCGGAACTTATTCAATATTAGCGCCGCCCACTACCCATTACCTAACGATACGGGCACCTCTACCGCTACTCTACTACAGTTTCCATCACTCTTAAGATCATGATATCTACTGATTTTGAACTTTTTAAAAGCTATATATTCATTTCCCCTTTCGTACATGAGTATGTATATAATCGCATTTAACTTTTCGTGAGACGTATCTAAAATACTACTAATAAATCCGCGGTTAAACTCGCGTATTAAATGTGACGACAAAATAAACTTCCGCAAAGTTCAAAATTTCGCCTACCGTGTCATTTGTAACACGCGAGTTTAACCGTGGATTTATTAGTAATATGAGTATGTAAGTTGTCCCTCAGAATTTAATAATCATTTTACAGCCTGCACACGATTGTAGTGAAATGAGAAATTATTATCAAGTTCGGTGACAATGCAATATAATGGCACCACGGAGCTGATCTAATGATGGAGACCGAAGGACCCAGCAACTCCAAAACTACACAAGATAAATCCGTCGTGTTCTCTTATCTCTCATAAGAACCATCTCAATGTGAAGAGGATGATTGTGCCAAAACGGTAGAAGGGAAATAAAAGCTTGTACTAATAATAATATCATAATTATCAGCGACTTTTCGATAATTGGGCATTTTTCAAAAAATATGTACCTGTACTTGAGGGTTATTCTTAATCAGAATCGTTGATAGTACCTATCGCTCGAAATACAAAATAAAAATAGACCCAGAAACTTACATAGTAAAAGTTAATTTTTTCATCATTATGAATAAATAAAATAAGACTGCTTACAAAAATGTGACGATCTGGGATGGAATACTTGGGACACTTATTTTCTTGTATGAGGATCGATAGTATCAATGAAGAGTAACCCAAAAAAACTAAAAATAAAGTCCATGTCCCTAACTTTTTTTGAGAAAAATCCTCAAAATACTGAATAAAAATGTCGCTACGCTAGTGGTATTGACGTAGACGACTTAATACTTATGGCTAAACATTTTGAGCCGATTGGTTCGTTAGTGAATTTGACTCCTCAAATGAATGGTGAGCACTGAGCATAATTTACGAACACTAACTTCTCACTGCCTTGGCCCAGTTGCACACAAAGATACGTCCTAGGCACCGGCCTTCGCGCTAGCTCAGATGAGAACTGAGTAGGTTAAACTCGGTGCGTCCATCGCTGGCGCGTCCGACCGCACAAAACGCCGCAGCCTCCTCCCGTCTAACTTCGCAAATGAACCTTCGTTAATGCATTTCAATTTGAATACCTGTGAGTAAAAACCCGATTAAGGGTATATCCACCACAGCTGCGCGAGGCAGCGGCACGGTGTGCATGGGAAAATCCACCATTAGGAAAATATGCGTGACTTGCGTGAGCGTAGCTAGCAATGCTATTGCTGGATTTTGCTCCAGCACAGCTCTTTTTTTTATATACGACGGTGGCAAACAAGATTACGGCCCGCCTAATGGTAAGTGGACACCGCAGCCTATAGACGCATGCAACTCCAAAGGAGTAACATTGGCGTTGCCAACCCTTGATATGTTTGAGGATTCGCCGTGTTGACAGCTGAAGGAACAAATTCCCTCGCTCTCAACACAACGCATCCTCGGGAGTTCTGGCGACCTTGCTCACCTCCAGGAACACAACACTACTACAGAGCAAGTAATAGTGTATTATGGCTCTGGTTTTCTGCAAGGCGGAGGTACTTCCCCAGTTGGGCTGCTCCGTGGCTGCTCCACATTCGAGCGGGATGACATTTCGCTGTGCCCTACACCTCACCTGAACCTTTCTGAGCTCTGTAAGATACTCACGCTTACAGCCCTTCAGGCGGCCTAAGAACTTTAGAATTACCTATTCACTTGACAAGGTGTAATTCAGATAGTGTTACTTTCTCTTCTGGGTTGGAAAGTTAGATGGCAGTCGCTCGCGCAAAAAGTAGTGACTACATCAATTCTGAAGGTTAAGTAGCTGAGCGAGCCTCGAGCTCTTTTGGGAGATAACTACGATAATGATAAGATGAGAAGCATTGTCTAAAAAGTATTTAATTTCTTTATTAGTTTTTCGTGTACGTATTCGCACTCTATATGCACTCTATGGATGATCCTGCGCGCGGCTCTATCGCTCTATCGGTAATTTAGCGCTGTCAGCCTGTCAATGTTCTATAATAAGTTGTCAAGCACTTGTCTTGGTTATATTCTCTTTGGTCTTGACAAGTAACACGACAGTATAAGAAGGCGTATAGAAAAACGTTGAATTTTAATTACCATTTTGGATTACAATTTTAAGATGGACGCATTACCTCCTATAATATCAGGTACTAGTGAGATTTTGGCACAGTTGGTCATATCATCATGTTACTTTATAAATAGGTAGTGATACCTACATTTTGGTGAAACCATGGGTAAAACTTTTGGCTTAATACTGCAGTACACAAAAGTAAAATCTATAGCCGGTAAAATATAATTTAATCGTATTATATTATAAGTCACCAACACCCTATTCTTTGATTTGTCCCGATACGAATACTAAAGAGGTGTTGAAACGTTAAGCGGCAAATACACTTCGTCGTTCACCTAATGCGGTCGCCGAATTCATATTAAACTACTTAGGCCAACAAACGTCGTCTTTACACTAGTCTGTCCGCCTACTACGGCGACTGGGCAGATGCCGATCGCCGAATGCGGCCGACTAACGTGTTCTTTACATTTTTGCGGTCGCCGCATGCAACGACGAAATGTAATTGCCGCTTAAGTTTGTAGATTGGAAAGTGTGTTAGTTTGTATGTTCGGGTAATCTCAGAAACTATAAAATCCTATTCTAAAAACTCTTTCTTGAGTAGGTTATATGTAGAATTAACCTACGTGATTATTTGCTATATTTTATTCCGTTGCTCCGCCTATAGGTTCTTTGTATACGGGGCGGAGCCGCGCGTGCTGCCAATAAACATAAACGAAAATACGCAGAAAAATCACGCTTCTGCATATTTTTGCTATTTGTAAGACTTTGTTCGCTGTTTGGCGAGCCATATGTCCAGCAGTGGGTCTTTCGGCAGATAGTCTGTTAAGCGAGCCGTGTTTCTGGAAATGTATGGCGGCGTAATGGGAACTTATAGCTAACTATTTATTTCGTAAAAACAAATCGAAAAACGAAACGCAATAAGATCAGAGATAGTAGAACCGTCCAGAGCCCCGCTCAATCTCGGTGCACAATCCAACAATATGAAATTCCAAGGAACCGCCCGCGCGCGAGCCCCTTCGGATACTTTAATTTCATTAGTAACACATTTTTAATTAATGCCTGGGGTATTAAAACTTGGGCGGTTTGGTGTTGGAGTGAAATTCTTAATTGTTGAGGATGATGACACTTTGCGCTCCTACTTTCACTTTAGCTAGACTGTCTAGTTAAAACTCAACGCCCTATTTAAATACCGTCACGTCTTATTAGAATAGTGAGTAATTATACAAAATTGGTGCTAAATAGACAGTTTTCTAACGTTTTTTATACGTGCGCAGCTCTAGCACTTAAAGCATGTATGGAGTAATCTTATATGTCGTATTTGAGTAGGTACATACTTACAAAAAAGTCTGCCAAATTTTAATATTCTCCGTTTATTTTACACACGCACATTTTGAAAAAGAAAAACACATTCTCATTTTGATGCACGCAAACATATCAGACATGGAAATACTTCGTAAATGGGATTGTGGTCGGCTCAATCAGCAGGGCGAGGTAATGACATTGAAGATGATTCTATAGATATTTGCACAGACATATACAATTTTCACATAAAAATCACTCCTTACCCACCCAGACATATCAGTGGACTAGAATAAAAGGCTTTAAACCAAAGATAAGGCCTGTAATAAATAAATGCTTTGTGTGTAAATGTTATGCGTAATGATCTAACTATAAGCATGGACATTGCCGTTTATAACCTTCAACGTCATACTTCTAAACCCCGGCTCTCTAAGCATAACTGGACTCTAAATCAAACAGCGGAAACATCAAAGCAGATATCGAACGATAGTTGAAGGTGGTTATAATTATAAATGTGGTGCACGTGGAAAGTTTGGATGAACTCACCGCAACCTGGCGGGATCAAAGGTAGATTCCATCCCTCCGGGCCCACTTGAAACCGGCCGCCGCAACTATAGTTTATTGATCGAAGAATTAAACCGAGTCATCCGTTATGCGTCGCGGCAGGTGCGAACTGTTGACGCCGCTCCTGGCAAATGGACTCTCAAACTGAGCTAAAAGCTTTAGTAAATCCTACCTGATGCATATTTGACTCGTTAATGGGTGAGGACCAAGATCTTGGCTAGGGGTTAGCCTGGTTATTCGGTAGTAAGTTAATTTTTGTATCACAACGGAACTTTTTAACTACATACTACCGATTAACCAGGCTAACTACTGGCCAAGAATTTGGTCCCCTAATATTATGTTAGTGCCGCGGAGTTAATAAAGCATTATATTCGATGGAATGTCAAAAAAAGCAAATTGGCTTTATGTATCTTCCTTCTTAGTCGCTTCACTCTTGGCAGAGTGGCCGTGATTGTCATGTCGGTTTAGTGGCAAGCTTGACAATCCGTCGCCATTCGTATCTCAAGGCCGCTTTTCTTGTGCACATATGTAGAGGTGCGTCTACCGCGGCCCTGATTAGGTTAGTCCATCTCATAGGCGATCTGCGGCGCGCTTATGTGCCCTCAATCCTAATACCCTGCACTACAAGCCGCTTGACAGCCGTGCACCGTGGCACGTGGCCGAAGAAAGTCTGAATGCGAGAAATAAGCTTCTAGCTGCAACAATTCTTCAACAATTTGAAACATGACTCGTGCTCAACGGCTTATAAAGCAGAATCAGCTATAAATTCTTGGTCCTGTAAAATTTCTCATACCCGTTTTTTTATCAGTAGGGGAAAGCCACTACTCTTAGTGACAATTCGACGAAATGAGAATAGAGTTTATTGAAAGATTAATGTTTACTCTCAAAATTAAGACCTTTCAGTTTTGGTTCAGACATAAGTATCGAACCTCAGTCAGTAGTGACTAAAATCACGAAAGTAGTCACAGAATTGGCCATATGAAGCTTTTTATGCAAATGCAAAACACTGCTATATGCGCGGCCATAACACAAGCAGTATTCAACCGGAAGTTTTGTACAAATATCCTTTGACATCGCATTTCCGAGGCCGGCCGGGCGGTGTCCGAGCTACCCTTTTCCGTACATATTTTTTGCGAGTAAATGGAGTTCCCTTGTGCGGAGAGCGGGCACAAATGCGGCCCGAGTGGCAAATCCTGTCCGACGGCGGCAAGAAACAGCGCGTGTACGCAAACGCAGCCCTTGTTAATTCCAACTTATATTTTAACTAACCTATGTATAAATGTAGTTATTTACGTAACGTTGCGGTGTTTTTGAATTTAAATATTTTTTGTGATTTCTTACCCATGAAGTAATTAAATAAGGACATATTTGTGAACAGGTTTAATCTTGTGAGGACGGTGTTGACGTACAAAGCGGATTAAATTAACTGCCTTAATTGAATTTAGGTTCGTTGTTAGCCGATGTGTCCCCACGGGCCGCGGCCAGCCCGGCCCCGCGTTATGCAACCCGCCGCCGCCGGCGCCCTCCGCCTCGCTTCACTACCATTTTACTTCCTTCTCATACATTTAATATTTTATTTGCTCGCAGAGATTTATTAATCAGCCTCGGAAAACTCCGCGACTGAGAGGAAAGCACATAAATTTTCATTATTTATAAAGTATGTGCCGTTTTCGTAACTGGAGCTGGCATGCCCAATTCCTCACCCGCTATCTATAATGCAGGAGGGACGGATCTGACCGCGGATTTCCCACATATGCTGGGTGCCGAAGATCAGGCGGGTCGACGACCCTCTTGAATAATTTTATTTATTTATTTATTTTTATTTATTTATTCCATACAATTTCACAGCATTACAGTAACACCAAAGCACTGTGAAACAAAACAAATGTAGATATATATACACAAAAGAAACAAACTATTATTATAATAACACAGAAGACGGTCGTGCATCCATCTTCTCGCAGAACGTCAAACATTCATCACACACATCTATCCATCGGCTAGCAAATATATCACAATTTGCTGCCGATTCAAGCAACGAGTTCATGAAGTGCAAAGCTCGAATAAGCGGGGACTTTCTGCGAGACAACGTTCGCGCTGCCGGCGCCGCTAGTAAATGTTGACAACCAGGTCGAAAATTATATCTAAAGGGCGAGGGAACATACAGGCGCACCAACTGAGCTACTAATCCGGGACAGTCTGAATCACCACGCAAACTTCTACCAGCTAAGGAAAGAAGACCGAAGTTTCGCCTCACCTCTGGTGAATTTAAACCTAAAACGCCTAGCAAAAATTTTGTAGGGTATAGAAATGGGTAGTAACCGTACATTTTTTTATACAGAAAACGCAAGAATACTTTTTGTACCTTTTCCAGAAGCAAGATATATGTTGTCTCATGAGGATTCCACACAACAGCGGCCGATTCAAGCTAGCTTCTGACAAGAGCGGTATACAGGAATTTTATTATTCTGGCATCAACAAAGTCCCTAGCATTCCGAATGACGAACCCTAATCTCCTGCAACAATTAAGAGCCAGCGAGTTGATATGCTCATGGAAATTTAGGTTCATATCTAAAATAACGCCTAAATCCCGAATGGAATCGACCCTGGTAATTGCCTCAGAATCTAGGTAGTAATTGTTATACAGCGGATTACGGGCCCTGCTAAAAGTTACGTGCGCACACTTAGCAACATTGAAAAGAAGTCTATTCTCGATGCTCCACTGATACAACCTATCGATGTCACTTTGGAGAGAATTGCAATCCGAGATATCTTGTACACCATACATTAGCTTCAGGTCATCGGCATAAAGCAGGCAACTGGCGCACTTTGGAACTGAAGCCAGATCATTGACCATAAATCCGATAATACAACTGGCGTTTTGCGCCTAATTCAACTGTATTAAGATCAGCATATAACTTCATAAAAAAACTAGATTTCTTTCCGGCTAAACGGTAGTTACATCTACACAATTTAACTTACATGAAAAGCTTATCGATAAGGGTCAAGTCAGTATAGGTGGCCTATCAATTAACCCGGGTCTAGGGTGGGCCTGAAGTGTCGTTCAGAACAATGTACCTATTACGCCGGAGTGGGCTCCAGGGCGGCTCACTCGGCGTCTCTTTGCCTCGCGTCGCCATTTTTCACCCGCGGTCGAAGGTGCCCTTAAAGCGAACTTTATTGAGTGAACGGCAGCTGTTTTGCAGTGAAAAATGTTTTCCGACCCTACATCCAGTATTTTATTATCATATTCGCCGGTAATTTCTTCTGGTCCGAAATTTACTGATTATTGCAAATTGGTCATAAACGGCTCTTGCCTTTATGCATAAAGCGAAAATTCCGTAATACGGAAATTTTTACATTACAATATCCAGTCATTTCAAAACTCAATTACGTATCTATTCTATACCAACGTGAGGACTGTAGTGTTATTGTACTTCATTCCCTAAAGAAGGGGTGAGATATTGCGTGATCAGTGCTAACTATTTCTCGTTAGATTTGATATAACAACAAAAGCAGCGTGGAGCACAATCCAGAATTCAATAACAACGAAGCACGGAGCGGGCGCCTCTGGCGAATAACAATAATTTGGCAGAGAGCATCCGCCAAATTCTGGACGTGTTCGTTCCATTTTTAAATTTGACAGGTCTCGGCCGCGGTGTGCCATGCTGGGTCCAATAACTCAACGCGTAATGTAGCGCGATGTGACACGATTGTTGTCATTTTCGCAAATTATGCGAACGCTACATGCCTGCCAATGTTTATCTGTGCTCGTGAAAGCGATAAATAACGCGAGGCTGCTCTACGCAGATATTACAGGCGCTAGTCTATTTACTCTGAAATATGTATTATTGTGATGCTCGTTGTGATAATGAACGCGCAATATTATCGCTCACAACTTTACTATACTCATATGGTCCCGGCAGTCACGTACCTACAGTGAATTAAATAATGTCACCGTTCGAATATGCAAGTACCTAAGTTTAGTCTACCAGTGAGCTTAGTTTAATTCTAATTCGTATTGTATTTTCGATAAACTATTATTAAGTATGTTAAATATTTTATCGCTCCAAATTCATAATTTATTCTTCTTTATACGCTGAATGCTGACAAAATCGCTGTATAAAAAGGTATAAACAAATGTATCTGTGTATCTAGTTTTTGTCTTTCAGAACAGAAATAGATGGTGAACCATAAATTTACAATAATCGAATCAGCAGGGTAGCGTCCACACCACACAAGGCTGTGCATCCATCAGAGATGTACTAAGCTGTATTTCCATACATGTGACACCTATCTTGGTGACAGGTATGGACACACATTTTAGCACATAATCATTGGTGGAAGCGCAGCGGAAGAAGGCATCAAACCAGTTTTGAACTACTCCGGGCTTACCGCGACACCGGATTCTATTTCATTGTAACTTAATTCCATAAGCTTTCCAACTGTTTCGACTAGACTGATAAACTGTTGAGTATGACATACCGGACTGTTTAGGATTCTTACAGTTACCGCTTGATGCACTGTCCATAATTCCATACAAATTAGTGATTAATTACACCAATTCGTCTACGCCTCCGCCTCCCGACATCAACGACATATATTTTCTGTTTGTCCAGGCTCCGTATCATGGTCGGCCGTATCACGAAATAAGTGACAAAGTAGAGTGTCCGTCTCGTTCTATCGAACGGTGACAGCCAGTGACGGGCTCTCTATCTTGTCACGTGTCGTGTGATAAGGCCGACCATGATACGGGATCAGGTTCCATTATATACCGGGTTAGAGACAGTACAACCCATAGGCCTCAAGGGATTTTATCAGCCTTCATCCTCAACTAATCCAACTGCAGCGCAGTTCAAAATCTTTCAGTGTAGTAAATGATTGAGTCGTACTGTGAAATATTACCTCAGGAGACTTTCCGATCACCGAACTCACATACAAAAGTCCAAAAGGTACTAGCTCAGCAGTCACTGCATCGTAGCAAGTTATGAGAGACTTAGGACTAGGTATATTATGTTTCTTCGGAAACGGGATAGTCTAGAGTTTTAAAATAAGAATCATTTATTTATTTATTTGAGTCAGGCAACAATACCATATTTACAGATACCTTACAGACTAACATACATAACGATATACAAAACTTATAACATAAAACAAAAACACGTTAAGACGGAGACGCTCGACGCAAGTTCTCGGTGTCAAATAGCCGGCCTCGATATCGCCGGAAAACTACACCCTTCGGCCAGATCTCCTCCTTCATGAGGGTGCGTAACGATCGATATAAAAACTTTTGATATATTTTCGATGGATATAACGATTAAAGGATATAATGCATTTTGATATAACAACATTTGATATATTCTCATGTAATATAATTATCAACAGATATAATGAACTTGTAATATAACAACTATTAATCTAACAGCCATAACGTATAACATACATGGGATATAACTTTGTTCGATATAAAACTCAGTTGGTATAATGTACTATTAGCATAATCTGGAATACTTACTATATTTATTTCTTACCTATTTTACTCTAAGGCAGGTTGGTGTAGGTAGGTACGACACCGAGTAACCACTAACACACAACAGTATAATAGCCACTGATACTTGTAACAATGGTATTAATTGTACCATTGTATGTTAGGTTACTGTTAGCTTGTGTCCCTTAGAGCGGAAATAGGCACCCGCGATGCGGGGTGACGTCGACACGCTGGCGATCAGGTTAGATTTAGGTTAGGTTAAAATAATTAACGTATGTGTGGAAACAAAAATTATATCATACAAAACATTATACCACTAATACCTATATCCAATATACATTATATCCATCAAACGTTATATCAAACATGTATTATACTATTTGAACATTATACGCCTTGGAATTATACTGATTGTTGTTATATCGAGTGAAAATATATCAAAAGTTGTTATACCATTCATTACACACCCCCTTCATGAAGGTCGACAGCGTGTCAGTCGGTACTCTCACCACAAATGAATTGAAACTCGCTTTGTGAATGATGATAATGTGTTGTCTGTCTATGCAGAAATATCACGAGTACAACGTGGAGGTGGCGCGGAAGGACGGGCTCCTGCTGGTGCGCGAACTCGCCGCCGAAGTCAAGAACCACATGGACTTCAAAATGAATGCTGTCATGGTGAGTCTACTTGTATTACTATTCTAATATCCCTAAATATTACGAGCATTTTCAGCCGGGACACTAGTAGGTTATACCTACATATATATCTCACATTCATGTTGTATCTCATTTCTTAGTTTAGATGGTTTTGTTATATTTGTACAGATGCGTTCAAGTGAAGCAACCTTAGCAACAAAAGTATCGGCGTCTCTACCTTGTTCCATACTAATTTTATCTTGTAGAAAAATTCAGGGCAAATTCGTTACAAAATATTGTTATATTGATAATTTTCAGGGATTATCTTGTCGTAGAATGTTAATAATGCCTTATTAATTATTAACAAGTTGTCGTTCGGTAAGTTAGAATAGGTACCTAAGTATATGAATTAACTTTTATCGATCGTACTAAAAGTCTACTTCAATTTTTCCAAAGGTCAAAAAGCTAATGATTAACATAGAGCTTACGATCCAAGGTACAGATCACTTTAACGTAGAAGTATTCGATATTTCATTATATCATCGTATAGTAACTTCACTATTGTTTAAAATAAATGACGGGAATAATCCGAAATAATTTGTCTATACCTACTTATCTTTACACACGGCCAATTTAACCGTCCGCCATAAATTAATGTCAGGTCCGTCCACGATGTAAAAGAATAAATAGAAAACAAAGGACGCGTATCTCTCGAGATTCATTAAGGATGCTAAATAATAAGGTCGAAATTAATTGCTTCCCGCTATTCATCTAGATCCTAGATAAATAAGTTGAAAAACAAGTGGAGCCGCATCTTAAGTACTACTTAAAAATGTATTTATATAAAAACAATAACAATTAAGTCCACCGCAGTCAGATCATAAAATGACATCGTTATGTTTCATAACAACGTATATTATCTGATTGTAATTCTGTGTTATAACTTTTGTGGTAAAGTACGTACTTAAACAAGGTTCTGTTATTTATAATAGCGCCTTTTATAAAACAATTATCTGGTGAGTACCTATTACAAAAGGACAAAATACTTTAGTAAGATTAAATACTTACATCGTTCTATAAGTATAAATATATACGCATATCTTAATTTTCAACAGAAATAATAAATGAATCCTGTTTAATAAATGTTTTTTATGTTGTGTAAATTGTGAAGTTAAATAAAGGTTTTTTTTTCTTTCTTCTTTCAAAAATCAAAAAACTACGTTTTGTCGCAGGCAACAATTATTGTGCCGACGGACACAAGTCTTTACATAAGCGTAAATGGATTCGCTATAAGCTTAACACTCCTTTTTCAAATATTTAGTGCGTAGAGTACCTACGTTCCCCGATGTTCGTTTAACTTACTCCCGGCGCACAAGTCTCGTGTTACCACATTGAATTAATGCGGAAAGCGCAGCTCCAGCTCATTTATAATTTACCAACGTTGCTACTCCCGTGTGGATCTCAGCCCTTTGGGATATGCATTCCGGAATAACTCACTGGCTCTCTAATTAATTAGCGCGGCTTAAAAAACTGCTGTTAAAATACATTTCCCAGTTCATAAGTAGCGCTAAAATGAACTATTCATTTTCGAAACGTTTAAATGGGATCGCCGCTCGAAAACTAGAATTATTTATGTGAAATAAGTTAAACCGTGAAAATATGATTATTTAATGTAGAAATGAGTCCTTATAACTGTATAATCACTTTTGTCAACCTAGTTTAATGGAACAGCAATAATCACTACTTATTCTAAATACTTAATGTTAATACGTTCAGTTCATCGCAAGACCAATTTACGAGTTATAATTTAAAAATACATTGAACAAGTACCTACCTACTACTAAAAATGTAGCAGCGTTTTCCCCCAAAATTAAGAAAAGTTCATGAACTGAAGTTACGAAAAAGGCACAATAGGAATGTGACGACCCAGTTGCGAAGTGCTAAGATATTGCGGCGACATCGGGCGGGCGTCACATTAACATATCCAGCGGTAGCCGATACGATACGACTCCTCAGCCCGCAGTTGGTTTGTAACTGCAGTACGATGGATTACTGCCGAAACTTTGAATGATACTGGCGACGATGCTCAAGTACTGGTTTTAAATACTTGAAACTTGTTTCCTACCCCATTCAATGTACATAATTGTTGAGATATTCTTCTTGCTAAGTATTTAAAACATATTTCAAACGAAAGGTTGGTCCTCATCAGTCACCTCTCCTCATCCTCCTCACGGCAGACTTGTAAAGTATGGTATTTTCCAGGTATAGCTTTTTTTAAAGTGACGTAAGGTAACGGCGCCTATTACCGTGGTACGCGAGGTAGTTTTCAAATGATTATAAAAAATGATGGGTATGAAAGCTCCTTAACGTCCTAGATTTTTTTTTTTATTGAAGAGTGTTTATTTTACTTTCAGAGTCGTAGCTTTTGAACCAATTTTAGTTTATTATATTTGATAAAATAATTATTGAAACCACGAAAGGAGAATCTTCTATTACCGTGTTAATGGATGGGATGTGATTCTATTACCGCGAAATTAGCTTTTATTACCGAGGGTACAAAAAGCAGCAATTTTCTACCATCGGTAATAGTAACCTGATACACAATTCGGCACCCAATATCGAGGGTTAAAATAATATTCATGACTTTGGTTCCGTACTATATAAAAATAAAGAAAACATAAAACATACTTAAATCAACAAAATGATGTCCACTGGTTATAAGAATAACTACTACTTGCATACATAGCAGGTAAAGACTACCTTTTATTAAATCACTGTTACATTACGTTATACTATGGATTCGGTATTTTGTATTCAAAGATTAAATAAATAAAATACGGGGTATTATAAAAAACCTAATAAGTACAATACTGAGCACACTAACAAGCTAAATGACTCGAAAACAATATTTTGCGTTTTGTGTAGGTAAGTAACACCTTTATCTATACTTATGTGTCGTTTCCGGGTTGTTTGAATATTTTAGGACTTTATTTAATTTACAAGTTTTGCTGGGATATGTTATTATCTCCGTTCACCACACATCTTAATAATACGAACCAGAGAAATCAATTTTATCAAATGAAATTGTACGAACGGAACCCTAGATGTGATTTATTTTAAGAGAAAACTAAAATGTCACTCGGTAATAGATAATTCTTTTTAACCTATTACCGACCCAAACAAATATTGAATGGGTCGGTAAAAATTCCCATAGTTACTATTACTGATTGTTGTGGGATCTTACCATCGGTAATAGACTTAATTTGGAATTTTGTAAAATCTAATTCCGATCCATAAAAACTTTAGGATACAATTGTATTTTCATTACAAATCAAACATACATATTACAAGCTTGATATAAAACCAAAATCACATAACTGGTAAGTAAATATACTTAATTATTACAATATTTAAACGACATGACAAAATAAGGGTTTCCATAGAAACTGCAGATTCAGTACTAAAGTTTTGGTTAAAAATTAAGGGTTTGTTGGATACTTTCCATACCACGGAAATAGTTCTTTAATAGCGTCAATAGATCAAGATTCGAATAGCTGTAAGAAATTTTATAATCGATGACATATAAAAAAGATAAAGCACAAAGAAGCAAATCGCCGACTTAACTATTACCGTGGCATGCCACGGTATTAGTTTCCCCAACTGAAAATGGCGTCTATCACCGCTGTATTTTATATTCCATTTTAAATGAATTTCCAGGCCAAAAAATATATAACGAGCACGCAAAAGTTGTGCAGAAAACTATAGATAACCATTTAAAATCCATAGCATTTGTTCAATTGTCATAGGTATTGCGTGAAATAATAAATAAGATTCGGGTATACTTACCAGTGACGCCATGCATTTGTATGACACAACCTCTTCCTACGCCGCCGTCACAGAAACTGACGAATAGCGTGCTTGTTATTTCATTCACACACATTTGCGTAAACAGGACCGTTAGTCAACTAAATTAGGCTTCATTTGTGTAAAGTATGTTTTATTGTAAATCGAACGGTTTGCTTTTAAAATGCGTATTTGAAAATGCCACGGTAATGATAGCCGAATTTGATACCCCCGGTAATAGGCGCCGTTACCTTATAGGTTGTTCCTGAAAACAAATTCAGATTTTATCGCACCCCTTGCAGCAATTGTTACATTTAATCGGATATCGTGTTGCGAAAATGCCCAGCCTAGGCACGACAACATAGAGGTAGAGGTTCAGATTAAACATGCGTGCCCAGTAAAGAACCCAGTACGAACCCTACCGATTGTAATCTCACTGCTTACCATCGGGAGGGTTAATACTGACTGTGCAGGGAGCGTATGCTCCGCGCCTAACTTGGCGTTATCTAGCGACGCTCGCCGACACACCCACTGATATTGGAATTCTTTGAAATTTCAAACAACGTGCCACGGCCGATGCGTCTGTATCCCGTTCAAATTTCCAACCGACGCGGATCTGACAATATCGTGAGAACATCGCTGTTCCAACCAGCCGTCGCTTTCAAATGTTCACAACGTCTTCAGGCGACGTTATATAGATATATTTAGTAAACTACAAAAAAGGATTCACACAAGTTACAACTCCTTACCCTAGTCTTTACAAAATATCGCAACACTTTATTGGTCCGCCTCGTTCATGCATGATGAATCATCATTCACAAAAGCACTCAAAGCTACCAAATGCCTAAGCCTATTATAATAAGCACTAAAGCTCGATTTCGTCGTGTGCTTACTTTCAGACATGCTTTACCTACTTTCAACAAAGTTTGTTAAGCATGTTCTTACGTTTCGGTAATACATGTAGTAATTCGGCGAAGTCAGCGCAAAGTTTCACGAAGGAGTGGTGTTTGGAGTGTGAAAGCCAAGTTGGCGCGTAAGCCACGGGGACGCGACGTAATTATTCGATCCACGCCACCTCCCGAATGTCATTTGCGGTTTTTGTCCGGACTCTAGCATTCTCCTTACCGTAAAAGTTCGTTTTTGCCGATTCGCACGCAGCCCTCCCTAATGAAGGCCTACAGGAATCAATTAACCAAGGGACTGGAATGTTTTGTGATTTGTACTTGGCACGCAATTCCATTAAAGCACCTCAATTCAATGGCTTGCAACCATTTTCTCAATTCCGGTAAACTCAATCGATGGTAAAAATCTTTCATTGAGGTCTCCACAGAGGTCTGGAATCAAACAGTTCCAGACCTCTGTGGCCGCGACGCCTGTCAACAGGAGAGATTCATGTTTATGATTTTAACCTTATGCAACGGAACATACATACATACCTAAATATATATACTTACGTGTAACTGAACGACTTCATACATTGGTTTTCTCTGATGTCTTACTTGTAATTGAAAAACAAACACAAAATTTTAAATATACCTACGACTAATCGACTTCGAATCCCACTATGAAATTCAATTGAACTCCTGCCACAATCAAAGGTTTCTTATACATAGGTACCTCATGTATCTACGAAAGCAGTAGGTAAATGAACGCGCGGTAGGTACCTACTGCCTATGTTACGAATTACGGATGCAACATTCTATCCACTTAGGTGTCACTGAGTAACTTGGTACCGTTTAAACACACAATCTGCAACTAGAGGTCTCGTTTAAACCGTGAAGACTTGCGGGGCGGTATATAATGTAAATGTTCAGCTCCCGTCGACGTGGATGCATGCATAGCGCTTTAGCGACTCAAAGAGGGATATTCTGAGCGTCGCGGGGGCGGGAATCTCACTGAATGCACTCGTTTCTGTGTCTATATTTGCATTCTGACTCTGCACTTCCAATTTAACGCATTGTTGGATGAGCACCTACTTTTAGGTAATACTATGGTGAGCAAGACTGTTAACAACGTTCGAGGTTAGTAAAGCGCTGGCAAGGTGCGCTCGCGCTTATCAATTAAGAATGGCGGATTACTTTTAAATACTTATACAACGTGTTTTTTAACCGCCTTAGAGCCGAAGCCCACTTAAAGTATCCAAAAGGTACTAATCATTCGTGAAAAAATGTATTAGTTAAGCTTTTAGTAATATAAGGTACCTAATTAAGTTAGAGAATTCCTGTATGGCGCGCGGTGCGAAGTTCATTCACCCGGTTAGAGTTCGTACCAATCTACAAAAGATGGCGGCTAGCGGTCACTCGGCTGGATGATTAAAAAGTAATATTAATACAAAAACCAATATGTATCAATAAAAAAAAACAAAACACAAAAATACCCTTTTTTTAACTTCTTTGTAATGTAGGTACATTAACTGCGGGCTTCGGCTTTAACACGGTGAAACAAACATCCTGTATCGTTCTCAGGAAAACCGTGTTCCGTGGATCGAGTTACGTCGCTGGTTTATGGCTTGCGTACATTGCGAGAATCGCGGCGCGGCAAGCGTTGTATCTGTTCATGGAGCGGTCAAGAGACGCAACGCAATTTGTTTAGTTCGGAGCACACGCAATGAATTGGAAAAACCACTGCCGCTCCCGCCGCCGCCCAATGTCGTGGCCTTAGCCCTGAAGCCGTAAGAGCGGTAACCCGCGGCGACTTTATGCAGTGATACAAACGCGCGTTGTGTGAACTTGCGCGGTACTATCCGTAGATCACCTGTATCGCTTTTGCATCGCTGCAAAAGACGTTGTGCAACGTAATAAGCAACGCCGAACCATTTTCCACTCATAACGTCAAGCACAACTTGCACCCAAATCGCACGCGGTCTTCTGTCTCACTCGCACTGTGCAAATAAGAAAGATCAAGGTAGATTTTCTCGCCTAGCGTCGCGTCGCGGTGTCAGCTGTGCTAGCCTAGCTGGTGATGCGAGCTTTAGTTACACAAGAGTAGGTTATTCGTATTAAATAGGACCTGCTTACCTGACTTGTAATTTATATTATCAATAAAATGAATATGAATATGAATCAACAATTTAAAACTTTACGTTAGCATAAAATAGGGAATGGCCTGTTAAATGAGGCTGCTTCTGAAATTGGGATGTTATCAAATGTGTTTACGTTACGTATGCACTTAAATTTGACCTATAACTACTCACGTGGGTAAGCCTCAGGTATTTATTTGTTGTAATTGGCGTAGGGATGTGACGGCCCCATCGCCCACCAGATTTCTGGTGCAATCAGTCAACGTAAGGCAGCTTGTGGCGGGCTGTTAGGGAGTAGCGACCCTACGTACCTGAGTGCTCCTGGGGGTGTCCTGTGGTCAGGCTGAGCCGATCGGGTGGTTGGTTGGACAGGCCCTCCGCCTCTTGCTTGCCTTTATTGGCCGTCCAGAGTGGAGTCGTAAGAGCTGTTGCTCGAGGGTAGATGTGGACACCTAAGTGGCGAGTTGGCTATATGTTTAAAGTCCAGTGCCACCTCTCTACCCCCCAGCTCTCTGACCGGTGTTGCCCTTAGGCCATTTTTTAATGTCGCTATTAATAGGGGCCCATCTAGCAGTTAGCAAGTCACCGTCTGCCAGAGATAAAGATTGAAACAGTTTTATTAGGCAGGCGTCCGATGTTTCACCCAATAGCCCAGCCACTAGTCCATCATTTCAACCCAATAACCCGTTTTATTTAGATTCCATCAACCATCAATAGTCCCTATACACCCCATCGGGTGCTGTCTTTGTGTGCGTCCCATGACACGGGCAGGGACAGCATCCGCTCGGTGTACTCCTTGCATTTCATTAAATTGTCAAAAGGGCCTCTACGTGTTGGCTCAGTTGGTACTTTGTAGGTACCTAGCTCCACGCACGCCTCCCAAAGGTCCGGGACATCATTATCCCGTGAACGGGAAAATAATAATAATAATAATAAAGCCTCTTTATTCCAAACTTTCTTACATTTCCTTATTCTTTATAGCTGTTACATGTTATTAAATTGCTTGCTATCATTCATAATATTATTACATTTCGCTTAACTAATTATTATTCAATTACATTATTTGATTGCTTCTACGATTGAGCATGCATTAAATTGAATTGTTTCCTGTGTATTAAGTAAAATTAAATTAAATATTTAGTTTTGTTTGGATGCCCATTTGTAGGCGTAGGCCTCCTCCATATTATGCCATCCTTGGCGATCGATAGCGTTTCTTTGCCAGTTTTTGCCTGCAACATGCACTATGTCGTCGCTCCAGCGGCGCCTCCGTCTTCCTCTTGTCCTGATTCCATCTCTTGGGTACCAGTGCATTATTCGCTCACTCCAGCGTCCATCATTTGCCCTTGCGATGTGCCCGGCCCATCTCCATTTTAATTTACAAATAGTGTCAATGATATCTGCTATTTTTTGTTTTGTTTCGTATTTCTGTACTTCTCACATGATCCATTAGTTTTATACCCATCATAGATCTCTCGGCTGCTCTTTGGAATGTTCTAAGTTTTTGGGTAATAGTTTTAGTGAGAGGCCAGTATTGGCACCCGTATGTTACTGTTGGTAGAATCGTATTATCCATCAGCTTCTTTTTTAGATGCAGGTATTTACTTACCCATTAATAAATCAATGTGTTAAACGAGTTCAAGCAATAATAGTACCTACGCTAATCTCAAGTGTATTCGTTGAGGCGGCAACACCTTGAAAGACCAAAAATATTGATTAAAATAGTCTTCAGGCAGTATACATATAATATTTATATATAGATATAACATATTCAGGTTTATAATTTGCATGCTTGTTAGCTACAACATGTAAAGCCGAAATGTGAAGATACATAGCAACCCAAAATTGCCACTCAATATCACAGTAGGTAAATTCCATGCAAATTAACCACCGAGTTTACCTATTCTGATAGTAAGATAAACTATTCTCAGCAAAGGTTTCCCGATTTAATATGGTGCCTAGTTTCCGTAAGGGTCCCCCGAATATATATTCCCTCAAAATACATAGGTACCACACTAATGCCACATTTCAGCAACATCAATTTGGTTTTATAGTTCTAGGGTATAGTATATTGTAAAATTCTGATGCACTGTATATTACTTGTGCATAAACCCCACATCACATAAATGAAAGTTTAATTAATTTCAATCCAGTAACCAAAGTGTCTGTGATATTTCCAGCAACTATTTGTGATTGCAGATTTTCTCATCGGAAATTATTTACGTAGAGCTTACCATGCGCATAGTTGGTCTGGCAAGAATGCTGCTCGACATTTTCCTGCAAACCTCTGCCATGCACTTCACAATGAACTATTTATATATGTAGTTCACACTTTAATTTCAACTATCCTTTAACAGTATGCTCATAGGGCACTGGTCCCACCCCGAGCTAGTAAGCTATGAGCTATCGGCTATAAACACGAACAAAAGATAAGCACTCCCGTGTAAATAAAAGAGACACGGCGATATTTATAGCTCACCGCTGGGCGAGTAACTATAAATATCGCCGTGTCTCTTTTATTTACACGGGAGCTTACTTATCTTTTGTTCGTGTTTATAGCCGATAGCTCATAGCTTACTAGCTCGCGGTGGGACCAGTGCCTAACTGAAAATCAAGCTATGCACATTATACTAACAGATTTGCAACGTAAGTTAAAATACATCCAACCGTTGTTACTAATAGCATGAATCATATTGTCAAGCCGGCATATATTCCTATCGCTTCCAAATCTACCGCCGCCGTTACTTCCAATGGTTTACAATAATAGGTACCTATCTCACGTTTATATCGACACAGTCGAAAATACAACCGCCATCGAATGTAAACCAATTTTATTTCGCGTAATTTTTGGCGCGTGTCTCTCACATCAAAGGCGCCGATACCTTTACGTGTTGAAGCGTAGTTCAAATTCCTGTACGTACATAAACGTTAGCAAAATGGAGCTGAAATTACGTAATGTTGGCTGCGCGGTGGAGGCATCGATTAAGCGATAAATCATAATAATGTAATAGGCATAATGTAAACAGGGCCTGTGGGATGACCACCCCTCTGACCTCTATCCGCCCGCCTCACGCAGCTCATGCTACAGTCAAGTGTAAAAATACGGGTGCATACAACTTACTCGTAAATATATCCCACTAGCTTCTGCCCGCGACTCCGTCCGCGTGGAACTCGTTTATATCGCAGCTCCATATAAACTTTAACCCCCCCCCCCCCACTTCACCCCCTTAGGGGATGATTTCGGGGATAAAAACTATCCTATGTCACTCTCCATCCCTTCAACTATCTCCACTTAAAAAATCACGTCAAGTCGTCGCTGCGTTTTGCCGTATAAGACGGACAAACAAACACACACATACACTTTCCCATTTATAATATCAAGCAAAGCTCTTTTATATCAGCGGATTAAGGTTTTGGTACATTATTTATGAAAGGATTAAATCGATACATATTTTTGCACTTGACTGTACACAACGATATGCTCGTGATCGATCCGGCCAAAGCTCCAAAAATATGTACACGACTTTATTGCCTTAACATTACGGTCGTGGATACATATTTTTGTAACTTTGGCCGTATCGATCTCTTTGTAGTCGAAAATCAAAAAAAAAATTGGGACAAGTAGTTTCATTCCTTCATACGTAAAACTTTTTTTTTTCAAAAACTGTAAAGGCAAAAAAATTATTAAACCTGCTCTCAAGATTTCACGAGAATCGTTTGACATAATTGATTTAGGCATTAAGCATTTTGGACTTCATAAAAACATTATTATTTATCATCACATTTATGAATAATTCGCCCTCAGCAACAAAATAAAGAATCATCCTCCAATCGTTATTCCCGGTTGTGCCCCTAAAGGAGCCCAGGGTCCGTTTTGACACCTAATCCCAAGATTTGGCATAGGCATTAGTTTTACGAAAGCGACTGCCATCTGACCTTCCAACCCAGAGGGAAAACTAGACCTTATTGGGATTAGACCGGTTTCCTCGCGATGTTTTCCTTCGCCGAAAAGCTAACGGTAAATATTCCGTACATAAGTTCCGAAAAACTCATTGGTACGAGCCGGGATTCGAACCCACGACCACCACTTGACAGCCGCATGCCTGAACAGGTAATTAAAAGTAAATGATCCGTTGCGCTCGTAAGCACGCTGGCGCAAGACATAGAGCGCAGTCTCAATACTACAAAACTACAGGCATTTCTTTAAGGTGAAAATCTGTGCGTAATTTCTTTGCTGGCAGATCCGAGAAGTCTTAAATTATCAGGTTTGAAAAATTCGTTTGTAATTATGTATGTAGGTATCGTATATCTATGTATATATTTATTTGTGTATGTATGTATTTATTTTATTTGTGTAAATATGTTGTATATTATTTTATATTTATCGGGTTCCGTACCCAATGGGTAAAAACGGGACCCTATTACTAAGGCTCCGCTGTTTTCCGTCTGTCACCAGGCTGTATCTCATGACCCTTGATATTTAGGCAGTTGAAATTATCACAGATGATGTAATTCTGTTGCCGCTATAACAACAAATACTAAAAAATACAATGAAATAAATATTTAAGGGGGCTCCCATACAACAAACGTGATTTTTTTACCCGATTCGCACTTGGCTGGTTCTTTTTATTTGCACTGGCGACAATCTTTTCCGGTTTGACTGATAGATAATGCAGGCATCTTGTTGGGTTTAGGGTACAAAGTAAACAGTAAGTTGCTCATGAATGTATTCGAGATCAGGAGAGTAGCGTACAGCGGATTCGACTAGCACTGAGGCAAAAATAAAAAGCCAATGCTGTTGACATAAACAGCTACCATAGAGTAAGAATGTATTGCGTTTACAGAGTATCCAACACTTTTGCACAATAAGTCGTTAATTGTGCAAGAACGTTTAAATAAATGAATGTAATACCTATATGTTCTATGATATTTAATTTACAATTTCATAAATACACCCACGAATTACGCAGGGCTAATTAATAAGCATAATAACGGTTGCGCGACAGTGATGGGTATCTAGGCTAGAAGTAATATCCTCATAGAGCCGGTTAATTAAGGCAAACACGGATCTATCAGCCCGCTGCTCCCACGGAACTGCGCAACTTTCAACGCATTTATTAACCCACAGAAATTGAATGAAGCTGAAATTCGGTCAACAATTTACTGAAAACGCGTGGACAAAATATCATATAAGTTTGTGGTCAAAGGGGCATGAATGTTAATATGGATGCAATTCTTATTTAAATTGCTTGCATGAGGTGATGTAATATTATTCTGAAAATCCGCACGAAACGGTGCACTTTGGTCTGAATTTTATTTTTCACCTATCGATCTGCCATTCGTAAATACTCAGCGCCAGAATTTCATTCGACAAAAAGTTTTATACGGTACAGAAAATATCACTACAGTAGTACAAGTTCAGTATCAGTAGGCGATGGTATTAAAAAAACGTGGCAAATCTCCACATTTTGTGGTTTTATATGTGGTCTGGGGCACAGTTTCATTTACTAATAGACTAAAAACTACCATAATCTTGATTTTATTCAAATGTAATCAACTGGAAGTAGTCGATTCACGGATTCGTCGAAAATCCATAATTATGAGCGAAAAACTCAAAAATCTGTTTCGTACTCGACTGTATTCAAATAGGCTGCTTTAAGACTGCGCCTAGCGTAAGGCGCGGGCGCTGTTTGATTTGAATATTTCGCTAGATGTGTGCGTGAACGTACACAACGACGAGTGTGTCTAGCTTGACCGGCCGGCCGAACGCAGAAGAACGTAACTAATATTTTTGTTTTATTAGGTATTAGTTTAGGTAAATACAATAGTACATTATTGCAGCGGCCGGGAAGTAGCAGTTCGTGGATAAGTTGGTTTTGTCGGATGAAGCGAAGCTGAATCCGACAATAGAGACGAATCCACGAATTGCCGTTCCCACCAAGGCAGATATAGTGCTTTTCTCCAAAAATGTGAGGAAATCAAATAGGTAATATTTACAATAATCTTAAAATAGCGAGTATGTAAATAACCTATCAAGTTCCCGCCCGACTTATTTTTAAAAAGTATGTATACGGCACGACTCATAGTGCCAGTTTCAATTGGCATACATACGAATTTTAAAATTATTAGAATCGGTTACAATTTTAAATGTTTTATGCAATTAAAATTATCAAAGATTAAACGGGATTGCAATCTAAATGCATTTCAGTCCGTTGTGAGTTTAATTTCGATAAATATTTTTATTTCTTAATTGAAAACTATTTGAGAAATATTTAAAAACGTCACTTCGATCACTTTCAAAAGTACGCGTTTTGTCTATGACCATTAAAAAAAAGAAAACTTAAAGCAGGCTACAAACGGGCGCGATTTGTCACAGCAACTTGCAATCGTTCGAAAGACACAGCCATACACTACTAACCAGTGTAACTATCGCAAGTTGTTGTGACAAATTGCAAGGTCTTCTTTAAACATACGAGCACTTGGCTGTTTGTAGTGATTTGTCTTAGTCAAAGTATATAGTTAAAAGGTAAAAAAGTATACAATAAAGGAATTTCATACACTTTCCTGGCCGCTAAAACTGTACAGTAATGACTTTTAACTTTTTAAATCTGAGTTTGTCAGTAACGAGGAACTTCACGTACTATTTTTGCTACAGTAAGGTGAACATTTCCGAGCATATTGGAGAAATAGTTATTTGTCTTGTAATAAACGGAGACACTCGTACTTGTAAAATGTATTAAGAACCCGTACTCGAATTAATAAACTTTTAATTTTATAAATACTGTACTCCAAATTATGAATCTTAATATATATGAAGTAATTTTGTAAGTTACTTCTTTTCAGTATTAAGGTGTGTAATGTATGCACATCTACATACTCAAATCGAATATATTTACATGCTTGTATGTAGGTACTTTACCTAACTTGGTAAAAATATATACATAAATATACGAGTTAATAAAATAACGCAAAACCTGAAAATTGATTTTTCAGAATCGAGCTTAGAATGTGAAAAAAAAGAAAAAAAACAGTGCGTAAGAAACTTACATCTAAAAAAGCATGTTAAATGGTAATGTACAGCCGGTATCATCTCTAATAAGCGATAGCTTGTTTCCTTTTATATTTCGCCTATCGTTTGCTTCCAGAATATATTCGGGTTCCTTAATTTCCATCGGAAACCTCGTCCGATAGTGAATCACGAATATATTATTTTGTATTGATTAATTAATAAATACAAAGTAAAATAATCCTAAAATAACCAACTTCAAATGAAGCTATTATGTTAACAAATGCACGAAATACTATCAAAACCACCATGACCATTACACACACAGACAATAAATAATAGCACTACTACTTGCTCTGCAGTAGTGTTGTGTTCCTGGAGGTGAGCAAAGTCGCTAGAGCTCCCGAGGATGCGTTGTGTTGAGAGCGAGGGAATTTGTTCCTTCAGCTGTCAACATGACGAATCCTCAAACATATCACCGGTCGGCAACGCCCATGTTACTCATTTGGAGTTGCATGCGTCTATAGGCTGCGGTGTCCGCATACCATCAGGCGGGCCGTAAGCTTGTTTGCCATCGTCAATGTATTAAAAAAAAACACAAAATGAGTTCTTCCAGTCATCTTCGAGTAGCAGGTACTCAGAAAATATTTATAAAAAATCCTTATTTTTATAAGTCTGTTCAATAAGAGATTTAATTGCAATATATTTACCTTCTAAATTATTGAATTTAAACATACTTTTTATTTATCCCTTTCTTCTGGAATCTGGAGCTGTTTTTTTAATATATAATATTTATCTTTACGTGTTACTGAAACAAAACAATTTCGTTTTAATTTAATTTCAAGTAATACAAGCACTAATATAAAATTAAAAAAAAATACTTACACCGTATTGCCGGGGTGCGTACGAGTACACGACGACGCGATCGGTAGGTCATTCTGCAAAGTGACGTGAGCTCGTTCTGAACGCTCGCGGGCGACCGAACCACAGAGCGCGAGAAACGTGTTATAGATCAGAGCGCGGCCGCCATAGTGAAAATGTATGGTGAATTTGAAGCGCCTTTTGATAAATCTGGACCTTAATTACAAGACAATAATTTAAATATTTTATAAGGACAAATTGTAGTAGCATTCATATTTCGTTTGAACTGAAAATCAGGATAGAACTGTTAAAGTATAAAACACACCTATCGCCTGCTTACGATTTTACAGTTTTCGTCCAACTTTACTTTGTTGATGTAGGGTAAAATATTAATAATCTTAAGTTTTTTACACGGAGAAATTGTTAACATATTCTTCGAAGTGCTAAATGTACAGTTCATACATGGATTAAACAAATACTGTTGCCGTTATCTACTTAACGGCCACTGCCTGTTTGGCACATTTCGCTCGGTGCAGTCTTAGGCGTTGTTGAAGCATCCTAACGCTTCTACAAATAAGAATATCAAAAAAGCAAAAAATAACCGACTCAGGTAAGTATTAATATTACTTCAAAAAATCATTTACCTGCGGTCAAAACCTTGGAGGAAGCAGTCAAGAACGATTGTGTGGAAAAATGACCACTCATCTTTTCTCTTAACTAGGATAATTTAAAGAGAACTCGGTACAAAGAAAGGTGACTTAAAATGAAGACGGAAGGTCTCAAGAGTCGAGAAATCCTTCAACGATCATTTCCAGATTTCTACTCGACCATTATACACCATTCTAGGAATGGCTGAAGCGTGACCAAAGGCCAACAAAATCGATATTTATGTTGTCCTGACACCCCCAATTAATTTGTGTCAATTAATAAAGGATCTTTCATAGGAAGACCATATCGACACATATCTATCCAGTAGTTAAATCAATGGATCCAACAACTTTTTCTTGTTGTTTTCTGTTCCGGTAAACCAGGAGACAATTGTGACAGATTTTCTTAGAAAAATACTATAAATTGTACTCCTATCATAATAAAGAGATGGAATTTGTTTACAAATGTAACAAAAACGCGTGTTTAGTCATGAACCTACATTTAATACTCAGGACAAGCTATAGTAATAATAAACAACAAACGTGCGAGCGAGCTAGTAGCATACGATTATCTCGATAGGTGTGACAGAAAGGGAAATATCATTCATTAATTGTCCTTGTCTTAGTTTCACTTTTTTTCATTTGCCACAACTGATTTAGTATGAAGTTGTGGCACATAAACCATTACCCGTCCAAATTAAGTAGGTTGTTTATGGCAACTCAGCAGCCATTTTAAGACCAGGGGCCGTAGACAAGGTTACAATCGACTGGAATCTGTCATTCCCATACATTTTATTCGTTTTCTATTGGCGTTAGCGCTTGTCGATTTCACCTTGTCTACGGCCCCTGTTCTTAATTTAGCTGCACAGGAGCCTTTCCGTCCCTCACTGTGGCAACACATATAGCCTGTCCTGAGTATTATAGGTCCATGTGTTTAGTGAATTTAAACCCCATAAGATAATTGTTTTAAAGAGTGAGCCAGGAAACATATACATGGCAACGAGCAACAAAAAAATGATCATATTTTATAAAGAGGAAAAGTCTGTAGCTTTGTAAGTTTAAAAGTTTGTATGTAATGGGTAATTTCGCAAACTGCTTATCGAATTTGAAAAAATCCTTCACCTGCGTGTAGAGTGGACTTTCTGGCTGGTTATAGCCTAGAACTCCAAGAACTGATTATATTTGTACTAGCTGCCGCCCGCGACTTCGTCTGCGTGGACCCGGGATATAAACTATCCTATATTTTAATACTGGCTATAAAATATCTCCATGCAAAATTTCATCCAAATCGATTGAGTTGTTTAAGCGTGATTGAGTAACAAGCATCTAAACATTCAAACATATAAATATGTAAACTTTCGCATTTATAATATTAGTAGGATATAGTAGGATTGTCATTGTAGAGTGGCATAGCAATGTCATATATACTTGGGCAACTGTCATTTAACTATAGTTAGACAAAGATACAACTCAATAAAGAGTACCTATAAATCGACTTGACTAACTTATATATACGTAGATACATTATTTTTATGAAATGTATGAAATCATGCTTCAAGTCGCAGGGTCCTGCGTAAAAGGACGTATCTATCGTTGGGTACGATAGGCTTAATATCGTTTAAAACGTGATCGTATTAAGCGGGTTCTACTATACGTATGTACGTACAATATACCTCTTTGCGTCCACCTGTTCTTGGTTATTACAATTTATTGTTCCAATTTGGTTACCCACGTACTGTCTCTTCTCATTTCGTTTATTTATTTATTTTCAACCAACTTACATTTACAGCATATTATAGTATTAGTATTAGTAACAGTAGTTATAGTATTAGTAACAATATTAAATTAAACTTCCCCTTTGTTCCCCTCCAAAAACTGGTTCGAACGCCATCGTAAAAAGAAACTTAAACACACCCCTATTCTCTTGATTGAGTAAATAATTTTAGCTTTGTAGTAAAATCATCCCTCCGTGCATCCTTTGTTGCCACTCCGCCGCAAGAACAATCTGCGTCACCTGTAATATCTAACAGCGCTATAGCTAAGGTACTTCTTGTACATGTGGGTTTAAATTCCGTTGCAAGCTAAGTGCAAGGCGCACCGCCAAATTCCGGAGGCATGCCGCGGGGCGCGGGGGCGGGGGGAAATAGACCACTGCACTTGCCGACCTTAATACCGCCATCAGCAAATTGCGAAACAGCAGCTGTTTGTGACAAGAAATCCCAACATGATTCACGCCATTGGACCGCAATCGGTGCCGGAAATTGCTATGACAATCATCTCCGACGCCATTTACGACGCGTCTGTTAACTTAACCACCGCATCCTGAATACCTAATAGTGCAGTCGAACTTGAAGCGAGTGCACTCAGTTTTTATGATGCCATAACGATTCGAAAGAGCATTTTAAATCCTCGCTCGGTCCGCTGTCAACACCTTCAGCCGATTAAACATCTCTGACGCGGCCGAAGTAATATCGAACATTTCCAAAGGATCGAGTAATATCTGTCGGGGATGTAGTCGGGCGCGGGGTTATTAAATACCATCTACGGGCTGAGTGCACCGTGACCCATATCCAGCGCTGCACCGCCCGGACTTATACGAGTGGACTTTATTGATTCGTAGTCTTGAGACGGTGGTTCTCTCCCGCTCCCTCCCGCCGCCCGCCGCGGGCGCGTCGCTCGCCGCCCCGCTCGCCGCCCGCTCGCCGCACCGCTTGTCGCTCCGCTACCCGTTCGCTCGGGCTTGCGACGGCTCCCGAGGCCACTTACTCAATATTCCAGAAGCGCGCCGGACCGCCTGCAGTAATAGGACGCTTAGGTAACACGCACTGTACTCAACGAGAGTTTTATACGCGTCCATTTTAGAAATTGCATGTCACTCCCGAAACCCTTCGGAGCGGTTTATCAATAACCCCCATTATGGAGAAGAATTTCGTCCTTCAAATAAACTTTCTAAGTATTGGTATTAACCGGAAAGGGGTTTTACTTTTAAAGAGTTGGGGTGAATTTTTCTTTTTAAAACATGCCCCATTTATTTAACGGCATGTTGGAAACATTAAAATATATTTCCTTATTTTGCTGCGGGGTAGATATTTTATAAACACAAAACTCGATGTAGTACTATATTATACAGTTTGTGTAGAAAAAAACTATTAAACAGAAATAATACATATTGTATAACTATTTGTAACATAGTTTCTGATTCATATTTGCTTTAACTAAAACTGCACCCGCAGACAATGCAAAGGGAAATGGCACAGTTACAAAATATGTATAAAGTGCATCAACAAATCGCGAAACTAGTTTGTTGGTGTCATGATAAAGTGCAGCGGGTGTAGGGTGGCCAGGGAGGCTTCGTATAAACTTTAATAGCGACGCCTCGTGAATGTAATCTTAGCCGGTTCGCACTCACTTCCATGCAATATGCAATCAAAGATTTGTAAGTTAAATGCAATTGTCTGCGATCTGAGTGCTCTTAACTTCTGCGGGCGCTGATTTTTACATTGCAGATAATCGGGGCGACGACGGATCACATTGCGAGATTTGAATAAAGATTGCGTAAAATAAAATAATAATGTCTTAAGTTTAGTATTGAATTGAAAAGTTCCGTTTAAGAGCCCGATTCTTGCAAGGATGTTTGCAAATGCCATTATCATTTAATTGTATTGTACGTCTGGACTCTGGATAGTCTATCCTAGCTATATAAATAATTTTAATCGTCTACAATTTCGAGCGTAAAGTGTCCGATTGTAATGGAAATTGGTACTAGATGGGCATTTCACATATCTTCATCCAACTTTTTTGTATTCATTTGGAGGGCATAATGACATAATTGCCACGCTTGGCCTGCGGGTTGGCGATCGCACTATTTTGACCACAGGTTGCTGCAGCCCGTCACCTGATGGTTTTGGTTGTAGTTTGTGACGAACCCGGGTTCAAAGTTTGTATAACTCTAGCTGATTCGACAGTTGTGATATTCATCTGTTTAATTGATGTAATGTCGGATAAGTTAATTGAAAATCGAGTGTCGCTATAAACTATATAAGTTATACCTAGTTTTGCCGCGGTCTGGAAGGCAGCGGGCAGCGGGCTTTCATGCATTTATTGAGTTCGAACTCAAGTCAAGTTGATGTATGTTTCAATCAATTTAAGCGTCAAGGTGTGAGACTGCCGTCACTGTTAATATCTTGCAGAATGACAGAGACTCATAATTTGATTTACTATCATTCAGCAGAAATGGAAAATGACAACTCGAAATTATTGGAATCGAAGAATGTCAATTTGAAAATCCTCGGAAAAATGTCCAGCCTGAATAATGGTTGACATAGGTCGAAATAAATACGTCCATATGGAATTACGTAGGCGAAAACATACCTCCCGGAAAAACGTCATATCTATGTGAATATTGTGTAAATAGTCGATTAAACAACATTTTAATTTGCACGTACTCGTAAATACCTACTTAAATATAAACCTAGTTAATACTGGAAAAAATCCATTTGGGATAGATTTAGTTTGAACAATAACAAATTGTTTACAATAAATATACTTAGGCACAATTATACTATCACCAACTACACTTTCAATGGTAGGTACTGGTATTACTTTTCGTCCAATTTCTGAATGATTATTTCGTGTTGTCGATTTTTCAGATGTTCCAATCCATATTTTTTATCGATATTCAAATTGTCATAATTACTTAATGTTTTACTCATTACCTACTCGTATTGGCTACTAAACGACTATTGACGGAGATGAAGCCTTAATGGGAGCACTCCAATTCTTCGCTCTATGTTTGTAAGCCGCTAAGGTGCACACGACCACGAGTGCAATTCAGTGGCCAACACGGTGCAAGGCGCACTTGAATTCGGTCGAATTGGTGCGAAGGAATTTTTTAGAAGCCGAAGTGACTTTTCGCAATTGATATATTCGCAATGTAGAACAATTAATTTACAATAAAGTTACAAAACAGGGAATGTGAACGGCGCATCCTCGTGATTTGTACGGTGAGTTTTATTGTAGAAATATTTTCACAACTAAGTGGCATTCGTTGTAACGTAATGTGATCATACTAAACATAATTTAACCCCACCTTCGTATACACTAAACATAATTTAACCCCACCTTCGTATGCAGTACCTAGGCTTCGTTAGGTGATCTAAATGGCATTTTGTATTTGGACAACTGACAGTTAAAGTGTCCCAACGCGCGTTCGAAATGTTACGTGATTATTATTACCTACCCCTCAGTGATACAATTCAACGGGCCCTTAAATAGTTCAGGGTTTGGAAAGCTGATGACGTTTGTCCACCCGCTTACGAATGATACACTTATGTTAGACCAGGACGGAAGTTAGCAATAGAATACATGTACAATTTCAGCCCCTGTGAAATTGTAGCCCGTGAGGGAAGCCCTGGCGGCGAGGGTCGGAAGTAGGGGTCAACGCACCGCTCTTTTATAGGCATCTAATAGTATTTCAGTGACCGCCTCCACTAAAGGTTCATAAATTAACCTGGGAGGAATTAATCGTTCATACAAACAAGGTTTATGACGCATAAATCTACCTGTTTTTAGGGTTCCGTAGCCAAATGGCAAAAAAGGAACCCTTATGGATTCGTCATGTCTGTCTGTCTGTCTGTCCGTCCGTATTTCACAGACATTTTACTCGAAAACTATGAGGTGTATTTGAATAAAATTTTGAGGATAGGTGTATTTTGTTAGCCGCTACATAGTTTGTAATGAAATTACTAAAAATTTTTTTTAGGTGTGCACTCCATACATAAAACTAAAACCATTTTTTTTTAATTGCAAGCCCTTGTGTTGCTCATCAATCGATAGGCCTTTCAAAATAAATATAAGGTTTCTGAGTATTTTTTTTTGATTACGTGAATAGAGTCCGAAATAATCGCCCCGAAAGTCACTAAATTGAGTCCCCCCTCTAATTATTGAACCGTGTATTTTAATAATAAATATGAAAAAATCATGGACATAGGGCTTATTAAATTCTTTCAGCGAAAATTGTTTTGAACAGGATCGCTTCAAAGGTTTTCGAGATATTTCTAAATACGGCCTTCCTTAAAGAAAAGCACGTAAGTGCCATAAGATTTCAGTAACGATACGACCTTTTTAATAGGCACGGAACCCTTGTGCGTGGTCCGACACGAACTTGGCCCCTTTTTTTACAAGCTTTTATTTTACTTGCACTGTTCGAGTGTTCGTGTAAGTATGTTGTCCGTCAAAATTTGCAAGCCATTTTTCAATCACTTGCTGTTATCCGATTGAGCTGAAGTTTGGATGACAATTCAATATTATGGTACCATCGAGCTGATCTGATGATGGAGACAGACGGTGGCCATCGGAATTCAGTTCTTAACCGTCGTAACAGTTGAGTTGAGTTTCGGCTCTTTAGAATCGTCTCATGTGTTTGTTGATGACGGTATACAGAAAAGTACAGTTGGCAATAAAAGCTTGTATCATAAATGTCATTTTTGACTGAAACTTATTTAAAATAAACCATCAAATAAATCCTTTTTCCCCAGTTTTATAAAGATTCGTAACAGTAACTAAATTTTATCTGACAATCTTTATAAAACCGGGATTTAGCATCATACTTACCCAAGTTCCATGTTACTGTATTTATAGTGCATTTGCATGTTCTTAGGTAGCTCTCACCGGTGATGTTGTCTACATACGTACGTACGTATACTTGTTAAAAATAGTGCCGCACACAGCATTCATAAAACGACGTTTTCATACTAGTGGCTGCATTCTAAGACAAGAATTTAGTTACCTACTCAATAAAATGCAAAAATTTGGTTTTCCAAAAACAAGTGGAATTTTTTGACTCAATTAAATACATTTCATATTAGAATAGTTTTTACAATTCTTTGGGGACCGTTTTTTGACTTTCGAGCGCTCGAAATCAAAAGCGAGTCGTAGAAAATATTCGCACACGAATTTATATTCGGATGAACCCCATAATAATGTGTCGATCCTCTCACAGCTCAAGATAAATACCCGTCTGTCCACGATATGCCACCAACGAATTCTTTCGTATTTTGGCCACATAATGCGAAGGGGTGATGAGAGCCTGGAGAAATTGGTCGTAGTTGGGAACACAAATGGCAAGCGAGCCCGCGGCCGATCTCCTACCAGATGGACCGACCAAATAAAAGACTCCAGGTTCCCGAGGTTTAGCTCCGTCGTCAGGGCCGCGATGGACAGAAGCCAATGGAAGCAGATAGTTCACTCCAAGTGTGGACCACTTGCTGATGACCACGATCCTCAGTCATGAGGGAACGACTAGAGAGAGAGAACCCCATAATAGCTATTTTTGAAATCATCACTCGAAAGAGAGTGATTGGCTGTGTGTTGGCTGTCAATACTTTTGCGTTTCGTTGTATGCACAAAGTAGATATAATTACCAGTTTTTCAAATTTTAATTTTCAGCATAGGTACCTACTATAGAGAATAGTACTTTACTGGAAGTTGTGCATCTATAATATAGTAAATTGATTCATTTTAAATATATTATGCGTTTCATAACAGAAAAAAAACAAAAGTAAGTACTGAGTAAAAGTAAACGAAACCCTTATTTTCCTGCCAATAGACGAATAGAACGATTTTGATTTTCAACCACGAAATTCGGCAAGAAATTAAATATAATCATACACCAGCCAATCACTTAGCATCGAATCAATATATTTAATTTAATATATCTGTCTTTTAAATTAATAGTTAATCCAAAATTAAATAGGTACAACTGAAGTGTCTAAATTTTCTACCGATAGAATTGAATACGATTGGTCAATACCACTCGTTTTTCGATTTTCTATCGCTCGTATTTCAAAAATAGCATTTCATCGTTTTTGGCCGTTTTCGAGTGAAAGAGTCGAGCGCTCGAAAGTCAAAAATCGGTCCCCAGAGATGAGTAATTTATTGTCTGAGATAAAACTTTCACATGTCGGCCATTTAGTATGGTGATTGGCAGTCATTACTAATGCGTCTATGTTACTACTTACCTTTATTATTTCCACATTCAGCCAGCGTGCCAATTAACCCAGCACAAGTCAACCCTCGCATTTACACGACGCTCCAGTTGACAGATTCTAAATCGTTTGTGTGGGAGCAGTGTCCCCACAGCGCGGCCACATTGGTGAAGCTCGTCGCTGTCAATACAAGGGCTTTCTGGCGGGAGTGCAAAATGCACGCCGCAGCGCCCCGCCACCACTCCGCTAATGCCCTGTCTGTACCAATATCGCACGTTAGAACATGACCTACGTTTACTTCGCACTAAGAAAATTCCCAACCGCAAGGAAATTGCGTAACATTTAAGGTAATCAACTGTAATTTTCCTTTTCAAAAAATTACATTTGTAAGTCGTAACGCACGTTAGTAAAGTTATGTGATCACCCTTCCATGCAGTGACGGACGTGTGACCCAACATTGCTTTACACTATTTTATCCACAAAAAATGGTATAGCCATCGCCACCTAATTTGTGTTCTAAGTTTTTCGCGCCCATTTTATATACAATTAGCTGCCCGCGCGGCTTTGACCACGTTTCGCAAAGAACGCAGGCCAACCCGCAGGTTACAATACAGCTTATATAGTCATCCAGGAAGTTTATTCTACATGCATGTGAAGGGAGTTTTGATATCGGATAAGTGGCTCCGTAGATTACTCAAACTTACAAAGCTACAATTTCACAGACTTACCTCTTTATATACGTATACATTTGTATGGATGAAGGACTTTCAGGGCTACCTTTAGGATTAAACTTCTCCGGCTAATTAAGTAGAATTAATTACCTAGAATAATCAAGGGTCCTGAAATGGCGCTGTTCCGTTTTCCACCGCGCAGTTTGACAAAATGTATTAAAATTATGCGCGTCGTATAAGCCGAAAAAATATGCAAATATGCGCTCGCTTGGGTTGTTCTGTTGAATAAAAGAATATCCACTGGCATGGAGGTACTACATCCCTTGTATAACTTACCGGAATTAGAATACATTGATATTCGAATAGACGATACAGAAAAAGGGCGGAGTAAAGAATGTGGTCAAATTAGACATGGGAAACTGGGGAACGCGCTTAGCAGTTATCTTCGATAGCACGACGCAGGTTACTATACTCTTAATCCCTTATTTAAAAAAAATTGATTAATCTTAGTTATCTTGCTGTAAATTCCCCAAACCCCACCAAAAACATAAATGTGAAAATCCGAGCCAAGTTCAATATTAAGAATATGCGTAGTTGTCATTGTCAACTTCGCCGACAAAGGAATTGAGATATAAATCTTAAATAAAATGTATTCTTAAGAACATAATGGTTCTTATGTTTTCTACTACAACAATTTTCTATATATAAGCATAAAAAGTTCAATAACGGTATCCCGAATATGATAAACTAACTGAACTGAAAACTATGCCTATGTCACTCGGAGCATGATTTGTAATCGATCGATACCTCATTCATCAAGGTTTAGTATCTCAAACACTACCGGCGGAACACACGTACATACATACAGACTGATAGAATCATATCCCTTCCTTCCGGCTCTGTCTCAGTCGAGCAAAAAAATTTTTACCTCACCGGCTGGAAAAGGTTTGCTTTATCGCTCAAAATCTGCGCCCAAAAGTCCAATAGATCCGCAAGCGTGGAAAGAGTTTTTGAATTTGGAACGTGACAGTCAATTTTTTTTTTTTTTTAAATTCGTCCATTCGGACAGGCTAAGACCATGGGCCATACTGCCTAGTCTTCAGTAAGTATAATTTCATTTGATCGAATCCAGTAATAACGTCTTCAGTAGTTTCAAATCAGAAGTCTCTAGTCCAATAAATATGTCTTCAGTTATTTCCAATTCATATGAACAAATCTAGATATTAAGTCATCAGTATTAACGTGACAGTCAATCGCGAGATCCAACTTTTTTCTTTACAGAATGAGAGGTGCGTTCAGAAACTGATGGTGTTATGCCAATAATTAATTGTTATTATTTTGATAAAATAAAAGTAATAATACTTATTCTTTCTTAATTAAGTAGGTACATACGAAATATTAATATTTAGACTGACTTAAAAGGATAAAAAACTAATAAATAATTTTAAAATGTAGTTTTATTTTTCAAAAAATTTCGCTTCTTCCTTCTATTTGGAACACATCGTTTGAAAGGTTAATTTAAGAAAATAGTTATTTGATATGCAAGGCTGCAAAGTTGTTGTTTGGCGCAAGTGCTTGTATTAAAAGCCGAGCTAGCGAAGGATTGTAAAATTGAACCATGAGCGAAGCGAATGGTTCAAAAGTACAATCCTGAGCATAGCGAGGCTTTCAAGGCACGAGAAGCCAAACAATTTTGCTGCCGTGCGAAACACACAACTTTTCACCTCACCACCGCGAGGAAAATTGTGGGTAAATGTAGGTAATGGAAGTAATTTGGGCCTTATACTTATTTTCAATAAAGGTTTGTTTACGTCTCATCAAGATCTAGCATTTTATAATTATTAAATGTAACATATATATATTTTTGCATCTTTAAATAAACCCCGCGCTTACCTACACTAAAAAAGTCAAAGTATTGTTGGGTACTCACGGGTAAACTAAGGCTCAAATTCGCTTATGCTTTTCTTCTGCACTAAAATCTATAAATAACCACCATTATTTTGGTTTTACTGTCTGTGGCTTTAGAACAAAACAAAATTAAATGTAGGTTGAGTTTTTTCTTACAGTAACTATTCAAACGGTTCCAAGTTTGGAAGACGCGAAATTTTTTGAAATATAAAACTTCATTTTAAAATTATTTATTCGTATTTTATCCTTATAAATCAGTCTTAATATTAATATTTCGTATGTACCTACTTAATTAAGAAAGAATAAGTATTATTAATTTTATTTTATCAAAATAATAACAATTAATTATTGGCATAACACCATCAGTTTCTGAACGCACCTCTCATTCTGTATAGAAAAAAGTTGGATCTCGAGATTGACCGTCACGTTCCATATTCAAAAACTCTTTCCACGCTAGCGGATAAAATGGACTTTTGGGCGCAAATTTTGAGCGATAAAGCAAGCCTTTTCGAGCCGGTGAGGTGAAAAACTCATATACCTACCTACATTTAATTTTGTTTTGTTCCAAAGCCACATACAGTAAAACCAAAATAATGGTAGGTAGTTATTCATAGATTTTAGTGCAGAAGATATACATATATGAATTTTGATGCCTGCTAAGTGAGCGAAAAAAGTGAAATAAGCGTATTTGAGCCTTAGTTTACCCGTGAGTACCCAACAATACTTTGACTTTTTTAGTGTAGGTACTAAGCGTGGGGTTATTTAAAGATGCAAAAATATTTATGTAACATTTAATAATTATGAAATGCTAGATCTTGATGAGATGTAAACAAACCTTTATTGAAAATGAGTATAAGGTCCAAATTACTTCCATTACATTTACCTACAATTTTCCTCGCGGTGGTGAGGTGAAAAGTTGTGTGTTTCGCTCGGCAGCAAAATTGTTCGGTGTCTCGTGCGTTGAAAGCCTCGCTATGCTCAGGATTGTACTTTTGAACCATTCGCTTCGCTCATGGTTCAATTTTACAATCCTTCGCTAGCTCGGCTTTCAATACAAGCACTTGCGCTAAACAACAACTTTGCAGCCTTGCATAACAAATAACTATTGTTTTTAATGACTTGCGTTTGGCGTGGTTAATTTTAATTTCTCACTCGTGTTTTACAGTTGATCTACACGAATGTAATAACCACACTATTTAGTCTCCTAGGAAGCGGTGGGAGCGCAAATGCGGCAATAGTGATGTAATCGCATTACGAGGTTGCCGGAGACATATTGCATCAAGTCGTGGGACCGCAGCGCGCTGACGCGAAGCTCACATTGTTACACTAATTTCGCATAAATCAATTATCGGTATCCCCGTGTTGGCATGTCAAAGCTGTACTGTTTTATATTTAGAGGTATTACATTGTAGTATTACTTTGCATAAATTGAAACGTGTCTGACATAATAAGGAAAATCATTATGACACATGCGAAAACCCAAAAAAAAGAAGTAACAACTCATTGAAGAGATAATTATACGTACTCGTATGCTGTGTTGGTTGCAGAAACTATTGTCAAACGTCTTTGTTTCAAAACGGTCTGTGTTGTATTGCCTATTTCACAGATGACGGTGAGAAAGTTCAATCCATCAAATATCGATCGGATTACAATGTCCGAGTGGTCAAATAATCGTTAATGAACAGACTGTACTACTTAAGGCGCGCTCCCGGAATAACTCCTTGAAGTGCGAACTTGCACGCGACAGCTCGGCAAAGTAGTAGAGGTCTCCGCCAACGGGGTCTTAGTGGGGATGTTTTATAAAGCCTATTAACTTTTGACATAAACGAATGCAGTAGAGGGCGTTATTTTTAGAATTCTGAAAACTTAGGGGATACTAGCTGGAAATGGTCACTTATTCAGGATACTCGCTCAATTATATCTTTTATAGTTGCTTACTTAACACGTACTAGGTTAGTCGTCTTAAGTAAGTAGTTTATTTATTTATTTTTCTTGTTTTTTGTTTTAAAATAGATATTTAGTAACCTTTAGCTGCTCCATGTAAGCTCTTCGCGGTCTTCCTCTTTTTCTTGTTCCTTCTATCTTTCCCACTATTATATTATAACTTTCTCTCTCTTTCTTCGTCACGATGACTTCATTAGTCATCTTGACGAAGAAGATGTCCTATCATTTTTCCTCTTCGGTTTTCAATAACTTTTAATAAAGTTCTTTTTTCACTATACGCAAAACCTCTTCATTAAACATTGAAGTTGAATCTTATAGAGAGTTGAAGGAAAAAGCAGAGAATAGAACAGAATGGAAATTACTCCACCGACAAGAGCCAACCTCTTAAATAAATGATGATGATTTAGTAACCGTTAATCTCGGAAAACACGTTTGGCCAAGATTCAATGAAGTTACCCTTTCACCCGGTTTGAAACGATTGTGAGGGTTGGTCACATTGAATTGTAATTTTTTTGTTGGTTGTCAATTTATCAGTATCCTCACGGTTTTTCGGTTGTCCTTTACAACCTTACTTGTGACTTGCATGGTTTTTCGGTTGTAAAGGACAACCGAAAAACCGTGATGATTTCATAAAACTAAATACGCACTTAATGTAAAACTATGTTTAACATGGCAAGCTATCAAACGCCCGAACATATTGAACGTCAACGTCGGAATCATATTCAGCAAATGTGGAGGCGCCGTTTATCTGAGCAGTTTATCTCGTTTTTTGCCGCAATCCTGACTCCGCCGGTACCGTCAAATGCGAGCTTCCATTGCTCACGTACTCTCTCTATTCGTGATAAAGACGAAAATTTATTTCCGCACACCTTGCACCCTTTCCTTTTTTCATGCTAGCTCGCTTAATGTACAACACTCCGTGCTTTGTAATTGTTATAATTAAAAAGTCCCGAATTTACAACTGAGTTCAAATCAAAACAAAGATTACGTATTTCGTATTCAATTATCTAGTTGTATTGCCAGGTTTATACCAAAAGCAGTCCTCATTTGACCATAAATAGCGGGCTAGAATTCACACCTAGTAGAATCCAGTAACATAATGAGTAGGTTGGTAATGGCGGCCCAATGCGCACAGAATTTAGCTCGACAATAAAGTTGAAAAATCGCGGGGATTGCTCGCTGCGGGCGAGTCCCTGAGAAAAAACGACGCTAACATTTCGCACTTAATGAAACTGTAGCTGAAACAAAATAAAGCAGCACCGCATTTACGGGACAACGATGTTGTGCTAAGAACGTCCTTTCACCGCACATCTTAATGGAACAGATCGAATGCTGCCTCGAGATGGGTTCGTTATGCTATTAATATAACAATTACCTGCTACTACAACTACATGCTACGTATGACTGCCACCTGTGGGCCAGGGTTGTCCATAAAATTACGATCACATACTGTTCAATATTGCCTACTTTGGGTAAATTTAAATTATTATTATAGCAACACAAGTTGCCACGCTATTTATCGAGTTCAGTATGGCAACACAGATAGTATTAAGATTCGAAGAAAATAGTTCGTTGCTCGTCCGGTTTCTTACGAGACTATTTTCGATATCGCCCACAATATGGAGTAATTGGGCTTCTCGGGTCAAGGCAGTAACTCATTTCACCTTACGTGTAGAACAAGATTGCTATCGGCGACAGTTTACCTGTGTGTGCATTTGAAAGTGGTAGGACCGAGGGTACCGCTTAACTGGATCCAGCACTGAGCTTAGCCTGAGGGAGTGCCTTTCTCGTATGCTGAGCCTCGCCTAGAAGATCTCCAGGTAAGCCGATACGCAATCCATCCACTCAGACGCTAACATTTTATCCTGTAAAATCACGGCAATTGCGCGAGGACTCATTTTGATACAGTCCACTTAGATTTCTCGCCTTTTCGTTATAGTATTACACTTCATTTTTGGTCCGTCGACCGCATTTTATTGAAAAGTACCTTTTGTCGTGAGTTTTTACGTATTTTCTCCGTGATTTTACAAAATAATTGTTTTTTTTTTACATTTCGTAGGGTACTTGAGAAATTGCCTTGGCCATATTTTATCGTGTTAGTTGTACGCCATCTTTTTTGTCGCTGTCGGTTGTCGTTCGTTTAATGTTGGCAGTACAACTTCCATACCATAGAGTCAATATAATATATTGCACAATCCGTAAACGTGAAACGGAACGTAGTTTAGTAGAAATAGCTTAGTATAATCTGTCATTCATTATCTGTCGAAACTTAAACGTCAAACGTCAATTCGTAAACATTGTGTTTTCTTTCGCTGTGTTGCATGATTTTAAGTGTTTTGGTTTGTATTTAAAACAAAATGAGTGACGATAATTTAAGTGATAATGAACCCGCGACTGGGAATACTTTCCGGGTCGCGCGGGATTATTGTATAATGCGTTTAGAGCATATCGAAAGTTCGGATTTGCAAGGTTATAATGAGTCCGATTTTAAAGACATAGAAAAGGACTTTCATGATGCGCAAATCCGAATTTTACGGCCGCTTACACAAGCGCAACGTCTTGACGAGTACGCAATTACGAAGGATTTCGAGAATCGTTTAAAATCAGTGAAGAATAGGTTAAGACAAAGTACTCAAAGTGGTCAATTTGAAACTAAGCCTTTATCGTTAGAAAACAACTTAGCTAAATTGCCTAAAATATCGATCAAACCCTTTGATGGGAAATTGGAGAACTGGGTGTCCTTTAAGGAACTTTTTGATTCACTAATTCATAAGCGGAGCACTATCAGTGATGTTGAAAAATTACATTACCTTTTGTCTAGTGTTCAGGGTTCCGCATATGAATTAATTAAAAGTTTTCCTTTGTCAGGTGACAATTATGCCACCGCTTATGAGACTTTGTCTGACTATTATGATAGGAAGAGACAAATTGCTGTCATGTTCTATGAAAAGATGTTGAACTGCGAATCGGTGAAAAATAAAAATGATTTAGAAAGAGTGTTCCGAACATTCAATGAGAACTTAAACATCTTGTCAAAATTTAATCTTCCCGATCAGAACTTCATGCTGTATTATTTGCTATGGTCAAAACTTGATATTGCTACTCGTGAAGCATTTGAATTGCAACTTTCTTCAAGCATTGATATTCCAAATTTTGATGATTTGAAAAACTTTATTGAAAAGCGAAGCAAAGCTTTAGAAAATTCAAACATCAAACTGACGAATACTAAACCGTTGACTAAAAATAAAACAGCATTTGTCGTCTCGAGTCCGAACTGTGTCTTTTGTACTGGTCGGCACAGTCTAACCAGCTGTAGTGAATTTTTAAAACTTGACAACCATGAACGTTTTAATTTTGTGAAGGAAAAGGGTCTGTGCATTTTATGCTTTTCAAGCGCTCATAGAGTGAAAGATTGTCGTGCTTCTCGTTGTAGTGTGTGTAGTCGTTCACATCACACTTTGTTACATTTCACCAAGAATATGCAGACGCCCGCACCCACCGATGCTGGTAACGCTCCGCCGAGTAGTAATATAAATAGTAACACAGTTTTAACTTCGCTGACTGGGGAAAATACAATTTTATTTTCGACTGTAAAAGTTTTAATGAGGGATAGTTCTGGCGACTTCCGGCCAGTGCGCGCGCTTCTCGATTGCGCTAGCGCGTGTAATTTTATTTCGAAATCCTGTGCAAAAATGCTAGGATTTAACATTTGTCGTGGCCAACATGCCGTATATGGCATTGGCAATTCTGTCGCTCAACCGCTCGGCTCACTATCGTGTGAAATTAAGCCGCTCGGTAATACAACTTTGTCGTCGAATATTAAATTCGAAGCTCTCGTTTTATCGTCGATATGTGCTGACCAACCTACCCAACCTGTCGATTCATCAAGGTGGTCGCACATAAACAACTTATCGCTCGCTGACCCTGACTTCGCTCGCTCGGCGCCGGTGGACATGCTGCTTAATGCAGATATTTTCGCGTCGTCGTTGCTACCTGGCCTTCGGCGAGGGGAGTCTGGACAACCTATCGCGTTGAATACGCTCTTCGGATGGATCGTCATGGGCGAGTGTGACAAAAGTCAACTCGCCTCAAACGCCATCGCCTCCTGTCGTAAAAATAAAAAACATTGTTTTTTCGTTTCGAATCTTTCGCAAACCTTGTCGCTCGATGATTCCATAAAGAAATTTTGGGAATTAGAGAATGTTAGTTCTCCGATTAAACCTTTCGTATCAGAGGAGGACCAACGCTGCGAAGATTACTTTCGTGCAAAATACTATCGCAATGAAGAAGGCAGATTCGTCGTACCTTTCGTCGATCCTGCGAACGAACCTACCTTCTTCAATTCGCGCGAAATCGCACTTAGGCGATTCGTTTCGTTGGAACGCAAGTTGAACTGTAATCCTGAGTTCAAAAGGTCGTATGTCGAATACTTGGAAGATTATGAGTCTCGTGGTCACTCGGACCTGTACTCACAGGATTTTATAAATTTCGAAGAAATGTCAGACATTTCTTTAAAAATATTGGGATTGCTATGGCATTTCGTTTTCGTGTCGCAGTTACTTATCAAGGTCGGTGCACAAAACGCACCATTCTGTCAGAGATAGCCAGGATCTTCGACCCGTTAGGCTTTCTCTCGCCTGTAACCTTCTTCGCCAAGTACCTGATGCAGTTGCTTTGGATTTCCGGTGTTTCATGGGATGGCGATGTCCCGGAAAACGTCCAGATTGAATGGCAGGAACTTAAGGCCCAACTTTCGTCGTTGAGCTCAGTGGCTATTCCTGGCCGTATAGTCGGGGAATTCGACGTGTTACAACTGCATGGATTTTGTGATGCGTCAGAACGTGGCTTTTGTGCCGTAGTTTATTTTCGTACGGTGAGTAAAAATGGCGATATCTTCGTCGAATTAGCTTGCGCTAAGTCCAAGGTTGCGCCACTACGTAAATTGTCAGTGCCACGTCTTGAATTGGTTGCAGCGGTTCTTTTATCAGATTTGATAGCGTCAGTCGTGGAGGCTCTAAAGCCCTTTCACTCGATACAACAGATCTTCGCCTGGTCGGACTCAACTGTGGCGTTGACTTGGATCAAATCGTGTCCGTCCAAATGGAAGACGTTCGTGGCTAATCGTGTGAGCCACGTCCAGGAAATAGTTTCTCCCGACTCCTGGCGTCATGTCAGAACCACTGATAACCCGGCAGACTGTGGATCGCGTGGGTTACTACCTAGCGACTTAGTTAACCTAAGTTGCTGGTGGAACGGACCTTCTTGGCTTAGGGACCCCAGTGAAAACTGGCCCAAGTCGGTGTTGTCGATAAACAAAGATGTTCTTCATGAAGAACAAAAAAATTACCGTTCTCGTATCGTCCAATAAGGACGACTTAGTCGAAGACCTTTTAGAAAGGTACTCATCGTTAAAAACACTTCAACATGTGTTAGCGTATTGTATTCGGTTTACAGCGAACTGTAAACAAAAAACTGTCGCTTATCGTGTCTTCGGAGCTTTACAGCCATCAGAGATTCACAAGGCGCTTATGATGCTAGTTAAAGTCGTGCAAGAGAGTGTGTTCTCGTCAGAGTTGGAACTCATAGAAAAAGGTTCACCAAACTCACTTCCTAAGAGTTTCCGCAAACTATCACCGTTCGTGGATGAGGCGGGTTTTCTCAGGGTGGGCGGTCGCTTGGCTAATGCAAAGATCTGCTTCGAAGCAAAGCACCCGCTCCTATTGCCCCGCTCTCATCGCCTCACTTCGCTGATAATCCAGGAGTATCACACTCGCTTCATGCACCCCGGTGCGCAAACTCTCCAGAATCTAATTGCGCAAAACTTCTGGATATTGTCGTGTAAACGCGCCATTCGAACGGTAATCTCCGGCTGTATTAAATGTTTTCGTGTTCGTCCACAAGTTGCCCCTGCTCCGTTTATGGGAAACTATCCATCGTACCGTGTTAACCAACTTAAATGTTTTTCGAGTTCAGTTGTAGATTACGGTGGACCCTTCAATATAGCTTTCGGACGTGGTCGTGGTGCCAAAACCTTTAAAGGGTACATTTGTGTTTTCGTGTGTACCTCTACGAAAGCTATACACATCGAACTGGCATCCGAATTGTCAACGGATGCATTTCTGGCCGCTCTGCGCCGTTTCATCGCTCGTCGTGGTCGCTGCAGCCATCTCGTCTCCGATCAGGGCAGAAATTTCATCGGTGCTAGCAATTACCTTGGTTCTCTTATGCAAAAGGCCGCCGAGTCCCAGGAGATTAAGTTTTCGTTCAGTCCCCCCGGGAGTCCGCACTTCAATGGTTTAGCAGAAGCCGGAATCAAGTCGGTGAAAACACACCTCGCTCGTGCTATCGGTACGCAAAGATTGACCTTCGAGGAGTTCTATACAGTGCTGACACAGGTAGAGGCGATGTTAAACTCGCGCCCTTTGACGCCTCTTAGTTCAGACGCCAATGACCTCGCAGCGTTAAGCCCGGGCCATCTGCTGACCTTAGAACCTCTTTCGATTATGCCCGAGGAAAAATTGATAGATTTAAATATAAGCGTCCAGCAACGGTGGAAACTTATTCAAAAGATCCATCAGTCCTTCTGGTACCGATGGCAAAGTGAATATATACACACACTACAGCAGAGGGCAAAGTGGGACAAAACCCATGCTAACATTACCGTGGGAGCAATGGTGCTCATAGTTAATGAACAGTTGGACCCCCTCAAATGGCCATTAGGTCGTATCGTTGCCCTGCACCCCGGTGCAGATGGAATATGTAGGGTAGTCACGGTTAAAACTGCCGCCGGGCAGTACAAAAGACCAGTAGTTAAGATTTGTCCTTTGCCAGTGGCAAATGACACTTAAAATAAAATTGTAATCTATTACATAGCCCTTACAAGGCTAGTGTGAATCGTAGTAAATAGTTTTAGTTTAGTAACGTACTGTTTCAAACAGCACCCTTTCGTAGATTTAAGTTTTCGTTGTCGTAGTAAATACCGCGGCATTCTTGAGCATGCCGTCGCATTTAGGTGGGCGGAATGTTCAATATTGCCTACTTTGGGTAAATTTAAATTATTATTATAGCAACACAAGTTGCCACGCTATTTATCGAGTTCAGTATGGCAACACAGATAGTATTAAGATTCGAAGAAAATAGTTCGTTGCTCGTCCGGTTTCTTACGAGACTATTTTCGATATCGCCCACAATATGGAGTAATTGGGCTTCTCGGGTCAAGGCAGTAACTCATTTCACCTTACGTGTAGAACAAGATTGCTATCGGCGACAGTTTACCTGTGTGTGCATTTGAAAGTGGTAGGACCGAGGGTACCGCTTAACTGGATCCAGCACTGAGCTTAGCCTGAGGGAGTGCCTTTCTCGTATGCTGAGCCTCGCCTAGAAGATCTCCAGGTAAGCCGATACGCAATCCATCCACTCAGACGCTAACATTTTATCCTGTAAAATCACGGCAATTGCGCGAGGACTCATTTTGATACAGTCCACTTAGATTTCTCGCCTTTTCGTTATAGTATTACACTTCACATACAAATAACAACAGACCACAACGTATAAGGCCCTCGCCGTCGGCTCGTGCTACAAATAACTAAGACACGTTAAGATGTAGTATATGTACATGATACGTAGAAATGATACATTTAAGATACCTGCAATGTTATCGGAGAACCCCTTTTTATATTAGGCAGGAGGGCGGCGGGCGGCGGGCGGCGCCCGCCGCGGAGTGCAAGTTTTAATTACTTCGCCTCTACTTTGCGCGTAAAGCCCGTCTTCCAATGGGGCTATTTCGTCTCACAACTAACAACACAAAAAACACCTCATTTATAAACGTGTTCTGATGGAAGCTGTTATTCGAGAATAAACAGGAACGTGGATATAATATTAGTATACGAGTAGGTACGTCTGAAAAAAGGGATTGTTGGAAAGGTGTGTACTTAAGTTTGCAGCGTTTTTATTTTTTCAGGCTCTTTTGTCGGTCATCAATGGTGCGGTGCGACTTCGGTGACAATTCAATATTAAGGCACCGCCGAGCTTAGCTGATAACCGACAGAAAATGGCCATTACACCCACTGTAATGTGGTCTCTCCATTCCTAAAACGAGTCATGATAATAGCGTCAAGCTTGGACTCATTGAAACCTTCGAAACAAAAAAACAATGACAAACTTTAAAAAATCGCATTAAATTATTCCGATTCTTAGCGTGTTGTTTTAAATAAATTTGATACAAAAATAAAACGGCATAAGAATTCTTGTCCGTTAATAAATGGCTGTATTCTGAGACACTGCAAAATGTGTTGCTAATTACTCACGAAGTTTGAAATTAATGTCGCTAGGACATTCGCACAGAAGATAAGACGAGAAGCAGTTTACATAATGGTATGGCGAGCATAACTAAAGTGGTTTCAAAGTAATAACACTTTTCAAACAAGAGGTTGCTACCAGCATCCAATTACGTCGTGGAGCAAGTAAATATTAAAATTATAGTAACAAGTTTCGGAATATTAGGTATTAAATAGTTTTACTCGTAAATAAATAACTTAATTCTAAAATTAAACATCTAGACAGTTTGAATTCTGGAGAAGGACATAGGATAGTTTATATCCCGAGAATAGGGGGCTGAAGTTGGTATGTAGCAGGTACGGTATAAACGAGTTGCATGCGGACGAAGTCACGGCACAGGTCACGGGCAAAAGATACTCATTAAGTAAATAATTATAATTTGAAATGAGAAGCTCGTGGAATCGCATACAAAATCAGCTTATCAATTTCTTCCATAAACTTTTTCAGTGTGATACTTACCGTTCGTAAAACTGAATGTATTCACATGAGTGATGTAGACGAACTTAAAAGTTATCGATATAAAATATTATTTAACCCTCTATCAGTGAAATCGTCCCCAATCACGATATGATTGGTCTGTACCTGGACATGCAATGACATTATAATATGGCAATCGCAAGGTTAGCCTTTTATTTACCATAACCCGATATGATTAGATTGAAGAAAAAACTTTTTAACAAAAAAAATAAACCGCCGAAAAAAACTGAAAAGCAAAAAATAATGAACCTTTCTTATTTAGTTTAATAACTAAGTTCTTAAATGAATCTAAGTGTACCTAAGTAATTTTGAATTCCCTGTTTTCCTACCCTTAGGGTTAGATTTTTTATTTAAAATTTCTTTCTACTAAAAAAGAATTATCAAAATCGGACTACTCTCTAAAAAGTTATACTATACGCGTTGACTTGAGAACCTCCTCCGTTTTTTTCGTCGGTTAAAAAACGACCAAAATCGTTTAAAGAGAATATATAACCACGTTCTACGTTCTAAGAGACGGGACTTCGAATGACAAAACTTGTTTTACGAGTTATTTTATGTTAATATATTGAATAATTTTATAACAATTGTATTGCTAATTTAGTCAACGAAGTTTGGTTATAGGTACTTGTACTTTCTTGACCACAAATGATCTCAAAACACTGTATAAGAAATTGCTGCGAGAAATGAATGCGAATTGCGAACAAAATGGAAAGATTTTGAGCATGTATTGGACGAAATTTGGCAAGTAGGTTAAAATATAGGATACCTAGTGTTTATACTGGATCCACGCAGGCGAAGTCGTGGGCGGAAGCTAGTATACCTTATATTTAAGAACTTTTCAGTTACATTCCGGCTGCATATGTTGACATGTTTTACGCGCGCCGTGTAAACGCGTCTGTAATGATTGCATAGAATAGGAACTACGAAGAAACATTGCTTGAATATCGTATTGTCAACACATATTCTCAATAAAGAAAGAAAAAAGGTAATACAATAAATTGTACATAGGACACACCGCTATCGTTCGCACTGGCAATCTTCCACGTGTTTAGTAAAATGTTAGCGAGAGTCACGTGAATAAAGTTTTGGCAAATGGACAAGGTTATTCGTTAAGGTGTTCCACGCCGTGCTCGCGGCGTTGCCGCATCGTGCAGGGAGGGACCTGCTGCAGGCAATCAGCTAAATAGCGTTAGGCACACGCGAACTGCGATTTCACAGTGATGCCACCAGCAGGACAACTTTTTAAACATAAATGTTGCAGTTAAAAGGTGGTTAAAACCTATCTGTGACTGCGAGTAAAGCTTTAGAAATATTGGTGACTTGCTGTCCCCGTGGCTCTGCTCGCATTTTATAAAACACGCGAGCGGAGCCAGGTATCCGATGTGCAGTTTCCTATGTAGCAGAAACTTGTTGCAAAATCGGATTATTATAAAAAGTATGTAATATATAAATACCTCTTCTCTTACAAAATAACATTCCCCCTGATTATAAAGCAAAGCCTGGACAATCACTTTGTAAATTGCAATATTGCTACCTGCATTTGTATCCATGCAAGTCGGCTTAAGAGAAAGGAGAACAAAAAGCAACAAGCGATGGGAAATTCCCGAACAAATACATCTCGCCCTAGACGCCAGGCAGACTAGGTATTGTTCATCCCCTACTCGTCTCGGAAATATGGATTCACGCGTTTGAAGAAACACTAGGGCCGCAGGAAAATATATCTCACTCTAGATGATAAAAAAACGGTTGTAAAACGCCATGGATTTCAATGCATTGTAATAAGCGCTCAATTCCTTTATTGTTTTAAACTATCTTCAATTCCAGAGTAACGTAATTAGCCAGTTTAAAACAGGAATAACAAAGATTAAACTGAACAAGATCTAAACTTAAGTATAACAGATATAAGAGGTAAGGATTCCAGAGGTTTGTACATAATAAGTATGGAAACTCCTTTGAAATGTGACTGTTTGAAACTAACAACTTGAAACAAAACATGCTAAAGTTTAGGCAATAGCCGTCATGGTTTGAATAGAAACATTTTGAGGCGGGGGGAGCATTTTCAAAATCATTCCTGTACTTACTAGTCTTACTATACTATATTATACTTCTTGCTTTTCACGTAGGCGAGGGTTGACGAAATTAGACTTTAACGTCATAACATTAGGAAGGAACGCACCCATTCGCCTTCATGAAATGCAAGAAGTAGGTATACCTATAGCGTAGTCTCTGCTGCAGACACTCCGCTCTTCACGTAAGACACTACACTTCACTTTCCAAACACTTCTCACAACAACGCCAGCGAATGGTAGCCTTAATCGTGAACTGCATTAAATCATTAAATAATTACTCGTAATTTTGATCGTAAAACATTTGGGTTGAATAAAAATTGGTGATAATGTAGCCCCTATTTGCAACGTTTCATTTCATTCCAATCTAAACGATGTTAATCAGTCAGTGTTAAATGTTTGATTTTTAGGGTTCCGTACCCAAAGGGTAAAAAAAAGCGGCCAAGTGCGTGTCGGGCCACGCGCAGGGTAGGGTTCCGTAGTTGCCCGTCTGTCACAGAATGCGGACTAAACAGAGGAGAGGAGACACATCGAGGCTTTAAATCCCATTATCTCGCAAACGCATAACTGAGTTGAAAAATAGTTTTAGAAAACCTATAATATATTTAAACAAGCTATCCAACCATACTCCACACTATAGGTTTAACGAGAAAAAAAAATACATCACCAATTTACAAGTAGGGGAGGTATCGTAAAAAAAAATTTTCAGGATTTTATTCTACTGTTTTGTCGGCATGATTGGTTTATATACCCACGCCGAATTGCAGTTTTCTAATTGTAGGGGTTACTGAGCTAAGCCGAAGACAGACAGACAGACATACAGACAGACGGACGGACATGGCGAAACCATAAGGGTTCCTTGTTGACTACGGAACCCTAAAAACGGGACCCTATTACTAAGACTTCGCTGTCTGTCCGTCCGTCAGTCTGTCACCAGGCTCTATCTCAATAACCGCGATAGCTAGACAGTTGAAATTTTCACAGATGTATTTCTGTTGCCGCTATAACAACAAATAATAAAAACAACATAATAAATATTTAAGGGGGCTCCCATACACTAAGGGTTTTTTTTGCTGCTTTTATAGATGGTACGGAATCCTTCGTGCGTGAGTCCGACTCGCACTTGGCCGGTTTTTTTAAACGTCCTTGCAGTATTATTTTCACTAAAAAAGAAAATTACTTAAAACATTCACTGCCAAAAATCGCCACACGCTACGCTCGGAGCTGATCACGTGGTTATTCCCGTAAGTAGAAAGCGACTAACATGGCGTAGGCGCCCGCTAGGCGGGTTCATGGCAGTGAAAGTTTTAACCTATATTAGCGTCGTTTTGACCTGTCCGTGGCTAAGTTATCGATGAGCCGCAGATCTGATGAAACCTGCGCGACCGGCAAGTGGTCCGGGGGTCGCGTGTTGAAGACGAATATTTCAAAAGAACGAAATCGAATCAAACGTAGAACTCGGTAAAAAGCCGCATTTGTGAAGTTTACCTGCTGTAGTCACGACCGCTGAGTCCGTTATCGAACAGCCCCGGATCAAAGGGTTGCCAAATATCGGTGCTACGTGACCTGGCCAACCTTCCCTTATCTATTCGCGAGCTTCTTCGAAGGTCGAATGAAACAATTATTGTCAGATTCAGGTGGCCTTCAATAAATCGGACGGGGGTAAACAGTTAATAGGATCGGTAACAAAACCTTTCTGATCGAATATGCCTGCCCATTCTGGTTAGTATTATCGTATACCAACATTGAGTTAAAGTAATAAAATGTTTTGTAAAGTAACCGTCAAGACAAAGGTAGCTGAACCATGAATTGCGATAAAATGTTGAACGGGTGGCCATTACGATGCGGCTGCCGGGTCGCGATTTCTCATTTTGCATCGGTCACTAATGCGCTGAGCGACACGATCGAACTGCCTGAGCTCTCGACTAATTGCCGACAATTGTCTACGCCTTTATCAGCCCACTCTTTGTGCTTCCACCCCCTCATTTAGTCACCCATAGATTTGCTATCGATTCAACCCAACTGCAACCGTTGTAATATAAGTAGTTGCGGGTAACTTTGTGAAAGGTAAAAGCAATAATAACGGATAGGAGGAAAATATTGCGGTTGAAAATGTTTTACTATGTGAAAGTGTAAGCTATTGTCAGGTTTCTTAAGGCCTGTTGTCCTATCTATAAGCATTGTGGAAGGTTACAATGAGGGATTATATTGCTCAAAATAGGTACTTTCAGAATCAGAATCAGTTACCGAGGTACATACCTACTATTTAGTAATTAATTTAAATTTGTGTACCTACTCGTAAGTAATATTTTCTAATATTTTTTATCTCAAAATATCTAACAGTAGTCTAATTGCAAAATGCATTTTAGTACTTAGAACAAGTTCCACTCTGCGAACTGTAACTTTGCGAATCGTCTGAGGCTCGTTCGCTAATTTTGTAAGTTGCTAAGTTAAAAGTAATTTACTAAGCAAGGCGTATCATACAGTCAACGATTTCTTAAACGATAAAAATGCCTTTAAGCCAGTAGTCGACTAATTCTGTTAGGAATATACCTAAATACACATTATAAGTACCTACCTGAAATAATTGTCCATTTTATGTAAGAAGAGAGCACGTAATGCTGTTTCTCGCCGAGCAAGTCGCTTAATCTTTGTTATTAACAATATCCGGTGGCTTGAATATGTCATGCTCGCTTAAAGGGCTTTGCTTACGGTGGCCTCGTTGATCGGGTCGCCACCTTCCCTAACATGGTTGAGGGAAGCGATGGCTGAGATACGCATCATACTCGTGATCGGGTGCTGTTTGTGGCAGTGTTGCCGTTTGGTTCCGTTTGTTCCGTTTTTCGGAACTTTGGACACCCCCGCGGAACTTGGAAGGAACTTTAGATTTTAGGACAATTTTCGAAACTTTTTAGGTCCCGGCATTAATTTATTTAATACATTTAATAACACACTAAAAATATTGTTCAAAAAATCAAACTCATTTTTCTGTTAAAACTAAATAATCATGTTTTATGTTCCTATCACAAAAATACAGCTGATCCAAACGGGCTAATCACGCCAGCATACACACGAAGGCTTGAGCCGTGGTCGTGGCCGCTGATTGGTCGAACGTCGAACGGGCAGAGCTGCTATAGGTGCTGTCACTGTCACAACACATCAAATGACATGACACAAAACAAAACATTCAAAGCAAGTTCGGTAAAAATATTTTATGACGAAATATTTTTTTTTCTTTTTACTCTTCCAATTTATAATGATATACATTCTATTGAAGAAACGGATGCCTTTTAATAGACCCATGGGCGGCTAGAGGTTAAAAATATTCGATAAACGGTATTTATATCTATTTAAATTGCATTATTTATAAGTATTAAGCCATTTAAAAAAAACGGAATTTTTCAACCTAAAATGGAACTTTTCAGGAATGGCAACGAAACTTTTAGGTGAAGTAACCTGGCAACACTGGTTTGTGGAGTCCGGACTGTTCATGCTTGCAAGGGCATAATACCTAACTACTTAAATACTAGTGTTATTTTATTATTATCGTATTGACGAGAGACATCATTCCTATCTTGACACGTTTTATTGATATTGACCCTGTACATCACTGACAATATTATTACATTAATGTTCCTTTTTTGTTGTTTTGTTTTGATGCTATGAGACCTTATACATCTCCACGAACATTAGAATAATTATTACTTGTGTTTGGACGCTCCTTATACATCTCTGGAATACTGAATATCATTCATCATTAACTTCTTGTTAATGCACAGACCTTATATCAATGTAATATTTTGCAATTTTGTTTTTGTTTTCATTAACTTCGTTGTTAACCATTTATATCGGTCCTTCATTTGCACATTTTAAATTATTATTGTGTAAGATTATTATTTTTTATTGTATATTACCGTTTGACATGCAAAAGTGCCCTTGTGGCCTATTTGCTCAATAAATGATTGATTTTGAATTGTTTTTGATTTTGTGCATGAACAATATGTGCTGCCAGTAGCGTACATGTATTGAATGAGATGGGTATCAGATTGGAATTACTTTTATAGTAGTCAAATTGCCCCGTTTGCAATTCTCAGAGGCCACACGCGACTTCGAAATGAAACATTCTATTGTAGTCTCACATTTTGCCTCGCAAATTGTAACTTTTTGGTGTTCATCATGCCTAATTAACTTTAAGTACCTGGTTGACCGGATAACTCGCAAAGTTCAAAAGTCAAAGGAAAAAGGGTGCAGAATTTTCTGCTATTCTTGCTTCCACGCTTAAGTAGACATCTTTTGTATATCATTTACCTGCAATCTGGACAACAGGAAGCTGGTCTACTTCAGTTGGTTCATTGAATTATTACGTAACATTACAGAAAGAACGTATCGTCTCATGAACAATGTTTGTATAAATTTGTACTTTGTACGGTTCTGATATATCTGTTTGCTACCCTAACATACCTACATATAGGTACGAGTACGGTGGCAAAATTTAAAAGGGTCATAACATTTAGACCTTAACATCACTGAGATAAAGTCGAAAAGTAGTGAACCTATCATTCTTCTACATAATTTTTACTTGACTTTTGAATAAATTTTGCGAAGGAAGCCGTACGTAATTTTAAACGAAGTACGGGTACATAAAAAGAGCCGTCGCTCAAGACTTTTAACACTTATACCACACTCGAGTAAACACTCAATCATGCTAAACTTGACTGAAGAGCGTTGCCCATTCGGTTTATTGATACCTGAAAAAAGGTAAATCCACGCCAATTATATTATATCATCTGCGGTGGCGCCGCCGGCCCGGGCTCCTAATACTACGACGCGCGCTGGCTCAATCTTTTCTAAATACTGTACCTATTCTTTGTTCCGGTAATACGAACGTATGTGTTTTAAACTCCCGAGTTACTTTTAAATGCTCATTCATATGTAACGAATTTTCTGTATTCCTATTGAATATAATAAAGTAAAAAAATGTGGCTAGTCTGCTGTTATTTATGTCATTATTTACAGGCTACTATAAAGAATTATTTATGAACGTCCATCAAACCTAGTTTGTTCAATACCGTTGAAATTCATTTTTCTTTATGTGTCAACATTTCTGTTCATAAGAAAGGTACAAATCATATTTTAGTTAATAAAGGCATTCTAAGTTTTGTGAATGTTTTAATTATCATTAACTTAAGAGCTAGGTCATATTGGTGGGGCAATCTCCCTTTTCTTTAACAGTTTGATTATGATATATTCTGTTCTCCTTGGCCTCTCTCTCTTCCGCCTTCCTTCTACTTTCCCTTCTACAAAAGTTTTTACGACATCCCTGGCCATAAACTGACAATTACCGCACGCTGCGCGGAAAATCCCACTTCCTGGCCATAGAGAGGAGAGACGTAAAATGTTGTACTCACCACGGGCGATAATGAAGAAAGCCTTAGATCGCATATTTATCGCCCCTGCCTTCAGCTTGGGCGTCAAATACCTGCGATCTGAGACATTCTTTGTTTTACCGCCCTAGGTAGGTAAGTAATGTACTATTATGTACATTGTTATGTTGTGAACAACAGGCTATGTTTATAATCGTTTGTTTGCACCCAGCGTATCATGGACTCGGCGGAGGCGGCGGCGCTATCCTCCGGCGGCGCCGACGGCCCGGGCGCCTACTACGACGCGCGTTGGCTCAACGTGCACGCCGACGACGGCACGCTGGCGGCGCGCGCGCGCCGGCTTGTGCTCGCGCCCAGCCGACACTTCGACCACATCGCCGTCAACGCGAGCTACAGCGCCGTGCTGATGCCGCCCTACATCAACGTTGACAGTAAGCTACTATATTGTTACTACTATGATGTTAGTTATAATGCCGTCCTCTGCCGACACTTAGAGCGCCGCTCTTTGAGCCACCTGTGGCCGCCACAAGCTAAGGACGAGTTCTCACACTCACACCGGGGTTTAAATGGCAACTTCCGAGACAGAACGCTCGCGTCTAGTGGGTATATTTAATAATAATAATAATAAACCATTTAAGGCCACTAAAAGGCCAGAACAATCAATGTATGTATGTATGTTACAATAATAAAATTAAACACGATTTATTTAAGCGACAACATCGTGGCTTTTAGTCGTTGTCGTCGTTTAGTGGCAGCCACTAGTAGTCATAATGTGCGGCAGAGTGGTCGCATTTAGTGGCGGCCACCAATGACTGTAATGTGCAGACACTCTTATTGGCTAATAGGCCGACATCCATTGGCATTATTTGTGGATAATCAAAGCATGGAGCGGTATATGCCGAAAGTCACGGCGCGGGCTGTCAGGTAATTATGGAAAGCTCTTATTCTTGTACATGCATTAAGGGTGCCTTTCCACCAGAGATGTGCTATGCTTGCTATGCTATGTTTTCATACATTTGAAACGTACTCCGATGCTTGCGTATGTTGCGAGCGTACCGACACGGGCAAAGCGCCGCCAAATACCCCGCTTGTCCATAAACGTTTCCTTAGTGTAAGGCCTGAGTGGAGGCCCCGCTCTGAGCTTACACTTAGTGTATAGCTTGAGTGTATAGTGTGAGTGAATATGGTCGTTCCACATCCCACTCGTAGCGGAGCGTGGACTCAAGCCGTACACTTACGCTGAGGCACGCTCAGATGCTCAGTTGGGTACACGCCACCAACACCGCTGGTACTCTTACTGCCTTCATAAAAGGTGGTCGTAAGCAACAACATTATAAGTATAAGAATCTAAACCTTTATGCATACTAAAATGATATAACCGCCAGCTAGTTCACTACAATGGCCGTTTTGTAGCTTTCTATATGAATCCTAAACGTGAGTAGGTCTTAAAGTCTTCTTTTCATTTAAAGTTAGTCAAACGTCATAGTTCACTACATAATATCGAATACTCTCGTCAATAGTCTCCTCTGTTCGACTTATGTATTTACTTTCCATGTAACTAAAAAAACCGTTACACGTGCCAACAGATAACATATGTCTTTGTACAGTCGAGTTCTCCAATATCTACACAGACAATCTTTCAGAAATATCTATACAGAGACTTTATTGCAACTGACAAAAGACACATGTTTACATATTTTTGAAAGGTTGTCTGTATAGATATTGGAGAACTCGACTGTACCTAACACTACATGACACACATGCTTATTTCGCTTGACGCGTGGGTAGTCGAGTGTAAAAATATGGGTGCATACAAATTAAATGTCTCCCACAGCCCATTTGTCGGCGGATTAAGGGATCGGTACATACTTCAAGGAGAATTAAATCGATACATATTTTGCACTTGAGTGTACTTCCGAATTTCTGTAGGCTGTCTATATTGTATGTCTGTGAAAGGTCAAGTCGTGAAAGGAGCCCTTCCGAGTCTAAGACAAAGAACACAATTGTTCAACCAAAATCCAAATAGGCCATCGATGGACGTGACAAAATACCCACTACCAGGAAGCTAATGCTTTGTTTCCATTTAATGAGTGTTTGCTGTCCGTTGGTATACGATTGTAAAATCTTTATTGCGCCTTTGGGATGGTTGCTTACGATTTTGACCTACTTACGTTGGCTGGTAAGACCTAGCATACATTCATAATCAAAATTTTCCTATATGCCCCCCACTATTGGGCACAAGCCTCATCTCAAGGATGAGGCGGAATGGGCATAGCGTAAATTTCATAATTTCATTTAAAAAAAGCAAGTTTAATTAATACATTTAACTGGTACGAAGGTACGAAGATATTTGAAACCCAGGCTGGACACAATGTAGGAAAACGAAATACTGTCGGCTCTAAAGTGGTTAGTAGCCACTGTGCATTGGATTGTCAATGACACGGGTGATTATATATTATGGGATTTAACCCATTAAAAATATGATATAAGTCATGCCTCTTTGAGTGATTTCCGCTACATGGCGAAATAATGCTGCCACACGCTAATACAACATACACGCAGCGTTGCTTGATCTCGAATGAGAACGCCTTCACTGCCAGGAACCCGCCTAGCGGGTGCCTACGCCGTAGTATACCGGTGCTACATACGAGGAAAACCACCGGATTGGCTTGGGGGAGGCGCGTAGCGATTCTTGGATAGCATAAGGCAGCGTGGCGATGAAAGTGATACTTTCATCCTCTCTTTTTCTCTTGCCGAACCAGAGGAAAACAACTATCTCATTTTATTAAATCATACAGATTTCGTGTTCCATAAAATAAACATGAGCAAATTCTCAAAGGCTAGTTGGTAAATGATATTCAGTTATGCGGCGCTCGCGAAATCCTTTCAGAAAGAATTTACTAAATTCCAAACAGTCCTTTAATCAGACAGCACGTCGACGCTACGGGAAATTAGAGAAAATTTTAATATAAATTGAATACACCCCCTCCCCGGGACGTAATTTACCAACAGTGTTGACACGCAGCGGGGCCGCGGCGCCCGGCGGTAATTTATGGACAAATTGACATATTTCAACCTATTAGTGGACGGAGCTATTGCCAGCCGCCTCGGCGATAAGCGGTGACGGTAACTGAAATCCGAACAGATTATTTGCTTTATAAATATGCATGTGTAGCTTTCATTTATGAAAGTCTGTATGGTCATTTTATGTGAGTAGATGAGCGTTGGCGACAAAACATAGAATGTTAGATCGGAGGCACCTATTTGACGCCTAAGCCAAAGGCAAAGGCACTTAATATGCAATCGGAGGCGTCTTGTTACCGCCCTTGGTGTGTACGAAACTTTAGGTTTCGCCCTAACTTTACTTTATAGTACGATGTGGCAATAAAGTATCATACTTGTACGTTTAGGGTTTTAGCAAATGACGGCCCAAATAGAGTCTAATTATGTAATGAAATAAATAAGGTCTACCTAGAATAAAATAACGAACTGAAATATCAGAACCATGCTGTTTGTTTACTTAGAAGACAACTATTTTGATCGTCATCAAAGTGGGATCGTTAGTGATATTCAGAAAACAATTTAACATATTCAGATAATTTGAGTAAATACCATTTAAAAATTACTTTAGTAGAAAGGTTAAGATACTAGAATCTACTAATCATCTTTTGTGAAACAATAGTATTTTATGCAACTGTTGTATAAGAAGAGTCTTAAAACGCGAGCGACGTGTGTTGCGATGCGAGCCTTGTCAAGTATCACAAAAAAAGACGCCGCGAGCGTTTTTAGACTAGTTATGAATAAGAAAATAACAGCACCGCTGAAGAAATTGCGTGAGTAGTACTTAATACTTAATAGAACTAACGGAGAATTTACTGCCCAAAAGGCAAATGCTATTTATTTAAGAATAGTCGTAGAAAAAGTATAGTATGCAACGGAGTATAATTTGGCCTTAAAATGCTCGGGGCGTCTTTAATTGCGATGCTCGCCAAGGTCCGCATCGCAACTCACGATACTCTCGTTTTAAGACCCTACTTATACAACAGTTGCATAAAATACTATAGTAGAATCTACTATTCGTCTTTTGTGAAACAATAGTATTTTATGCAACTGTTGTGTAAGAAAAGGGTCTTAAAACGCGAGCAACGTGGTTTGCGATGCGAGCCTTGTCGAGTATCACAATTAAAGACGCCGCGATATAAAACATGTAAATTAAAACATAAAATATGATGACTAATTATTATTTTAGTAAATAATTATAAATATACAAATGTTAAATCGTTAATAAATAAATAAAAGGATTTTTTGTATGGCCTATATATTTTTTTTGATGATTTACATCGTGGTAAAACAGTGCTTTTATGAAAAATGTATTCATGTACCGTAAAAGTACGCTAAACAGTGCGCTTATGGGCCATAGATCATAGAGTTTTTCGACGACTTATTATCGGTGTCATTGTATTTGAGAGTGCCTATATAAATGCCAGGTAAGAGGAGTACAAAAAAGAAATAAGGATTCATCTCGAAAGTAAGTAAAATATTTACCGAGATAAATTTCGAGCAATTGTCGACGCGTCCATATTTCTCCGGAAAGGTTATTAGATTCCGGATGCACCCACTATTTCAACGGACGAAACCACTTCACTCGAACGAGGAATATTTAACTCTCTTACACTGTTTATAACACTGTTCTTAAAGGAAACCGAAACACGTATCATAACCGACTTCAAATAAGGAGGAGGTTCACAATATGTCGGTATCTTTTGCTTTTTATATATTACTAGCTCCCGCCCGCAACTTCGTCTGCGTGGACCCGGGTTAAAATTTATCCTTTATTTTAATTCAGGTTATAAACTATCTTCATCAACGGATTGTATTTTATTTTTAAATGCTGTCGTAAAATACGTCCAACGACGGTAGTCTGCTAGCGAGTTTGTTTTACATACAAGCGAGACACGTGGGCCCCGAGGGTCGTTCGGCTGCGACGCACATTAAGCAAGGCACGTGGGTACCTTGGCAATCGAGACGGCACTCTTAATCCAACTCGATTAACTATTTCTAAAGAGTCGATTTTTTCATTTAGCAGCTTATGTAAAAACATTAGTTCCAACATGCTGCGTCTACGGATTTTAATTTAAATTGCTTAATTGGTCTCGTATGCTTGGCATTTTATCTTGGCGCGATAGGCAAGATGCTTCTTCTAATTTTATAGGCACATTTGAAGCGAAGTACTGAATTGAAATCGGTTAAACTTGGTTTTTAATAGTACATTACAGCAGAGGCCGGGATGTAAGGGGTTGCCGGGCGAGTACATATAAACATACAATGAAATAAATTAAAAAAACTCCAAGAAATCAAACTTTAATTTTCACGCCGTGATCCTGTGCCACAAATTGTGGAATGGAAATTAAAAAAGACCATCTTGCCGGCCTAGGCCTCCAATTTTGTATGAAATATCATTACGTGTCTCTCGTCTCGATGCGCCCGAAACGTGACACTTCGAAACCCATTATGAAGAACACAACGTCAATATTTCATTGCATGTTTGAGAAAAGTACATTATTATAACTTATAGTAATTGTGAGAAGAGCGAAAAAGATTTTCGTGACTGTAGTGTATTTTCCCCTTTTTAATGTTACCTATCCGTAATGTTCTTTAGGGGCAAATTCTTTTGACAAGCCATAGTAAACCGATACCGAGCCATTAATTTTTCCGGCCGCTGGTCTAGGAGAAAGCAATCACGGCTGCCCAATGAACCAAGTTTGCCAATTACCCTTCATTTAATGGGCGGTTGGGGAAAAAGTCTAATTGGTGGATGCAGTGCCAACCGTGCTGAATATTCATTTTACTGACAAATAACGCGCAGATTATTGTTTTTGCGGATACTTTACATAGCGGGAAATTTGTACTCGTGAGGCATTCCTAGCGCGGCTTCACTTAGACTCAAGGCACCATTCAGCACAGTTAGCACAAGACTTTTCTTATTAGAACGAGACGGATAATGCGAGAGAGTTCGAGAGAGCTCGCGCACCGTCGCGCTAACCGTGCATTATTGTGTGAAAATTTGCAAAATATAACCGGTCGTAACATGTCGCCTGATATTAAATGTTTTAATCTTCGCAGCGCACAAACACTGCACCACACACACAAACCTTTTACACAAATGTGTTAATGTGAAGTTGCCAATTTAAATTCGAGTCCCATAAAAATCTCCAGTCCATTAGTATAGAGTTTGTATGGATGACGTGCTTGTAACGCTGTAATCAAACGACGTCCTTTTTGTTAGTTTCATGAATTTAAAAATATTAAAATAGCAAACATAAGTGAAAGAATTTCGAGTATTTTCGTAATGTTTATCTGCTAATAAACAAACCAATTTATTTTCGCTATCGTCATATATAGTGTATTATATATTTAGCTAATACCAATTATAATTGTATCAGACAGCGACGTGCTGAACCAGATCTCGTGGTCGGAGCACCTGGACCCGTTGTTCGTGAACAACTACGAGATCGACCCGTCGCTCTCGTGGCAGTACTACGCCTCCTCCACCGGCTTCATGAGGCGGTATCCAGGTAACACCCAGTTCATTATCTTACCACGTACGCTGTGTTTACGGAAAGTTTCAAAAAGGGCATTGGGTAACCTTGTATGAGAAAAAATGTCGTTTTATGGTTCTTTATTGTATGGGCAAAAATCATTTCCCAAAGTGTCACTTCCCAAAAAATGTTTCCCAAATGATCATTTGGCAAAAAAACACTAGTCAAATTATTGTTTCGCATTATATCACTTGGCAATATCTCCTATGGCAAAATATTACTTCGCAAATTATTGTTTGGCAAAGTTTTACATGGTCAAGTTTCATTTGGTCAAACGTATTATTTAGCATAACATTCTTTTTCCAAATTATTGCATGGCATATGATTTAGATCCTAATTGTGTAGTGCATACGAAATCTATTTGATTGAGATTACATAATTTTGCTAAGCGGGTAGTTTGTAAAAAACAAAAGTAAATAATTTACAGGTAAGTTTATGTTCTTTTGTACTATAGGTACTTAGGTAACAATATATTATAATCCAAATAAGCAGCATGCATGCAAGCAAGCCCCGAGTCGGTTTCGCCCTTTTCATCGACAGACTCCAGCGAATCGACGCCACCCCGCTGCGCGGGGTGTCTATTTCTGGTCTGAGGGACACAAGTGACCCCTAACCTAACCGACCAAAAACAGAGTTCGCTTATGACAAGCCATTTTTTCCACCCTGGTACCTAATGTGCGAAGTGAAAATTTGAACAAATGTTTTGTCCGAACAAAGGGTTTGCTTAATAAACTTTTGTCTTAATAACATTTGACAAAGCAAAATTATGCCAAATGATATTTTGACCAAATGAACAAAATGCGAAACAAAAATGTGCTATTTGTTCGTTTGGGAAATGAAACTACTGCCATAAGTTTTGTGGGAAGTGAAATTTGGCGAAAAATATTTTGCCGAAACAGCAGGATACCCGTTTTTATTTTTTGCAGGGCCAGCGGCCATGGATGTTTTTTAATAATCGTTTAGAGGACCTCTTAATATGCAAAAATATATAAAATTAAACGCGTTAAACTATATCTGAGCCGAGATATTTAAGTTTTAAGTTTTTTTTATTACTTTTCAATATGACCTGTGAAAATATATATTGCAAATATCTCTGCTCCGATGCATTTTAGTGTATTATATTTCGTAACAAAATATGTTTGTTTTGAGTGGACCTATCATAATCTACCACTTTTACGAAGGCCGCTCATCTAAAAAAAGGGTCATTTTTTACCCAAAATGCAAATTTTTGTATCCTGATATTTTCAAAAGTTTCGCATATTTTTGGAAACTTTCCGTAACTTGCACATCTGTACATACAAAAACCTATTCTAGGAAACATCTTTTAACTTCATCTTTTCATCTTTTAACAAAACGGAGATACCCCGCTGTTTAAACTACTTTTATTGTGATTCATCATCATCATCTTCATCATATCAGCCGAAAGACGTTAACTGCTGGACATAGACCTCCCCCAAAGAAACTATATACTGTGATTACAAGACCAGTTTTTTTCCATTGTAAACAAAAATGTATCTTAAATACTTGTCAAGAGTCGAAATCACATTGCTCTCCGCGTGATGACTTTTAGCACAGGCTACACATTTTAATATTTTAAAGATGAAAAGTCTGTGAGGTTGTAAGTTTGTATGTGGGGGGTAATCTCTTGAACTATTACCCTAACCTGATTTATATTTTTTTTTTCACCCGCATATAGAATGAACGTTAAGGATTGACATAGGTTATATAATCCCGTGGTTCCGCCTGGGTTCTCTGTATTTCGCGGGCGCAACCGCGCGAGCTCCTAGTAATGATAAACGCGATTGTTTTACGGACGGCAGACCTTACTGGAATGAGTTATTCAATGTCTAAAATCAATGTCAAATATTGTAGTATTTTTTCTTTTTCATTTCCGTGCGCAGCGGTACATTAGTGGCCAGTATAACCATGTACCAAAACTAAACTTGTACGCACTTACACTTACTTCTAATTAATAAGCACTGCAAGCACTTGGCACGGGCAATTCATAATTACTTACCATCAAAAAAAGTTATCGTCTTTTCTTATCATTTTCAACTAACTTGTTAAATGTTTGTAAAGTGTTTGTAAAATTAATAGTGCTAAAGATGTAAACCAATATCATTAATCATTACCCACACAACTTTAAGATACTTGGGAGGTTGTGAAATGAGATACTTGGGAGGTTGTGAAATGAGATACTTGGGAGGTTGTGAAATGAGATACTTCATTCCTCGTTCTTATTAGGGTTCCGTACCCAAAGGGTAAATAAGCCTATTACTAAGGCTCCGCTGTCAGTCCATCCGTCCGTCTGTCAACAGGCTGTAGCATGAACCGTGATAGTTAGACAGTTGATATTTTCACAGATGATGTATTTCTGTTGCCGCTATAACAACAAATATTTAAAAAAAAACTCCCATACAAGAACCGTGTTTTTTTTGCTATTTTTATCGATTATGGTACGGAACTTTTCGTGCGCGAGTCCGATTCGCACTTGGCCGGTTTTTATATAATTTTTTGTGTCTTTTTCTTCACAAAATGTAAATTGTTATTATTTAAGCTAATGCTCACCAAGCGCATCAAATAACCTCCCCTTTCTCCCCAGCCATGTCATGGCCGCCCGAAGACGGCTATTCTCACCACGCGCGCGACTTCTACGACTTCCGATCGTCCAACTGGTTCGTCGAAGCAGCCACGTCCCCCAAGGACCTGGTGATCCTCCTCGACGACTCGGACGACCTCGGATCGTCCTACTGGAGACTGGCGAAGGCCACGGTGTCGGGCCTGCTGGACACGCTGGGCCCGAACGATTTCGTGAACGTGTACCGGTACAGCGATACGGTGTCGGAGATACACTCTTGTTATACGAAGATTTTAGCTCAGGTGAGTTGTTTTTAAATAAGTTGTACGGTATGGTTGAATCGAACTAGCAAGGGCGACAGGGACGGAGATACATGAACGAAGATCGTTTTGCTTTCGCAGTAGGCCCTCCGAGCTTACTTTTTGTGGATATTTACTAGCGTACCTAGTGAAATAAATGTTTTTAATGACAAAAAAGAAAGTATAAGAAGTAGACTTAGCGACCGCATCAATTCACCCTATCGCATGCGGACGCATCTTCATATAAAATTACGTTTCTGTATTTCAAAATGCGATTCGATGCTGATATATGTGACTTCACCCATACTCGAATTTTTACGCCTCACATGTTTTAGATCGAATTTTAAATGACAGACATACCTACCTAGATTATACCGTACCGTACCTTTAGAATATAATAGGTGTAACCGTAGACTGTTGATCATAACTAAGTACAAAACCACAATATTTTACCCAAAATAAATATTAGGATCGTATATTTTTGTAACCGTAGGGTACAATCACCGGCATCAATATCTGCCGAAACAAATCCGGCAAAAATATCTGACACGTCCTTATGGCATTAGACATAGAGTCGTGTCAGATATTTATGCGTGCTATGGTGTGGCAGATCTTATTGCTGGTGACTGTACCGTACGTACTTTACTTTTAGAAAATAACAGGTGTAACTGTAGACTGTTAATTATGATTAGCTACAAAACCACAATCCTTTACCCAAAAGAAATATTATTGATGTAGGTATATTTTTGTTACTAAGGAACAGAAGGTAGACCGATGTTACGTAGATAGATACGTATCGCTAATGCGGGGCGCCGCACGCAATACCTGCATTTGCCTACTAATTTCAGGTACAGTCTACCACAAAACTACCTCCGTGCTTTAAAGCTGTAACGGCATTCGTATTCGAACGATAAATGGATGGTGACTCGCAAAATATTTTACGTTGACTGTACAAACCGATTGCGTTAATAGCGCCTGATCGTCCTTGTATTGTGGTTCACCCTATTCAATATTACAATAGCCCCAACTAAAAATGGCCCACTGAGATTTAATTAAAGATAACGCGCCCGCTAGGATTCGATTTTAATTTAGTTATATTGAACGTTTTGAAAAGCAATTTATTTGGGATATTACATGATCAAACGAAATATTAAAGTAATCACATCGCCTGTGTTCTTCTATTGTGTATGTTCGATGTGGTTCACTGGTATTTGCATTTAAGACTTACTTTAATATATTAATACTTTGGCCTATGTCCAGCAGTGGCATTCGGCTGATATGATGATGATGATAAATACTTTAATGTATACTATACTACCTATGGTACCTAGCTACCATGTTTTATTGACCTCTTAAGTTTGTCCCTAATTTGGCCGGTTTGTTTAAGTTAATAAAAATAAATTCAGTTCTATTTTTACGCCGAACATCGCTAGATTAAAAGCGGTTTTCTTAAAGAAATAAAAAGAGAAAGGGGGAACATTTAATAGCGACACAATTGCCACCCTTCTGACTAACTTGCTTCATCTGCCGTAGAACCATTGCCCTGGACTGCCTTTCCGCATTATTGATGAATTCCTAGCGTACCAATTAACATAGATTTTATGACAATATTAATCCAACTCTAAAATATACTCGTAATCATTTTACTCACTGTTTGAAAGGTTAAGTTCGCGTGTATTCCCGATTAGGTTCCAGTAAGGTAAACGTCCTAGACCTTGGCGTTAGAAACAGAACTTTATTTGCTCAAAACATCGTAAAAAATACTCGTAGGTAACTTAATTAAAATATACAGATCTAAGACTTGCAAATAACTTGCTCATGTGTATCGCATGCACAAGTTGTTACAATAAGTTGACATAAAGTGCTTATGTCATACACTAGCTTCGAGGACTGGGACGTTTTACGTTTAGTTATTCTTATTAAGTTCTTGCTCGATCTGGCAATGTGACCTTCAATTCGTCGGATGCTCACATAGCTCTAAGTACAAATACAAATACAAATTATTTATTCTGCAAATAGGCCACAAGGGCACTTTTACATGTCAAACGGTAATTTACAATAAAAATAATAATCTTACAATAAAATAATAATAATCTAACACAATAATAATTTAAAATTTGCACATTAAGGACTGATATAACAACACACTAAATGTCACAAAGTTAATGAAAACAAAACAAAATATGACCATTACATGCGATTAGAATAAGGTCTGTGCATTAACAGAAAGTTAATGATATTAATTCAGTATTCCAGAGATGTATAAGGTCTCTGAGAGTCCAAATACAATTAATAATTATTCAATGTTCGTAGAGATGTATACGGTCTCTAAGCGTCAAAACAAAACAAAAACAAAAGGAATATTAATGTAATATTGTCAGTGATGTACATGGTCAATAACAATAAAACGTGTCAAGATCGGAATGATGTCTCTCGTCAATACGATAATAATAAAATAACACTAGTATTTAAGAAGTTAGGTACTATGCCCTTGCAAGCATGAACAGTCCGGACTCCACAAACAGCACCCGATCACGAGTATGACGCATATCTCAGCCATCGCCTCCCTCAACCATATGTTAGGGAAGGTGGCGACCCGATCAACGACGCCACCGTAAGCAAAGCCCTTTAAGCGAGCATGACATATTCAAGCCACCGGACAATGTTAAAAAGCAAAGATTAATAAGCGACTTGCTCGGCGAGAAACAGCATTACGTGCTCTCTTCTTACATAAAATGGAACAATTATTTCAGGTAGATACTTATAATGTGTATTTAGGTATATTCCTAATAGAATTAGCCTACTACTGGCTTAAAGGCATTTTTGTCGTTTAAGAAATCGTTGACAGTATAATACGCCTTGCTTAGCAAATTACTTTTAACATGAGACTTAAATTGACTGAACGGTAAATTAACAATTTCGGTGGGTATTTTATTATGAAAACGTATGCAGTTCCCCACAAACGACGTGCTAACCTTGCGGAGACGACTGGCCTTCACTGCGATCTTGTTTTTACTTCTGGTGTTGTAGTCGTGGATATCGCTGTTGAGTTTGAACTCGTGAAGGTTTTTTCGCACATACATGATATTCTCAAGAATGTATTGGCATGCTACAGTAAGAATGTTTGCCTCCTTAAATTTGTCCCTGAGAGATTCTCGAGCTTTTAGTTCGTATATGGAGCGTACAGCGCGTTTCTGTAGCACGAATATGGTCTGGATATCAGCTGCTTTCCCCCACAACAGGATTCCGTAGGACATAACACTGTGGAAGTAACTGTAGTACACCAGCCTGGCGGTCTCAACGTTTGTTAACTGTCTTATGCGTCTTACTGCATAGGCTGCCGAACTAAGTTTTCCGGCTAGGGCGGTGATATGTGCCTGCCATTGTAGTTTTGAGTCCAAGGTGATACCTAAAAACACTGTTCTATCTTCAATTTCCAGTTCATCACCCTTTAATTTGATCTTGGTATTGTTTACCTGCTTGACATTAGGTAAAGTGAATCTGATACACTTTGATTTCTTGGAATTTAGCAGTAAATTATTTGCTGTAAACCATTTCACAACAGTGTTGAGTGCATCATTAATATCATCGAAGTTTTCCTCTTTCCTGTCTACCTTGAAGATAAGCGACGTGTCGTCTGCGAATAACACTATATCATGTTTATCTTGCAACATATTTGGTAGGTCATTGATGTAAATCAGAAACAGAAACGGACCCAGAATCGAGCCTTGGGGAACACCAAGAGCAACAGTTGTCCCTGCTGATTGGGTCCCATTGATGACTACTCGTTGTGTTCTCTCCGAGAGATACGATGTCACAAGATCAAGAGCACCGTTTTTAATTCCATAATGTTTCAACTTTCTGATTAAGTTCTCGTACTCCAATAGCATCTTGAGCCTCTTCCCAGGCATCAAAAATATGTTTAATTAGTACCACACCGGCATCAGTGTGGTACTAATTAAACAGTAGAGTGCTTACTCATATTTCCGGTGCTTTCGCTACCAAGAATCGCTACGCGCTACGCTCGTAGCCGATCCTGTGGTTCTGCTCGAATGTAGCGGATAGCGACTACGGCGTAGGCGTCCGCTACGAGGATTTTTGGCTGCGAAAGTGTTAAAGGATGTTAGAGCCTAATTTTGGTCTGCCAGCGTAATTTAAACTGTAGATATTTTGTATCGTATTATCTACTAGTGGCTCTATGAGCTGCAGATGTTACGAACCTGTCTTACTTTTTTTTGAATTGTTTAAAAGTGCTGTATAATTATAAAGCCTGATCACAAAATTTTACGAGAATCTGTTGAGAAATGCAACCTGTAGGGGAGAACAGCTACACACGGACATACGAAATCATTTTGGCCCAAGCTGAAGCAGAGAACTTCGTTCGCTTCGCTCTCTCGTTCATTTAGCGCTTACACATTACTAAACGTTAATGTCTTAGTTAAGACAAAGTCTACAACCCCGCTTCAAGAACTCGCCTAGGTAATTAACTGTTCAATTTGAATGTAAACGCGGCACCTTGCATTCCCCGGGCGTCGGCAAACAGAACTAGGTATTTAAACAAGACTATCATAACACTCGTTGAGTGGGTAACTCGCGGCGTAGCTGTGACAGGTAGGCGGGTGCGGCCGCGCCTTTATCGCGACTTGCAACTTGCGATGCCGTGTTCATACTCAGATCTGTAAAGACACAGCAATTCGGACTCGCGCACTGAGGGTTAAGTACAAACCTGTAGGTATTAAAGTTATTATGGACCTGAGTATTTGATATGAATTTCAATTTAATACCTAGACGCGTTCATGAGGAAAGGGCTAGTAACTTATAAATTATTAAAATAGTTATTTACGATACAAGTGCCGAAAATAGGAAATTCGCAACGAGTGGTGATAAATTAAAACACGACCGAAGGGAGTGTTTTAAATCGACACGAGATGCGAATTACCTATTCGCACGTGTATCGTACAACGTTTTACTGTACATATGGCTCTTTAAAGTTTCGACATATGCATGAAAAGTGCTCTTTTCCGCACTAGTGCGGGAAAGTAGCACCATATGTACTGTAAATATTTTTATCATATGATGTAACTAAAAAATTACGGTTTTCGCTTTTTTTCCTTTATCTGTGATATAAGACGTTGCTTCGTACCAAATTTAAAGATTCTGAGTTCACGGGAAGTTTTGATTTTGATTCCCTTGCGATTTTCGAAAATTTGCGGAAATTCGCGACATAAACGGCAGTATCTATTGATTGCGTTGGCCTGGAAGTTTTAATTTTTTACAGCTCCAAAGGACAGTAGACCTGAGTATTTGGTATAAATTTTAGCGGCATACCTCCACGCGTTCCTGAGAAAAAGGGTCTTGACAGACGGAAGGACGGACAACAAAGTGATCCTATAAGGGTTCCGTTTTTTCCTTTTGAGGTACGGAACACAAAAAAAAACAATTTATCTATTCGATAAGCAGCTGTGTTAAGTTTCTAAACATAAAATATTCCAACATAGACCATACTACACATTGAGTGGGTAGCTCAGTTTGTTCATAAATATATGTACGTCCAGTCTGCGAGATTTCGGCCCGTCTTAATTGCAGCTGGCTAACCTAAGGTCACTGTGCTAGATTCCCTTTAACTTTCCGCGTCAGTACTGCGAGCGCCGCTCGTGTAGGCGCTTCTATAAAAACTAGTTAGTTTTCTCTCCGGATTGGAAAGTAAGATGGCTCTCGCTTCCTAGCTCCTAGCGCCCTAGGATATTACGACCTCCATATTAGTAAATGATATGCATCGGTATGCTTAAGATTATTGAATGTGGCCGACTTTTAAAAAAAATTGGCATTGGAATTGGTATCTTCTTCCTTAGAGGTTAGAAGCTACTTGGATCCAATCGGTCAACTCAAATAACCTCAAGTACACCTATGTATCTATTCTATTAGTTTCTCTGTGAGCTGTAGAATCAGCGAACCAGACTTGTAATTATTTATTTTTTTGAAACAGTTACTCGACAAAAAAAAACTGTATATTTATAATTAAATCTGCTCACACAATTTAACGGGATCTGTTGATAAATGCGACCTGTACAGGAGAATAGCGGGACGGACACCGGACACTGGACACCGACAGTCAAACGATTTTCGACCCAAACTGAAGCATATAGCTTCGTTCGTTGCGCTCGCTCGTTTGATAAATAAATGAAATATTTGACGATAACCCATGTCCGTAAATATTCCGTCTAAAACACAAACTGAAATACGGTGAAATTCGGTCATCGGTTTGCGTGTCATTTGCGCCGGACGCCTTCGACAGCTCGTGGCTTATTGCGGCGCCCGAACGAGCGCTCATCAGCGTAGTTATTTCCGACAAATTAGTATCCCGTCAACTGAGCTAAATGAAAGCGGCACCAGAGAAATTGGTAACTTAAAAACGTAGGCGTAGGTATTAACTTAAGTTTTGTGTGAAACTTATCATTTAATTAAACAAATACCGCTGCTCGCATTTATTGTATAAACTAGCTTCCGCCTGTGACTTCGTCTGCGTGGACCCGGGTTTTTTTTATATTTTATATTTTTTAATTCTAGCTATAAACTATCGTCGTTCAATTTGTGACTAAATTGGTCAAGCCGTTTAAACGAGAGGTTGCCGATATCAAAAAACAATAAAATCATGACTTTCAAGTAGCTGTTGTAAGTTCGAACCGGATCCCGGACAAGGCATATGAAAGGTTACTCGTAAGCGTGATTGAGTATCGGTAAGCTAGCCTAGTGCCTAGTGGTTCAGGCATGCGGCTGTCAAGTAACGATCGTGGGATCAAATCACGGCTCGTACCAATGAGTTTTCCGGAACTTATGTACGGAATATACCGTTAGCTTTTCGGTGAAGGTAAACATCGTGAGGAAACCAGTCTAATCACAATGAGGTCTAGTCTTCCCTCTGGATTGCAAGATCAGATAGCAGTCGCTTTCGTATAAAGACAGATCGTAGTGTACATGCCGAATCATGGGATAAGGGGTCAAAGCGGACCCCGGGCTCCTTTAGGGGCTCAACCGGGAATAACGCTAGGAGGATGATGATGAGTAACTAACGTCCAAACATCCAAACTTTCGCATTTATAATATAAGGATGGATATGGTTGAAAGTCAGCGCCCTACTTACGCAGCTATAAATGCGATAATAATTATAATAGAAATCCTAACAAAATAATTGAAACTAAGTTAATTATAGGATTGTACAAAAAAAACCATTTATATTATTTACTTTCTGTTGGAAATCCGTGTTTATAAATGTCACGTTCTAAAATCAAATATCTTTCTACTCGTGATTACGTTTTTAATTGAATGTAATTATATTTAGCCTTATAAATAGTAACATTCGTAAATAATTGACTTAATCTTATTAATTGACAAGTACTTGGTCGTACCAAACGCGGCACCTCTTGAACTCACAACTTCGCTAATATACGATCCTGCAATAACCCTCCGGCAAACATCCTCGACTTACATCTGCTCGGTACCATCTTCCCGAATCAACACGTTACTTTCCCAACCTCGCATTACCTTTTGACGCTATTTGGAAAATTGAACTTAACGCGAACGACACAAGTTTGCTTTTAGAATTCAACACTGGATGAAATACGGGTGTTTGAATGTTGTTAGTCGAAATGAAACCTTGTGTGCTCAAGCGTTACCCACATAAGTTCAATTATGTTTGTATTTGAAACTCGAAGCGATTACTTCAGTATTATATGTTTATGAAACTTTAGGAAAAGGTGATACCAACTGACTGAATCTAACTTAAAGGTTAGGCGTTGAGTACATTAACACATTCAGTGCCAATGGTTTCGTTGCGCTGCGGTCGCACGGCACACTAAAAGTGGTAATTCATTACTAGAGGCTCTCTAAGATCTAGATGTTTTCTGTCTCGTTTCTCGTTCAATAAATGAACTAATATCAAAATTAATCAAACCAGAATATACTTGCCTATTTAATTTATTGCACTAGGTACATAAAATCACAAGGGCATATTTCTTTGACCTTTTGCTCCTAAGTTCGCAGCTTATTGAACTCAATGAAATGAACGTCAGACTGGACGCATAAATCGGGCGAGACGGGAATTATAAAGTAGCTACGAGTGTCCGAGTCTACGATGTCGAGGTCTATGCCGTGGGCTTCGTAGCGATATAATGGCTGACCAGATGGTGAGCGATTATATCGCAAACAACAAAGAGATCTTTGTTTCTCTGTATCGGTCTGCGTGAAACCTGATCCGATCGGCTAGATGGTGTCCTACTCTATATAGCACCGACCGTGACCTCTGTTCAACTTGCCTGCTAGACAGATTAATAACTGCTTTATTCTAGTTTAACACTTTCACTGCCTCCTGGCACACACCCGCCTAGCGGGCGCTTACGTCGTAGTCGCTTTCTGTTACATACTAGTAAAACCACAGGATCGGCTACGAGTGTTGTGCGTAGTGATTCTTAGCAATGAATATGTTATAGTACATTGTTTAACGAGGGGCGTAAGTGGAATATTGCGAACAAGAGTCCATCAGAAGCCCGACGCCGAAGGCGGAGGGCTTTTGATGACTCGAGTTTGCAATATTCTTACGGCCCCGTGTTATACACAATGTTTTTCATCACATTTGGAAACAAATACATTTTAGAAGAAATTAATGCAAATCGTAATAAAAACTGCAACATGTCAGTCGTCCATTTTGTTGAATTTGACGTGAGGCGCGTATGGCAAAGACCCTTCGGTATACAGCCACGATTTAAAAACACTTAAAACGTTTTACATAGACACTTAACTACATATTAAACATTAAATTGCAGTCGAATTTAATATAAAGATATGTTTTATACATATTAAATGTTGGTTGTAACAAACTTTTGAAGATATGAAATACTCCTTGGCTGATTGGAAACATCCTCAGTCCGAAGTGAAGTATGAGTGGGTTCTATATTTTAAAACTAAACTTAACATCCCGTTAAAACGGCTATAACTGCTCTGTACGCACGCAAGTAAAAACGCCGTTGACGAGCAAGTGTGATGAAAAAAAAACAACCCTATTATTGCCGTGGAAAATCGTTACGACGAACGCTAGCACCTTTATTTTGCTAGTAACAATTACAGTCTTACCACGTCTATCTGTGCATTGCGATTACGCACGAACGTGCTATGCGCTGACGTAAATGGTGGCGCATGAACCAAGACGATTTACTTAGGTATTATGATCAAAAACCCGTTCCGGAATGGGTCCTAGAGTTAGCACGTGAGTCAGTATTTCGTGGGTATACTTCGAAAGCAGATAACTAACTAAAGATACAGTAGTCGGTTATCTGGTCTTAGAAGTATACCGATGTTGTAAGCGACGCACTAGACAAAGTTGCTATGTAAGCGCAGTGAATAAGTTAACATTGTCGGCTGTCGGTAAATTCTTTTTAATTGTGAAAAAAAAAAACATTTTAACTTTATGTAAAATTCCTTGTTACTTACCGTAATAGTATCGTGCCTCCGCTGGCAGGGTAATAAGTAAGGTGAAGGTGATATCAAAAGGTAATAAAGCATTTTTGTTTACAGGCTGTACCGGAAACGATAAGGGAACTGAAAACGGCACTGTGGGGCGCCGAGGCGACGGGCGGCGTGGCCAATCTGACTGGGGCTCTCACTGCTGGCTTGGAGATCTTGCATAGGGTAAGGGTAACCTATAAGTAGATAGCAAAGCACCTTTCTATGACGAGGGCGTTTTTAAATAAGGGCAGTAGACATCAGTTATCACTTATTCAGTGGCCTTATTAGGGTGGGTTGCACCAAACTGTTTGTAATCGTAAGCGGTATTCGTTTAAATCTGAATGTATGGAAAGTTTGACAAGTTGCTATGGAATGACAGCTGCCGGCGCCATATTTAACGTTGATCGGTCTGCAATCGTAAGCTGCAACCCGCCCTTGATCTGCTACGGACAGCGTAGCAATTAGAGAGAAGCGTAGCGTTGTTGTATGCGTTTACCCGCTAAGTAGCAGAAAGTGGCTACGCCGTTCCTGAAGTTAACACATTCACTGCCATTGACTTCGCAGCGCTACGCTCGTAGCCGATATCATACCCGTTTTACCTTGCGGGTTCAGGTACTAAAAGTAGCTGCATATGTAGCGAAAGCGCCCGTGGTGCGTATAATGACACAGATGCGCGAGAACGCATGTTTCGTTATTGGCGTTGAATAGGTTAGTGGAAAACCGATGACGTAAAGAATAGGAAGTTCGCAACGAGTGGATAAATGAAAACACGACCGAAGGGAGTGTTTTAAATCGACACGAGTTGCGAATTACCTATTCGCACGTGCATCGTACAACGTTTTACTGTACTTATATACTATATATGGCTCTTTAAAGTTTCGACATATGCACAAAAAGCCGCACTAGTGCGGAAAAGTAGTACCATATATGTACTGTAAAAGTATATAAGACGTTCACTGTCAACGATTTCGTAGCGCTACGCTCGTATTGTATGCAGAGGAAAGCGCCTAGCGGGTATAAAAAATTTTGCTGCTTTTGTCTGATTTGTTTTTATTTAGCAGCGTAGTTAAGTTACAATGAGAAGAAAATTTATTTCAAGCTAATTTTTTCTTGGTATCTCCTTTCTTCGACACTAGATAAATTTTGTAGACGATAGAGATGTAGTGTTAAAAATATGCCCATGTGTAGTTTCCTCTACTTTATTGTTTTTTTGTTGTACAGTATAACCGCACCGGTCTAGGCTGCCAGTGCAACCAAGCCATCGCGGTGGTGGGCGCGGGTGGGGGCGCCGCGGGGGTGAAGGGGGTGTTCCGAACGTGGAACTGGCCGCACATGCCCGTGCGCATCTTCAGCTACGGCGTGGGCGGCGATGCGGCCTCATCTCATAGCATGAAGGATATGGCTTGCACCAACAAAGGTACGCGGGGGTTGAAGGTACTGACCTTCTTCTGTAGTCAGCTAGCCAAATAAACGTAGTCAAAAACAAAATTGGCGATGAAAATTGAGTCAGATGTAATAGGAAATAGAGTAGAGATTGCTTTGTTTTAAAATCGAACGAAAGAAAACATATGCTACTCTGTTTTGGAGGGAGAGAAGGATACCGTGTAATAGGCCTTAGGGTGGCTAGACTTGAAATAGGATTGTCTAGGTAAAACGGCCTTGAGATCCGGGTAAATGCAGTTAAGCAGAGGTCACAAACGTTACCGCGGGCAGATGTACCTCAATTAATTAAATTACGGGTTTTGATCTTGAACGGATGTGCTACGGTAAAGCAACGAGATCGTTTGTTTTGTACCTCGTACGGGTTGCGCCTACGCAGAGGCGTCGAGGTTTAGTGGTGCCTGACGACTTGCTGTACGGAGCTGCCATCATCGTGAGAAGCTGAGGGACAGCAGACCTCGTCGAGACACACACACAAACACTGCTTACACAAACACTAACTCATCCTTGCTGGCCGTTGGGGCAGAAAGGCTCAGGAAAGAAGGCGAGTAGTTATTTAGATTAAGTTAAAAGTTTAGCGGCGCGTATCGCGTCCGACCTGTTCCCTCCAGGATAGCCTGTTTCTATGGGAGGTCATTCTTTGAGCCCGTGACACTCCCCGGGGTCCTGGCGGGAACATATTTTTTCGGGGGGAGGAGTTACACCAACTCATTTATTCGAGAGAGATATTAACCCTTCATATGTCTTAGCATTGATCAGTGCCATTGAAAATTGATTCTGAGACAGAAACGAAAAATATATAATCCTTCAGCAACGTCAGTGTCAAAGCATCCGAAAGGTTAAAATAGTTCGACGACCACACAACACGTCTTTTGACATTAGCTGGCTAACTTTTTAATTGGCTTTCCATTTGCGCGAAATTCCCCATTTCCTAGAATAAACTCGTATAAACTAGAATAATTTGAGAATAATCATTTTCCCAAAGGATCACATGACAAGCTATTGAATTTTTATTGAATTTGTATGGTCGTTTTGAATGGTCGTCGGACCACCTAAAGGCAACTTAGTGTTTGCTAGGATAGAACGTAGCAGTTCAGAAAATATTGGAAACATGATATGGACACTACAATCCATTGTAGCTCATGGGAGCTGGGCTGCGCGAATTTATGCAGCTTTCTCTCAAACGCCATACACTTTAAGTGAATCATGTTCCCTTTTCCAGGATTCTACGTCACTATAAACGAGCACTCGGAGATTAGAGCGAAGGTGCTCCATATGGTGGAGGTGCTCGCACGCCCTCTGGTCATGTACCAGACCATGCACCCCGTGCATTGGAGCCCCGTCTACGTCGGCGGCAGGGTGAGTCCATTCAAGAATAGGTAACTATGTCAGAAACAAAAAGTAGGCGCCTTTCCTGTACAATACAATAGTTAACGGTTTATGTCATACAAGTCATGCAATGTACTTCACATGCCTGTATAGGTCTTGCAAAGAAATTTAGCATAAAAAATGTCTACAAGAAGATAAGATAAGATTTATTTGCAACCAAGTACTTAAAACTAAGATACATGGACCCTGGAAGGGTGAAGCAACAATCAAGTAACTTATACTATGTACATACGTAATTTTTATCTAACTAATATCGATAGGTACCTACCTATTGATATTATAAAAAAATACAGCAAACACATTATAAACTTGTGTCTTCCATAAATTCAGCTATGGATTAGTAACATTTATCTGTAAGTTTAGTTTTTAGACTGTGTACGAAGGATGTGTCAGTAGGTACATCTTAGACTGGACTAATTGCATTCGATAATGTTTCGGGCAGGTGACAACAAACGAAAGTCATTTCTGGAAAAAAGGTCCTATTTTTGTTTCATAGTCGCTCAATTGATCTTTACTTAATAAAAGGCATCTTTACTATATATTGTATAGTAAAGAGGGAGAGAGAGAGAGCACTACTTGTAAAAGCACGAAAGGAAAAACCACTTCATGTGGATATTTATGGAGCTCTTATTACATACGTGGCCACCAACTGGGAATAGAACGTTTTTCGAAAAAAAATACTTCTTTTTCAGGGTGCAATGTTAAAAAAAGTAATATTTTATTTGATATAAGTTTATTTAATTTTTTTTTAAACACCCAGCAGCTAAAATTACTTCAAACATGATTCTGGTGATTTTTGCTTGCAGTCTACTTTATCCATTTTCTTCCAACATTTCAGAGCAGTAACCTGGACGACGACGGGATGGGCCAATTGATGACGTCAGTTACCGTGCCAATCTTCGACAGGAGAAACCGCACGGTGAGATTGCGCGATAAATTTATTACCATATTCCAAATCAAGAATGGGGAATGAAGGAACGAGGATTATCGTTTGCATTTTATTATGACCGCAACTCGAAGGACTTTAGTAGCTTCCATAGTTATCCAATTCAGGTTAATGTTTAACAGTTTCCATGACTACTTAGAAGAAGGTTTCAATAACTTCCATAATTATTTAATACAAGTGTGAGTTTAAATCTAGTGAAATCAAGTCAATGTTTAAAGTTTTCAGAGTATTCATTGACTTTCTTTTTTTCAGCATCGAGAAGCTAATTTACTCGGTGTGGTGGGCACAGATGTACCTGTCGATCAAGTAAAGAAGCTCGTGCCACCATATAAGGTAATATACCTTATGAACCAAATCCTGCAAATAACGACAATGGTCAGGACCCACTATCAAAGTGTTGCGCACGCTCTGGCCTAAAACCAAATGTACATTACAAAACAACAACCTTCATGACACATAAAGCTAGTGTCATCATATCTGGAAGTGTACCTAATCTTTTGTCGCGAAATCCCCTCACCATGGCCCGGTATAGATCAAAGCACCGGCACCGTGACGAAACACAAACAGATGCACTGAGTGCAGGCAGGCGCTTTCAAGATACTAATAGTTTGGCGACTTTGCGCCACGTTTGCACAGTGAAACTTGTTAAAAGACTTAGGTTTTACTAAAAAAAAACTCATGGCAAGCACATTATGAAGTTAGATGTTTATTTATTCTTCAAATTATTGATGAAAATAATGTTTTCTAACTAATTTGATACCATTAAGTTCGTAATGTATCATTATCATTAACGTGTCAGAAATAACGTGCGTAATGCACTGATATCGCATTGGCATGTAACATTTTTAAAGATACGGATCTCTATGTAGCTGATCTTTTCTTATAATATGTACATTTTTATTTGCAGTTGGGTGTAAACGGTTACTCATTCATGGTGGATAACAACGGGCATGTTTTATACCATCCAGATCTCAGGCCTCTGGTGAGTCGATAACTTGCTGTGCTAATTAAGACTTTATTACATACATGTAATGTAAAAACTAACCTTTTTGTTTCTGTTTCAGTATACTAACGAGGAAGTAAGTATCGGCAGACACATGCGACATTATACATTTTCAACACACTACGTTGTTAACTGTGTTGGCGTTTGTACTAACCAATGGCATTCATTAGGTAAACCTAATTTTCTGAACATGACTGACATGATTAGTGGTTTACCACTGTTCAAGACGTTCCTGACAAATTTTTGTCTTTGAGTGGTCATTGTCATGGTCACCCATTTCAGCTGCTCTTGATTATACGTCTAATTTCACAGTTTCGCCATTTGAGTTTCTGCTGCATCTGTGCGCATTAGTCAATGTACGTGTGTGCAGCAACTCATTTCGGACGTAAACGGACTGCGACGGAAGTGATAATTTCATATTCAGGCCCCGTATCATGGTTGGCCTTATCACGCATTAAGTGACAAGATAGAGCGTCCGTCACTGGCTGACACCGTTCGATTGAACGAGACGGACGCTCTATCTTGTCACTTATTGCGTGATAAGGCCGACCATGGTACGGCTGCTGAGCTTTTGTATTGTCCAGTACACCGAGACGCTCCGTCCGCTGTACTCCAGCGTGGACCTCACCGACGTGGAGCTGCTCGTCGACGCGGACGAGAACTCGCGTGTCAATCTTACTTCTCTGTTACTTGACGTAAGTAAAGCTTAATTAGTTAAGCATATGTCACACTAACATATCGTTGACTGTATGAAAATTGCATTAAAAATTGCTGGGTGTTAAATATTATAGTTCTACGAGTTTCAAGAGACATTTTAAGGCGAGATATGTATGCACAACTGGATTCTGGTATTTCTGATTCCATTTTGTATCAAACGAATTTTATGTAATCGCGAGACCACTCTTTGGGCGAGGCCTATGTCCAGCAGTGGACGTCTTCCGGCTGATATGATGATGATGATGATGGTGATGATGATGTGACCAATTACCCATTTAGTATTTAATTACTAGTAAAAAGTTCCGAAGACGCCAAATTACTCCCCACCATCCAACAAATCACCGAGAACAAAGCTCACCTTCAAATAATATCGACCTTGGGAAAAAAACGTACCTAATTAGAGAAGAAAGAGCAGCTATCATATTTTCAGCATATAGATGGGAATTTGGTGTATTAAGTATTACGTTCTTTTTTAGTTTGCGTCTGTGACTTATGAAAATAGGTTCACTGCTAAATAATACTAATGGCACTAAATCTGCCTTTTGAACGATACGTTCATCTGTTGTGCAATAAAGATTAAATAAATAAACCAATTGCACGTTTCCAGCTCCGACACGACATGATAGAGCAACGCGAGGGCGAAACAGAGATCGGCGTCAAAGTGCAATACGGGAGCATGCGTCGAGTGGCCACGCGCCGACAACGCTACTTCTATAGCCCCGTCGAGGGCACGCCGTACTCGCTCGCCATCGTGCTGCCCGACGGCTACGGCATGTACGAGCTGCAGGCGGAGCAGGAGGTCAAGCATAGTCCAATCAATGGTATGTTGTTTTGAATACCCTACTTGTAAACATACTGCGTTGAAGTTTAGCACGGGATGCGGTGAGTGGCCACGCGTCGTCAATGGTAATTCTACAGTCTTGTCGAGGGCACGCCATATCGCTGACTACTGCTACTACTGCTGCCATACAGCATCCATGTACGAGTGGCACGAACAGGAGGTCAAGCATAGTCCGATCATTGGTATGACTTGACTTTGAACACACATAAGTTCAGTACGGAATGCGTCGAGTGGCCACGCGTCATCATCGGTAATTCTACAGTCTTGCCGACGACACCCACAATCGCGAACTACTGCTACCTACCACTGATTGCTGACTACAGCATAACAATAAATATAAAATACATGTCAGCACGAAAGCCTGCGCGTTAAAAAACCGCATGCACAGCGGTTACATAAGGCGACCTTTAGCAGTGATAGATACAAACAGAAACGCACGACAGAAGCCATAATCTAATCACCTACCAAATCACCTGTATCTTTATTGCATCGCGATTCTAATAGCGCTGCAAAAAGTCGCCGTGTTTAACTGCTCTTAATCCACACCTCCTAACTTTAATAATCATTTGTTTCTTTTCCAGTTACGGAATATTTCAAAGGAGAAAACTGGAAAATTCATCCAGATTGGTAAGAAAGCCAATTCACTTCCGCTCCTTACTTTGAATGCTTACCTAACATGTACTTTCACGTCCAAAGACTTTCATATGAAATTAATTTGTTCGCCATATTACTTGCTGATTGAGTTAAAGCTACAGGAACATGTATTTGTATTCAGGGTATACTGCGAATACGCATCAACGTCAGAGCAGACGTTCAACTCGGCAGAAGAGCAGTTGCTGCACTTCCTGGCGCGCACGGGTCGGCCCGGCTGGAAGTGGATGAGTCTGCGCCCGCGCGCCCTCACGCTCCACAACGCGCATAAGAAACAGGATAGGGACTCTTACTATTGTGAGTGCGAACTGAATAAAACCCGATTTGATCAATGAAGAATAAGAACTTTAACGTCAAGCTTAAACCTCTAAATTGTATGTACGTATTCAGGTGACCATTCAAATTAGAATAAAGTTTGTCGTGTATAAAGCGCAAACTATAACAATTCAACATAATTAACTAACTAACTTCAATGGTTCACCGACCACCCAAAGCCTGTCTAGGCCTCCAACACTTGTCCCGATCTTACAACATACAAGATAATTTTGAAGACTGTTAGCTTTTCCATAACTATCCAAGAAGTTTGTACTCATCAACAACTAACTCTGTTATTATAAACTTACATTACCTACTAAGACATATCTTCATATTTATCGTAATCACTCTACTGTAATTGATATATGTAGATACTTCTACGTACATAAAGAATTGCAAAAGTAACTAACCATCCCATTATTACTGCCTTTCTAAAAGTTCTATTTATTATTTTCAGGCGACAAAAACTTAGTTCAATCTCTAATACGGGATGCTATGGTAATAAAAGAATTGGACGCACACATTGGACACGCGAGCCACCACAACCAGTAAGTAATCGATTTATATGCAGCATGTTTATTGGCACATACAATACAAAAAAGAAACTACATAATATGTATGTTGTACTTAAAGCGAAAAGGAAGGAAAATCGAAACTCAAAAAACCCAAATTTTGCACTTCGCATGTCTAAGAATAATTATGCACTGATAATTTCGAATCTTTTGCGCACTTTATGTTAATTTTATGTTGATCACTAATGTTTAATGTGTTTGTCACACAAATAGCCCGATAGCAACTTTAATGGCACTGCTGACAAGGTACAGTAAAAAAGAATATTCGTAAAGATAGTAGATATGTTAGAGTAACATATTGCTAAATTGTCAACATGGTGGTACTATATTTACGATGTCATGATATACATTTTGCTAGACACCGAGTTAGATGATCTGCAAACATGAAGAAAGTAGGAACCAATTGATAAGATTTTTTGTTTAATTGGCTATGCACTATTATTTAGGTGCAACAGAACGCTACAACACCCTATTCATGTTTGGGAACTTTTACGATGCTTGATTTAATTTTTATGTCTGTATTTTCAACTATGTGTGGGAAATAAAAAATCGTCCAGTAGGTTCTGCCCACTCTAAGCTTTAACCAATCAGCCACTATGATTAACCTTTCGTAAGTGATGGCTTATTGACGGGTACACTACATAATTTCATTCATTCCGAATTTCATAAATCCGAAAGCCATGTTCCGCTAAAGGCATTTTGGATCTGGATATAAGGCTAACCCATTTATATATTCCATTAAATCATTTCTGTTCAAATTTTCGTTCGTAAAATGGCGTTAGGTTTTTTTAAAAATTTCGGAATAAGTAGTTTCCCTATTGACCTTGCAATAACAGGGGTTCAAACTTCTTCGGTCGCACGGGTCGCACCGTTATACCAACAATCATTATTAAAATATAAATGCAAAAAGGTGACTAAAAAACCAAATACTCGTACAGATAAAAGTTTTTATTGTTTGTTTTAAGAGAACTCTAAATTAAGAAATTCTCACGAGACGAGAAAAGATATGAAATTCTTGAAAAGAAAGCGGTGGATCAAACTTTGATTAACTACTAATTTCTACTGCCATAATGTAATTGATACTTGATGTAGAATTAGGACTAAGACATCGGTATCATATCTTGTCTGCGTCGTGAGATTGCTAACCCAACTTATATGCAAGCCGACAAGGATAGAAGGTAATTCGTGTGGAATAAGCGGGTACCTAATAATTTACTTTTAGCTTCCAAGGACGAGGTTAAGTTAACGAGAAATATTGATAACCGTTGTTTAAGAATATGTATTGCTGCAGTATTGTAAATGCGGTGTACCAGGGCTAGTCTGTTTTTCCACGACATTAAGAGTATAGTCAATATTTACCTTTGGATATTATCGCTCCGAGTTGAACTAAAGACTTTCTAGAACAGTAGAACATCGGCTGACCCTGGTACTCGTTTCAGATAATTATGATGTATGGGGTTAAATTATTTATTACTGGTCACAGTGGTCACTAGTCCGCAAAAACTCACAATCGAGTTCAATAGTAAACCCATTTGATAATAAAATAATGTGGACAACAAAGAATAGTTGGTATTTTGGGAAGAAAATTAAAATAACCTGAGTAGTAGCGGTCTTTTATTTGAGCGTCGTCGTCAAAGTATGCCCAATAAAATAATCGGCATACAAAATTGGTGCCGAGTACATGACAATATGGGTGTTATTGGCGATTTACCACACTTAAGTACCTTTAGTAGTTTACCTAAGTAGTTTTACCAGGAATTAATTAAAGTGCAACAATTTAGATAAGAATTTGTATAATTCTCTTCATTTAGTGTGCTCGTCTGAACCCACCCACGATACCGTAAAGCCGATTCGACAACAGTGTATGAGAAGAACTGATGTCATCCATAAAATTCACGCTGTCCCTATGTCGATGCGCTGGCGACGGTGAATATGAAATGCCGAGTTGGCCATAGTCTCACAAAGCTCGTCTTTGCAGGCAAGGCCGGTTCCACAAGTTCGTGGTGGCGATGTCGTTCATCGCTACTCGCAGCGGTCTTTTCAAGTGGACGGACAACAACAACAGCTCGCGGACTGGAGACTCTTCTGAACCGTAAGTTCCTTATGTATATAAATATATGTATATGTATGCGTTCATGAAAATACCAAACAAGCGTAAACAAAGGGGTAGGTAATTCGAAGTGATTGAGGGTTTGCCTCGCTTATTCTCCGTGTGGATTCAATGTTATTATCGTATAATTAATTAATGTCATCAAACATTTTATTTCACGAATCTAAGCTAAAAGGGGATCTGAATTAATATATTTATGGACAAATTAAACTAACAACATACGAAAACTCACACTAAGTTTAATAATTTTATGTAAAAAGAAGGAGCTCTACTTATAATAAAAGCCGTTATCGGTAGCATATCACGTTGAGGCAAAATAATGTGTCAACTTTGTACAGGGATGTATCACTGTACCCAGCGTTAATATCTGCTATAACTTCACACTCCTTGTGCCTATGTCCAGCAGTGGACGTCTGTCGGCTGGTATGATCATAATGATAATAAAGCGCGCCTAAATATCTGACACGACTCGATTTCTAGGGCTGTAAGGACGTATCAGATAGTTTTGCCCACTTTCTTATAGATGATGACTTTCATTCTCGAATTGCAGTCACTTCAGCGAGCGTCACGCGCGCGCCTTCGACTCGGAATGGTACCGGCGCGCGGTAGAGCACCACGCGATTGAGCCAGAAAGCTTCGTGTTCTCCGTCCCGTTCCGCGACGGCGTGGAGGCGGTGCCGCTGGTGCTCGCCACCCACGCCGTGTTCGTGGAGTCGCGTGGCCACCGCGCGCCCGCTGCAGTCGTCGGGCTGCACTTCCAGCTCGACTCACTCGCTAGGCACTTCCTCAATGTTACCTCGACGGTTAGTAGTATTTAGTTATACTCGCCACCCACGCAGGGGGAACTATGATTGTTCGAATCGCTGTTCAAACTGGACTACAAAAACATTGTTGGACAGTTTGAACTCATAGATGGCCTGTTCGTGCGATGTCCAACCAGCCCCAGCTTTGATGCCTGAATTCTGACCATCTTTTGCCACATTTCCGAGCATTGGCGTGAAAAATATATTGTTACTTAGATATATTGTTACTTGAATTTATTATGATTGTTACTTGCTCGTTCGCTCGTGTATCTCCATCTTTTTCGCTTGAATGTGCAAGTGCCATAGGGATAGATATACAATAACAAATGGAGTCGGCGTTTCGCGTTATCCGCTCTGCACGGTTATCACGCGACGGCGCGCGATCTCTCTCGATTTTTCTCGCACTATCCTTCTCTCTCTCTCTCTCTCTCGAAAAATCGAGAGTAGGGTCATTTCACCGTTTAGCCACCACCTAATTTAATGTGCCCGTTGGCGACCACATAGCTGAGTTGGTGAACTAAAAGGATATTTTCTCGGTTTTTTAGTAGATTTCTATTCTAAAACAACAACAAAATGCACGTACAACTAACTGTCTCAATACGGCCTGCAGACTTGATGTTATCTTCGATAGAAAAAACCATCTCCTTCAGGTGGTCGCTAACCAGCGAAATGACCCTATGTCGTGGCCATAGACGTGGGTAGGGACGTGCTGACCCCGTATCATGGTCGGCCTTATCACACGATAAGTGATAGGATAGAGCGTCTGTCACTGGCTGACACCGTTCGATAGAACGAGATGACGGTCCTATCTAGTCACTTATCGCGTGATAAGGCCATGACACGGGGTCTGATCACATTAAAGTACGATCGAGTAGTTATCTTAAAGAGACCAAGAAATAAGACGAGATAGTTTTTTTCTTGATCCGAGTTGTCCGATTTGTCAATAAGGAGGAGCGACGACGGTCAAAACAACGCCTTGGACAAAAATTCAGCGTAGTCTGATCACAAGCGAAGCCTTAAATACATTTGACACTGGGCACTCACGAAGTTATTATGCACTAGCTTCTGCCCAATTCAATTCAATTCTTTATTAATAAAATTTAAAATTGTACATGTCAATTGCTTATACTATAATAGGTACATTTAGGTTACGATAGAGATTTGGGAGGCGAGGCTGAGTCAGCGAACCAGTTACGTTTTGGTGTTGTACCAATTTACTACAGGTATTCACGTGGAACTCGTTTATATCGCTGCTCCATACAAACTTTTACCCCTCCATTTCACCCCCTTAGGGAATGATTTCGGAGATAAAAACTATCCTATGTCACTCTTCATCCCTTTAACTATCTCCACTTAAAAAATCACGTCAATTCATCTCTCCGTTTTGCCCTGAAAGACGGACAAACAAACACACACACTTCCCATTTATAATATTAGTATGCTTTCCAGTGCACAGCCGGAACCGTCTGCAAGAAGACCTGCGCCGGCGACGCTCTGGACTGCTACATCCTGGACGACAACGGGTTCATCATCCTGTCTGAGGACGTGGCGCAGACGGGCCTATTCTTCGGCCAGGTGGACGGCACCATCATGGACTCGCTCGTGCAGGACCGGATCTACAAGAAGGTCATCGTGCATGATCGCCAGGGGCGCTGTCCGGACTCTAGGAATCCGTTCAGTGGGGACGGCAATAAGCTAACGGTAAGGTGTTCTATTTCCTCTCATACAGTACCCATCATTCTACATACAACGTGTTTTTTTAACCGTCTTCTGTACGATTCCCGCCGAACGGGTCGGGCCGGCGCGCATTATATTACATGCAAAGGAATTTGAACCATCTATACAGTACTTATATTTCATATTTGAATGAATCGTACATCCATTGCGAGGCGGCAGCTACCGACGCGGTCGGTGGGGATTGTAATCAAATATGAAATTTGCTGTATAGACTGTTCAATTTCCTTTGCATGTAATAGAATGCGCGCCGGCCCGACCCGTTCGGTGGGAAACCGGTGGGACCACTTAAAGTATTCAAAACGTACTAATCATTCGTGAAAAAAATAGTTACGTTTTTGTAATAAAAAGTTATTAAGTTTGAAAAATCCAGTATGGCGCGCGGTACGAAGTTCATTCACCCGGTTAGAGTTCGTACCTATCTACATAAGATGGCGGCTAGCGGACACTGCGGTCACTCGGCTGGAAGATTAAGATCAACACAAAAAAACAGTATTAATGCATTATTTTTGTCAGTTCTTTGTAATGTATACATTAACTGGGCTGCCGCTCTAAGACGGTTAAAAAAAGCGTATATTCTTTAAAAAAATTAAGATTAAATAGAACGCTTGCTTGACAAACATCTAAGATCCTCTATTAATACACTGCCCCTATCTTGTAAAAAATCTCGCATACGATTTGTGGCCCCAGTCACGTACTACTAACTTATTCTATTTTGTCTGTTGCAGCCATTAAAGCCTCTATCGTGGCTGGGAGGTTATGTGACCAGTTTAATAGCAGTCTGGTTTCCACTGTGGCAGTCAGCCACAGCTCACGCTCATCCTTATGCGGACGACGATATGGGTAAGAACAATCATTACTTTTGAATAATGTTATTTGTAAATGTTCTTTAAACCTTTTTTTAGTTATTATGCCAAAAAGCTGACAGGAGTTTGTTAAGCTTTATGACTAGCAGTATATAAGTACAACATTTTTGGAGTGTTCACACCGGAGGTGTCTTCTGACAAGCCTTTCTCTAGCATAATGCATATCACGACAAGTCTACATTATAATGACTTTGGTTCTTTTTTTGTAGCTGACTCATCGGCTAACGAAGGTAAAATGATATACTGAGTAAAACAACTAAATGAAATTAACGAGTAGATTGCTAGTAATCAGTAGAAGGTAGTACTTCTAAGAGTTTTTTGGGTAGTAAAAATGAGTTTAGGTCTGTTACTATGGAAATGTGAACGACTACATAAGACTTGCTCAGACCCAGCATTATGGTCCTGCTCGCGGGCATAATAAACAGTAAGATAAACCAACCGTCACTAGTGGTAAAGTGACCAAATGATTTATATTGTCCTTTATCACGTGATATTCCAGCTGGGCTAAGGGGTTCAAGCCCCTCTCAAAAGCTTCTGAGTCCTCACCAAAATCCTCAACGGGGTCAAGCCCCCGCCAAACGGTGGCACTGCCACTGGCGCCACTGGTCGTTCTCGTAATGTTTTTGCGGCCTCCTTAAGAGACGCTTATGCTCATAGTACAGTCATTATAGATTTTGACCCGTCAATAATTAGTTCTAGGATTTTTTTCGTAGGTCCCTCGCGGGGGGTCATTGAGAGTGTTAGTTAAAAAAGTAGACTGAATCAGGCTCCTGCGTATATTCGAAAAACGGTTTTTCTTGAATAACTCGGCCATTTTTGATTTTACAGTAAAACCGTGAGGACAAAAATTGTAGGAAATTTGATTCTCTACAAGTTTGGTCCTCACAATTTTTCAGGTTTAATTTCCAAAATATCGATTTTGGGGAAAAAAATGTGGGAAATGTGTGAAAACGTGGAACAGGAGATAATGATAATATTTTGAATTTGTCGCGTTTTTCAGGTTTAATTTCCAAAATATCGATCCTAGAAGAAATATTGTACGGAGCAAACTTGTAGAGAATCAAATTTCCTACAATTTTGTCCTCACAGTTTTACTGTAAAATCAAAAATGGCCGTGTTATTCAAGAAAAACCGTTTTTCGAATATACGCAGAAGCCTGATTCAGTCTACTTTTCTAATTTACACTCCCAATGACCCCCCCGAGGGACCTACCAAAAAAAAATCCAAGAACTAATTATTCACGGGTAGGGTCGGTTTTTTGGATATAATGACTGTACTATCAGTAGTGGGCGATGATAGGTTAAACATTGCCAGCTGTACACTCTCGGCTGGGACCTCTCGCCGAGACTCTCGGGGGAGAAGTTCTCGTCATGTACATGATGTGCCTTCGTTCTCTGTACTCTCGTTGCGTCATATGAACAGCGGAACTACCCTTGACTCGGCCGCAAAAAACGACACGCGACCGACACGTACTGAGGCAAGACCCGAGCGGGCGAGATAAGGCGAGAGCATCATATACACTTTCGTTCTCGATCTGTCTCGGGGTGTCTCGCCGAGGGTGTACAGCCGGCATCAACGTTTATAGATTACGAGGACTACGAGCACGAGGACGGTGACGCGGACGACGAGGAGCGCGAGCGCGGCAAGTACGAGATCATCATCGACGGGTTCGGCGCGGCGCCGGCGGGCGAGCGGGGAGCGGGCGCGGGGGCGGGGGCAGGGGTGGGCGCGGGGGCGGGGGCGGGGGCGCGCGAGCCGCCGCGCGAGGCCGCGCGCTCGGCCGCCGTGCGCCCGTGCGACACCAGCGCCGAGCTGTACACGCTGCAGTCCACGCGGCTCAACGCGGCGCAGCCACTGAAAGGGAAGCTGACTAACTGCCACAACTCCGGATGCGAAAGGTACTATTTCACGCCACTGCTCGGGAATGTGGCAAAAGATGGTCAGAATTCAGGCACAGTATAGAAGAACAAATACTAATTTTGCTTTTAAGTATGCAATGTAAATATTTCTGTTACAGTTTAATAGACAATATTGTATACACAAAGTTGTATATTACCAATAAATAGTTAGGTAGGTGTTCTTAGTTTCCCACTTCATCGGATAGGTATTTTAAGACCACTATATACTATACCTAAATTTATTTCCTAGTAAGTTTAATAATTTCTAAACTGCACTAGGTTGGTAGGTGCTTAGTTACAAGCCTATTCTCCTCCTGCCTACTTTTGATATCGTCGCACTGGCTGCTCGCTGTCTTTATGCCTACGAGGCGGCATCCCTTGACGTGGCGAGTGAGAGCGTGCGAACACGGCAACGGCGCAGCCCCGATTGAAGCATTCTCCATCATTCTCGAAGGCTATGTGTGTGTGCGTCACATATTCCTTGCTTCGTTTCCAGACCGTTCAGCGTGCAAAAGATTCCACACAGCAACCTGATTCTGCTAGTGGTGGACACGCTGTGTCCGTGCGGCGCCAAGCGGCTGGACGTGCGCGCGCGCGAGGCGCCGCCGCGCGCCGTGTGCCGCCGCCACCCCGCGCACGCCGCGCGCCGCCGCCCGAGGCACTGCGTCTCCTACCATCCCGAGGTACGCGGCTACTACCATCCCTGCCTAGCTACCGATCGGATCACATTTATCACTGGCATATAAAACATTCGTCCCTAACTAGAAAGTATGTAAGTGCGAGACGGACGAACGCCTAGCTAGACTGTGGTAGGTATATGCAGCGCTGTCTTTTACTGCAAGACACTATAGCGCCGTCATATTCATATTCATATTCATTTATTCGCAATATTGATAATATTACATGTCATTATAGTGCATAAGATAATAATAATAATATGATGTAAAATACAGTCAATTCAATAACAACATTAAATCAATAAGGAATGTAAAAATAATAAATTCAAAAATGTCTAAACTACAAGCTACGGTTTCACTCACTCCTATTACTACGAATAATGTAGCGCTGTCTCCTAACACGCAAATTGAGTACCAATGTGGACCATGCGTAGGTAACCCCGTGTCTTCCGTGTCCCTGAAGTTTGTCATTTTGCATCTTATAATAACTTTCAAAGGTACGATACGTAGCCCCTTCTACTTACTTAGGTGTTTCGTGAAAAACTATAAGCAGCGTAACCAATTCGAGGTCAAAGAACGCTACTTGTGCTACGCCGCAGCGCGTAGCAGCATTTCCCGCTTTGTAGCGGCCTTATCACGGATTACATGTTGACCAATTATTATCTTTTAATGTTACCCCTATATCGATAATTCTAATCAGTCGAATTAGCCCATGTACTATTAATGAATTGGTCTTAACTTAACGAACGTGTGCAACAGACGTCCAGCGCCGCTCGCTTCCTCGTAACAGTACAAGAACGAGGCCCTTATTCCAATATCTCTTTCTAGGAAATTGAGATACTATCGTGCGGTCGCGGCTGCAGCAGTCGCGCGCCGTGGGCGCTGCTGGCGCTGGCGGCGGCGGCGCGGTGGCTGGCGCGCGCCACGTGACTGCCCGCGTGCACCTTCCGCTCCGGACCACGCGTGAACCCGGACCTCCCCTATATCGGCTAAACGACCTGCAAACTGGAGCCTCTTAAAACCCTTTTGGCGCGAGCGTCTCCCAATGCGCTGCAATGTGCACCGTTTTTTCCGTAGGTACCTATTTCATAAAGCGCTAAAGCATCATTGCCTGTGGCGCTCACAAGGAGTGCAATCCCGTGACGCGCTCATCTAGCGCGCTGTTAAAGAAAGGGTATTGTTATTGAACCTTGACGCACAGTCTTCTCTTTAGAGAGTTCGGTGCTCCAGTTGTATAAGGACGGTTGGCGAGCGCTCCCGGGCAGGACGGCAAGACCTGCCGTCCTGCTCTGGAGCTCTAGGTTACGTTGCGCGAGAAACCGCGAGTTTTGATCCATTTACCGACTGAAGTTTTGGTCCGACCAAATGAACTTTTGACCTTGTTTTGCGACAGGACGATACTCGATTTAGGAAAAGATAATAAATAAACTATTTCCCTCTCGGTTAAGTTCACTTTTCATATTGCGGCCGACGCCGCGCGCAGTAAATAGGTAGGTAACGAATATCTTGTTAAATTTAAATCGAAGATTATCACAAACTTGGAGATCTTATAAATTATAGCTAATGTTAATAGATATTGAAAGATAAATTAATGTAAAATAAAGATATGATTTAAAACTGTTTTAGAAAAATTTACCTATGTTGATCCGAGTTCGATTTATTTCTTGATATCTGTCATTCACGTATATCGCTAACTTTATTGACTAGTTGCATAGGGTTGATGTAAATATTAAATATTTTATTTGTAGGCAGATTTGCTGAATTTATGTGTGCCTGTGCGTGTTAACGGTTAGTCGTGTGGTCGAGGAGGCACTGGGATTATGGTTGCAGTTATTGTAATAAATTGTAATGGAGCCGGAGTTGCATTAGAACTTGTTACTGTGGTCAACTGTCTGATGCCCGTGTTAGACGCGGCGGTATAACCCTGCGATGAATACCACCGCTGTTCTCACTCTAGTGTATAATGTTTTCCCTTTCTAAACGCTTGGTTACCGCCGCGTGTGACTCTCGCGCGCGACTCGCAGCCGGCGCTCCTCGGCACCGCGACGTGTGCCCACTTACATATGTCTAGTTGTTAGAGATTTTCTCGCCTAATCTTCAAATAATGCTGGAGTAAACTGTAAACAGCTCCATATTTTTATTGTAAATATTTTACTAACTTAAATGGCCTACAAAAAAATTTAGAACGTGTGTTGCTGATATTTAAGTCGTTCTATTTATAATTAAAGTAATGTAACTACGTCATTTCGACTGTCACGTTTAAGTTGTACCATTATATTCCATTTAGCAATATTTGCCACCATCGTCATTTCATTGGGAGTTTGTGAGCATAATTTGTCTGTAATTTTGAGAGATGACCATATTTTTCAAACCCAGTAGATACTTACCTACGTTTTACTTTCCTACAAAGTTTGATGTTCGTCAGTAATAAAAATATAAGCTCATACTAACACTTGTTTGTACCTATCTAATATAAATGTGAAGCTAAATAGGATTATACTTCAGATCCCGTATACCTATCGAATACCTATGGAGTTTTTGTATATCATATCAAATAGTAATTATAACCTAGTACACGAGTACGCAGCTTGCTATTGTCCGTTATGTAATTTAGTTATGTATGTATAAATGAAAACGTTTGAAATAGTACAAAAACCATAGCGAAATATATTAAATAGTGTGGACACACAAGAAGTGCCAAACCACAGTCTTTAAATAATTTCCGATCAGATTGTTCAGTGCGGGGCCGGTGTTTACGCAAGTACACCCCGCGTCAGAAGTCACTGGACATGATAGAACTTTGTCACTGTAACCCGACAATATATCTTAAGTTAATAGTATACACTCGTAGCAAATCAGTAACAGCGATAATGTTCTACAATTTCCAGAGTCGTTTTAGACTTGGGGTATATCCTAATATTCCTAATCTCTAGGACAATGGTAAGCGAATACTTGTCTATCAGTTGTTGGTCACAGCGATCTGTTCTGTAGCGCAGCCTTTTGTTATTGGATGATGTTTTCCCTCGTAGATTAGACCTATACGATTCGTCGCCGGAGTAAGGTAGCTAAAGCCTGCCTGGCTAACGAAAGTTGGAACCAATTAAACTCAATTACGCGGCAACACTTAACGTCATACGCATACATTTTAATCAATAGTGTTGCCGCGTAATTGAGTTTAGTGGGTTTAACTTTCGATTGCCAGACTCTACCATCGTGAAAATGTGGCATTTTAATAATAAGGAATGTGGAGCGAGATGGCTGTGATCGACGCGCACATATCATCGACTAGATCGGTCATATCACGTAGCGTAACATACACATAATCAGAATATAAAGACAATTGTTGGGGGGTGATTTTGAGAAATTGTACATTTTGTATAAATAATACAGTAAGGAGTCGATATAATGGCGTAGTAGAGGTTTGTTGTACGGGTGAGTGGCGAATGGCGAACGACTGGTCATGTATTGAAACTGCTTCTAGCAAGCGTCGAGTCTTCCATAGCAGTCGAACGCGTCTCGAGTGTTTAACTATAACGTCTAAGTATTAAACGATAATAATATAGTATACTTAACATAGCATAGCCGAGCCCGCCGGGCGCGGGACGGAGTGGGTTTTTTTACTGGCACTTGGCGGGATTTAGTTTTACGAGAATATAGACACAAAACGAATACCTCGTTTAGTTACGCAAAACGTAAATAGCTAGACAGAATTGTGATTATTTCGCGTTTGTTTCTGGAACATATCAATTCAGGCACCAAATGAAACTATAGTGTAAGCGATTTTCTAATTGTTTCTATTTGATCTTTTGACTAAGTTTAGTTTATTTATGGAACAGAGACCTAGTGTGTGTTATCGTTGACGTGCGTTTTTCTCGGAAAGGAAAGCTCTTTTTATATTCTCACATACACATCACATAAAGTTTTTACTACATTGATAACTACTTAATATTCGTGAAATTAGTTTTGCTCTGTTTTTTAAATTACGTGGATAGCTAATGTTGAAGTCACTGTTTCTTTTGTTTCTAAATGTACTTAGTTAATATTTCAATTGTTACTTATATAGTTCTATTATTGGGCACGGCCACTCTGTGAACATATGGTTCTTTAGTGTGATTCTAGAGAAGTACTCTTCTTTTGTTAATTGCCAGATCATGCTATAGATATACGGTAATTAAAACAATAAAGTTCTCTTATAAACATTGTGATTATGAGTGTCAATTTGCTCCTTATTTAGCTTCCCTAACCTCGACAGTCCAAACTAAACACAAGGTTAACGAACACTTATCGCCCTGTCTGCCGACCGCATCCACCGGGCGTCAACCCAACGCAAGCACGTAATACCTAGTGCTGACGGCCACTGCTTGATAGCGTGTTGACAGCACACACACTTTCACGGTCAGGAACCCCCGTCTAGCGGCACCTACGCCGTAGTCACTTCCCACCACATACCAGGAAAACCACGGGATCGGCTACGCTTGTGTCGCGATTCCGTGATTTTTCCGCTAAGTTACAATTACAACAACCGCGGGTTACAATTGTTTTACGGTTTCTATCTACGCTCGGTAGCCTCCTCCTCAGTGGCAAGCGGAGAGTGCGGCGTTCATCCCGTTCATCCAACGTAACCCCATAAAAAGGAGAATGTGTACCAAGTCGGGGCTTAACCGAAACGTCGGTGTGGATAAAAATGCGTTGCACTATGGAGTTTCGTACAATAGTTATTTGTTATGCAAGGCTGCACAGTTGTTGTTTGGCGCAAGTGCTTGTATTGAAAGCCGAGCTAGCGAAGGATTGTAAAATTGAACCATGAGCGAAGCGAAAATTGTAAGTAGGTAAATGTAGGTAATGGAAGTAATTTGGGCCTTATACTCATTTTCAATAAAGTTTCGTTTACATCTCATCAAGATCTAGCATTTTGTAATTATTAAATGTAACCTATATATTTTTGCATCTTTAAATAAACCCCACGCTTACCAACACTAAAAAAGTCAAAGTATTGTTGGGTACTCACGGGTAAACTAAGGCTCAAATTCGTTTATGCTTTTAGCTATTAGCTAATAGCTGTATATCTTCTGCACTAAAATTTATAAATAACCACCATTATTTTGGTTTTACTGTCTGTGGCTTTAGAACAAAACAAAATTAAATTTAGGATGAGTTTTTTCTTAAAGTTACTATTCAAACGGTGCGTTCCAAATTTGGAAGAATCGAAATTTTTTGAAACATAAAACTACATTTTAAAATTATTTATTCGTATTTTGTCCTTATAAATCAGTCTAAATATTAATATTTCGTATGTACCTACTTAATTAAGAAATAATAAGTATTATTAATTTTATTTTATCAAAATAATAACAATTAATTATTGGCATAACACCATCAGTTTCTGAACGCACCTCTCATTCGTTATAGAAAAAAGTTGGATCTTTTCGAGCCGGTGAGGTGAAAAGAATATTTTCACCTCACCGGCTCGAAAAGGCTTGCTTTATCGCTCAAAATCTGCGCCCAAAAGTCCATTTTATCCGCTAGCGTGGAAAGAGTTTTTGAATTTGGAACGTGACGGTCGATCGCGAGACCTAACTTTTTTCTATACAGAATGAAAGGTGCGTTCAGAAACTGATGGTGTTATGCCAATAATAAATTGTTATTATTTTGATAAAATAAAATTAATAATACTTATTCTACATCTTATTTCTTATTCTTTTAGGTACATACGAAATATTAACATTTAGACTGACTTATAAGGATAAAATACGAAAAAATAATTTTAAAATGTCGTTTTATTTTTCTAAAAATTTCGCTTTTTCCAAATTTGGAACGCACCGTTTGAAAAGTTAATTTAAGAAAAAGCTCATATACATTTAATTTTGTTTTGTTCTAAAGCCACAGACAGTAAAACTAAAATAATGGTGGTTATTTATAGATTTTAGTGCAGAATATATACATATATGAATTTTGATGCCTGTTAAGTTAGCGGAAAAAGTGAAATAAGCGTATTTGAGTCTTAGTTTAAACCGTGAGTACCCAACAATACTTTGACTTTTTTAATGTAGGTAAGCGAGGTTATTTAAAGATGCAAAAATATTTATGTTACATTTGATAATTATAAAATGCTAGATCTTGATGAGATGTAAACAAACCTTTATTGAAAATGAGTATAAGGTCCAAATTACTTCCATTACATTTACTTACCTACAATTTTCCTCGCGGTGGTGAGGTGAAAAATTGTGTGTTTCGCTCGGCAGCAAAATTGTTTGGCGTCTCGTGCCTTGAAAGCCTCGCTATGCTCAGGATTGTACTTTTGAACCATTCGCTTCACTCATGGTACAATTATACAATCCTTCGCTAGCTTGGCTTTCAATACTAAGCACTTGCGCCAAACAACAACTTTGCAGCCTTGCATAACAAATAACTATTTTCCGCAACTTACGCATCTGTAGTCACGTACTCGTACGTTTACTATTAGTACACATAATTTCAGCTGATATATTTAGTGTTTTATTATAAGACCCCCACCATCATGTGGGATGTGTGCGGCATATTGTATGGTTATCTACAATTTCAAACAGAGTAAAGCCGGGTCCGCTGCGCCGTTTTTTAGATATGTCATCCGTCGGTTTTGGCAAACAAATAGGGTATGGTTTTGATTGGAAAAACATGTTATGCCGGGACTACACTTCGCTATGCTCTATTCGTTATGTGACTGCGCCGTATTTGCGAAAATATTTGTTATGTGCGCGAACAACAAACATGCCCACCACACTTCGTGCCGGTGTGCCGAACATGCCAAATATGTGTGTTGTTTGCGTTGCAAATATCAAAAGCGGCGATGGAGTTGACAGCAGCAGCTTATTATTTTTACTTAAATGCAACTTACCAATACCTGTTGTGTAAGTACAAAATTGCTGATAGACCGAAAAGTAAGCGCTGGTGGATGATCACAAGTCATAGAAAACGAACAAAGTATGTAGTATGATGATATACCTAATGAGTGAGTGAACAGTGAACGAAGTGTGGTCAGTCGACGCGCTATTCGGCTTATTCGCCTCCTTTGATGTGTACCAAAACACCGACAAGTCGACGGATAGGCGTATTCGCTATTCGCGCTTATGCGTTATGCGTGCGAATAAGGCAAACATAGACGAATAAATCGTCCACACTTCGTCGAATACAGGCGCACAAGCCGAATAACGAATAGCGCGCGCAGCCGGACCCGGCTTAACTAAACTTCTTTGTTATCTGTGCTATCAAACGAATGAAAATTACATTACCTATATTTACTCTTTGGGAAATTACCTGTTGTTCTGTCACAACATGTCACAGCCATGTCACAGCTGTGATCACATTTTCCAGACCATTACGTAAGTCCCATTTAGGTATTTAAATATTCAAAATGATCAAGTCGGATATAGCCAAACCAAATACATTTTTATACTTTGCTTATGGCAGTAATTTACTTTCATTCCGTATCCACATGCTAAACCCTACAGCGGAATTTGTTTCTATAGGAAGAGTTGATGTAAGTAAACCTATCACTGAATCGGTAATATTAGGTATATAAGTTCATTAGAGGATGATTTCAGGAATAAAACCTATCCCATATTCTTCCCAAAGTCTTAAACTATCTCCATAGTTCCGGGATGAAAAGTATTTATCCTATGTCATTTCCCGGGATTATAAGCAAAATTTCATCTCAATCGGTTCAGCGGTTCAACAGACAGACAGAGTTACTTTCGCATTTATAATACTAGTATGATGTGGACATATTCTCTTTGGTGTGGACCAGCTAGGGCCCACGTCTCCGCCCGCGTGGAACTCGTTTATATATCGAAGCTCCATATAAACTTTCCCCCTTGTTCACGTGCAGTGAACACAACAATCAGCAATACAAAATTAGGACATTAAAATGCGCACACGCAAGTCATGTGATGCTGAATATGTAAATGCAACTACGAAAACATAACTGTATAGACGCACTCATCAAAACAGCATTTGTAGGTAATATATAGAAAAAATCACTGTACATAAAGTCTCTTTCTGATTTGGACTCGGACTTTACTTCATCGACAAGGTATATTCCTTCACTTTGGCCAAGAAACCTTTAGCCTTAATCAATTGCAAGAGTTTGTGCAGTTGGCAGTGAAAATCCAACCTATTACCCATACCCTACCAACATTCCGGCTGTATCTTGTAGGTTTCATGGTACAGACATCCTTCGATACGAGTATATGTAAAGTGGCGGTTACTCCACCGTATTTAATGATGATGGTGATGTAAATTTATGCTAGGGCTAGGGAATTAGGGCAGCAATTGGATTGTTTAGGGTTAGGGGAAAAGGTAGAAGTTAGGATTGATAGATAACAGCTCTCCCAATAGATTATTTCAGTAAAATCACCGTAGGATTTTACATTTGGTCCTTCGATCCGGATATGAACCAGTGACCTATGGATATGTGTATCTGAGTGTATGTCGCTCCTGTTGATGTGCACAGTCATCATCATCATCATCATATCAGCCGAAAGACGTCCACTGCTAGATATAGGCAACCCCCAAATAATGCCACACTGTTCGTTAGCGGGTATATGCCGTAATCGCCACGCTTGGCATGCGTGTTGGCGATCGCAGTAATGACTGTTCAAATAGGGCGCGCGTGAATCACGCCGGCCTCGCGCTCTCAACACGCCCTCATCGCGCGCGCTAACGCGGCGCGATGCGGGCGTGACTCGCGCCCGGATACAGCATGCGCGCGCGGAGGGTCGCTCATTCCTTGATGTGACCCAGCGCGGCTCAGCGTGCCGCCGCGTCCGCGCCGCGCTGCGTTGCGCTCGCGCCGAGTGGACGCAAAGGGCAGCGCGGCGCGGTGCGCGACAGAAGCGGGGCGCGATGCCGGCGGGACGCAGTCTGTTTGACGTCGGTAACCTGTTAGCATGTATTTAATGCCGCCGTCGCGCCCTGTGTTTGACCAAGCCTTTAGAGGCTGATTTCCGGAATTCAAACTATCTGCATATCAAATTTCAACTCAATCAATAGTAACTAAGTTGCGTTTGTGTCGCGTCCGTCTCGTGATATATCGAGATGTTTATAACGCTTATGGGTCGAACAGACTGCCAGCGCCGTATGGACGGTAGCGGTAGCGCGTGATGCGGGCGGGACGCAGTCACACAGACCACGCGCGCAGTCACACAGACCACGGGCGCATCGCGCTAGCCTCGCGCATCGCGCTAGCCTCGCGCCATCAACCCGCCAGATTTCGCACGCATTGTTGTTCCTGATACGGCAATTGCCGTGATAAAAAAAATGATTTATTGTAGCAAAAAAAAAACACAATCTCAAAACAAAAACAAAATCCATTACCGTATCATAAAATATGGCAATTTCACGACGCTGCATCTAGCGATAGATATCGCCATCAAGCGCCACGGACCGTCTGCCAAATTGCTTCGTATGTAATGCGCCTAACACGTGACACGTCCATTCGCCATAAGAGAGAGCGAGAAAACCAAGGTTCATCAACCTATCTCGCTCTTTTACCGTAGTTCCCGTGGGCCGAGGTGGCCTGCCATGCTGGGTCGTCTGGTCACTGCTTGACTCGGCGCAGTGTTGCCGCGTTTCAATTGCCAAATTAGAAGGAATTTTGCGTATTTTTAAAGTATTCCGGGCTTATTTTTCAAATATACAGGGAAATCTACACAAACTTCGATTCCCAATGATGTCGACTTTGACAAGCTTAACCAGCATTTCTCTTCTTCTACCGCTTTTAGTGGGACAGTTAAGACTGATACTCTTAACTTTCTTTCGAGTATCCCAACTCCTGACTTTCCTCCTTTCTCTCTTGCTCAATTCGCTGTCAGTGATGTTAAGAAGAACGTATTAGCTATTTCCTCCAATGCCGTTGGTGTCGACAGCGTTAGCCGTAAGATGATCCATCCTCTCCTTGATCTCCTTGCTCCTGTCATTACGCATATCCTTAATTGCTCCATATCATCTGGTGTCTTTCCCACACTGTGGAAAGATGCCGATGTTATTCCTCTCCCTAAGAAAGCCAATCCTTCCGCTTACTCCGATTATAGACCAATTTCAATTCTCCCTTTCTTGTCTAAAGTCCTGGAACGCCTTGTTCATCAGCAGCTCACATCCTTTTTGAATAGATCTAACCTTATGAATCCTTTCCAGTCCGGCTTCCGATCTGGTCATAGTACGGTTACCGCTCTCGTGAAGATAACCGATGATATCCGTGCAGGCATGGACAACAGGAAAGTCACTGTGTTATCGTTGTTAGATTTTAGCAACGCTTTTAACACTGTCGACTTTCAAATTTTGATTAGTATATTGCGTTCTCTTAACATATCTCCTGCGGCGATTGATTGGTTTCATAGTTATTTACTTGGTCGTCGGCAGCGTATAAAGGTGGATTCTTTTCGTTCTTCGTGGTGCAACACGCTAGCTGGCGTCCCGCAGGGTGGCGTGTTGTCTCCTCTTTTTTTTTCCATTTTCATTAATTCCATTGCAAGTAACATTTTCTCATCTTATCACCTTTATGCCGATGATCTTCAAATTTACTCTCAAGGGACTGTTGCTGATTTACCTCAGGTTATTAATACCATAAATAAGGACTTGAACAGTATTTCGATTTGGAGTGAACGTTTTGGGCTGAAGGTTAACCCTGCTAAGACGCAGGCCATACTCGTGGGCAGTCCGAAGCTCATTCCTAGGGTAGATTTTCCTAACTTGCCGGCTGTAATTTTTAATGGAGTCCAGATTCCGTTTTCACACCAGGTCAGGAACCTTGGTGTTATAATTGATCGCTCGTTATCTTGGGTACCTCAGGTGAGCGAGGTCAGCAGGAGGATGTTTGCTTCGATGGGTTCCCTTCGTCGACTTCGTAACTTTTTGCCATTCGCCACTAAAATTGCGCTAGCTCAATCTCTCCTTCTCCCCATTCTAGACTATGCTGATATTTGCTATCTAGACCTTACTGAGGACCAGCTGAATAAGCTTGAGCGCCTCCAAAATCTTTCTATTAGGTTCATATTTGGCTTGCGCAAATATGACCACGTATCCTCCTTTCGTTCTCAGCTCAAGTGGCTTCCAATTCGTCTCCGTCGGAATTCTCACATTTTATCTTTGCTTTACAGTATACTTTTTGTTCCCTCAACTCCTCCGTATCTCAAAGAGCGTTTTAACCACCTCACTTCCATCAGATCTTCACATAATCATCTTCTCGCTCCACCGCCTTCATCCACCAAGTTCTATAACAACTCATTCACCTTCCAGGCTGTTCGGCTGTGGAATGCTTTGCCGTTGCATATAAGATGTGCAAAATCTCTTCAAATTTTCAAAAATCTGTTGAAACAATATTACTTGTCGCTGCCTTAAGTTGCCTTGTTGTCCTGTAATATATTTATATAATTGTGTTATAGTTTGTATGTATGTATCTATGTATTTTATACAATACTTATTTATGATTTTATGTTTTCTGAAATTGTCATATAATGAGATGTATGCGATAGTAAGTCTTTTTGATTTATTCCTGCACTACCGGTTTACAACTCTTCTTGAAAATTTCCTGCTACCCAAAGGTTGTCTGGAAGAGATCGCTCTAAAGCGATAAGACCGCCTGTTGTTACCTCTATTTAAATTTATGTACTCTTGTAACATGTTTTTCTTATGTTGTGGTGCAATAAAGAATATATTATTATTATTATTATTATACAGAACTCGGCAATTATTTGAGGTTTTTTCTTAAAACACGGCAATTTTAGACTCTGTACACGGCAACCCAGAATTCGACAGGAACAAAACTGGTCGCACGCGCGTCCGGCAGTCAGACGTCTGACGTCACACCGACTGATGGCATCGCGCGGCGCGCCCGCAGCCTCCGCGCGACGGGCTGCTGGCGGGACGCAGCTTGTTAGACCACGCTAGCGGTTTGTAAGGAAAATTCGCGCGCGACGGTGCTGTCTGTTCGACCCTTTACTTGAGGGAGGAGGTAGAAAAGGTACTGTTTAATTGGTTCCGCAGAGTACCTACAACGTAACGTGGGTCCATAAATGAGGCCTTGCAATAAAGTTAGTCTTGGTTGTTGAACAGAACTACCGCGTGGATTTTATAAGATACTCATCGTTTTGGGGTGGCCCCACAGCAACACTTGTTGCCACGGCAAATGCTCAGACTTGGGGCGTGATATGGAGATTGCACGATGATGATAAAGCCCATCTGAACGAGTAAGTACTTAAGTCAGCTATTCGACCCTATTGTTTGTGACCCTAGTGTATAATGTACGGCATGTCTGTCGCTGAAGGTAGCCGCATGCCAGCTTGACTGCATACTAACATAGTTAGGTTCTAATTCTACAACGGAATCCCCGAAACTTTGTAAACATAATAATGAGATCCGCCATATCTAAGGCCAGAAACTAGTTTTGGTTGCTAGAAATCATAATATTGTCAGTATCAGCCAGTGACCTCCAGATAAAGTGATACGGGGATCCAAACCCTCTTTTAAAAAACATTCATCTGCTTCGCAGTCAAGAAGGGGTCGCAGTGAACAAATACTACGTAAGATATCTCCCAGTTCACACGCCTCACATGGGCGACTTTACCTGTCGATGTTACATACAAACGGTGAATCCTCTGCCGCGGGCAGACAACGAGGAAATCCCGGTGGAACGCTGGCCGTCCTGGGCACTGAAGGAGATCATGATATATGGAGCCAAGGAGCATAGGTTACCCGATTACTATATCAAGTATTTGAAGAGTTTTAAACACAACGGCGAAGAGGGAGCCCTAAGAACCTGGTGCCTCCTTGAGCGCTACGCTAAGCAAAGACCATGCGAGTGTAGGGTGCCGGGGCGCATACCGAGGGAACCACTGAAATTGGATAACAAGCTTAGAAAGGATCACAGGTGGACCACCGAGATCATTGAAGATGAAGATTAGAGACATGAGTTTGGTACGAATCATTTTTATCTCGTGACATTACGGCGTCATTAGACCAAAATTTCTCAAAACAGCAAATATACTATGTTAATCACTTGTTTTTTTATTCACTCATCTATGTAGTTAGAGTTGTAGACATGTTCTCTGATTAGCTGAGTGTAGGGTAAACGTCAGAGTGCTCGACGCAGTACTAGTATTGGCGTGGGCACTCTATATCAAAGCATTAGCACATTAAATTCGAACTGAGACGATAATTCTTCATTCGAATTTAACCCATGCCACTGACAGAGTTCCCATGCCATATACTAGTACAGCGTCGAGCACTGGGACGTTTACCTAATGTTCGCAAACAATCTATTAAGAGTTCATTAATTTTCTTTAAGTAGGTAAACACCACAATAATATTTCGTGTTCGATTCTCGACTCACGATCTAAATCATTAGGTTTTTGGTGATGCGATGTAAATTACATGTAAGACGTTAGTATTTGAAGTACCTAAGCTACTTCACTTACACGGTACTAAGCCAGTGCAAGGTTGAGTACCTATCCACCAAAGCTGTGCGAGGTTCCGAGGCTATGTGAGGAAAAAATGCACCAGTAGCGTGGCTGTGGCTGGGCGCGCTCGCGCAACGCTTCTTATTAGTCCATTCGCACAGCTCTGGTGGACCCCACCCTAAAGCCTAATAAGTACTTTTCATCCGCGCGGTCAGCAGTGGGGAGTAAGTACGTAGATTAATGATAGCAATTGAAAACAACATTTGTTTTTATAACTTTTTTATTAATATAAATATTAAAATTATTATTAATAGGTACTCGGTTGTCATTAAATTAAATAGGTCTAACCATAAGTGCCATTCCACCGTTACGCGCACGGTTGCCACGATATTCGGAAATCCATGCTGCCACGAAGCATACAACAAAGTTACTCAAGAAATAATAGTTAAAGTAAGCTGCTGTCTAACCCTGTTACTTCATAAAGTATCGCATACCTATTGTCTAGTACCTAAAAAATAAGAGAACCTATTAAAGCAATAAGTTTCTTTTCATAGTTTGTGACTGTCGGTAGGTAAGGTTAATTCACGGTCAATCATATTAAAGTATCTACGCTACGCCTCAAGAACAAAACATGTGGTATACAGAGAAATATTTAGTTAGTCTAAAAGAGCAGTAGGTAGGTGTCGATATAATCGCGATTATCGTGCTTTCGTATCGGCGGAATGACCCGTACATCGAACTACCTCGAAAGTTTGGTGAAATTGTATCTAAATTGAGCATAGAGCACAACGCTACCCCGACACTTACACCATTACACAAACACGCACACACATCACACAAGGAACACAATCATTTGGAAATATTATATTTATTATCAGTCAATAATTTATGCGCATAATATGTATAATTACTAAAATGAGGTATGTATACAGCAGCTACAATAAAAGGTGGAAATCACAATAAAATAAATACTGTCGAAAACAAGAGCGCAAGTAATAACTTAATAAGACAGGCCCGCAGGGTCGCGGTGTGAGGCAACGTTGTGCGAGGCGCGCCGGCCGCTCCGCCCGCCGCTAGCAACCACGCAGCAGTACCACGGTACGTTCCTATACATGCATCCCTGGCACTCGACTCACTCGACTACTGCGAGTGCGACAGAGATGGAAATACCCTAACTTGGAATTTCAGAGTTCGTGGTTATACGTAGCTCTGTTCAGCTGATCGTGTGAGAGCAGAGCAATTAAACCGGGGGCGGAGCCGCGCGGCCCGCTCGTCAGTTCGCGCCGTCGCGGCGCCTCGTAGGCAATCCAAGGTGAAACTAAAACATGGCTCTAGACTTAAATCACTATACTAATCGGTACCTACAATATTTGCATAAATTGAGCAAAAGGCACTTTCTAAAATTAAACAATTATTTGGATTTCAACTTTGGAAAATAATTTGAAATCAAAGTGGCGCGTGTGGCTAATAAACTACGACGAATGCAAGGTGCCTTGAGCCCGACAGAGACGCACGATCGCCGTCGCCGTCGCCCGCCATATCGCGGCCGCAACATGAAAGGCCACAGTGCATTGAACGGAATCGTATAAACCCATTACAATATTTACTGCTAGCCATTCGTTACACATGCCCCATGCCCACCCAACCTTTACCGAATCATATTCCCGTGGCACGGCTCCGGACCGGTGCGCGCCGCACGCGGTCCGCTGACCTGCATTCCGCTGAAGGCTGGATGTATCAAGGCACTCGTTTACACTTAGAACACTAATACAGCGCCTTGCAGACGCTGCATCCGATGCCCTTATATTTTAACTTGTGGCGTGATTACCGATTGGGTTCAAGTTAAACTGTACTCTTGAACTAGACAAGTATAAAACTTGTTGATATGACCGGCGGCCCGTGTGAGGCTCGGTCGCAATCCCGCGTCCGCTCTCCAGCGTCTGTTTGCGAGTGTTAAGTACAATCCGGGATTTACATTTCATATTACGTAGTTTCATTTCGGAACTGTACTTGATACAATATAAAATCATGACACAATAATATTGCGTACGTTATGTTATTATAAGTATACATATTTGCATTGTTTACATTGCTATTCAAATTACATTTATGCAAGTGATCGCTTCCGTCCTCTGTTCCACGGTAGTCGTAATTCTCCGGGGGACAGAGAATGGTCGCGCGACTACAATTAAAGGTCCTCTAACCCAAACGTGCAAATGAGATAGCTGCATATCGCTGGTGATGGTTTATATCCCTCCTACTCACAATAAAGTTCAGTTTGCGCGCTGTGGCTAGAGGCCCCGTTGTCCACGATACATTAGAGCTGCAACTTGCAACTTACTTAACTGTACATTGTGTAAATTTTCATATGCAACAATAATAACACAATTATTTAAATATGACTATAAATTACAATAATGTCTATTGTATAATTGATATAGAACACATTGTTTTCATAGTAATTATTTACATAAACGTATATATTACATATTGGAAATGATTAAGAATGAATACACGGGTAGATTTATTGATGTCGATATACGATTATAATTAGAATTATAATTATGATATAACAAATAATAAGTAACAATAAATAGATAGTCTACATTTAGAATTCAATTATAATTCCAGTCTTTACTGGTAAATCCGATTGAAAACTTTGTATTCCAAAGATACAATTAATTTTATGAACAACTTTGGATCAGATAATGAGTATTAAAACATTGAATGTTATAATAATATTTTAGATTAGAACAAATCATGGTGGAAAGAAACCTATGATTTCGAGAGTAATGATTTATTAATAATTTTTAGAGTAGTTATCCATAGCAATATGATCGTTATTGAATATGTAGGTATGTGTGTAAAGTGTTCAGTGTTCATTATCATCATTATCATCATGATGTAAAGGGTTAACAACAAGAAACAAAGCAAAAGAGGCAGACGTAATAGCGTAACGTAACTAGAAACGTTCCCAAAGAATACGGTGTCAGAGTGACAAAGTGGAGCCGCAAGCACGGCGGGCCGGTCGGCCGTGGGTTCGATATCAGGAAATTAATAACACAAGTCGTAAATCTTATACCTACACATTAATATAAACATTACACCTTACTCGATAAACTTAACATTAATAGGCTTTGTCAAATATGACACCGATACAACTATTGATTGAGGTAAACTATATAGGATTCGCGGCATCGACGGGCCGGCTTAATATCGCTTCAAAAATATTAATTTCCTGATATGAAAACGAGTCGCCTGACGCGAAGACACCGGGTGCGTAACGATCGATATAAAAACTTTGGATATATTTTCACTGGATATAACGATTAAATGATATAATGCACTTTGGATATAACTACATTTGATATATTCTCATGTAATAACAACAGATATAATTAACTTGTAATATAACAACTATTCATCTAACAGTCATAAACTCATAACGTAAAACGTACGTGGGATATAACTTTGTTCGATATAAAACTCAGTTGGTATAATGTACTATTGGCATAATCTGGAATATTTACTACTATTATTTCTTACCTATTTTACTCTAAGGCAGGTTGGTGTAGGGACGACGATGAGTAACCACTGCCACACAACAGTATAATAGCGACTGATAATTGTAACAATGATATTATTTGTAGGTTATGTTAGGGTTAGCTTGTTTCCCATAGAGCGGAAATAGGCACCCCGCGAAGCGGGCTGACGTCGACACGCTGGCGATCAGGTTAGATTTAGGTTAGGTTTAAATAATTAACGTATGTATGAAAACAAAAAATTATATCATACAAAACATTATACCAATAATACTTATATCCAATATACATGATATACATTAAACATTATATTAAAAATGTAACATAATGTTGTACTATTTGAACATTATACGCCATGAAATTATACTGATTGTTGTTATACCAAAAGTTTATTATGGCCCTTGAGTGATTATATCCAATGAAATTATATCAAATGTTGTTATATCCAATGAAAATATATCAAAAGTTGTTATACCAATCATTACACACCCGAAGACACCGATGCGCCAGGGACGAAACCTTAACGAAATAATTAACTAGATATAAATTCTAGATAACGTCGCCTCTGCAAGTCGGCACACACCGTATGCAATAAATTATAGTTATAAATGCAGAGAAGATTTAAGAACTTTCCCTTAATATAAATTTACACTATAAATAAAAATAAATCGGGACGCGGCACGAGGCGGGCCGCCCACGACAATAATAGCAGCTCGGCTCGAAATACGCACAATCGACGATCGTTTAAAAAATATGTACAGCGACGCGGTTCGGCGGCTTCGAATAATTCGCTAACTACGCTTACGGCTAGGATTCGAAGTCGGTCGGGCGGGCCGACGGACTGGAGGTAGATTCGGTTGGACAGCAGGGCCGCGCGGGCGCTAGCAGCCGGTGGAGGCGGGGTCGCGCGAGTAGCGCTCGTCGCGCAGCACGCCGTTGGGGCCGGGCAGCTTGGCCTGCGGGTGCGGGTGCGGGTGCGGCTGCAGCGGCTCGGCCGCCGCGTCGTCGGACGCGTGCGAGCGCAGCGGGCCCAGCACCCACGAGGCCAGGCGTGCCGACACGCCGAACAGGTTGGAGCCCGAGCCCGTCGCCACCGCGCCCACGTCCACGCCCGGCAGCTCCTGCTCCTCCTCTGGACATACCAATGGGGGACACGTCAATATGACGCACGGGGTTACCAACAAAAAGGCTATATTAGTATCAGCTCTAGGCCAGCCGCGCACTACGATTTTTTGTCGTGCGATAGTAGTAGTGAAGTGTGTTTATAAACACATACGTTGCATTTTTGCGACGCGATTATCGCACGACAAAAAATCGTGGTGCGCGCCTGGCCCTAAAGCTAGAGAGTGCTATGAAAGTGAATGATAAATGCGATCATTTATCAAGTGGAAAACCGTAATTCCTCTAAACAAAAATAGGCGTGATTACTTGTGCGTATTTTATACGTTTCACTTAGGTTTTAAAGCAAGACAATAGTTATTATTTTTTGGTTGCTAGTCCTTTCATTGATGAAAGGGAAAATAACAAATTCTTCGGTTGCTCAAATAGCGCTTTTATTGCAATAGCAAATGAGGTTTAATTTTTTTATTTATTTATTGATTTATTCCATAAATTAACACAGTCACACTACAGTCAAGCTACACGTGTTAACATGAGAGTCATAATATTAGCACAAGGTATGTTATACAATAAAAACAGTTTGCTTACTACTTACAACTAAATATTCTAAGATATATTGATGGAACTTGGAGTAGAGATAGACTCCAAGTACCGAGTGGCGAGTGAGAGAAATCGCGATTCAGAGCGTAAAATATATCCAGTTCACTGTCGCTGCTTATTATACCGTTCAGAAGAGTCAGTGCACGGTAAAGCGGGGAGTGCGACTTGACTCGCGTCCGCGCCGGCGGGACACCAAGCAGTGCGCGGCGGTGACGGAGCTGAACACCTGTGATGGAGGGCACCCGTAATGGGATAAGAACAAGCAATGATGGGTTGATCATTTGGCCTCGTATTAACAGAAAAAAATATTTGATGAGGTATACATTTCGTCTGGTTTCAAGGGAGGTATAACTTACCATCCCTAATATATACAAAGTGGGGTATAGACGGGGGTAATACCTGTAAAGCTTCAGGAAAAGGAAGCGAACGAAGGATATTTGTACTCTTTCTAACATAAGAGTGTAGTTCTGTTCATGGGGCTCCATATCATTGCATTCGTTTCGAGCATATAATACACTAAGGGCATTTTGTGAAGAGAAGTATTTAGGTTGGCGTATTACAAAGCCCAAGCATTTCCTTGCACTACTGCAGGTGCTAGTAATGTGGTCATTGCGGATCGAACAAAGTGCCGAGATCTCTGATGGATGAGGCTTGCTGCAAGGGCTTGTTCTCTATCTTGTAGTCACAATGTAAGCGATGGTGTGCACGGGTGTACGACATCACTTGGCATTTCTCCTCGTTGAGAGATAGTTTATTTCGTGCACTCCACCATTCACAAACACTGTTGATATCCTCTTGCAGCTTTGCACATTCGAAATTGGCATTAACCGGTTTCGCTAATTTTAAGTCATCTCGAAAATTTAACACGTTGAGTGCTTAATGGATGCTGGCAAGTCGTTGATTAGGATGAGAAAAAGGAGAGGACCTAGGTTACTGCCTTGCCCAATTCCTGATAATACAGAGTTCAAGTTGGACCTACATTGACCGTACTGAACATAACATACTGTTTCCTTCCTGATAAGTTCGAAAAATACTCATATTATTTTATTAAGTAAGAGATTATTATTTATTTTGATAAAATAAAACTGAAAAATACGGACGCCCGCCATGATATGTTAAACACCAATCAGAGCGCATGACGTCACGTTTGTATAAACAAATACCCATAACGGCCATTACCATAGATTACAGAGAAAACTTACGTACTGAACGAATAGTAAGACAGGGATAGAACCATGTTATCTGTCAGATCTTCATATGTCATTGTCCCGCTTTCTCGCTCGCACGGCCGCGCAAGCCTTGTAAACTTTTTAATTTATGTTCATTCAATGAGCAATTGAGCGATCTAGGTAGCAAACGTCAAAGGTCTGCGTTCTGTTTATACAAACGTGACGTCACTCGGGACGCCATGACACTGACAAGCGTTTTAGCGCCAATTTGAAATTTAAAAACTAAAATGATGTTTTTTCCTACTTAACTGTATATTCTCTTGAAAAATCTTATTCGTTGTACATAATAAATGTTTCTAAACATTATAGAACAGTTTTTCAAAATGTGTCATCATGCCTATTCATTATTGATGGTAATATTTTCCCAACTATCACTTGTAAAGTGTTGTGGGATAGGGCTCGGGTATGTAGTTCAAGTTGCTCAACCAAAATATGTTCACTATTTCAGTCACGTTATAATTTAAAACAATCAAAGTTAATATTCTAATTAATCGCTTCAAATATTCGCGATTACTTTAGAATCAATTTGAGAAAACAATGATTTATTCTTCTAAATCCCATAGTACAGTGATGACATGTGCGCAACGTATTATCACCATGAAGTACATTTACTTACGATCACCGGGCGGGCTGCTTGCAGCCTTCTGGAGGCGAGCCGTGCGAACAAATAATCACTACTTTATGGCGGGTTTACGAGCGGACGAACACGTTTTCTTGCATCTGTCTACCTTTCTTAGCGAAATATCTATCAGGTGCAAGAATGCTCATTCGTTTGTTTGGTGTGGCTCGGCCATGACTTTCGTAGCGGTGCGCTGTACGTGGGCATTTTCAATAATTCGTGTACCTAATTAGCGTGAGTTGTTAAAAAAAAATGGACTCTGTGTCAGTTTTGCACGACAAAACTATGCATTCAGTTTGTATAGAAAAATACTTTTTCTTTTCAATTTATATCACTACAACTTAGAAAAGTTGAAAAACCAATAATGAAAATATGGTATTTTCTTAGTGAAATTTTAATCATAGAATTCGAAAAATGCGTATATTTCTTTATTAAGTAAAAGAGTATTATTTATTTTGATAAAATTAAACTGAAAAATACGGACGCCCGCCATGATATGTTAAACACCAATCAGAACGCATGACGTCACGTTTGTATAAACAAATACCCATAAGCCCATAACCCATAACGGCCATTACCACAGATTACAGAGAAAACTTACGTACTGAACGAATAGTAAGACTGGGATAGAACCATGTTATCTGTCAGATCTTCATACGTCATTGTCCCGCTTTATCGCTCGCAAGGCCGCGCAAACTTTTTAATTTATGTTCATTCAATGAGCAATTGAGCGATCTAGGTAGCAAACGTCAAAGGTCTGCGTTCTGTTTATACAAACGTGACGTCACTCCGGACGCCATGACACTGACAAGCGTTTTAGCGCCAATTTGAAATTTAAAAACTAAAATGCATTTTTTTCCAACTTAACTGTTATATTCTCTTGAAAAATCATAAATTCGTTGTACATAATAAATGTTTCTAAACATTATAGAAGAGTTTTTCAAAATGTGTCATCATGCCTATTATCATGAAAACGTTTACCGTTACGGAATTTTGATATTCTATTAATAACACTGGGGCCTAAGGCTTCTAGTAAATCGGAGATGGCCAGAGCGCACAAGAACCGACCAATGACAGTGGATCGCACTGCTTGAATAGGGGTGCAGACACTAAATAAAGTAATCAAGATGAACAAGGATTAAGAATGTAGTCAAATGGAGGAAACAGCAACGACAGAGGTTAAATAATCACAAAGTTATAAGTATACAATGCTTTAAAAGGGGATATGTTCTGTTAGCTAGATCTGCTAGCGTTTCCTTTTCTTACAAACAACATGAAACGGTTGTAGCTTCACAATTTTTTGAGATATTTGAATGTAATTTTCGTAATTAGGCATATATTTTTGCCTTCTTTCTTTTGAAGTAATAATAAATTATGAGTATACCTCTATTGATGAGCCGATTTTTGTTGGCTCCGAACGTCTCTTCGATGGAAAACGTGAAGGACATTTTTTTCATGTATTGATGAGATGTTTGGCCATACGTCCACACAACATAGATATTAGAATCAATGAAATAACCGACTTATCGGAAGCTGGATAAATCCCATAGTGACATAATACATATATCAACAGCTTTTTCATGGTAATCCCTAAATTAGTAACGTTATTGTTACGGTGGGCTTAACCTAAACCAGGGGTCGGCAAACGGTGGCGGCCCGCAGCAGTTTTGTATGTAAAGGTCGTTATATTCAGAATTTTTGGAAATTGCCTGTTAAAGTCACAAACTATGAAGAAGTGTGTACTATATTGGCCCTTGGTTCCTAAAAGGTTGCCGACCCCTGACCTAAACGAACAACCGGACCGATTTATGTCTTTCGAGCGATCGACTATCCCTCGAAGACGGTTAAAAACTATAAAATGCTATTTTTGAAATACGAGCGATAGAAAATTAAAATTTGAGTGGTATTAATCACTCGTATTCAATTCTGTCGGTAGAAAGTAGGTAAGTGCCTACAATTTTGACACTTCACTTGTACCTTAAAAAGCTACGGTAGCCCAGTGGTTCAGGCATACGGCTGTCAAACGGCGGACGTGGGTTCGAATCCCGGCTCGTACCAATGAGTTTTTCGGAACTTATGTACGGAATATGATTTCATATTTACCGTTAGCTTTTCGGTGAAGGAAAAACATCGTGAGGAAACCTGCATACATCTGCGAAGAAATTCAAAGGTGTATGTGAAGTCCCCAATCCGCACTGGGCCAGCGTGGGGACTACTGCCCGTTCCCTCTCATACATGAGAGAGGAGGCCTGTACCCAGCAGTGGGACGTATATATGCTGATGATGACTTGTACCTATTTAATTTTGGACTGATAATTAATTTAAAAGGTTCATTGGCTGGTGTACGATTATACTTAGTTTCTTGCCGAATGTTTGAAAACAAAGACCGTTTTTTTTTCATATACAAGGTGTAAATCATATAACTGAAAACCTGAAAGTAGTTTGTTCAGAATCGAAAGCTGAATCGATTGCACCATCTTTTAAGGCAGGTTGTATTTTTTTTGAAAAATATTTTTTTATTGTGCCGGGTCTAAGGCAACATACGCGAATCAGAGAAATGTTGGAGGATGTTGTTGTGAGGTTGGCTGTTGGAGGTAGAATTAATATTAATACTGGCCGCTTTTCTGAGGATAGTTTTGGTTTTGTCAGTTGTCATTTGATTCGTCAAAGAACTCTGGCTAAATTCAGATTCCTTTCATTTCAAGTTAATTAAAGTAAAGAAAATAAAAGTTATCTCATCACGATGGCATTTAGATACACAAACATTCAATATTGTGAAATGGTTCGAATGCTGGCGCGTTGCAACGACAACGTTAGCTTGGCCGTGCGACGTTTTCAGGAAGAGTTTGGTGTTTCTGTGTCGAACGGGACAGTGTCGGCAGCTACGCAGAGGTTGCGTGACTATGGCACGTTTCGTCCGCCAACAGCCGTAGAAAGAGGCGTTGACGCCGCGGATCCTAATTTGGAGGTCGCGATTTTGAACTACTTCCATGAAAACCCCACAGCAAGCACGAGACAAGCAGGAAGGCGATTGAACTGCAGCCATATGTTCGTGTGGAAAACACTATCTAACGACAATCAACATCCCTATCACTATCGACGATGCCAAGAATTAAACCCCTTAGACTATGAGCCGCGTGTGACGTTTTGTGCATGGTTGTGCGAAAATTGTAATAGGAACATTCTTTGGACCGACCAATGTACTTTTACACGACGAGGGTTATTTAACCAGCACCACCGGCACATGTGGGCTCACGAGAATCCTTTTTTAATGGAGGAAGACTCTTTCCAACATCGGTTCTCTTTGAATGTGTGGGCGGGAATAATAGGATCGCACGTGCTGGGGCCTGTATTTTTACCGCGCTTAAATGGTGAAACATATCTGCGGTACCTCACAGTCACTCTAGCTGAATTGCTGTTTAACGACGTTCCTTTGGCAAGCACCAGGCATATGTACTATCAACACGACGGTGCTCCGGCACACTTCCAACTAAATGTCAGACGACATTTGGATGATGAATATGGACATCGTTGGATCGGCCGCGGAGGTCCAGTCCAGTGGCCTGCCAGATCACCTGACCTCACACCATTAGACTTCCATTTGTGGGGCCGCGTGAAAACCATAGTGTACGATGATGGAAACGGCCCATCAACTGAGACTGAACTGAGGAGCAAAGTTATAGCTGCGTTCCACACAGTCAAAAGTGACACGCAAGCGCTAAACTCGCTCAAAACGAATTTGAGGCGCCGTGCATCGCTGTGTATTCGTCAAAATGGGAGGCATTTTGAATCATTACTCAAATAGCCAGATGGTGCGAATGATATTTTGTAAATAGCTTTTGTAATTTGTTTTTGTAAATGTAGTGACATTAAATGACTTATTTTAAAGGGTGTGTTGGATTCGTTTTAGAGGCGGCTTTAATAAACTGAAAATAAAAGTAGCCGTATTTAAAATCATCCATTCCAAACTTGATAATATGTGGACTAATACGATAAGCTGACATGTTTGTGTCTATGGACGACAACATCAACACGCGACGGCAGAGCTACGCATCGCGTCATACGGAAATTATACGTAAGATAAATATGTGATTATTTATAAAGACTTAGATTGTTTAGAGTAAATAAAGAACCCAGTAGTTAGAATCCCCATAGTAATTATTTACACAAAACACCCTCTCATAGCATTCATTTGATATTGTAAACATTAAAGTAAGATCCCAGTACAAATTGTATTAGAAAGAGAGAGGAGATGTTGCCTATGCGCGAGCGCAGCGCGGACTGGCCGCCATGGAGGGGAGGGGTGTATCGCGCCAACATGACCGTAACGAGAGCCGCGGCCACCGAGCCTGAATTAGAACTTAGTACGGCGCATTTTCACTTTGCAATTAACATGTTTACGTTTATACCTTTACAACGGCTCATCGTATCAGAATGATTTATATATTGTTAGAAAGCTAATTAAAAGTTCTATTAAATGTTTAAACTTACAAATAAGTAAACTCAGTAGGTTCAGCGCAAATGATGAATAAGTGTTAAGAAAGGGACCGAATTACGGTTTGCCCGATTTCCATGTACGATTATTCAGATAAGAAAATATTTACGAACCCTACTGTACTTATAAGATCTCAAGCCATATTAGAACTTTGTAAATCAGCTTAGTCTTCCGCCTATTAATATGTATAACATCCCAATAACATCTTGCAATGTAAATTAGTCAAATCAAAGTGGGCGTAACCTTTATTGTCTCACTCAGCACGTCTTGCTCGCCCACTAGCGGGTATAAATAGCAGGTACGGCCCGGAGCAAATCAGTGTGTGTCAATCGGAGCCTCCTGGAAGTCACAACAAGAAGAAGAAGAAAACTACAAAGTAATAGGAAGTTAGGGACTTGTAATCAAGTCACTTAGGGCAGTGATAGGGCAGTTAGGGAAAAGTAAATAAAAAGTCTATTTCTCGTTATTCCTTCTTTTATTTTGGTAACATCGTTTACCCAAAGTGTCTGAGGACACGGGCGAAGCCCAAACACACCATTCGGGCGCCGAGTGGTAGTACGCGCTGTCCGTACACATAGGGGCGGAGCTCGTCCGTCGCCGACTTGTGTCACGGAGCGTGGTCGACGCACTGTCCGAGCACATAGGGGCGGAGCTCGTCCGTCGCCGACTTGTGTCTCGGCACTAGGTCACTCTTAGGTGACTGTGAGGGGCGAGCATTGTCGCGGCCGGTAGCGCGCGCGCTCACTCGCCCGGCCGACGCCGCCGAGAGCGGACGTCGCTCACAGTGTCGTCCGGCGAACTGTTAATCTGTGGGACCCTTTAGGCAGGGTGACTACGTCAGGATCTACGTCACTGACAAGTACTGATTAGTGATTACAAGTGTAGAGTTACGAATCAAGTAGATCTGCTTGATAAAGAAAACCAACGAATATCTTTTGAAATAATTAACGTATTTGTAAATGGACGTATTAATCTTATTAAGGATTAAAAAACTCAGTTGGGGTGTCTGAGGTTTTCAGTATAATAAAATACACCTTGTATACATATACGGCATCGCGCTCTCGGCGCAGTCAGCCAAAAAACGAGGAAACGGGATTTCAGGAAAATATAATAAATACGGATAGAACAAAGATCGTTCGTCTATTGGCGGGGAAATAAGAGTTTCGTTTAGTAAAACTCACTACTTACTTTTGTTTTTTCTCTGTTATGAAACGTATAATATACTGTATATAATTTACTACATTACAAATACACAACTTCGAATAAAGTACCAATCTCTATGGTATGTTGAAAATTCAAATTTGAAAAACCGGTAATTATCTACTTTTTGCAAACAACGCAACGCAAAAGTATCGATAGCCCATCTTTAGCTTTCATAATAGTGTCAAATTTTCGAGTGCGAATATTTTTTACCGCTCGCTTTTGATTTCGAGCGCTCCAAAGTCAAAAACCGGTCCCCAGTGCTCTTCCATTTTCGGATGAATTTATCGTGAAGAAAAGTTGACAGATCGTGTCACTATCGCTAATTCGTTCTTCCCGTCCCGCGAGTCCACGGGACGGGAAAACACATTTAATATGGCGCGGGTCGAAACTCTCAATTAGTTAACTGATAACTTACCTGCTGTTGTGCTACTGTTGCTTAATCAGCGCGCCTTATTGGTTAGATGTTAGTAGTAGTAGTACTGACACAGCTCGTACAGCCGGTCCGGGCAGTGCTCCGGCCGCTCCATCACGCCTGTTAGTAGCAGTACTGACCCTGAGCAGACCGCTGCAGCGCGAAGATCTCCTGCCCCTGCGGCGTGTGGAAGAAGGAGCGATGGCGGAAGTGGGGCGCGGAGGTGGAGCACAGGTCGTTGACGAGCCGCAGGAAGCTCGGGCGCTGCGCCGGCCGGTGCGCCCAGCACGCGCGCATCAGCTCGTACAGCCGGTCCGGGCAGTGCTCCGGCCGCTCCATCACGCCGCCTTCCACCACGTAGCGCAGGACTTGCTCGTTTGACAGACCCTGCACACACACATCAAGTTTCAATTAAAACATACCGCTCTTAGCAGTATTCGGCCCGTCGTTCTTAGCCATCTGAGCTATTGGGACATTCTTGCTCGGTGGAAAAAACCAGTCCCCTTAGGGATGCTTGTGGCATCTACTTAAAGATTCATGCTTTTTAAAGACACCGATCTTAGCTTTATACCAATTGAATCCTGAAGGATAGTTTTTTCACGCTCGGAAATGTGGCGAAGGATGGTCAGAATTCAGGTTTCTAAACTGTAGTTAGCTGGACGTCGCACGAACAGGCCAACTATGAATTCAAACTGTTCAACAATGTTATTGTAGTCCAGTTGGAACAGCGATTCGAACAATCACAGGGCCACGAGCGCCCGGCCTCCCGCACCAGCGCGCGGGGCCGCGCAAGACTGTTTTGGTATTATGATATTTAATTAGGTACTTAATTTTGATTTGAATATAATAGGCATGATTCCTACGGTTTTTCCGATGCCATTCGAACCAGTATTTATAGATAAACATGTTTGTATGGGAGCAACTACAATTAAAGTACAATAGACATTTTTTCTTTGTTAAAGACGGACCTCGCTAACAGCTCGCTAACGTAGGACAAATAATGGAATTTGTATGCAACAATAGTACATTACTACAGAGGCCGGGAAGTAAGGAGTTGCCGGCCGAGTGTAGCAAGACCCGATAGTTATGACGCTGGCAACCATTTTCACGCCGAGGTATGTATAGTGCTTTCCTCAAGCAAAAGCCCCAAGAAATCCAACTTTCATTTTCATGGCTGAACGCTGTGATGCTGTGCCACAAATTGTGGAATGGAAATTAAAAAAGACCATCTTGCCGGCCTAGGCCTCCAATTTTGTATGAAATGCCATTACGGGTCTCTCGTCTCCCTGCGCCCGAATCGTGATACTTCGAAGCCCATTATGAAGAACACAACGTCAATATTTCATTGCGAGTTTGAGAAAACATTGTTGTCGAGGAAAATCAAGCCGGCAAGGTCTTTAATTTTTTTATTTTTGACTAACCATAGTCTATGCACTTCACGTCCTGATTTTTTACCAATAAAGTCAACTTGGCCGATATTTTTTGAGAAAAACCATATTCAGTCAGCTTCAGATGAGAATATTACCTGATATGGCTGCATAGCGAGCGTGGCCATCTCCCATAAGACGACCCCAAAACTCCATATGTCACTACTACTCGAAAAAACCTGGAACAAAATTAAAATATGCAAACATTTGTTTTCACGCCACTGCTCGGAAATGTGGCAAAAGACGGTCAGAAAACAGGCTTCAAAGCTATCAGTTCAAACTGTCCAACAATGTCATTGTTGGACAGTTCAGCTCGAACCCACTCGTAAATCTACTACTTTCTAGCCTTTACAACAATGAACTATTTATTCGACTCTTTCTGGCTTGGTAAACCAGCTGCAAACCGCAACCGATAGCAGATTAAGGGTGGGTTGCACCAAACTGGGTTTAATCATTAAAATCTGAATGTATGGAAAGTTTGTCAAGATTCTATTCATCGGTCTGTAATCGTAAGTTGTTGCAGCCCGCCCTAAACCTAACTTGGCGTAGCACCTTAACACATTCGTCATGCGTACTGACTACTGACACAATAGTTAAACAAAAAATGCAATTTCTTAAAACAACCTACGTAAACACATGTAACAATTTTTTCAGACAACATTATTGTATTGTTTTAAGTTACTCACCCCATCTTTTAAGCTCTCGGGGCTCATCCACCTAACGGGTAGCAGACCCTTAGAGCCTTTCCTATAATAATCAGTCTCATAAATGTCTCTGGTCATCCCAAAGTCCCCCACTTTCACAGTAAGGTCCCCAGCGACCATACAGTTGCGCGCCGCGAGATCGCGGTGCACAAATTTTTTGGCCGATAGGTAGGCCATACCGTCGGCTATTTCTATAGCCATCTGAAACAAAATAGTACAGATTAATAAGAGATCCAGATAATAAATACATAAAAAAATTAAAATAATAAAAGAAAATAGTCTGCAAACAAAAACATAAAGGGTGATTAAAGAAAAATACACATGTGGTGTTTCTTTTTCACCTCTGAATAATGACAATGATTGTGATGATATGAACTCTGTGACTGATCATGTTCCCATTAAAAATAATGGTAATGGTCGTATGATGAGTAATGTTCCGGACTCTCGAATGACTGTTGACCCTCGAGATGTTGTAAATTTGTAATTGCACAATAGTCTGAACGGGAAGGTGGTGTATTTGTGAATGATTTATAGTATGATCATTTTGAAGAATAATAAGTGTGTGAAATTAACAGTTTGTGAATCGTAGTTTATAAAATGATCATTTATGAAATGGTAATAAACCCAAATAAACCCCTACCCCCCCCCCCCCCCATACAAAACAAAGTAACACCTACCCAAAACGTATAACAACTTTAACAGCAAAGCCTCAGTCTGATGGTCATTTAGCGAAGTAAGCCAGTTGAAAATTCATATTTTAGCCTCACTAACTGATCTATATACAACGTGGTTTTTTAACCGTCTTAGAGCCGAAGCCCACTTAAAGTATCCAAAACGTACTGATCATTCGTGAAAAAAAAATAGTCAAGTTTTTAGTAATGAAAAATTCAAAACAAAAAAAAATAATTTAGTAACAAAAGGTAATTAAGTTTGAAAAGTCCTGTATGGCGCGCGGTGCGAAGTTCATTCACCCGGTTAGAGTTCGTACCTATCTACATAAGATGGCAGCTAGCGGTCACTGCGGTCACTCGGCTGGATGATTAAAAATAAAATTAATACAAAAAAAAACAAATTATGTCAGGTACATAAAAAAACTATTGTCTGTAATGTATACATTAACTGGGCTCCGGCTCACACCGTGTATATAGTTGTATTCATTTTCCTCACAGCATTCTTGTAGAGTGTGAAACATAGAACATCACCAAAACGTCTGAAGAAAGTATAATGTTTACTCTGGGGCAGTTCAAAAACTCTTTTACAGTACATATGGTGCTACTTTCCCACACTAGTGTGTAAAAGAGCACTTTTCATGCATATGTCGATACTTTAAAGAGCCATATGTACAGTAAAACGTTGTATGATACACGTGCGAGTAGGTAATTCGCAATGTGTCGATTTAAAACACACTTCGGTCGTGTTTTAATTTATCACCACTCGTTGCGAATTTCGTATTTTCGGCACTTGTATCGTAAATAACTATGAGTTAACAGGGTGGAGTAGTTTTGCAATGATGGGCTATTTTTATGAACCATCATGCAAATTTTGAAAATAAAAAGCTCACGAACTGTTAGGACACGTGCTTCATCATAAAGGCTATTCGTTAGGTTACCTAACCATCACTTTTAAAACAGAGCGTTGAGCTCTCTCTTTCGGCAACTAAAATCGTACACTTTGTAGCGCTACCCCACACTGAAATTCCGTACCTGATAATCAACTGGCATAGATAGAGCTATGAAGATGGAGCTGGCAGGGTAGAGTTTCGAAGTGTTTTGCATATGCAGTCTGGATGTTGTTACAGGAGTGAATTTTGATTAGTTCCGAGAGTGAATTTTGATTGCCTGGTAGTCCTCGAAGTGCTTAACTACCCTGAGTCACGCTACAAAGGTCTGTGGTAGATCCTTACGTCTACTAGCTATTCGTTTGTCTCTTTCTTCTGGGGTTTCCATGTTTTGTAAATGTTTCACAAGGTCCTTGAGCGCTACTAGGACATAAAGCCTGGGAAAAGTTTAGGTTTAGAGACAGCAGCGTTGTGAAATTTATCTGAATTTGTTTTTTTCTGCTGTTTAGCGTTAGTAGGTTTTTACGTAACCAGTGAGTTGCATCACTCATCCCGTTTACAGCAGCTTTGTAAGTATCTTGCCAGGTGTTTCCGTTGAAAAGAATCAGTGTCATCCGCATAACAAATGATTTCAGCGTTGGGGATATTAAGGTCATGCATGAATGTCATTTATGTAAATTATGAATAAAGTTGGTGGAAGAACGCTTCCCTAAGGTGCCCCGTAGGTTATGCAGTCTAAATCACTATTGTGGAAATCTACTTCAACAAGTTGACTAGTCAAACCCAGCCAATGACACTCCTCTAATCTCCATTCTCTCGAGTTTACGAAGAAGAATTGGTTTCGAGACTGTGTTAAAGGCCTCGGCTAAGTCCAGAAATACACCTATGCTATAAACACTCTTATCCTCTTCAACGATACAAGTTTATGTTTGAGAATCACCCATGCTCATCAGCTATCACCACAAGCGTGGCCCGCTGGTTCTCGTGAAAGAAAAGTAAAAAAAACCGAACAATTCCAACCTGCTGACGAGGACAATCAAAGACTTTTGGAAACGTCCGCTAGTGTTGTTTGTAAAAGTGTCAGTTAGGTGGAGCACGTCAGCTCACCCTTCTGGCCTTTAGCCATCGTTTGGCCACGAGCATAGACCGTGCTCTAATGGGTGGTGGCCTTAAAGACCATTTTTTTGTTGTTTTTTTGCTGTTACTTACCTACTTATGATATGTGTGTAGATAAAGTAGTGTATGCAACTGTACATAATTAGGCTTTAAAAAACTCGTGTGATCCTATTATGAAACTCGCTCACGCTCGTTTCATAAAACCACAATCATGTTTTCTGGCCTCTCATTATGGATCCGTCGCATAACTACTATTACGATACAAGTGCCGAAAATAGGAAATTCGCAACGAGTGGTGATAAATTAAAACACGACCGAAGGGAGTAGGAGAGGATATATGATGACATGACTAAAATTGCAAATGCAATAACAAACATTGGAGGGTAGGGCTGCAACAATCGGGAAATTTCCACCAAAAGGGTTTGTTAGATTGTATCTTAGATGGCATATCTATCTTAACGAATATGAGCAAAATTACATAAAAATCATAAGTTTATTTTACTTATTAAGGAGATCATTTATTTTTGCAGATGAAACGGAATATTTGAATAGGTACTGTACCTCACATGACATTATATTTATTTTAATATTTAGATATTTTAGATCACGTTACCTCGACCTAGCCTGAATAGAATTTTAATTAAAGTCATAAGCATAAGTATATAATTTAATGATTTCAATTGTATTATTTTTACTCTATTGTTACATTTTTGACAACCCTATGCAGAAGTGAGGATGTCTTTTGTTCAAGAAACATAATATTACATTACGTAACTAGGGCGGTGAATTCGTGAATGCCCCAGATCGCAGGTGTTTGTGGCCCGAAGCGAAGGTGAGGGCCATAAATATGCGCTCTGGGGCTTTACGAATTACCGCCCGTGTTAAGTACAAAATTTTACGTCTTCACCTGCCCAAAATGCGAGTTTTCCCGTACGCGCTGCGTGCAGTAAAACTCACATTATGGCCAGGTGTGACGTAAAAAGTATGTTAAACTTTAACAGAAAGGTTTTGGGTCGAATCTCACTTCGTCGTATACTACTATACTACTTATCACCTTTCGAAATAAAAATGCCATTATAATAAGTTTTATGGCTTTTGGCTCTTACACCGCCGGATAAACTATACATATGGCTCTTTAAAGTCGAAACTTTACATATGCACGGAAAGTGCTCTTTTCCGCACTAGTGCGGGAAAGTGGGTGCGTCCCACGAGATATAACAACAGTATATATAATTTCATATTAATAACGTTCACAAGATATAATGAACGTTAGCTATAACAACAATACCAATACTTTTATAAGGAATAACGGTCAGTAGCCATAATAATCATATTATATAACGTTTTTTTCTATAACACTCAAATTGAATAATTTCATTTCGTATTACGATCATAACATATAATATATATTCGTATAACATACATAACGTATAACGATCATAACGCATAGTATATTTTCGTATGAGGATTACAATACAGAAAATTAAGTTAGGGCTGTAAGTAAAAGGGGGGCTCGGGGGCAAAGCCCCCCGCAGTAAACAACAACAAGTACTCTTACCAATGGTATTACTTGTAGGTTAGGTTAGGGTTGCCTTGTGTCCCTTAGAGCGGAAATAGACACCCCGCGAAGCGGGGTGGCGTCGACACGCTGGTGTTTAGGTAAGGTTAAAATAATGGGCGTGTTTGATATAAAAATGAATTTAATTTCAATCTTAAAAACGTTTAATGTTTCTTTATTCAAATTCATATATATTCCTTCATACGGCATTGCTATTAAAATAACTGAAGACGATTATAATATACGAGCAATATACTTTTTGATGTTAGATAAATTGAATAATATATGTTATAAACCTTAGGTGTTATGAATATTATACGCTTTAATCGATATATCAATTGATATTATGTCTAAAGTACGTTATACTTTACGAAATTATATATTTTGTCATTATACCTTTCGTTCGTTATGTGCAATGAACGTTATACTAAACAAACTTATACACAGTGAGCGTATATATTATGACCGTTATATGATTCGTTGTTATACCTCGTATTACTTACCCCGGGAAAGTAGCACTAGGGATTGGAATCCGGTCCGGCGGATCCGGTAAACCGGCCGGATCCGGTATATTTTGATAGACACCGTATCCGGTAATATTTCACCGGATCCGGTAGACTTAAAAAGATTGCTGAAACGCAGTATTTCAATAAGTCTTGCTTTACAAATCTTACTATTCCCAACCCCAATCTCATGATAGTTACTTTGAATCTCGAATTCGAAGTTAATTTTGTTTAATAGTTATGTTTACGGTATATGTATTACATACGTCTGTACACGTGTTAGTTTGTCTATCTTTCTGTTCCTGATCTCAACTCAATTGCTCAAGGGTTAACTGGAAGAGATCCCTTACAGGGATAAGGTCGCCTTTGTACTGATTAAACTTTTTGTCTGTATTTTTACCTGTGTCTTGTGTACAATAAAGTATTTACATACATACATACAATTCAGCTGTTTAGCCTGTTTGTGAAGACAAACGCCATATTCGCCAGTTCTTTCGAATTGTTCCGCCCGAAATGTGATACTTCGAAGCCTGATATGACGCACGTAACGGTGACATTTCATTGCATGTTTGAGAAATAGTTATTTACAGTACATATGGTGCTACTCAGGGATTGCAATCCGGCCGGATCCGGCCGGATTGGTATAATGCTACTGCGTATATTAAAAATTAAACATTTTGTCAAGTTTGATGGCAAATAGGTGAAAGAGGGCTGGTGTAAATAGTTAATATTGGTTTTCTTTAAAAATATTATTACAATTATCATCCCAAATGCAAAGAAAACTACTTATTTTGAAAGTTTAGTGAAACAACTTGTTTGTCTATTTGAGATATGAGATCAAATCATCGTTTGAGATTTGAGATCCTCTATTCAAACTCAACTATATAGATTCAACTATAGTTCAACTCATCTTGTACGCGGCAGTACGTAGTATGTGCTTATTACTGCTTGCGCTTACGAAAACTGCCGTTTCACTGCCGCACAAACCAAAACTGCATAGGCATACAAGGTACAAGTGCTCGTGACTGACGTGACGACGAATGACTTGAACTGCCAAAATGTTATTAAAATTATATAATCATATAATCAATAATCAACATACGTAAACATAACTACCTAATAAAAGAAACTTCTTATTCGAGATAGAGGATATCGAAATTTAGGGAAACTATCACGATTATCACGAAATTAAGGATAACATCACATATTATTATTATTATAATTAATAAAACAAATGTTTCCTGTAATCATCAGGAATGTGATGATTCAAAAAAAATGTGACTAAAGAGTGACAAACTTTAAAGGCCGTAAATAACGTATGCCATACGATTAAATAAATCAGGAATGTCTGGATTTATATGTTACTAATATAAAAAGTAAAACATTGAAGTTGAATCTTATAGAGAGTTGAAGGAAAACGCAGAGAATAGAACAGAATGGAAATTACTCCACCGAAAAGAGCCAAGCTCTTAAATAAATGATGATGATAACGTAATCACCGTAAACATAACTATTAAACAAAATTAACTTCGAATTCGAGATTCAAAGTAACTATCATGAGATTGGGGTTGGGAATAGTAAGATTTGTAAAGCAAGACTTATTGAAATACTGCGTTTCAGCAATCTTTTTAAGTCTACCGGATCCGGTGAAATATTACCGGATACGGTGTATATCAAAATATACCGGATCCGGCCGGTTTACCGGATCCGCCGGACCGGATTCCAATCCCTAGTGGTACTTTCCCGGGGTAAGTAATACGAGGTATAACAACGAATCATATAACGGTCATAATATATACGCTCACTGTGTATAAGTTTGTTTAGTATAACGTTCATTGCACATAACGAACGAAAGGTATAATGACAAAATATATAATTTCGTAAAGTATAACGTACTTTAGACATAATATCAATTGATATATCGATTAACTCGTAAGTCACCAGAGACCATAGACAATATTTAAAATCCTCTGCATTTATTTTATTTATTTTAATTATTAAGATTCTGCTGAAGCCAAGCCCTAACAGGGTCTATTCGAACACTACACACGCGTAATACGGACGACTTCCGTAAAAAATAAATATATGGAGGGATTGAAGGGAAAATTAAGTCTTTTGTCGTGTATATTTGTGGTTGATATTTATAAATAAAATTTCAAAATGAGTTCCGATGATAACATCGACTAAGAAACTAATTGTACTCCGCCGGAATTGAGGGTGGAGGCCGAATTAGCAATGAATAACTTTTTGCCGCCAAAATCGAAGGACAAGTACATAAATACAGGTTGGTTTTTTGAGTGGTGATATTTCTTATTGCATATGTGTGAGAAAAGCACTATACATGCCTAGCCGTGAAAAGGGCTTGCCGGGTGAGTAGGTATAGACGGCCGACCGTAGGGAGGCGGGATAGTGATACGAAGCCCGAAAATACTTCTTTCCCGGCGGCTGCAGTAATGTACTATTATTGCACCACGGTAGTGTGGACGTGGCCGTGCTTACCTGCAGTATGTTCTGCAGCGTGGGCGGCGCGTTGCCGTCCTCCTTCTTGGGCAGCGAGTTGTCGGAGTCGGGCCGGTGCGAGCGCAGGTAGGTCTTGAGGTCCCCGAGCTCCATCAGCTCCATCACCACCAGGGTGGGCTGCCCGCGGGACACGACCCCCATCAGCCGGACCACGTGGAAAGTGTCGAACGCCTTCATCACTGAAGCCTCGTTCAGGAACTCGATACGCTCCCTGGGAAATGAGACGTGTGTTCAGATGCGTTAACGAAAAAACGTTTTCACGGGAATATATATGAAATAGTGTCTTACTTCCGTCGACCACTTTAGCCTAGTTGGTAGTGAACCTGCCTACGAAGGAAAAAACTCGATATGAAAATTTGCTTCTATAAAAATATACTTTTGTGAAAATGATCTAACAAATCCTAAATAGCATAAAAATAGCGGAATTCGCGCAGGTCAGGCCTCGCGGATGTCAATCGAAGAAAAGTTGAAAAACCCCCGACATTTTGATTTCAAACTCCAATATCTCAAAAACGGCTGAAGACATTTTCATAAAACATGGCTAAGAGCACTCGGGATAAAATTATCTATGACACAAAAAAAAACCGCATTCAAATCGGTCCATCCGTTAGGAAAGCTACGCTACCACAGACAGATACACAGATACACAGACACGTTAAACTTATAACACCCCTCTTTTTGCGTCGGGGTTAAAAACCAACTACCTACTGCGAAGGTTCTAGTTACGTCACGCAAATTTTCATACAGTGCCGTTAAGGCATCATAATCTTATTAACAAGTAAGAGATAATGTGATAACACTGACAACAATAGATCGTTTTTTTTTCAGCGTGAAATCGTAAGCTCTAGAACACATGACTTACCGACAATTTTACTGCAAGAGGCCTCTCGGGTTTGTTTTCTTTGACTTATGAGCAATAAACATGAAAAAAAGTTTTTTGACGATAATTACTCAATTAAATGTAATAATTTTAAATTAACATATTTGAATTGGTTACCTGTCAGTGGCATGTTCATTGACAGTTTTCACAGCGCATCGAGTTTCCGGTTTTCCTTTTTCAAGGCATTTCGCTATACCTTCATATACCTGAAAAAATAACACGATATTCAATAACTGGCTTCACTGATATATCCAGATTGTAACGAAAATGGGTCGTGAACCGATCAAGATACCTACCTTGATCGGTTCAAATGCATTAAAATCGTGACAAGCATTTAATCCTAATTCTTAATATGGCAACGATTTTATCAATGAAATAAGCTGCCAGTTACCTATTACGCCACCATACATTTCGTATTACCAGTATGCGCTTTTTCAAATATGCCGCGTCTTTTTCTTGTGACACGACTCGCTGGTCAGACTAAATTGTCGTTGTTTTAACATAGGCCCCAAACTATATATTGCTTCTCGGATATGTGGAATGTACGCTGTCGACAGGCAATAACGATTAACAGAGACGAAAAACTTGCTCCCCTCAGCATTCGGCTGGTAGAACCCGTACACGTATGGTGGTAGTGGACACGTATTCACGCAAACAGCGCCATCCCTTCAGCGGGCAGGAGACCACAGCGCGCGTGCCACGCTCCAACCAAGAGTGTCATAGGATAGTACCCTAATGAAACTAGTGTAATAAATAAAGATTGTCACCATGCCAAAGGAGCCCTGTCCCAGCTCCCGCACGAGCTCTATATTGGTCCTTGGCACCTCCCACTCGTCGGGCATGTACACGGTGGGCGCGTACTCCGGGTTGACGGACGCGAACAGCTTGTTCCCCTCGGGCGGCAGCAGCAGGCCGCGGCGCGCGTACCACGCGCCGCCCGCCAGCACCACCACCACCATCAGGATGCCGCCCACCACGCCCCAGATCCATTCGTAGCCGGATTCCGCTGTTCGCTCCTGCAGGGGAAGCGTTGCCAAGAGATATTTATCATCATCCTCCTAGCGTTACCACAGTATACAACTATAATACAGTAGTTAATCAGAGGCCGATAAGGAGCCTTCGTTACCTATTTTCGCTCGATGCGCAGGGCTGTGTCACGTTTGTGGCTTGGCATACTTGGCAATTTTGCTTTTAAGTATGCACAGTATTTCTGTTACAGTTCAATAGACAATATTGTATACACAAATATAATACCTACTAACATAGTTTTTAAGACCTTTATTACTAACGAATTATGGAAACACTTTTTTTACTTTGAAAAACTGATTCGAATGACATCATAAAAAAATCTTAGTCACCATCCTTATGATGGGGTACATACCGGTATGAAGACGTATACGTAGTTGGAGCTGTTCCCCGCCCCGCTGACGGTGACGGGCGTGACCTTGACGCTGTAGTTGCCGGGCGACAGGCTGTGGAACACGACGCTGCGGCTGCTCGCGTCGTAGTCGGGGATGCAGCGCTGGTTCGCCAGGTACGGCACCTACAGGGGAAATTCTCATAACCATTATCATTCGTAAAGCCAATTTACAGGTCACATAGTTAATTACAAATATTATAGAAGGTAAAAAAAAGATAAAAGATACAATAGAGAAATTGCACTATGAACCCGTTGGGGTTCTCCGGGGGCTCCCATATCACGTTCGTCGGGTAGCGTCATGTTCTATGGTAGCACCTACGCGTTCAACTTTCGACCTTATCATAACGCTACAGAATCCATTTTACCGGCGAGTTGTCCTCGCCGCGAGCGAGATGCACGGAGTAGGCCACGACGAACCCGTTGGGGTTCTCCGGGGGCTCCCACATCACGTTCACGTCGGGTAGCGTCATGTTCTATGGTAGCACCTACGCGTTCAACTTTCGACCTTATCATAACGCTACAGAATCCATTTTACCGGCGAGTTGTCCTCGACGCGAGCGAGATGCACGGAGTAGGCCACGACGAACCCGTTGGGGTTCTCCGGGGGCTCCCACACCACGTTCACGTCGGGTAGCGTCATGTTCTATGGTAGCACCTACGCGTTCAACTTTCGACCTTATCATAACGCTACAGAATCCATTTTACCGGCGAGTTGTTCTTGACGCGAGCGAGATGCACGGAGTAGGCCACGACGAACTCGTTGGGGTTCTCCGGGGGCTCCCACATCACGTTCACGTCGGGTAGCGTCATGTTCTATGGTAGCACCTACGCGTTCAACTTTCGACCTTACAATAACGCTACAGAATCCATTTTACCGGCGAGTTGTCCTCGACGCGAGCGAGATGCAAGGAGTAGGCCACGACGAACCCGTTGGGGTTCTCCGGGGGCTCCCACATCACGTTCACGTCGGGTAGCGTCATGTTCTATGGTAGCACCTACGCGTTCAACTTTCGACCTTATCATAACGCTACAGAATCCATTTTACCGGCGAGTTGTCCTCGACGCGAGCGAGATGCACGGAGTAGGCCACGACGAACCCGTTGGGGTTCTCCGGGGGCTCCCACATCACGTTCACGTCGGGTAGCGTCATGTTCTATGGTAGCACCTACGCGTTCAACTTTCGACCTTATCATAACGCTACAGAATCCATTTTACCGGCGAGTTGTCCTCGACGCGAGCGAGATGCACGGAGTAGGCCACGACGAACCCGTTGGGGTTCTCCGGGGGCTCCCACATCACGTTCACGTCGGGTAGCGTCATGTTCTATGGTAGCACCTACGCGTTCAACTTTCGACCTTATCATAACGCTACAGAATCCATTTTACCGGCGAGTTGTCCTCGACGCGAGCGAGATGCACGGAGTAGGCCACGACGAACCCGTTGGGGTTCTCCGGGGGCTCCCACATCACGTTCACGTCGGGTGGCGTCATGTTCTATGGTAGCACCTACGCGTTCAACTTTCGACCTTAACATAACGCTACAGAATCCATTTTACCGGCGAGTTGTCCTCGACGCGAGCGAGATGCACGGAGTAGGCCACGACGAACCCGTTGGGGTTCTCCGGGGGCTCCCACATCACGTTTACGTCGGGTGGCGTCATGTTCTATGGTAGCACCTACGCGTTCAACTTTCGACCTTATCATAACGCTACAGAATCCATTTTACCGGCGAGTTGTCCTCGACGCGAGCGAGATGCACGGAGTAGGCCACGACGAACCCGTTGGGGTTCTCCGGGGGCTCCCACATCACGTTCACGTCGGGTGGCGTCATGTTCTATGGTAGCACCTACGCGTTCAACTTTCGACCTTATCATAACGCTACAGAATCCATTTTACCGGCGAGTTGTCCTCGACGCGAGCGAGATGCACGGAGTAGGCCACGACGAACCCGTTGGGGTTCTCCGGGGGCTCCCACATCACGTTCACGTCGGGTGGCGTCATGTTCTATGGTAGCACCTACGCGTTCAACTTTCGACCTTATCATAACGCTACAGAATCCATTTTACCGGCGAGTTGTCCTCGACGCGAGCGAGATGCACGGAGTAGGCCACGACGAACCCGTTGGGGTTCTCCGGGGGCTCCCACATCACGTTCACGTCGGGTGGCGTCATGTTCTATGGTAGCACCTACGCGTTCAACTTTCGACCTTATCATAACGCTACAGAATCCATTTTACCGGCGAGTTGTCCTCGACGCGAGCGAGATGCACGGAGTAGGCCACGACGAACCCGTTGGGGTTCTCCGGGGGCTCCCACGTCACGTTCACGTCGGGGAGCGTCATGTTCGACGGCAGCACCTCCGCGTGGACCTTTCGGACCACGTCCACAGTAGCTGGAAGATACAAATATTGTTACTTTGATGAAGTATAAGGAGAATTAAAAAAAAAACACCTCGTAAAAGTTGGGATTAGGTGTCAAAGCGGACCCCGGGCTCTTTTGGACACAACCGGAAATAACGCTAGGGGGATGAGGATTGGCATACAACAGTCTATAGACTTATGTAGGTTGCACAAAATCGTAAACGATGTTCGTTAAAATGTGAAGTATGGTAAGTTTGTCAAGTTTGAATGAAAGGACAGGTGCGGATGGCTGGTGCACTCGTAGCTCGTAGCATACTCACTGCGCTCCATGGTGCGGAAGGTGTAGTAGCCGCGGTCGGAGCAGCGGTGGCCCTCGTAGTCCTCGGGCGACTCGTGCGGCTGCTGCGCGCGGCACGCCCACACGCTCACCGTGTACCACGTGAAGTGGCGAAGCTTCTCCACTGTCAGCGCGCGCTCTGACCCACTAAGCTTGTAGTGCTGCGACCGGAGAAAGCCTGGGACAAAACAACAATTTTGTTTCGTTTCCGTTTCTTTTTGGATATTCTCCAAAAATGGTTACGATTAAAGGTTTCTTGGATTTAGACCATCATGCAGGGTGTGTACAAAATGGGGTGTGAACCGAGCAAAGGCATATTCGTTAGCGCATTGCAATTCCAAATATGCATTTATTTATGTTTTTTATTTTTTAATTATTTTTAAAGTGAAATCTTCTTTAGCTGCGCTGTGCACTTTTGTGATGGGGAAAAAATGTTAAACTCGCAACAGGTCACGTGACCGTCATATGTCACGTGACCTTAAAAATCAACTGATTGAAAATTCGTAACACGGACACGGGACCTGACCGAAAAACTGTTACAATGTCATTGAGTTTTCACTTCTGCCGGCACTCCCGGAGTGCAACCCGGTCTTTTTGTTACGTTTAAGTGTCTTGAAACGTTTCCCCTAATTTTTTAGGGGAAACGGCGGAAAGGTTTAAATTAGACTCGTAAAAAAACCATGAATAAAATAACGTTCAGGGAACGAAATATCGCAAAAATCGTATAATTATATTTTAATGATAGGATCCCGGAAATTGCTAAATTGCGGAATTTTTTGCGGAAACGGTTATCTTTTAAAGTACAGTTATACTTATTGCGGATAAAGAATACGGGTCATTAAAAACCGTCATATTTCTTAAAATAGTGCAAGGTTGTACAGGTTTTTTAATCCTGTCATGATCTTATCTAATTTCACATCTAAACTGCAAAAATAACATGAAAAATAACGTTACCAGGTTTAAATTAGACTCGTAAAAAAACCATGAATAAAACAACGTTCAGGGAACGAAATATCGCAAAAATCGTATATAATTCTATTTTAATGATAGGATCCCGGAAATTGCTAAATTGCTAAAACAGTTGATACCCAAAGAATAGTAAATTGTGTAAATAAAACAAGTCTTAAATATCCAAAATAACCTTATTGCGGTTATTTAATTTAGGGAGACCCGAAATTTTTGACCGTAAGTATATCTTAAATCTTAATGTTATGTTTTACCTTGTGCATCCTTGGTGTTAGCCGCCGATAAATTGGCGTTGGGCCCATCCGGAGGGGTGAGGATAACAAGCATGCTCATATTGTCAATGGACCGCCGCATCCTGCTCTCTCGCTTGCTCTTTGTTGACTTATTGGTCTTGACATACACCTGGGAATAAAAATATAAATAAGTCGGCAGCAGTAGATTCAAACATTATACACGTAAAAATAAAGAAGTTCATCAACTACTCCTTGAAGCGATTCTAACAAGCCCAAACTCGATGGGGTTCCGTCGTTTAATTAGGGAGTTCCTATGACTACCTTCCAGCTCCATCATCAGAGCAGCTCTATGTCATAATAATATTACATTGTCATCGGATTTATACATGTATGCGAAATTTCAGCTTAATCGGAAACCACGACCGCCGCATGCCTGAACCATAAAGGTTGTCCCATGCTGTGGTTGCCAGAACGCGATATCAACTCTAGGTCTATCTGGCTCTGTGTTTGTTGGTTATCAATCACATTTGGAGCACACAAGCCAAAGTTGCCAGCACGATAACACAAAACGGTTTCCGTAACTACAGGGTAACACCATTGTGTTACCCTGTAGTCCTGTTCACATTCATAATTATGAATTATGGTTAGTACCATATCAAAGAAAGGGGGTTAACGGGCCCTGCTAAAATCGATCTGTATAGCGGCATAAATAATAATTATAAAATAATCTCCACGGCCGATTCCGACCAAGGCGACTGCTCTCATAGCCGTAGTTGTGTCGTGGACGTGTCAAATAAAATAAAGAAAGGTACTATACCAGGTTCTGCACTTCATTCTCAAAGGCGATGCTGTCGAGGCGGTCCTGCTCCGCGCACGAGTTGAACTTGGTGGACGGAGCGTCCTCTGCGCGGCACGTGCACGAGCCGTTCTTCACGTCCCCAGTCGTGGACGTGTCAAATAAAATAAAGAAAGGTACTATACCAGGTTCTGCACTTCATTCTCAAAGGCGATGCTGTCGAGGCGGTCCTGCTCCGCGCGCGAGTTGAACTTGGTGGACGGAGCGTCCTCTGCGCGGCACGTGCACGAGCCGTTCTTCACGTCCCCAGTCGTGGACGTGTCAAATAAAATAAAGAAAGGTACTATACCAGGTTCTGCACTTCATTCTCAAAGGCGATGCTGTCGAGGCGGTCCTGCTCCGCGCGCGAGTTGAACTTGGTGGACGGAGCGTCCTCTGCGCGGCACGTGCACGAGTCGTTCTTCACGTCCCCAGTCGTGGACGCGTCAAATAAAATAAAGAAAGGTACTATACCAGGTTCTGCACTTCATTCTCAAAGGCGATGCTGTCGAGGCGGTCCTGCTCCGCGCGCGAGTTGAACTTGGTGGACGGAGCGTCCTCTGCGCGGCACGTGCACGAGCCGTTCTTCACGTCCCCAGTCGTGGACGTGTCAAATAAAATAAAGAAAGGTACTATACCAGGTTCTGCACTTCATTCTCAAGCGGTCCTGCTCCGCGCGCGAGTTGAACTTGGTGGACGGAGCGTCCTCTGCGCGGCACGTGCACGAGTCGTTCTTCACGTCCCCAGTCGTGGACGTGTCAAATAAAATAAAGAAAGGTACTATACCAGGTTCTGCACTTCATTCTCAAAGGCGATGCTGTCGAGGCGGTCCTGCTCCGCGCCCGAGTTGAACTTGGTGGACGGAGCGTCCTCTGCGCGGCACGTGCACGAGTCGTTCTTCACGTCCCCAGTCGTGGACGTGTCAAATAAAATACAGAAAGGTACTATACCAGGTTCTGCACTTCATTCTCAAACGCGATGCTGTCGAGGCGGTCCTGCTCCGCGCGCGAGTTGAACTTGGTGGACGGAGCGTCCTCTGCGCGGCACGTGCACGAGTCGTTCTTCACGTCCCCAGTCGTGGACGTGTCAAATAAAATAAAGAAAGGTACTGTACCAGGTTCTGCACTTCATTCTCAAAGGCGATGCTGTCGAGGCGGTCCTGCTCCGCGCGCGAGTTGAACTTGGTGGACGGAGCGTCCTCTGCGCGGCACGTGCACGAGTCGTTCTTCACGTCCCCAGTCGTGGACGTGTCAAATAAAATAAAGAAAGGTACTATACCAGGTTCTGCACTTCATTCTCAAAGGCGATGCTGTCGAGGCGGTCCTGCTCCGCGCGCGAGTTGAACTTGGTGGACGGAGCGTCCTCTGCGCGGCACGTGCACGAGTCGTTCTTCACGTCCCCAGTCGTGGACGTGTCAAATAAAATAAAGAAAGGTACTATACCAGGTTCTGCACTTCATTCTCAAAGGCGATGCTGTCGAGGCGGTCCTGCTCCGCGCGCGAGTTGAACTTGGTGGACGGAGCGTCCTCTGCGCGGCACGTGCACGAGTCGTTCTTCACGTCCCCAGTCGTGGACGTGTCAAATAAAATAAAGAAAGGTACTATACCAGGTTCTGCACTTCATTCTCAAAGGCGATGCTGTCGAGGCGGTCCTGCTCCGCGCGCGAGTTGAACTTGGTGGACGGAGCGTCCTCTGCGCGGCACGTGCACGAGTCGTTCTTCACGTCCCCAGTCGTGGACGTGTCAAATAAAATAAAGAAAGGTACTATACCAGGTTCTGCACTTCATTCTCAAAGGCGATGCTGTCGAGGCGGTCCTGCTCCGCGCGCGAGTTGAACTTGGTGGACGGAGCGTCCTCTGCGCGGCACGTGCACGAGCCGTTCTTCACGTCCCCGGTCGTGGCCGTGTCGTCCTTGAGCGGTAGTTCGTACTTCGCGGCAATGATGTTAGAGAGCAAACTCGCTGTGAACAGAGGCGGGTATTATCAAACTGCGACTAGAATGGGATCACAGTTTTGCCATATACATACGTCAAAGTTTATATGAAACTAGCTGACCCCGCTAACTTCGTTTCGCCGTACGAAATGTATTACCTATGAAATTGGCGTTTTTTTTCACAGATATTATTTTGTACGTAATTTATTCATTTCTATCGAAACTTACTTTTTTTATTACAATACTAGACTATGTAACAAAGGTTTTGAATACAAATAATAGGTCATATTTTTTTATTTAGTGTTTCAAATTAAAGCTTGAAAACCATCCTTTTCATGTGCTACCGGTTCAAGTGTTTCAATTACGTATAGTTTTATGATGCGAGCTATTTTTAAGTAATTAAAATATGTGTAACATAGCTTAAAAGTTTACTATATTCCTCCCAAAATTTTGTTTGAAAAGCTACGGTAGCCTAGGGGTTCAGGCATGCGGCTGTCAAACGGCGGTCGTGGGTTCAAATCCCGGCTCGTACCAATGAGTTTTTCGGAACTTATGTACGGAATATAATTTGATGTTTACCGTTAGCTTTTCGGTGAAGGAAAAAAAACATCTTGAGGAAACCTGCATACATCCACGAAGATTTTCAAAGGTGTGTGTGAAGTCCCCAACCCGCACTGGGCCAGCGTGGGGCCACTACTGCCCGTTCCCTCTCATCCATGAGAGGAGGCCTGTGCCCAGCAGTGGGACGTATATAGGCTGATTTATTATATTATTATTGAATTTGTATTTTTTTGTCGATTCTTTATACCCACATTTATGCCAAAAGTGGCGCTGGAACATACGTTTCATTTGCTCTGCCTACCCCTTTTGGGAATAAAGGCGTGTATGTATGTATGTATGTATTATTGAATTTGACATTGCTGAATACTCGTAATCCGCAAAATTAAACGTTTTATACATACAATCATCACAGTTTTCTTAAAATTCTCCATACAAAACGCCAATTTCATAGGACCAATACCATATCCATACTAATATTATAAATGCGAAAGTGTGTCTGTCTGTCTGTCTGTCTGCCGCAGAACCGATTTAGGTGAAATTTGGTATAGAGATAGTTTGAGTCCCGGGGTAGGACATAGGATAGTTTTTATCCCCGAAATCACCCCCTAAGAGGGTGAAATAAGGAGGTGAAAGTTTGTACGCGGACGGAGTCGCGGGCAGAAGCTAGTTTATCTATATAAGTAGGTACGTATATCGTCGTCTAGTACCCATAGTACAAGCTTCGCTTAGTATGTATGTATGTATGTAAATACTTTATTGTACACAAGACACAGGTAAAAATACAGACAAAAAAGTATGGGACTAGGTAGGTTTGTGTAAGATTGTCCCCAATTTTTTTTTATATATTGATAAATCCGAGTCAAAACAGCAGCTAAATTCGTTCACGTTCTCGGAGTGCAGTCGTACATGTACGGTAAGTTAGTACAAGTACAAACTCACGGTTGCCGCAATAGTCGATGCTGTTGGCCAGGATCTTGGGGCGGTTGTAGCTGTTGGCCTGCACCTCCACGACGTACTCGACGATGGTGCCGTTGGGCCGCGTGGGCGGCGACCACACCACCGTGATCGACTGCTGCGCGCGCGACTCCTCTTGCACCGATACAGCGGGCGGGCTGGGACCTGTAACAGACTTTCATTTTTATTTTCGTGTAAAAAATCCCTTTTTACAAGCGTTTATTTAGTTTCACCTGTCCCTAATGAAATCTTTCTAAAATTTGACCCACTTCCCAGTAACCGATTGAGCTGTAATCGGTGTAAGTATCGTTTGGATGTCATGGTACCATCAAGCTGATCTGATGATGGAGACAAAAGGTGGCCTTGAGAATTCAGTACTGGTTAAACAACCAGCTTGATAACCTCCTACTGCCGATTGCAAACGTTGGCGGACGCCAAGTCGCGGCTCTCTGCCTCGTTAGCGATGTCTATTACGAGTATTACGTTCCTGTGCTGCGGCCTTGTTGACCAATGCTGTCATAGTTGCGTAGGTAAGGCTTCTCGCAGCGGCGTCCGTTGATGCGTTTTTTAACTTTGTATGTAGAATCTTGATTTTGTATAGAAAAATCACATGGTACGACACACTGGCTCCGCCTTGACGCGCCGAGGAGCGAGTCGCACGGCGGCTCGCGCGCTCGGACGGAGACGCGGTGCGTGCCGCAGGGTATGTCAAACCGAGCTCTGTAGTGCCGTATGGATTATTATAGTGCAAGAACGCGGGACGTCGCTCATCGCAGCTCCGGACGGAGATGTGGAGAAAACTCGGACGTTGGTGCGTTGTCTCCGCATGCGAGTCCGTTGCTCCGCGTCTCGCAACGAGACGCGGCGGCAGTGTGACAACCACCTACACAGGGTGAAGTGAACTCACGGCTGGGCAGCGTCTTGAAGTATATGATGGGGCTCTGCGCGCCCTTCTCCTGGCGCGTGGTGAAGGTCTTGACGTAAGCCGCGTATCTCGTGTCAGGGATCAGGTTGGCCACGACCTTGAACACCTCCTGCTGCCGGTTGCAGACATTCCTGGACGACGAGTTGCGGCTCTCCTCCTCGTTGGCGATGTCTATTACGTTCCATCTACAAAATAATCGTTTATGAGGATGCGTTTGAGCTAACACGCCGTTGAGACTGTTCTGGGAGTGGGTACAGTGAAATATATTTTTCTCAAACATGCTCGGAAAGCGTCGCATTTTGTTTGAAAAACGAACACGCGAAGTGCCTAATTTTTATCCGCCAACGTTTAAAAAGTACCTAACTCATAACGTCAACTATAGATAGAGTCAAAGTATACTAACGTGTCAGAACATGCGTCTCGCTGTTCGTAGAGAGTGACGTTGCGATCGGCCATGATGTAGTACAGAGAATAGCCCAGGAGCCGGCGCGAGTCTTCGACACAATACGGGTTCCATTTTAGGATGACCCTATCCCTGGCGTATTTCGTCAACTATAGATAGAGTCAAAGTATACTAACGTGTCAGAACATGCGTCTCGCTGTTCGTAGAGAGTGACGTTGCGATCGGCCATGATGTAGTACAGAGAATAGCCCAGGAGCCGGCGCGAGTCTTCGACACAATACGGGTTCCATTTTAGGATGACCCTATCCCTGGCGTATTTCGTCAACTATAGATAGAGTCAAAGTATACTAACGTGTCAGAACATGCGTCTCGCTGTTCGTAGAGAGTGACGTTGCGATCGGCCATGATGTAGTACAGAGAATAGCCCAGGAGCCGGCGCGAGTCTTCGACACAATACGGGTTCCATTTTAGGATGACCCTATCCCTGGCGTATTTCGTCATTTATAGATAGAGTCAAAGTATACTAACGTGTCAGAACATGCGTCTCGCTGTTCGTAGAGAGTGACGTTGCGATCGGCCATGATGTAGTAGAGAGAATAGCCCAGGAGCCGGCGCGTGTCTTCGACACAATACGGGTTCCATTTTAGGATGACTCTGTCCCTGGCGTATTTATTCGTTTCCAGGGTGAGTTCTTCCTGGTAACCTGGAATTAATCATACGTTGATCAATTTGGAAAAAAACGAATTAAAAATAAATAAGCGATATTTTAACGAAAGTGTATTAAGTGGAGCCATGATAGGAGTTAGTACTTTTCCTCAAATTTTCGTGCAAAAATAAACTGCATATAAGCAGTGTTATGTGTTATGTACTCTATTATCTCTATAACGTGCATAATTAGTATTCTGAGCGTTGCTCAACAAAACATAGTTATATAGGTTTTTTTGGTAAGGATCTCAACGGTTCTGTGTGAGAAGATCTAAAATATAGTACAAAAAATTGTTAATGCTGATTTGTTGTAAGACGCTCGTATGTAATTTTAAGATGTTGTATCATAAAACGAGCAAGAACTCATGAACCACACAAGATAACTCCGTCGTGTATGGTCTCGTTGGTACCCTCTCAACCATTGTTAATAGCTGTGCAGAAAAAATAGAACCGGCAATAAAATCTTGGACCTGAAATTGAATTTTTGACAGAAACTTACAATACGCGCCCCTTAAGTTGCATCTCTGAAGTTACCTTGAAGTTCCCACTCACCCATAAAACCCCTCACTACTGCGACGCTACTGGTAGCTATCATTTATGGGAGTTTATGTAACACGTACTGTATAATAGGGGTGTAGACACTAAAGAAAATAATCAATAATGACATATTTTCTCAAAGAAGGATTAAAAATTTAGTCAATGGTTAAAAAAATCAACGCAAAAGGTTAAATTATCACGAACTTATAAGTGTCTAAAGTTGTAAGAAGGGGTATGTTCTGTCCCTTTTTCGCAAAACGCAACTTCATATGAAACGATGACTATGGAAGATTGTGACGTCACTAATAGCCGGCAACGTGCCGTGCCCATCTTGTTCGGCCCCCGGCAGCATCCCGTAACGTGGCGTCATGCACTGTTTGCCTTTTCTCTCTCTAACAAGCAATATTAAAAAGGTTGTAGCTTCGTAATTTTTTGAGATATCTGAATGGGATTTTCGTCACAAGGTAAATTTTTTGCCTTCTTTATTTTGGAGTAATAATAATTTTCGAGTCTACATCCCTATTTATACATACGCATTAGTTTAGTGATGAGGCTATCCACAGCAGAACCAAGGTAACCGATATAGCCCTCCGAATCGCTAAACTTAAGTGGCAGTGGGCGGGGGGCACATAGCACGTAGAACCTATGGCCGTTGGGGCGGAAAGGTTTTCGAGTGGCAACCACGTACCGGAAGGCGCGGGTGGCGCAGGACCGGTCAGTTTGGCACTCTTTGGGGCAGGCCTTTGTCCAGCAGTGGACGTCTTTCGGCTGATATGATGATGATTAGTACTTACAAGAGGCCTGGTCGCCGTTATCGCTGATGGCGTCCGGGAGCACGTCGGGCGAGTAGCCCTGCGTCGCGTTCAGCAGCGGGCTGATCTCCTTGTTGCACAGCTTGGGGTTGAACTGTATGGACAGCTTGCCCTTGATGACGAGCTGCCTGCCCTCGGCCTTGCGCTTGTTCCAGTCCCACAGCAGCTCCAGGTTGGGATTGCTGAATATGTTTAACGCTTCGCCTCTGCAACATTACATACAGTCGTTATCAATGATGTAATATAAAAAAACCGGCCAAGTGCGAGTCGGACTCACGCACGGAGGATTCCGTACCATAATCAATAAAAACGGCAAAAAAAACACGTTTGTTGTATGGGAGCCCCCCTTAAATATTTATTTTATTTTGAATTTAGTATGTGTTGTTATAGCGGCAACAGAAATACGTCATCTGCGAAAATTTCAACTGTCTAGCTATCGCGGTTCTTGAGATACAGCCTGGTGACAGACAGACGGCCAGACAGCGAAATCTTATTAATAGGGTCCCGTTTTTACCCTTTGGGTAGGGAACCCTAAAAAGAGGTCGATAGGTTATAAGCACTTCAAAAGTGGCACATTAAAACTCGGCCAATTGTATGACCTCGCCTCAGTGTCGCGTCGTCAATCATCAGCTGTCAGATTTGGTGGCCATTTTTAAACACAGAATTTCATAATAGACACCGTATCTAACTCTTTTTTATATTACATCATTGGCCGTTACGGACTTTCTCGTGTGTGGTTTTGGTTGATCATCATAAATAAATAACATAATAGAAAAGAGACATACTCGTATATGCATTTATGGTAGTGATCTGAGTACTGCCACAATACTCAGATCACTACCAAAAACCTTGTTAAGTTTTTCTTTGTATTTGTTCTCTGTATAAAATGTTCGAATCTTTAAACTAGCTAGTCATATTTTAAATACTGTTTATGGGCATTTTTAATGATTTGTGTACCCAATTAGCGTGAGTTGTTAAATAAAAATTTACTCAGTGTCAATTTTGTAACGGCAATTATGTATTGAAAATCAATAAAATTTTACTTTTTCTTTTCAATTTTGAAATGATATGCGTACCTATACACGTTATTTAAATGTGAAATTTTTCAAATATTTTGTATGCTTAATTTTCGTTACAAAACTGACTTGGTATAACTTTTATTTAACAACTCACGCTAATCGGGTACAAGTTTTATTGAAAATGCCCTTATATTTGATATTTTGTAACCTGATTAATTATGGAACGTCTTTTCGAACTATTCAGGACGAGCTCAAAAGTTGAATACCTATGGTATACTCACTTGTTATACCTAGGATCCCCCTCGATTCGCTCGAGCTTGTTCAGGAACATGAGCGAGACAAGCGGGTAGGCGCGGTGCACCTTCAGCAGCCCGTAGATGACGCGCACCTCGCTCAGCGCAGACTCCAGCACGGACACGATGTTGCCTGTGACAATAGGGATATTGACTGAGATTTTTTTCTGATGTCTTTCGAACCAGTTTTTGGAGAGGAACAAATGTTTGTATAGGAGCAACTACAATTAAAGAACATAAATGCCCAAAAAAATAGAAAGATTGACCTCGCTGGCGGCAGCGCAAAACGCTTCATACTGATAGACACACAGGTATGACGTCACATTTGTAGTAATCGTTATATGGAAAATCAGGTAAATTGTTGTTTCTGTCGCGAATTACTGTGTTTAAGTACATAGTTGTCATACAATTTTGTTTGTATAAAAGCGTAAGGATTCTATTGGTAGCTTTAAATTTGGTCTTGTACAATAAAAAAAACATATTTTTTATAAACTTTCAAGATTCATATCTTTTAATGATTTTAATTATATTTTATAATTTATACATTATAACGATAATTTCGTGGTGTATTATCCATTTAGCATCACTACGTTATCAATTTGAACATGAGGCATATCTAACCTTTAATAACCTACTTTAGGGTGTAGACACTAAAAAAAAATCATAAATATTTGGGGACAATCTTACACAAATCGACGTAGTCCCAACCAAGCAAAGCTTGTACTATGGGTACTAGGGGATGATATACATACTTATATAGCAAATTAATACTTAAATACATAGGATCATCAGGCTACTTGGGTTTTATTTGGATCGCAGAATGACATGGAAAGATCCCATAAAGCACAAACGCGGGGAAATCAACAACAGATTTAGAAACCTACTATGGCTTCTAGGGAGGCAGCCCACGCTATCCCTCAGCAATAAATTGAGAGTGTACAGCACAATCATCAAACCAATTTGGACTTATGGGATCCAGCTATGGTCTTCAGCCAGCAAGTCGAACATCCTCTGCCTTCAACGAGCCCAAAACAATATTTTGAGGGTCTTGTGTGGTGCCCCTTGGTTTACACGGAACAACGAAATTCACGAATACCTGGAGATGCCAACTGTTCTCGAACAAGGCAAACGTTACAGTGACACCTACAAGGATCGCTTAATCATTCACCCAAATCCACTGACCAATCCATTACTGAATGCAGATTATGTCAAACGCCTGAAAAGAGCCGATGTACTGGGCATATAGGGGAAGTTAGGGCACGGCCCTACCTTCCCATAAATCTCTTCATGAACTTAACGCATCTGATTAAAGTCTTGCGACTGATTGTAGATTACTGAGAAGAAAAAAAAATACATAGGAAACATCCATGACTCAGGAACAAATATTCGTGCCCATCACACAAATATATGCATTGCCGGGATTCGAACCCTCCGGCTTCGTAGGCATGGGTGCAGGTCAACTAGGCTACAGAAGTTGTCAAATAATGATGTATGTTCTCGAAAAAGGATTAAAAATGTAGTCAAAGGGAGAAAAAAGCAACGCAAGAGTGTAAATAATCAAAAAGTTAGAAGTGTCTAAAGTATTATGAGGGGAGATATTTTGTCCCTTTTCCGCAAAACGCACACCTTCATATGAAACAATTGTCATTTACTATGACGCCTGAAGATCAGGAAGTCATGATCCCCTAGCGTTTTCTCTCTCTAACAAGCTACATTAACACGGTTGTAGCTTCGTAATTACGTGACGTCACTCCTGTCAAACTACGAACGAAAAACGAACCACGGACAAACTAATATGGCGAGTGACACACATGAGTGACGTCACAGGAACTGTAGACCCGTTTAGGCGCGAAAGTTTAAATTGTTAGTCTGAAATAGGAATTTTAGATTATAAATTATAGTATTTAAATTTTTGAATACTTTCGTGGTATTGTTTGATACGTTCTACATGCGATCCTTTCAAATGAAAGCAACATTGAAAATATTGCACCTTCCCTATTGATACAATTCTAAGTTCATCTAAGAATCACGTCTGACCTTCGACGAGAATACCTTTGTGGTGACCATCGCACCACACTAGAAAATCACCAGCAGCCCTTCCTGCGATCACCACCGCCAGAGCGGGCCGCGCATGTATGCAGCCCTGGCGCTGCGATACGGCGGACAATGGATGACGTCACGCGCTCGTTAGCGCGCCGGCCGCCGGGCGCTCCACTCCAACGCCACCGCTCCGACACACCTTCCACAAGACTCGCACCGAACGCACGTCGTCACGTGCTCCGCGACTAGCTTACGCGCGATCTCGTCTTGCATTATATCCGCTTAAATATCTAGATCTTTCCGTTCACGCTTAACTGCATTGTAATTAGTAATCGAGTTTATATTGATTATACTTGTTTATATGGAAGTCTACGCCTATTAATTCTGCACCGAAGTTAGGACTCCATACCTTTAATTACACAGATGACACATTACTAACCCGATTGTCCTCTTCTCCCTGATAAAAATGTGATTAACGGATACAATGGCTAACACTACTTTATACAACCATACGCACAGGAGAGCTACGGTAGCCTAGTGGTTCAGGCATGCAACCAGACGCGGGACACGTCACGCACTCCGCCCTCTTGTCGTGTCCCTTCTGTCACATATTGCATCTTCCCTACTGTAGGGATCTTGTACTCACCGCCGCTGGCGCGCAGCGCGATGCTGAGGTTTCCCTTGATGGTGGTGCACCCGCGGAAGCGCTCCGCGGCGGCCACCGAGTCGATAATGCCGCCCGCGCACTCGCGCGTGCAACCAGACGCGGGACACGTCACGCACTCCGCCCTCTTGTCGTGTCCCTTCTGTCACATATTGCATCTTCCCTACTGTAGGGATCTTGTACTCACCGCCGCTGGCGCGCAGCGCGATGCTGAGGTTTCCCTTGATGGTGGTGCACCCGCGGAAGCGCTCCGCGGCGGCCACCGAGTCGATAATGCCGCCCGCGCACTCGCGCGTGCAACCAGACGCGGGACACGTCACGCACTCCGCCCTCTTGTCGTGTCCCTTCTGTCACATATTGCATCTTCCCTACTGTAGGGATCTTGTACTCACCGCCGCTGGCGCGCAGCGCGATGCTGAGGTTTCCCTTGATGGTGGTGCACCCGCGGAAGCGCTCCGCGGCGGCCACCGAGTCGATAATGCCGCCCGCGCACTCGCGCGTGCAACCAGACGCGGGACACGTCACGCACTCCGCCCTCTTGTCGTGTCCCTTCTGTCACATATTGCATCTTCCCTACTGTAGGAATCTTGTACTCACCGCCGCTGGCGCGCAGCGCGATGCTGAGGTTTCCCTTGATGGTGGTGCACCCGCGGAAGCGCTCCGCGGCGGCCACCGAGTCGATAATGCCGCCCGCGCACTCGCGCGTGCAACCAGACGCGGGACACGTCACGCACTCCGCCCTCTTGTCGTGTCCCTTCTGTCACATATTGCATCTTCCCTACTGTAGGGATCTTGTACTCACCGCCGCTGGCGCGCAGCGCGATGCTGAGGTTTCCCTTGATGGTGGTGCACCCGCGGAAGCGCTCCGCGGCGGCCACCGAGTCGATAATGCCGCCCGCGCACTCGCGCGTGCAACCAGACGCGGGACACGTCACGCACTCCGCCCTCTTGTCGTGTCCCTTCTGTCACATATTGCATCTTCCCTACTGTAGGGATCTTGTACTCACCGCCGCTGGCGCGCAGCGCGATGCTGAGGTTTCCCTTGATGGTGGTGCACCCGCGGAAGCGCTCCGCGGCGGCCACCGAGTCGATAATGCCGCCCGCGCACTCGCGCGTGCAACCAGACGCGGGACACGTCACGCACTCCGCCCTCTTGTCGTGTCCCTTCTGTCACATATTGCATCTTCCCTACTGTAGGGATCTTGTACTCACCGCCGCTGGCGCGCAGCGCGATGCTGAGGTTTCCCTTGATGGTGGTGCACCCGCGGAAGCGCTCCGCGGCGGCCACCGAGTCGATAATGCCGCCCGCGCACTCGCGCGTGCAACCAGACGCGGGACACGTCACGCACTCCGCCCTCTTGTCGTGTCCCTTCTGTCACATATTGCATCTTCCCTACTGTAGGGATCTTGTACTCACCGCCGCTGGCGCGCAGCGCGATGCTGAGGTTTCCCTTGATGGTGGTGCACCCGCGGAAGCGCTCCGCGGCGGCCACCGAGTCGATAATGCCGCCCGCGCACTCGCGCGTGCAACCAGACGCGGGACACGTCACGCACTCCGCCCTCTTGTCGTGTCCCTTCTGTCACATATTGCATCTTCCCTACTGTAGGGATCTTGTACTCACCGCCGCTGGCGCGCAGCGCGATGCTGAGGTTTCCCTTGATGGTGGTGCACCCGCGGAAGCGCTCCGCGGCGGCCACCGAGTCGATAATGCCGCCCGCGCACTCGCGCGTGCAACCAGACGCGGGACACGTCACGCACTCCGCCCTCTTGTCGTGTCCCTTCTGTCACATATTGCATCTTCCCTACTGTAGGGATCTTGTACTCACCGCCGCTGGCGCGCAGCGCGATGCTGAGGTTTCCCTTGATGGTGGTGCACCCGCGGAAGCGCTCCGCGGCGGCCACCGAGTCGATAATGCCGCCCGCGCACTCGCGCGTGCAACCAGACGCGGGACACGTCACGCACTCCGCCCTCTTGTCGTGTCCCTTCTGTCAAATATTGTTACAGTTAGTCCTGGGTTGGAATCCCGGTAAGGGTAAATATTTGTGTGATAAAAAAAACAAATGAAAAATAGTTTATTTTGATTTAAACATACGTAGTTTAACAAAAGTAAGAGCACCTTTTAAGCATTACCTTAGGCTTGCGTCAGTGGACACCGCTCTTACAATAAAAGAAATGGTATAGGTCGACTCATGTAAAAAGAACCCTGGCGGCCATACTTTTTATATGGCCGCCAGGGCTCTTTTTACGTGTGACGAACTGTAATAGCACAAAACAGATAAGTACCTACAGCAATCAATCTACATACAAGTGCGCTGGAGCAACGCACACATAGACGCTGCTCACGTACACAATATCTCGGACCAGTTCGGACCAGTGCGAGCGCGAGTGCCATCCGCTCGAGACGCGTCTGTGAATTTTTTGTGCAATAATGGAGCAACAAAAAAAAAGTTATTATGACTGTTCAGTGGACAGTTGTTTAAATTCAATACAACATTAAACGGTAAGTTGTCGTTTTTAGGGTTCCGTACCAAAAAAGGTAAAAAAGGAACCCTTACGGTGCGACTCCGTCCGTCTGTCTGTCTGTCAGTCCGTCCGTCACAAAGTGAAATATCTCACGAATTATTTAAGCTATCAATTTGAAATTTGGAATGATTATAAATGAGAGTTATCCACGTGCATGGAAAATGAAAAAAAAAATACCTATACATTTTATTTTTGTATGAAAAATTACGAATATGAGGACGAGGCAAAAAAAATATTCAAATATTAGGTCAAGTGGGGTCTCATTTGAAAGGGCTTGAGTTGCACTTTTTAAAGCAGTTTTTCTTTTTTTCTACATTGGTAAAATTTCGATTTATGAAGGAAAATATAAAAAAAATACCCCCCCCCCCCCCCCCCCCCTTCTTATCTCCGAAGTTACCCAAGCGAAAAATTTGAAATAATTAGTGATTAAGATAAACATAAATAATACTGGAAAAGTGTTATTTTTTCTATATCTGTATCTTTTTCTGTATCGCATATATTTTGTTTTATTTACAAAAAACATTTCCTAGTTAAGTTTGCAATTTGATCAACTTTATAAGTATTTTTTGTTTTGAAATTCCTATAAGACTATAATAGAAACACTCTCTATCAAATAAAACAATAATAATCGAGATCGGTTCACGTGATAAACAATAATCGCTACAAGACCAATATACATACTAAGCTGATTGCCCTTGCACGTTAGTACCAAATGGGGCCGATAGATGGCGCTGACCTCATTCGCGCTGTTAAGATTTTTCTAGAATTAATGGTGTTGGGACTTGTATATGTATTTCAATAGCAGGTCAAAAAAATATCGCGATTCAATTGTCTTGGTGTAAAAGTTATTCGTTGTTTGAAATTGAATTCTGTTGTCTTGGGTTAATAGTAGTTTATGTGACTGATCCATAATGAGAGGCCTTAAAATACGAGTGTGGTTTTATGAAACGAGCGTCAGCGAGTTTCATAATAGGATCACACGAGTGTTTTAGGCACTGCTCCCACCGCGAGCTAGTAAGCTAGGAGCTACAAACACCAATATTATAGCTCACCGCTGGGCGAGTAACTATAAATATCGCCGTGTCTCTATTATTTACACGGGAGTGCTTATCTTTTGTTCGTGTTTATAGGCGATAGCACAGCTTACTAGCTCGCGGTGGGACCAGTGCCTTAAGGCCTAATTATGTACAGTTGCATACACTACTTTATCTACACACATATCATAAGTAGTAGTAAGTAACAGCAAAAAACCAACAATAGAATGAAAAATCAATGGCGGCAATTCGATCATCCGTCATGGCGAATGGTTTTTTTTAAATCATAGACAAACGAATGAAGTCCCTATACTTATATCACTCTAGATCATAGTTTGTATTAAAAAACGTACTGAATTGACGTTTCCTATCGATAACTGTTTTAATATCTATGGATACTAGAATAGAGACCCACTTGAGTTTTGACAGCTGTTCCAAATTTAAACTCATAACGGTACAAATTTATCAAAAATCTGTACTGTAATGACATTACAGTACAGATTTTACCTACTACCACAGACAAGAAAGTTCTCATAGTAAAATCGGTTGTAATAATGCTGGTCATTTCCTACGGTTTCTGAACGCATTTTAGAGCACTAATGATATGTGCGTAGATAAAATAAGTAATTTAACAAATATTGGGACATTTACTTTACCTTGAGTTAATTCTTAGTTTGTACGGAACCCTCGGTGCCCAAGTCATACTCGCACTTGACCGGTTTTTTTAAGCTAATTTGTAATATAACGATGACATTAAAAATAAAATATTTCAGTCCTTATTAATTTATATTTCCATTCTTCCCGTTTCATTCTCAACAATCAATCAAACATGTGCATACGAGTGCCACTACCACGATAGTTATTTGTGCAGAAGCCATAGTTGACAACCCTAGAGCGACAGCCGAGCGTAGGTATGAAAAGTGAGGTACATACATGTGATTTACTTCCTGTCTTGATTACCCGTCTATTTTGCAGTAATAGTTATGAGCATGAATATTTATTTCTGTATTCAAAAGCGAATGATTTCAAATATACCTCCATGAAGCCACTCGGACAAACGTAGACGCAATGGGCGCCGGTCTTCGAGTCGTTGTGCGTCTTGAACGCCCTGATGTTAGTCTCCTGTTGGTTGCTAGCGTCCGTCGGCGGCGGCATGCTGCGGCACTCCGTCTCAGTCACGCAGCGTCGGTACAACTGTAGGGCGAAGACATTATTTTACTACACTAACTTTAAATCTGTGTGAATGTTAGTTTTATAACGCCCGCACATTACAGCCAGTAGTGGCTGCCACAAGCCGAGACGAGTGCTTTTCATACATTTTGTAAAGTCTATTCATCCTTGTCTTATCTTATAAACAAACACTTCTCGAAGATATTATCACACTTTTCTCTGGTATTACACAATAATCATGGCTTAACATGTTGTTGTATACTTAAAGAAACTCACAAAGTATTGAAATGAACCAAGTAACCTGAAGAATATAATGTATAATCAACTTTTCTTCAAGATCCGAAGTAAAGAACGAAAGGCCTCAAAAATATCAGACATTTATGTGTATATAACGATGTTTACATTGTCTATGAATCGCACTTCATGTATATTCTATAGTCATTTCCAATCACTAGTCATATTTCACGTTTTTTTTGTTTACATGAGAGGACACGTATAGTTAAAGCAATGACGCGTAAATCTGCAAACGCACAGAGATCGGTGGCGGGGCGGCGCGGCGCGGTGCGGAGGCGGTACCGGTTGTAATGTTCGAGCTAATACGAAAGGTTTTCCGCACAGAAAACCGCGCCGCGCCGCGCCGCACCGCTCTGTGCGCATCATTTGATATTAGCTCGAACATTACAACCGGTACCGCCTCCGCACCGCGCCGCTTAATTTGATGTCGGAGAGGCAACCGGATGGCTCGCGGTATTTGAGCTCCCGAAGTGTTGTCGAACCGCCCTGTGCAACCCGAACTGACACTGTGACTGGTTCGGAAATAGGAGGGGGGTGGTAAAAAAAAATTGTCGCGTGGCAACCGATTGAAACGCGGTAGCCTGAAAGTGTGTACGCTGTTTATATAATGAAATGTTTGTGCCATCCCCCCTAGTGCGACCGGAGCCGAGTAAGTGAGCGAAGAAAATACTTCGCTCTTTTCTGATTTATCATTGGCGCACATCAAGCGTTTAGTGGGCGCGCTACGGGAGTGGCTTGCGCTAGCTAGGTAGTGCAACATAAAAAATCTTGCAGAACTATTTGTTTTTCATCACAATTGCTCGTCAATGGCGTTACTACTTGCGAGCGTACAGAGCAGTTATAGCCGTTTTACCTCCCACGGGGTGTTAAGTTTAGTTTTAAAATATAGAACCCACTCATACTTCACTTCGGACTGAGGATGTTTCCAATTAGCCAAGGTGTATTTCATATCTTCAAAAGTTTGCTACAACTAACTTTTAATGTGTATAAAACATATCTTTATATTAAATTTGGCTGCAATTTAATGTTTAGTATTTATTACAAATGTATTTTTCATCACACTTGCTCGTATAATGTTTTTAAGTATTTTCAAATCGTGGCTGTATACCGAAGGTTCTTTGCCATACGCGCCTCACGTCAAATTCAACAAAATAGACGACTGACATGTTGCAGTTTTTATTACGATTTGTATTAATTTCATCTAAAATTTATTTGTTTCCTCGCAAATGTGTTGAAAAACATTGTGTATAACACGAGGGCGTAAGAATATTGCAAACTCGAGTCATCAAAAGCCCTCCGCCTTCGGCGTCGGGCTTCTGCTAGACTCTTGTTAGCAATGTTCCACTTACGCCCCTCGTTAAACAATGTACTATTATTGCTGCGCCATCTAGCGCATTAATACTGGAGTTCGGTAGTCGCACTAGGCGTGTGATTCTGCCCGTTAACGGAGCGCGGTCACTCCGCGATTGTGATGGTTTCATGGCCGTTCTACACTATCGGCGATGATCGTTGATCGTGTGATCGTCTATAATCGGCACGATCATCGTGCAAGCATCCACACGATCGTCTGTAGTTGGCGATTTCCTTTTATTCCCTTTGATGCGTGGCCAAAAACCGACAAACGATGGGTCGCAGGCGATCATAGACGATGATCGGCGAGTACTGCCGAGTACGCCCTCTACACAATCGTGCTCGCCCGTAATCGTCTGTGATCGCCGATTGTGTAGAGGAGCCATCAAGGGTTGCCCAAATGCCCATAGAGGGACTCCTTTGTAGATACAATTGTGTGGATAAAGCTACGGTAGCCCAGTGGTTCAGGCATGCGGCTGTCAAACGGCGGTCGAAGGTTCGAATCCCGGCTCGTACCAATGAGTTTTTCGGAAATTATGTACGGAATATGATTTCACATTTACGGTTAGCTTTTCGGTGAAGGAAAAACATCGTGAGGAAACCTGCATACATCTGCGAAGAAATTCAAAGGTGTATTTGAAGTCCCCAATCCGCACTGGGCCAGCGTGGGGACTACTGCCCATTCCCTCTCATACATGAGAGGAGGCCTGTGCCCAGCAGTGGGACGTATATAGGCTGATGATGTGATTTGAAATTGATGAATTTACTATAAAATTAATTCGGGAGTAATCTCGAGTAGAAATTAGTGTTACATACTTATGATAAAAATAGGAACATACGAACCTTGTACATGTGCGACGGGCAGTTCTGAACGCAGGTGCGGTTCTTGCCGTAGCCGAAGGAGTAGTGTTTGCAGACGTCACAGTGCTCCGGGCCCGTTCCGCTGCAGCCGCCGAGGCAGTACGGGTGGCAACAGTTGCCGTTGGCGTCACACGTGCTGTTGCCGCAACGTGGGTTGCACACTGGAGACGATAGTACATTATACAAGCTGGGCAGCAATTCGTGGATGATTCGATTTTGACGGAGAGGAACTGAGTCAAGGTCAAATACGCAAAGACGATAAAATGAATCGAAACTGAATGCAAATAAATAATCGCATACGCACGCAGGCGTATGGCACGTGTTAGGTGCATTGCACCGAACAAATAGGTAATGCTTTTCTACAACAATACGGAGAAATCAAGTTATGTGTAAGCAACAGAGCCCGGATTTTTCACGGCAAAACAAAACACTATCGTTATCTAGCCAGTGATAGAAACATTATTTTATCGATATCGATAATTGTGTAGTAGAAGAAAAAACGTCACCAAATAAAATAAATATTTAATACGGCAAAATACGGGAAGTTTGTATGAAATTATATATTAGAAACCGTAATCCACGTCAGAACACACAGCAGCACATGGCATTTTTTGTGTAATAGTGATAGGAGTAGATAATCATTAGTTTTTCAACATTCTCTGGGAGTAAACAGTTTCGTTTATCATTACAAGTGCATTCATCCTTACTTGTCTTATTTGGTAAACAACATTCTAACCTCAAAATGCATCTTTTTAGGATAGAATAGCAATTTTGTGAGTCATGAGATCATGCCGAGACGACTTTTCGGACATCACTTCACGATTTTTTTGTCTAGCAACGCTTTTTTTACGATAAAATAGCTGCTATAGTCTAAAAAGATACATTTTGAGGTTAGAATGTTGTTTACCAAATAACACAAGTAAGGATGAATGCACTGTAAAGGCATTTACGTATACTAAATGTACGTTCAATTCACTTGACGTCAATGGAGCAAATTTATAAAATACACTTTTAGTTTTTTATTAAGAAATATAAAAAGGTTGTTTTTCACACTGTAAATTGTCACTAATGTAAAAATATATCGGCATGTTATTTTAATAGGTACCTATACATCTAATATTACTCGATATCGATAAAATAATGTTTCTATCTCTGGCTAGATTACGATAGTGTTTTGTTTTGCCGTGAAAAATCCGGGCTCTGGTAAGCATAGTCATATCTTTGGGGGAGGCCTATGTCTAGCAGTGGACGTATTTCGGCTGATATGATGATTAATCTTTTTTTTTGAGTACACACATGAGCCATATAGTTTTGCCTCGTTACGAAGAGCTTTTCGATAGTTTTACGAGCAAATGTGTTGAAAATAAATATTGCATATGAAATATAGAAAAAGCACCAAACAAATACTTGTTTGCTTTGTACAATTGACAGCTACGTACGTGTTATGTATCACAAAAATTAGAACAAGTACCAATTTAATATGGCACAAAAATCGGTATCTATTAAAGTATGGCCTGCTCGATCCCTATGCATTTTGGAACCCTTGTTTGTTACTTAACAATGCATTCCGAGACTACATCTGTTACGTAGCCAGAATCTTTCAGTATAAATTTCATGTTAGCTTTAAAAGCTGACCTCGCTACGGACGACCCCATGAATACCAATAACCCGCTTGCACGTTGCAGGGCAATTTAAGTGGACAATTTATTGAGTGCATTCTGTTAGGACGCCGTGCAACCAACAAAGCGTGGGAGACTATACACGCATTCGCAAACACGCTATAAATAACACTGCGTGGGGAGAAAGCCTTAATAGATCTTTTATTTTGATTTGTTACTGGACCAGTTTACAAATAAACACTCGAACGTCTCGGATGGAGCCACAATACGCGTTAGGTCGCAAAATTATCTTGATTGACAATCCTACAATCAAGATATGTAATATAATTTAATTTAATAATAATAATTTATTTATTCACGAAGTAAACTTGTTTCTATTAACATTTTCTTCTGCCAAACCACAATGCTGTTTGTTGGCAGACGATGCTATGCACAAGTATATGTTTACAGTCGCGACATTATGTAGGTATGTAAGTTCGTAAGTATTGGGTGTAAGTAATTTATAGCACAAACAAAGTTTATAGAATGACAAAACTATAGGTATTACAAATTTACTGTATCTTTGAATTTGGATAGTAATTCAGTGCTTGTTTTATATTTAAATGATTGTTTAGTTGTACATGTTCGTTTTATATCTGATGATAGATTGTTGTAAATCTTGGGGACTAGGTATTTTCTACATCTTTGACCATAATAGTTCGTGAAATAACTTATCAGCTATTTCTAGTTAACCTATTATTGCTAGTTACATTTTTGAATTCATCATTAGAAAAGTGCTCATGACCAACAGTAACATGTATAACAATAAAATTAATAAAGTTCTCTATTATAAGATATGTAATATGTACCTACATCAATATTTGCACAATGTAAGAGTACTATTTAGTTATTTATTTTGCCAACAATACTTTATTTAATTTATACATAGTAACTAACACACATGGGTCCAAAAACCTGAAATAAATATTGAATTCGATTGATATATTTTCGAAAAGTTTTGTATGATCCGCTCAATCCATTAAGAAGCTGTCAACACCAAAATTCCCTTGAGGATTTGGGATAGCGCGCACACCGTCTATTTGTATCGGAGTAAACGAGAGCGAGTGTTACTGGGCGGCCCGGTTTTTGAAGAAAATATTCAATAAATATTGATATAAAAATGTGTGGATTATTTGTGAAATATGACTCGTTAGCGGTTTAGGTATGAATATGTTGACTTCATGTTTTTAATTGCAGACCCATACGTCAAAAAATAAAGACAGCACCGTTTAATGATGATTTTAAGACCAATCTTTGCAATTATTTACTATCGAGCCGATTACGTCCTTTTATGCATCGAGTCCGTCTACGGGATTTGAAATATGGTGAATATTAACATATATTTTTGAATGTGCTAGAATATATAGTTTCTCTTAAAAAACTGCTTAAATAACATCAATTTCAATAAAATTAAGTCTTGTCAGCCTCTTAAGGCGAGCTTTAAACATGGCCAAATAGCACAAACTAATACGCAATGAGGAGAAGTGAATTAAAAGATCTATGTATAGTAGCCAAGATTACGTACCTGCATACACTTACACTTGCATACCTACGGAGTCCAATTTTAACGCCTAAGGCCAGATTTGACCACAACATAATAAGGATTTATTTAAACTTCATAATCTCATATGCTAGTCCAGGCATAAATATCGGTTACTCGACTCATTGTATTTCTTTTTTGTCCGATTGCAATGACTCTAACATACAGCAACTACTGAAAATACTGGCCAGAATATGGCCTACCCACGCCGCGCCATCTGATGCGTGGTCGCCACTCGAGAACCTTTCCGCCCCAACGGCCATCGGTTCTACGTGCTTCGTGCCCCGCCCACTGCCACTTAAGTTTAGCGATTCTGAGGGCAATATCGTTTACCTTGGTTCTGCTGGGGATAGCCTCATTTCTGATGCGATCACGCAGAGAAACTCCCAACATGGCCCTCTCCATTGCCATTTGGGTGACTTTGAGCCTTCTTATGAGGCCCATACTAAGCGACCACGCTTCAGTGCCATATGTCACCACTGGCAACACGAAGTCAAAGACTCGTCTTGAGACACTGCGGAATATTGGACCAAAATATGTGCCGTATAGCTTTCCCGAACGCTGCCCAGCCGAGTCGCTTGATTGCCACTAGATAAAAGCCGCGTATCCATTTGAGCAGCCTCAGGCCGAGCAGCCGCAACTTGAGGCAAACAGCCTCAAGTCGAGGCTGCTCGGCCTTGAGGCATAGGCCCGAGGCACGTTGCGGATCGAATTGAGGCAACACGCCTCATCGTGATCCGCTACTTCCGAGCCAGTTTAAAACAACACGCGAGCCAACACGCCTCAGACTGAGGCCCGTTTTGAGCACGGCAAAAAGAGCGACATAATATGTCTCGGCTCGCGGCGCAATTTGCCTCGTGTCGCGGCGCGCCTCAGGTTAAGGCAGCCACTCCACATGCGCAGCCTCGGAGCGAGGCAGCCGCACGGCCCGAGGCTGCCTCTAGTGGATACGCGGCTAAACAAACACAAAAGCTGCTTACCTTTCTGACAATGGCTGTCGTCCCAGCACAGCAACCGGCCGTTGTCGTCGGCCGGGCACTGGCCGTTCGAATGCCGCGTGTCGCGGTCGCGGCCCTGCGCGTACGGACACAGGCCGCACAACCGCGTGTCGTAGTTACCCTGTAACAATTAACCAGTATATTACGTATTGAACGAAGTTGTTGATGCGAAATTATTAAAGTTTCGATTGCAGAATAGTACATTACTACATCTACAGAAGCCGGGAAGTAAGGGGTTGCCGACCAAGTACATATAGACGGCCGAGAGTAGCGAGGTCGGATAGTTATGAGGCTGGCAACCCCTTTTCAGGTCGAGGTATGTACAGTGCTTTCCTCAAACATGCAATGAAATAAAAAATAAAAAACTCTTTAATTTTCATGGCTGAACGCCGTGATGCTGTGCCACAAATTCTGGGATGGAAATTAAAAAAAGACCATCTTGTCGGCCTGGGCATGCAATTTTGTATTTTGTATGGAATGCCATTACGGGTCTCTCGTCTCGCTGCGTTCGAAACGTGACACTTAGAAGCCCATTATGAAGAACATAACGTCAATATAATTTCATTGCATGTCTGAGAAAACAGTATTACATATTGAGCGCAGTTGGTGATACGAAATTATTAAAAATTCATTTGTAGAAAGTTATTATTATTAAATCGATATTGATTTTGGGTTACAGGTACTAGAACAAAGCACCCAAAGATTATTTTCTTTCCTTTCTTTTTTTTATCCAGTTAAAGAATACATGAGAAATACTCTTTGGAACAGAGATAGAGAACAGTGCACGGTCAAGAATGTATGAAAGACAAAGAAAGAAACATGGCCGCATCTTCGGTTTGACGTTTTACTTCTCTAGAACTTAATTATTGAACCAAACGACACTTTATATATCTTTATTTTATTATTGGATAGGTTGCGTAATTTAATCAACCCCGGTATATTATATATTGGCCGTTTTAATGTTGCTCTGTATTCATGTTGTGAGCTCTTCCATGTAAATAAACCTTGATATCTACCTACTTGCTTTTTTTTATTACACCGTGTAAGAATTAAACTAATTTCATTACGTTTGAAAAGCAATTAATGATCGATATAAGTAAAATTCATTTCATTTCATGTTTATTTGATCTGTCGATACAGCGCTCTCACGTACACGCACTCTCGCAATGTTTATTGGGTACATTTGTCAGCTAACGTCGTTATTAAGATAGTTGACCTTCTGTACTTACTGTTACTTATTCTGTTTAAGATTACGAGCAAAACCAGATAAGAACCTAACCTCGAAAACAACCAGACACTCCGCAAAATACAAATTAACTTAAGATAATTACCGTAAACGTCAATCACTATTCGAAAGGTGTCGGCATAAACATTTATATCCGTTAATAACAGCTCTTACAATGGCAGACGGCTTATGATTCTGAAAATGTACGGACAAAAAATGTGTCCGTACATTTTCAGAATCATACACCTATTGATGCTATGCTCCCACGGGCCGCGGGCAAAACAAGTTTAAATAACAATGTGCCATGCAGGCTAAGCTGTCATTAACCAATTATAGACCACATGAGCACGCATTTATCACCTAGCACCTAACGCTTGTAACATTGTTTGTCCTTTTAAATTCGTTTGCATGACAGCACTGATAACATTTGATGGAATGCTTGGTTTAAATTGTAGATTGTTTGGTATGTGACGTTTATTAAAATGCCCAGTCATGCATTAAAAGGTCAAAGCTTGTTGTCGCGTATCGTTGTGGTATCGTGGCCACGAAAAGCGGCCTTTCATGCGCTAACCTTGTGGACGTGTAGGTAAATTTATGAAAAAGGTTTATTTATACATATAAATATCCGCTGGATGCGGGCAGCGCAGGACCGGTCATTGTGGCACTCTTTAGGGGAGGCCTATGTTCAGCAGTGGACGTCTTTCGGCTGATATGATGATGATTATATATATACACTAGCTTCTGCCCGCGACTCTGTCCGCGTCGAACTCGTTTATATCGCAGCTGCATACAAACTTTCACCCCCCATTTCACCCCCTTAGGGGATGATTTCGGGGATAAAAACTATCCTATGTCACTCTCCATCCCTTCAACTATCTCCACTTAAAAAAATCACGTCAATTCATCGCTCCGTTTTGCCGTGAAATACGGACAAACAAACAAACACATACACTTTCCCATTTATAATATTAGTACGAGTATGGATGGATATAAATAAGTACATATTATATATACGAGTATTATGCGAAAGTAACACTCGAAGATTACACGCGTTGTCCTCATTGAGACTTACGCAGTAGAAAGACATGTCTAATACTTATTGAGGTTTCTAAGAACCCGTCGGCCAGGTGCCCTCTAGAATAATTGCTTTGTACAGACAGATACTAAATTCATGTCAGTTGTAGCTACAGCTAAAGTGTTTTTCTAATACTGATGTACTGAATGATGTCATATAAAAAAGAGGTAGATTACGCCTCTGGTTTATATCAAAGATATTTTCATCACACTTGCTCGTCAACGGCGTTTTTACTTGCGTGCGTACAGAGCAGTTATAGCCGTTTTACCTCCCACGGGATGTTAAGTTTAGTTTTAAAATATAGAACCCACTCATACTTCACTTCGGACTGAGGATGTTTCCAATCAGCCAAGGTGTATTTCATATCTTCAAAAGTTTGCTACAACCAACTTTTAATATGTATAAAACATATCTTTATATTAAATTTGACTGCAATTTAATGTTTAAAATGTAGTTAAGTGTCTATGTAAAACGTTTTAAGTGTTTTTAAATCGTGGCTGTATACCGAAGGGTCTTTGCCATACGCGCCTCACGTCAAATTCAACAAAATGGACGACTGGCATGTTGCAGTTTTAATTACGATTTGCATTAATTTCTTCTAAAATGTATTTGTTTCCTCGCAAATGTGATGAAAAACATTGTGTATAACACGGGGGCGTAAGAATATTGCAAACTCGAGTCATCAAAAGCCCTCCGCCTTCGCTTCGGCGTCGGGCTTCTGATAGACTCTTGTTCGCAATATTCCACTTACGCCCCTCGTTAAACAATGCACTATATTATGCCTATACCTAATTAGCTTATTATACTATACATAATACTCTTACTTTATGTCAACTGTTAACTGTTGTTGTTGGCTGAACGTATGTGTGTGTTGTTGTGTAGGTTAACTGGAATAGATCCCTTAAGGTCTGGTTTCCTAGGATAGCGGTGCCGTCATATGGCGGTGAGACAGACTATCCGTCTCTTTCTAAGTGGTCTAATTAGAAAGAGACGGATAGTCTATCTCGCCGCCATATTACGGCACCGCTATCCTAGGAAACCCGAGCTGCACATGGATAAGTTCGTCTTAACGATTTATTTACTTAAATTCTTTTACGTCACACCTGGCCATAATGCGAGTTTTACTGCACGCTGCGCGTACGGGAAAACTCGCATTGTGGCCAGGTGAATACGTAAAATTTTGTACTCAACACGGGCGGTAATTCTTAAAGCCCCAGAGCGCATATTTATGGCCCTCATCTTCGGTTCGGGCCACAAACACCTGCGATCTGGGGCATTCACGAATTCACCGCCCTAGTTACGTAATGCACACTAGACAGCATAAGTGCATGGTCAACTGACAAACTGTTTCCTTTGACGCGCTCGCTAACGCCATCTATGTGCACCACGTGTAATATCATTATAGATGTAAATGTAAACCTCAGAGGATCAGCAAGGTTTCACTAGATGGCGTTGTTAACAAAAATGGAAACAAAAAGTAATTCTTCGTCTTGGATATAATTATAATTATTTTCTTGGGTTATTATTATTCCTATATTATATTGTCAAGTAATCTTGCCAACGCATTATCGATCGATAATGGCGGTATTATGACGCAATTTGGAATGTGTATTCTATTTATGTTTCCGATACACTACCAGTGAATATCCAAACAATTCCAAAAACACATCTTTCCCAACATATTTTTGGTTGGGTGCGGGATTTGAACCCACGACTCTCAAGCTAGGTGTCGACCTAGTTACTTGCCTTGTTAGCCACTCGACCATCGGATCAATTGACTAGGCAGTTGAAATTTATCATAAGTTTAATTTGCTGCTCAGATATTAATCCATTACTACTACGATTAATATAATAATCGATGAGGGTAGACGAATGAATCAAAACTACCATACTTATTCGTTTTTATCACAAAGATGTTACGTGTTCTTTCGTAGGACTACTCAGCTTTGTTATTCATATTTTTTTCTGGATAACATGAATATTAAAACTAGTTTTCGACGTAATATTGATCTAGTTAAAAGGTCGCAAATATTTGCGATATGTAACGAAGCTACAAGCTACAGAAACTGATCTAAACGTAAGTAGTTATTTTACACGTTTGTGATATAATTATTTAGTAACTACTACTGAACTATCATACATTTTTCTGATGATTTATTTTCAAATAATATCGTTACAGCTAAAAAAAGGTTGAGCAAAAGGAAACGTCTCTCCTACACCGACAAAGAACGGCCACCAGCCATTGACAATGGACTATAAAGAAAATGATTTTGAATCGACAAGTCATTACGTCGATTTATTGCACAAGTGTGGAGTTCGTCGTGTCTCCATAACGAGAAGGGTTTATAATCATCATGGTCATGCTGTTAAACCCATACTTACAGAGACACATAAAACAGCAAATTGTCGCAATTTGGACACTGGACAACTGGATTTTTGTCATGTTTAGTGATGAGAAGTGAGAAGTGTTTAAATCTATTCATAAGGACATATAAGTTCACGTTCAGTGATCACGTAGTGCCTAACGCGGAATCTGGTGGTATATCTAACTGTGAACATGTAGGGTTTGAAGAAAGACAGACCGGGTTATATATAAACAAATGACAAAAGTAAAATATGAGTAGAATATTGTTTTCATCGTGCTTTTTTATCCCTGTAGACACTATTAGTAATCTGTGTTACGTTAAGGAAAATTATCATAATACAATATAATCATTTTGTTAATTAACGAGATCGAGTGAGATAGATAACCGTAGAAGCCTACCATTATAATCTATGAAATACTAGTATCAATAATAAAAGCCTTAGTGAACTGTAAGATTGTTTCGTATTTTTTATTATTTTAAATGGCGGGTTTAATTACTTATTTCAAATCTCTCTTAAATAGAAAATGCCAATAAACACCAGAATGCGTTCACCTGATGTATATGTTATCATAACCCGGTCTGAAATTATTAATAAAATTGACAATAGGTATTATTTTTATTGAGGTAAAGCTTCAATCTTTTTCCGATTTTCGGAAATGAAACTTAAGCTATAACCTCGATAACATGTTAAAAAGTGGCTAATTCACTATTACTACTACTGAATAAATATAATTTTAAAATGAAAAGTTCTTTGAGTTATTTAATCGTATTTAATTACTGTTATTTATATTTAAAAAATCTACTTTTGGCTGTGCAAAATAGTGTAAAAAACAGAAATCATAAAAACACTAAAAAGGCAGTCAGCACCGTGTCATTTGCACTTAATAGGCTAATCCACAAGCCCATCCAATCTTGTTGTTGACACTGGTCAGTGGTTTATCACGGGTATACATATTTCAACTGTGAAATATATACCTTTCACACTCAAATACGGTTACAGTAGATTAAACCTTGCTAAACTTGTCAATAATTGTACTCGCATCGCAAGAAAATTTTTTGGTGATTACAGGAGTCAATTATTATCAGTGAATTAAGTTTTAATCGTCTATATATCAATATTTTTGGCCAGCAGCGCCATCTAGTTTATTTTGTGCGCAACGCATGCAATCATATCAGCTGTAGATGTCAAACGGTGCAAGCGAAACTAGACCGTAAGGTGTCCATGCATTAATGCAGCCGATAGTACTATTACCTAACATAGGCTACTTTTTACCGCGGGAAATTGCTTCATTCCTACGGGAAAACGGAAAACCGTGCGAAGCCGGGCCAGGCAGCTAGTATTACACATAGCTGAAGAGAGTACTGTATAGCAATTCAGAAAGAAAACAAACATATCTCGGCAAAGAGCAAAAGTTAATGTTGGCCGAATCGCACCAAAGTAGTCCATTGAAAAATAAGTTCTACCGTCCAAGGAAAAAGAATCCAATTCCAATGACAGTTAAAAAAAAGTCAGCAACATTAAATAATGTCAACAATACTTCCATGGTGATACGGGGTTCAATTTAGTCGATAGTTTGGATTTGCAGTAGAAATTAAATGAAAGTAACTCGACAGCCGGAATGCGAGTAATAGAATGCTCACCTTGCCGATCGCTGTGCTGGATGCGGACGGCGCCGCGCTCTATGTACGCCAGCGACCGTAGCCCCAAGGAGTGTTGAAGGAACTCGACAGCCGCAATGCCAGTAATTGAATGCTCACCTTGATAACATTATTGTCTTCTTTGTCAGCGACGATCCTCGTCCAGTCTATGGTGCTGGCGTAGCAGAGCCGGTCGTTGCGCTGGATGCGGACGGCGCCGCGCTCTATGTGCGCCAGCGACCGTAGCCCCAAGGAGTGTTGAAGGAACTCGACAGCCGCAATGCCAGTAATTGAATGCTCACCTTGATAACATTATTGTCTTCTTTGTCAGCGACGATCCTCGTCCAGTCTATGGTGCTGGCGTAGCAGAGCCGGTCCTTGTGCTGGATGCGGACGGCGCCGCGCTCTATGTGCGCCAGCGACCGTAGCCCCAAGGAGTGTTGAAAGAACTCGACAGCCGCAATGCCAGTAATTGAATGCTCACCTTGATAACATTATTGTCTTCTTTGTCAGCGACGATCCTCGTCCAGTCTATGGTGCTGGCGTAGCAGAGCCGGTCGTTGTGCTGGATGCGGACGGCGCCGCGCTCTATGTGCGCCAGCGACCGTAGCCCCAAGGAGTGTTCAAGGAACTCGACAGCCGCAATGCCAGTAATTGAATGCTCACCTTGATAACATTATTGTCTTCTTTGTCAGCGACGATCCTCGTCCAGTCTATGGTGCTGGCGTAGCAGAGCCGGTCCTTGTGCTGGATGCGGACGGCGCCGCGCTCTATGTGCGCCAGCGACCGTAGCCCCAAGGAGTGTTGAAGGAACTCGACAGCCGCAATGCCAGTAATTGAATGCTCACCTTGATAACATTATTGTCTTCTTTGTCAGCGACGATCCTCGTCCAGTCTATGGTGCTGGCGTAGCAGAGCCGGTCGTTGCGCTGGATGCGGACGGCGCCGCGCTCTATGTGCGCCAGCGACCGTAGCCCCAAGGAGTGTTGAAGGAACTCGACAGCCGCAATGCCAGTAATTGAATGCTCACCTTGATAACATTATTGTCTTCTTTGTCAGCGACGATCCTCGTCCAGTCTATGGTGCTGGCGTAGCAGAGCCGGTCGTTGCGCTGGATGCGGACGGCGCCGCGCTCTATGTGCGCCAGCGACCGTAGCCCCAAGGAGTGTTGAAGGAACTCGACAGCCGCAATGCCAGTAATTGAATGCTCACCTTGATAACATTATTGTCTTCTTTGTCAGCGACGATCCTCGTCCAGTCTATGGTGCTGGCGTAGCAGAGCCGGTCCTTGTGCTGGATGCGGACGGCGCCGCGCTCTATGTGCGCCAGCGACCGTAGCCCCAAGGAGTGTTGAAAGAACTCGACAGCCGCAATGCCAGTAATTGAATGCTCACCTTGATAACATTATTGTCTTCTTTGTCAGCGACGATCCTCGTCCAGTCTATGGTGCTGGCGTAGCAGAGCCGGTCGTTGTGCTGGATGCGGACGGCGCCGCGCTCTATGTGCGCCAGCGACCGTAGCCCCAAGGAGTGTTGAAGGAACTCGACAGCCGCAATGCCAGTAATTGAATGCTCACCTTGATAACATTATTGTCTTCTTTGTCAGCGACGATCCTCGTCCAGTCTATGGTGCTGGCGTAGCAGAGCCGGTCCTTGTGCTGGATGCGGACGGCGCCGCGCTCTATGTGCGCCAGCGACCGTAGCCCCAAGGAGTGTTGAAGGAACTCGACAGCCGCAATGCCAGTAATTGAATGCTCACCTTGATAACATTATTGTCTTCTTTGTCAGCGACGATCCTCGTCCAGTCTATGGTGCTGGCGTAGCAGAGCCGGTCGTTGCGCTGGATGCGGACGGCGCCGCGCTCTATGTGCGCCAGCGACCGTAGCCCCAAGGAGTGTTGAAGGAACTCGACAGCCGCAATGCCAGTAATTGAATGCTCACCTTGATAACATTATTGTCTTCTTTGTCAGCGACGATCCTCGTCCAGTCTATGGTGCTGGCGTAGCAGAGCCGGTCGTTGTGCTGGATGCGGACGGCGCCGCGCTCTATGTGCGCCAGTGACCGTAGCCCCAAGGAGTGTTGAAGGAACTCGACAGCCGAAATGCCAGTTATTGAATGCTCAACTTGATAACATTATTGTCTTCTTTGTCAGCGACGATCCCCGTCCAGTCTATGGTGCTGGCGTAGCAGAGCCGGTCGTTGTGCTGGATGCGGACGGCGCCGCGCTCTATGTGCGCCAGCGACCGTAGCCCCAAGGACTGTTGAAGGAACTCGACAGCCGCAATGCAAGTAATTGAATGCTCACCTTGATAACATTATTGTCTTCTTTGTCAGCGACGATCCTCGTCCAGTCTATGGTGCTGGCGTAGCAGAGCCGGTCGTTGTGCTGGATGCGGACGGCGCCGCGCTCTATGTGCGCCAGCGACCGTAGCCCCAAGGAGTGTTGAAGGAACTCGACAGCCGCAATGCCAGTAATTGAATGCTCACCTTGATAACATTATTGTCTTCTTTGTCAGCGACGATCCTCGTCCAGTCTATGGTGCTGGCGTAGCAGAGCCGGTCGTTGCGCTGGATGCGGACGGCGCCACGCTCTATGTGCGCCAGCGACCGTAGCCCCAAGGAGTGTTGAAGGAACTCGACAGCCGCAATGCCAGTAATTGAATGCTCACCTTGATAACATTATTGTCTTCTTTGTCAGCGACGATCCTCGTCCAGTCTATGGTGCTGGCGTAGCAGAGCCGGTCCTTGTGCTGGATGCGGACGGCGCCGCGCTCTATGTGCGCCAGCGACCGTAGCCCCAAGGAGTGTTGAAAGAACTCGACAGCCGCAATGCCAGTAATTGAATGCTCACCTTGATAACATTATTGTCTTCTTTGTCAGCGACGATCCTCGTCCAGTCTATGGTGCTGGCGTAGCAGAGCCGGTCGTTGTGCTGGATGCGGACGGCGCCGCGCTCTATGTGCGCCAGCGACCGTAGCCCCAAGGAGTGTTCAAGGAACTCGACAGCCGCAATGCCAGTAATTGAATGCTCACCTTGATAACATTATTGTCTTCTTTGTCAGCGACGATCCTCGTCCAGTCTATGGTGCTGGCGTAGCAGAGCCGGTCCTTGTGCTGGATGCGGACGGCGCCGCGCTCTATGTGCGCCAGCGACCGTAGCCCCAAGGAGTGTTGAAGGAACTCGACAGCCGCAATGCCAGTAATTGAATGCTCACCTTGATAACATTATTGTCTTCTTTGTCAGCGACGATCCTCGTCCAGTCTATGGTGCTGGCGTAGCAGAGCCGGTCGTTGTGCTGGATGCGGACGGCGCCGCGCTCTATGTGCGCCAGCGACCGTAGCCCCAAGGAGTGTTGAAGGAACTCGACAGCCGCAATGCCAGTAATTGAATGCTCACCTTGATAACATTATTGTCTTCTTTGTCAGCGACGATCCTCGTCCAGTCTATGGTGCTGGCGTAGCAGAGCCGGTCGTTGTGCTGGATGCGGACGGCGCCGCGCTCTATGTGCGCCAGCGACCGTAGCCCCAAGGAGTGTTGAAGGAACTCGACAGCCGAAATGCCAGTAATTGAATGCTCACCTTGATAACATTATTGTCTTCTTTGTAAGCGACGATCCTCGTCCAGTCTATGGTGCTGGCGTAGCAGAGCCGGTCGTTGTGCTGGATGCGGACGGCGCCGCGCTCTATGTGCGCCAGCGACCGTAGCCCCAAGGACTGTTGAAAATCGTTATTTTTAAACAAATCAACCAGTTTGAATTGAACCAACATAGTGCGCTGTGGGTTTCCCCAAATAACGGATGTTATTTGCCCCTTTTTTATCCTATTGCGAGTATCGATAGCACGAGTTCTATGGAAACCATTAGTCATGCTTACAAAACAGTTAAGTTGTACACAGTAGGCAATATCGGTCACTTGATTGGATTGGATTTTTGTAACACAGATTTTGAGTGGCCGTGTGGGTGGCGCAGGACCGGTCATTTTGGCACTCTTTGGGGGAGGCATATATCCAGCAGTGGACGTCTTTCGGCTGATATGATGATGATGATTACGATTATAATAAGTAGGGACTTTTGGTATCTGTTCGTGGTTCTAGAATCCATGGAGTCGTCATGTTAAAATAAAATTTTAAGTCAAAGATAAAAATAAAACGTATTAGATGTCATGATTTATGATGTTACGTCGTTTATAAACACATTATAATTAATGTTACATTTATTTTAATTTTACCTTTATCCTTTCTTATTCCAAAAGCCAGTTCCTCAGACATTTGGAAGTTACGAGAAGACATTTTACATAAGTACGAGTATATCTTTTTTGTAATAGTTACAAAAAGTATTTGTTTTCGTTTATTTTGTTTACTAACAGTAGCAGCGTTATTGTATGTATAAATATGTATTTGAAAATTATAATTTTAACATATGTCGACTCCATACATTCTAGAACCATGGCACGCTACCAACATTCCCAAGCCATTCATTAGCATATTTTCATTCATTAGTATCAATCGCGAACATTTTTTACAGGTTACGTTAAAACTAGCGTAGGGCAGGACAATTAAGTTGGAGCACGGGAGATACAGAGGCGGTCAACCGGCAATTTCGAGTTTTTTCGACGCAGTTTGAACGCCACTGGCCACGTTCAATGTACCTACATACAGTCGTTTCCTATAGGTCACGTTGCTGCGACCATTCCTCCCCCCTGTTTGAACCGACCTGCCCTGTCTTATGCTCGCTGCGAATTCACCACTCAATCGTACTTCCAAACTCTCCCACTGCTGGGCACAGGTCTCCTCTCATTGATAAAAGGGAACGGGCACCCACGCTGACCCAAACAAATGACACATTGCTTGACATCTTGGCGTCTACGTTTATGGAAAACAGCTTAGCACACCTCTGATAAATGTGCCGCCGTAACAATGAACACATGCTGACAGCGGCTGACCACTCGAATAAAACATTATACATGTACTAGCGACCCGCCCGGCTTCGCACGGGTACTATATCATACATATAAATCTTCCTCTTGAATCACCCTATCTATTGAAAAAACCGCATAGAAATCCGTTGCGTAGTTTTAAAGATCTAAGCATACATAGGGACAGACAGCGGGAAGCGACTTTGTTTAATACTATGTAGTGATAGTGATAATTACCATTAGGTTCTCATTATCAAAGAGAACGACTGAGTAATCTTTGAACAGCTGCATCCCGCGCACTACGCTCAGATTTGGGAAGAGGTCGCCGAGGTTGCGGATCCCCTTCGCTCTGGAAATAAATAAAGGAATATTTAGGGCAAAAAACACAACCAGTCAGACGAGGATTGACAAGGAAAGTCATTATCGCTTTAAGACGCTTTCATAAATTCTATAAATACCAGTTGCAGAAGGCAACAAGTAACTACATTCCCATACTCTTGTAAAGCGAATAAGTAACTAACATGCCGATGAATTTATTTTGGAATTCTAGTTGAAAGACGCGCGATATCATTGGGTAAAGTTCCCTTGAAAGTGGGCTATCGCCCGGTTACTTCAAAAGTTTTCTACTAATATTACATGTAAGATTATAAGCTTTTGTAGTGAAAAATATTCCCGAGTCTAGCCCGACAGGCCTACATAGCATGTATTTACTTTACGCCGCCGCTATTAAATATATAATTGAGACGATTCTGCCTATTATGTAATCCTCTTCAGGCTTCATCATCAAACCATCTAAAAAAGTCTCATTTCTTCTCTTTCTCCTAGCGATATTCCCGGTTGTATTTATCTATCCTAAAGGATCCCAGGGTCCGCTTTGGCACCTAATCCCAACTTTTACGAAAGCGGCCTTCCAACCAAGAGCAAAAAGTAGACCTTGTTGGGACCAGACCGGCTTCCTCGCGATGCTATAAAGTCTCACCTATAGATCATGATATAGCCGGTGACCTCCCTGAGTTCGGGGAAGCTCATGTCGGCGTAGGACGCGGGCGTGGCCCGCTCCATCAGCACGATGCTCAGCTGGCCCTCGATCACGCGGCATCCCCGCAGCCGGTGCAGCTGCTCGGGGTGGTTCCTGATGTCCAATGACTGGCATACTGTAACAAGAACAAGGGAAATTAAAAAAAAACAGGGTAGCTAACTGCGTTGTTACCAAACTTTATTGCACAAACAAAAAGTACAAATGGCGGAATTAAAGCCAGACCCGCCATAGACGGACTGCTTGCAGTCGGAACCCGCCATAGACGGACTGCTTAGAGCAGTCGGAACCCGCCACAGACGGACTGCTGAGAGCAGTCGAGGCCTCATCTTATAAAGAGACAGATAGTGTGAGAGGTCGCGTGCCTTCATGTGCTAACCGTGCTGAGCCAATCAGAAAAGCTGGAGTGAGTGTCCTGTAGACACTCACTCAACGATTAAGAAGATACCCCATATGTAAAATTCCATAAAGCCGTTTTTAATGTTGGCATGAAGAAAATTGTACTTCATGGCTACACTCTTGCTCACATATGTACATACCCTCAAGATACATAATCCTCCTTCTGAGGCACTCGGGCAAAAAGGGAGTTGCAGTCAAAGACGTGAATAAACTAGCAAATCAACAAAACGCTTCGCGAAAGAGAGCTGGTGCCCTTTGACTTGCCTAACAAATAGCGTAAATTAAACCCACCAGAAACAAATTATATGTACTTTATCTACGCACATATCCTTAGTGCTCTAAAATGCGTTCAGAAACCGTAGGAAATGACCAGCATTATTACAACCGATTTTACTATGAGAACTTTCTTGTCTGTGGTAGTAGGTAAAATCTGTAAGTACTGTAATGTTATTACAGATAGATTTTTGTAACGTTATGAGTTTAAATTTGGAACAGCTGTCAAAACTCAAGCAGGATTCTATTCTAGTATCGTCGTCAAACGTCGTAAACGTCACTTCAGTATTTTTTTTTTATATAAAAACCGCACGACATTTGATCTCGAGTGATATGAGTATAGGGATTAGGGACTTCATTCGACGAATTGCTGCCATTGCTGTTGTCATTTTTTTGTTGATTATTTTCTGTTACTTACTACTACTTATGATATGTGTGTAGATAAAGTAGTGTATGCAACTGTACATAATTAGGCCTTAAAACACTGGTGTGATCCTATTATGAAATGAGCGCCTAGCAGCGAGTTTCATATAACCACACTTGTACTTTAAGGCCTCTCATTATGGATCAGTTGCATAAACTACTATGATGTAGTTTTTAAGACTCCCGGGCTCTTATCACTTTAAGTTTAAAAAGTTATCAAATTGCAAGTAGCGCCAAGCCCCCTACTCCACGCGGCCTAACTTTACCAGCCCCGCTCCGTCCGCAGTAACGCGTAGTCAGAAAAGGGTATCTATACATTATGTATCATTGCATATCTAGGATAACAAGGGTATATTCTCTTTATAATCAAGTTGAATATGAACGGAGACGGATAGCACGAAGCAAGCGCGGCTTGGAATAACAACCCGCGAAGCAGTATTGCATTACGTTATTTTCTACGTGTATCGTTCGTAAACAACTATTAATAGTACCACTGCATGGCTGCTATTCTTTACGCGCTCATGGGCCTCGCTCCACCCGTCACGTCTAATGAAACTAGACCTCTACCTACGCTTATATAGTTACTACGAATCGCGGCGTCAAGATATATTTGTGGGTGAGCGGTAATGTGAGCTAAAAACTAGTTACAGAATAGCGGGGCTTTACACGGGTGCACGTGTAAAGCCGGTTTTAGGTTTTGAGAGCGTAGTTATTTGTCACCGACTGCTGACCTAACAATTTTGTTATTTTTTTCAAATTAAATTGATTCTTGTTTACGAAGCATGCCGTCGCATCGTATTATATCTTTATAATAGCGGCACGTGTAGGCTTGAATCAAAATTAACCAGGTGCTAATAAACAGTGCGTCGTTTTATCCAATTATGGTTTAGTGGCTTAATCTAGGTTTCTATGCGTCATGCTCAGCGTTGGTTAAGCATTTATTAGTATACTGAGATAGCGTATGTTCAGGGGACTTGGAGCCTGTTACTAGTAGGTGAGCGGTGTGGTCGTTTGCCCACTCCGTAACACACTCAACACAGAAAAAAAACAGTAGAATTGTTGGAACGGTTAAATATTATTCAAACCTCTCATGCTAGTTGGATGCGAGGAACAACAAATTAATTAAATTAAAGGTGTCAAATATCCATACCAATATTATAAATGAGAAAGTGTATGTGTGTGTTTGTTTGTTTGTCCGTCTTTCACAGCAAAACGCATGCAAAACGGAGCGACGAATTGACGTGATTTTTTAAGTGGAGATAGTTGAAGCGATCGGGAGTGACATATGATAGTTTGTATCCCCGAAATCAGCGAGCTGCGATATAAACGAGTTCCACGCGGACGGAGTCGCGGGCAGAAGCCAGTGTGAAAATAAAACGCAGCGTAAATTAGACACAACAAAAACATATTATGTGGTTTTTAGGACTCTTAGGCTCTATCACAAGTTTTAAAAAAAACCGGTCAAGTGCGAGTCTGACTCGCTCACCGAGGGTTCCGTACAAACTAACAATTAACTCGAGGTAAAGTAAATGTCCCAATATTTGTTAAATTACTTATTTTAACCCAACACAATAGAATTCAATTTCAAACAACGAGTGACTTTTACACCAAGACAATTGAATCGCGATCTTTTTTTGACCTGCTATTGAAAATAAATATACGCGTCGCAATCCCAACCCCATTAATTCTACAAAAATCTTAACAGCGCGAATGGGGTCAGCGCCATCTATCGGCCCCATTTGGTTTTTTAGCGATTATTGTTTACCACGTGAACCGATCTCTATTATTTTTGTTTTATTTCAAAGAGAGTATTTCTATTATAGTCTTATAGGAATTTCAAAACGAATAAATATTTATAAAGTTGATTAAATTGCAAACTTAACTAGGAAATGATTTTTGTAAATAGTAAAACAAAAAATATGGTAGATACAGAAAAAAAATATGTTTCCAGTAATATTTATGTTTATCGTAATCACAAGTAATTATTTCAAATTTTTCGCTTTGATAACTTCGGAGATAAGGGGGGGTGGTATTTTTTTACACTTTCCTTCATAAATCGAAATTTTACCAATGTAGAAAAAAAAGAAAAACTGCTTCGAAAAGTGCAACTCAGCCATTTCAAATGATACCCCACTTGACCTAATAGTTGAATTTTTTTTTGCCCCCTCATCAAATTCGTAATTTTTCATAGTAAATTTAAATGTATATTTCTATTTTTCATTTTCCATGCACGCGGATAACTCTCATTTATAATCATTCCAAATTTCAAATTGATAGCTTAAGTAGTTCATGAGATATTTCACTTTGTGACAGACAGACAGACAGACGGACGGAGTCGCACCATAAGGGTTCCTTTTTTACCATCTTTGGTACGGAACCCTAAAAGTGTACCTATCACAATGCACGTAACGCCTCATCCCGTTCTCCACGCGGCCGAAGTTCACCAGCACAGTCCACCTATTCTGTAACTGGTGTTAAGCTCACCTCGACGCTCACCCACAAGTTTAGAAACATGATCATTTGTAAAAATAATCATGTGTGTTTATTTATTACGCAATAAAGATTACACATGATTTTTTTTGTCCATTTCTGAATCACATGCATATTCCCTATTATATCTTGACACCGCGATGCGTAGTAGGTAACTAAGCGTCGGTAGAGGTCTAGTTTCGTGACGGGTGACCGGCGGGGTGAGCCGCATTAGCGCGTAACGAATAACAGCCCTGCTCTGCAAATTCTCGACTGATCTGTAAGAAGCGACGTAAGCGTATACTCCGGTGGATACTCATAAGTAAGTGAAAACAGCGGCTGCGGACCTCTTAAAAGACGATGATCGTCATGTCCTATTTAAAGTAGGCTTTTGTCGATTTTCCCACACGTTTTCTTTGACAGGATGACATTACAAGACGTTTTATTTTTGTTTTACCTAGTTTCCATGATATTCTCTTCCCCACCCCTCTACCGCGTCCCATTGGTTTAGCTTTTCCAAAATGATCTGGATGAAAAAATAAAGGACTTGAGAAGAAAAACGTCCTATGCCGCATCTTAGCAAATAATTGTTATCTATCCATTCTCTGGTCGGTCGGTATCTCACTCGTCACATTCCTCAATTAGGAGTGATTAATTTGTTATTGTTTTTGCGAACGAGCTGTTATTTGCCACTAATGGCCTCCCACCGGCCGACTAATGAACACTGCAGGCGACCACATAGAGGAGTATTAGTTCTTGACTCATTTAACTAGTTAGGGTCGCTTACGAATGTTTGGCGGGTCATTTAAAATAAGTCGAATGTTTATTAAGGCTAATACGGATGACTGAGTGAATCTCTAATAATAGCGTATTACTGTTATTGCAAGCAGTACGATCTACTCTGGTCCAGAACTCTTTTACATAAAGTGCTAGTCATAAGTATTTCAGTGTTTTTATAAGGCTTAATTTCATATTATTATTAATTATCATCAAGAATTTATAATTAAGAACAAGGTATGCACCGCAATTACGTTTTGGAATGTTCAGCTTTTGAAGTCATGTAGATATGGCCTGATCTATAACTTCATTAACATAACTCAACAGGAACTTAATCAATTATGATGAACAATCGAATTATAGCTCTAATTGACAAAGTACGATATTTAACTAACTTATGGATAATAAATAATATAAATCGATACCTTTTATCACGAAGTTTAAGTAATACTATAATCTTTTTTTAGTCACTAAGTAGGTACCTAATAGTTACTTTAGGTACCTAAGTATTATTGTGAGACTGCAACCTGACTCGACATTCAAACTAAATAATTCGTTGTGTAGAATGATTAAGGTATTTTAAAGCATAATATAATTAATATATCTTAGTAATGTCAATTTTAATAAAAGGCACAATAGAAAATACCTAATCATATTAAATAACAATAAATCGTAATTCAAAATCAATCGTAGTTACAAAACAATAAAAACACAAACTTACATTAAAAATAAGTATCATAACATAACATTTTTCAGAATAAACTAAAATTTAAAATAAATTAAGATTCATCATATTCATAACTTATCATGAAAACTAAATTAAAATTGACAGTTACTTGAAATTAAATATAAATTAAAATTGGAAATAATTAGTTGAATTACTATGTCAATCTTCTTATTGCCATAAAAATCTAGTATAGGTAGTATGCTTTGGCAAGCGCTTTGAAATATATGATGAGTATTTTATATTATTGGTTGGCTAATTAAAATAAAGGCGTGTTTGTTTTGATCGCCGCATTACCTGCACCAGAAACGCCTCAATCACCACACATTATCCTACTATCCTACTAATATTATATAAATGCAAAAGTTTGGATATTTTGATGTTTAGATACAATGTCAATTAGCTTAAAAACGATCAACCGATTTGAATGTAATTTTGCACGAAGATAGTTTATAGCCTGGATTAAAATATAGGATATTTTTATCCCGGGTACGCGCAGATGACGTTGCGGGCGGAAGCTAGTGAGGAAATAAGTGAATTATCACAGCAACTGAATAAAAATTGTTTACCAGGGACTCAGATACCGTGAAAAGTGTATATGTTGATCTTATCTATTCAGACCGCGTTCACATATACTTATTTATAGATTTTATATACAAAATCAAATCCATACGCCATGTAAACATCCAATAAACGCGAGAAAGCGTGTAAGGCATGATAATTACAAGGTCCGCCCCCACATCAGTGTTATAAGGTGTTATAAATGTCCATAAAAGGGCGAAGGCATGGAGCGGGGTGCAAGGTCATATAACTACGTAGTTCCGGCTCCGAAGCATGGCTACGCAGTACGCGGGCCCACCGCGCATGCCCGGGGCTCACGCCGCGACAAAATGGCGTTTGGAAAGTAAACAAACAAATGGCCGAACGAACGCTTAAAGACTTGACTCGCCCGGCGAAGAAGCCGTTGGGCAATTTATTGCATCTCAAAATGTTATAAACAGACGGCGAGAGACTAATACCTACCTAATATTTAGACTAGATTATCTATATTACCAGTTAGTATTATGTAAACACATTTGAACGTGAATATTTAACCTAACTAGGAATGAATATGAAACCTATTGAAACCTCATGAAACCTATTTGTAGTTTCAAGACATATTATATTATATTACATATCGATGTGGGAACTTTAGTACATAGTGATATGTAATTAAATTAATCAACAACACACTTACTTCCTATACCTATTCTCCATCATGAATGAATATCGATGACAAGATAGCTAATAGTAAACACAAGTGTGTAACTAGTACTGTGTAGTATTGAGATTATCAAACAGACGCAATCTAGGCGCAAGCGATATCCAGCATCAACACCGTAAAACGGAATCCGGAGACAGACATACACGATGCGCGTAAATGCATCTCTTTCCCGCCGCCATCCGTAGTAATTCTGTGATAAACAGACTGCAGGGACGCGGGGCGCTGAGTAAGTGCAGCGAGGCGGGAGGGGGGGGGGGGGGTGGGAGGGGAGGGGAACGGAGTCCACTCGGTGCATTGCCTACGATGCAATGCAAATGAACTCTGCCGCATAGCTGCGCCCCGCACCGCGCCCCGCGAACCTTCGGCCCAATGGTTATTTATAGACTTTGGAATGTTATTGTACTCCTGTACAGGCTAGTGATGTACTTACATAGCGATGTCTAATGATGATTATCGCTGCTAAGTCGTTACACAATGCTTTATTGCGCTCTCTCTCATGCTTCTTTACAAATTTAGTTCTAAATCTATATATATATATATATAAAACGCAAAGGTGACTGACTGATTGATTGACTGATCTATCAACGCACAGCCCAAACTACTGGACCGATCGGGCTGAAATTTGGCATGCTGATAGCCACTATGATGTAGGCATCCGCTAAGAAAGGATTTTTCAAAACTAACCCCCTAAGGGGGTAAAACGGGGGTCCAAAGTTTGTATGGGGGTAGCATTATTTTTTGAACTAGAGACTTAAAACTTTGTAGGAAGATTACTTATTAGAATACAAAAAAAGCGCTTTCAGCGAATTTTGTAAAATAGGGGTGCAAAGTTTGTATTCAAAACTACTGGGACTACAAACTTGAAATTTACACCAGACCTTCATTTTATGACGTAGGCAAGGGATAAGACGGGATTTTTGGAAATTCTATCCCTAAGGGTGTTAAATAGGGGTGCAAAGTTTGTATTGGTGAAACATTATTTTTTTACTAGAGACTTGAAACTTTGGAGGGATATTACTTATTAAGATACAAAGAAAGTTCTTTGAGCTTTTTAGAAAATTCCACCCCTAAAGGGGGTCAAATAGGGGTGCAATGTTTGTATGGGGGTAAACATTATTTATTGAACTAGAGAATTGAAACTTTATAGGAAGATTACTTATTAGGATACAAAAAAAACATCTTCAGCGTTATATAAAATTCCACCCCTAAAGGGGTAAAATAGGGGTGCAAAGTTCGTATTCAAAGCTACTGGGACTAGAAACTTGAAATTTAACCAGAACTTCATTTTATGACGTAGGCAAGGGATAAGACGGGATTTTTGGAAATTCTATCCCTAAGGGGGTTAAGTAGGGGTGCAAAGTTTGTATGGGAGAAACATATTTTTTTGTACTAGACTTGAAACTTTGTAGGAATATTATTATTAAGATACAAAAAAGTACTTTCAGCGTTTTATAAAATTCTTCCCCTAAGGGGGTTAAATAGGGATGCAATGTTTGTGGGGGGGAACATTATTTATTGAACTAGAGACTTGAGACTTTGTAGGAAGATAACTTATTAGGATACAAAAAAAGTAATTTCAGCGTTTTATAAAATTCCACCCCTAAGGGGGTTAAATGAGGGTCCAAATTTTGTATAAGGGAAACTTATTTTTAGCTACTACGTACTTAAAACTTTGTGGACAGATTACTTATTCATTTACAAATAAAGTGCTTTCAGCGTTTTGGAAATAATTACACCTAAAGGGGTTTAAAAAGGAGGTCCAAAGTTTGTATGGAGAAAAAAGATTAGTAAGACAATTTTATTCGAGAATTCACAGGATAATTCCTAACGATAAATGAGTAAACAAGTGTTTCCGGATTTTTGAGAATTCATCCCCTAAAAGGAGACATGTGGTGACAAAATCTGAAAATCAACATCGGCATCTATTGTTTCTATGGTTTATCGGGTCGCTGATTAGGAAAACAACAACGATTTTACATTCCAACGTGGCGTCTAAATATCAATATGGGCGTTGTTATTACGGTTTTTTGGGACGTTAATAACGAAAATCACATAGATTTTGAAATGTAATGTTGTGGACATGAAAATTCATAAAAAATATTTGTGCCAAATTGCAATTCAATCGGTCCAGTTTTTTTCGTAGCAAATCGGTTGTAACAGACGGACTGACAGACAGCCACACGTGATCCTATAAATAAGGGTTCTATTTTTGCTTTTGAGGTATGGAACGAGACCCGCGTTATATAGGGTTATAGGTTTTAAAGTTTGTATTTGGTGCCATCTCGATCGTCAGCAATCGGTACCTAGGCGAGTGCGGGCGGCGCGGCGGGACGGGAGGGTAGGAGACATTGGGAAAGTGCCTGCATCCGTAATAAGTACATTCAAGGTGCTGCACGAAGATGTGCTTACTTTTTATAAGTTAAGCATTTTGGCCGCCGTTAAATTAAAACAAATTTTTGGGTATTTATGTTAAATACTGGTTCGAAAAGCATGGAAAAAAAATCTTAGGAAACAAGCCTGTAGCAATGTCCAGGCCACAAATTTGACTTGACATTCGTAGAGATATTTTGGTATTTCAACATTATCATGAACATAACTTTTATTCCAGAGGACAGATTCTCATGAATCATGATTGTAAATTTAATAACAGAATACGTACATACATACATACATTCACGCCTTTATTCCCAAAAGGGGCAGGCAGAGCACATGAACTTTATGTTCCAGCGCCACTTTTAGCATAAATGTGGGTATAAAAGATCGACAAAAAGTGATATTGCTTAGATTGTTAGCCCATCACCCACAACACACTTCAACCCTGCTCTCTTAATCGACTTTTACGACACACACGGGAAGAAAGAGGGTGGTGAAATTCTAACCCGCCACCACACGGGCATAAAAATAATAGTAAATAAAAATTAATTTACCATAATGGGTTATGACGAAGGGTTATTCGTAGGGGAAGTTAGTAGTAGTAGGTTAGTAGGCGGCGTAGCAATTCAACAATTATTGGAAAATTACTTTTACTACGCGGGCGAAGCCGCGGGCAAAAGCTAGTAAAAAACTATTTTGGTAACCAATGTATGCGAGTATGTTTTTGTTTACTTGCATAAACCTCATTTAAAGGAATAGTAACATTTGTGATGAATTGTGAACGCATAATAATCAAGTTTAAAGTTTTATTTCATAATACAGTAAAAATTTATAACAGTAGAAGATTCATCCAGGCAAAGTTATTTTATTACGTACTTATAAGTTATTTTATTACGTTTAGCACAGTATTTTTACAATTAGTAAAATAACAGTACTTCTACTTCGCCTCATGCATTGTAAAGGGAATTTCATTCATTTAAATCCAGCTACAAGTATGTAGGTAAGTACATACTTACAAGTTGCAATACAACCCATCATTCATTCACATTAACCGCATAAAGATTGCGTCATCGCCGACGCCGGCCGTTACACACAATCATAAAAAGGCACTGCAATGAAAACGTAAGGTTTATCTGTTAAAGTACCCAGTCAGATATTAATCTTATTATTATTTCATTATGCGTAGTGACTCTACGAAAAAAAGTCCAATGCGTAAGATATACTTATTCTAAAATCTATGCATGGCAAACAAACGAAGTACATATATATACCTTTACCAGGTAGGTACATATCGACATCGACAAAACAGCTAATTCAAAAACTAAAGTTACAGGACATCACTGTTTACCTACATTTACTAACAAAAATATTGAACGCGCTGTGCTTACTACGTCGCTACTACAACCTCCGCCCGCCCCCTCCACGCGCCCCATACCACGAGACTGCAGCGAAATCGCGCATTTCACCAAACAATACTACGCACTTTTTAATACTATGACGATGCAAGAAACAGGCTTTCGGCTTGCCGGTAATCACTAATCAGACGCCGTACATATCCAATAATCACAAGCTCTCCCTTTATCGATTTGAAAAACACTCGTTCTGTTGACAGTTATCCAATTCACGTCTATCACTCTCAATTCAACACATCCCCAGAAGCTTTGGCGACTTAGTCACCGACAGGAACACAACACATACCTGCAGAGCAAAGTGTTATTACGGCTGCGGTCTTCTGTAAAGTGGTGATACATCCCCTGTTGGGCTGACATGAATATGACTCTTAAGCTTTGTCCCATCTCCCTACTTGTACTTAATCATGCTTAAGAAAGTCGCTTGCTCCACGCGAAACGACGCTTCAATCCTCTCACAAGTGGAAAACCGTGGCGCCAACCCAGGCAGGTAACATATTGGTTTATATACGAACAAAGCTAAAGCTAGATTTATGTTACCCACTTGAAGTTCTTAGTAAAAAGACAATATGAAACCAATAACAAGTTATTTTAGAATCATATTTCTTTACGGGAGGAATTGTGTTACAATTAAGGTTAATTAATAAAACAGAGACACCAACAACAATTTGAATGTTTCTGATGAATAACTGAGCAGTAGCAGTAGTAGCGTTTTGTGAATGTATTACGAGGAAAGTTTCATGGTACGGGAGGCTGGAATTCGCGTCGTGTAAACGTTTTACGATAATTTTGTAAAATTACAGCCATTGAGGTCGGGCCGGGCGCGGCAAACAGGTTGCGTCACTGCGCGCCACACACCGCGGTGCATCGCGATGCACGTGGCGTCAGAGCTCTGCACTCTAATTTGCCAGGAAAAGCATGTTTTATGCGATGATATTTGATTCGACTGAACCGAAACTCCAACAGTAGTTTAACAAGCATAATAAGTTCAATAAACTGTATCCCGACTACGGAAAACGTAATTGAAGAAATAAATGTATCTTTTTCATTCAAGCTCCCAGCCTATGTCATTTGGAGCATAATTTCGAATCGATTGACACCTCATTTATCAAAATCGGTTCTGAACATGGACCTATGATACTCAGGACAAGCTATGGCAATAACAATACCACGTGCGAGAGAGCTGGTAGCATACAAATCTCAATAAGTATAACAGAAAGGGAAATATCATTCATTGTCCTTGTCATAGTTCCACTTTTTGTTTATTTGCCACAACTGATTTAGTATGAAGTCGTGGCACATAAACCATTACCCGTCCAAATGAAGTAAGTTTTTTATGGCAAGTCATCAGCCATTTTAAGTCCTGTTCTTAATTTAGCTGCATAGGAGCCTTTCCGTCCCTCGCTGTGGCAAACCTGAAACGCTACACGGTGGCGGTGGTAAAAACAGAATATAGACTGCTAAGATCATACCCCTTCCTTTCGCCTTTGCCGCAGTCGGACAAAAAGGACATAATAATAACAAAAAGGCAAAGTCTTGTATATAAATGTTTGTTTCTATTAAAAACGCGAGGACGCTTGTGTAGAACGGAGCTGTTATTCGCTACGCACTAATGCGGCTCACCCCGCCCCGCCGGTCACCCGTCACAAAACTAGACCTCTGCCTACGCTAAAGGCCTCCACCCACCGGACGCGTGTGCTGCGCGTGTGCTGCGCGTGTGCTGCGCGTGTGCTGCGCTGCAGCTGCGCGGGTGCTGCGCGTGTGCCGCGTTCGATGTGTGCTTGAAGTGTAGTTTCAATGCTTTACAACTTGCGCGTGTGCTGCGCTGCAGCTGCGCGGGTGCTGCGCGTGTACCACGCGGGTGCTGCGCTGCAGCTGCGCGGGTGCTGCGCGTGCAGCACACGCGCCGCGCCGCGCAGCAAACGCGTCCGGTGGGTGGAGGCCTTTAGTTACTACGCATCGCGGTGTCAAGATATATTTGTGGGTGAGCGTTGAGGTGAACCTTAAACAAGTTACAGAATAGGAGCGTCGTTGCATCGTTCAATAAGTACGTGTTTGTTGTGCTAGGAAAAGCTAGTGTTATAGGATGAATTTTGACTGGACGATCCAACAGAAGTTTATATTATATGTTTTATTTTTTCATTTTCCATACACGTACGTTACATTTGTTTACAATTATTCCAATCTCAATTTAATAGTATAAGATACTAAGTACTTCCTGAGACCAGAATCACATGATAAGGGTTCCTTCTTTATGGTACGTAGCAAAATGGCGTAAATAAACATAAATAAGAAGTTTCAACCATAACATTATTATTTCTCGCAAATGTTTTGAAACACGTGTCTTGATAATTAAAAACCTTTTGGGCTCTCTTATTGCGCCTCGAGTTTAATGAAAATGATCACTTAATTCAATTGTACATCACAATGTACTTACTGTAATATCCATGTGGCAGCAGATACAGCCGAGCGAAGTCTAATACTAAAGAAAGCGCATTTACAAAGTTGTAAAAATTGTAAAGGTATGGTTGAAATTATTTAATGTAGCCTTTTAAAAAATTGGCATTGGAATTGGAATCTTTAACTTTGGACGGTAGAGTGGCTTTTTCAATGGACTACTGTGATACAATTCAGCCAACTCAGTTAATCTCAAGTATAAATCATAGCATAGATATATTAAAAAATCACGTCAATTCGTCGCTCCGTTTTGCCGTGAAAGACGGACATACAAACAAACAAACAAACACACACATACACTTTCCCATTTATAATATTAGTATGGATATTATACCTTTTTATCCATATAACCCTTCTATGACTATATTATATCGAACTAACTACTATTAAAAGGCGTCGAATGCCGCCTTAGGCATTGTGTAGCGCCTCCATGACGTGATTGTAAATGTTTTCCTTGTTTATATGCATCGAGTATAGTAATTGTACAATTATATAAATAACGTTACTTATGTGGTCTTGATGAATGGATTGTATTATAATTTTCCTGTTGTCCTCCCATGCGATTTAAAAGGTGTATAACTGTATATATGGTAATTATGAAATGTTACGCACATCACACATGAGTGGGATCGGTAGTGGAGTGTAGATAAGATAGATGAATAAAAACGATCTAATGAGATGTGAATGGTTTCGTCTAACAGACGTTTAAAAATGAGTTGTTGGTTGACGCTGTCCAAAGACGTACGACGTAATAGTATTTTATGCAACTGTTGTAGGTATAAGTAGGGTCTTAAAACGCGAGTGTCGTGAGTTGCGATGCGAGCCTTGGCGAGCATCGCAATTAAAGACGCCACGAGCGTTTTAAGACCAAGTTATACACCGTTGCATACAATATTTTTTCTACGACTATTTTAAATAAATAGCATAATTTAACTTTTCAGGCAGTAAGTTTTCCGTTAGTTCTATTACTACTCACGCAATTTCATCAGCGGTGCAGTTATTTTCTTCTTCGTCCATTTTAAAAGGAACGTACACATTTTTCTTCACTTCACAAACACGAATCAAATCTTAAGAAGTTATTAATAACGAATAGTTATCATATTTGACATATTTCGTCTTTTAATTTTGAACTGGAACTTTGGTGGGAAATTGGAAACATGACACATTGACACCTCTTGTTTATGGTCTGTTTTGTTCTTAATTCAACTTGCCAGAACTGTCATATTAAGACCAAGGTTTTTCTTAAGTTGGCAGCAATGCCTTTAGTACAATAATTTATTTGAAGTAAATACATTCAGTGGTTTGTTAAGTTGGTAGTACCTAATGTATTTTATGTTTCGGCATGGCCCTCTAGATTAGTCGCGTCGCGGCCTACTCGATCGTGTCTAGTAGGCCGTGGCACAATGTGGCACCCAGGTTTAGAAGCGTATGGCTGCTAAGCGTATCGTTTTGGCGACAAAACAGCACGGTTGTGCCGTACTGTTATGGGGAATAGAGTATAGACTTTTCTGCAGAGTTATTTTGTATGTCTTTATATTAGTGTTCGGGACTATGTAAATGACAGATAAAAGTACAGGAGTAGAAAAACACATTTAAAGGTGTAATTTCATGTCAATAACCTTTCTCATTCATATACAATACACAGCAGCAATATTGAAACGGAATTTGGATAAGTATGTACTCATAATCTTATGATTGATATGATGACGTGACATTGGACAAGTATTTTTAAAACGCAACCAAACCAGTCATTGATACTGTAACGTACAATTATTAGACAGCGGTTCTAGTTCCAGTGAAAGTGCAGTGAGTCACTGCGTCGGAAATAGAGCTGCGCTAGAGCTTCATAATGTGTCTCGACTCACCACTCGTCACTGGTATAACTTGGCCGTGAGATACTTAATACCTGTGGGAATTTAGAGGTCAGGTTTAAACTAGATGTCTGAGAATTATAGGTAAGTGTTGTGATCAGCCCAGCGCGGCGTGATGCTATGCGTGTGTGACCCACTACACGCGCGTGGAAGAATACAGAATACTACAAACACAATACACTACCCTACATAACGTAGTATTTAGGAAATAGAAATTTATTTTGGGAAATGTACGTTTGCACAAGAAGTTCTTAAGCAGGGTAATAGTTATGGAATAATAAATAAGCCTATGTACGTCCGCGTCCCACTGCTGGGCACAGGCCTCCTCTCATGTATGAGCGGGAAAGTTAAAGTTATGGAAGCCAGTATTATATTCGGGTCACCTCCGCTCTTATTTGAAAGTCAATTGTTAGAGGCTCTCTTGTTAGAGATTGAAAAAATACAGAATCAAATCGGTGTGTCCACTTGGGAGCTACGATTCCACAGACATACACATAGATGTTAAACTTACAACACCCCTCGATATTCGTTGGGGGTTAAACGTATTATAAATACAAGTTCGTCTCATTAAAGTAGGTGGAATCTACTTGTGAATCTTGTGATATAGATACCAAGTTTGACTTCCACTGCAGCACTGTTGTTTAGTAAGTACGATTAAATATACACTTAATTAATCACATATACTGAATACTTTGTGTTTGTTATAACTATAATGTGAAAATTTCCGTCTTCCATTTCAACAAAGAAAACAACTCGTATTCTAGGAAAAATTTGTAGTAATAAGGAAACCCCCATTCCAAAAGTCACGATAATCTAGCTACCGATGCTACATCGAAAAAACGATAACATGCTTTGCTGAACATCCCGAACGGGTAAGTATTACATCCGAATTGTTGTTTCACGATAATTTCTCAATAGTTGCATTCTGGCGCGAATCTCGCGGGCGTGCACACATCAAGTCGGCGGGTTGTTACAGCGGATTCTTAACGTGAAGCATTGTGCATAAGACAATGCAATAACAATGAGGGATAGATTCGTACTCCGCGTAGGTAATCCCGGGTCGCGTAACCGCCTTGAAGGCCGATGCGTCGCGTCGCGCTACACTGATTTATGTTTCCGGTGTCTGAATGAAGGAAGATATCAATGGTCGCCTCACATGGTGAGCGCGGCGGCGCGCCCGCGCTTCTGTTATTGTCGCTGTTCATTCACATCGTTTCTTAACAAACAATGCAAATTGAGATTGTTTTTACACGGTTGCAGGCGTGACGGCGTGAGCAGATGCTCGTTTAATATCGCTCTTTACTAATTACAGGGGATTCACGTTGTCGCAAATAAAGTATAGTATTTATTCGATTTTTATTTAATTCCGCATGCACGTAATTTCTAATTCAACTGGCACATTCCATTCGCGTAATACGACCGGTTTTATTGTGGTAAATATGTTATTTTATATACTTAAAGTGTAAAACACGAGTTCCTATACAGTCACAATCATAAAACCAGAGAGCTGAACAATAATAATGTCGGATTAAACGGTTCGCAACTTATGTTATTATAGCCACGAAAGCGTTGTACCTACAGTGAAGCGTAAACATATTGGAGCATACCACTTACTTATACATATGTCCCATCGCTCTTAAATGTCAGCGGATTAAGGTAATGTGTCCATATTTATACCATGTACATATTTATGAGAGGATTAAATCGATACATATATTTGCACTTGACTGTATACGGTCATGAAACGATGGAAGGAGAGCGAGGCGGGAGCTAGGAGTCCGCAGGGCTCACGTGCGTTATGTTTACGAAGACTGTTACGTGTGTCCATTTTGATAATTGACTGTCGATAAAACGACCGTAAACAGTATTTATGGCGCTACCGTCGCCGATCTTCCCCTTCTGCTATACTATTCACAAACGCTTGACTCCCCTCACCACTCACCTCAATATACCTTGCCCCGAGATTCCTAACAACTACTTGTAATCGGAGGTCAGGCTCATACTGGTTCTCTAGTGGGTTGTCTCCGCGCGTTGTGAATCGGTATTGCTTGGCTGATGCGATTGCAGTCTGATTTTGGCGTAATGGAAACGCACGATGTAATTAGGTCTCCTTTCACCAGCGCAGATAAACAAAGAGGTATTAAGTCGCAGGATAAATCCTTTCACGTCACAATGGCTGCTGCTATTCGTGTTGACATCTCGAGTGAAATTGTGTGTCAGTTCGAGCTTAAGCGATAAATAAGTTTTGAACGCTATGCGATGAGGGCTGGATGAATAGCGTTATTGAGCGGACCTTCAGTTTTCAATTTGTTCCTTCAGCTGTCAACACGGTGAATCTTCAAACATATCAAGGGCCGGCAACCTTTCCTTCGGAGTTGCATGCGTCTATAGGCTGCGGTGTCCGCTTACCACCAGGCGGGCCATACGCTTGTTTGCCACCGTCGTTGTATAAATATAAAAAAATCTTTTTCAAATGCATCGCTCATACGGGTGGGGCAGGACCGGTCATTGTGGCACTCTTTGGAGGAGGCGTCTCAGCAGTGGACGTCTTTTGACTGATATGATGATGATAGGCATTTATGAAGATAAATAAAGGGCAGTAATAACTACCCTTTTTTTTCTAATGGTTATTAAGTCTGTTTGCTTGTGCGCTCGTTAACGAGCTATAAAACTATTTTGTATTTATCTCATGTAAAGTGAATTAATTCTTGTGAGAATAAATGATCTTAAACCTGTATTGACGAGATATTATGAGTATAATATTAAATGGAACATATTAAACATTAGTATAGCTATTTTTGCCTGTTACAGAAACATTCTCGTTGAAAAGTGATGTCTTTAGGTACCAGGATATAGAGATAGCGACCTCCAACAAACGTATTTACAATACATAGTAACGCAGATCCGGGAACGATGACGTCCGTTTCCGCACTTTCCGCAGCGCGCAGCCGGCACGCGGGCGAGCTTCGTTAATCATTCAAACAGGAAGACCGGACATACAAAAAATTCGTCAAGCGATTCGGCGAGCGACTTTCCTGACTGATTTTATGACAAAATTGTCGTTTATAATTTACTTTAAAAACAAAGTTTTAACAGACTTCAATTTAGTACTTCGCCTTTATTTGAAGAGTTCCGTCGTTTAGGATCCCATCAGATCCTGACCTGATAACCATGGAACCAGCTAGGAAGGATACCCTTGAAACAAAAAAAAAACCAAATTGGTCCACGCGTCTTTGAGTAATCGGTGAACATAAACAATAAAATATTCCGACGAATTGAAGTCGGTTAAGGCCGAAACGCACTGACAGCGGTGGCGGAGCGGCGCGGTGCGGCGCGGAGGCGGTACCCGTTGTAATTTTCGAACTAATACGAAAGGGTTCGCACAGAATACCGCGCCGCGCCGCGCCGCGCCGCTCTCTGTGCGGATCGTTTCACCGCTCACCGACCGCTGTCAGTGCGTTTCGGCCTTTAAAAATGACGTAAAGCCGGCTACATAGGAGTGGAACTTGCGATTTCTAATTCCGGTTTGCAGCAACAGGAACATCGGGTGAAGAGCTATACTACCACTGTATTGATTTGATTCTTGATTAATTGTTAATAATTTAAGGTCAAATTAGAATAGGGACCGCCATCACCATTCAAAATTTGACGTTTATTTTTAATAACTGCGAATCAATAGTAGAGTTCACGATCCTCCGCGGAACAAGATACTGACAAAGATATGGATTGAAGTAGTATTCAATTGTATTTATATTTTAATATCACAATTTACTCAACCGAATCCGATATCAAGTGGGCCACTGAACCCTATGGCGCACACTTGTCATGAATGAATCTAACGTATCAGAATGGAGTTATCACGTCAAATTAATGAAACAAAGTAGTTTCAACGAAAATAACAGTTTTCAAGCGTGACAACCGAGACACGAAACGTAAACAATATTATAACGTGTCGATAACGGTGAGTGGACACGGTCAAGAGTCAGCAAATGATAAACTAACAAACAGTGCAAACGCTAAGGGCATGGAATATTCCAGGGCCAAGTGTATGCTCGTCCACGTCCAACCTTCGTGTTTACACTCGAACAACGGACAGAATAAAAACTAGTAGTCATCGTCAAATTAAATAGCTTTATTTAATACTGGCTGAAACTACGGTAGCCTACTGGTTCAGGCCTGCGGCTTTCAAGCGACGGTCGTGGGTTCGAATCCAGGCTCGTACCAATGAGGTTTTCGGAACTTATGTACGGAATATCATTTGATATTTACCGTTAGCTTTTCGGTGAAGGAAAACAATCGTGAGGAAACCTGCATATACTGAAGAAATTCAAAGGTAGTGAAGTCCCCAACCCGCACTGGGCCAGCGTGGGGACTACTGCCCGTTCCATCCATGAGAGGAGGCCTGTGCCCAGCAGTGGGACGTATATAGGCTGATTTATTATTACATATTATTATTAATACTGGCTGCCTACGCGGCTTCGCCCGCGTTTTGCAGAGAACGCATGCGACCCGGCGGGATAAAATATAGCCTACAACCCTCCAGAAAGTCGTAGAAGTAGAACGGACGTCACGCTGGTGAAATATTTTTTTAAAACGTATAAGCGAGTCCGGATATTACCCATTACATACAAAGCTATACATGTACGTACCTACAATCTCACAGAAATTTCTTCTTTATAATATTTGTGTGGAAGTGTAGGCAATGGATATCAATCTTATCGTCAGCAATATGAAAGACAAGATATGTAGTTGTAAAAAGCTCCCGCAGGCTGCGGTCGTGGGTTCGAATCCCGGCTCGTACCAATGAGTTTTTCGGAACAACTACTTTTGTGTCACTTGCGTGGAGTCGTAGCTTATAGCCCCGGCGGAAACTCAGCTTATGTAACGCTCTGATAAAACGTTAAATTTAATAAACTTTATCTTTAAAAATAAACAATGTTTGTCCATTATCTTACAATATTTTCACTCAATAAATAAACTATAACGGTGCTTTTCAGTTTAGAGCATTGAACAATCTACTTGTAATTGGCCGAAAGGTCGAAGGGCGGAGATTGACGAACTTATTAGTAGGTGCATTCTGAGAGAACAGTTAGTGCATGTACTAAACCTAGAAAGAGCATAGATAGCAATCAGAAAGCAAAAATTTCTTCTTTCCGCCCCTATCAATTGCCCACAAACCTTTTGTATAAATCATCTGAATTTTTAACAGTTCGACAATTATTTATATTGCACACAGTTCTAAAACAGCACGCCGACACCCCTTACAACACCGATTATGAAAAGATTTGGTTTGTCCTAAATATACCCAAAAACGACACGCTTTCTCTTCAAGATTTTTTTCTTTTCCTAGGTCCACTTCTTTACAATAGACTCAATGCGCGGCTAGGTTTATATCCCCATAAGTACATGAAATTTAAATCAACGCTACGAGAAGCCCTACAAATGTCCTGAGAAGATATTTATCGTTTTAAAATAATTTTGTTCTATCTTTTATAGGTACCGCTTAGGTTTTAAGTTCCTTATTATTTGTACTAAATAGTTAATAAGAATGATATTGGATTTTGCATATAAATAACATTATATCTTCAATTATTAAGTAGTTACTTTTTGCCTGAAACACAGGGTATCCTAGCTCAGGCACGTGTAAGCTCCTAGTCTATAGTAAAACTGATGTACATTATGTTTTATCAATAAATTATGATTATTATTATTAATTTAATACCTCCTTACAGGATTTATGAGTAATTTAATTTTGATATTTACCACTAAATAAAACTTAAATAAGAACCAATTCCATCTCTTCTTCTTACACGGTATTGTACCTCTCATACAAATACAAACAAATAAATATACAAATGTCGTTCACTTCTAGACTTTGTACATCGTCAAAAAAATAATTATATATTAATTATGGTGTGGTTCACTGTTGCACAAAGCAACAATGCTGTTAAAAGTGCAAGTAATACCTAATCTTGTATGCGCAATTATCTAGGCTTGTATCACTTGTGAGAAAGTATTCACACAAAGTTTTGTTGTCTAAAGAAATTTACAGACCAAAGTACTCTTATTTAATAAGTGCTCAGATTCTGTACAACTCTTTGTATTATAAATATCTGATAAAACAATATACATAATAATAACAAACAGCACTCCATATAAAGAGTACTTCAATTCAAAAGTTGCATAATACTAATGTATTCTAATGCTACAATGTAATAATATGCAATAATCAGCGTGCATTGCCGGTGCTGATAATGATAAGCGATTTATCCGTATAATTTGCATGCAGTAACTCGCCATACGCCGACATGTACTCCATAGGAACAGTAAGTGGCTAATATCATGCGTATATTACGTGGGCCGTATAATAATATTCCTTGTTACAAGCGCCTAGCACGTGAAGAATCTCTACGGAATGGAGAAACGAAATTGCCTCTGATTTCTCTGTAAGTACGACGCATGTACATTGCAATTTTATGAGTCGAGTTTATATCATGAAAATCGAAATGAATTAGACTTGAATATAGTATGACAACGTTGGTAATGGTAATCCGATAATAAAGAGGGGCCAGACTATCAAGATTCGGGTCACGCAGGGGTTGCAGGTCTGGTATTCACAACAACACCTCGAGGGAAACCTATACAAAGGGATGGCTATACAAAGGAAAGAAATCACAAATATCAATGGTACCTTTAATGTTTATTAAATATATTTTTATCTTATTTTCTAGTTTCATTTTTGAGAAAAGCACTATACTTCCTTAGACCGTAATAGAAATCATGGTCGGCCTTATCACTCGATAAGTAACTTAACTTAAAAAATCTTTTCTTATTTAAGATTAATAGTTAAGTAATTATCATATTTTTATTAATTTTTTACTGAAATAAACAGCTAAACTTTTTTTTTTTTTTTAAGTGACAAGATAGAGCGTTCCGTCTCGTTCCATCGAACAACGTTAGCCAGACTTTCATACTCGGCCAGTATAGCTTACTTACTGGTCTGTGTCGTAAGTCGTAATGTACTATCTCTATGCCAACGAACCTTATAGTGAACACGAACGATCTGCACCGCCGAACACTATAGTCGCTAGTGAATGATAGCCATGTCAGCGTCTGTTTGACCGGCCCCCCTATTCTGTAACTTGTTTAAAGGCTTGGCCAAACACAGGGCGCGACGCAGCGCCGCGGACGCGCGGCGCGACCGCGGCGGCATTAGACACATGCTAACAGGTTACCGACGTCAAACAGACTGCGTCCCGCCAGCATCGCGCCCCGCTTCTGTCGCGCCCCGCGCCGCGCGGACGCGGCGGCACGCTGCGCCGCGCTGGGTCACATCAGTCGGACGTTAAACAGCGCGCGGTGCCTAGTGCGAGCGTAGCAATATATAAATCTCGTAAGAGATCATAAAGTTATGTATATATGACTCTGATCTATGGCTTCGGAAGGAATGAGCGACCCTCCGCACGCGCATGCTGTATCCGGGCGCGAGTCACGCCCGCATCGCGCCGCGTTCGCGCGTGCGATGAGGGCGCGTTGAGAGCGCGAGGCCGGCGCGATCCACGCGCGCCCTGTTTGAACAGCCATCGCGCCGGCATCACGCGGAGCGGACGACGCGCTGCGCCTCGCCCTGCGTTTGGCCAAGCCTTTAAGCTCACCTCAACGCTCACCCACAATTATATCTTGACACCGCAATGCGTAGTAACTAAGCGTAGGTATAGGTCTATTTGAGTTTCGGGTGACCGGCGAGGTGAGCCGCATAGCGCGTAGCGAATAACAGCTCCGTTTGTTGACTAGTAGTGAATGCCATTGCTAAATGCCACTTGTTTTCTTTTTTATTACGTGCAATAAAATTTAAAGAAATAAATGTATTTTAAGCAACCTTTTTCCACCCTGCTCCACTGCTGGCAAATGACAAATTTCATTGCGCGATTCACTGCCTTCTTTTTCTGATGTAACCGTTTTTTTGTGAAAAATGTGCTAACATTCCAATAATAATATAAAACTTGCACTCCGTAGATTTTCTAAACTTATTCAAGAAGACGTGGGCGATGTACATGAGACTGCAGTATCAATATGTATCACACAAAGTTATGCAGGCACCGAAGGAGGCTTTCCGTTAAGGACATTTATTAAAGGAATGTAATAAAAGTGGTGCGACGCTGCGGCGAGCCGACCCGGCGCGTGACATGCCTAGCGAGTCGTCGACACCACAGACACTTTTTATTTACGCGAAATGACGGTGTAATAGCAGCCTAATCCGACCCAATTCTACCTCGGACATATCGAAATACCGACCATTAATGCCGAATAAACATAACCTTTTGAAACGTGGAAGCGCCGCGTGGAACAACCACATGTACATATTGTCTAGTAGCTGCCGGAACTCCGTCCGCGCAGATATAATGCAGGTGGTAGATTTATATGAATAAAAACTTAACATTCTGACTTTCCGAATTCTTTAAAGCTGTTATTAATTGAATTAAGTATACTATTCAACTCGTTTTGCCAACATTGCCAAGTAACAAACAAAACTCTATTAATTCCTCGCTATTATATTAAAATAAGGAACATTCCACAGATATTTAAGCTTTCACGTAGCTTTTATTTACGGGATTTTAAGTAATGTTTAAGAATCATGTTACTTCCTATAAGAGAAATTGAGGACATTGACCGTTTATTTTCTGAACAGCGAGGTCATCAAGAATTTCATACACTCACTTTTACTTTTAACCGCACAACTGAATTGAAACAGATAAATATTTACAAAACAGCGTTTTATGAACCAATAAAAGTGTAAATTCTCGGAAGAGATACGTAGGTGGGCTTCGAATGTAAACGCCGAAACGCCACAGTTTTATCAACGAGGAAAAACTGGAAATATTCTTATCTCGAAGTTTAAACTTGATTCCTTGTAAAGCGCCTAATTGGAAGTTAAAACAATGTTTATTGGAGATTATTAGATGATTAAAGCAATCGCCAAAACCAATGGGCCCTTAAATGGAATTCCGTCTATTATGAGACCTAATACTTTTTCTAAAATCGGTCATGGCATTCTAATAATAGAGATGGTGACACCAAATAAAATTGTCACTAATGGTGTCCCTTTTCCGCAAAATGCACCTTCACATGAAATTTATTTTGATTGTCATTTACTTTGACTCTTGAAATCCGTGACGTGAGGGATCTCAAGCGTTTTCTCTCTGAAAAGCAATTTTAAAACGTTTGTATCTTCGTATCTTTTTGAGCTATTTCAATAGGATTTTCGTCATTAGGCTGATTTTTTTGCATTCTTTCTTTTGGAGTGATAATAAAATTAGAGTCCTATACGTTCAATCCTTCCTAATTTTTTTTGTTGGAATTTACAAATAAGATCGGTACCTACATTCACAAAAACAAAACGACACGTTCGATGGCGATGGCGTGTTACAGACAATTTTGGACAGTCGAAGTACACATTTTAGGCACTTACATTTATTGCCTATCAATGTAACAACCGTATGTTGTACAAATACATTCAAATACATACACATAGAGATGGGTAGTGGGTAAAAACCCATGGGTAAATACCGGGTATTTACCCGGTATTTACCCAATCTACCCGTATTTACCCGTTTCTTCCCAAAAAGGTGGGTATAAACTCTTTTGATGCGTTTTTTAAGTCAAATATTATAATGAAAATGTTTTCAAGTTATGCAGGAATGTATAAACGTTGTTCTCATGGACATTATCATCATCATCATCTGAGCTCAGAGAGAAGTGTATTAATTACTTAGTGAGTTTATATATAACTTTAGGATGGAAAAATTAAAGTTGTAGGTAAGTATATTATATTATTTTTGTACCGCCAATCCAAACAAAACTCAATAACGTGAGCTTTTACCTCAAACAAAACAAAATCGATATTCAAATATCCACACGTGGCACTTAACGCACAATAGCCGTCTCAACCAGGCAACTGATAAACATTAATCGGCCGGGTAGGACGCGGTGTAATATTCGCGCGTCGCAGATGGCACGATCGCGACGTCGCTACCTGCCAGTTAGGGCTGATCTTATTGGTTGTTGAATTGCCCAAACCTGTTAAGTGCAGCAACAAGCCCACCGCGGGATCAAGATTCGTTCTAAACAAAGAAACGTACTTTGGCACAAAAGACACTTCAAAGGTAGAAACCGAAAACGATATGTGGAACGATTTAGAAACATTCTGTAGAAAATCCGCAGAAACACATTTAGGGAGAACCAGGAGTAAGAGAGCCCCCTTCACGCTGTTTGCTGCTTTTGTGACAAGCAGTGTTCGTCCTATTTTTTGTATTTCTCTGTTAATATATGTGTTTGTCATAAATAAATGTTTTTCTTTCTTTCTTTCTTTCTTTCTTTCTTTCTTTAAAGAGACTAAATGGTGGATGTTGGATGTTGTACAGGCCAAGAAGTTTGCATTTAAGAAAACACAAAGAAACCGGTAATGATGCGGATAAAGCAGACTACAACAGAGAGAAATCCAACGCAAAAAGTGAAATGGCAAGCGCACGAGCCAAAGCCGATGCTAACTTTTACAAAGAATTAGAATCTTCCACTACAGAAATCAATATCCATCAAGTCGCAAAAGCTCGAAATAATAACAGCAAAGATATAACTTCAGCCAAATATATCACAAATAAAAACAATAAACTATTAACAGAAGACAATGATATAAGAAAAAGATGGGCAGAGTACTACCGCCATTTGCTTAATGTTAAGAATCCCCGAAAGTTAAACCAAGCAATAACAGCAGTTACAACGGAGGAAATCATCAAAGAGATCAGAAAGATGAAAAACAACCAAGCCCAAAGTCCAGCCGAGATTCCAATAGATCTGGAAACATAATAGGGCACTCTGGCATCGGCTGGCTAAGCGAGTTGTTTATCAGACTTATGGCAGGACAGAAAATACCAGATGCTTGGAAAAGAAGTCATTTAATACCGTTTTACAAAGGAAAAGGCGACGTACGTGACTGTGGGAATTACCGAGCAATAAAGCTCATGGATCATACCTTTAAACTATGGGAGAGGATAATCAACAGCAGACTTAATGGTATCGTGAAGCTCATACCCAATCAGTGAGGGTTTGTAAATGGAAAGGGCACCTCTGACGCTACTCAGGCTATAAGAATCCTGATTGAGAAAGCCAAAGTCAACAACACAAACCTGCATATGATATTCATCGACCTTGAGAAGGCGTTTGACCATGTACCACGCGACCTTATATGGGAGGCTCTTCGCGCCCAGCTTATCCCAGAGTCGTATATAGATCTTATTATGGTCATGTACACAGACGTCTCTACACAGGTGATTTGCTCATCAGGTGCGAGTGACAGCTTCAAGCTCAAGGTCGGTGTACACCAGGGTTCCACACTTAGTCCACTTCTCTTTAATGTCACGATGGATTACCTCACACGAAAATGCCAACGGGCTATACCCTGGCACCTTCTATATGCCGATAATGTGAGACTGACCTTCAACGAGCTTTGAATAGCTGGATGGAAGCGCTAGAAGGATGGCCTAAAAATCAGTCGGAAGAAGACCGAACACATGTCCTTTCTGTTCGACAAAACGGCTAATAACCCAGAAAATGACAAATTCTGTATAGGTTATGATCGCCTGCCAACTGTTACAAAGTTTAAGCTCTGTACTCAGCAACGACGGAAAGATTGACAGCGATGTAGTCCATAGAACTCAGACAGACTGGATGAAATGGCAAGAACTCACAGGCATCCTATGCGATAGAAAAATGCCTCTAAAGGTGAAGGGTCATGTATATAAGACAGTAGTAAGACCAGCGATGTTGTACGGACCCGAGTACTGGGCTACAAATAAACCCCACCTGAACAAGCTCCACACCACTGAGATGTGCATGTTACGCTGGTCAGCGGGTGTCACCATGATGGAGAAGATAAGAAACGTGTATATCCGGGGTAGTTTTAAAGCAGCGCCAATAACAGAAAAGCTGACGGAAAAACGTCTGAGGTGGTACGGTCATGTACAGGGGCGCCCAGTAGACTACATGGTTAAGGTAGCGCTCGATATTCCAACGACGAAGCTAGGACGCGGAAGACCACCTGCCACCTGGCTGACGACGGTTCAGCGAGACCTGAAAGATCTTAATATAGACGCCGACCTTGCACTCAATCGTGCAGAATGGAGAAAAGAACAGTGAAGGCCGACCCCAAGTAAATGGGAAAAAGGCCTAGCAAGATGATGATTTCTTGTCCAATAAGTAGAAGGCAACACTATTTCAATATTTTTCTCACATTTTCTTAAGGCTTATAGTTACTATTCTGGTAGTGGCTCCCGTTTTAACTTGATCTTATTTCGGAAAATAATACATGTGTTATTTTTAATAACAAACATTTTTTTTCTCATAAATTATGCATCATAATGGATATTTTGCAATAACAAAATTTGTTCAGAAGGCTTTAAACATTTCATTAAAAAAAACTCGGCCCTAAAATGTCACTTTTTGAAAAAATCCATTCGAAATAGTTTATACCCACCAATTTGGGTAGATACGGGTATTTACCGGGTGCATTGGGTAAATACCGGGTATTTACCCACCCCTACCCATCTCTACATACACATGATACATGTACATACAAATACATTCCTCGGTGCATTCGATTTCGCATTTCGCGTTTTTATTGCCAGAAGCACGTAATAGTGCCTATTTTGTAGTCGTTGGAAACGAAAGAATTTTGAATCTCGGATATTATTTTTATTCGCGAACGAGTGGAATATTTTGAGCGCCTTGACTTATTTAATTGAATTCCATTAAATATTTAAAATGGATGTAGGTACATTTTATTTAATGACTTAACATAAGCCATATTTATGTTATCTTCCAGCAGTAAAGAAAACAACGTCTTGGAAAAACGCCGTAATGTTTACGAGCCCATCTCAAAAACCAAAACTTTAAAAAAAACCTTCTCAGAAATTGCTAATTAAACAACGTTGCGCAAGCAATTTCCACTGAACGTTTATTAGCTTAACTACTTCGAACAAATTCCACACATACGTAGTTATGATTAACATATCAGTTCACGAACCAGTTGGCAGCACCAGTACCCACTAGCGTGGATAATTGTCAGTAGGGCCGTGTTTGTTTACGCCAACGGATGCGCCCGCGCCGTGCCGCTCGCCGCTGGAGGCGGCGCGGCAGAGGCGCGCGGTACACCCATCCGAGGCGCGTTTATTTGCGCGATGGCCTCGCAGGACGTACGCGGCGTTGTTTACGTCGGGCTGTCGGTGACTCATTAACGAGCAGTTGATCACCGACCATTAAATAAACCAAATTAATTCATCATCTTACAAGTACTTAAAGTGTCGGACAAAGGGATCGGTCTTCATTGTCGCGAACCTTCGGTCAACGACCCGCGCGAAAGGGGCCTCCTGGCGAGGCCTTCGCTCGAGACTAACCCCCCTCATGCTGCATTCCTAGACCACTTCATTGTGCTTTACATTCGCTCGATATCCAACTTCCATTACCGAACACACGTAACACGTTGCTTTAATTTGGTGCGAATTGAAGAGGAAGCGTGACAACTGAACATGAGCCAAACGGAACATTTAATTGGTTAATTAGCGTCCATGATGTAAGCACGAATTCTGCAGTTACAATTAGATAACAATGTTGTTAACATTTTAGTTAGTATGCAATTTTATCAGTAGTACAATGCACGTGTGCACGGTAAGCAGTAGGACATTAGATGTAGGTGAAAACGCTCCAAAGTCCAAACAAATATGCACTGACAGCATAAATAAATAAAATAAAGAAATAAATATTAGGGGACCATCTTACACAAATCGACCTAGTCCCAAACTAAGCATGAGCTTGTACTATGGGTACTAGACGACGATAAACATACTTATATAGATAAATAAATACTCAAATACATAGAAAACATCCATGTAACCATAAACCATCAAGATAGCGATAACTGGGCCTTTTCATCGTTTTCCCCATTTTCTGAAATCATCAACAGCGTGTCTCGGCTTGTGCTGTGCATATGCATATGCGCGGGCCGCGCAGAGGCCGCGGCGCGGCTAGGTCGTTTGCCCGGCCGGAGACGGAATGCGTTCGGAATGCACGTCGGTGCGATTGCAAACCCCCTCGTCGCCCCGCAACGCAAACCGTCGACCGGCTTCCCAGTGACTCGCCTCCTCCTTGTAAAATATTCAGATAATTCAAAATAACGCTCATGTCTGATACATATAGCAATACATATTAGTCTTGATGACGAAAACTGCTCATTCACAATTCGTAGAACTTGTTATTAATTTCCGTTAATGGATTTAGTAAATATGTAACGGAAATGACTAACACGGTCTATTTACCCGTACTTTCACACGTTCGCAACCATAAACCCGCCTAGCGGGCACTCGTAATGTTTGCTCAGATGCCGGCTGGACCCGCTAGGCGGGCAGTAGTATGAATTTACACGCCTAGCGAATTCTGTCGGTTTCTAGTGAATGTTTCCATTTTTAATCCAAAGTCAAAGTATTTATATGCTAAACATAACCTATGTTTAATAAATTAAAAAAAATATTTTCACTAATGTCATTTATCCAGGCGGCACGGTGCCCAGGAGGCTGGCGGCATTGCCACGTTGTATAGCAATGCTAATACGTTGGACTAGGTATGAGCCAGCCTTCTGGTCACTAGAAGCGTCGACAAGGCGCTTAGAAAGCTTTTTAAAAAGTTTTAAAGCGCTGGTGCCCCACTGTCAATGCCGACATATTTGAGCCTTTTGCGTGACTCGGCTGAGTCATCAGCAGCACCAGCCTTCATTAAGGTTCCAGGAAGGTGGGACAGCAAGGGTATCGACGCAAGTAGCGTCCCATACCAGTAGCCGCCCCAAGCTTCAGGGCACGATCGTCATGCCGTTGGGCCTCTTGTCGTCGTCTCGGGCAAGACCAGTAGGCTCTAAGACGGCCGGTGCTACGGCACCAACGAGAGCCCGACGGATGAGATCGTTTAGGCTGGCGTGTCGCGGGATGCGGCCTGTGCTCCTGTGGCAGGAGAGGCCATGGTGACCAAATTTGTCGTCGGTGCTACCGCAGTGACACCGATGTGGAACTACACATGTCACTCCCAGGAGCAGTGAAACGGCAACCCTAAAAGATTTGTTGTCCAAAATTGTGCCTAAGTTGTGTGAAGGGAGTGCCTGGAGCCAGCCGCCAGATTCCCACCTAGCAGTGGCAAGGAGACGGGCGCGATCTGCGGAGCTGGTAGACGTTTCATAAAGGTTATCCCGTACCAGCTCACACAGCGGCCCGTCCCATAGCCTCTGCGAATGGGGTTTGCCTGGTAAATCTGCAGTTGTACATAGCTCTTTCCAACGGCACTCCGCTTCAACGAGATATGGAATTTCAAAATTATTGTTGGGTGCTTTTAGAATTTGAACCATAAATAATTGTGAGCCGTGTGCTGAAGAGAGGAAAGCCGGAAGAGAAACGCTTGAAATTTTACGGATCCCAATGCCACCAATCCGAATTGGCAAAGAAGCTCGATTTGAATGAAATCCAATGGACCCACATTGGATTTCGGTCATATCGATGTTAGCAACTGATGAGCTGGTTTTTATACTGATATTGTCAAGGGGTGCCAAAAGGTGAGGAAATTTCCAAAAATGACTACAACGAAGCATTTAGGTAAACTGTGGAACGAATAAGCATTTTTTATAATGGTATACGCCATATGTGTGTTTATTTGGAGTAGGCGATACGACACTGAATTAAATTTTTGAATTTTTTGTTCGACGAAATCAGGGACAGATTCATCCAAGATAGGTGACCCAAGGAGGTGGAGTGTGCTTTTATCCAGTAATTTGATGTTGGGTGCTCGGTTTCGAAATTGCGTGAGTGCAGTATCTTTTTGCTGGAAGGCGTCCGAAAAGAAAATTTCGCATTTGGAAAAATTAAGCTCTAGGCCAAAAGCGTGAAATTCTATGGTTAGTTGACGAAGGTCTTCTAAAACTTCAGACACATCACCTCCGAGAGTACCGTCGTCTAAATACCAAACATTCAATTTAGAATTTAGTTTATTAATAACGGGGTGTATTGCGAGCCTGAAAAGGCCTGGGCCCAAGGGGTCGCCTTGCTGACAACCTACTTCGGAGGATAAAACATTGTCTAAAAAAAAAGCGGCCAAGTTCGTGTCGGGCCACGTGCAGGGTAGGGTTCCGTAGTTGCCCGTCTGTCACAGAATGCGGACTTAAAACGGGCTTTTGGGGTTTTTATTATAGCTTACCCTCGTAAATAATCGTAAACATGATTATTTTTATAAAACACCAATGAATAGGGTCGTTTCGCCGGTTACGCGACCACCTTCGGTTAGCGACCACCTGAAGGACAAGGTTTTTTCTATTCTATTAAAGATAACATCAATTCTACAACTAATCGAACCGCAGATCGCAAACTTTTAGCAGCAACAGGTTATTTCCGTAAAATAATTACGAAAATCTCCGAACAGTATCAAGCCGCACATCACAACTAGCCGCGCGCGCAAGAAGCACCGTGCCGTAAGTCCGCCTAAGTTTTAGCATTGCCACGGGTGGAGGGGCATGAGAATATTCCAGTGTCATACGATCGATATGCATCCTTAATTGCAGCTCATTCACACACCGGGACATGGGTTACATTTAATTATTACTCGTACCAATCTTAACACCACTGTAACCAGATTTACCTACTTACCAATGTTTAACAACTAAACACTTTTTGAGTTCGAGTTTTTTTTTATTAAATCTGTAAGTTATCAAGTATAGTATGAGGGTATATCCTCACAACTCTTAACACAGTACCTAAATGAGCAGGGATGGAAAAGCTAATCTATAATTCTAGATCATCATCCTTCTATATAGTGTTATTCCCGTAGTGCCCTAAAGGAGCCCGGAGTCCGCTTTGACACCTAATTCCAAGATTTGGCATACATAGGTACCTAGTAGTTATTTCCAATCTAGAGGAAAACTAGACCTTATTGGGGTTAGACCGGTTTCCTCACGATGTTTTCCTTCACGGAAAAGCTAACGGTAAATATTCCGTACATAAGTTCTGAAAATGTATCTTGATATTACTGTTTTCATAATAACACTATTACAATTGCAGGGATATCCTGTGTTTACCAAATCCAATAAACATTCTGAAAAGCTTATGGTATATTTAATAGTGGATTAGTAAACAAACACATCAGATGCAAATCATCTGTGCCCGATTGTTGTGAACTTGTGACCCACAAAAACCAATTTTCGTTTTATAGGTCACCTAAAAAAAAGCCGGATATTAATGAGCCGGAACTTGAGAATATTCTTGTAGATACACTTTTTATGTCACTAGCACATTTAATATGTATGATTTATTCATTGGTTAATGGGTTCGTTTGTTTGGACGGGCCATCTTGAGACGGCAAAGACGACGATGAGGCGTCAAATGCGTGCAGAATGTTTGCGCACCGTGTGACGTCCGCCCTACGTTAGCTTCCGCTGTAATAATTCCTCTCTAATATTTTATAAACGCGTCGTTCATTTTGATATATGGTCAATTGAAATCGGTTGAAATACGTTAATGTGCTGATAAATTGCTTTTTAACGCAATGTCATTGGCCTAGACATAAACATAATGTTAGAAATTGACTTGAAGTAACTCGCCATTATGCCAATTATTAATGGTCGCAATAATAAGGAGCCGTTATTGTATTGTGCTCGCCGAAACAAATGATCACACATCGACGTGCGTGCGTCGCAGCAGGCACGGAGAGGCGGGTCGCCCGCTCGGGCCTCTGCTCGCAAAACAACACTTGTTGTGGAAATAGCGACGAAAAGCGTTTGTTCGTTGTATCGTGACGCGAGCGCTGGCGCGTTCACCCCGGCCCCGCGTGCCCAAGATTCGCAACCCGCCTAGATCTGTCCCAACACTACTGTCTATCATACCTATACCTTGGAACACTAAAGCCGGCCACACACGCTAGGTTTCCAACAGGCACTACCGAGTTTCATAGGGCACACACACGTAACGACAAACCTGCACAAACTGGCCTAACCTAACCTAACCATCATGGCACCGACCGGTAGCGGTGGTTGACGTCGACGCAATAGCGCTATTAGGTTTCATATTTCATATTCATTTATTCGCTGCAACCATGGTATTTACAGGATGTTCTTAAGTCTAACCAGTACAGACATGGACCCTACTAAGATGTAGCAACATACTTAAATTCTAAACTAACCTAAACATACACATATATGTACATAAAATCATCATGTTATATTTTTATAAAATCTTCACATAGACATCTTATTTGTATTTGTAATTACTACAAAATTGATAAAAACTTAATGTCCCATGAACTCTTGCAGAGAGTATGGGCATTCAGTTAGGAGGTAAGTTTTAAGTTTAGTAACAAAGGAATTATAAGGAACTTCATTTCTTATAAGCTGCGGGATTTTATTGTATATTCTAATGGACATTGCGTAATGGCCTTTACTGAACATTGTTAGATTGGCGGGAACGGCTTGAACTATTTTATTGCGATGACGTAAGTTGTGTGCATGTGAGTTGAAGTTTTCAGGTTTGGGATACAGGTTAGGATATTTACGAACAAATTTGCACGTTTCTAATAGACATATTATTTGTAATTTGTAATTTTGAAACGGAAAACTAAACGACGAAGTCGAAGTGAGTGGTGTAAAGATTGGTTACTGAAGAGGAGGCAATAGGCAATACAGCCATGTCAACTTATTAAAGGAATTAAGATTTTATCCGCAAGATTATAGAAATTATTTACGAATGGACGAAAATACTTATCTTACACTGTTATCAAAGGTGACCCCAATGATTAAAAAACAGGATACCATTATGAGGACCGCTATATACATTGTTGCGCAGTGACGTACGACCTATCCCCTCCGCAATCACTGTATAACTGAAGCCTGTCAAGCCTGCCAGCCACACACGTTCGGTTATGCCTGCGCAAGCGAAGTGCGCAAGCATAACCGAACTGCAAACAATATAAAATTATAAATTTTCATATTTAAAATTTTGCTTGCGCAGGCATGTCATACACACGTTCAGTTATGCCTGCACAGTTCATCTGTGCAGGCATAACCATCGGTTATAACCTAGCGTGTGTGGCCGGCTTAAGAACCAAACAGAACAGGTGGCCACGCTTATACTGGATTGCCTTTTGCGATCTGTCGGCAGTCGTCGTGAATACCCCGTGCGGCCGGCCCGCGCGATCCCACACTCCAATCCTTAACTGGTATTCGTCCAATAACCGACCAGCGAACGTGCTTACGTCCAAAATCATTCCATATGCCCAAACATCAATGCTGACGACATAGCGGAATACTCTATTGTGTTGAATAGGTTGATACTGTAAACGCGAACACAATTTTTCTTTAAGATTAGGATACTAACGGCTGCATTAACAGTCTCGCTTGCGAAGGTTTGCGCGGTATAGGTACGTATTATCTCTTATAATTGTAACCACGCTCCTGACTGGTCTGCTGTCGTTATCGTCTATGTTTACTCTTCACGGACAAAGCTTAGGAAGTCAACGAACTGCACAATTTTCCTGGCAGTGGGAGATCGTATCTCATCCGGATGTATTACGAACATGCTTCCCTGGATCGATAGTTAGCTGCCTGCACTACCGGTTAGGTAATATCAACGGTTAGTATTTCAATTTTCTTTTCAACTTCTTGACATATCGAACAGCACATTCTTGAATATTTTTTCAGTAAGATTCATAGTGTTTCGAAGAAAGTTTATAATTGACTCTGTTCTCACATATTTATTATGTGAGATGTGTTAATATGTGTATTTAAAACCGATAATAGACTGTGGAAACTAGTGAAAAATGCGCAGTCATCGCGAGAAAATAGACATATTGACACGATACCTAAGTGGTCGTTTAGACTTTGAAAAATAATGTGATATATGCACAGCCAGGTGGTTTTCCATGCGAAGGTCGTCTTCTTGGCAGATTTTTTATTGACTCTTTGGCAGCTTAATAAGAGATCCACAATGTGGAGTTAAATTAAAAAGCTTAAAAAAATCATTCAAAAGCATTGATACACATTATAAATGTCAGAATCGCCAAAGAATTGCGTAAAATTTAATTAATTTCCCTTAGAAATTATTTTGGGCAGACTGAAACCAAAACAAACCGTGTTTTGGCCTCATCAAACAAGATCGTTACGTAGCGTGTGCGAGACGCGATAAAATTAGCCGATACACTGACATTGAACGCAAAAACAAAGTGGAGCGGGCGTCGCGCATGCGCTCAGGTAGAGGGGCTAATTTAGCAGTCTCATTGGCCCGTTGACTTTTAAAGAGTCTCAAGATACAAATTGCTTAAAATTTAACTTAAAAATGTATGAAAATACTGTACTTACATATATACGCATATCGTAACTTTTTAGTTAAACGTTGGCATGACGTGACATCACGACACCTTTTTCTGCAGAACTTCAAACGATCAACGTTTGGACATTCTCAAAGTGTCCGATTTGATCTGTCACTCAGCAAGCGTATTGTCTGCATGCGCCGTTTTTGCGGTTCAAGATTCGAGAGGCCCATATCGGGGGCTCGTCATAAATACCCTACGAACACGTAGCTAGCACTAATTGGAACGCGATGACGGGCGGCGGTCGTCGACCGGGTCCGTTCGCGAATCGTTCGTTAGCAGAGGGCAGTGGCTGGCCAAATTCGGGGCCAGCCCGAGAGGTGCAACCTGCCTGGCCCCCGACACCGTACTAGCTCAAAGACCCCACATCTGCACTTTGCGCACTTTAAATCAGCAATGCGATTCTTAATATGGCTGGCTTGGCTTGGAATTCGATAGCTCTCTGCCGAACCTCAACGAATCTTCGCGGTTCTCCGTGGTGAGTGTTTTATTGCGTTCCTTGCTGTTTATTTTCTTCTTGCTTGTTTTGGAAGCGTTGTTTGCTTTTACACATAGCTCATGGAGAATATAACGGCTAATATAATCCACTTTTTTATCGCTTTCAACATACCTCCTTAGCAAACTTTCTCCAACTCTATCTACTTCACACCGAAAACTAAGATTCGAAGTGTTATATATTCTCAAGCAATTGAGCAGTAAATAACTGCTTTGATCATTGAATAATGCTCAACAAAAATCATTCACTAATAACTTTTTTTTTTCAATACTGATATAACGACTTACTGTAAACCAGCAATACGAAAGTGTTTGTTTAGTTGACCTTCACGTAACCGAGCAACGGTTATAAGTGATATTTCGTTAAAACTGGCCGGTGTATTACCGGCACGGCATCCTGTTACGTAATAAAATTACACAGGAAGGCAGTATTTACTAAACATTAATCTAGATAGGCACATGTTACTCTCTCTGGGTAAGTAGGCAGAGGAAAAAGGGCTTGCAACTTGAGTATTCGAATATATCGAATATTCGGCTCAGTTCTAGTTTCGAATAGATGGACAAGTGGTATTCGAATATATATTAAAACATTATGATTTGTAAACAAACGGACCAAACAATTTGTATCACAAATAAAAGTTACAAAATGGAACACTTTAACTTATACGATGTGACGTCACTAACGATGCATCTCTTCTTGCGAAAATACCCATTAAATGAAAAAAACTGCAAAATGACTGTAGAGACTGTCAGCAAGTATGTCACGCTAATTAGACAGACTCGACACTGCCGCTCTGAATCAGTCAGCTTGCTGAATTTGGCATAGTGTGAAGCGAATGAGCAGGGTCGACTATTTGAGTTTTGGAGCCCACCGTAGTGTACACAAAGACGGACTTATACCTCAATCCTACGTGTGTGCGCCTATTGGTGATAACCTTAACCTTGTCATATCCATCTTCAATAACTAACTTCTTATAAATAATATTAAGTATAAATACGTATCGGTGTCAATTTGCTTCCGAGCAATAAATATTTTTTACCGCAACACATTTCATTCGAAGCTTTTTACTTATTGAAATAGACATTGATGCCACGAAAGCCCGAGCCTATTCCTTTATATTTTGTCGGTGACATTGCGAAAGTGCATTGCACTTGAAGTTGTAGTATAGTTTGAATTATTTAAACTGAGCTCATGAATGGCCATTCCACTGAGCTCATAAATAGCCTTTGTTTGCGTTCAGCACGTGCCAATTTTGCAAGAAAAAGGTTAGCGCCACATGAAATGTTCGTTGTATAATGAACACTATCGTCTTATTCAATAGATTCAAAATGGAATAAAAGATAAAAAAAACCCGCTCCCAGCAACGCAGGTACAAGGCGCTGTGTGGTATTTTATCTCGTAGCTAACTTGGAATCTATAATATAAGAAGATAGAGTTCATTATTCAATGATCATTTTAAGTGGCGGTAACATTTTTTTGCAAAATTGGCTCGTGCTGAACGCAAACACGCTAATTAAATCAAAATTAAAGAGGACGCACTAAATATCCCACAATCCTGATCCCTATCTCTTTAATAGAACAGAATTCGCAATCAGGATAGATGCTTATTCCCAGAAATTCATCATGGGTAGTGTTGTTTGACAACGCTGTATCCTGATATTAACCCGTCACGCGTCCAGCCTCTCATCGGTGAAAAGGCCTGTAGTGTCCCCATACAAACGAAAAAAACCCGGTTTCTGACAGAAAATCGGAATTGTACCTACCTAAAGCGTAATTATATGCCATGAGTTATATACCATTAAATACGCTTGGACTTGCACAATAGAGCAAATGCAGGTCGGCGAGTAAAATAATGCTTTCCACCAATCCAGTAACCGGGATAACAAAGAATTGAACTGTTAGCGTGCAAAATATTGTTAGTGGCAACGCTAATTATATCCGAGGCATAATTTGGCAGGCGGCATGTTTCCGGCTCGGTGATCCAACGTCGTGCTGCAACGCACATTCTACTTGACGTGCTGTAAACAACTTTACTCTGTCTTGTCTACCCGAGTCTACCAAGAAATGGGTGCCGCCGCCATCTATTTGACTGCAGGGCTGTTATTCGCTACGCGCTAATGCGGCTCATCCAGCCGGTCACCCGACACGAAACTAGACCTCTACCTACGTTTAGTTACTACGCATCGCGGTGTCAAAATATGTTTTTGGGTGAGCGTTGACTTTTAAGACAAGTTACAGAATAGGGGGGCTGCAGAGGCGAGGCGTAGGATCTTCGTAAATTAGTAGTTTTGAGGCATTAGCGTGTCAGTATTTGAGCGACAACCGGTTCGCTTGTCTACAATATTTATATTACAGTCGACAGGCTATTTATAGGATGTAATTATAAGTAATAATAGCACTTAATGTAATTTTGACAAAATAAGAATTAATTCCAGTATTCCATTCCATTCCATTCCAGTCCATATTAAATAATCATTGAAGCTCAGTATAAATCCTTATACTAGTGTCACTCGTGGTGTCAGTCTTTTATTGGGGTTTGCGAGGCGACAAAAAACAGTTTGATTGAATAATGAATGAGTTGCTGCTGACAATGCTGTTTTATTAAACAATATTATCTTGGTATCTAATTAGTAATTACTTATATTATAATTTATTGACATTGGAAAGAGTAAAATGCTGGCCAGACTATGAATAATTAAAAGTTCTAATATACTTGTTTTCTATACAATATACTTGCACTCAATTGTTTATCGAACTTATACTAATCTAGGTTTAAACTGGTAAATCGAAACTAGTAATTTACACTAATTTGTTTCGCAAATATATTGAATAGAACATATATATACTCTATACCTACTATTATAGATGTAAAAGTATTGGCCTACACAATATATGGGCTCATACTTTCTATTAGTATAAAATCTGTTCGTTAAACTAATGAGTGCAATGAAAAGACAAAGTATGCGAAATAGTTTTGAATATACTGCCCGTTTCCCTCTCTTACATGAGAGGAGGCCTGTGCCCAGCAGTGGGACGTATATAGGCTGATGATGATGAAACTGAATTCCATATAAAATAGTATTCATTCATTAAATATATAGGTTAAGGTCGTGCCTCTATTCGTGTCTCTTGATACGCGTTCGCGGAAGGTTCAATGAGGGTAAAATAAGCCAATTCTAATGGGTAACGCTGGAACTATATATACAGACTTTAGACTAGTTAGGGCCAGTGAGTTAGACAACAACCCCAAGACCCATTTCTCGTGGTTGTTTAGAAAGTGGGTCGAGATATATTTACCCGCGAGCCGCACTGCGTCTATTTGTTGCGCGGCCTGTGATTAGGAAAGTAAACAGTACTGTGCACCAAAATAGACACCGCAATGTAATTTTAGAATTTATTATCAAAAATGTGAAGTCATCGCAATAAAGTACCGCGGGACAAGAATTTTATCAGCAGAGTTGCGAAATGATTCGTTGAGTTTTTTTTATAAATAAACGAAGAGGCCTCCCGTTTATTGATGTTAGGTAACGAGAAAGTGATGATATGTGTATTGTTTCGAGTCCTACGGCTTTGTTTATATGTAGATTAGGTATTTATCCGTGGAGGTTAAAATTAGTTCAATTAGCTAACCGTAGCTTCATACAACCCTTCACCCCCTTAGCCCTTAGGGGGAGATTTCCGGAATAAAATTGATCTTAACTTAGTGGATCTCGTTTATATCGATAAACGAGATCCACGCGGATGCATGGAGTCGCGGGCAAAACCTAAAGCCAAATAAAACCGTTGCTACGTCTCTTCACATGCCATGTTTCTAATCATTGCAAAAAAAACATGATAATAGGTACGGTCGCGGAACATAACTTTATAAAAATAACATAATTAATCATAGATCCTTATTTCTCAAAAAAACCACCATTACTAAGAATACGACGTAGTAAGCAAGACTAGTAAGCGAATGGACGAAGATTAATCACACACGGGTGTCACGCGGGGGGCGGGTGTGAAGTGTAGGGAAGAGGGGGGAAAGGGGGAAACCGGGCGTCGCTTGCGCCGAAATCACCCGAAATGCTATCGTCGGTTATCAGAGCGCAAACAAAATATTTTAAAACCAATCTTTCACACGACAGAGCCGAACAACCTTGAAACTACATACGCGACAATCAAATAACAAAGTGATGCGAATATATTTTCTAAACTGGGTTTGGCATGCGTTTGACCGGCGTAGGAACAACAACAAGGTACACAACAAACTCGTTACCCGCTTACTAGCTGGAAGATGCCTGACTGTAATATTTTTCCCCTGCATTAATACTTAGTATATTGTATGTATGTATGTATGTATGTAAGCACTTTATTGTACACAATAACAGGTTAAGGAATATACATGTCACACAATAGATCAAAGTACAAAGGCGAACTTATCCCTATAAGGGATCTCTTCCAGCTAACCTTTGAGCAATTGAGAGGAAGGTAGGTAGAACGAGATAGGCAAACTTATACCGTGTACAAAAACAGAGAAAATAAAGCAAATCCTAATTAGTATTAATTCTAGACAAATAAAAACATGCCAATACATATATAAATATACAATATAAAATATAATACACACTAACATATGTTACATATATATCGCAAATATACAATAAATAAATAAATACTATATTCAACCAATTCACAAGTCATTGGAAAGCCACAACTTCTTCAAATTCATCTTAAGTGACGCAACAGACTGCGACTGTCTCAGCGACATATTACTGCAGCCGCCGGGAAAGAAGGGCTTGCCGGGTGAGTAGGTATAGACCGTAGGGAGGCTGGAAAGTGATACGAAGCCGGCAAGCCCTTTTCACGGCTGCAGGCATGTATAGTGCTTTTCTCAAACATATGCAATGAAATAAGAAATATCACCACTCAAAAAACCAACCTGTATTTATGTAAGTACTTGTCCTTCGATTTTGGCGGCAACAAGTTATTCATTGCTAATTCGGCCTCCACCCTCAATTCCGGCAGAGTACAATTCGTTTCTTCGTCGCTGTTATCAGCGGAACTCATTTTGAAATTTTATTTATAAATATAAAGTAAAAAAACTCTATGCTCTATGGTCCATAAACGCACTCTTAAGTGTACTTTTATGGTTCATACATTTTCCATAAAAGCACTGTAAACAGATGTCAAATCATCTGACTTTTTTTTAATCAGCCACTATATTGCAGTGGTACCAACTTTCTAAGCAATTTTTTCGAAATAAAGAGTTTTTATTTACTATCAAACATTTGTAAAACATAAATTATTTAATAAAATAAAAATAAATTATCATGTATTGTGTGTTAATATACATATTTTACCAATTTATGATACTATTTATAAATATTAACCGTTCTGATTCGGTTCGGATCCGGATTCAGTTTGGTTCGGATGGCAAGTGCAAGGAAATTAAAAACAAAACGGACCATAAACAAGAGATGTCAATGTGTCATATTTCTAATTTCCCACCAAAGTGCCAGTTCAAAATTAAAAGACGAAATATGATTACTATTCGTTATTAATAACTTCTTAAGATTTGATTCGTGTTTGTGAAGTGAAGAAAAATGTGTACGTTCCTTTTAAAATGGACGAAGTAGAAAATAACTGCACCGCTGAAGAAATTGCGTGAGTAGTATAATAGAACTAAAGGAAAAGTTACTGCTGAAAAGTCAACTGCTATTTATTTAAAATTAGTCGTAGAAAAAGTATTGTATGCAACGGTGTATAACTTGGTCTTAAAACGCTCGTGCCGTCTTTAATTGCGATACTCGCCGAGGCTCGCATCGCAACTCACGACACTCGCGTTTTAAGACCCTACTTATACAACAGTTGCATAAAATACTATTAATTTTCCCTCCAATCCCTCCGTAATGTTTTTTTACGGAAGTCCTCCGTATTACGCGTGTGTAGTGTTCGAATAGACCCTATTAGGGCCATTATACACAAACTGATAAATAAAAAAACCTTCCTTAAATAAATAAATAAATAAACTGATGATGAGAATCTTAATAATAATAATAATAAATACTCTTTATTGCACCACAACAAGAGACAAACATGTTACAAAAAATTTGCTGTAATAATTAAAATAAATGCAGAGGATATAAAATAAATGCAGAGGATTTTGAATATTGTCTACGGTCTCTGCTGACTTACGAATAGACAATATTTTTAAATTTATTCATCAACACATTGAATCATACGGATATTTTTGGTCCGATTTCGAATTCAGCTGTTTAGCCTGTTCATGAACACAGACGCCATATTTAGTTAAGAATTTAAAAAAATTACTTCCCGGCCTAGGCCTTCAATTTTGTATGAAATTCCTTTACAGTTCTCTCAAATTGCTCCACCCGAAATGTGATACTTCGAAGCCTGATATGACGCACGTAACGACGACATTTCATTGCATGTTTGAGAAAAAATTCTTAATGATGAATATGAATATATCGAAGTAATTTTAAATGTTAGTTAGACCTTTAGTTTAGACGTTTATTTATAATGTTTTTCCATACTAATATTATAAATGGGAAATTGTTTGTTTGTCCGTCTTTCACGGCAAACCGGAGCGACGAATTGACGTGTTTTTTTTTTAAGCGGAGATAGTAGAAGTGACGGAGAGTGACAAAGGATAGTTTTTATCCCCAATATCATCCCCTAAGGGGGTGAAATGGGGGATAAAACTTTGTATGGAGCTGCGACATAAACGAGTTCCACGCGGACGGAGTCGCGGGCAGAAGCTAGTACTTTATAATAATAACTTATTACTGCCGTGAATTGAATATTTTGATACAAGTATTTACTGCTACAATATAATCCCATTTGCGTATCTGAAAAGTATCACGTATTCTTTAGTAGGCAATGTTAGTATGTATGAAATCTAAAATCAAATAATTAGGTCTAACACACCACTTTTAAGGAGACTCCAGATAAATTTAAAATTCGCCATGTTTTTCCCATAAACGTCCCGTATCTTTCGGTTCGTCCCGTATATAACAATCAACATCATCATCATCATCATCATATCAGCCGAAAGACGTCCACTGCTGGACATAACACACCTCCACATCCAACCGATGGCCGTTGGGGACGGAAAGGTTTTCGAGTGGCGACCAAGTACCTACCGGCAGGAGTAGCACCCCGTAGATATGTGGGAAAATCCTATTCAGAAATGAAGCTCCACTCTCTATGCGGGAAACTTAAAGTTTCTGTCACAAAATTCATTATGGTACAAGCTTTTATTGCCGACTGTACTTTTCTGTATACCATCATCAACTACTCATTGAGACGATTCTAACGAACCCAAACTCAACGGGGTTACGTCGGTTAAGTACTGACTTCCCATGGCCATCTTCTGTCTCCATCGTCAGATCAGCTCGATGGTACCATAATATTGAATTGTCATCCAAACTATACTTATACCCAAAATTTCAGCTCAATCGGTCACCGGGAAGTGGGTCAAATTTAACTTGCAAGATTTGTCCCGTACATACTAACAATTCCCATGGCTACCTTCTGTCTCCATCATCAGATCAGCTCTGCGTCATCATAATATTGCATTGTCACGCGATTTGCATATTCGTGCAAAATTTCAACTCAATCGGAAACCGGGAAGTGGATCAAATTTAACTCGCAAGATTTGTCTCTCTCTTCGATTTTGACGACCGGTTAGCCTATACTTCGTTTTTTTTCAGATTAGAAAAGTCGTGCGATTGTCGTCGTGCGATTTTTGGGAAAACGATTTTAAAATTTCCCATTTTGCATCGTATCGGCTTAAGCGTATCACTAATAGTGGAAAAAAGTAGTTTCATTTATATTTTTCCCGGATATGGCTGAAAAAAATACAGCTAAAGTGTCGAAATCGACCGTTATTTTTCTAATCTGAAAAAAAACGAGGTATAGTGGGTAGTGACGCTGCCTACGAAGCTGAAGGTCCTGGGTTCGAATCCCGGTAAGGACAAATATTTGTGTGATGAGCATGAATATTTGTTTCTGAGTCATGGATGTTTTCTATGTATTTAAGTATTTATATCTATTATATATATCGTCGTCTAGTACCCATAACACAATCCTTATTGAGCTTACTATGGGACTAGGTCGGTTTGCGTAAGATTGTCCCCTTATATTTATTATTTATTTATTTATTTATTTATTTATTTATTTATTGTCCCATACTAACAGGTCAAGTTAAATAAAAGCTTTTAAAAAAACCCAATTGCTTCGACATCCTACAATTTAATTTGCCAAAACAGATTTTCTCTGAAACCCGGACAAATTATATAAACTTTGTATATGTTGGGTCTGTTTTATAAAAATGCTGATTATAATATTTCTGAGAAAAACGAATTAATGTAACGTTTGTCACGTTACATTTATGGCAAATGAATGACACTATGGATTTCATTAGTAACGCGGTTTAATCGCCTGTATGCTATTTGTAATTTTACTAATCGTCCACCTGGATAAGCTGGTTTGAGTTTGATGTGCACCTTATACACTTGTGTATCTGGTTCAAATTCATTTGCATGTAATAGAATGCGCGCCGGCCCGACCCGTTCGGTGGGAATCGTACATATTTTTTTCGCAGGACGGCTATCACAAGACGGCACGCGAGCTGTGTCGCGGCGAGATAGACTATACGTCTCTTTCTAATTAGAACACTTATAATCCGTTCTGCTTAAGCGCGTACCTCAGAGAAAACATATTCGAATCACTTGTTGAAACATTCGGGTAGAGTGGTAGTGCCTATGCTTATATGGAACGGACGCTATCGAAATGTTTGGCCACTATTAAGTCGGGCGACCTGTGACCTAGAGGAACTATTTAATTATCTATATAACGACAGGAGATTTCAACGAGTATGTAATACGGTCGTCAAGCAATTATTTAATGTATGTAAGTACATATATGTAAGTATTGTAACTACATTTAGCCGTGAAAATAATTTCGCTGGAATCGTTTGTCTCAAGTTTTAATTATTTTTATAAAAAGTATAAGTAACTTATAACAATAAAGTTATTTATAATTAGCGTGCACGTTCTGCTGCATTTAAGGGTTGGTATAGTAACATAAATAGCTCGTTTCATAACTCGGAAACTGGAGGACACTAAGAATTTCTCAACAGCAATATAGAATAGTATAAAAATAGGAAGGTATACATCGCACTTATGCAACAATAGGAATATCAATAATGCAAAAAATAAAGTTTTTTTCATCAACTAGTTTTTAATTGTGAAATGTAAAGTGTTATTAGTTTCTTTACGATTTCGTGCTGGCATGCCGTTAATCATTAAGCCATCAGTGCAATCAGGAACGAAGCATTATTATCCTGTCAGCTCAAGACGTGGTTAATTTAATTAATTATGCTTTTATTTAACATTACTTACTTTTCAATACTAAACGATGAATATTAAACTAACTGAACTATTAAAATACATTCCGTTTCATTTATTTCATGTAAGGTGTTATTGTTTTCTATAGGATTTCGTGATGGCATGCCGTTAATCATTAAGCCATCAGGCAATCAGGAACGAATCATGATGATGAACTGAACTATTAAATAAGTTTCTGTCAAAATAGTATTTTTCACAATCGTGTTATAATAGAGAGCTTTTTAGTCGAGTACCGTGTTTAGCTAAATAACTAAATGGCTAAATACTAGCCAATCACAAAGCGTAGTTTTTTTAATTTTTTTATGCCCTGGATACAGCAGCAAGTTCAAGTAGATTTTTGAAAGACGACACGACGCTGCTACGTTTCGAAACGCCACAGATTGGTAATTTTGTATCGGATCGAGTCTCCACATATTATTGAAATACAAAGTTCTATTTTTAATTTTTTTTCGGTTGACTAGAGCGTATCGAAACAGTTATTTCGGTTGTTTCGGAAGTAACATAAACTATTCAATGATGAAAAGAGTGACTTTGCAGTATTCTCTATGAAATCTTAATACACAGATTTTAATCGACGAGTACAAAAATTTAATTTTTGGTACAAGCTTTTATTGCCGACTGTACTTTTCTGTATACCATCATCAACTACTCATTGAGACGATTCTAACTAGTCCAAATTCAACGGGGTTACGTCGGTTAAGTACTGAATTCCCATGGCCACCTTCTGTCTCCATCATCAAATCAGCTCGATGGTACCATAATATTGAATTGTCATCCAAACTATACTTATACCCAAAATTTCAGCTCAATCGGTCCCCGGGAAGTGGGTCAAATTTAACTTGCAATATTTGTCCCACACATACACGGAGTTTCTATGGCCACCTTCCAGCTCCATCATCAGATCAGCTCTACGTCATCATAATATTGCATTGTCACGCGATTTGCATATTCGTGCAAAATTTCAACTCAATCGGAAACCAGAAAACGGATTAATTTTAACTTGAAAGATTTGTCCCATACTAACACGGAGTACCTATGGCCACCTTCCAGCTCCATTATCAGATCAGCTCCACATCATTAGAATATTGCATTGTCACGCGATTTGAATATTCGTGCAAAATTTCAACTCAATCGGAAACCGGGAAGAGGATCAAATTTAACTCGCAAGATTTGTCCCATACTAACACGGAATACCTATGGCCACCTTCCAGCTCCATCATCAGATCAGCTCCACGTCATTAGAATATTGCATTGTCACGCGATTTGCATATTCGTGCAAAATTTCAACTCAATCGGACACCAGGAAGTGGATCAAATGTAACTTGCAAGATTTGTCGAATACTAACAGGGCAAGTAAAATAAAAGCTTGTAAATACATTCCGTTTCATTTATTTCATGTAAGGTGTTATTGTTTTCGATGGGATTTTGTGATGGCATGCCGTTAATCACTAAGCCATCAGGGCAATCACGAACGAAGTATCATTTATACTGTCAGCTTAGTATGTGGTTAATTTTAAATAATTGTGTTTTTGTTTAACATTTCCTTCTTATCAATTCTGAACGATGAAGATTAAACTAAGTAACATATATTTTTTAAGTAGATTCCGTTTCATTTATTTTATGGCAAAATGCTGAAACAACTATAAAAACTAAATTAAAAGCAAGCAATTAAAAAAGAGTAGTTGAAGTAATACTAGTAAATAACAAAATAGCAATGTGTTTAGTATATAATATAAATGAGAATTATTATGATTGTAATTTTTATAAACCTCGACTCAACGACTTAAAATTTATAAAACATCCGGCGAGATAATGGACTTTTGCGTTAATAAACTGGTTAAAACTGTAAACCTCTATTCATTGGATTTGAAGTTTTTCAACCTATTTAGTACATTTTATTAAGGCACAAGAGAAATGAAGCGAGGCAACTGGCAGGACAATTAATAAATGCGAATGCAAATGATAAACCAGCCAGAGCCTAGTGCACAAACCATAATATATACAATATTAAGTTGCTATCAGTATCATATAATGTAGAGAGTATTAATATACTCCAAAGTGCTTGCGGTAGGTCAGCAAGCTTTATCATTAGGCACGCGTTTTCGCTCAGTCAATTAACACTGCACCCCAGTGTGATACACATAGACTGTAACAAATAACATAAATATAAATATGATTATATGATATCTACACCCAATAATTAGGACATTCTCTATCGATGCCATTTGCCCAACAACAGCTCGTTCGGTATTGCTACACTAAATCATCAGTGAAAAAGGAGCAGAATACGATATAACTGATATAAGATAACTTCGTACCAGTTGCACTCACGTGACAAACCTTAATTTTTAATTTCAATAAAAAGTGCAAAAACACCGGTTGCATGCCAAACACAAAACCGCACCTTCCCGAATGCTATCAAAGTGAGATAAACAAAAGACATTGCAATTCCCACAGATGACCTGTGTGACAAACTACAAGGGGTCACCTAGTTATCGTGCCACGACCTAGGTCAGTCAGTCCGCAGTCAGTGCACTCCAGTTACGTTCGTATTACCGACGACGTAACATGTTTATTATGAGTAAGGCGAGATTCAACATCGCATTGCAACGCTGTTTTAATGGCCAGGGCTTATGTTGCGGCAGTCGTTAACCGTTGAGGTGGGTCGTCAGTCTGGGACCGCGCTCCTTTCTTCGAAAAGGTACATATTGGAACCCGACCGCAGGCAGGGGGGGGGGGGGGGGGGGGGGGGGGGGGCTAGCACAACTGACGCCGCGACCCGAGTCGAGAAAGATCTACCCTTCTCTTTCTAATTTGCACGGTGCGGGTGAGACAGGAGACGCTCAGTCCATCAAGACTAACCATCAAGTTGTGCTAGACTTACAGCAGCAGAAGACGACGTATCGGCGTATCGCAGCGACAAGTCGTCTGCTGCTGTTGTATGCGGTCGGGTTCCAACTCGTACCTAAATTAACATACAGTTCTTTCAATCCTCACACAGTGACAGTCTTTCAGAACAGGGCTCTCTTTGTTTGCAACTAGTTATGATGCCTTCGACATCTGATTGGTCTTGTCTAGGTATTTAGAGCCGCTTTTATCTGCCTCACCGGGTCCGGCAATAGTGAACTGCGTATTTAATACACAGCCGTCTTGTGTTCCATGTCATTACCAGTTGAACAGTTTCTTTTATTGATATGTGTCACGTTATTCGGAACAAGGGACTACACACACACACACACACACACTACACTCGGTACATACTGCCAACCAAATGAGTAATGAGACTATACATTAAGATCGTGCACAATTAGTGTCTTTTCTCTGGTGACTGTGAGTTGTAGTGTATACCAAACGCACTCGACGCACTCATAGCCTCGAATCGACGCAGGCGCATCACGCGTGTGGTAGGTCACGGTCATCGCAACGTTCTTACGTACGGGCACGTGCAACTCTATGTACTTACAATAAACCATGTTATGTGTAAAATTATTTATTCTAAACCACTTGCGCGCAACGCATTGTTTAGTACTAATAAATATTAATTATTAGCTTCTGTATAATACAAACAGTTAACTGCACATACATTGTAACAGCGTATAAATAGTATGTTTCATTGCCAGACATTGTTGGGTAAATATAATAAACAAAACAATGAATAATAGTAATATGCGTAACTAAACAAATGTGCAAGTGCATTATAGTCTGAAGGTGTACAAGTAGTACATCTATCGGTGTTTATTACATCATAGGAAGGTACTAATATTTGATATATGCAATAGTACATTACAGCATATCATTATTTTATAATTCGTTATTTGCACTGCCCACAATCTTTTCCGGTTTGCCATATGGCATTAAGTCCGCCTTTTCTACGATAAGTTTTTCTTTAGTGCAATAAAGTTTAAATAAATAAAAGCAAAAGTCGGGAAAAAGAAATTCGTTGAGAAATTGACTTTGACAGATAACGAAGCTGAGTCCGGCAATAGATATGAATTCACGAAAAACATTTTCAATAGGTACAAATTAAAATTAAATATCAAATAGCTAGTAAGTATCCTATCCACGTTAAAAACTTTCTTAAAACAGAAACTCGGCTTAACTCATAAGTCATAATGTTCAATGAGTTTAAGTACTTACCTAATATTATTAAATTGAAAAACATTACAAATCACAATCGATCACAATTTTAAATGTATATATTTTAAAAATATAATACATATGGAATTTTAATCCAACGTATTTAAGTTTATTTCTGATTTAATTTTGTAAATTTACTTTTTTATTTGGATTTTTATTTGAGAAGCTTTTAAACACGTGTTTTCTCTTTGGGCATAGGGCTGTTAACGGTGACTTATCTTAACAAAAATATGTTTTTAAAGGTAAAAAAAGAACAGGGTTAAGTATCGGATTTCATACACTTTCCCATCCGCTAAGATAAGTATAATACTATTTTAAATTCCGCGAGTCAGTAACTAGAAGCTTTACTATTTTTGCATCACTAAAATTCAGAGCATATTGGAGAAGAAATGGTTTGTCTTCAATTTAACTTTTTTCAATACATGTAAGTGTACAGTTTATTCACAAGAGTATAACATCGTTATCACGTTGAAAGATTTATCTCACGTATCTATGCTCAGAAAACTCCAGCGGAAACCCAATAAAACATTTTTCTACTCCTGTACTTTTATCTGTCATTTACATAGTCCCGAACACTAATATAAAGACATACAAAATAACTCTGCAGAAAAGTCTATACTCTATTCCCCATAACAGTACGGCACAACCGTGCTGTTTTGTCGCCAAAACGATACGCTTAGCAGCCATACGCTTCTAAACCTGGGTAGTGCTACATTGTGCCACGGCCTACTAGACACGATCGAGTAGGCCGCGACGCGACTAATCTAGAGGGCCATGCCGAAACATAAAATACATTAGGTACTACCAACTTAACAAACCACTGAATGTATTTACTTCAAATAAATTATTGTACTAAAGGCATTGCTGCCAACTTAAGAAAAACCTTGGTCTTAATATGACAGTACTGGCAAGTTGAATTAAGAACAAAACAGACCATAAACAAGAGGTGTCAATGTGTCATGTTTCCAATTTCCCACCAAAGTTCCAGTTCAAAATTAAAAGACGAAATATGTCAAATATGATAACTATTCGTTATTAATAACTTCTTAAGATTTGATTCGTGTTTGTGAAGTGAAGAAAAATGTGTACGTTGCTTTTAAGATGGACGAAGAAGAAAATAACTGCACCGCTGATGAAATTGCGTGAGTACCTACTAATAGAACTATCGGAAAACTTACTGCCTGAAAAGTCAAATTATGCTATTTATTTAAAATAGTCGTAGAAAAAATATTGTATGCAACGGTGTATAACTTGGTCTTAAAACGCTCGTGGCGTCTTTAATTGCGATGCTCGCCAAGGCTCGCATCGCAACTCACGACACTCGCGTTTTAAGACCCTACTTATACAACAGTTGCATAAAATACTATAATATGAGCAATGAATTCATCATATAGCAATATAACTAATGCTAATGTGTTAAAATCAATTCCAAGCATGCCATTTTAACTGTGACCTCAATTTCATGTTTTCTTTCTCAATTTCAAAAATAAACATTTTTACAATAAAAATTATGTTGGCTATGACTATAAAGTCAAATTCTGACAGCTGTCAGGATTCCACGGCATTCAAAATTCAGCAATATGCAAAGTTTAGAAATTCAATCGAATGGTCTAAATACTGTAAATTAAATAATGGATAGTTTTCGTCTTAAAATGCGCTTTAGACCTAGATCCGCCTACTTCCAGAATGTATCCGATTACGACGAAGTACGCCTACTCTTTCTAAATATAAATTATATCTAATGCTAAAGTGTTTGTGAGTGGGACGGGCGTAGTATGTGACTACATCTCCATTTATGACCTCTTTTCTGTGAAAATCAAAGAGTTCGATTTGGATATTCAACATGAAACAAAATTAAATACGCACAAATCGCCAGGTATCCCCTTCGAGGGTTTTTGAAAGGGTTTTTCGTAATGATTTGATTACCAAAGCCGATGCTCCTCAATACCCATTCATTTTGCTTTTAAAGCACAATGAATGGGCATTCAACACGAGGAAGCGCTTCAACCCTTTAAAAAGCGCTTAAAAAAGCCTTTCGAAAGGGTTTTTCTATCAGTAGCGGTAGCGCCCCGTAAGGGAAACCCCTTCATACGGCTAAGTTAAATGAATGAGTTTGCAATCAATAAAGGACAGGAAGTGATTTGGGCTATTAAACGAACGACTAACCCGTTCAAAGGCTTTTTTCTGGGAAGGGGTGGGCGGGTCCCTAATGTAGACGTTATGGACTCTTATGCAAGATTCTCACCGAACGGGCCGGGCCAGAGCGCACCTGAGCGCATTTCACAAGTTGCCAAAGGAATTTCATGCTTTAATACAGACTTTACATTTCATATTTGAATGGACTTGCCGCCGGTCGGCTCCTCGCGGACGTGGACGGCTGCGCTCGGCTGTCCGGCTTTTGCCTAATGCACTCTATTAAAACGCGTTCGGCTGCTTTTTGCACCGGCTCAAACGACTGCGATAACAGGTTATCCGAAATGCCCTAAATGTCCATTGCCTATGATTATTGATAGTACGCAGTTACGCAGTACCCACGCGTTTAATTTAGCAAGTGGTGGGTAGGGCGGGATTAAGCGTTCTATTTTAACCTATTGTTGGTCTGTATGTCACAAGCAGGGCTAAATCCATATTATAATACTGTGAATGCGAAACTAACTTAGTCCGTAGTTATTCAGTTACCAATATCTCTCAGAGATAGAACAATTCATAACAATGAACACTGGTATCACTCGTACGCGCGCTCTAGGGTGTTAAATATGAGTGTGGCATTTTCGATTTTAAACTGCTGAGAGAATTTTCATGAAATCGTTGCGGAAATAATTTGAGTTACAAAAAACAATGGTTTAAGGCTGTTACACTACCCAAATGAAATCTAAAATCGAGCCCCTCCACACGCCAACCGTCCCGCCCCTCGATACAGTGACGATACAACAGCGCCACGTAAGAAGTGACGACTTAATGAACTAACAGGACACTGATTTGTAAAACGTAGTACTAAAGAGCGAAAAAAAGCATAGTGGTTGTTAAAGATGGCGTTAAAGTTAAATTGGAATAATAAAATAAAACCAAGTGTATAAAATTATATAATTATATTATTTTATTGAAAACAACACTTATTTCAAGAACATTAAAGTTTTTAAAGGGTAAATAATAACAAAAATTAAACTTCTATAAGTTGGTACAGTTTTCATTTAAACAAATCGGCAAGTTTAATATAATATCATTATTAGGTACACCTTAATAAATCCCCTAACAACAAATAATAAATCCCGGGATTTGATGATGAGTGATTTTAATTTATATTTATTTTTTTATATACCTTGAAAAAATATCAAATGTTGTTACAGCGAATGAAATTATAAGTACTATTTATTTTTCAAGTCAAGAAAGCGCAAGCCGCGAAAGACTCAGTGTGGTACAGCCACAGATATAGGAAATTTAGTATTTTTTGTTCTGAGGGTACCTACACAGAGCCAGTTGGTTCTGTGGTCAGCGGGTTGCCACACCTAGTACTCTTTGCGCCTGCATTACTCCGCCACGGCTGATGACATGGTGGAGTATATTCACCAGAAGACTGGCTACTCGCTGGGGATTTTCCAGCTGCATTTGCGCCACTACGTGCACTTCACCTCGTTTGTGGTGCGCGTGCCGCGGCCGCTGCAGGAGACCATCGCGTGTGCTGACTTCTGGCCGAAGGGTGTCGTGTTTCGGCGGTTCCGGGGTAACCTACCTAATTTTACACCGGACTTGACGGAGCTACGCTGTGTCGTCGCCTAAATAGTTAGTTTTTACATGTTCCTATTGTATGTGTGACGCTTTAAGGCTGCTTCCACGTGCACACTAGCGCCAGTGGATGTGTTAGAGTTAGAGCATGCAATATCGGAGCATTCTCAATCCCGGGATTGAAATCCGATATGAGATTTCAATCCCGGGATTTCGATATTGAAGATTTTTCATTAAAAAACCACTTTTCTCTGGAAAATATGACATTGATATTTATTTATATCATAATTTACATTCGAATCCCGGCTCGTACCAATGAGTTTTTCGGAACGTATGTACGGAATATTTACCGTTAGCTTTTCGGTGAAGGAAAACATCGTCAGGAAACCGGTCTAATACCAATAAGGTCTAGTTTTCCCTCCTGGTTGGAAGGTCAGATGGCAGTCGCTTGCGTAAAAACTAGTGCCTATGCCAAATCTTGGGATTAGGTGTCAAAGCGGACCCCGTGCTCCTACAGGGGCATTACCGGGAATAACGCTAAGAGGTAAATCTATAGGAATTATTACTATGATCGTCATAATTGATAATAAAAAAAAACATACAAATAGCACTGCATGACTTCTCAGCCTTACGGCTTCATGAATTCGTCCATGCAATATATTGTTATGATGATATCTGCCTCTTCATCACCGGATGCCTCAAGCCTACTCCACTCAACAAGCTGTACCCACTCGAGGGCATCGCCCTCCCCTGAAATCCGTAGAGAGTAGGCAAGTGCCGTGGAAAAGGGGAAACAGGAGACTGACAGGCGACCACTGTGCGGTTATAATCAGCCATCTGCCCGTCTCAAGAGCCGCAGGAGTTTCATGTGGAACACTAGCCCCCTGCAAAGCGACCTCTCAGATGCTCGCTGCCTGTTATGGCGGACTCGATGCCCACCGCCCGACGTCTACGTGCTAGCTTCGGAACAACTGCCACCCGGCCACAAGGAGCCATGGCCCATCTGGAGGGCGCTAAATAGGCTCAGATCGCATGTAGGCCGCTATAAGGAAGACATGGCCAGATGGGGACTGCATCGTGGCCAATCAACGGCGCAAACCATGGTGCACCTGATGGCGTGCCCCACATGCCCACACTCCTGCTTGGAACACGACCTGAGAGACGCGACTGGCAGAGCTGTCCACAACGCTGGGCACTCTTATTTGAGGAACCTCGACACGAAGAAGAAGAATATATTGTACTTTCCAAAAGTTTTTTTATTGGGACTGGAATTCCGAGACACAGGCCCCGTCTTTCAATCCCTTCAGTAGTTTTTCATATAGGGTAGGCGTAGGCCCCATCACATATGTTCAATAATCAACAGAATTTCCTTTCTAATTAAAGTAATGTCCCCATGACCCATCTTTTTCATTTTCATGGTGCTAGCCAACTGACAATATCTTCATAAAGAGAAATGCCGAATTTCTCTAGGTGATCCCTTAATACTGTTTTAAGTAGTAGTAATATCCTTAAAATGACGAAAATGAACTACAAGTACCTAAGGGATTATTGACACTGGGTTGTCTTTTCAGTTGTGATTAGTTTTATTTTATTGTTAAAATAGAAAACTAGTCAACACTCTCAAGAAAAGGAAATCCTTCACTTTTGTGTAGGGTATAATAATATATAAACTACCTATCAGTTTATAAAAAATGACGATAGTATGGATATAAGGTAAGTCCCGGGATTTTATTTCCGGGACTTACACAGGCAACCCTATTGCATTTTATCAGTGTACATTTACCTCTTCAATAATCTTGGTCAATATGAAATGACTGATGAGGGGGCTTTATTCCTAATAATGTAGGTAGGTAGGTATCTCGTATGATATCATTGATGACATTTTATTTCGTTTCGGCAATCATTTACTAAGTAGGTGTACTTGTAGCAATTTAAGAAAATAAGTACAAAATATGCCCAAATATTTGAGAAGATCAATTCAAAGTTCGAAACATACAGAAATAAGCATCCGCGCCGATGGAAAATCATTTAGGTATCTAACCAAGCTTCGTACGGCGCGCCGCCGCTATGGGTAGGGAGGTATATATATTTATCACAACGCACGAAGTTACGCGCGACATAGGTAGGAATTTTTATATTTATAAAGATAAATAAAGTCTCTTTGAACTTATTCGTTACCTACTTTAAGTGTCAGCGGTTGATAAAATCGGAGATTCCATTTGCAGTCTGTACCTAAATAAAGATAAATTGTA